>BTSY01000005.1:21465555-23865555 GCA_036245785.1 Pristionchus fissidentatus | reverse complement strand
TGTGTGCGATGCGGTTAGTGCCAAAATATGGTACACCTCTGAGGCCAATTTCCCGTATTAAACACCTCGGAGGTGCGGGGTGCGGGGTGGCGAGAGAGTGTAGGGAAATAAGAGGTATGTAAATGCGCTCTCTCATTTCCCTACACTCTCTTGCCACCCCGCACCCCGCACCTCCGAGGTGTTTAATACGAGGGCTGTTTGTTTCGATCATTTATAACCGATAATGGATTAAGGAATGTTAAAATAATCTAATATTCACCGAATACATAACAGAAACAAAAACAAAAGGAGTTCAAATATTCGCGAGGGTTAATTTCGTCAGGGTCGGTCGAGTGCGTAGTATCAGAATCACAATCGTTTATCAGTATCATGCGGGTAAAACGAAGGTTAGAAAGCATGCTGATCTCTTCGTGATATATATTCTCCATTCGAAATTGACCACCAGTCGCTCCCAATAGCTCGAGTAAGTTCTTCTCTCCAGCGAATGCGAGGGTGACCGACTGGACGAGAGTGGTTGTATGGGATCCATGTTGTGAGTGTTCGCGACCATCGCAGCCCGTCCATTTGTCCTACACGATTTGCCCAGTTCATCTTCTTTCTCTGCGCCAACTGAACCCAGTCATGGAGTTGTGTGATATTTCTTATACGAGCATTTGTCCATCGATGAAAAAGCGAAATTCCGAGTATCCTTCGTTCCATCTTCCTTTGCGCGATTCTCAGTTTCTCCTTATCCGTTTCGCGAAGAGACCATAATTCGGAACCGTAGAGTGCTGCGAGGGTAATGAGGGTGTTAAAGGCTCGCTTTTTGTGTTGAATTCCCAAGCGAGATGACGTCATAAGGTCATGGATTTTACTCCATGATCCCCAGGCACTTCTAATTCTTCGAACGATCTCTTGCGAATGATCCAGAGGGAAGGATACTGTAGTTCCGAGGTAGGAAGCGTCGGCAACGAATTTGTATTCTTGTCCACTGATTACGATAGGAGCGCGAGTTGAAGTGCAATTCGTAAGTAGTACTGTCTTCTTTGCATTCACAGATAATCCATAGCCGGCAGCATTCTCGATTAGCGTTGTCAACATTCTCACCATTGCAGGTCTGTTTTTAGATATTATCATTATGTCGTCCGCATACGCTAAATGAGTGAGAAGGCGGCCGTCTATTGAAATACCGTCGCTTTCCCAGTCGCAATTGTTAAGTATCATCCGTAGAACCGCTGTGAAGAGTCGTGGAGAGAGTGGACAGCCTTGGCGTACACCTCGTCTGATTACAATTGGAACTCTTTGGCCATTGACATTCACGTCTGAGGAGGACTTCGCGTACAGTCGTTGTAAGAGGTAGATCAGATCTTGATGCACGCCTTGAGTCGATAGTGCAGTCCAGATAGATGTCCATTCTATTGAATCAAAGGCCTTGGAGAAGTCGACAAGAGCCAGATATGTAGGTATACTGTGTTCAGTGGCTCTCGATTAGTTGTTTTACGGAGTGGGCGTGGTCGAGGGTACTGTAGTCCGGGCGAAATCCAGCCTGTGTTTGTTCTTCTGCCTCTTCGAGAGTCCTTTCAATCCTTTTCAACACTGTTTTGGCCATAACTTTGAATATTGAAGGGAGCAGGCAGATTGGCCGAAAATTTTCAACCTTCTCTGTGCTGCCTTTCTGGTGCAATAGAACAGTCGATGACTGCAAGAGTGAGGGCGGGATCGGTTGATTCTCGAGTAGGAAATTAACCAGTGCTGTGATGGTAGGAGTCAGCTGGTCTCTGGCAAGATAAATTTGTTCCGGAGTAATCCCATCTGGCCCTGGAGCCTTGCTAGAGGAGATACAATCTAGGACTGCACGGATTTCGGATGGTATAAATGGGGGTACGGGATCCTCATGTTGATAGATTGGCGGCATCGGAAGTTGCACTTTGGGGCAGAAGAGAAATGGAAAAAAATGGAAAATCAATTAATACTTTTCCGAATATCGGTATTTGTTTCCAAAGAGTTGTATATTCCCACTTTCTCACATATTACTTGTAAGAGTTGCGTTTTTTTGGTACGGTTGTTTGAAAACTTTGCAAGAATTTTCCAGGAATTGAAACTTAAAGAGAGAAATACCCAAGAAAAGACCTAGCGATTATCCTCTGAGTCTCTTGGAGAGAGAACATACACAGCGTTTCACGGGCAGACATTGCGGGCGAGAGAGTAGAGCGTGACAGAGAAAGAGAGCGCTGCACTCTCCGCCCCTTTCTCTCCTCTCTCTGCCTACTCCCCGTCTCGAGTAAATAGCGCTCTCCGAGTAACCTATATATGCAGAGCGCCCAAATTAGAGGCAACGAATCTGATTTCCATGGCTCTTCCGCAAGTCTGATCATTGCCGTTCCGAAGCGCACGCAACGCGTCCTCTTCGCTTTCAGTTTCCAGTCCCCACTGACAAGCACATCAAAGAAATCAGTTCAAAAGCAAATGCCCCGAAAGCGACAGGTGTGAAAGGCTGTGACATACATAGAAGTGGTAAGAAAAGAGAGATTGGGGAATCGAGGAGGGGCGAGAAATGCGAGAGGAGACGAGAGACTGAGAAGATCAAAAAGAGAGCGAGAGAGGAGAGGTGGCCTCGCATCACACTAGTCCGGAAAAGATGGAAAGTTTGTTATTTCATGGCGAGACCCTAGAAATTCGCGCGAATTCAAACGTGGGGCAACTCTCTCTTTAAGTTTGATATATGAGGCCGTGTGCCATAGAATCAAGCAAAGCTCGAACAGAGTAGAAGGACATAATTGCTTTAGGTACTCTCAAGGGTCCTGATCACGATGGCGGGTATACCATGTTATGCAAATCGATCTCCGACATGCTATTCGAATTACAAAATTCGGATGATTTTGCGTGTTTTTGAGCTATCAAAAGAACGAATCTTCTAACCATATCGTGTAAATACTCAACCAGGGTGAATTTGCATGAGGAATCAAATGGCAGTCTCAGAAATGCAAATTACCGTGTATGTCACTTACCTCGTGTCGATTTCTCTACGTTAACCTCAAAAAAGGAGTCTGGGATTAACACAGTGTTGTATAGGAATAATAATAATCAAACATTCCTATCACTGTAAATTAGAATCAGTTCATGAACTGTAAATTAGAATCAGTTCCCCGATACAGCGACGTCCATCTGAAAATGATGCAGACTGCCAAGCAGAAGGGCAAGAACTGCACTCTCGAGGACTTACTCACAGTATTCAATGATCTCTCCCAGCTTAAGAAAGACTCTAGAACGATCACTGATTCGACTAAGGAAGTGAATTTCGTACAGAAAGAGTGGACGAGGGGTCAGAGACAGTCGAGGGATCAAAGGGATTCGAGGGAACAGAGAAAGGGAGCACAGAAGTATGATAATAAGAGATCATTCCAGACACGTACTACTGAGTGCATGGGCTGCGGAAGTAAGGACCACATCCGCAGCGCCTGTCCCCATTCGAAGACCAAGTGCAACAAGTGCAGCCGAATTGGTCATCTCGCCAAGGTGTGCATGAGCAAGAAGGCCTACACCGTGAGAGTGGCAACTGTCGCCACCTCAGACTACCGTATTCAGCTGGTCATCAACGGCCAGAAGACATCGATGAAGATCGATACTGGAGCGGATATCACGATCATATCAGAACGATTGTGGAAGCAGCTCGGGCAGCCAACGTACAGCACTACTGACTGTACTGCCGAGTGTGCTAGCGGAGGAAGTCTCACGCTTCTAGGAGTTATCCGCCGCTACAATTGAATACGGAGGCATCGAGGCCGAGAGTGAAGTGTACATCACTCCCAAGAACATCGATCTACTGGGAAAGAACTTCATCAAACTACTGAAAGTGATCGAAGTTCGAGAGCCCAAAACACACATCGATGAGGTGCTGTCTCACGGACAACAAGCAGTACACCGAGTGGGTCAAGAAGGAGTACCCAGAGGTTACGGCGAGCGGACTGGGCACATGCACGGGGGTGAAGCCAGATGCTAAGCCAGTCTTCATCAAGGCCAGACCAGTACCGTATGCCCTCGTCGAGAAGGTCGAGACGGAACTCAACCGATTGGAAAAAAGTGACGTCATCGAGAAGGTGGAGTACAGTAAATGGGTAGCACCCATTCTCGTGGTCAACAAGCCCAACGGGTCGATTCGAATGTGCGCCGACTTCAGCACAGGGCTGAACGCAGCGATTGATCTCCCGCCCACCCCCTCCCGATACCAGAGGACTTCTTCGCTGGGCTCAACGGAGCCAGTGTGTTCTCCCAGATCGATCTCGCTGAAGCGTATCTGCAGATTCCTCTTGATGAAGAGGCCCAGAAGCTTCTCGTCATCAACGCTCACAAGGGACTCTACAAGTTCAAGAGGCTTCCCTTCGGAGTGAAGGCTGCTCCAGGCATATTCCAGAGACTAATGGATACGATGTTGAGTGGAGTCAAGCATGCCATACCGTATCTGGACGACATCATCATCGGTGGTCGTACCAAGGAGGAACACGATGAAACCCTCAAGGAGGTGATGAACAAGCTCAAGCAGTTCGGACTGCGTACTCGAGCTGAGAAATGTTCATTCGGACTGAATAGAGTCACTTTCCTCGGTTTCATCATCGACAAGGACGGTAGGCACACCGACCCGAAGAAGACTAAGGCTATCCGTACGATGCCTGAGCCGGAGAATCCAGCGATGCTCCGGAACTTTCTGGGAATGGTGACCTACTATGGTCAATTCATCGAGGGAATGCACGAGCTACGTGCCACTCTCGACCATCTCCTTAAGAAGGAGGACAAGTGGTCGTGGACCAATGAGTGCTCAACGGCGTTCGCCGGACTCAAGTCGATCCTCAACAAGCAGTTATCTCTTGTGCATTATGATGCAAAGAAGGAGATCGTTGTCGCAGCAGATGCCTGCGAGGACGGAATCGGAGCCGTGATTCTACACAGATATCCAGACGGAACACTCCGAGCCATCAGTCACGCTTCGAGGAAGCTGAAACCGGCCGAGAGGAACTACGGCCAGATCGAGGAGGCTCTCGGTCTGATCTAAGCTGTAAACAAGTTCCACAAGTACATCTTCGGCAGAAGGTTCACTCTGCAGACAGATTACAAGCCACTTCTCGCAATCTTCGGATCGCCCAAGGGAGTGCCAACTTACACGGCTAAGCGAATATACAGATGGGCAGAGACGCTCCTAATGTATGATTTCCACATCGAGTACGTGAACACAAACTCGTTCGCTTATGCTGATTCATTATCCCGACTCATCAACGACTGCCAGACTGACAAGGACGTCAGCATCATGCTCGTGCAAGTCGAGGAAGACATCTCCAGCACACTGAATGCGTCTGTTCGACGACTGCAGTGACTGTGAAAGAGATCAAGGCAGAGACTGCCAAGGATGGACTTCTCCAGGAAGTGATCAAGAAGCATCTCAAGGGATGGAACAACAAGGATGCCAAGGACGCTCGTCTGGCACCATACTACACGAGAAGACTACACGAGCTCAGTCTCATCAACAGCTGTCTGCTCTTCGGATTGTTCCAGCCGCACTTCAGAGTCGAGTCATGAAGGAACTGCACTCTGGGCACCCTGGTATCGTGAGAATGAAATCTCTCACGAGAAGCGTCTAATTCTGGCCAGGAATGGACCAAGAGGTCGAATCGACTGTGAACAGATGTGAGCGATGCGCCAAGGCGGCCAAGTCGCCGATCAAGGTACCTCTTCAACCATGGCCTCAGGCAGAGCGACCATGGGAGAGAATCCACATCGATTATGCTGGTCCAGTCAGAGGCGAGTACTACCTCGTACTCATCGATGCACACAGCAAGTGGCCAGAGGTGTATACCACTCAGAGGATCACAGCATCCAATACTGTCGAGTTCATCAAAGATGCAATCAGCAGATTCGGCATCCCAGAAGTGATCGTGTCAGACAACGGCACGCAATTCACATCGGATCTGTTCCGACAGATGTGTGAGAGCAAAGGCATCAAGCACATCACGACCGCTCCGTACCATCCACAGTCGAATGGTCAAGCAGAAAGATTCGTTGATACGCTGAAGCGTAGTCTGAAGAAGATGGATGGAGAGTGTCCCAGCAAGGACATCATCCGAAACTTCCTTCAAGCATTCAGGCGTATGTCCAATCCGAGTGCACACAATGGACTGAGTCCGGCTGAGGTTTTCCTCGGTAGATCAATGAGATCAACGATCGATCTCATAATACCGACCAAGAGGTCAGACAGAGTAGATGAGAAGATGAAAGAGCAATTCGACAAGCACAATGGTGCTAAGGACAGACGATTCACTGTCGGAGATCTCATCTACTACCATGCACCGGATGGACCCAACCGATTCAAGTGGGTGCCGGGAGTGATCACAGGAAGGAGGGGAAAAGTCATGTTCGAGATTGACATTGGCCAGAAGCAGCAGCGTGCTCACGCTAATCAGCTGCGAAAGAGAGTCAATGGATCTATTCCGTCTACGCCTGTACAGAGTCCAATCAAAGTGAAGACTCCTACTCCAACCAAACCAAAGAGGGACCGCAAGCCTGTGCAGAGACTCGATATGGATCCCACGAAGAAGTCATACACGACGAAGAAATATTAATCCCCGAGATGGATTCCCGACCAACAGTACGACTTCACCTCACCTCTCTCCCCATTTCACCCAGTAGGTAATTTCTTTAAGATCTGCGATGCCAATCTTGAAGGGGAGGTGTTGTATAGGAATAATAATAATCAAATATTCCTATCACTGTAAATTAGAATCAGTTCATGAATCATGATGTCGCCCCACTGTACTTTTGGCGCGCTGCCAAATATTTGAATGCCCGCCAATGCCGGCGCGCATGGCTGAGTATCGCCTAGTTCAATTGTTGCCTTTTCCTAAACTAGGCGAGAGTCTCTCTCACTCTCTAACTCTCTCTTCTCTAATCGATATTCACGTATTTACGTGACCTTTTGCTAAGTAGATAAAGTAGCGTTTATTCTACTCGACGAACCACAAGGAAACAAGACCACATACATAACACACAGCATGAGGAGAGCACACACATCGTTCTGCCTGTTAAATTTGTACGCTGTTGGCCTCCGGAAAATCGAGTTATGATTTTTTATATGAGCGAGTCTGGGTGGAAAAGCCCTGATCTGATGAGAGAACTACTCAATTAGCATGCGATCGCCTTCTCATTTTCAATAGAGTAGTGAAAATGGATCCCCGCTCCCGCTTGTTTACAGCCTAAGTGCGGGGAGCGCTAGAGAGAGCGCTCCCGCGTTTTTTGGAGGGATATCACAGGCTCTCATCCAGCATAGCTTTGTTAGTCTTCTGTCCAAAAATTTCCTCAACTACCGCCCATTTATTCAAATAGTCTCTCCTAACACCTCGCGAAATTTTTCCATTTTTGTGAATGCACAATTTTTTTCTCTTTGCTAGGTCGTCCTTTTCTCCGATGTTAACCGTCTTTGCGTTTCTGAACCGCCGTTATAATAGCGAGGTAGTAACCTTCTAATATGCAGCATAGACGAGATTCCAGCCACAAGTAGAAAGACGCCAATCAGAATAGACAGTGACTGAGGTAGCACAATAAGATGGAAAAGTGCATGGCCCGACAGATTACCGACCTGAAATGGACACATTCCCCACCATCAAAGCGCCATTCGTGAACTTCGGTAACGAAAGGGGAGAGGAGTGAAGTATTGGATATTTAGAAGAAGGGAACTAACCGAGCAAATTCCACTGAATACATCTCCGTCAATTGATTCAGTAATGAGTAGACCAAGTGACAGAATGGAGGGAATTCCCCAACCAAAGCAATGAAAGTAGATAGAGAGAGATGATATTGACTCGTTTCCCCATTGAAGACGAGCAGTGAGGAACCATGAGAGACACAGCACGAGCCACCTACAGACAAGTACTCCTCTCTCTAATCGACAACTTACTCTGGGTTTTCTCCCCAGTAGGGCACCGGGCTGCCTCCCAATGGGGGCAAAGATGAAAGGTTCCGGGGGGATTCACTGAGGCCCGAGTGGTGCTGACGTTTTCTCACGGCACCCCAGCAAATCCTTACTATCCTTACTATAGTCATTATTATCAGTGGGAGGTAGCCTGGTGCCCTAGTGGGGAGAAAAACTGTGGGTCCTATTAGGATCCCAATGAAAGTGAGCGTGGTTTAGATTCACCCCAAAGTCCGAATCGGAGATGCAAACGTTTTTATTGTCGCCAGATGAGCTCGTTTTACTACGCCGTTACAGGAGATCTGTGATAAGCAATAATATTTGCGCGTTGGGGTGTTTCAAAATTTCCGCAATTTCATTGTGTTTCAATATGAAGATGGGGTCGCTGGGGTGTTTCGAAATTTCACAGTTTCATTGTGTTTCAATTTCAGCTTTCATTTGTGTTTTACGTTTCTCTGTCCCTGTAG
Organism: Pristionchus fissidentatus; assembly: GCA_036245785.1. Taxonomy (NCBI): domain Eukaryota; kingdom Metazoa; phylum Nematoda; class Chromadorea; order Rhabditida; family Neodiplogasteridae; genus Pristionchus; species Pristionchus fissidentatus. The sequence goes on along the minus strand of BTSY01000005.1, from coordinate 23,857,155 downwards.
GTGTCTATTGTACTACGATGTTGGTAGTCTTGAGTGAAACTATGCCCCGTGTTTTCAGTATATCACAAGTTTTTTTTTGCAGAACTCACGTTGTTGGTTGAGCCGTCATCGACCACGGCTGCGTTTCAAAAATTTCGAGTTGTTTCACTGTACTACCCTCAAAACGAACGAAAGTGGACTTTTTCGGGGATTTTCGAGGAAACGCCCGACAGGCTGGCAAATCGTTCTTTCTCAACGGAATTGCCCAATGTTTTGCACGCACAAGTTTCATCCAAATTGGAGGTCTATTTTTTTACTAAGAAAATTATTGATTGGAAAGTACAGTAATGGAAATTGGTGGGTTGGTGTGTTGAGGGCTGGTGAGCATGCGAACATTTTCAATTGTTTTTTATCCGTTCCGATGATTAAACATGGGCTTAGGATTGGACTTCGGTTATTTACCAATGTAACTTGAAGCTCCATGGGGTCACTCGCTTACTCGAGCTCTGTTTTAGTCGCTAATCTGGGGGCTGTATAATCTGTTAGAAGTTGGCCATCTTTTCTTTTTTTTCTTTTTCGTCAATTTTTGACTTAATCCTAATTTCTTTACATTAGTTTGATAAAGCACGATGAAAAAGTAAGAATGCCAAAGAAATCAACTTAAAATATAATGTTAGCGACAAGCAAATCCGTGTTAAAGAATGCCTTAAACTAGAAGTTGGCCATCTTCTGTTTGCGCGGGCTAGACAGTGACGAGAGAGCACGTAAACAAGTGAGAGCGCAGAGTTTCGCAATAAATGTAAACAACACATGCATACTTTTCCCTCTCCTCGATCCCCGTGCTCTCTCGTCACTGTCTAGCCTGCGCAAACAGAAGATGGCCAACTTCTATTTTAAGGCGATCTTTAACACGGATTTGCTAGTCGCTAACGTTATATTTTATGTTGATTTCTTTGGCATTTTTACTTTTTCATCGTGCCTTATCGAATCATTCCAAGGAAATCAAGATTAAGTCAAAAACTGACGAAAGAGAAAAACGAAAAGATGGCCAAATTCTAAACAGATTATACAGCCCCCTGTCATTTTTATTGATTTTTCGTCGATAAAAAAAATACAATTAAACAGTTTACTTGCTCACCAGCACCTCCTCAACACTCCACCACACTAATTTCCATTGCTGTACATTACCGTTCCAATCAATAATTTTCTTAGTAAAAAATAGACCTTCTCCAATTTTGATGAAACTTGTAAAAAATTGGGCAATTCCGTTGAGAAACAACGATTTGCTAGTCTGTCGGGCTCCCCCCCCTCCCCCGAAAATCGCCGAAACAATTTCCCTTTCGTCCGTTTTGAGGGTATTCTTACGTCTATCTCGAAAGAAATACTGTATTTCAGGTTTCATATCGTTGGGATCCCAATGGGCAGAAAAACCAAAGAACCAAGGGTGTTGTAGGCTGCCTCCGCTATTCATTATTAAATAGTTGCAAGCTAGTTTATTGGTATAATCGGTGACTAACCAAGCAGCTGCTCCATTCGTGCACAGATAAAACACGAGGGCCATCATTGTACACTTGATGTTCGTCAAACGTTGAGTGACCACGAGAGAAGTTCCCATCCGAGAACAAGAATAGCTTAACGAAGAGGCAAAATAACCGAAGCAACAGCACATTCCTAACTTGTTCCCATTTGAGACTCCTATCAGGTAAATAACCGAGATACCAGTGTAGCAAACAGCCATGTAGAGAATGGGTCGAACCTGCCGTGAGGTTATCATACACAGAGCGGCAAGTTTGCTAGGAAAATGCTTTGCCAAGGGTTCTCTCGTGCGCGGAGAGGGTGTGTGGAGTGAGGATAGTGGCAAACGTTTTCCTGGAAACGAAACCTTGGCAAAGCGTTTTCATAGCAAACTTGCGCTCAGTGTAATATGTCAATTAACACATGACATACGGGATAGTTGAATCTGTTCATATCGATTAGGAATGTGAACACTGTGAATATCGAAGAGATGAAAGAAATTCCGGCCCATATGGCAATCCACATCCTTATAGTGCTTCTCTCACGGTTATCAATTATCATTGACTCCTCATCACACGACATTGAGCAATCTTCCAGTCTTAACATTATTCGCTCAATCCACAATTTGACTACATAAATATCTTACCTGATATTCTTAAGGAGGAGAGCGTAGTTTGTATTAAACGGAGTTCTCATGGAGGTGGGGCATTCCAACTCGTCTCTCTTCTCCTCACTCTCCGTACGATTTTCACCAACGCAGAATGTTTGCGGGAATCGTGAACACTGAAATGATCGATTATGTGGATGAACCTCAAATGATACAGTTATACTTCCATCTGTTCAGGCCATCGAAATCCAAATTTGAGCATGAGCGACTCACAGCCTCTTCGTGCCGATAGACACAGATGGCGACACGGTTGTATTATCTAAACCACTAAAATAGGAGTTATCTACAGTGGTGGCCATAATTGAGTAACCTTTTGATATTTTTCACCATAACTTTATTCAAGCTCCTCGAAACTTCCTGAAATTGTGAATGTAATATATTTTCATAATCGTAGATGATATTATCGGGTAGTGGTGGGGTAATTTTATTCGTGCGACAAGTTGCTTCAATGTACTCATTTGCTGCAAAGTCAATATTTTCGTTTTCTTTTTCGCTAAATTCGAAATGGTTTGATGTACTGGTATATGTAAGTACGCGAAAAAGCTGGACACTAGGGCTACTCAATTCACCACTTGGTTGTAGTCTTGACTGCTCCACCAACCGAGCTGCGTGTGCTGTATACTTTTGTTATCTATTATAATTCTAAAATGTTTTCTATTATAATTCTCTTTCAGATAGAGGAATCACGCTCATACGTGCCGATTATTATTGTGTAGTAAATAGGCATACATTGCGCTAGTATGGACGGGACTCTCACCTTTGAACTAGCAGCATGATGACGTCACTTTTGCAGCATGTGATTTTGCAAATGCTACCTTGCTGGAAACATTTTTTATCAGAGCTCCAATTATCAGTGAAGGTTCTTGGGCACCTAGACATTGCAGAATTATAGTTTGAGGATTTTAGAGAGCATATCGGTTTCGCGTGAATTAACGAAATCGATTGGCTGAAAACAATGTTTTTAATTAAATCTACTCGAAAATTGCTAGTTTTTGACTGATCTGACGATCCATATTGTGTTATCTGTGACACGAGCGTTCTTGATATTTAAAGAAACAGTGTCTAGATACCCGTCAGCCTCTACTGATAATTGTAGCCCTGAGAAAAAAAATGTTTGCAGCATGGTAGCTGCATTGCAAAATCATGTGCTGCAAAAGTGACGTCACATGCTGCAAGTTCCAAAGTGAGACGGATCCGCCCATACTAGCACAATGTATGCCTATTCACTACACAATAATAATCGGCACGTATGAGCGTGATTCCTCTATCTGAAAGAGAATTATAATAGAAAACATTTTCAAAAGTGTACCTCATGCAGCACATGCAGCTCAGTTGGTGGAGCAGTCAAGACTTCAACCAAGTGGTGTCCAGTGTCCAGTGCCCAGCTATTTCGCGTGCTTACAGGTACTAGTACATCAAACCATTTCGAATTTAGCGAAAAAGAAAACGAAAAAAATCGACTTTGCAGCAAATAAGTACATTGGAGCAACTTGTCGCACGAATAAAATTATCCCACCACTACCCGTTAATATCATCCATGATTACGAAAATAGATTACATTCAAACTTTCAGGAAGTTTCGAGGAGTTTGAATAAAATTATGGTGAAACATATCAAAGGTTACACAATTATGGCCATATACCAAAAACGTATGTTACTAAAAGTCCCAAATGCTGTCTGATTTTGTAAAAACCCGAAAATGATGTCTCATTTTTCGAAATTTCTTCTCAAAAAAGTCGAAATGCTGCCTGGGTTTGTTTAGTTGAACGAAGTTTTTGGTCTATGATTATGGCCACCACTGTACACGACACTTTCAAAATAACAAAATTAACTAGACAGGCGTTATCGCCTTTAAAATCTGCACTGTAGTGGGAATAGCATGGAATAAAACATGGGAAAAATAGCGTTATTTAGGAACAAGAAATTAAACTTCAATGGGTGCAACTAGAGTAAAAAGAGTAAGAAAGTGATACCTGATTGAGCACAGGTGTGCACAGTGGTACATGGAGGGTGCACAGGAACAGTTTGACATCTTCCGAACACTGTACTTTCATGAGGGGATTGAATTGAGACATGGCCTGGGCTGCATCCTCCTGCAAGAATTTACCATTACCCATATTTAAGTTCGGGAGTAATCCAGAGTTCCGTAGGAGTATGGACAGCCGATTAGGGTATTCAAATGGTTTCTGATAGATTGGCGTTGTCAGATTTCGGGCACCGTGCTTTAGAAGCAAGATAAGAGGCCAATTGCGTAATTATCGGACAAGTGCCGATACAGTGGAACAGTCGAAGTCTGAGGAAACACAGGTTTTATATACTATTCGATGTACTCAACATAGTGTAATAGACGTAAAACAAAGTTGTCAACAATAAAATAATGTTTCCCCCTGTGGATAATATCGGTTTTCATCAAAAATATCAAAGTTCTCATAACGGAATGATTGGAAAATGCTCCTATTCACGGTGAAACGGTTCTCCACTAGTGTTGTTAGATCGAGTAACTCGACACTCGCGAGTGCGTTATTAGAGTGAGATTCACTCGCGAGTGTAATTGCACATTTTCACTCACGAGTGACCGGGCACTCGCGAGTTCTTTTGCATAACGCTCGCAAGTGCCTCCCATTGTCCCCTCCCCCCCTCTCCTCACCCACCGGTCTTGAGCGATCGCTGTAGAAAATGGATGATAGACCCCTCATTACGTCACCGTCCAAATCTCACCTGGAGACTCGCGAGTGTTATGCAAAAGAACTCGCGAGTGCCCGGTCACTCGTGAGTGAAAAAGTGAAATTACACTCGCGAGTTACATCGACCGATGAGCACTCGCCAGAAATGAACTCGTCGAGCAAACACTCGATGAATAACACTCGAGCTACCAACACTATTCTCCACAAATCGTCCGCCCGCCGTGTATGCTAGTCTGACACACTCGCCGTTTTTCAAGATACGGTAGATGTACGAACGCTGTCAATCGATAACAGAGTTGGCAACGTTGCCGCAACATGCCAAAATTCAAACATCAAATCAAACCTCTCGCCACATAAAATCTCGATTTTCTCCTTTGGACGCCATGTGCGGTATATTTACTGTATACTATCATGAACTGATTTTGTGTTTGAAAGCGCGCCTTTCCTCTGCGTATTCTCCGTGGTGTGGCTAGGGGACTTTTCTCCGCCGAACAAGACGTTTCACCGTGCTATTCCGAGTGTGCACTCTCCATTTCCGTATTCCGGTATACTGTATTGGCTTATTGAAAATCAGGAAACGTTGTCGAAAAACAATGCATATCTATTCAAATGCTTCACAGCATTTCGAGAGCGGCCACATGCCAGACGACGAGAGAAAAAGCGAGAGACAACAGCACTATGAAGAGACGCGCGCGTTGCGGTCGCGTCGCGTGCTCCTTTTCTCCCCGTTCAAATTCAAAATTCTGGAGATTTGCCAAAAATGTATGGCCGTCTCGCTGTACACCTGAATCGCTATGTGCTTCTAAGTTGACTGTAGGATTTGAATTGGTATTTGTTAGAGATTTGCCAAGTCTGTTTGAAGCACGGCCTTTTTAGAAATTTATGAGGTCCACCACGAAGTTCCTGAATCACTACCAGCTCAGTCCCTGATCATCACTATCTCCCGAAGCTACATCCTCAGTTTGCGATTCATTTGCCTGATCGTCACTATCTTTTTGAACCTTAAAATTAGACTCCTGTCTGTCCGATATTTAGCAAGTAAATTGGAATCAACTTTTTTATTGTTCCGCTTTTTTTCTGAAAGCAATTTCAAAGTGGCCAAACTCCCTTCTCATGGGGCCGTGTCGAAGGCTAAAAACTAGTCTCTCACCACTTTTTCATCTTGTCTAAAATTGCACCTACGATTTTGATCGTGCTCAAAGTACTTGTATAGATTGACCGCTCATTTTGAAAGACAGAAATCGAGCAGACCGGAACTATAATAATATTTTGGATTACGTTATTTTGCCTCGCCTCACAAGAGAATTCAACATACGAATTGCGATCTTTTCTCTTTGACACTGTATTCACATACTCTGAATTATGAAACTCAGAAACCACACGGCCGCCCATTAGTTAACGTTACAACAACGAAATCCCGAGGTCGCTCTGCAAAAGTTGGTCGGCAAAGTTTAAATTCAAACTGATGTCTCAGTGGTTGCAGAGTAATATTACGACAATTAGTGTGGTAAGTTACCAGAAGTACTCAAGTAAGTTCGCATTTGTAACTAACTAGAAACCTACTAACTAGAAAAGATATTACTCTCAAAAAAGTAATATTATTTCAACATTGCTACAATGTTACATTTGCTTACTTTAGTTACTTCGAATTTTCCTCTGTAGCAAGCACAGAGTAAGTTACTGAGATTATGGGATAGAGCTACTTCAGCTCGCGGAGAGATCTACTTCAGCTAAAATTGAAGAGGGTAGATCTACTTCAGCTATGGAGGAGTTCTTTCGTCTGGCAGTGGGGAGACCTACTTCAGTTTTGGACCGAGGTAGATCTACTTCAGCTAGGAGCGAGGTCTACTTCAGCTATACGGCGTCTCCATAAAATAGTTTTATGGATGCTCATCCCGCTTTATATTATATATTTGTCAATCAGATGCTTTCATGGAGAGGAAATCAACACATGAAAAGAATATCATAAAAAAACAGCCTATAATCGAAAAAAAAAGCTAGACCTATAGAAGGAAGACAGGCGTCAGCTAGGGAGAAGAATTGAGGGAGATCTACTTCAGTATGAAGTAGATTTTCCCCTTGCCAGACGGAAGATATTCCCCCAAGCTGAAGTAGATCTACCCCATTTGCGCTGAGTATTGCTAAATTTTTGTAGGAAAAGGGTAATTTACCGTTGTACTGCTAGAAATTTTTCTTTCGGCAAATTAATTGCAGTAATATTACCCGATACTTGCAGTAATATTACCCGACAATCTCTGAGGTTCCAGGTGCGTCAGTCTTTTGTCGGCTCCAAACCCGCATCACTCTCGGCTACCCGGCTACCGCTATCTGTCTTCGAGAGTCACGGCATTTCAGCTCCTCGTAGAACCAAGACCACGCCCATCAATCAAAATCACTCAATACCGCTTGAATACCATTATCTCAGGGAATCTCGCGAATTTCAAACAACTGTGTAGCAGCCCAACATACCTGTAGTGCTAAGAATTGAAAATGTATAGGTTTGGTGCCGAATTCATTCTTGTTCATTTAAAAATTAATGACAAAAATAATAGTGCTAACACGAGCGAGAAAGGCACGCGTGGTGTGCCTTTCCACCGTAAGCCGAGAAAGAGTTATTGAAACATAGCAACGTCTACCCAATAATAAGTAAGTTGCATGGGGTGGAGGTCGAACCCCGACCCCACGGCCTTTCAAGGCCCGATTTGGTAATTTTCTGCGTGTTATACCAGTGAAAAAATAGGACAGGGTGGGAAGAATATATGAGGGCGTTCGCGTAAGAATCGAGCAAATCCGGCAGGGGTGGACACAGTAAAAAAGGTCATTTTTCTGAAACTCTGTGAATTGGGGTTATCGAATTGGGGTGATCCAATTGGGTTTATCTAGAATTCGCTCAAATTTTAGAACTGGGTTCGTCTAAGGAAAAATAAATAAGGAAAAATGAAATAGTCAGGCGTAATAACCATGAAATTCTACCCCAGAAAGATGAAAAATTAGCTTTATTTGCGACTGAATAAATAAAGAAAACGCGATTTCGACATGACGTCATCTGGCGCCAACGGGCGCTCCACAAAAAAAAATGAATATGCCACCGTCATCAGGACCCTCGATAACCCCAATTCACAGAGTTTCAGAAAAATGAACTTTTTTACTGTGCCCACCCCTGCTCGATCCTTACGCGAACGCCCTCATATTTTTTTAATTTAATACAGTTAAATTCAAAAATATGAGGGCGGCTAGCAATTCTTAGCACTATGCTGGGCTGCCACAGTTGTTTGAAATTCGCGGGATTCCCTGTGATAATTCACGGTATTCAAGCGGTATTGAGTGATTTTGATTAATGGGCGTGGTCTTGGTTTTACGTGGAGCTGAAATGCCGTGACCCCTCGTTCAACACTGTAGAAACTTACCTCTGGACCAAGACTGGTCGTTGAGACTCTGGCCAACTTAGTGCACCCTATTCTTGAGGAATCGCATTTCAGTGGATTAATCTAGACACTGGGGGAGTAATAGCAAAGCACGCTAACTTACCTCGTGAGAGAAATATTGAAAGAGTGTCTACGCTTGATTTACATCACGTTTTGTTAATGCGATGTTTTGATCATGGACCGAGACCTCTTAAGAAAGTTTCGCATCGTAGGTAAGATGTGCGGGGTGCCACCAAAATGCCAAAATTTAAAACCCAGCCCCCGACAAAAGGCGAGAAAACGGTTCCTGTTCGACACAAACTGCTAAATACAGTAGGTGATGCAAATAATTGATTTTGGTGATATGGGAATGGATGTACAATTATTTTCTCTCATATTTTTGCGGAAATATAGGTTTTACACCAATCTATAACAAAACAATTAAAATTTACTGGACTTCTTTAGAGAATCTCGCGCAATTATTTTTTTACTGTGTTTAGTGTATTTGCCGCAAACCATTTTGGGAAATATTATTGTTTCTGTCTACACACGCAAAGCGTGACAGAATTTGAATTACGCACTCGCGGAAGTGTTGAAAGAAGTGTGCGCGGGAATTCAAACACATGCGGGCGGTCTCGGTCCGTGTGGTAAGAATCATGATACTGTGGAGAACCTACATGGTCACTGAGTGCTTGAAAATTAGTTGGTACCTGCGTGGTATGGCCAAGTAGATTAGGCAACATCGTCATATTGTATGCCACATCCTTACAAATCTGGAGGGTGATGGGCTGGCACGTCTGAGTGGTGTGGGGAGAAGGCTGCAATCCGAATCTTAAAGATACCGACCAGGGAAAATGTAACGCCTTGAAATTGTCATATAAAATTTGAAAATATAAAACTAACGAGAAAAAAATCTGCCAATTTTAAAATGAATGTAAAAATTCGGAAAATAAAGTCTCAAGGGTGGAGGGAGGTAGAATGACCACTTCGAACCTAATCGCAAAAAAAACAAGTATCGAGTTCGCCCTGCTTACCTGGAATAGCTGCGCGACGCAAAGGGAAGATACCAGGCAGAGAAGAAAAGGCAAACATATTTTGCAATTCATGGTGTCATAAACTGGAAAGTAAATGACGTAAAATAAACGCGATTTACTCAAAGGGCAATATCAGTGATTCAGTGCGTTCACAGCAGATAGGGACCACCGAACCGGGAATTCCAAAATCAGAGCCGGGGAAAAGTAGGAAAAGACAGAAACGACTATCTGCACAGAAAAAGGCAGTTTTTGCTGTAAAATTGGGTTTCTAGGGGGGTGCGGCGCTCAGTTTTCTTGCCCAATATGAAGTTTCGATGACAAAAAGTCACAGAGAGAAAATAAGAAAAATCGGTAATAGCGAATGTGTTTTAATTCTCGCACGAACTTCAGTGATTATATTTAATTATATTTAATAATTATTGTTTCAGGAGGTGCGGCTCTGAGATTTGATTACTTTTTCATTCTATGATATCCAGGGCAGGTCTGAACGAAAAATAAGGAAAATCCGTACTAGCGAACCTTATTTATTTCAGCTTTAAATTTTTTACGAGTTGAACACTGTAGCTATTGATTATGAACTAGTTATTATTTGCAACACCGAAAATTAAATATTATTTTATTTACCCATCGCTCCCTAATAGCAGCTAGAACTTAATGCTTGCTGTAAATATTATATTAGTATAGACAACAGCAAGAAAAACTGTCAAAACAAAAATAACTGACCCAACAAATACTCGTCGCCCCGCCGAACTCATGGCGCAACGATGCGGCATCAATTCGGTGGGGCGACTACACCACGAAGGGCTGCGCTTAGAAACTTGTCTAACACTAGTTGAAATGGAAATATTTGATAAATCTGGAAACGCTATCCTGATTCTGCATCCCTCATTACCCCGAAAGCATGCAATTTGCAATTTTAGGAACTATTTTAAATTTTACACGGTGGTCCCTATAGGGTATATATGAACGCGCGTTCACGTAAGAATCGCACCCTCCCCACCCACGGTAAAGCAAAATTAAACCATCTTTTTTATCAATTTCCTAACGGGTGGTCGATCGATTTCTGAATGTCTCATGCTCTAATTGAACCCGTTTGCATAATTTAGCTGTTTTTTATCAGTATTTTGGCCATTCAAGTTACCGGGAATGCACGGAATAATTTTGAATTCGCTCTATTCCCTGATGATCAATGGTCGCTTTGATGCCTTGTTTTAAGGCTCTTTTTCTCATTCGCTGTTTTGGTTACATAAAATCTATTATGAAAATAAATTTAAATAAATAATATAGCGCGGAAGCTTGTAGAAAAAGAAACGAAAAAAGGCCAGAGCGCCAAGGAATAGCAGTCAGTCAGTTTATAAGTTTATTCTTTTATCAAGAGGCTTTTTTCTCGGCTGCAGCAGGCTGCTGCAACTCAGGCAACTCTTTTTGAATCTAATCAGAGTTTGCGGGAATTTAGAATCTAATCATACAGTTTTTAGAGTTTACGTTGAATCTAATTAGATTCTAGATTGTCATTGAGCTTTTGAATCTAAACGGAATCTAATTAGATTCTCAACATTTTTATTTATTTATTTTATTTATCGTACACCACAAGGGTGCGACAACATGTACATAAATGTGCGAGTAAAAGAGAAAATTAATAAGAAGGGGGTTCAAAGGGGGCGGGAAGGGAGTGATATTGTCAACCACACGGGAATGATAAGTGAGGGGAGGAACCTCGGAAGCGGTGGAGGGGCCGCTTATCCAATGTAACATCCTTCAAATAATCAGAATCTTATCCGATAGAATTCAGACTCTAATCAGAAACTAATTAGATTCCAAATTTCCTGTCAACCCCGTCTCGAGTACATACCGTCGTGCCTACTCTTAACCTCGGGTCATCCAATTTCAAATCAGGATTTTCTCTGTTGAGTGACGTACTCTGCTGATATTTCAGCCATTTTTTTGGATCGTTTCCCACTCTCTCTTTCAATGCGAGAGTAGGGATCGTACGCACCTCCCCAATAAGGGACGAGGTGCTCCGCTGTGCCGGGATACGGCTAAATCAATTTTGAAAAATTTGAGGACAACACAGAAAAACATCATACTAATTTTATAATCTAATTAGAATTCTTTTAGAATCTAATCGGAACGTTTTTAGAATCTAATCAGAATGTTTTTAGAATCTAATCAGGCATGCTCGAATCTTTCTCAGGCAACTCGTTTTAAATCTAATCAGAAACAATTTTGAATCTAATCAGAACAATTTTAACACTAACCGTGGCTAAATTAGATTCTAATTTCTCTCAGATTAGATGCTAAATTCATTTGATGTTCTGATTAGATTCTAAAAATGTTCAGAATAGATTCTAAAAACATTCTGATTAGATTCTAAAAACGTTCTCATTAGATTCTAAAAACGTTCCGATTAGATTCTAAAAGAATTCTAATTAGATTATAAAATTAGTATGATGATTTTCTGTGTTGTCCTCAAATTTTTCAAAATTTATTTAGCCGTATCCCGGCACAGCGGAGCACCTCGCCCCTTATTGGGGAGGTGCGTACGATCCCTACTCTCGCATTGAAAGAGAGAGTGGGAAACGATCCAAAAAAAATGGCTGAAATATCAGCAGAGTACGTCACTCAACAGAGAAAATCCTGATTTGAAATTGGATGACCCGAGGTTAAGAGTAGGCACGACGGTATGTACTCGAGACGGGGTTGACAGAAAATTTGGAATCTAATTAGTTTCTGATTAGATTCTGAATTCTATCGGATAAGATTCTGATTATTTGAAGGATGTTGAGAATCTAATTAGATTCCGTTTAGATTCAAAAGCTCAATGATAATCTAGAATCTAATTAGATTCTAAATTCCCGCAAACTCTGATTAGATTCAAAAAGAGTTGCCTGAGACTTTGGTGAAGTAGAAAATACCTTCAAAATGCTTCAATTTGGACAAAACTTGGGTGTTAGGCGTAAAAGGTCATGTTGTATCATCACCCAGAGTGACTTTGAGATTTATCGATTCTTCATTTCCGAGCAGTTTTTCCGTAATTACTTTCGCAAATGGCCGAAGGCGAGTTCTAGTGCTCTAAGACCTTGAATCCAAGAGTTGCAGGTTCGAATCCAATTCCTGGAAAGCTTCTTTTGCTCATTTTTCGAAACTATTTTAATAGGTTTGAGACAGGCTGAGGGCCTATAAATGTGTTTTTATGATTTTGCAGCAGGTTAAATCGCTCGTTTTTGTGGTTTTTCGACTGGCGCACATTGTTTACTCCCGAAATACCCTGACATTAGATATTCATTCGATGCGTATTAACAAACTACACGTTCTCTGAGCTTTTGGTTTGTGCCATAGGCCATTTGCGAAAGTAATTACGGAAAAACTGCTCAGAAATGAAAAATCGATAAATCTCAAAATCACTCTGGGTGATGATAGAACATGACCTTTTATGCTTAACACTCAAGTTCTGTCCAAATTGAAGCATTTTGAAGGTATTTTCTACCTCACCAAAATGGAATGCTCGAATCTTTGCAGCAGCCTGCTGCAGCCGAGAAAATTGCTCATGCTCTCGTATAGCCGTTTTCCGATTGGGAGACAAAGGTAGTCCCAAAATGTGAAGAAAAAAACTGCTACATAATTTTTCGTAATGTACCTCAGAAAATACGATTTGTCCTGAGCCTTATGTAAGAGGCGTGATATATTCGGAACGGGAAATGACACTTGCGACACGACTCAGTCGACGCCTCAGAGAACCGATGACTGAGGCGAGAAAAGAGGTTTACGAAACACTTTAAGGAGCAGGTTCAGCCATTTGTTCGGAAACCGCTTCGCAAACTTTCCCGAAACTTTTCGCGAAATAAAAGGCGAACATACGAAACTCGCAACCGACGTGAACAAAACCAACTGCTGACTCAGAGCCGCTAGATGGAGTTACCGAAGGAATTTGCGAATGTTTCCAGGTAGGCTGTCGAATTCTCATTCAGTAACTCCCCCAGGCAATAGTATTCGAAAAAGGGAAAAAAATAACATACGACAGGATTCAAACCAAAGACCCATGATCACTGAGCCTAACTTTAGGCCACGATGAAATATTTAATTGACCCGCTCGGAACGAGAACTTCGAGTTGTCTGACGAGTTTAACCGCACGAAACGCGACCGCACGAAACTCGTCAGACAACTCGCCAATCGTGAAAATAGCGCGAAATTCAAATTAGTTATATATTTTTTTGGTGCCGTCTTGTCCGGTTATTCGTCCTTTTCTTTCATAATTCGTGTCGTGTGTGTTCACAAGAAAATTATCAACTTGTTTATTCAATGTAAAATACAAAACACTGTGTGCGAGAGCTTGAAATCGACGAGCGCTGAATCCACGTGTTGGTAGGCCTGAGAAGGAGGAGCTAATAGATAATAAGAAAGTAAAGAGCTCACCGTTGGTCGTTCAGAGCGTGAAGAGAGTAAAATTAATTATAAATATCATGTCTATCTGAATTCGGCGTTCCTGAAGCAAAGTCGATTGAATAAACGTTACGTACCTGCGTGCCTGATGTCTCCGATCAATTTAAGATAGAAAATAGTGAGTATACCGATATAGAGAAGACGAATAAATAATAATAGTGATAAATGAAACAGGAAAATATGACTAAGTCCAAAAAGTCGGACAAAAACGACGTGAAAGTCGTCAGACAACTCGTCAACATTTACATTTTGACGACTTGTCCAGCAAGTCGGCACCAAACTCGTCAGGAAACTCGTCACCAAACTCGTCAGACAACACGGCACTCAGTTTCGGAGCCTGATCAGGACCATGACAAAGCTAAGGAAATTTAAAATGAAATAAGTTTAAAGAAGAGTTTAAGAATGAGTTTCAGGAACACTTCTCCGGGAACTGAATGTTTCGCAGGCCTCTCCCCATTGTATTTACCAAAGTTTGGCAAAGTAGACAAGTATGATGAGGAAATACTCTTCTGAAATGTACAAGTATAAGAAAATCAGTTCCTGATCGGCATTGCAAATGTTAAACACTGCATCTGATTACTGTAACTGCCAGGGAGGACTGGATCTAGATTCAAGTGGTCCCTTGTCGCTAGCGCTTTGTATTTCTACTCAGTGATTGAGCAGCACGTAACCGACGGAGGTGCCAAGTTGCACATGTACATGTTAGTTATCCGACGTAAAGACCCGTGTTTGGAATGGCTATGTGGGTATACCCTGGTCAGTTTCTAGTGTATTTTTTAGTGTTCTTGTTTTTTTCAATGCTTTCTTTTATTTTTTAAATATTTTTTTAGTTTGTGTTGCATTTAATTAGATGCACTATCCGCGCAACTCTACGCCGCATTGATGTGCATAGATAATTCAAATGTTGATCATCTCTCGGTATATTTATTTGCATTTATATTTTTTACAATCCAGAAAATACACAATTTTACGTTTTTGCCATTACGCACGGCCCGTTGCTCAAGTGAGAAAATATATAAGAATCGAGTTGCGTCTGGGGTTCGCTCGCTTGAAACGGCATCTATTCTATGATCAACGGTCATTTAGCTGTCTCATGGCCATTATTCTCGTTATATTTTGAAGTTGCCCGTTTTTGTTGTAGCTTTCTAGGAGCAGCTAATCAAATATATTTATATTTCTATCCCTTTATCCAACCTGGGTTGGTTTGATGCAAAATCGTTGTTCGGAAACCGACAATTGTTCTTGTAGACCATAATTATCGTTCCAATTTCGATATAATATGTCGATTATCAAAACACACATACACAGAAAAAAATATCTTTTAAGAAATATTAGAAATCGAGAGTTTACTCACAAAACGATTTCTAGACCGGGTCTATACTGGAAATTGTGAGGTTACTGTAAGAGCGGGAGTTTTAAAAAAATGTGCACTTTGGCACCTCCGTCGGTTACGTGCTATTGTGATTGCTGGGCAATATTACGGCAATTAGTGCGGTAAGTTACCAGAAGTACTAAAGTAATATTACTTTTTACTTACTTCGCATTTGTAACTAACTAGAAACTTACTTTGTTATTGCTCTCGAAAAAAGTAATATTATTTCAACATTGCGACAATGTTACTTTTTGGTCACTTCAAATTTACCTCTTTAGCAAGCACAAAGTAAGTTACAGAGATATTGCTAAATTGTTGTAGGAAAAAGGTAATTTACCGTGGAACTTCTGGTAACATACTTTTCGGCAAGTTAATTGCAGTAATATTACCCGATACTTGCGGTAATATTATATTACCCTACAATCTCTGAGTATTCAATTTTCGTTTTCTATTTATTTTGCGTTGTTTTTTCTTACAAATATCTGTGCCGAAAGCTTCTCTATTTATTTGCTAATGTTGTTTTCTTCTCTACTCTCTATTAGCCAACATTATTACTTGAAGTTTCTGAAAGTGTTTTTTTAGAAAAGAGCAGTTCACATCAATTCAACATATAGTTCACCTCTATACCTCATTCAAATAGTTTGCAATCTAATTAGAAACTATTTCGATCTAATTTGAACAATTTTAGAAGCAACCATGGCCAAATTAGATCTCAAAATCTCCTAATTAGATTGCAAAATTTTCTGATTAGATTGCTAATTTTCATATTCGTCTAATTATATTACAATACTTTGTTATTAGATTCAAAATTTTCCTGATTAGATTGCAAAATTTCATAATTAGATTGCAAAATTTCCTAATTAAATAGATTGCTAAATCTTTGAACTAAAATTCAAAATTATCGAATTAGATTCTAAATTTGTAACAGCATAACATTTTGGTAATTTACTCCCCTCATTATATTCTCCAAAAGGGCCGACCACTCAACCCGTAGAGGGTGGACGGCCCGTGATTCCACTCTCCCATTGAGGAGATGAGTGAAATTAATCCCAAAAAAAATGCTGTTTAGATACCACAATTCAGCCTTGAGTGTAAAAGAACAGGAAATAAACCTGCCTGCATAACATCGGAACTTAAGGTTTGTGTAAATACCCTCGGCGTGCCTTACACGAGACGGGGTTGGCAGAAATTTTTCGAATATGATCAGATTCAATTTAGATTATAAAAACTTCTAATTAGATTGCAACTTTTCGAGGTTACTTTTCAATCTAATTCGGTTAAAACTAGCAGAGTGCGTGGAGCTTAAGCGCACTACGTTTTCAAAGTATTGTCCAGGGGGACTTCAGTCGCCGGGTACAGTTCGGTCCAGGGGGCTTGTCGCCGGGTACAGTTCCGTCCTGGGGGACTTCGGTGGCCGGGCACAGTTCGGTCCAGGGGGACTTCCTTCGCCGGGTACAGTTCGGTCGAGGGGAACTTCTGTTGCCGGGAGCACATTTAGTCGAGGCACTCGTGGGAAAAGTAAATCGCTACAACGAGTACTGGCTATTTCCGTTACAAAAGGCTCGTGGGGCTGATCGCGCCTTCATCAAGTGGTGCGCTACGCCCATAGGTCGAAAGGTTGCGTTGCGGCAAGTTGAAAATGTGGGTTGGTTTTGTCGAAAATGGGGTCGAAAAAATAGAAAAGAAGAATCGATTGACAATGAGAGCAGGAAGGGCAGAATCGCCTTACGGATGCCCACTTCGAAATGTGCGAGCTCAGTCAAATAAACTGCGAATGAGAGGATGAGCCACGTACAGACACAGAACTCATCGGAAGTACAATAGGTTACGGTAGCATTTATTGATTTGATTTTCGTGTTTTTGACGCTCAAGCCGATAGCCATTCTGGTTCGGAAGATACATCACTTCGATTTTTGGACGAATAAATCAACATTCGCCGCATAAACGTGATGGCTGAAAAAAATCCCCGAGCAAATAATCGTCCCGGAAAAACAATTTTGATATTACGTCATTATTACGTAACATCCAAAAAAATCGACCAATGACTAAATAATCGAAAATTAGGACTTAGGCTACGGGTATCATCCACCCAATCGCTCAAGCCGATAGCTATTCTGGTTTCGAAGATACATCACTTCGATTTTTGGACGAATACATATGACCGATACTGTATAACAGTTGTAACTCCTTCAATTATCCGGTCTATAAAATGTATCATTTTCAGGTACAACGGTCTCCGTAACTGGCTTGCCGTATTCTTCCAAGCTAACTTTATTTGGGGTGAATATTACAACTATTCATTCGAAATCGGGTAGATGTGAACGAATTCATTTCACCTGTCGATGGCTGTTTCAAAGTTTCTATCAATTGAAAATTATTCATACCTCACGTACATTGACTGGAAGGAAAGCAACAGAATGATGTTATATCGCTAATGATACTGTGAAAAAACTATTTTTGGATCATTAATTTCTTTGAGATCAACTCTCCTGGCGATGGAAAATGATCGACAAGAAGAAGTTAAAATGGAAATTCTTCGTAGGAGAGTATTCGAACTGAGGGGGAAGAATCATTTCTCACTACTCTCGGCCAGTTTAAAATGGATTGTAGCGGTGCCGATGGAGAAGGAAACGCCTGCAAACGTGAGCAGCATGGATTTAGATTAGTGTTGGCAATTTGATTCCTTCTCAACAGCGCGCGATTGAGAGCGGAATGAATCCTTCTCATTCAATGAGGAATGAGAGAAGGGTCCTAAATTAGGGATGCCAAATGAAGAGATTTTCGGGAAATGAGAGGGGGGGGGGTTATCTCTCCAAGAAGAGGTGAGCGGCCGTTCCCCCCTCTTCGAGAAGAGGGACTAGTGACGCCACATTGTGCTTCTCATGGCTGCCACAACATGCTAGTGTGGTGTGGCTCGGGACATTTACACTTATCTCATGCAAATTAGAGATACACGCGTCTTTTCGATTGAAATATCAGTCGGTTGATACTATTAGTCTTCTTGAAGAGGGGCTTCCCTCTTCATGAAGAATAGAACGACCGCTCCCTCTCTTCTTGAAGAGAGGAGGGATCCCTAGGGAATCAGAATTCCTTTTTTTCGGGGAGAGGAAGCTCTTCATTTGGCATCTCTAGTTCTAATGAATCCCAGTCAGTTATGAGGCCGTTTGTGATATAACCGAACAATGCTCGGACAGAGGTAAAAATGAAAACCATTTAAAACATTGATTTCAGTACACTCAAAGGTGGTGATCACAGTGGTAAATATCTCGTGTTCTTAAAATTCTAACTCGATCGAATTTCGTATAGTTTTGTGAAAAAAGCATATATCATCACAAGCATACCCGAAATTCGTACTTTGTCGAAGAATTCTCGGTACTCTTTTTTTCTCAAAGCAAATTCATTTGTGCTAACATTATTAATGTTACATTAAGTAGAGATTTCACTTGGTGACGATATGTGTAGGTACCGCAACGTGCGGTTGTTAACCGCGTTATCCCACTTACCGTATACCTCTTTTCACATTTGCTTCTTTTTATTTCCGCTAATTTGTATGCATTTATGCTCATTTTTGTTTTCATATATTTCTTCAAAGAAAAAAATTGTCCTATTACCTACCGATTGGTATGCACTATCACGATATGTGACTTTCTTGCGATTCGTAAAAGCCCTTACGCGTAAAGTGTTGTTGATTTACTTCAGTTTTCTCAAGTTTTCTGGCGCCCGAAGAGACCCCCGGATTAGACCATAATCTTTTAAGTAAGAATATTTGCCATTTTTCTTCGAAATCCGCACATTTACCATTCTTCCTCGGTCGTTTCTAGAGACCCCCGTGCTGCCTTTTGATGTTTTGATAATATGGACACTGCGCATCGCATGAGCCTATCCACTATGTCCACTTTTCGTTCGGACGCCTGTTATGTCGCCTCAAAGTTTACCTATCAAGTACACTTAGTCAGCCTATTTCTCTGTCTTTCCGCATCTTTTTTTCCATTTTCTAACTGGATAATTAATTAGGTTCACCTTTAAACTATTGAATTAAGATAAAATTAGATTTCTATATAATCATACCCGCTATAGAAATAGGAAACCGCGTGAACGTTCGAATGATACTACGAACGCTTCAAATATTACGGTATAGAGACGGTTCGCGTAGTAAACTGATTTATTATATTTTATCCTATTATTTTTTTAGGCTTTATTTTTTATTCAGTTTGATTCAGCATGCTCGAAATATATATATATATATATATATATATATATATATAAATGTAAAATTAATGCGGTTTAAATTGATTTCGTCTACCTCGTTGCGGTCTCTAGATATGTGTCGTTAGAAATACACATTTGCTCATTATCATATAATTAATTTGCTTAAAGTTACCGGGAATCGAAAAAAATCACTCTTTATTTTGTCCCGGAAATGAATAGAGAAGTGTCGAAATAGAAAGGAAGGAATATTAATAAATATCAAAAATCGATAATCAAGTCCTGGGAAAGGACGGAAAGGACGAACCGAGAATCTTGTCTTTAAGGCAAAGCGCGCAAATTCAAAATGTGACTTTTTTTACTACGGTAGTGCGCTGTGTCACATTTGTGATCTTTTATTTTACGTATTATCACTTTTTGTATTCTAGTTCATTTTTTCGGTATTAAGTCCCGGCGACGGATGTCTATCATCCAGTGCTCAGAAAGT
This sequence comes from Pristionchus fissidentatus, assembly GCA_036245785.1. Classification (NCBI taxonomy): domain Eukaryota; kingdom Metazoa; phylum Nematoda; class Chromadorea; order Rhabditida; family Neodiplogasteridae; genus Pristionchus; species Pristionchus fissidentatus. The sequence continues at coordinate 23,837,367 of BTSY01000005.1, read as the reverse complement.
AACATAATCAAGAGAAGAAAAGGCGCTGAAATTATAACCGCGACGCAGACCGCAACGCGAGGCGAGCTTTCTGAATAGGCCCGCCGCAACAAGCACGCACCACACCAGATTTTCGTCCTCCCGCGAATTCAAAATTTTCGGTTCGATTCCTGGTAACTTTAATGATTAATTTAGCAACAATAATGTGCCGTTCTCGGTGCAGTCCTAAGTCGAGATTTGTATCACACTTGTTATCGCGAACTGAGGGCTTTATGGTGCAGCGGCTACCGTAATCAATGCACTTTCGGTTCTCTGTATTTTTACACAATTTTGTTAATTTCAAGCTAATACAATTTATTTCCCTCTGATTTATAGTCTCGGTGCATCGCCAATTCCATTAGCTGTTCCCGCGACTTGGTGGAGTACCTCCGCCTCGTGCTCTTCTAAAATTTTAAGTATATTATTTGCTCTTATTTTCAAAATATTTACTTCGACTTCTCTATCTTAAGATTGCGCAGATCCCCAAAGCTTTCCCTAATTTCTGAACATTACTGAACACGACAATTGTGCATCGTTTAATCATATCTTCGCGCGATTTCGATGGGTCGTTTGGTCAGTGTGGAACTTTCGTTGTTCAACCTTCTAGCCGGTTTCCCTGTTGGTGCCCAAACTTCTATTGTCTTCTTTCTAATAATTCTAATAAGTTAGCGTTTTGCGCATCTTCAAAGCCCATCGCCGTTCAGTTCCGATTGGTCGTTCACCCATGGCATGAATTTTCAGTTCCGATATTCAAGTTTATGCACCTTCATTCGCGTTTTGACCTAACAGCCCCTGTTATGGTAGGTCCCCAAACCTTTCTTTACTACGTTTCGACTAATCTGACTCTTGCGCATCTCTCAAGCATACTGCCATTCGTTTCTGATGGGTCGTTTGCCAACAGAATTTAAAACGCGTTCTCTGTAAGAGCGCAGTGAGAGGCCGGGGTAGGCCGCACAACTAATTCAAAGTTGTCATCCAGGATTCAAATTTTTTTCACAAACTGTCCCAGGTGCAAAGTAAATTTTAAACGTGAGAAATTCACGAAATATCAACTTTTGAAAAATCGATATTTTTTTGCGGAAAAATTTTTTCTCAATTTTTTTTATTTTGCTATCGTGTTATACATCATTCGAAAGAGCATCAAAAGTTATGGACAATTTCACATTTTCATAAGATTTGAGCCACTGGTATTGAAAATCGGTGATCGAATTTAAAGAACTGTGACATTTCTGTGAAACTTTATTTTGGATAAAATTGTTCGCATGATTTGCTCCTCATGGATCCGACATATATTATGTATTTTTCATCTTAGCATGATATAGTCACTATTTCGCTAAATATTTTGGTAGTAAAAGTACTCGTACACTCACTTGACCGTGACATGAAAAAGTCATGAAAAATTAAATTTGAGAAAGTCATGAAAAATTAAATTTTTGAAAAATCGATAAAAAAATATTTAAAAAAATTTTATGCCGTGTATATCAAAAAAAGTTAGGCATAAATTCCATTTTTCAGCACCCTTGAGATTCTAGGAACGAAAATATGGAAAATCGAAAACGAAATATTTGCGAAAATGAGATCACGATTTCTCTGCTCACAGTATCACCATCCAGCTGAAAATAAGGATTTATGCATAACTTTTGATGATCTTTCGAATGATATATAACACGACAGAATTTTTTTTTTAATTATAAAAAATTTTAAAAAAATTTCCGAAATTTTTTTATTATCGATTTTTCAACATTTAACGACAGAATTTTTTTTTTAATTTTAAAAAAATTTCCGAAATTTTTTTATTATCGATTTTTCAACATTTATTTCATGACTCTTAGAATGCTTATGAAAAAAATTTAAGCCCTGGTCGATCACTTTGGATGATAACACATGCGAATATTGAACTTCATCAAAATTATCAGCCGCTTCTTTTGAAAGTTTTAAATGATAAAGTATGTATCCCCTCATAACATAATTAAAAATATATCAGACAATTCGGTTGCTGCTCCCGGTTTCTACAATAGATCAAAGGTCAAAGAGCACGGTAGAATTTGATCTACTTTAGAAACCGGGGGCACCAACCGAATTGTCTGATTGTTTATTATGTTATGAGGGGATACCTACTTTATTAGATAAAACTTTCAAAAGAAGCGGCCCTCTTCTAGAACGAATTCTGGAGCGCTTCAAATGTAAAAGTAGCCTGATTAGTGCCCACGATTGACATTCCACTTGCTCTAGCAAGTGAGGGCACCAGCCGATTTCTCTAATTTGTGGATATGAGATAGCCGTGATACAACGTTGCATGATAGTGAACACGCTGCCCCCGAAACCTCGCGTCTTCCAACAGAATTTTAAGCTATTTCTAATGGCGTTTTAAAATTCTCGATATCGATTTTGGCTCCAGTGAAAACACCAATTTTTGAAAGAGGAATTTACGTGTGGGAATTTATAGTACATTTGCAAGAGCTGTTCATGCTGATTATTTTTCTATGTTGCACTAAGCATTTGACCCCTGAACGGCCGCGTTATGCTATTTTTAGTGAATCCTCGCGGATCGCGTCCACGTCCGTGCTACGATGGAAAAAATTCGGCAAAAATGTTTGGCAACCGATAGGATTCGAATCAATGACCTTCAGCGTTGAGTTCTAAGTCACTACCGCATCGACTATGCTGCTGCAGCGCCCGTAGACGCGATCCGCGAGGATTCACTAAAAATAGCATAACTCGGCAGTGCAGGGGTCAAATGCTTAGTGCAACATAGAAAAATGATCAGCATGAACAGCTCTTTCAAATGTACTATAAATTCCCACACGTAAATTCCTCCTTCAAACATTGATGTTTTCACTAGAGCCAAAATTGATATCGAGAATCTGAAAACGCCATTAGAATGAGCTTCAAATTCTGTTAGAAGACGCGAGATTTCGTGCCCCTACGGGCACTTCGAAGCGAGTTTTACTCGAAAAACCAGTTTTCCGCCAAAGTGGCGCGGCGCCATACCCAGAGGACCCAGAGGAGTTCGATTGCGAAATCGATAGCACCAGCATGCTCAGCGTCAAAAGTACCCCAGGATTAAGTTTTGAGCGATTTCGATTTTGGACCTGTTCCAGCCATTTGTTGATCCTAAAGCAAACAGCGTCATATGATATGATCCATATCTCTGGTTGTGAATTGCTTTGAGATTCCAAATTTTGAGCATAGGCTACTTGTCGCATGATTTACACACCATCTTCGTTTCAGCCCCGCTAATCAGATCTGAGATAATTTATGATCAATTATATGCAAATGTTTATTTCTGACGGCACATCTCTTTATGGCAGATATATACCGAGATATTGACCATTGTGATCACCATCCTTGAATGTATCAAAATCAATGTGTTACTCAGTTTTCATTCTTTCGTCTGTTCGGCGGCTGAAGTTCTTTGTCCGATTCTATCGAAAACGTCCTCTTATAGATGGAATAAAGTGGATCCTTCTATTTGAGAGCATAACCAAATATCAGACTCTTTCTCAGATGATCGAAATTGTGTGTACTAGCTAAAAATTGGCATATGCTGAAAACTTGTCCTAAGGGTAAACTTAATGTATAGAGTACGAAAATAAACATTAAAATTTTCTCCTGTAAAACCCGGCGGAGTTATGTTTCAACTTTGTGAAAAATTAAATTTTCAATTTTGTCCGGATAACTACAAACCCTTATATAGTTATATTTTCTGAACGCTGGTGACGAGAGGAGTATTTTTCCTGTTAGAAACTTGTCGCTAGCTCATCGTTGGAAAAAAGTTATTTTGTCAAAGACTAAAAATTGGCACGCACCCTGAATTTTTTTTTGAAACTTTTCAGACAAATTTTATTTCATTTTCGGAATCTCCGTGAAAAAAACTGCTCTAGCATAAAAAAATCTCGTAACGAAATATATGACTAATCCTGCTCGTTTGGCGCAAAATATGTGAGGTTATTGCTGTTTTTCGAACAATGATGATCAATTGTGGAAATAATAGAGCTTGAACCGGAGAATGTTATGATAAATTATGGAAAAAAATGTGAATCAAGCTTAGATTTTTTTTCAAGCTTAGCTTAGATTCTTGATATATTTTTTTTTAATTCATGACCCTACACCTACTCAAGAAATATCAAGTTGGTAAACAATGTTGAAATTTTTTTCCCCAAAATCCATGAACCCAGGGTCATTCAAGAATCGGCCCAATATCGTTGGTTCATGGATTTTCGAACATATTTTTTTCAAGGTTGTTGTACCAACTTGATATTTCTTGAGTAGGTGTACGGTCATGAATAATTAGCATATATCAAGAATCAAGCTTGCCTGAAGGATATGAGTGCGAATATATCGAAAAATGTTTTTTTTTAATATAGCAATATACTCATATTTTGCGCCAAACGAGCAAGATCTGTCATACATCTCGTGACGAGGTTTTTGCTGCTATAAGGAGCAGTTCCTAGCGCAGATTCCAAAAATGAAATGAAATTTGTCCAAAAAGAGTCAAAACATTTTTTCAGGATGATAATTTTTTTTTAGGATTTAACCAAAAATTACTTTTTGCACCGATGAGTTAGCAACACGTTGTTAACACGATAAATTCTCCTCTCGCTCAGTCCGAAAATCAATCTTACTACGAGCTCCGCTCAAACACGCTGACAAGGGACTGGTCACAGGATAAGGTAAAACTATCGCTAGTCAAGAATTTACTTTCAAACAATTCCCGTAGTGATCTACGAGCTGGCAAAATCATTGGAAATTTTCACCACGCAAAGCCCTTGTGACTACTACCCGTACTATCACTCAAACTTCAATGACGCAATTGGTAAAGCTCATGTGGCGCAATTGGTAAAACGTCAAGCTCACTTTGCGGGCTTATGCCATAAACGGATCGATATGTTATAGTACCTCTACGCTTGTTCACTGCCTCGGGATACCGTGATCCAAGTGGAGGGTCACCCACATCCTATCTCAGCGATCTCTTTCGCTCGTCAAGACGAGTCTAAGTTCGCTTCGGCGTCTAGCGAGGGAGAAATCCGAGTATGGAAGGCTAACGATGCAGGAGTGGTGAGAGAATGGACCAGTGATAGAGTGATGGATGGATGGCAGGTACATCTATTAGCGTCCTGTCATCTACACAAATCTGCCGTGTCTTATCTCACATTTCATCCCACGAACGACTCACTTCTATTGTCCTTCTCACCGAATGAACGAATGATCGTATGTGATTGGATGATGAACAAGACTTCATTCGCTGTCAGAAATATACCATAACTTGTAGGGACCACCGAATGGACAACTCAAAAATGAGCGCCGGGAAAAGTGACTAATTCTGTAATTCGCATATTCTGATAGCCTGGTGTATCGATATGACGCTGTTTACATTTGGATCAACTCGGCACGAAATCTCGCGTCATCTAACAAAATTTGACTCTCTTTGTAATGGCGTTTTTGGCTCTCTTGAAAACATCAACGTTTGATCTAGGAGGTCGTACTCGTCGAATTTTTTTCTCGTCGAGGTGAATTCTGCACTCATTACCTCGAAAGTTAGAAAATTGCAATTTTAGGAGAAAAAGTTAACGCGGTGGTCCCTACATATCTTTGACACATATTTTTCACAATTTGCTCTGATTTGAATTGAATATTATTCAGGTGTCTGATGATTCATCAGTCTCAGCCTGGTCCCTTGATTCTCGATTTGTATATACTGCAAGTGCGACTCAAATACAACAATTATGCTCCAGTTCTGGTCGCATTATAGTCTCTTGTCAACTCGTATCCAACCTGGCTATTCCCTACAAAGTGAGTTGGAGACCATCTTCGTACTCGCCTGCTACCGTATTAAACCCCGGAGTGGGTGGAACAAAGAGACTAAAATAGTGAGGGGGAACGAGAGAGGCAGACAGTGACCTACCCCTCCTCCCTCGAGCTCGGGATGTGGGGTGGCGAGAGAGCGCGCGGAAGTAAGAGGAGCAGAGAAAACGAGAGCAACCTCTACGGATTCAGGGAGGCTTTTCTCGATTTCGGGAGTGATGACAGAAGCGAACAAACTTACATGTAGATGATATGGTAAGATTGGCTGAGATAGTGCATGACTAATTTAGGTACTGGAGACACTTCAGATCTTTGAAATTGGAATAGTATAGATGAAGACTGAAGCTCCGGGGCGTCTTAACCTCTATTATTGTCACCCGAGATCGAGAAGAGCCTCCCTCAATCCGTATAGAGGTTGCTCTCGTTTTCTCTGCTCCTCTCACTTCCGCGCGCTCTCTCGCCACCCCACATCCTCGAGCTCGAGGGAGGAGTGGTAGGTCACTGTCTGCCTCTCTCATTTCCCCTCACTATTTTCGTCTCTCTGCTTCCCCCACCGAGGTATTTACGGTTGTGGGCAAGAAAAGGCAAGAACACCAATGACATATGGGCAATATTATCAGTGGCCTACATAATTTTTTGGTAGGTTTAGAAGTTCATCCCTGATAGCGGTTCCGAACCTAAAAATGACCGGAAATTAATCTCGAATTTACTACAAGCTCGCAAAATTTATTGCCTGACTTGCCCTGATTTTCAAATATTCTCCTTTCCCGCGCTTTTCGAGGTATACTGTAGCTCAAATCGACATTGATTTTTCCTCATTTTATTTGTTTTTTTCAAGAGATGTTATTCTCTTCTTTGCATGAATTTAGATGGTTTGAATCCCAAACATGGTGTAAAACATGTGGCGTTATGTTTTCGTTTGGGAAACACCTCAAATACACTCAAATCAACATCGTAATGATGTGGCGGTGTGGTCGCACGGAGGCTCAAAACCCCCCGCACCCCCACAAGAAAAATGAACAGCGACGGTCCGTAGGCTTGATTGTATGAAACATCGAGAAGACTCGAATCTAGATCCAGTCCTCCCTGGCGGTTACAGTAATCAGTTTCGGGTTTGGCGATCAGGAACTGATTTTCTTATACTTTTAGATTTTAGATAGGGCCCACCGAGCCGGAAATTCCAAAATTAGAGCCGGGGAAAAGTACGAAAAGACAGAAATTGAAATCTGCACCGAAAAACAGTTTTTGAAGGATATTTCGAATATTAGGGGGTGCGCCAATCAGCTCTTTGCCGTTATATGACGTACAGATGAATACAAAGCAGTGGAAAAGAAATGATAAAAATCCGTATTAGCCAATGTGTTTTAATTCGGGTGCAAAGTTTAGCGCTTTCAAATTATATTAAATAGCTGGCGTTTCAGGAGATGCGCCAACGCAACTAGTTTAATTATTAATTCCTTGAAGTCGAGTGCTTCTTTCTGAGAAAAACAGGGAGAATCCGTGTTAGCCAACCTTTTCTATTTTGGCTTCAATGTTTTGTTCAGAGACAGCGTATTACGGTAGATGTCGTTTCAGGACATTTTATTGATTTTATTTTATTCAGAGTATTTAGAATAGCAGCTCTAGCTGAAGGTCTAACGTTGGTTTTTTCCTTAATCTCGCTATTAATATCGGGATAAATATAATTAATTCGAGAAAAAGCACATAAGCGATGTAAAAAGAAACCAGAGTAAAATGATCTGACACGACGAACATGTATCGCCCCACCGAACTCATGGCGCAACGATGCGGCATGAATTCGGGGAGGCGACTACACCACGAAGAGAGGGGGCTGAGAAACTTGTTTGATGCAAGGTGAACTGGATATATTTTATAAATCTGGAAACGCTATCCTGATTCTGCATCCTCGATTACCACGAAGGCACGAAATATGCAATTTTAGGAGTAATTTTCAATTTTGCGTGGTGGCCCCTAGATTTTAGAAGAGTGTTTCCTCATCACTTTTCCCCCGTTTTAATTTACTTAATTTTTATTTTATTTTTAATTATTTTATTTATATTTTTATATTTTTTGAATATTTTTTCGTATTTGTTTTTTTATTCGCCTTTGTCGCGTTATTTATTAGACACTCAACTTTTTTTTTCTAAAGTTTAGCATAGAGGGTAGACATACCGTGTCGGGACGTTCTTCAGCACTATCAGTTTTAAATGGGGAAATTAGTACTGGCAACATTGTCCTGTGAAAAAGTGAGAGAGTCCTTCTCGATTTCACAAACTCTCTCATACAAAACTCCTTTACTGTAGGGTTGACCGGCCTGCCACAGTGGAATGATGTGGAGTATTCGTGTGACGCGACGTGTGTAGTTAATAGGATCCCATCCACACCAACAACTCTACAAGATTTGAAAATCTTAATAAAGTGTGCGTGAGCCATCTGAATCTGTTCCCTGGATGTTCCCATGGGGTTGCCTTCAGATCAATTGTTATTTAGTCAGAGAGTGATAGGCTTTATGAGAGATCAGCTGAGAGGTTCGAAATATTGATCAGAGACTTGGCACTGAGCTAAATTGTCTATATGCGACTAACAATGCTAGTCAACCTCTCTTATGAGTGGCTGGAATGAGAGTGAAAAGGGGTATAATACAGTACATAGATGAGGGATTGAGAGAACTTGTAAACTCAAGAGGGACCACATCATTCCACAGGCCGGTCAACCTTCCAGAAAGGCCTTTGGAGTGAGAGAGCGTGTGAAATCGAGAGAGACTCTCTCACTTTTGCATACTCTCTCGTCCAAACCCTGGTCTGTAGGTTTGAAATCATGTGGGACTCTCACTTTTTCACACTCTTTCACCATAACCCCTTTCCGTAAGATTGGAATCGTTAAAAAATGGCAATATTGGAAGTACTCGTTTCTCCTCCCCGAGGATCCACCCCCATCTACTTCCATCTACTTCCTTGCTTCTAAAAGCAGACCTCATTTAAATCGGTTCTCTCCTCAACTCTTTCTTCATCGCTTCCTGGCGCATCTCTTCGTACATCTTTAAGCCAACTTCTTTTCATTACTGTTAATCACTTTTTGAACCAGCCGATTTAGATTATGCTTCTTACTTCTAATAGCAACATGGCATATTCTTGTTCTTACTTTTCCTAAATCGATTTTGTGATAATTGACAATCATTTCAAGATTTTTTGAAAATTATTTAGGAAAAAAAAGACAAATAAGAAAACCTACACCAAAAAAAGAAAGAGTATTGATAAAAAACTAGTCCTTGATAAGTTGGAAAATTTCCAAAAAAGATTTGGTTCCCGTCCGCCCTAGCCGATATTACTGTAACCGCCAGGGAGGACTGGATCTAGATTCGAGTATCGAGAAGTCAGGGCTTTCTGGGACCGGAGGTGCAATCGCGAACTGAAATTGCCGCACGAAAGGCGCATGATGCTATGTGCAACGACTTTCCATGACCTTTTTTATACTCGTTGTGAGCCACCGTGGGTCGAAAGATTATTAGATCGAACTAAAGTCAGGAAATAAATAATGAAGATAAAAAACAACGAAAATATGATAAAAACGCTAAAGCGAGGAAAATCAATACCTATTTGAGCTACAGTATACCTCGAAAAACGCGGGAAAGAAGAATATTTGTAAATCAGGGCAAGTCAGGCAACACATTTTGCGACCTCGTAGTAAATTCGGGATTAGTTTCCGGTTATTTTTAGGTTCGAAATCGCTATCAGGGATGCAATCTGCCTCCAAAAATAAAATAAAACAAATACCGATTTTTTCCCTTTCGAGTAACTTTAACATGAATTCACACTATCCTTTCTGATTTTCAGACTCCGCGCAGACACAGGGATGTAATGTAAAATTTTCTCTTCTAGAAATTAGTGTTCTGACGAGGAATGGGGGGGGGGCGAAAAGGGTGGCCATACACTTTGTCACTTTAGAAGTGAAATCAAATACTTTAAAACTTTTTTTATGGAACCTGAGAAGACGACCCCAAAAATTGGAAAGACCACACTTGGAATAATACATTACGAATCGCACGTACACATCATGTCAAGTGGGGGAAGAATCTTCATTTGCGTGGAGCAACCGGTAATCGCGAGTAAAAATGAGAAAAAAATGCTCTCGCTCATGAGCAACTTTGACTAAAATGCTCGTGAGTGCCGAGTAATTCGCTGTAACAACACTAGTACCTATACTTTCATTTATCAGTATATTAATCGGACTTTTTTGCATACTACCTTTCAGAATACGATCTTTCATTGCCACTTCTGAGTAGTCGTTATGAGTTGCCGCTTCCTGAATTGTCGTTTTTGTGTGCCGTTTATTGGAGACCAAACGAGTCCATTTTCTGAGCTGCCTTTTTTTTGTTCTATCGTTTCTGAGTTGATACCTTTTCTGACTTTTCGTTTTTTCTGAGTGGTCCTGTACGCGTCTTTCGAAGTTGCCGCTCTCTGAGTTACCGGCCTTTTCCGAGTATCCGTTTTTCTGAGTTGTCCGGCACGCCGCTGGCCGCGTTTCTTTTGGAAATCTTTACATTGGTTTTGCAGAATAACCCGCTCAACAATTTCACTAATCTTATTTACAGATACTACCCATAACAACTTGTACAGTTCTTTTGCTTAGCGAAGCGAACGGAGCATCTCAACTGACTCTCCATAATTCTACCTCACTCCAATGTGTATATACTCGTAAGTATTAAAATTTCGGTTAATATATCCAAATGAAAAATTTTCAAACCTACCTGGACGCCGATCCAGTTGACTGACAAAGTTGGCGCGGGATGACTTAGATTTTTCTAATATTCCTTCTAAAACAGCGGTTTAAAATTCCAAAATTAGAATCATTCGATAGAGCACGATCACGCAAATACATTGCGATGAATATTGATTAGTATACTGTAATAGTTTCGTTTTTTCTGCGATTTCACGGTACAAGCTCTTTCAAAATTACATTCAGGCAATTGTAGCTTCATCGAGCAGTTGATTGCATGCAAGAAATCTCAGTTTTGAATAACAAAAATATGAACAATAGAAAAATTAATTTAGAGAGAGCGATCCTTGAGACAAGTCTGCGTTCTCGCAAAACTACTTAAGTAGGCACACCACCAATCTGCACTCTGTACACAACGACTTTCCAAATATCGATTGCTCTTTATCTTTAGCGATTTTCTTCGAAATTTATGTCCCAAATGATAGCCCTAGAACCACTCTATCATATTAGGCTCGGCACATTATGTTTCTATCCCTAATTTCTTCAATATAATACTTGCATAAAAACCATCACGCTCGATGTTTGCCTTTCGTTCCTAAACTCCGAAATCGAAATGTACCCCGCGATTTCTCTTGCTTATTACATTCCCCGCATCTTTCTGCACGAAATGCGCCGTAGCACTATGCCCGAATCAGCGGAGAAAGTACAAATATCGCGCCATTTACCTCGATTTCTGTCGATAAATCCAAAGTCATCGCAGTATATATTTATTTCTCCCTTCTTTCACCTGTACCCCGCGATTTCTCTTGCTAATTACTTTCCCCGCATATTTCTGCACGAAATGCGCCGTAGCACCATGCCCGAAGCGCCGGAGAAAGTACAATATCGCGTCATTTACTGCGATTCCTTTTTATTTTCTCGTCTTCCGTCATTTCGAAATTGCTCGTTGGTCTCTCTTCCTGCGGGCTCACTATCACATCCCTCCACCACTGCCCATTCCCAATCCCCACATAAGATCACCAAAATCTGTTGCCACCCCTGTTAATGTAGGACTATGCAATATCCAGTCATAAGTATGAAACACCAAATACGGTCTGACCCAGTGCCAAATAAACACTCGATTATTTTAAAAATGTTGTAAAGATGTTTTTCGCGTTATTTTTATTTTTATTTTGTTCGCAATGGAATCGAATTATCGAATTATCGAGCTATCGAATTGTAGGGGGTAGGACGAAATGCTGATTTTAGGAGCTACTTTGAATTTTACCTCTGCGGTTCCTACCTTATTAGCAAATAAAGTAAAAAGTTGAAATTGGCGGGTTACTGTAAGTATGATTGTGGCACATCATAAACACCTTTTCCAAATGCTCGACTAGGACTGCAGATCCGGTCCCACTACGCGAATTTTACCTTAAGTTTTCCGACTTTTTGTTTCCCAAAATACTGTGTTTTCACAGACACAGATTTTATTATACAGGCATTTTACTCCCCGCGTGTTCCACCGTGTATCCGTCTTACTTCAATTTTTGCCTCTTTTTCATACGGGGGAATGGCCGGAATTTCAGTTATCATGCTTTGCTCGCCTCGAATACTACCTTGCTATAATTCAAGTCTCGGCCTACTTACAATGATGCATAAGGTTACATAATTATTACTCCGCTATCGCTTAGCATAATTTTTCTCTCAGGTTGATGGATCCATTGAATGTCACGAGCTGTTTGATTGTTCTCCCTACCTTCGATCTTGTTTTTCTCGTCGATTTGTAATTTCTTCCCAATGTGTTTCACATGACTGGACTCCCGTCTCCGGAGAAGTATTCGTGGCCGCCGATCTTATAATAATTCATGTCTTGCAGACCGAGAGAGAATCAGCCATTTCATCCCTCGCATGTATCCTCCCTCCTTCTTCTTTGAATGAAGAGGAGGTACGACCAGTCTAATCGTTGTAGTGTGTGGCCCTCTCTGAACGCAGGAAGTCATACGCGTGCTACACAGCCATTCCTCTTCACCTACCATCTACCTCACTTCTCTTCGTAACTCCTCCCTTGTTAATGTGAGTTATCGATTGTATCGAGGATTAGCTTATGGAAGGATAATTGCTCTCACAACGAATTTACTAAGAAAAGTGCTTACTAGCTAGGGCCCATAGCACCGGAAATTCAATAAACGCAGGGGGAAAGATCGAAAAGACAGAAACGACCCATCAATTCAAATCTTCACAGAAACACCTTTTTTTGGTATATTTAGATTAAAAGAGAATTCGTAAATGATTTTTTTTTTGTTGCCTACTTTGCCATTTTTATAGCTTACAAGGGGAGACCGCATAGTCGATATGGAATTTCCGAATGAGACCTAGTGGGATCGATTACTCTCATAAAAGTAAGAAATAATCAGTGGTTTAAAACTGCTAAATAAGCCCCAGCTCTTAGTGAGATTGGCTAATTTTCCGGACATTTTTCGCAATTCTAGCCACTTGCTCACAGAGAGTGCAGATATCACAAGATCTCTTTAGCAGTTTTCAACCACTGATTATTTCTTACTTTTATGATAGTAATCGATCCCACTATAGTGGGATCGATTACTATCATAAAACCTATAGGTCTCATTCGGAAACTCCATATCGACTACGCGGTCTCCCCTTGTTAGCGGCATGTTTTTCGTAATTTTACTGCGAAGCATTGGCGCAAGTTTTTTTGGCTGCTGTTGTGCGTTTTTCATTCACCAACAATTTGCGGAATTTGGACCAACGGACTAGATAATTTTCGAGCCATATTTTAGAATTTTTTTTTCGTTTTTAGCACATTGTGTGACTGGTCTCATTATTTTCACAATGAGAGTGACAAAATTTGTCAGCGAGGGTGAAGATGAATTCCTTCTCTCCTTCTCACTTGTCCCGCTTAAATCATTGACTCGCCCCTCTCTAGTATACCGAATTGTCCCCCCAATGAGGTGAATGGACAATATAGGACTGGTCTTCACAAGCATGCCGATACACTTCAATTTTCCGAAACGACCTTCTGAAACCCGGGAGAGCTCCGAAACTGTTGGCGAATGGGTTACCACACCATCCTGTCTCAAAAGCCCAAGTGGATAAGGCACCTTCTGTCCGAATGGTTTTACACTTCTGCAGTTCAATTCTCCTGGTTTGCAACTCACTTTTGTCGTTTTCGCCCGTGTCCCCCGCGGTGATCTACCACTTTTCGCACGGTATTCTACAGGGGGTGAGGAAGAGAGGCAGGTCAGTGAGAGAGTGCCTCTGATCTAATCGATAGAGCGAGAGACGAGAGGGAATGAGAGGGTTTGCATGCTGGCAGTTTGCCACACGTAACGGGGCGAACTCGGGTTCCCACACATAAATATTCAAAATATATGGCGCCAGAATATTGGAAAATTAAATGAATCTTCTGCACAAGCGGTTATGCGACAGTTATGGCACAAGTTTTGTTTCTCACTTCATTGATCACCATCAGTGCTTGAAAATTAGTTCTTGCTGTTATGCTTTGTATGTTATGCTAGGATGTTTCAATCATTAAAAAAATGATTTTAAAAAAATTCCAATATTCCTGAATCCCCACAAAAGTGATGTTATACTTTTTAAAATGAAATTCCGCTTCTGCAGCCCTCCCGATACGTGGTAGATCACCGAGGGGAACACGAGAGAAAACGGCAAAAGTGAGGTGCAAACCAAGGGAATTCCACGAATTTTTGAGGCCGTCGTTCTTTTTTTCCCGGGAAGTGTTCGTTTTTCACTACTGATTTTACTTACCCTTCTTCTTGCTCCCAATTAGAAGTGAATGATAAAACACCAATAAATATAGCCAAATGTATCGAAAACGATCATGTAAAAACTCAAGGCACGGGTATACGGTAGATTGGGGGGTGAAAGCGTCGCTGGTAGTAGCGCGAAAAAGCGTACTCAATTATTCAGAGCTGTAGGGACGGGCAGCCGAAATCTGGCTCTAAAATTACATTTTTTGTTTGGTTGTGGTTTTCGGCGATGCTGAATCGTGATTTCATAGTTTAAATTCACGCAATTCTCAAAATCGTGTAGAAAATTGCATGTTTACTAAGCCCCGCCCACTTCAAACCTGTGATTCACGCCCGCCTTGCCAGTTATGATTTTTCTAGTGCGACACTTTCGGTGTTGAAGACCTTCCCCTCTTCGTCAATGTTCGCATTTGCATGCAGATTGTGCCAAGAGCTCTCAGAGTAGCACAAAATTCTAAATTAACACCTTCTATATGTTTGAATTATCTATAGAGTGGTCAAAAAGTATGGGTCAATATATTAAGTTTTACATTTACATTTAATCAACTTTATCTGCTGGGTGAGGGTGTTAAAACAAAAAGTACAGGTCAACAGATTCAATTGTAAAATTTCTTTCAAATCTAACGAAGGCTCTTGAAACCAAGTATATTATTTATCTTGGGCCATACCTTCATAACAATATCTAGTTCATAATATCTGACCATTGTCGAATTTCACGACGTTTTGTCCAGCGTATCACTGAGTTATGCGAAACTGGTTTCTTGGGCAAGTATTATCGTATGCTTTGGCGAGGGCCTTCATGATCAAGTTCTTATTTGGAACCATACGTGTCCAAGCCGCCGGCTTGCGCAGTGCCCACCAAGAATCTTGGTGGGCACTGCGCAACCATGTATAGGGGGTCATGGTCCAAAATGGGTTTTGGGTTGGTCCCACCAAAGTCAAAGTGGTATACTGTAACATCACCGTGGGGGTCCCGCAACGAAAACCGGCTACCGTAATCCATGGTACCGTAACCCGGAGATACGAAATTGAGAATCTTGACTCGGTATTTGTTGCATTAGGTAGGCCTCGGGTAGAAATTAATCGGACGGCATACGGCGGTCCCGGCACGACATTGCCGATACGGTAGCCGTCTACAGTATGACCAAATTTCAAATTGATCAAAACGAGTCAGAATTTTTATGGGAGGTAGGGCTCGAGTAATAATTAATCGAACGGCATACGGTGATCTCGGCACGACATTGCCGATACCGTAATCAAGTCTACAGTATGCTGAAATTTCAAATTGATCAAATCGAGTCAGAATTGTTGTGGGAGGTAGGGCTCGAGTAATAAGTAATCAGATGGCATACGGCGGTCTCGGCACGATATCGCCGGTACCGTAGCCCATGCTACCGTACCAGGAAAAACTGAAATGGAGAAATTGAGCCCGTTATTTTTTGCTTGATGTAGACCACGGGCAGTAATTAATCGGACTGTGGAATATTTCTCGTAACTGTATCCCCGGCTACAGTAACCCGAATTTTAATAAAAATGAACACATCGACTGGGGATTTTTGCAGGAGGTAGATCTCCAGTAAGTAATATTGGAGTGGTATGTGGCATTGCTTCCGCCATATTCGGGGTTACTGTTGCGGGATTTCAGTACGCATGAAATTTGAAATATCACAGATCGGGGATATTTCGTATGTGGTCGACCTCGAGTTTGCAATGTGCGAGATATCGTAGCCTTGATACGCTACTCATTTAGTGTTCATTATAAATATGCATTTGTCGATACAATATAGTAATGGAGCAAAATACTTTATAAAGGTTGCAAAATGAGTCGAACGAAATGGGAATGACAAAACCGGCCGCAAAAGGCGAAGTCGTGCTGGGACCACCGCATGCCGTCCGAGTAATTACAACTCGAGGCCTAGCTCATGCAACGAATACCGAGCGAATTTTCTCAATTTGAGATTTTAGCATACTGTAGACCCGATTACGGTACCGGCGATGTCGTGCCGAGACCGCCGTATACCGCCCGATTAATTACTACTCGAGCCCTACCTCCCATAAAAATTCTGACTAGATTTGGCAATTTGAAATTGGCGCATACTGTAGACTTGATTACGGTATCGGCGATGTCGTGCCGAGACCACCGTATGCCGTCGGATTTATTTATACTCGAGGCCTACCTAATGCGAGAAATACCGAGCGAATTGGCTCAATTTGAAATTTCAGCATACTGTAGACTTGATTACGGTATCGGCAATGTCGTGCCGGGACCGCCGTATGCCGTCCGATTAATTTCTACTCGAGGCCTACCTAATGCAACAAATACCGAGTCAAGATTCTCAATTTCGTATTTCCGGGTTACGGTACCATGGGTTACGGTAGTCGGTTTTCGTTGCGGGACCCCCACGGTGAAGTTACAGTATACCACTTTGACTTTGGTGAGACCAACCCAAAACCCATTTTGGACCATGACCCCCTGGACCATGATACATGGTTGCGCAGTGCCCACCAAGATTCTTGGTGGGCACTGCGCAAGCCGGCGGCTTGGACACGTATGGTTCCAAATAAGAACTTGATCATGAAGGCCCTCGCCAAAGCATACGATAATACTTGCCCAAGAAACCAGTTTCGCATAACTCAGTGATACGCTGGACAAAACGTCGTGAAATTCGACAATGGTCAGATATTATGAACTAGATATTGTTATGAAGGTATGGCCCAAGGTAAATAATATACTTGGTTTCAAGAGATACATGGTTGCGCAGTGCCCACCAAGATTCTTGGTGGGCACTGCGCAAGCCGGCGGCTTTGGACACGTATGTTTGGAACCGTGATAGCGTACACCTCCTTTTACAATACTGATCACATGGACAACTCGTAGGGTTTTCCCGTCGATTTTGTGTGAAATTCGGACGCTTGGTTGAACATTGTAGCACAATTGGGAGGAAAATCGGTTTGGGTTACTCTTGAATGCTGAATATTGTAGGAGCGTTCATGTGTCTTTTGAAACAAAAAAATAGGATCAGAGAAGAGGGACTTGTCCTTTATACATCCGTCCATTGTCATTTTTTACATTGTTATACATCCGTCCTGCTCCTCACTACATGTTCTGCAAACAGAGGGGTATCGGTTATTACGAGCACCAACTCAAACAAAAAAATGGTAGCAACCAAGGGTACAGCTTACAGATGAACTATGCTTTTGCATTGTGGGGATGGGAAACCTCCGAAACTGAGACCTTTATCACCGAAATGTGCAGATGCAGTGTTTCAACGGATCTTTTAAACATCTTGGATTCTATCAAATCTGGAATAGTCCTTAGCAGTGTCCATGGTCTTGTATCGAGAGATAGTTCGTCGAAAAATCCGGTGGTAGATTTCTTTCTTGTCGAGGTTATGTACTCTCCGAGAGTCCAAACTTCAATTTTCGAAGAGCGAAAATGGATATGGGATGAGAGAATCTCGAAATTGTCCACGACTGAGTCGGAAAGGTCGATTGAATACCAAGAGGGAAGCGTAAGAGAGGAAAAGCCGCTAAGAGATGGAGAGACGATTTCGACAACGCCGCCGGTTTTCAGTTTATGCAACTTGCATGACACGATCGCACGCAATGGAGAACTATGTGATTCAGCTGAATTAACTCCCTCACCCAGCAGATAAAGTTGATTAAATGTAAATGTAAAACTTAATATATTGACCCATACTTTTTGACCACTCTATAGATAATTCAAACATATCGAAGGTGTTAATTTAGAATTTTGTGCTACTCTGAGAGCTCTTGGCACAATCTGCATGCAAATGCGAACATTGACGAAGAGGGGAAGGTCTTCAACACCGAAAGTGTCGCACTAGAAAAATCATAACTCGAGTTGCGGTACGATTTGAGCCCCCAAATTTAAAACGTAGATCAGGTAATGTGTTGTCTACGCACAGTATTAGTGGTGACCCTCTCTTTTTAGTTTAACGCGAGATATTTTTATGTTTAATTTCATAAAGTGAGATTTTTGCATTTCTGACACTTCCACAGGACTCCTCATGCAAATTCACTTCTAGATCATATTCACACGACTTGTTTTGGTGACAATTTTCTTTACTATTACAAAAAGACTAGAAATTGCATGAATTTTGGAATTTGCATACGAGGGCTGAGAGCGATTTGCATACTTAGACATAGAGTCCATTGTGATCAGCACCCTCGAGAGTACCAAAAACAATTATCATCTCAGATTTCAACTTTTCTGCTGCCCGGACTCTGTTGAGTCATTGTTCGACTCTATCGCAAACGGGCTCATATATACCCGTTTTTCATGATGATAAAAATTACTAATTTTACATTGTGCGACATTTTGTTCTTTTGAAACGTCCAGCATCCAATACCTGCAGGCAAATTCTAAATAGGCGGTAGTATCTTCTCTCCACTCTACTCGATGTGCTCGTGTTGTTATAGGCACTTCGCAGGGTCTTGCTTTGAAGTCTAGTCGTCAGTTGGCTGAGCCCATTGTGACCTACCGTAACCCTACCACCATACTCCTATACATTCTGTCAACCCTACCATAACCCAAAGTACAGTAACCTGAATTTTTAGACATTTGAAACTGAGTCGATATTACTGTATGAGATAGATCTCGGATAAAATTTGTCTGTGGAACATACTTTGACCCATACAGTACCCCGGACTACGGTAGCATAGCCACAATAACAGGGAAATATTATTTCTTGAAAACTGAGTCAGAATCTATTGTATGAGCTCTCTCAAGTTTCCAAGGATGATAAATATGCATCTACCGTATTCTCGTTCGGGGTTAACCGTGTTCTCGTAATTTAGACACGGAAGGAACAGCATGTGTGTCGTCCACTACAGTTATTTTACCCCTTTCGGCTAGGTTACTGTAGACGCAGCATGAAATTAGAGAAGATATGAACAGTATCTGTGACAAAGCGGTATAATAAGTGGGTATGCGTTTAATGATATAAGCGAGACACAGCTTTTCACACCCGTCGCTTTTGAACTGATTTCTTTGATGTGCATGTCAGCGGGAGGTTGAAATTGAGAGCGAAGCGGACGCGTTGCGTGCGCTTCGGACCGGCTATGCAAAACTCGAGTGATGAGATGTGCAGAAGAGCCATGGAAATCAGAGATATTGTCGCTAATTTGAGCGCGCTGCATATATAGTATAGTTGAGGAACGCGATTTACGCGAGACGGGTTTGAGAGTAGGCAGAGAGAGGGGGAGAGAAAGGGGCGGAGAGTGCGGGTGTCTCTCGTTTCTCTGCCGGCTTTACTCTCTCGCCCTCAATGTCTGCGCGTGAAATACGTGAGACGAAGAGAAGGAATGCATGCTCAGCACTCGCTGACAAATATTGTCATTCTAATTGGAAAAATAAGGTGATCAATATACACAATGTGGTAAACAACGAAGAAACGTGGTAAGTATGGCTTGAAAATTCAGTAATCCGGTTATCTAGGTTCGGCAGATGGCTGGTGCATGAAAAAGCGCGCAACAACAGCAAATGTGAGCATAAAAGTCAATAAAAAATTAAAGAAAAGGCAATTGTGCCAGAGATCAGTCTTACGGTAGGATTTAAATTTCCTGGTTTCTTCCATCATTCTTTATCATGGCTTAAAACCTGGCTCTCCGTGCTTTCCGGTTGTTTGCGAAAGTCTGATCTACGATTTTTGTATTATGTTCTTACATTACTTGTATGATGCCCCTGCAACTTTCAAAATCGAGAAAACTGGCGCCAATGCTCTAGACTTACCGAACGGGGACTTTCAAAAATTGTAATTTGTGCTCTTTACGACTTTTCTCGAAAAGTTGATCTACGATTTTCATTATCTTCTTCCATGCGTTTTATTCACTGCCGCTAAATTATGAACTTGAAAAATCTTGCGCCAATCCTTTCATTCGCTGTAAAAATACGAAAAGCATGTAGCTACAGTGCCTAAATATTTGAATTTGAACGCGTGGTGTGGTGGTTGCGTCACAGTCTATTTGTCGGCTCTATGCCCCGCGCACTTCCGGCTGCCCATCCCTAAAAATTAGTTATGAATTTTAACAGTTTCTCATTTTCACCACCGCGGGTTGCGATAGCGACTACACCGCAATTAATATTTCCGAAACCGGTCATTTTGAGGAACTGTGTTTTCATTAAAGTTACCGGGAATCGAAAAAAATCACTCATTAATTTGGCACGGAAATGAATAGAGAAGTGTCGAAATAGAAAGGAAGGAATATTAAAAAAATATCAAAAATAAAAAGACGGATGTTTATCATCCAGCGCTCAGAAAGTAGCGTAATCAAGAGAAGAAAAGGCGCTGAAATTATAACCGTGACGCAGACCGCAACGCGAGGCGAGCTTTCTGAATAGGCCCGCCGCAACACGCACGCACCACAACAGATTTTCATCCTCCCGCGAATTCAAAATTGTCGGTTCGATTCCTGATAACTTTAACTCAGAAATAACGGGTATGGATGCCGCAGGTACGCGGTAGCCAAAACTTACCTGCCGGCTGCTAAAAAGCATGGAAGCCGCAGGTAAATCGTAAAAGCATGGCAGTCGCAGGTAAAGGGCATGGATGCTACAGGTTGACAAGCTGAGTATCGACAAAGGGCATTCATGCTGCAGGTATTGGGAAGGTACAAAGCATGCATGTTGCAGCCTGCTCGATACCATTTTACCTGCCAAGTACCTGCGGCTTCCATGCTTTCTGCCAACCGGCTTCCATGCTTTTCGCCTGCGGCATCCATGCCCTGTTATTTCTGAGAAGTCAACGATCCTATTTTTAAATCAAAATATATTCTTGAGACTCAATTAGATAGCTTTATGTCTTTTCGTAAATATGCGACGTACAGATTTTTTGGGGCTAATTTCAAATTTAAATTACTAATTGTAAAAAAATGTTTAAAATAGTTTTTTTCCTGAAATTTCCAATAGTTCATCGTGAGAACAGCTAAATAAAAAAACATGAAAATTCACAATATGTTTTGGCCGCTACCTGTTCCCTTTAAATTTAAGGAAAAGTTACCTTGGCCCCGATGTTTATTTTTCAAATTTTTTTGCAACGGATTATCTAGTTATTCCTGAGAGGGGGTGTAATAATAATGGGCTAACAATGCACCGTACAGAGAGCCGAAGGTAGTAAAGGCAGTAAATCTTTGATAGAAGAATGTGATAAGAAGGAGAGCTCGCCTCCAGGTATATTGCCAACATTGGCTCATGCATATTCCACTTTTGTAGATGATGTGTCTCCTCCACTCAATCCCCCCTCTTCTCAATTCCGACTCTCTTCAATATGTGACTCGGAAAGCAGCGATCAACTAGCCTCTCCGATAAAATTGAACTCTTTCTCTGATGTGAGTGTGATAGGGGGAGAGTTATTCGGGACGTACTCCATCTCTGCGCCAGATGATGGTTCGGATAAGGAAGTACTGAAATTGATAATCACGTGTGCCACCTAACGATCTGAACAATCACATGTGTTTATCAGGATTTTCTGTAAACTCATTTTTGGGTGTCCTTGAAAAGATAGCGCGAGTATTTTTGCTTTGGATCGATATTCACGTCGATAGACGTCGAGTCCCGAACCGGCAGAAAACACCTTTCCTTTTCGGCTGAATATCTCGTTTCTGAGTACAGTTAGTGAAAAGTTCATAAAGACATAATTTGTAGACACGGTCAAACACTCTAAGGGAAAAGTGCGGGACGTTTAAAAAAAATGGAAAAAAATAAATGCTCTAACCACTCTGTCACTCTCGCCAAACCTTGACGAAACCTCAAAGACCGTAGTAATATATGCCCATTTCCGTGCAAAATACCTAAATATCCTGAAAAGTCACGCGCGCGAAATTTAAAATATTAAGTTTGGCGAGAGTGACAGAGAAAGCCAGAGTGTAAAATTTCGAATTCCTCTAGATAACGGGTGAGGTGGCAATATGAGAAGTTCACTATTCCTGAGGGTTCACTAAGTTCACTCAGTTCACCACTACCATAACCCGGTTCACTATGTTCGCTACGTTCACTTACAGTATTTTCAGTTGTTGATCCTACTTTATTTACTGTTTTCGTTAAATATTGTCTCACAAAATTCAAACCATTCGCAAAACCGCGTTAACAATAACCGTCTTTATATCGGATCATACGATTTACAAACTTCTTAAAGGAAGTAGACATACCAAGTTAGAAACACCGATAATACAGCAAAATGATATTGCAGGGAGGAGAGTCCAACCGGAGAGAGATATCACTCACAATGAACAAGGTCATGATCCAAATATGAGCCCGTTTGTGATACTCTGGGATCACACTACGGGGAACGCACTGTAGAAAATATAAAATTTGGGATAAATTTTCGGCACTTTCGATGGCAATGATCCCGATTAAGTATGTGTCATTTCTCACTAAATACTCTCCGACCTGATATCCAAATTCAAAAATTTAGCTAATTTCAAGATTTTTAGCGATTTCTCTCAACCAACTTGTCAAACTTCGGAGAATTAGAACTCGTTGTGTTGCTACTCACACTGATGACGACATTAAGTCTTCATAAATATAAATATATTTTTGGGCGGGTGGGAATTATTATCTTTTTTTTTCTGATTAGTGAGGCATTAAATTCAAATGGAACATGGAAGACACTTCGAGTGATCTACCACTTAAATTTGGTCACTCAAATCCTTCGGCCATTCGAGTTATGAATTTGTGGGTCAGAGAATCTTGTCGAAAATGAATCCGCAAGAACCAAATTGAAAATGATGTTTATCTCACATTTTATATTTTCTACAGTGCGGCCCCGTAGTGTGTTCCCAGACTATCACAAACGGGCTCATATTTGGATCATGACTCTGTTCATTGTGATTCAATGTGATATGTCTCTCTCCGGTTAGATTCGTGATTCTAACTCGGAACTTCTACTTCATTTCTGAAGTTTGTAAGTCGAATGATCTGATATAAAGACGGTTATTGTTGACGCGGTTTTGGGAATGGTTTGAATTCAGTGAGACAATATTTAACGAAAACAGTAAATAAAGTAGGATCAACAACTGTAAGTGAACGTAGCGAACATAGTGAACCGGGTTACGGTAGTGGTGAACTGAGTGAACTTAGTGAACACTCAGGAATAGTGAACTTCTCATATTGCCGGGTGAGGTCGCTAAATAACGGAAATATCAGTAATATACTGTAGAGAATGATTTGGAGATTCAGATCCATCAGTTGAAAAATCAATAAATCCAAAAATGGAAAAATTATGTGGCGCAAAGCGGGCGTTCGTACCTCATTTTCGTGCCCAAGCTGAATTTTTTATATGTTGTGTGTTTTTGAGGGATGCGATGATTTATATATAATATGATGGGGTTATTTCGCGGCAAACAGAAGATACAAGCAAAAAAACACTTCTCAAGTCCCGGACTTTTACGATTTTACTCGAGAAGGCGAGAGAGAGAGGCGACCTCTGTGATCTACCTGTCTCCTTTCACACTCCCGCAGAGAGACAGACAGGGAAGACGAAGGGAATCGATTAAGAACAACACATGCAGAGGCAAGAGACAGATAGATCAGTATGATCTCTCTCTCTCTCTCTCTCTCACTCTCTCTCTCGCTTTCTCGAGTAAAATCGTACAAGTCCGGGATTTCTGGCATATTTTTGCTTGTATCTTTTGTTCGCCGCGAAATAACCCCCACCTATTATATATCAATCGACGCATCTCTCAAATATGCACAACAATTCAGCTTGGGAACGAAAATGGTTTTTAAAAAATATATATATATATATATACATACAAAATCAAGCATAATTTCATTCTTTTATTTCGGCGCGCTCGAAATTGAGCTGTTTCAAATGTGTAAAATTTGCTTCAACTCGTCTCGAAATTGGAAAAAAAGGCACATCACCCACCAATCCCCGGCTATTTTGAGCATAAGCCACTTATTTGAAAGAGAGCAACGCCGTCTAAAACATATCAAAAACCCAGCTCTTTTTTCCCTTCACTTTTGAAATACTTTTGAAATAGGAGTGTAGCATGGTTCAGTGTCCCTTTCAGGAAAATTGAATAACATGGATCGATAGAGCTCGAAAAATGAGCCAGGGTAGTTACCAGAAGTCGGCAACCGAACTCCCCCTGGACCGAACCTGGAGCCGGCTACTGAACTCCCCCTGGACCGAACCTGCACCCAGAACTATGCATAGAGCGTAGTGTACGCATAGAGCGTAGTACATTAAACCTCAATACAACCCCGCTAGTTATCCCTAGGACGAAGTTTTGAGCGACTTCGATTTTTGACCTGTTCCAAACCACTGTCGAACCTTGTTGATCCTAACGTAAACAGCGTCGTATAATTCTGAGAGATTGCATGAATCTGACGGAACATGTAACAAAAACTTCGAGCACATGAACTATTTAGCAATATTTATTAGAGCCATAACCTCTCTCCTATTTGAAGAGGTTTTTAATCAATTGTTTATATACTTAAGCAAAGAGAGAAAGTTTTCAGTGTGAGTCTTTTCCCGAGCAAAAAAAAACATATTTCGCTTTTCATGGGAAAATCGAATATTTCCGCCCTTGCTTTCATATTGATTTTAAAGAATTGACGGATCACTCATCTCTCCAGGAGGTAACGCCAAATATGGCCGTTGAGATGTCGTTTATCTCACAATCAGTTTTCTCAATTCATCAAAATATATCAGTTTTTCCAATAAAATACAGTGCCAACTCCCGAATTGGGGCAGCGTAGACATATCAGACACTATCTGACAGGATCGAAATAGGTACGTACTAGCGAATAATTCGCCCATGCTGAAATGTTTCCCCAAGGATAAACTTGATGCGTAGAGTCCGAAAATGGACCTTAAAATGAACTCCGGTCAAACCCGGCTGAGATATGTTTCATAATACATGAAAAATTGATTTTTGCAATTTTTGTCCGGATCGTCGGAAACCCTTACTTAGCTATATATATATATATATATATATATCCTCTTGAAAAACTACTCTACCGGCCAAAATATCAAATAGCGGAAGTTTCTCGACCCTGATTGTTTGAGGCCAAATATACTCAAAATTTGCTGTTTTTACGCATATTTTTATGTATTTCAGTATTTTCTTATTTAAATTGCTCAGAATTGCAATGCATATTGTACATTTATTTTGATATACATACCCTAAAATATAAGACTTAAACATCGATTTTGAAAAAAAATTTTCTTCGAAAATCCATGAACCCGGGGGTCATGGTCAGAAATCTTCAAAACATACATTCACGTTTCTCTACGCCCAGTTAGAATCAGCTATCTAATCAACGTGTAAGTTCAATCCAGAGTGTCAAGAGACGATTTCAAGAACTTTTATTCACGATCTGGTGTAAATTCGATTCAGCCGTTTTTGACCATGGATTTTCGAAAAAAAAAAATTTTCAAAATCGATGTTTAAGTCTTATATTTTTAGGGTATGTATATCAAAATAAATGTACAATATGCATTGCGATTCTGAGCTATAAGGGTGTCCCAAAAGTTTTGCGACTATTTTCCTTTTCCAGTTATTTCTCCCCGCTGCTTTTCTCGATGGGAGATAAATATAGTTCTATGATGAGGTCAACTTCTCATTAACTGTTTAAAATTGCTACTTCAGCTGTAGACTGTGTCTACCGTAATAGCGATTACGGTTAATGAGCAGAACTCAGTCCTCGAAAGTCATAATTTCTCTGAATTTCCTATTAGGAGTGGTGTGAAAATTCCCATTTTGGTTGCTATCAAGTTCAGGGAAGGTTGCGCATAATCGGGAGAAGTTGCAACACATTTCGTCATCCCTACGCAATTTTGGATTTCCCGTAAATCTCAATTTTTTTTAGAAAATCAACTCAAAATCTACCTGTAAATTTTTGTAATAATTAAAAATGAATTATAAGCCATGTTATATTGAATAAAATTCAACAAGACATTAGATAATTAAAAATGATGAAAATATTGAATCTCCTGCTTCAGGAGTTTTGAAAAATGAATTTTTATTTCTTTTGTATATTTACGGATTCCATTATTTTGTGGTTGAAATTATTACTGAACACACTCTCTACATTGCAATAATATTGGACATTTATTCGCTTTCACAATCATCTTGATTTAACTTGTCGAAAATGGGGTTCTAAAATTGGCAACATTCAATTAATTCAATTCAATTATTTATCACGTCAGGCAATAGTGCTCAGATGAGGATGGGCCGGTATTCTTCATTGGTCGCATTCCACCATTGGGGCCCGATTGCTCGTTTCAGGTCATCTCTCCATCTGGTATTGGGGTGGCCTTAGGGTCGTTTCCAGCTGTAGGGGATCCACAGCGTAGTTGCCCGCGTCCAATGGTTGATTTCCATTCGCCTTATCTTCAAGGCCCATTTCGCTTTCCTTTTGAGTGCTTCCTTATTCCAGTCTCGAATTTGGGTGATTTCTCGTAATCGTTCGTTCCTCATTCGGTCCAGAAGAGTGACTCCAATCATTCGACGTTCCATCTTCCTCAGGGTGATATCGAGGCGCTCTTTGTCACTCGATCTCAGAGCCCACGCCTCGCTACCATAGAGTACGGTAGGCAAGATGCAGCTGTCGAAGAGCCTCCTCTTAGTCTTCATGGGAAGAATGCGTGACGCCAGCAGATGGTGGAGTTTGCTCCAGGCTGCCCAACCCAGACGAATCCTGTATTCCACTTCTTCGGAGGGATCAAGGGGAAGGAAGATTCTTCTGCCGAGATATGTGGTAAACTCGACGAATTTGAATACTTGATGGTCGATGGTAATGGGTGTGCGGGTCGTGCTGCAGGAGGTTAGGAGAACCGTTTTGGAGGCATTCACTTCGAGACCGACTCGTGCACACGCTTCCATAAGCTTTCGCAGCATCTTCTCCAGTTCCGGTCGAGACTTGGCGACAAGGGCGACGTCGTCCGCGTACTCCAGATGACTAAGATGGCGTCCGTCGATGCGGATTCCGCAGGTCTCCCAGTCGATGTCGTCCATCGCGCTTCTCAGTACCGCATTGAAGAGACGGGGAGAAAGTGTGTCTCCCTGGCGGACTCCTCTCTTCACGCTCACTGGGACCAGGTCCTAGTTCACTCGGATTAGGGTGGAAGAGGACTCGTAGAGGCGGCGTAGGAGATCGATGAGGGTAGGGTGGACTCCGAACGTGCAGAGTGCGTGCCACACTGCATTCCATTCCACGCAGTCGAAGGCATTCTTGAAGTCGACGCATCCGAGGTAGAGAGGCATACCGTATTCGTGAGTCCTTTCAGCGAGCTGCTTGATGGCGTGCAGATTGTCAAGAGTACTGAACCCTTTCCTGAAACCGGTCTGGGTGAGTGACTCTGAATCATCGAGAGATGTCTCGACTCGCTTTAGGATGACACGTGTAATGCTCTTCAGGGTGACTGTCAGTAGTGAGATGGGACGGAAGTTGCCGATGTTGGAGGGATCGCCCTTCTTGTGGAGAAGGGAGACGACAGCTTCGACCAGAGCTCCAGGGACGGGGTCACCGGCAACAAGGTGGTTTAGAAGATCGGCTAGTGTTTGAGCGAGATGTTCCCTTGATATATGGAGCATATCAGGGAGGACACCGTCGGAGCCGGGGGAGTGACCACACTTGAGGAGGGATAGAGCATGTCGAGTTTCATCAGCCAGAAAGGGTGGAAGGGGCTCAGATGGTGGAGCGCCAGCGAGAGGGAGGGCTACTGCAGGGGTGTAGAGAATCTCGTAGAAGCGTTTGACGGCAGCCTTGGTTGCTTCTTGAGAGAGAGCACCAGAAATGGGGTCAGGGACGAGTAGGCGCTTCCTAGATGAGTGGAGGTCTTTCATCGTTTTGACGATGGTCCTTCCTTTGGCAGCTGCGAGGTGCGCTTGGTTCTCCTTCCTTCGGCTTCATTTTCGGACTCTACGCATCAAGTTTATCCTTGGGGAAACATTTTAGCATGGACGTATTATTCGTATTATTCACTCTGGATTGAACTTACACTTTGATTAGATAGCTGATTCTAACTGGGCGTAGAGAAACGTGAATGTATGTTTTGAAGATTTCTGACCATGACCATGTTCATGGATTTTCGAAGAAAATTTTTTTTTCAAAATCGATGTTTAAGTCTTATATTTTTAGGGTATGTATATCAAAATAAATGTACACTATGCATTGCAATTCTGAGCAATTTAAATAAGAAAATACTGAAATACATAAAAATATGCGTAAAAACAGCAAATTTTGAGTATATTTGGTCTCAAACAATCAGGGTCGAGAAACTTTCGCTATTTGATATTTTGGCCGGTAGAGTAGTTTTTCAAGAGGATATATATATATATAGCTAAGTAAGGGTTTCCGACGATCCGGACAAAAATTGCAAAAATCAATTTTTCATGTATTATGAAACATATCTCAGCCGGGTTTGACCGGAGTTCATTTTAAGGTCCATTTTCGGACTCTACGCATCAAGTTTATCCTTGGGGAAACATTTCAGCATGGGCGTATTATTCGCTTCAGCCAGAATCTTTTTTCGAGAAATTTTCGAGAAACGAGAATTTCAAGAATAAATTTTCGAGAAAACCGAAAAATTCGAGAAAATCAAGAAATTTCTGAAAAAAAAATCATCGGAAGCGTTTCGGTCATTTTTATTCTTGCTCTCAAGTTCACTAGCTAAGAACAATTTTTTTTGAAACAAAATCGAAAAATAACATCGAATATTTTCGTCCTTAAGACAGAATCAGCGATCAAGTTTTGATTTTGTACCGAGAAAAAGAGTTAAATTTTAATTTAGAGATATTATTTCTGGTGTCATTAACACAATGTATAAAATTAAAGGCAGATTCTTGAAATATTATCAAAATATTGAATTTTTTACTTTTTTTTCTCATTTTGGCATTGTTTTTCGTAAATTTTGTTTTTTTTGTCGAAAAATCAAGAAAACCGAGAAATCGAGAAGCGAGAAATGCACACCCCTGATTACGAGCCATATTTTTTTCCTGAATTTTTGAGTTATTTTCTAATTTTCTAGCTAAAATATCAAGAAAGATATGACGATTCCGGGATTTCCTAAAAGCCGATTCTGCTACCTGAGACCCGGATCGATCAAATTCTCATCGCTTGGGTACTCTCACGTAAAATTTTGATCGAGAGTGTCAGGGGCAGCCCCTTCTTTTTTTGTGAATTTCCCGCATTATGAAATTCAGCCCACAACAGCGAATTGAATAGGAACAATGAGTGCACTCTGGAAACCGCGACGCGTAAAGCACGCCTTTGTCCACACCACATCCTAATGCCGGCCCCGTTGTAACTCCGGTCTAAATCACTTTTATTAAAATAGCAAATGCCTGACTGCTTTTTCCATGTTCTTGCAATGTCAGATTGTGCTCTTGTCATGTTTGAACACACTGCGTGTAGCCGCTGTCCCTACTTGGTTGATTTCACAAGATATAGCCGTTTCCGTGAAAGACAGAAAAACACTGTTTTCGACACAATAATTGATTTATCTATATAACTATCAAACAGTTCGACATTTTGCCAATGTCAGTTTGCGCAGAAAACCTTGGAGAATACTCTTAAACTAATCGATACTCATGAATTGTCCATTTTTTCAAAATATATTATATAGGCTTAAAAAAATAAATATGTGACTCTTCACTCCACTAGGATTTTACATTGCTTCGGCCTATGGAGCGAGCCCATGGCTCTCGAGACATCTTGATTATTGCTCAGTGGTAGTGCGCTATCATAGCTATCTTGAGTGCGGTTGTTCGATGCCTTCCTGGTTCTTTTGCACTTCCTGTTGACCTCTGGTTACTAATTCCGACCGGGCGAGAACGCCCCAGCGAACATCCTAGCTGCGACGCGATCTCACACTCGTTGAGCTGTCCCCTCACTAATCCCTGTAACTCGCTGTGGGTCACGGTATCCGTGCTGTTTTGATTAATGGCGGAGTCTTTGTTCTATGTAGAGGTGAAATACCGTGCAGCGCCAATATAAAGCCATGCCCTACATCGTGGGCATAGTGCTGCACCCACTCAGTAGTTATTAATAACTTATTATGATAGTAAATTGGGAAGAATCTGCTTGATCGAATTTTACCCTAGGCCAAGAAACTGAGAAAGTCATATATCGATACTATCTCAGGTGACCCAAGCTGATTATCGACCGACAGAAGGAGAAAGCAATCAAGCAACATATGATAAAGGAAAAAAACTCAAACCTACTGACGGGACGGTAGATCAAGAATCTAGGTTATTGCTACTCTATTATTATGACAAAGGAATTACTCAGGGGCGAGACAGGGGGGGATTGCGGAGAGTCAGCTGTAATGCAAGACAAATGGTCTATCACATCTCTTGCTGACGACACAAAAAAATCTATTGTGTCTCCACCACGTTATTCCTCTTTTGAACCGACAGAAACATCCTGTTCAGACATTGGAAATCCATTTACGACACGAGGTAACCTCTCTTTCTCTCTCACTCATTTAGATAATAATATAGTGATGATCAGAGAGCAACGGGGCAACTCACTTGGTAACGGTTACTATGGAAGATGGAGACGAAGAATTTTTCAATGGGGAAGATGGTGGAACTGGGGATGGGAAAGAGAGTCGAACCAGGCAAGACGAGTGCAATTAGTGACATCCAAAGCAGTGATCTCTACCATTTCAGTTATGCAAACGTTGATCGATTCATCCTAGAAGAGACAGTGGCTAACTTAGAAGCAATGTTGAGGAAAAGTGAGCGAGAGCGGTTCGGAATGCAGAAGAGACTGGGGGAGATGGAGGTGGACGTGAAAATTCATTCGGGAAAGACTCGATTCATTGCAGCAAGACATTGTATCTCTCCGATACGAATTGGAGTGGAAGGACAGTCGCATCTCGGAACTAGAGGGACTGCTTAGTGCACAGTGAATGAGCGTGATGTGATTGTGTGTGTGATTGTTTGTGTGACCATCGATGCAAATGCATAAATATGTATTCTTTGCAAGGACACGAAGCATGTGAGAGTTGTCTAAGTGGATAAGCTAGTACATGGAATGACTTTCAGATAAAGGAAGGAACAACAACACTAACCAAGTGGATATGGGTGATAGAGCATACGGGAATGTTTACGATGGAAAGGGTGACGCGTCACTGAATAGGATCGATCATCATAGTATAACCTGCTGAGGTATCAATCACAATGTTGGTGGTGCATGGAAACGATGCGTGAGGTATGGATGGGGACGGGGGGTGTGGGGTGAGTAGTCTATCCATTGACATCCGCCATCTTATTACGTGCATACTCAATGCGTAGCCCTCCCCTATCAGCAGAAGAAACTTGGATACCTTGGAGGGCGAGCATTGCTTGTGAGGCCTGACGAACGTCCATGTACTCAACGAAAGCGACTGATGTCCCTCCTTTCTGGTGCAGTCGAAGACGACAAAAGCCAGGGAAAGTTTTGAAGACAGCACGAAGCTCCTCCTCGCTTACACTCGTTCCCAAGTTGGCGATGAAGAGAGTTGAGCAAGCTGGGGATTGAGCTGCAACTGCAGCAAGAGCTGCTTGCTGCTGTACCGCAGCCAAAATATTTGGTTGCTGGAGATGATGCATGGGGATAAGTGGCTGGGATAAATGGCCGAAATTGGGGATGCCAGACAGCTGCGATAGCGTCAGCAACTGCTGTTCAGAGATCATTGAAGGAAGGGGATGGTGGTGGTCACTTTGCAATACCACTTCTGTCTGGTAGGGAACAGCGAACTGGGCAGTAGCGGGGGCGACGGCACTCACTGTCGAGGGAGGGGGAGACTGCTTCGGGCGGGATACTTTCGTGTTGGACTTGGCCAATTCCAATCTAATGGTCTGTGCGCAATCAGGGTCGAATCGGACGCCTTGCAATCCTTTCCTGGCCTCGTCCGCGTCAGAACGACAAGCGAATGTGACGAATCCGACAGGTGAAGTTAACTTGCCGTTCTTAGTGGTCATTTTGAGGAGAGAGCTCTCGTATCCACGGAAACCACGGAATAGGAGGTACAGTTCACGTGGTTTGGCATCCATGGGCAACCCCGATACGAAAAGGGTACGCACCCCTCCTCCCGAAGAACCACCAGAATGCGAAAGTGAATCAAGCGACTCCATCGAGACACATGTCGATAACTCTCCCATTACTACTTGAAATATAGAAGACTAACTCGAATCAAAATACGGAAGACTAACTCGAAAAGGTGCGAACCGCGACGCGAACCGCAACGCCCGGGCGCACCCCGCCCTTACGAGAGAGGAATGTGACAAGGTGGGCGAGAGGCTGTATAGAAGGGAATGCACCTAGAAAGGCCAAGGTCAACTATAAAGTATAAGGGTGTCCCAAAAGTTTTGCGACTTTTTTCAATAAAAACTTTTATCATCACATCTTCAACAGTTGACAAAGGTGATCAATCAATGTAGGCTCCCTTCTTAGTCACAACCTTCTGCCATCGATCGGGCAGGCTCATGATTCCATTTCTCCAGAATGACTTGGTCTTCGAATCGATCCAAGCCTGGAAGGCCGAGTCGAGATCGGTCCGATTAGCGAATTTCTTTCCGCGACAGAAGTTAGCAAGAGATTGGAAACAGTGATAGTCACAGGGGCTGATATCGGGTGAATACGGTGGATGAGGCAGCCATTCCATATTCAGTTCGTCCAACTTTTTCTGGGTCAATTTCGCATGATGAGGTCTCGCGTTATCCATAAGGATCAGGATTTTTCCATCGCTTAGAAGACCAGAAGGGACCCTGATGGCGACCTCTTCCAGTTGAGTAGTGAAGACGTCAGCGTTGATGGTGGTTCCATTGGAGAGGATCTCCCAGTAGACGGGTCCCAACACGGAGAAGAAGAAACTCAGTAGTTCCTTCTTTTCGTGCAATTCCTTCTTCGGGACTGGCTGGGGATTCTCTCCGATGCCCAACCATTCCAATTTCCGCTCAGGGTTATCGTATGTGATCCACTTCTCGTCCATAGCGATGATCTTGCTGACCCATCGAAAGTTGGGTCTACGGTGGAGCAATTCTCGGCACACATCGACACGCTTTTTGATCTGAGCAGGGGTGAGGGAGTGGGGAATGACATGGGGGAGCTTCGGCTTCCTCTCATCCCGGTGGAGGATTCGTTGTACCGTGGAATTGGGAGTATGAGTCTCTATCTCCAACTCACGCACACTCACTTTGGGTTTGGCCGCCACTGCACTGAGTACCAGGGGTTGATTCTTGCTGTGAGGGCGTCCAGAACGGGGTTCGTCTTCGATACTATGGTCGCCAGAATTGAAACGCTGGTACCATCTATAGCAGGTCGATAGAGTCGAGGCAGAATCTCCTTTCGAAAGCACCAGTTCTTGATGAGCTGCCTTCGCCGTCTTTCCCGCAAGAAAATTGTGAAGCAAAACTGTGCGATGATCGAAAGAAGTGTCCATCGGGAGAAACGTTGTAGAAACTAGGAGACTACAGCACTCGACTTGTGCTAAGGCTTGAATGATTACGAAATGGATTGTTTACCAAATGTATTTCGCAATCATCGATATCGATCGATTGCGCAATCGTCGCAAACTAAAATAGGCCCGAGTCGCAAAACTTTTGGGACACCCTTATAAAAGGGCCCATGGCTGTTACCATGGCTGGAGAACTACAACCAATCAATCAATCAATTTATCATATCAGGCGATAATCGCTCAGATGAGGATGGGTCGATAGTCTTCATAAGTTGCATTCCACCAGTTCGCGCCGATTGCACTCCTTAGGTCATCTCTCCATCTTGCTCTTGGCTGGCCTGGGGGACGAGTTCTGCTGTAAGGGGTCCACACGGTAGTTGCTCTGCACCATTTCTCCGTATCCATACTCCTCACTTTCAATGCCCATTGAGCTTTCCGTTTGAGGCTTTCCTGTACCCAGTCTTTCACTTTGCCTGGAAGTATTCGTCTTCCTCTTTAGCTCTTACGTATTATTTTCCTTGCTCCCAATCCACAACAACTTATAAAACTCAAAATAGACAGCCGAAAGTGCCCAAAACAGTCACTGAATATACAGACACAGGTATACGGTAGATTGGGAGCTAAAGCGTCGCAGGTAGTACTGTAGAGAACTACAGATTACCTAATAATAATTATTATTATTATGATTATTATCAGAGTCGCTCTAGAGGCGCTGATCGAGATGGCGGCTTCGTATAGGTTTCAGACGTGGTCGATGGCCGTCTTTAGAATTATTCTTTTTTATCTTCAAAATTGAGCGCCGGGATCGATCTTCTTTGCCTATCATAGAACCAGAATTGTAGGCTAGAGAAAAAATAGCGATCTTGCGAACTTGACGTTGAAGGTGTTATGTTCAAAGAAAAAGAGAGAGTGCCTGCTCACAAAGAAAAAACACTAGAAAGTTAGTGTTTTGCGTAGAGTTTCAAACCCAGTATTTTGACATATGGTGTTTTGCGCTCTAACTTTTAGTGTTTCAAACTCTAACTTCTTGACTCCGCCCACTGCGCTCCCTTCTCCTCATCTACCGTATCCAGTTCAAACAGAGCGCATCTTGGGTCATACTCGTGAGTTCAAAGCGTTTTGTTCCTCCGTTGCACTGTAACCACACCTATTCAGTCTGTCGTCGTGTACACTGCGTGTATATGAGATATTGGTCATGATTATGGTAATAATTTATGAACACAAACAGTACAAACGGAGGAGGAACAGGAATATTGCGATAAATAGGCCAAATAGCTTCCAGAACAGGGTCAGGGGCGAGAGATCATTTCACTTTTCCAAACTCTCTCGTATCAAACCCCTTTCAGGAGGGTTGATTGGGCTGTGGAAAGACGCGAAAAATTCACCTCGATTTAAGTTCGTTCGTCTGAAAAAAAATACATTTCTGATTTAAAAGGCTTATTTACTTGGTCATGAAATAAATGCGTAGAATAATAACTGATAATATAAGAGAAACCTGAAATGCTCGTTGGTAGCCTACTCGAATGAGTGAAGGTTATCTACGGTACAAATTATAAATAAAACGCTCACCTTTCTCAACACGTTGGATATAAATAACATAAATATTAAAAATTAGATGTATGTGACCT
Source organism: Pristionchus fissidentatus (assembly GCA_036245785.1). Taxonomy (NCBI): domain Eukaryota; kingdom Metazoa; phylum Nematoda; class Chromadorea; order Rhabditida; family Neodiplogasteridae; genus Pristionchus; species Pristionchus fissidentatus. The sequence goes on along the minus strand of BTSY01000005.1, from coordinate 23,802,015 downwards.
GAAAAGGATCGATTGGTTTAAATAGAAAGTAAGTACCTGTGGAACTGCCTCTGGTTAATTATTATCAAGTAAAACGAATTCTCTTGAGGGGCTAACACGAGAAGAGCAGTGGGTTGAACATCGCGGTTTTTCTCAATATTTAAATGTATTTGTTGATACAACTAAAACACAGAATATAAGAAAGAATCAGCTAGAACTCATCAGTATAACAACAGCGCTTGTCCGGCAGATTTTCGAAATGATGAAACTGCCACTCCCTATGCTGATGTCGGCGGTTTCAGCCACCAATAAGATGGTTGTAAACAGCCGGCCTCCTAAATGAAAGACACTGACCTTTGCTGGAGCAAAACAACGTGGTTTACCTCGAATCTTCCAAAACGAGGTAACTAGTGGCTGGGCACGGGCACGAAGCACATGGAGACATCTAACACCTAGGCTTGAATCGATAAAAATGTATCGTACGCCAAGAACACTTTGTACAAAGGTGCGACACTTTTTCGCACTTTTCAGTTTCCGTTGAAATTCACCTCGAAATAAGATGATTTTATGGTGTCGCTTGTTTACGATCGATTCATATCTAAATTTGCTACTTCTCTGGTAAAATAAAATTTAAAAATAATATTAAATAAACTTTAAAATGCGATTAAAAGAAAAATTTTAAAAATTCAATCAGTTTTCAATCGCGAGCAAAGATACGGTAGGTGCAATGGTGCGATCTGTACTCTCCACTTTGGTGTTCCGCCCGTCTATCACTCTCTTCTGAACTACTTATAATAATTTTCCTGTGATTATTGATCGATTTCCGGCATTCTCACAGTCCATTGCATCGGTCAGAGCTTCGTTTTCGACTTTGACAGCCAACTAACAATGATAACACAAGTTTCTCGGTCAATATATCAAATCAATATATCATGCTTAGCAGGTATTCCGTGTCTATTTAAAAATATGTTGACATTCGGAAGGACTGACGACTTATAATAAAATTAGAATAGAAAATATCCATAATAAAGCAAATCAGTTGAAATCAAGACGAATACCAACTACCGTAATCTCAACACATGCTACCGTATGACACATATCGAAAAGCCGCAACTGCGACTGTTGCAATATGTAGCATATAATCCTTACCAATATATTTTTTTTAAATAGTGCTCTGCATGGGAGAGAAGAGTTGCAGTACAGTAGTGTGCGCGCATAAGGTGTGCGGTAGGCAAATACAGGTTGTTTGTAAGTGTTATGTAAGAGAATTAACGCACAAGATGGTTGCGATAAAAAATTTTTTCGAAGCACGCATTGATTATAGTTTGTTCTTAAACCTACATTCGAAACAAATGATATTATCAGCCGATCTCCCGCAGTCTACCTTATGCGCGCACGCTACTGTACTGCTCGATATATGATAACTCTTCTATCCCATGCAGAGCACTATTAAAAAAAATATCTTGATAAGGATCATATGCTATATATTGCAACAGTTGCGGCTTTTCGGTATGTGTAATACGGTATAATGTGTTGAGATTACGGTAGTTGGTCTTCGTCTTGATTTCAACTGATTTGTTTTATTATGGATATTTTCTATTCTAATTTTATTATAAGTCGTCAGTCCTTCCGAATGTCAACATATTTTTAAATAGACACGGAATACCTGCTAAGCATGATATATTGATTCTATCACCGAGAAACTTGTGTTATCATTGTTAGTTGGCTGTCATAGTCGAAAACGAAGCTCTGACCGATGCAATGGACTGTGAGAATGCCGGAAATCGATCAATAATCACAGGAAAATTATTATAAGTAGCTCAGAAGAGAGTGATAGGCGGGCGCAACACCAAAGTGGAGAGTACACATCGCACCATTGCACCTACCGTATCCTTGGTCGCGATTGAAAACTGATTGAATTATAAAAAAAATTCTTTTAATCGCATTTTAAAGTTTATTTAATATTATTTTAAAATTTTATTTTACCAGAGAAGTAGCAAATTTAGATATGAATCGATCGCAAACAAGCGACACCATAAAATCATCTTATTTCGAGGTGAATTTCAACGGAAACTGAAAAGTGCGAAAAAGTGTCGCACTGTGCGACACCGTGTCGCACCTTCGTACAAAGTGTTCTTGGCGTACGATAAAAACGGAATGAAAAGGCTCGAAATAACACAAAATACATTAAAAATAACACATAATTGTCGCGAGCCGAAAGCCGGTGCGATCAGTGTTCCAAACTCTAATAATTAGAGTTTAAAACCAGTGACGTTTAGAGTTTGCAACTCAAAGAGGGTTTAGAGTGGCATACACTAATATATTAGTGTTTAGAATACTAAAAGAGTTTGAAACTCCTATTGTTTTTTCTCTGTGAGTGCTTTCTTGAATTTGTGTCAACCAAACTCTAACCATCAATCTCAGTAGGGAATTAATCGAGTATCGAGTAAATAGAGTATCTTCGGGTCTGCCAGTAGTCGCGAGCGGTTCCGATTCCATCAAAAATTCCTTTTGTATACGCCATCGACTACTCAACAAGATCGGAATCCCCCCCATGGGATGCCTACTTTATTAGATACACGTCGGTTGAAACTTTCTAGTAGAGTGCGAAAATGGATCACCCCCTCCCTGCTGTTATTCTTCCTCTCTAGCACTCCGCGCGAGGGGGGGGGTTGTAAATGCTCTCTCTCGCAAGCAGGGAGCAGAAAATAGGGGATAGCGAATGTGTTATAATACTCGCACGAACTTCAGTGATTTTATATTATATTTAATACCTATTGTTTCAGGAGGTGCGGCTCTGAGATTTGATTACTTTTTTAAAAAATCTATGATATCGAGGGCAGCTTTGAACGAAAAATGAGGAAAATCCGTACTAACGAACGATATTTATTTCAGCTTCAAATTTTACGAGTTGGACACTGTGGTTATTGATTATGAACTAGTGTTTATTGACAAAACCGAAAATTAAATATTCTTTTATTCATCCATGGCTCCGTAATTGCAGTTAGAACTGAATACTTGCTGTAAATATCTTATTAATCTAGAAAACAACAAGAAAAACTGTAAAAACAAAAAAATATCTGACCCAGCAAATACTCGTCGCCCCACCGAACTCATGGTGCAACGATGCGGCATCAATTCGGTGGCGCGACTACAGCACGGAGGGCGTAGCTTAAAAACTTGTTGAGTACTAGTTGAACTGGAAATATTTGATAAATCTGGAAAAGCTATCGTGATTCTGCACCCCGAAAGCATGCAACTCGCAATTTTAGGAACAATTTTAAATTTTACGAGATGGGCCCTAATTTTTTTTCTGGTTTAGAAACGAATCGCAGACTGGGCATGCCATTGAAGGATCGAAATCGCCAACTGGGCATTAACCGAGGGACATCGTTACAGGACCAACTGACGATTCAAATTGATTGACTGTTGCCTCAGGTTGACTTTCAGGCAAAACCCTGAATTCGCAAAGCCCCAAACCCTGAGATGACATGAAACATTTCGCTTTACGCAAAATCAGCTCCCAGTGGCCACTACTGGCCGCGCGCGATGTAAATATAGACTATATATATAGTACTATTTTTTATTTCATTCGCGGGCCTTTTCGCCGTAACTCGAAAACACTTTTTTTTAAAGAAATGGATGATTTACTGGAGAAAGTCTCCATGGAAAATTTTGCTCTTCTTAAAGTTCTTGGGAAAGGAGGTTCGTTGTAAGCGTGGTTCATATTTAACCTCGTTATTTGAAGCGTATGGTAAGGTTTTCCTTGTTCGGAAGATCGGAGGATCAGATCATAACACGATATATGCAATGAAGGTTAGTTTTAATTTTAATTGATGTCTGGACAACGTTATTATAGGTGCTCCGAAAAACGCGAGTTGTTTCAAAACAGAAGACGTTAGAGCATACTCTGGCCGAGAGACAGGTTAGTTCATTTTGTGTGTTATTTTGTGTTAAGCAATCTTTCAGGTTCTAGAAAGACTACGAGGAGTTCCCTTTCTAGTCCAGATCTATTATGCATTTCAAACGGACACAAAGCTTCATATTGTAATGGGTGCGATTAGATTACATAGTTATATATCTCAAGCATGAAATAAAATGTCATTTGGTTGGAGAATACGTTCGTGGAGGTGAATTGTTCACACACTTGTGCTCTCGAGGAGCATTTGATATACCTTCTGCGAAGTTCGTAATTTGCGAACTGATCGTCGCTATTGATAATCTGCACCAGGTACCCCCTTATCAGTACACAACCTATTCCGCAATCGATTGCAGAAGAAAATAATCTATCGCGACCTGAAACTAGAGAACATTTTGATCGATGAGGAGGGGCACATCAAACTTACCGATTTCGGACTTAGCAAACTAATTCTTCCCGAGGAGGTTAGTCTAGACATTCAGAACATATCTTTTATCCGGAACATTGCAGTTAATGAGAGCAAATTCTTACTGTGGAACAATCGAGTATATGTCTCCAGAAGTGGTTAATCGACCAGAGGATGGATACACTGAAGTACTTGCCCCGGCTGTTAAGAGGCCGATTGCGTAAATCTCGGACAAGTGCCGGTACAGAAGAAAAGTACAGAACGAAAATAGTCGAAACTAGACTAAAATTTGCACATCTCAGAACATTAATTTAATTAACGGGATCAGATAGTGAAAAATAAGTAATATTTAAATATAAGAAAATCCTGTTCTCGGAAGAACGCTAAAACCGCATATTTTTGCTATTTGAAAAAAAGTTATGAATTTTCAAAGTCTTTTCTCGAGTCGACAGCAGGTTACGGTCGCGAATGCACTACATTTCGAATCTGTAAAGCTTGGGTGTTTCATGAGCTGTGGTTGTGCGCATTGAGTCCGGGAGTAGACAAAAGCCCCACATTCCTCTTTTTGTAGCTAAATTTAATCATCCGACATAATATATGTCTTTCTGTCTTTTCAGAAATAGGCGACGCTCAGTTCCCGTGGCTAATTTCAAATTAAAATAACTAATTGAAGTTTGGCCCCCTTCTGATGTTGACGGTATCAAAGATAAAAACTTTAAAAGTTTTAGAAAATGTTCAAAAAATATTTACAAAAACTGTTGTAAGCGTCTAGGTTCCGATCCCTCGTATAATAGACGTCTCTCTTCATGAATCGATCGTTATTTTCTCGTCGTATGTTACAGAACGATCTTCTTTCGTCTTTCACAATTGTCAATAGTCTTGTAGATATCGATCCGTCTTCTGTATTATATCTTGCGCGTATGCGTGCGTGTTAACACGTGTACGCAGAGGTCATCGTTATCTTATGCAAGTCCCAAATGTAAGGTTGCACATTTTAAATCGTCATTCGGATATCGTGTGATATCAGAGTGGAATACAGTACCTGACAGTGCAAAGTTTGAGGCGCAAAGGCATAGTCCTTTTTGTACAAAATTTGTGACAGTGGTAAAAAAAAATAAAAAAGTAAAAGAATTGCTATATTCATTTCTTCCAATTGCTAAATTCACTTCTTCTAATTTTTGGCATTGCATATAGCAAATTTTTAGTTTACTAAGCACCGTCTACTTCAAACCTGTGATTCACCCCCGCTTTGCTAACTAAACGGTCGTTTTTTTATGTCACTGTTGAATTTAATTAAAACTGCAAGCAGTAATTTAATTTTTCTTCTTCATTTGTTCACTGCTCTGATACGAGTCTATACTGTTTCGGGAAACTGCGCTAACTCACCAGAGAGTGTCGGGTATCTAAGGAAAATCGTTTTGTAATGTAGGAAACAAACGTGTTCAAACAAGTTTTAAGTGAAAAGTAAATTCAATTTTAAAAAAAAACAATACATCCCTTCTAGCATGCAATCGTTCTTTCATTTGTCACTTCCAGATGCTGCGCTGACTCTGGTAGGAGAGAGTGAGAGATTTAAAGGGACCAGGCAGTGGAGAAAGACAGATTATAAAACCCATATTTTTTATTCACCTTTTCTCAATGGTATGGAATAGGGATGGCAAAAGGAATCTTTGTCGACCGCTTAGGCGCGGCCGATCAAGAGTGGAATGAATCTAGAAATGAGAAATGCCTAAAATCCTAAGATTCCATGGGAATCTTTGGATTCCAAAAAAAGATTCCATACGAATCTTTGTATAGAAAAAAGTATTTAAACGCAAAATTTCAATAGTATTTGACTCATTTTAGGCAGGCCCCACCTAGTAATCATTGTAACCATCATTCCGGTTCCTATATTTACATTTACTGGCACCTTTAGTGAGCGTGATAACAGATTTTGAAATGCTCTATCAACGTGGCATTTCTGTATTCGAAAATGAATATTTTAACAAAATATCGTATTTAAAATAGAAAGGAATCAATAATTGAGTTGGTGAGTCTCACGCAACTTGATCATGAAAACATTTTTGAAAATATTTAACAAATTATGCTCGAAATGTTTTCCTATATGCATGCACAATCACCATGCAAAAAATCACGTCTTTTGTTTGAGACCATTATCACTCAAAGATTCCTTTGGAATCTAGATTCCAAAGGAATCGATTCATTTTGACTCTTTAGCCGCGCGATTCCCCTCGCAAAGATTCAGAATGAGGGGAAAGATTCCTTTTGCCATCCCTAGTATGGAAAATGCAAAAAAAACTAAATGTTTTAAAATTAGTTATTTTATTTTGAAATTTCGCTCGCCTATTTCCGAAAAGACAGCACGTCGGTTCAGGCCAGTTCAAAACTAGCAATAAGAGGGAAATCCGGATTCGTTGAATAGTAATGGCACAAAACTGCACCAAATTCGACGTTTACTAATTGGTTGAATCGCGGCTCATAGATCCATAGAGGTCAACAATGACAATGTGCCCTAGTAGTAAAGTGGTTAGAGAGATGGACCGGAACACACAAGGTCGGGAGTTCGATTCCTCTCCTCTGCTAACATATTGCTAAATTTTCTTTCGCACAAATCCCCCTACGTTAGTAGCTCTTGAACCGACGTGATTGCATTTCGTATAATTATCTCTTATAGTGAAGTGGCTAATGTGGTAGGCCATGGAGCAAGGTGTCGCCAGTTCGATTCCCCCGCTCGGCAAAACTATTGCAGAATTTTCGATTGTTCTGTTCCCTCTAATGCATCCCTTGAACCGACGTGACAGAAAGTTGTGGTTAATTTGCTCTCATGAATAGATTACAATACAAAAATAAGGATATTGAGGGTTCCCACTCCCGGACACAATGCGCACAGCGACATTTCGTGAAAATGTCTGGTTTTCAAGATAATAATTGTCGTGCCTTCGAAACCGTAACCCGCCTTCATGAAATTGCGAAACTTTCATAACTTTTTTCCACAAAAAAACGCAAAAATATGCTGTTTCATAACTTATTTTGCAGTGCCAGGTCCCTTTAAAGCAAATCGCACAATTCGCTCCTCCTGGCCTATAACATTCTTGCCCGCGATTTAAAACGTTGATTATCAAATGTTCAACGTGAAAGTAAGAACATATTTTTTCCATATTTGCCAGAACCATAATGCGCCTTAAAACAAGGTCAGGCAGCGCCCTGTAAATATTTCCATTTTTTTGAGTTATAAACTGTGTTCCGACATTTTCAATGGAACCAACGGGTATCCGGATACAACAAGAAAACTGTAAAGTAGTCGGATCTTCGTAGCTTGAGATCGAACTCCACATAAATTTTACATTCCTTCTCAGTGCTCGTGGGGTATAGCTACTTCAGATAGAAGACAGAAATCAGCTAGAAGGAAGCTAGAAAACATAGCTACTTCAGCTTATAGAGCTGAAGTAGCTATGCTTTCTAGAGCTGAAGTAGCCCTGCTTTCTGGCTACTTTCTAGCTGTTTTTTTGTCTTCTAACTGAAGTAGCTATGCTTTCCGCCAGAAGTAGCTATACCCCCACGAGCACTGAGTTGTCGTTACACGTTGTTGACATGCACATCAAAAAGTATCGAGACCCGTTTTTTTCCTCAGATGTCAACTTTTCATCTGTACCATCGGTTACCGTTTCTTCGACTTTTACGCAATCGGCCTCTTATCACACATCTAACGAGAGACTCGGCTCAGAATGACATTACTCGGGCGCAGACACTATTTTCTTGAAATTGAATGGTTTTGGTTTCCAATGGATCCCTCTAACAAGGGGAGACCGCGCAGTCGATATAAGACGGGTTCATCTAATTTTTTAACCATTATTGCTTTACCATGTCCTTTCATTGTGTAGGAACTGGCTTTTCTACAATTCTCTAAAATCACAGGATATTTCGTGGAAGTTCATGATTGCAATGCGCAACTCATGGCACTCCTTCGAGCTCCTTGCCCCATATACTTTCCACAGTGAGCTGTTGGTGTTTTACGCAAAAACACAGATTGCCAAGTTTCCACTTTCGCAAAAATGAAATCTCTACTTAACTGTTCCGTGCTTGGATTCGCCATTCTTTAACCGTGAGAAATTGTCTGTGTCCAATCTGCCAATTTTTCACCGTGGAAATTGGTTGTTTCAAATCTGCCAACTTTTCACCGTGGAAATTGGTTGTTTCTGTCTTCATCAAACGCGGCAAAAGAAGGCGTACTTCGCCAGAGTTCGAACCAACGACACATGGATTTGTAGTAAACCGCTCTACCGACTGCGCTACAGAAGACAATGTGCGAGAGAACCAAGGAGAGACTCAGAACACATTTTCTCTGCCGAATGGTGAGGGTGCCTATCCGCTTTATCGAGTTCTACAACGTGCATAAGTATGAGTTTCAATAGGATACCTCGCAGAATGTGTTAGGAGTGTGCTATGCTATCTAATAAGTAATGAAAATTTCTGTAGCAAATCTCGCCGGTTGAAAAATCATAACATTGCGAAGTTCTTTTGTTTTCAATTTTAAGTTTTAATTTCTAACACTACAGTGAGATTCCCCATGCAAATCGAAAAAAAAACTGTCAATTGCAACGATCTTTGAAGCTCCATGGTGACCTAAACTCAAATTTGCATACAATGAGATTTGGCCAGTTTTCTCAGCTCCCCGACGTGCATCGAAAACCATTGTTATCTCAGGTCTTCACTTTTTTGCTGTACCGAGATTTGTCCAACTATTACGAACGCGGGCTCTTATTTGTGTTTTGGTATAACAATTTCTTCCGATTTGTCGAAGTTACGAGCCTTTTGCTACAGAAATTTTCATTACTTATTAGATAGCATAGCACACTCCTAACACATTCTGCGATGTATCCTATTGAAACTCATACTTATGCACGTTGTAGAACTCGATAAATCGGATAGGCACCCTCACCATTCGGCAGAGAAAATGTTTTCTGAGTCTCTCCTTGGTTCTCTCGCACATTGTCTTCTGTAGCGCAGTCGGTAGAGCGGTTTACTACAAATCCATGTGTCGTTGGTTCGAACTCTGGCGAAGTACGCCTTCTTTTGCCGCGTTTGATGAAGAGAGAAACAACCAATTTCCACGGTGAAAAGTTGGCAGATTTGAAACAACCAATTTCCACGGTGAAAAATTGGCAGATTGGACACAGACAATTTCTCACGGTTAAAGAATGGCGAATCCAAGCACGGAACAGTTAAGTAGAGATTTCATTTTTGCGAAAGTGGAAACTTGGCAATCTGTGTTTTTGCGTAAAACACCAACAGCTCACTGTGGAAAGTATATGGGGCAAGGAGCTCGAAGGAGTGCCATGAGTTGCGCATTGCAATCATGAACTTCCACGAAATATCCTGTGATTTTGAAGTGTTCTTGCTAGATAGTACGTTTAATATTGCCAGACACTACAGCCTACTCTACCTCAGTGAAATTCGGGAAAAAACATGGCAAGACAAAAATGGTTAAAAAATTAGATGAACCTGTCTTATATGGAGTTTCCGGATGAGACCTAATGTGAACGATAGGTTACTCAGATCCATTAATATATCGGATATTCAAATCTGTTAAATGCCCTCGGGGCATGAGAAAACTTGCAAAACTCCGACAGCGTTTGAGCGTGAGCATAACACCAGAGTCTGCTGCCCTTCCTCGCAAGGGCTTGTGGTGCAGTGAGGTGAGGCGCTACACTCTAGAATGGGGTCAGGAGCGAGAGTGTGTCACGGCCCGTTATACAAGGGAAAACAAATCCTAAAAGAACCGCTTTGCATTCAAAACATGTGACGTCACAGGCGGAACGGCTTTTCTTCGTAAAACGTTCGTCATTTTGTGCAAATATAATGTGATTTCAGTAAATCGGGGGCCCTGAAAACTCAGTGAAATAAGTTAGAAGTGGAATTAACTGATTTTTGAAATTCAATTACAAACCCGCGACGCAGCCACAGCACTTATGAATGGTAAATGCTGAGCCGCGGTTGTAGCTGCTTTGGCATGACAAAAAGAGATCACTGCCAACTGGAGATATTTCAATCGGTAGATTTGTAAAATTGTGCAAACCCCGGAGCTAGTGTCGCTTGTTCATTCACGACCTATACGCTTTTTACGATTTGACAGTATTGCTTTCCGGCCTTCCATGGCTTTCCATGTGCCGATCAACTTTGCTCGTAAAAATGAGTGTGTCTCTGTTCTTACTTTCGAACTTTCTCTCGCCTGGACAGACCATTGATTGGCCAGATTATGCCAAGAATGTGCTGTTTGAGTTCAAAAATGTAATTTGTGTATATCGAATATTTGTAAAACTATATTTTTCTTCATTAGCACTGTACTACGCGAGAGAATGTGCGAAAGTGAGAGAACGCAAGGAGGCTAGAGCGCGCGTCTCCCTCGCGCACTTGCAAACTTCTGGTGATAATTCAATGAGCGGATACGAACTCACTTTCAAAAGCAACGTTGAACTGTTAATCTGTCAGAAGTTGGCCAAGTTTTTGGCCACTTTCAGTGATTTTCATGTCCTCGGATTAAGGGAATCCCCTCGCATTTCAGGTCGGACATTTAAATAATTGTGAATATTACGGTTGTGCGAAGGGGTAAATCTATAACCATGTTGTATATATGTGATTTGAAATTGTTTGTATGAAGTTACGTTGTGTTACTGCCGAGAAATTGCATTCCCGAAATTCGCCCTAATATTATTTAATTTCGGGTGTTTCGAGGGACGTTTGGAAAAAGATTTTCGATCATATTTTTTCAGTCGATACGACTCGATAGGTTTTGTCGTGTAGTACAAGAAAACCCCTTCGCACAGGTGGGATTATGATTGCGTTCAGAAGATGAAGACGTTCAGAAGAAGTTTAAATTAAGAAAAAAATGTGAATCCTGCCAAAGTAGACATTAATTTCTCAAACCTTATCCCGATAGGGACCCTTACACATACCAGGAGTTGTCGTACGACATGTCTAGTTACATGGGAGAGTGATTGCGAGGGACTAAATGGTGAAATTCTTGATTGAAAATCCATGTAAACGTGTTTCTCAACATTGTTGATTAACTGTTGTAAATTTATGTTTATCAATTGTATGTTGAGATAATTGTACAACTATTAGGTACAAGGAAGGCAGAAAAAAAGATGTATCCAAAAGTTGAAGGAAATAGCCAAACAAAAAAAAAACGCAATCCCCCTCCCCCCCTCGTCAGACCCCCTCGCGCGGCTCTCAGAATTCGGGCCCCATGAAAACCACAGGCCACCTTTTTTCGCCAGTTTTTCACTTAATATTAATTTCTTCGCAATGGTTCGAGAAAGCACTATGCAACAGTAAGAATGCGAAAGAAATTAACATGAAATATGTTAGCTATTTGCAAATTCGTGTTAAAGATTGCCGAAAACTGTTATTCGCCATCTTTTGTTTTGGGCTGCTCTGGTTCAGAAATCCTACTAGGACTCTACTTTAGAATCCTACTAGGAAAACAATGAGTAGGATTCCACTAGGATCCTACTAGGAAACCACTAGCTTGCCGTCTCGCTTGCCCAAAACAAAAGATGGTCAAGAAGAGTTCTCGGTCATCTTTAACACGGATTTGTGAGTCGCTGTCATTATATTTTATGTCCATTTCTTTCGCATTCTTACTTTTCATCGTGCTTTATCGTACCACTGCAAAGAAATTAAGATTAAGAAAACTGGTGAAAAAAGATGGCCGAATACTGGACCAACTTCTAACAGAATATACAGCCCCCAGCACATGGAGAGCAATACTGTGCCGTATAGCGTTAATAATCTCCAGTTGGGATTGACCTCTTTTCGTCATGCATGTTTGAGGATCTAGTTCCAACATACTCAGTGAAAGTTAGGCAGACATGATTCAGGTGCGAGACAGGCATACCGGCTGGCAAGAGGCAGGCATGAATCAGGTAGAAATAGCTGAATCATGCCTGCCTCTTACCTGAATCATGCCTACCCTCCACCTTCCGCGTTGAGTCTAACCAGCAATATGAATAGAAACGATTACACACGTCATTCCGATAATTATAAAAATCAACACAAAACATCAAGATAGCTGAAACAGGCCTGCCCTGTACCTTCCTTCTACCTTCTGTCTTCCCCTTGCCAGCCAGCATGCCTGCCTCCTACCTACTTCATGCATGAATCGCAATAATTAGCTGAATCATGCCTGCCTTCAACCTGTTTCATGCCAACCTCACTTTCACTGAGTATACTCGCGGTAAAAAGGTTTGCCACCCCGTACGCTGTTTTAACGTTACTTTCACTCAATTGAATGTTGTCGGTGATTTTTTTTTTCTCAAGAACTCAATTTTTCGATGGAATCCTTGGATTATTAGGGATTTATGATAGCTAATTATTAATTCCTAGTATTTTAACGAATTTGGATCACAAAAGCAACAGGTGGAGATTCTTGAATATTATTTTTTGGAGGGCTTGATTGGGTGAAACATACTTAAGAGAGGTAACACCAGCGATTGCAGGTGGCGCGGAACAATTTTCGAAAAAACTTATTTTGATTTCGATCAAACTTTTATATAAAAGTACCCAGGACGCGAGGAACTTAAATTTCCAGTCCCAAGCCCGAGAGCCGGCTCTTAGGAAATTACCGACTCATAACTCAGCTCATACTTGATCTAGAACGATGGCGTTAGGCTTAAAATTTGTAGAATAAGTTTCCAAACATATTCTATGTTGAAAACGAGTGTGAAAAACTGAAACGAAAAAAGTTGTAATCGAAAAAGTGATTTCGAAAATTTTCCAAAAAATTGTATCATATCTAAAATGCCAGAACAAGTGGAATTTTATTTCAAAATATGAAAGCGTGATATATTCTTACTTCTTATTCAATTTTGTTTGGAAAATTATTCTACAAATTTTAAGCCTAACACCATCGTTCTAGATCAAGTAGAAGCTGAGTTATGACGATTCAGGCATTGGAGCATTTTTTAAAAAGTTTGATCGAAATCAAAAATATTTTTCTAAAATTGTTCCTAAATTGCGATTTTCCCTGCAATCTTTCGTGATACCTCTCTTAAACAAACGCTCTTTTTTCCGCATACCCCTATCAAACTTGAGTTGGACTTGAGCATAATTATGGTCTGCAAACGCCGCTGAGTGAGCGGACTGTCTGAGGTTTTCCGATTTGGCGATTTATGACGATTTGTACAAAAACGACTACTCCCGAAAAAAGGGATTTTTCTGCTGAAGCACAGTCGAAGTTACACGTCAAAGAAGCGCCACTTTGGCACGTGCGTAGTCGGGAAATAAGAGGTTTCGTGAAAATCGGAAAACTTTATTTCATATGAGAGGAATCGCGAGAAACTCGAGCATGGCTGGGACGTAGTAATTTATGATTTTCAATTTGCATGAAAATATGGCCTAAGGTATTTCAAACCTTCCTCTATCGAATGGTGTTCTCAGAATTTCGATAAAAAAATTCGCAATCGCGTGAAACACAAACAAACCTGGTGACTCAGGAAAAAAATGTAGATAGAGGCATGTTTGAAAAAAAAAGTTTTAATTTTTTTACATTTTACATTTAATCAACTTTATCAGCTGGGTGAGGGTGTTAATTCAGCTGGGTTGCCATGATAGTTCTCCATTGCCTGTGATCGTGTCTTGCGAGTTGCATGAACTGAGGACCGGCAGCGTTGACGAAGTCGTCTCTCCATCTCTTAGCGGGTCTTCCTCTCTTTCGCTTCCCTCTTGGTGTCCAATCGACCATCTTCCGATTCCACCGATCGTGGGATAATTTCGAGATTCTCTCTACCCATATCCATTTCCGCTTTTCCGCCTCTCTAACAACATCCTTCAGTTTTGTGATGCCACGGATCCGGTCATTGGTAACATGATCGAATACGGTGATTCCTATCATTTTGCGTTCAAGTTTGCGCTGGGCGACAGAGAGTGTTTGTTTTTCGCGTTTACAAAGGTACCAGGCTTCAGCTCCGTACAAGAGTGCGGGGAGAACTACACATGTAAACTGAATATGTAAACTGAATATGTAAACAGAAATTACCCATTTAAAGTTCAATCAACCAAGAAATACGGGTAAATCAATGTCGAACTATCAATACTTATTGTATGGACATAGATTTGACACACTAGCGCTTAATTGAACCGCATTTTTTGATGAAAAAAAATTTCGGTCAAAATTTTTTGAAATTTTTTTCTTAAAAAATCTCGAAAAAGAATCGTCTAAAAACAATAGTAGTATTGTTTTTGGCTCATTTACGATTATTTTCATCACTAGCTTGGATGATTCCAGCAATTTGGCCATGAGATGTCACACAAAATCACGGGCGTCTTTAAAAGTTCTGTACGGATTTGGCCCATTTCTTGGTTTTAAAAAATACGACCGCCCCGCACCGGCGCATCGGCCAGGAATGAGTTCATTAGTTGTAGTTTGTAGTCGAGTTGATTCCCTATCTAACTAAGCCAAGAACGAGTCGCTATCTTCATTTTGAAGCATGTTATGATTTTTCAAACATGCCTCTATCTAAATTTTTTTCGCTTAGTCACCAGGTTGGTTTTTTTTTTTCGCGATTGCGAAATTTTGTATCGAAATTCTGACAACGCCATTCGATAGAGGAAGGTTTGAAATACCTTAGGCCATATTTTCAGGCAAATTTTAAATCATAAAATTTCATAAACGTCCCCGCAATTCCGGATATGCTCGATTTTCTCGCGATTCCTCTCTTAGTACCTAGGTATGCTCTTTACCTAAGGTACCTTTTCAAAGAGCACATTTAGTATGCTCTTTACATCAAATTTGGCGGGAATAATTCTACCCCCTCAAGTGGTCGATTCTACCGCGATTTCGCTCATAAAAGAGTGCGAAATTAATGTCGTTGAGGTGGTTGACTGGTGGTCCATGGGGGTAATTGCCTTCGAACTTCTCACAGGATGTTCTCCCTTCACAGTCGATGGAGGGGCTAACTCTAGCAGAGATATCGCCAAGTGAGTTATCGCCCGTTACGATGTGTTTATTACCGCCGAACTCTCTAGTTCAGCGATCAGAGTGACTCCAGGGGTGGGGGTATAAGTGAAGGAATAATAGGTCTTTTTTACCAGTCCACGTCAGGCATTTCATTTTTTAATCTAAACGGTAACTATTTTGTTGTAACCAGAACATTTTTTTAATACAAACCGTGGCTAAGTTAGATTCTACAAACGCTCTGCTCAGATTCTGAAAACGGTCTGATTGGATTCTAAAATAATTCTATACATTATGTAATATAAAGTAACGCGCATTAGTTATTGGCCACTTTTTCACTTAGCTATATTTTGCCATCAATTCCATGTTGTAGGAGTAATCACGGAGGCTCAAAAAATCACCAACTTCGCTGTCAAAATCGGACAAGACTTATGTGCCCTTTGCATAATATTTCTATCCTGTTGAGGAGGATCCTCACTAAGCCCGTTCCCTTCCCCAAGTCTATGGATGTGCTAGCTAAGACATTCATCACTTCACTGCTTGACAAAAAATTGGAGAGAAGGCTGGGATACAAGGGAGTTGCCGACATAAAAGTAATTTACAGTTGTGACATAGATGTCAAAATATTAATTTCAATTTCCTAGAACCATCCTTTCCTGTCCGATGTAAACTGGGACGCAGCTGCTTCCCGACACATGAAGCCTTTCACTGTTCCCTCTTTCTCCTCCGAGGTTTGTGATATACTCACAACTTGCGCAAGTTTGGTACCTTTTCTGTGCATTATGTGTTTATATATGACAGGTATCACCAGAGATTGCGTGAGACCGGGAAAAGCTTTCCAAAATGTTTTTTTTGAGTAGTAGGGACAAGAATGTCAATAATGTTTGTTTCCGGTCTCAGAGCCGGCTTTTAGGAAATTTACCGCTCTTAAGCCGGAATCGTTGTAACTCCTCAGATATTTCATGGCATGGCTATGGAGGAGATATACATTTTTCACAATTAGCACACTTGTCTAACTTTAACCGTTCCGGAGATACACGTCGAATTTCTATCTACAAAATCATTTTTCTCGTAATTCTCGTAAATAATAATTGGTCAAACGAGCTATGTTTTACTGCGGAATCGGATTTTGCGCATTGTTTAATCCATGGTATCATTATGATTTTGGTATTATTTCGATCCGGTCAGATGCCGGGTACGAGAACATAATTGCGCTTGTGTTCCCCGCAACTTGGCACGAGATCAGGTTCTTGCGGCAAAGTTGCGCCGGCAGTTCCGTGGGCCCTCTCCGACTTTTCAACGCACGATGTGTGCCGGATTTTAACCCCACAAGATGCGCGTCGTATTCTGATCCTTAGTCTCTGCATTCTCTCACTATGTTAATCGGGTTTACATGCAAAGTGCAGAAGTACCTATCTTCGCTAGCGAAGACCTATTTGACGTATGACGACTCTGCCATTCCGGAAGTTAAAAAAATGCTATAAACACATCCGGCAAGAAGTCAAATACAGAAAACTAGACCGAAAATCTTATTAAAATCAGTTCTCGATTGAAACAATATGGGTGAAATTCCCTGTTGACTGCAATATTTTTCATTTTAGCTAGCGTGTACGATGTTTTTGGTGATATTAGCGTATAATAAGAAGAATGTGAAAAATTCAAGTACTTCTTTAAAATTAAACCATTAGACGAGATTTCTTACAGTACTTTGTATCTTCGGAGCCGGCCGGCTCATACTTTAGCTCATCGAGAACTGATTTTATTAAAATTTTCCGCCAACATGACTAGTCATGACTTCCTGCCAGAAACTTTTAAATTGTCTATTTTTATCACAAAATGTGTGCAACTGCTGTGTGATGTAGTAGGATGAGGGGAAATTTGTAGGACCTCCAATAGTTTTGGAAATTTCGTAAGAAAATAGTTTTCATGAAAAAGTAAGCTGCATGAAATCAGATAAAAAAGTTGTGAAAGTGAAAAATAGTTGTATTTCGATGGGCTATCGATCGTACCAAGAATGGAAAAGATTTCATTCGATTTGACGAAAAGTTTTGTGACGTCATAAACGACAATCATTTGGCCCCGAATATTTTTTTAACTTCCGTAATGGCGTAGTAACTCGTAACTCGTATCCAGCGCACTACAACATATTGAAAAGATATTTATGGTGAACCGTACCCATAAACTACAGTAACCCGCCAATTTAATTTTGTTGTTTTTCTCTTCTGAGCACATTCCCAGTAATGTAAGCTCGTGCCCTCAGATTTTTTTCTATACCAGTAGACTATATTATGCATCGTCTCATCATAGTGCGGTGTGGTTTCGATGGGTCGTTTGATCAGTGTGAGTCTTAGAAATTTATCCGTTGTATACGTCTTTCTTTTTTACCTGATTGATCGATTTACTATCGTGTCCCTTTCTTCTACCCCCCCATCTCTCGAGCTAAAGACGTTCCATCATGGTGGATTGTCTGCAGCACCTAGTGGACGAATTTTCGTTTCGAATGCCCGTATGTTTAGGCAAATTGACATACCAGACCAATTTAATTTCATGCCCCCAATATGATAACTTTAATTACAGGAAAGCGTATAACACTGTAAAATGGTGGAAAATTTTATAAGTATAAAGTCTGAGCAATGAATTGAAGAGGGAATACTTTGTTATCTTCATGATGAAATCAGTTACTTAGAATGCTGAATCATAGCCATACAAGTACATGACGGGTTGGGTCAGATTTTTTATCGGATCAGACACGTTTAGGGCACTAGGCCCATCATTGGTGACCAATTACCAGAGTGGACATACATTGGGGAAGCAAGCGGAAGTGAGAAACGCGAGGACACTGAAGCCGTGAGAGAGAAAAGAAGGTGGATTGAGGAAGGATGATAATATATAACGTGTGTGAAGGGAGATGCGAGGAGGGGAAGTGAGATAGTGGTGAGTGAGGAGAGAGTGGGGTAAAAAGGCTAACCCAGTCGAGCAACCCATTGAACAGCCCATTCATGGGAGGTACGGTATGATCAGAGAAATTTTGTCCAAATTTAAAACCGCCTTATTTTTATTTTCTTTCGTGATATTTAAATTTTATGCTTTCATTGGATTCTGCACTCGAATTATGCGGGGGTAGGCTTAATATTACAATTGTTTATTACTCTAAAATTTTGCCCCTGCGGTCGCTTCGTATGCCATTATCGATTTTCGTTCGCCGTGGTTAAGAACTCGTGATGTTAGGGATATATGAGAGACTATCTGAGTGGGTCGACATAGTCTTGGCACAGGGCTAAATTTTCGTTATGAAAATCACTACTCTATAAAATAGTACGTTATGTGAGGGGTACGAGTGTGCCATTCCGGAAGTTGAAAAACGCGTCTACGCCTCAGGGCAAAAAAATATCTGTTTGTGACGTCACAAACCTTTTTCGTCAAATCGATTCGAATCCTTTCTATTTCTAGTACGATCAATAGCCCATCGAAATACAAATATTTTTTACTTACGCAACCTTTTTGATTAGTGTTCGTACAAACAAGTTATTCGGTATAAACTAGATTAATGGCGCACGAGGCGATGTTCAAATCGAAAAAATCGGAAATAACAAAAATTTCGATTTTTTTCAGAAAAGAATTCAGAGATAAAAATTTTCCTATAATTTATCAAAAATAAACTTCCGATTTTTTTCTACTAGTTATGGGTCATTGTAAGAAAAAAAAGACCTCACTCATTATGACCCCCTTGAAAAAAGTTATGATCGAAAATTCGTCGAGTAGTTGGAAACAATAAAATATCGATTTTTTACAAATCGTCTTAAGAGGTCATATATATTTCCAAAGTACTATATTTATGTTTCCTCACTCATATTCTTAGTTCTACACCCCTAAAAGTCAAAATATAGAAGTAGGAAATGAATTTAGTCAATCGTCAGTTTTCTCGCAACAATGGCATTATCGAGCAAATTATTGTTTATTTGTCGGTTTAAACTCATCGTATGGTTATAAATCCTTGACTATGAGTCGTTTACGGTATCGTAAATGATTCTGCATCATCCATGTTCACAGATCTGTCATATCGGAATTTATTAGAAAAATTAAAAATTGAGGTCTTTTTTTCTTACAATGACCCATAACTAGTAGATAAAAAATCCGAAGTTTATTTTTGAAAAATTATAGGAAAATTTTTATCTCTGAATTTTTTTCTGAAAAAAATTGAAATTTTTGTTATTTCCGAATTTTTTTCGATTTGAAAATCGCCTCCTGCGCCTTAGTGTTAAACAGAAAGTTGTTCAGAAAATTATTCCACTGATTTTAAAGCGAATCGCAGCATCGTAGCACCATAACAAGCCGAATTACGTCAGAGCCGGGTCGAGAGCCGGCTTTTAGCTAAAACCCGGCTTTGGTCCAAATGAACGTTGATCGGCGCTAGACTACATGCGAAAAAAGTTCGAGCCCGTGGAAACCACTTTTAATGTGGTGTGCCACCCAGTCTTGCGCTCTTACACAAAAACGCGAGAAAATCGATAAAATGTATTGAAAATGAGACGCGGTGAACGTGCCCGTTTTGAGTGCACTTCCAACTTGTGAAATCGGACTGAGCCTGAATGTGGTCCGCGCGCGCATAGCAGAATCCGGCTTGTGGAATCCTGTGTATATCTTGTGGAGATGAATTCCGGCGCACAAGTTTTGCTGAAAACCGGAGTAAGAGCCCGATGCACAATCTCCGGGGTTTCAGCGCAGCATGCGCTCTCGATTGGTGTAGGATTCGCGCGTTTTTCACGGAGATTAGCCATTGCCGTTTTTTTACCATTCTTTTAACAAGTCATTTTTTAAACCATTTTTTTCTTATTTTAACCGAAAGATTCCGAAAAAATGTTTTTTTTGTGAACATTATTTCCCGGATAGTTTCAGTCTTTTTTACTTTTCTTAGTTTTAGTTTTTTTTTATAGTTTGACAAAGGATACAGTGACAATGGATCTGACTTTCTTAGCAACGTGAACGAGATTTTTTTGTTGGAAATTTGCGTTAGAGGTTATTGTACTGAATTGGTGAATGATTCGATGACACACTCTAGATGGACGTGGGGAACTTCTCGCACGAGTTCACCAACCAGCCTCCGTTGTATTCACCAGCAGAGGCTCCAATCGATACGAATACCCTTTTCAGGGTGAGTGTTACTGCTCGATCGCTATTTGAAGGAGAAGTCGTATTTGAGTGATGGGTATCTTGCAGGGCTATTCATACATTTCACCATCAGTAATGCTGGCAAACAACAATGTCATCGGAGAAGAGATGCTCGGCGAGGACATGAGTGTGAGCTATATCATACACTTATGAGGCCGATTGCGTAGTTGTCGGACAAGTGCCGACACAGACTAAAAGTTCAAGTCTGAGGAAACATCGGTTTTCAATACTATTTGATGTGCTTATGAACTTTGTGTAACGCCATGGTATGCAAATGTATGTGGAGCTCGATCTGGGGCTCCGAAGATCCGACTATTTTAAGGCTTCCTTGCTTTATCTGGATACCCGTTGCGCTACTGGCCTTGTTTTCAAAGCGCTTTATGATTCTGGCGTATGAGGAAAAAGAGCAGGTTCTTACTTTTGCAATACAATACTATATTTATCACGTCCGTGTTAAATATTTTATTGTATTACTTTTACAGAAGGAACTATGAACCTTTCATAGTCTGCATTTTAAATTGGGAGCCATATGGGAGGCGGCAAGCAAAGTTATGATTTTTCTACTGGGGGCTGTATAATCTGTCAAAACTTTACCAAAAACTTGGTCAAGTTTTCTTCAGAAATCGGCCATCTACGTGATCAGCCTGTTTACATTTTTGTTTCTGTTGTTTATACTGGTTTAGTTTTAATATTTTTATTAATTTCTAATGCGATTACTATTGATTAACTGGCAGGATGATTCCATTTCATCCATCCCTTCAATTCCAAGCACAAAATCAAAGTGTCTACAAAAAAAACATTTCATTTCATTCATTTTATAATGCCGTGTCATATATGAAAACAAGCTTCACAAGACGATAAGAGCATAATTACACTATCAAAAGGAGCGAAAGAACTAATCAAACCATGCAAAATTGAAAGATAAAAAAATGCAAAATTCGAATAAAACGTTCCGATGATTCAGACATGGACTCATGTAGGGGCCACCGCGTAAAATTGAAAATTGATTCGAATATTCCAAATTCGTGCCTTCGCGGTAATGGGAGGTGCAGAATCACGATAGCGTTTCCAGATTTATCAAATATTTCCAGTTCAACTAGTATCAGACAAGTTTCTAAGCCCCTCTCTTCGTTGTGTAATCGCATCACCGAATTCATGCTGCATCGTTGTGCCATAAGTTCGGTGGGGCGATACATGTTCGTCGTGTCAGATCTTTTTACTATGGTTGCTTTTATGTGTTTTTTCTCGATTTAATAATATTTATTCCGATATTTATAGCGAGATTAAGGAGAAAAAACTAACGTTAAACCTGTAGCTAGAGCTGTGATTGTATTGTGCAGTTCAAAAACTTAGCAGTCTCCGCCCACTTTGGCGATACGGTCGTTAGCGCAAATTAGTCCATGTTTCGGAACATTATATTCCCTACTAACACGGGACACACCACAACTCACATATCTCGATCTTCTTGAAATTTTTATGGTAGATTCGTCATAAAATTCTAACCATGAAACTGTTTTCAAAAGTTGCCGAATGTTTTTTTTGAATAATGAATATTAATTTTAATTATTTTCGAAAAAATAAAAATATTTTTATTTAAACATTTTTTGGCAGGATTTGACTTCAAAAGTCGTAGACTGTATATTTCAATCGAAAAATCCATTTCGGGTTTCTAATTTTGCCTATTTATTAATTAAATTAATAATTTGTTATGGATGACGAAATTTCAAAAAAAACATTCGGCAACTTTTGAAAACAGTTTCATGGTTAGAATTTTATTCTGAATCTAACATAAAAATTTCAAAAAGATCGGGATATGTGAGTTGTGATGTGTCCCATGTAAGGCAGACATCTTCTCTAAAAATATTTCATTCCTATTTCATAAAACGTGCATTCCCCTGCTATTAAAAGCACATAATTAAATCACGGAAATATTGATATGGCTTGTTAGCATTTCGCCGACATTTTGCGCAGTAGTTCCGTTATTAACGGAACGGAAAATTTACGCACAATAAATCACAGCTCGTTATAACGTCACGATTCTGACTCAAGCATTTGTTTGAATCACTCCAATTTTCGATGATGATTCGTTCTTCAATTTTTGAACATGTTTCTTTTATTTTTTGTTTATTGTACCTCTAAAGCCACAATGCACACGATGATTGATTTTGGTCATGAAATTCTTAAATTTTCATGAGATAGATCTTCGAATTCAACGAAACAGTTATAATGTTATTATAATGTCGATTATAATGTTATTTGATAGATGAGTTACTTACTAAGGGTCATCTAAGAAATATACTAGTTTAAAAAGTGCTCCGTGGGTTCTATTTTTCGAGTTGATTACGTTTATAATGCAGACCATAAAAATTTGTTCAAAAATGATCTACATAGTATCAATTGACTCCTTACACCAACTGTAGATTGTTTTCGGTGACATACATCAAAAACTGAGCGTATATTTCATCTAAAGAGCAGTCGGCAGCGGCAGCTTCCATAGAGCGCGCGTTCGCTTCAAAGTCGAACCGCAAGGTTCTCCCAACATCTGCCTACTTAGTGTATTGCGAAGGTGCTGGCGTTCACCGCATGAGGTCGTGTGTTCGACTCCTCATCTAAATCATTCATCTTTTGTCAATTTCGCAAGCTTTCTTGAGCGTCGCGGTCACGCGCTGCGGCCCTTTCAGGAGCTAGAAAAACAAGCCGTGAAATACTCTGAATAAAATAAAAATCAATAAAATGTACTAAAACGACATCTACCGTAATAAGCTATCTCTAAACAACACTTTGAAGCCAAAATAAAGAAGGTTCGCTAACACGGATTTTCCCTTTCTTTCTCCCATAAGTAAACTAATTTTGTTGGCGCACCCCTGAAACGCCAGCTATTTAATATAATTTTAAAGCGTTGAAATGCGCACTCGAATTAAAACACATACGGATTTTGCTAATTTCTTTTCCACTGCTGTGTATTCATCTGTACTTCATTTAAAGGCAAACACCTGATTGGCGCACCCCCTAAAATTCGAAATATCCTTCAAAAACTGTTTTTCGATGCAGATTTGAATTTCTGTTTTTTCATAATTTTCCCCGGCTCTAATTTTGAGATTTCCGGTTCGGTGGGCCCTAGGACACATGGCTGATTTTTAAACTCTACTTTTAACCTAATTTTTTACGTTGATTTAGATTTTGCTGGAATTTCATTATGAAAAAAGGATGCAACAGACCATCAGCGCCCAACAATGCTAAACTTGGAATTCAAGCGTTCACTTCATTGCGCCTTGAATTCCTCCTTTAAAAAGGCTCGCAAACATGCATACTTTTCCCTCTCCTCGATTGTGTGCTATTTCGCTTTCTCTAACCAAACTTGGCTAAGTTCCGTTTAGAACTTGGCCAAGTTTTATCGCATATTTCCGAATGAAATATGGTTATAGTGAAGAAATAGCATGCTATATCGAGAGAATTAGAGAAAAATCTGCCATATTTTCTGCCATATTTTTTTTTATTTTTCTCGCACATTTCTGACAGATTATATAGCCTCCTGAAACAATTCGGGGTGATAACAGCCGTCTGAGGAGAGAATTGTGCTATTTACATGCAATCGCTCTCTCACTTCTAGACACCGCGCCTGCCCGGGTGGTCGAGAATGAGAGGGGGCAAAAACGAAAACAGAAAGGGTCTCAACTCATTAAGCGGAAACTCAGAAGCGATGGAACTTAGAAAATGCAGCTCAGAAACTCGTGGATGAGAATGCCCTCGCTTGGTCCCCATTGGGGATGGCAAAAGGAATATTTCCCCTCATTCTGAATCTTTGCGAGGGGAATCGCGCGGTCTAAAGAGTCAAAATGAATCGATTCCTTTGGAATCTCGATTCCAAAGGAATCTTTGAGTGATAATCGTCTCAAACAAAAGATTTTAACGCGATTTTTTGCATGGTGATTGTGCATGCATATAGGAAAACATTTCGAGCATAATTAGTTAAATATTTTCAAAAATGTTTTCATGATCAAGCGTGAGACTTACCAACTCAATTATTGGTTCCTTTCTATTTTTAATACGATATTTTGTTAAAATATTCATTTTCTAATACAGTAATGCAACATACAGTCGCATACAGTCGTTGATAAAGCATTTCAAAATCTGTTATCATGCTCACTAAAGATGCCAGTAAATGTAAATATAGGAACCGGAATGATGGTTACAATGATTACTAGGTGGGTCTGCCTAATATGAGTCAAATACTATTGAAATTCTGCGTTTAAAAACCTTTTTCTATACAAAGATTCGTATGGAATCTTTTTTTTGGAATCCAATGATTCCCAGGGAATATTAGGATTTTAGGCATTTAACATTTCTAGATTCATTCCACTCTTGATCGGCCGCGCCTGAGCGGTCGGCGATTTTTATATAAGCTCAAAAGTTGTTAGTCCGACGAAAATGTATGCTCTCAACTATGCACATATTTGCTTCGACCAATCTATGCAACCTGCAATCCTTTATAAAGGGCCAAACTAGCCAAGCTAACTTCTTGCTACGAGTAAACCCAACGTTATTTTAAACCAAATGTACCTATTTTCCATTCGCTCCCCGATCAGAGAGCATACTGATTAAACCACCTACTTATATCTGTCAAAGCTTTCACGTCAACGTCAGGGGGAGGAGAGTGAGGTGGCCTCTCCCCTCTCATCGTTCAAGTTGATCTCAGACTTTCCGGACCCGCAAAATTTCACACCCACGCGAGAGAGGTTTAGAGTACCCCAAAATCACTCATGTAGTCGATCCCAATCATAAAAAAGCAAACGTTTTCTTTCCGTGTTGATCCGAACTTAGTACCTTTCGTTCGCCAGCCTATACTGTTACCAATTGCGCCATGTTTTCCAACGTTGAATTATTCGAGAGCAGCTTACAGATTGAGTATTACAATTTTAAAATACTACGTTCCACTTCGAGAACTACCTGTGGTGTCCTTACTATCTGATTCTCTCGCTGTCGCTTGCACTCTCGTACTCGTTTCTGCTGTCTATCAGTGGAACGTTTTAATATTTCGGAAGAGTGTTTGTGAAGTTGTAATAAGACGCCAGGGAAAGTCGAAAAATGCAAAAAAAAAATCCGAATTCTATTTGCATCACATATCCCACTATAACTTGCTGGCACACCCGAATCAGGACCCGTACCGAAAAACTTTTTTTTCAAATCAGAGATTATTTCTGGTCACATTTCGAGAATATCCTTTTTTTTCTTCAGAAAAAAAGTATTTAAAAATGGGGAGTAAAAGTCGGAAATGTCTTCAGTTTTCAAAGTTAAAAAAATACCTCACTTAGTGCATTCAGTTTCAACGGATATTTTATTCTGCTTCTTACTGCGGTTCTATTCGTTTTTGTAAACTAGATTTTAATAATGTTCAAAAATGATACTTTTTTTTAATTCTATCCTTTGAGAGCAGTCATCATCGAGTTTACGGCTCTAATAAACATTGCGAAATAGTTGTTGTAGTGAGGTGATCGTTTAATCATAGTTACGAAGGAATCACGCCGTTTTGATTTTTTGTGTATTTTTTCGTGCAATCTCAGATGGTCGTGTAAATGAAATCTCAGGTATTACATTTATACTTTTATACGAACATGGAACAGTACGACTACCTGCTAAACATAGGAATGCCCAACACGATTATTTGAATTTACATATCGGGCAGGTGGATTGGTTTCCTGTTCTTAACCGCAATGAATTCGTGTGGCCTTGCTCTATCGAATGATACTAATTTTGGAATTTTAATCGATTAATGAAAAGAATATTCGTACTGTTGTTATCTTCGGAACAAACAACACTCAGAACAACACCAAGTATATTTATAATAGTCGTGTAAATGAAACCGAAAGATAAATTACAAGTTTGTGCTCAATCGGAAGCTGAGTGTGCCCCATCTCGACTTTTTAATTTACTTTTTGCAAAATATAACTAAAATAACATTTTAAAAAATGCTTCGGAAGGTGAGCAGCACTTGCAACGTTTGAGTTCAAGCAGAGCGATTCGGTGGGTCAAACTCATGATTAGAATGACGTTACTTAAACTTGTGTTCGATTCGCTTTCCCGCTATTATTCTATAACTAAGTCATTAACTAAAATACAACACGGATATGAGAAGCTAATACATTGCTAACAATTGATATAGAAAGCTCATGACATTGTACAACGATAAGCTATCACCGTAATCATCTGTTGAACAAATTTCGAAGAGTAATTTAATAGCTTTGGACTAAGTGTTTATTTTTTTGCCATTAATTAGACAGACGTATTCCGAATAACATATAAAAAAAGATCCCGTGAACGCCCAAATATGTATAATCTCGCGTTTAGTGGTTTTCCCGTTATAAAATGAGCAACTTTAACAGCTTGTTTCCCGAAATCTGCTCCTCTAATTGATTTTCTACGTCCTATAGTGGAAATTAACTCCGAATTCCAAAATTCACGAATTTTTGAGGGTAGGAGCGCGAAAAAGCGTACTCAAATAGTTCCGTCCCCACTCAGAACACCTCACAGCAGAGACAAAACGGGAGAAATGCAGAGTTGAAAAACTCTATCGAGAACTGAAAAAGGAAAGGGAATTCCAGGCGGGACCTAACACGATTATGAATATACATTAAATAAGTCAGTTGTCGATGTCGCTCAATTTCTTCAAAGGCTGTTCTAGTATAAGGCGATTTTCTCCTTAATTATACTCAATTTGCTTGTTTCTTTCGATCTTTCAACGAGTTTGAGGCTGTCTGCTAATGATAGAGATAAAATAGGAACCAGAAGGATGTTCTAATTGGGTGAAAGATCTGCATGAAATTCTCAACGTACCTAGAATCTGACCCGTTTGAACTGTCATATCCGAAATGGACCGACTTCCAATAACTCGCTTTGTTCGTCATTTTGTGCAAATATAATGTGATTTCAGTAAATCGAGGGCCCTGGAAAACCCAGTGAAATAAGGTAGAAGTGGAATTAACTGATTTTCAAAATTCAATTGGAAAACCGCGACGCAGCCGCAGCGCGTATGAATGGTATATGCTGAGCCGCGGTTGTAGCTGCCGTGACCTGTGATATATTGAAAATAATGTTTTGAGTTGCTACTGGGTTCTTCGCCATTCTTCGCCACATACAAACTGATCACAACAGATGAGGGTTATCTTGGAAGAGGATCATTCTCCATAGTTAGGAAGTGCGTTCGACTATGTGACAATACCGAGTTGGCAGTGAAGGTAATCGATCGACATCTTTATCCTAGAAGAATTCTCTCCTCTCTCTAGATAGTATCAACAAGATTCGCATCTCAAGCGCACAACGAAGCAGCAATTTTGCAGACAGTCAAAGGTAAGAGAGTGAGTTGGCCTGTCAAATACGGAATTACAGGGCACAAGAACATTATTCAATTAATCGATGTTTTCTCCGATGCCGTTCATGTTTATCTAGTCATGGAGCTTCTGAGGGTAAATTGGGTATAATTGGCAATTATTAATTGCACAAATAGTGTTGTTGGGTATTTGCGGATAGTGCTCAAGTTGCGTAGCGTGTGTGCCGTTAAGGGTCAGGAATTGCTCACTCGAATTCGTCAATCTCGTCAATTCACTGAAGGGGAGGCCTCCCATATCATGAATCAGTTGGTATCTGCAGTTTCATTCCTGCATAACAAGAGAATAGTACACAGAGACCTGAAGCCAGAGGTGATCTATAAAGGAGTGGAAAATCTTTTTTTTTTTCTGTTACCCACACTTCAGAACATTCTCTTCGAGAGCGAGGATGAAAATGCGACACTTCGATTGATTGACTTTGGCTTCTCCCGAGTCTTGCCCGATAATTCTCTCGGAAATCATCTCAAGTAGGCAGAACTTTTGTAATTTTGTATAAAAGCATTTTCACTTTCTCTCAGATATGTTTCTCAGTTTCTCTTTTGTTATGCATTGTTCCACGTAATATCCGATTTTCCACGTAAAATGGACCTTTTTATCTAAGTAAATCTATGAAAACTACTGTTTTCTGAAAATTTTACCTCTTTCTCTGCACCGTCTGGGGTGGTGAGCTTTCGGAATGAGCCCTAGAAAGTTATAGAGTTATCGATCGCACGAGTGGGATCTCATTGAATAATGGTGATGCAGTAGGGCCATTTCGATTGAAATACTTACTTTCTGGTATTCAAGAAATGAATCTTTGGTTCGCCATAAAAATAGATCTGGATTCGTCTCGACACGCCGGTCCGATTGGTGTACAAGAACAAGGTCAGAAATTACTCTGAAGAAAGTTGCGATTTAAAAAATTATTTTTATTAATTATGAAAAATGAACTAGACAGGCTTAATCACCATCAAATTCTACACCGGGCATCCAATGGAAAAAAATAGCCTTATTTGGGGCCGAGATTTTCCACAAAAAGAGTGAATTCGACAAGACGCCGTCATGTGCAAACGCGAGCTCACTGAGAAAAATAAATATGCCTATCGTCATCAGCACCCTCGATAACGTCAAATCACAGTTTCAGTAAATTTACCTTTTTTACCGTGCCAGACCCAGACGGATCTGCTCGATTCTTACAAGGGCAGGTCGCGAAGTGACCGTGGGATTTCTGAAAACGCTGAAAACGCAAAACTTGGAACTCATTTGGATACCTCATTTCAATTGTCAAAAGTTGCTGAGGACCCCTGGCAACCCCAAAAAATCGATAAATAGTTTGAGCAAAATCGTTCAGCTGCCTCTTGATCTCCTCTCCAGCTCCCCCTCATAACTGCCTTGGTAGTCGAGTGGATAAGAGCTTAAACTATCAACCCGACCATTTTGAGTTCGACTGCATTGTTCATAAAAATCTTTTGCCGTATTTTTAGAAACTAGTTAATGTTAACAGGAAGCATGTACAATAATCGTGAACATCGTCCATTGTGGTTAGATATCTATTAGATCTATTAGATATCTAACCACAATGGTATCGCACGGAAAAGCAGTCAAAGCATTACTCCGTCTCACAATAGGGGCATAGAATGAACGAGAGCGAAATGCAATTGGGGGCCTGACGGGGGTTATCACCGCTATCGGCATGGAAGCATCTCTGGGATGGGGTGAGGAAGAATTTAAAGTAGACATCGCGCTACACAGTTGGACAAAGGGGAAGGGTCAGATCCGAAAGTATCAGCGAGATATCGAAAAATGCAAGTAGGCGAGAAGGTCATAACTGTGAGATCAACACTGGTACACTAATTTAAGCCAATTTCATTAAATATACATACAGCATACATTTTCCAAAATAATTCAACAATTACATGTCGCTCTCGTTCATTTTATGCCCCTATTGTGAGACGGAGTAATGCTTTGACTGCTTTTCCGTGCGCTACCATTGTGGTTAGATAGCTAATAGAACTATTCACGATTCCTGTACATGTTTCCTGTTAACATTAACTAGTTTCTAAAAATACGGCAAAAGATTTTTATAAACAAGGCAGTCGAACTCAAAATGGTCGGGTTGATAGTTTAAGCTCTTATCCACTCGACTACCAAGGCAGTTAGGAGGGAGAGCTGGAGAGGAGATCAAGAGGCAGCTGAACGATTTTGCTCAAACTATTTATCGATTTTTTGGGGTCGCCAGGGGTCCTCAGCAACTTTTGACAATTGAAATGAGGTATCCAAATGAGTTCCAAGTTTTTCGTTTTCAGCGTTTTCAGAAATCCCACGGTCACTTCGCGACCTGCCCTTGTTAGGCAAACGCCCTCTTATGAAAGGCTATCTGTGTGGCTCGAAATAGGCTTAGCACAGGGCTAATTTTTAGCAATGAAAATAACGACGCTATAAAATAGTGTGCTACGTGAGAGTTACGATTATGCTATTAAGAAGTTCAAAACGCATACGCCTCAGAGCAAAATAAAGAGCAAAAGTGGTTGTTGACGTAACAAAATTTTTTCGCCAATTTCAATCGAATCTTCTCGATTCATGGTGTCTTCTCGATTCATCGATAGCTCATCAAAATACAATATTTTTTTACTCAGATGTCATGCAACAACAAAAATAGTTTGTTACGTAATTTTCAATACTGCAATTGCTCGTGCAGAGTTTTCCCTCATCCTATTACATCGCACAGCAGTTACACACATATGTCAAATAGGTCTTCGCGTGCGAATTATCTTAAGATAGGCACTTCTGCACTTTGCATGTAAACCAGATTAACGTAGCGAGAGAGTGCACGACAGACACATGAAGGCCTCTGTTTAAATCCCCCCGCCCTATGCTAATTGCGAATTTGCGAAAACCCCATTTGACCTATGGCTACACACAATCTGTAAAAAAATGAGAATTTAAAAGTTTCTGGCAGGAAGCCAAATACGGAAAAGTATAAAGAAATAGAGCAAAATTATAATGCCTTCGGAGAGATAAAGTACTGTAATATTCTCGTCAAACGGCTTAATTTTATTTTAAATACTTGAATACTTTCGCATTTTCCACTCTTAGTGTACACTAATATTACCAGAAACATCGCAAACGCTATCTAAAATGAGAAGTATTGCAGTTCACACGGAATTTCACCCATATTGTTTTAATCGAGAACTGATTTTATCACAAGAATTCTGAGAGATGGCAGTTGGCGTTTGATAAAATATTCAAAATGGTCCTATTCCTTCACTACTATGTGCGTATAATAGCACCAGGGTATGAACTTTTTTGAAACATGTTTCAGAGCCGTAAGCTGTCGCATACTTAAAAGCCGGTTCTATGAACTTCAAAAATTCGTAACTTTTTAAAAAGTCATCCAAAACATTCGTTCAAAAAAGCAATCGAATCTTTTATTCTTTTAAACTTTTATTCGGAACATATCTTCTGTTTCGATGAAAATGTAATATTGACTGTAATGACCTTAAAAAGTTGAAAATCTGTTTTTCCGACCAAAAAAATTGCTGTCTTGAAAAATTTTCTCGAACGTATAAAACAATTGACGACGGAATCTGATTCTTCATCGAAAGTTATAGTTAGGATTAATTTTGTAGCCAATTCTGAGGTGGGCGTTTTTCAGGAAACTCATTTGTAGGCAAAAAAGCCCTATGAAAGTGCCTCAGATCGAAAAATCCGAAATTTCAATTTTTGTCAAATCGGCTTCTAATCGTTCGGAAACATTGTTAGGCACTTTAGGGTTACATTTTGAGTAGTTGCATATCTGCACCACATTGTGTAAATCAACAAAAAGATACCGTATATTGAGCGAAAAAATTGATTAAATATATTGCCGATTAGGAATGGTTTATGTGCCATATTAAGCCTCTTCACTACTTTAAGCGATTCAATACATTCTGAAATGTTGACATGAAGCCATTAGAGACGTTTCTGGAACAATGTGAAATTTCGGATTTTTCGATCTGAGGCACTTTCATAGGGCTTTTTTGCCTTCAAATAAGTTTCCTGAAAAACGCCCACCTCCGAATTGGATACAAAATTGATCCTAACTATAACTTTCGATGAAGAATCAGATTCCGTCGTCAATTGTTTTATACGTTCGAGAAAATTTTTCAGGAGAGCATTTTTTTTGTTCGGAAAAACAGAACTTTTTGAGGTCATTACAGTCAATATTACATTTTCATCGAAACAGAAGATATGTTCCGAATAAAAGTGCGATTCGATTGCTTTTTTGAACGAATGTTTTGGATGACTTTTTAAAAAGTTACGAATTTTTTTAATTTTGAAAGTTCATAGAACCGGCTTTTAGGTATGCGATAGCTTACGGCTCTGAAACATGTTTCAAAAAAGTTCATACCCTGGTGCTATTATACGCACATAGTAGTGAAAGAATAGGACCA
This sequence comes from Pristionchus fissidentatus, assembly GCA_036245785.1. Taxonomy (NCBI): domain Eukaryota; kingdom Metazoa; phylum Nematoda; class Chromadorea; order Rhabditida; family Neodiplogasteridae; genus Pristionchus; species Pristionchus fissidentatus. Next base: position 23,769,794 of record BTSY01000005.1, on the reverse strand, counting down.
TTTTGACTATTTTGTCAAATTAACATGCCAGATTCATGCAATCTCTCAGAATTCGTCTCTTATTAAGATTTTTCTCCTATTTGACTTCCTGCCAGAAAATTTTTAATTCCCTATTTTTCACAGATTGTGTGCAACTGCTGTGCGATGTAGTAAGATCAGAGAAAAATTTGCTGGACCTCTAGTAGTATTAAACATATCCTAGCAAACTATTTTTGATGAATAACTAGGCTGCATGAGCTCCAATAAAAAAACGTTGCGAAAGTGAAAAATCTTTGCTTTTCGAAGGACTATCGATTGCACTAAGAATCGAGAAGATCCGATTCAAATTGACGGAAATGTTTTGTGACGTCACAAACGCCAATTATTCTGCCCTGAGATGTAGAAGCATTTTTGAACTTCCGTTATGGCATAGCCTTAACTCTCATCCAACGCACTACGACATAGCGTTGTTAGTCTCTTATTAAATATTTCGCCCTGTGCCAGGCCCCTGAAGAAATATGTCGATCCTCTCAAATAATCTCCCATATACTGACGATTAAAGTGGAAGAAAAATGTTGAAACCTCGAGGTCTACCTCATGTAACATACCCCGGATACTTTCTATTTCCTGTATTTTGTTTACTTTGCGGGTATCTTATTGACAGTAACTTACTGTGGACCACTTTGGGCTGAATATTTATTTTTTGTTTAAAAAATACTGCGTTCTTAGAATTTTTTTCTCCTTCTATTAAAAATAGAAAGATTGAGCCCGTGTTTTTGGTCCACCACAAACTTCAATCCACCTCTTAGATACTGTCCCACAAGCCAAACTGCATTTGCTGCAAATTTTAAACTTGTGAACATGTTTAAGCCGGGGTACGAATTTTTGAAATCTTGTTGTAAATTGTGGAACGAACCTGTACCCGAACTATACATAGAGCGTAGTGTATTTAACCTCTATGCATCCCCGCTAGTTTGAAACTTCGAGGAGCTATTGTCGGGGGGGGGGGGGGAATTCGGCAAGTGTTGCCACTTTGTCCACTAAAATAGTCCCTTCACTTTTATTCAATATCTTAAATCGCATAACAACTGAATTTTTATTTAGGACACCTTGCTACTCTCTACAGTACGCTGCACCGGAAGTGCTTGATGTGGGGGACACTCTGCCCCAGTACAATGAACAGTGCGATCTTTGGTCTCTTGGAGTCATTCTTGTGAGTGAAATTTTTCCCCGTCTATCTTACACATTTGTGTGCTCAATACATTACAATACAATATTTATCAGTATCGCTTTAGGGCGCTGATCAAGATTGGGTTTCTTATAGGTTCCAGACATGGTCGATGGTCTTCTTTAAAATTATTCATTTTGTCCAGAGTTAAGAAAGGAGGATAAATATTTTTGATGATGGTTTTTGAAAAAAATAATTGTTCTAAAAGTCATTGCAAATAATTTTAATATATTCTGTGTAAGAAGTGAAAATAATACACGCAATATTTGATTTTGATATGGTTGGATATTTTCAAAAAAATTTTTTTTTTGCTTTTTTGTCTCACAAGGTCAACTTCAAGGGCACGATTTATTTAGCAAAGTAGACCACCAAATGTAGTTTTGTACGGTAAAAGGTAAAAAGGTAAAGGCATCCCCTTATCTAGGCAAGTCCTGAGGGAGTCACTGCTAAAGTCAGCGCATAATAGGCCAGTTCAATCCGGAGGGCCCAATCTCTTCATCGGATTACCTTCGTGGTTACACCACTACCAATCTTTACCCATTCGGGTGAGGCGGTGGCGGTACGCACAGCCGGGAATCGAACCCCGGTGTGGAACGGAATGAAACTGGGAGGGCGCCTTAGACCGCTACACCACTTCGACCTGCACGGAGAATTTATATATGCAATAAAACGTCGGGAGTTATAGCGAGGATTTTTTATAACGAAATTTTTATTTTTTGATCGAAAAAATCGTTTTGTAGCGATGAGCTAGCGGCATGTCGCCAACATAAGAAATACTCATCTGGTCACCAGCATTCTGAAAATATAGCTTAGAAAGCGTTTCAGGCTATTCTGACAAAAATTGAAAATTTGATTTTTTTCAAAAACTTTGAAACATATCTCAGCCGGGTTTGAACTGAGCCCTATTTAAGTTTGTTTTTCGGACTCTACGCATGAGGGTTACCCCTAGGGCAACTTTCCTGTCAGAAAGTGTCTGTTATTACAGTGGTTATAGATAGGGATGGCTAAACGATTGCGGCTATTCGAGGCCGCAATAAGCTCCGCTCACAATTGCATTCCGCAATTCTGAGGGAATTCTATTAGAGGCCGCAATTAATTGCGGCCTCGAATAGAATTTCATATCCGGTAACAACCACTATTCTTGCGTTGTAATGATGTAGCAACTATTGTTATATTTTATAATTCATTCATATCAATGGGGAACGTGTAATTACCGAAAGAAAACTACGAAAAAAAATCACATTTTAGGTCAAGGCGAACAGGGAAAATTGCGAGGCCGCAATTAATTGCGGTCTCGAATAGAATTCCCTCAGAATTGCGGAATGCAATTGTGGCCGGAGATTATTGCGGCCTCGAATAGGAGAGGGGAGGAACTGCATTCCGCATACTATTAGGCCGAATAGCCAACACTACTTATAGTTAGGAAGGAGTAGGGAGGTGGTCGGAGGTTCAGTCCCTTCCCCCCCCTCCGGCATCACCGTTTTTGCCAGCGCTCTCTCGGTCAGTCCAACTTCACATGTTTAGCATGAGCATATGAATATACACAATATTGAGTATATTCTTTCTCGGTGACGCTCAATGTAGTGATTGCAGTACACGATGCTGTGTGGCCAAGTTCCTTTCCACGCACGATCGAAGGGTGAATCAGCCAGTGATATCATGGCACGTATCAAGGAAGGAGTAATTGAGATGAATGGAGATGAGTGGAGAGGAGTCAGTGAAGACGCCAAGAATCTTATACATGGTTAGTTTATAATGTAATCCAGGTATAATACAAATAAAATAACTGTCCCAATTCCCTATGGAATGGCAGTAGACAATCGCGTCACGCTAGAGAAATAAACAAATAAGTACTTATTATAAGTAGCGACCGCAGGGGCAAAATTCAAGGTACTTCCTAAAATTGTAATATTAAGCCTATCCCCTCATAATTCGAGTGCTGAATCCAATGAGAGCACAATGAAATTAAAAATCACGAAAGAAAATAACATTAAGGCGTTTTCAAAATTGAACGAAGTTTCACTGATCCTACCGTATTTCCCATCAATGGACTGTTCAATGGGTTGTTCGACCGGGTCAGACTTTATATTAAAAATATTTTTTCTTCACATTTTGCAGTTTTATACGCCCGATTCTTGGTATTTCCTGTAATTAAAGTTATAATCACCCTCGCCCCTCCATTTGTCCCTCTCCCCTCGACGTTTCTCGCCAAAATCTATTCATAAAACATCTCAGTGAGCGTCTGCGAAAACACAAAAGTGAAGCGCGTGTCACGGACAAACGACCCATTGGAATTGAACGGCGTTAGGTTAGAAAGAAGCGCAAAAGTCGAAATAATAAAAAGGAAAAGAAGAAATGTTGGGGACATTGCATTAAAGTGGTTTGGTAGGTCAAAGCGCCGAACATGTGGTGTGATTCAAAAGAGAGCGATCTTCCAGAGGCCGCTGCAGACAAACGACCCATTGGAATTGAACGGCATTAGATTAGAAAGAAGCGCAATAGTCGAAACATTGATAAGGAGAAGAAAAAATGTTGGGGACACGACGTTAAAGTGGTCTGGTAGGTCAACGCGCGGAACATGGGGAGTGATTCGCAACAAAACTATCTTTCACAGGTCGCTGCGGACAAACGACCCATTGGAATTGAACAGCATTAGATTAGAAAGAAGCGCAATAGTCGAAACATTGATAAGGAGAAGAAAACATGTTGGGGACACGACGTTAAAGTGGTCTGGCAAGCTTTTTTATGTAAAGAAAAAAGGAGTGGAAATAAAACATCAAAGTATCAAGCGAGCAAGGGCGGCGGTAGGCGAACAAACACTCAGAATGGTTGTTTATGTTGTTGGTCATGTGCTCATACGAGAAACACAACAAAAAATTAACTTTATTAGCGAAAAAAGTCAAAAACAAAAGTGATATATGAAAGAGGCGGGTTACTGTAAGTGCATTTTGTGGCACACCATAATACCTTTTCGGAAATCACACTAGGACCGCACAGGCGGTCCCACTTCGCGGATTTTAATTATAAGTTTTGAAAATAAGTACTTGACTCAGTTTGCAATAGAATTCGAAAGTGGGCTAGGGGACACCACGTAAGATTGAATATTATTCCTAAAAATACATTGTTCTTGCTTTCCAGGCAATGAGGAGTGCAGAATCTTGATAGCGTTTCCAGATTTACCAAATATTTCCAGTTCAGCGAGTACCAGATGACCTCTCTAAGCCCCGCCTTTCGTGGTGTGGTCGAGCGCCCGCACGCGTGATAGACGCGTAGCGGCAATGGTTCGGTGGGGCGAATAAATTTCCGTTGAATCAGATCTGTTCACTACGGCAGTTTTCTTGCGATTTATTTTGACATTTACCAATAAATGCCATGAAAAACAATGAGGAAAACCAGCAGCTAGAGCTGCAATTGCCATATGAACTACCAATAAAGTGAATTCGATAAATTGTATTACACTGTTGTCAACTCCTAAAGCGAAAACTACCGTAAATGGCATTTTTCTTGTGAATCTTTGAAGCCAAAATAGAGAAGGTTCGCTAGTACGGATTTTCCTTTTAATTCCTCTAAAGATGCATCGGACTACCAAGAATAAATAAATCAATTACTTCCATAGGGGCACATCCTAAAACAAATTCTATTGAATATAATTTGAAATCGCTGAACTTTGTACAAGAATTTTAACACATTCGCTAACACCGATTTGCTTAATATTGTTTGTGCTACTTCACAGTCACCTTATCTTCATATAAAGAACAAATCCTGATAGGGGCACTCCCTAAAACTCGAAATATACCGAGAAAACAGTTTTACTGTTTATATTTGAATTCCAGGGCCGTTTCTGTCTTTTCGTACTTTTTGTCGGCTCTAATTTTGGAATTCCCGGTTCGGTGGGCCCTAAAAGTGGGCGCCTTGTAATATACTGCGGCGTTTACCAGGGTTGGGCAGAAAAAGGTTGACGGAAAAAATTCGGAAACGGAAAATTTCCGTCTAAAAAAGTCGGAAAAATCGGAAAAAGTCCGCTTTTTGGTATCGGAATCTCAATTTAAATTTTATTTTATCAACAACATCTGATTAATAATTAAAACGAAATACAAAATAAGTAAACAGGACATATTACCAAATTTTCAAACACTGTAAGCGAAATCTGTATAAGAATCATCTATTAACCATGTGAGCACACTACCGTTTCTCCCAAGTTTTCGGCTGGAAACTGTAGAATGCAAATAGTAGTACTGACTATAAAAAAAAGTATCATTTTAATGTTTTTTTCATTGTTTCTGTTATTTTATATTCTGAAATATCTAGTGTAAAAATCGGAAAATTTGTCGAGCGTAGACGGAAAATTTTTCCGACGTAAAATTTTCCGTCAGAGGGTCGGAAAATTCGGAAACGGAAAATCTTTTTCCGCCCAACCCTGGCGTTTACATAAAGGCTTTTTGTAAAGTTCACCGATGTAAAACTCACCGAATCACCGATTGATAATTGCTAAGAACGAGCTTTATGTTAACGCTTATGCTTAACTACAAGTTAATGAAAACAGTGACTTAAGCATTTAAGGTCGGCTTTAATAGGGATAAGTGATCGGTGATTCAGTGAGCTTCGCGGGCCGCCTAAGGATCGAGATAAAATAAATGGGTGTAGTGTGACTTTACCTTCTATTCAGGACTTCTAACGGTCGACCCTCTCTTGCGTCTTTCCATCACGGCTCTTTCCTCTCATCCATGGCTCTGTACTTCTATTTCCTGTCAGACTCCACTCCAAACTCCTTCAGTCCTTCCGACTTTTGCTGGTTTGATCTACTTTCTATTATAATAGTCGCACGAATGACAACTTTGCATAGTGCAGGATTTCGGGACGAGTGATATGAATTTACACACATTATGCTAATTTGGCTCGGCAGCGTGAGCCAGACTTAGGTACCGCAGTCTCCGCCCACTTTTCGACATTTGTGGAAGACCCGCGACAGTATGCTAGGCACACAATTATTATTTTATTGCAAACTGAACGAAAGTACTCTTTTTCATTATTTTAATTTTAGGGACCACCAAGAAAAATGCCGATTGGGTCCTAAAAATCTATGTTTGCTCTCTTAGGGGCTATCAAGGGTGCAGAGAAGGACTAATGTTTTTGGAAATTTATTAAATTTCAATTTCGGGCAGTATTTCACGATTTAAGTGATGCTCTCCTTCAAGAAAGTTGTGCCACACGCAACGCAGCGTTCGTGCGTCGCGGTTACTTTTTGCTGGGTCAACTCGTGCAGAATGAGTCACCGAATTTTAAATTGAAATATTATTTAATAATTATTATTCAATTTGAATCGAAATAAAATATTGTTCAAGCTCGATTATACATAATTGGCTGCTCTAATCTTTTGTCTTTTGTGTTCGGCGTGCTATCGCTTACTACCGTAATCCGAAAATGTGTAGATCTTTTACTAAGGCTTTTACAGCACTTTTACTTCTGTTACGTATCTGAGTTATACCTAGTAGCCATATGCGCTCTGAAGGAGCAGTTTCCACAGTATTTGCGCTATCGAAACTACGAAACACCAATTCGAAAAAATTAGCAATACGCAATCTGCGAATAATCAGGAAATCCGCCCCCCCCCTAAGTGAAAGTTCGTAAAATCAACTTGACTGGTACAATTCGATATGAGTAACACTATGGTAATAGTGAAAAATGTGCCAAACCTCAAGTTTTGGAAGGACGGGGTAAAATCGATAAATACTGATCAACACACCAACTAAGAACGATCAGGAAATTCGCGGCCCTAAGTGAAATTTCGTGGATTTCACGTCAATGGTACTTTTCGAGGCGGTTAACAAGGTGGTAATAGCGAGAGGTGCGCCAAACTAGTTTTGGAACGACAGATGAAAAATAACGGTAATGAGCAGTATTCCAACTTCGAAAGCTCAGGAAATCCGTGGCCTTAAGTGAAATTTGAAGAAGTCAGCAACATAGGTGCTGTTCAAGATGGAGAACGTGATGGTAACAATTAGAAGCGCGCCAAATAATTAAAAATACAAAATAAAGAAGAGGAACAGAGCAGCCATGTAATTACAGTATGCACACCACGAAAAAGGAGCGAGATTAGTGGCACAACCTATTCGACAGATTCGAGTTACGGCTCTGCGGGATGGTGGTCCCTATTTTATTTTAATTTTTTTTCGATAGGAAATTGGTTAGTTTCTTTTATTTTTCGTGTATCTCGAGTTGCTCTTGACGCTGGCCACCTTACTTATTATGATTAACTTTTTATCAAGTAGCTAAGGAGCAGCGAACTTCACGATTTTCAAATCTTTATAACTTTTTAGTCCATCAAGGTCCCTCTTAGTTAGTAATTACATATTGTGCAGTGATGTCTGCTGTTGTTTCTGTATTGGCGAAGTTCAGCGAAATTTAGCAGCATCGATTTTTGTGTATAACTTAGTTATGCCTAACTCTTCTTTCTCTTAGTTTTCAAGCAATAGATGAGTACTGCACGTCTTACATTTTTACTCATGTGGAGGCTAGAGTTTACTGCTATTTAATCCTCGCTCATTATTTTTGAAGAGCGCCAAAAAAATTCTGGAAAAGGCGCATGTCTTCAAAATTACGAGTTAAAATTGGAATATTGTTTATACTTCTTATGATTCTTACCGCTTGCGAAGGGGGACTAGTACTCTGTGCAGTGGAAAAGAGAAAAATAAACACCACGAAACTGCAGCAGAAATCTGATAGAAAAGAACGTTTTTGCTCGATTTAAAATTGTTTAGCAGCTTCTGAATTATATCAAAATATCATACGGATATCGGCAAGGCATAGCTAAAGGCTTCCTGAGTGGATGTGGAAACACCGACGAGAAACCCCCACGAAAACTGAAAAAAATTGACGCGCATTCGAAAAGAGTTTGCTGTGTTGTTGTGCGGATATTATTTCCAACCTCATTCGTCGAGCGTACTGCAACACTATAGAGTATTCGAATGATACATATAATATAGAAAACAAAAATTCATTAATTTTTTTTGGAGTCATGAGTTTGACACAGAACTCGCCAAACCCCACCCATTTGCTCGATTTTGGAACTCATTTTCAAAGATCTTTTGCTGCTTAAGTTTATAAATTTAATTATTTTAACTTAGATTAGTCTAGTCAGCACACCCGAAAGTCTCGTTCACTAGAAAGTCAAATCTTAACGTTCAACTTCGTTGTATGCGCTGCGGTCCCTAGCCAGACTGAAAAGGATTTCTAAAGCCCGGCTGGCGACCGGAGTCCGGCTCTTAGCATAGAAATATTGGTGTTCAATCCCTCCGTGCCGGGACTACATCTGTTTAAATTTCTCACTATAGTTTTTGTGTATGTCCACTGGCTTTAAACGAATTTGCTACATTATATATCAATATTTTCTCAGAATGAGTTTCTTTATATCAAAACGCACCATGTATCTGGGATCCCTTGTTTTCCGCCAAAACAACCATGCGTTTGAAGCCTGAGAGAGTCTGGATGTTTTCAATCATACGTCTCCAAGCCCGTGGCTCTTTCGTTGTTTACGCTCTGCCTACCTAAAAAGAGCAAGTCGCAAAGTTTCAAAAGTTGCTGACTATGAGGACCCCTGGCTTCGACTCCCTAGTTTTATGTCAACAGTCAACAAGAAAAATTTTATGTCAACAGGAAACATGTACCAGAATGGTGAAAAGTACTACTGAAAATAGTTTCTAAAAATCGGCAAAAAAGCTCTTATCCACTCGACTACCAAGGCAGAGCTGGAGAGGAGATCAAGAGGCTGCCGAAAGATTTTGCGAAAAAATATGAAAAAAAAGATTTTTCTGAAATTTTTTTGGGTCGCGAGGGGTCCTCAGCAATTTTTGACAACTGAAATGAGGTACCCAAATGAGTTATATGTTTGGCATTTTATCGTTTTCAGAATTCCCACGGTCACTTTGCGATTTGCCCTAGTAAGCCTAACTGGATATTTTCTGATAGGCAGAGCAGTACTATGAAGGGGTTCATGGTCCAAAATGGGATCGGGGTCGACTTGGTCAAAGCCAAAGTGGCTTATGGTAACTTACCAGCCGGGGTCCCGCAGCGAAAACAAACTACCGTAACCCGAAAGTATGAAATTAATCAAATCGAGTCGGGTTTTTTTTTTAGGAGATAGATCTCAAGTAGTCTTTGATCGGACGGTATACTGTGGTCCCGGCACGGTATCGTAACCCATAGTACCGTGATCCGAAAAATATAAAATTGGAGTCAACTTTGGAACTTAACTACTTCCGTGCCAAGCCCCTCCCTCTTAGTTCCGCCCCTTTCCCCAAGGGGGCGAGGGCGGGGGACTCCTTCCACCCCATCCCCCGCAGGCGGCTTCGTGCGCTCATTGGCTGGGGGAGGGGGAGGGGGAGGGGCGGGGCTTGGCGCGGATGTAGTAAAGTGCCGAGATTTGTTGTATGACCTAAGCCTCGAGTAGTCATTTATCGGGCGCTATACGGCAGTCCCGGTACGACTTTGCCGATACCGTAATACAAAATAATACATCCTACAGCATATCGAAAATACGAAATTGAGCGAATCGAGTCAGGATGTGGACCTCGAGTTGTCATTGCTTGGAAGGGTTTATTTTGTTTTTTATACCGTTTATCCCCTACCGTACCTTGGGTTACTTTAGCGAGGGTACAGTATGCTGAAAATACAAATTTATTTAATCAAAAAAATCAAGTCGCATTTTTTTCAAAAGCTGGACCTCGAGCAAACTATCTCACATGAGTATACTGTATCGTTTTTCTACTGTATTCGACGTTACTGTAGCGGGGTTATCATATAACGTATTTATTAAATTGAACAAATACAGGGTGCGTGAAAATTACCCGCACTCGATTGCATCAGATTGCGCAATCGCTGCTAATCGATATTTCGTAACACCTGTAGCCCAGTTACGAAGATTAACCTTCCCTCTAAAGCCGTTCGAGATTTCAATCCGATTGGTCTAGTTAGTCAAGTATGGTGAAATCAAACCCGATGATATATGCGATCTTGGCAGTTTATCGAGGGGGAATTCAACCCTACGATATTTTCGTTCGTCTCAATGCCCCCGAGAGAACCGTCTACCACGCCAGCCGAGGCTACCAGGAACTCGGCACGGAAGATATCAGTGCGAGGAGGGGAAAACCGGGGACCGCAACTTCACCCCAGAATCGTGAGATGAGGTTACAGAAGGTCCACCATAACCCCAAGAGAAGCATGCTCGAAATGATTTCAAGCTCGGTATTTCCAACGCCTCCATTCGCAAGGTCGTCAAATCCGGCCTGGTGCAGCTACAGTACAAGTACCATAAGCTGCTTGATTTGGAAGATTGTCCGATCAATCTCCGCGGAATGGGATGCCCTCTCGTTCTGGACCGATGTAGCATTTACGCACATTAGGTCACTTTCTTTAGTGATGAAAAGATCTTGATCCTCGACGGTAAGATCGATACTAAAAACGACAGAATCATTGCCCACGATACAAAAGAATCTGTCAAGCTGGGTGGCACACCGGTCATACCTCGCATCCTGCCTATGTGATCGTATGAAAGGGGTTTCGCCCTACCGGTCGGATCCTTCTCGTCTTTGACACCCTATGCGTGAATGCGAACCCGAACTACTAAACCAATCATACTCTGAAAACCGCACTAGTCCCCCTGCCCCAAGTCTCATTTAAGTTGGTAATTTTGTACGCTGCCGGCGTACCCAGCAACACGGTTAAGGACACGACCAAGTGATCTGAGGAGATTTTTTCCGACTACATCGCTATCAATGAATTGCCACCGAACTTCCCCGACTTGAATTCCTGGATTCCAGTTTCTGGAGAGTTGTAGAGAGCAAGCTCTGGTCTACTAAGCAACACTCTGGGCAGCCTGAAAACGGCCCTCCTCCGAGCGTGGGACACTCTCGAAAATCACTACCAACGTAAATTGCCGATCGCCTATGTGAAGCTTCTCCGCGTTTGTATCAAATCAACAAGCGGGCACACCGAAATCCATGGGCATGTTTCTGTTGCTAATTAATTGAATAAATGAATATATAAAACTGGTTGCTCAAATGGCATTCAAAGAGGAGATATTGATAAAAGTTCGAGTGCGGGTAATTTTCACGCACCATGTAGATTCGGAATTTATTGCATGAGCAATATCTCGAGTAGTAATTACTCAAAGTGTGCACGGTAGTTCCGGAGGCTGCCGTATCTATCTATAAGGGTGTCCGGAAAGTTCGTACACTTTTCGTTTTTCGGAAATATGGGACGAACTGCTTTCAATGTGAACATATATTTTCAAGTACCACGACAACAAAATAATAGCCTATCAAATAGCATGTGACATACAGTCGCGCGCATAAGTGAGTGGTCACTTTTTAAAGCGGCTGTAACTTCTGAGCCAGGAAATGAATCACTCCGAAATTTTGGCATGGTACATCAAATCCATCGACGATTATGATGCTGATATTGAGATATTTCGAAATCCGTCAGTTATTGCATAGTGATGACGTAATCAAACCATACTTTTTCGGAAGTCCATTATTCTTACATACATTTTTTTCAGGCTAGCCAAACTTTTTGAGCATAAAGGTGCGCTGAAAGGCTGCCGTGAAAATTTTTTTCAAGTTGTTGCGGCTTCGCACCTTGGCTGCAGTCTTGCTGCAATTTCGCGGGCGTAAACTCACATCTCGGCTTCTAGACAAACTAGAAAGTCGTTCTAGGAAACAAAATGATACTTATGTCGGTTGCTGACGATTCTGAGAATATGATACATGTAACTCAATAATTGCTCCGATTTACAAAAAAATTGATTTTTTTCATGACCCAGTTTCGATCGATCTCAACTCTGTGGGACAGTTTAGCAAAAATCTAGTTTTTGCGTAGACGTATTGTAAATGTATTGAAGAACTGATGCCCACCTTTTTGTACGGTTTGCTGTAATACACTGGGCCTCGATTCTGAACATTTCATCATAATTTAATTATTTCTTCATTGCGTAGTGATGACGAAACATTTCGGCAAAATTTCAGATGTGGTTTTTTGCTCGGAGGAAAATTTTGCAAGCATCGTACTTTGAGTGATGATAGTTGATATGAAGAAACAGTCGAGAAAATTTAGTACCACATTGTACGGTTCCATACCGGAAAAGTGCGAGAAAAGTGAGTGCCTGAAAAAAAGGTTTTTCGCTTATAGGCTGATAGAGACTCGTATGCAACTTTATTTACAATCACCGTTATGATGTCTTAGTAAAATACCCGAAAGTTCGGCATTGATCGGTCGTCATATGCCTTCAGGGCATGAAAATTTTTTGTGTGTTTTATTTTCAGGAACCAGTTCCATTCGATGATTGCACTACAAACAACTAAAAACCTAACTTTTTAATGTCTTTGCAATCATTTATGACAAAAAAATACGTTTGAGCCTCTCTTATGAATGGATCTGGTTCCTAAAAATAAAAGACAAGAAAAAAGTTTTTTTTGTGCCCTGAGGGCATATGACGGCCGATCAATGCCGAACTTTCGGTATTTTACTAAGACATCATTACGGTAATTTTAAAATTGCATACGAGTCTCTAGCATGTCTAGAAGCGAAAAACAATTTTTTCGGGCACCCACTTTGAGATCTCGCACTTTTCCGGTATGGAACCGTACAATGTGGTACTAATTTTTCTCGAGTGTTTTTCCATGTCAACTATCATCACTCAAAGTACGATGCTTGCAAAATTTTCCTCCGAGCAAAAAACCACCTCCGAAATGTTGCGTCATCACTACGCAATGAAGAAAAAAGGTGATGAAATTTACAGAATCGGCGCCCCAGAGTGTGCAGGTGTTCCACTTAAAATGTCAGACTTCTACCTCCTCTGGCTCTAAAGTTACAGCAAAAAAAAATATTTAGGAAACTGTATGCCAATAGGGCGAAAAGGGGGCGTGGCCTATCGTGTGTCCTTCCGAAAAACGATCGAGGCGCCCTGGAAACAAATGCCAACCGTGCAAAAAGTTGGGCATCTGTTCTTCAATACATTTGCTTTTTTTAAAACTAGATTTTTGCTACACGGATTTTTTGGTACTCTCGGGGCCAATTGTTCAGTAACATGTATCATATTCTCAGAATCGTCAGCAGTCCACATCAGGATTATTTTGACTCCTAGAACGACGTTCTAGCTTGTCTAGAAGCCGAGATATGAGTTTACGACCGCGAAATTGCAGCAAGGCTGCAGCCAAGGTGCGAAGCCGCAGCAACTTGAAAAAAATTTTCACGGCAGCCTTTCAGCGCACCTTTATGCTCAAAAAGTTTGGCTAGCCTGAAAAAAATGTATGTAAGAATAATGGACTTCCGAAAAAGTATGGTTTGATTACGTCATCACTATGCAATAACTGACGGATTTCGAAATATCTAAATATTAGCATCATAATCGTCGATGGATTTGATGTACCATGCCAAAATTTCGGAGTGATTCATTTCCTGGCTCAGAAGTTACAGCCGCTTTAAAAAGTGACAACTCACTTATGCGCGCGACTGTATATTGAAATATATTTCATAGGAGTGATGCAATAAAGAAATGTTAGGTATTGCTTTTTGATATCCTCATATTCGGTTAAATAAATCTTGATGGATGCCCAGCTTTAAGTGAACATAGAGATGATGCTCAATATTCAATTCAGTTACAAAAATATGACATCCATTTATCGACAAACTAATTTTTTTTTGCGTTTTTCAACATTTTTATTTATGGACAGTTTTGTTGGAAATATTCCAATATAATGTTTATTATAAATTACTAGAATTTTTAATGACAGATTGTGAGGGTGTTTTCTAAATTTTTCTCAGATTTACTTGGAAAATCCAAAATTGCGTAGGGATGATGAAATTCGCTACCACATTGAACGCTTCTTTGAAAGGCTCAATCTGAGGCATAAATGAAAATCTTCAGACCATGGCCTTCAGACCTGGCTGAAAATATCGAAAATCCTTGTTTTTAGGGCCCGAGTTCGCTATGTTTACAGTAATATGGATTTCGATCGGCGCGAGCTAGACTTGGCGAAATCGAATATTGTGGAAGAGTTATTACTCTCACAATTTAACTATAATAAAGTTTCATTTAAAGTGAAGCCGAAGCGAAATATCCACACAAAAAAAAACAGAAAAAGTGCACGAACTTTCCGGACACCCTTATAATAATACATTGTACCTAAATAATAAATTAAGCACATTGACCCAGGATCTGCTGCCGTATCAAATATTGTCATGCCTCTCACGAGAGGATCGAAACAGCCACTGCAAATTCTGGAACAGACTCTGTTTTTGGAATTTCTGCTTTCGACACTTTCGGATGCCTATGGGTCTAACTAACATCCCTGAGAGTTATTATGCCCTAAATATCATTCCCCAATTTTATGTGGCTACTGTAAGATTCTGCACGCGGACTGTGAGGCTCTTTATCGGTGGTTCAACGCAATTTCTGTGAAAACTTTCTTCTTAGAGGTACCGTTTATTTTCGATGTTTTATCGATCTTTTGCTTGTGTTTTCTAGTTTGTCACTTGTTTTGCATGTTATTAAACTTTACAAATTTTAAGAGAAACCGCTTGAAAAGCAGTTTTTTTTATTTTCATGAAAGTCTGGAGAAAGTGACAAGGATTCGATTGATATGTCTACGGCCTCATATCTCGGTGGCGGAATATATTAGGTTGTAGACATATCATTCGAATCCTTCTCACCTTGCCTAGACTTTCGTGAAAAGAAAACAACTGCTTTTCGTGCGGTTTCTCTTAAAATTTGTAATATTTAATAACATGCAAATCAAGTAACAAACTGGAAAACAAACAACGCAGATCGATAACACATCGAAAATAAACGATACATCAAAGAAGAAAGTTTTCACATAAATTGCGTTGAACCACCGAAAAAGAGCCTCAAAGTCCGCGAGCAGAATCTTACAGTAGCCACATAAAATCGGTGAATGAGATTTAGGGCATAATAACTCTCAGGGATGTTGGTTGGACCCAGACCCATAGGCATCCAAAACATCAGTAAAACACACATATGATATTTTACTCTGTGTCACAAACAGTTCGATCCTCTAGTGAGAGGCGTGTTATATGTGTGAGAGAAAGAGGAGAGGATGTGTTAAATACAACTAAAATAATTTTTTAAAAAGGGTACAATGCATTGATTATGCATGTTAATAAGAGCCACAGAGCGGTAGCCACTGGCTCTGGACACGCATGGTTTCTATAATCATTGAAATATACTGTAGACGGCAATCTATGAACATTAAGTAAAAGAAAAGCGCCAAAAAATTCAAAACGACTGTGCAAACATGGTAGATTTGAGTGAAGGGAACCTTATTCACATCTGCGGTGTAATGTATGGATGGTTTGATATTGCCTACAGGAGAGACGTTCAATGCGACTCTAGAAGCTTTCCTAATTGCAAATCGTGAGGGATTCCATTTATTGGATGTGCAAGCAGCTCCATTACTCAAGAGACGAGGCAAGTCAAATAATGTAGAGAAGTCAACACTTCCTTACAGGCACTCCTACGAAAAGGGACACTTTTGACAAAAAAAAACTAAGTTTATGAAGTAATGAGATCTTTCGTCATTTTCAGTGTTGAAGCGTCAATCGGGAGAAACTGGAGGGATTTCAACAAAGAAAAGAACACAGTTCGAGACTGTTGATGAGGACGGAGAGGGAGGAGAGACCGAATCAACTTCACGGCCTACCAGGCTCGGGTTATCGGCTGAGGATTCATTCAACAAGTACAGAGATCCCCATCCTGGAACAATTCGAGAGACCAGAGACAGCTCCGACTCATAGACATAACACTATAATAGTATATTCCTATTTCAGATGTATCGAATGGATCACTTTAAAATAGTTGAGGAAGAGTATGTAACGATTTTATTAAATTCCGACAATCGAGACCACTTATTCATCTACCCTTGGCACATACCATTCTCTGCAATCATTTCAATTTGTCACATTGTATCGAACAATACTTGCAAAACTAAATGAAAATACAAGTGATTATAGTGTTCGTCAATCGATTAGAACGATCAA
Source organism: Pristionchus fissidentatus (assembly GCA_036245785.1). Lineage (NCBI taxonomy): Eukaryota > Metazoa > Nematoda > Chromadorea > Rhabditida > Neodiplogasteridae > Pristionchus > Pristionchus fissidentatus. The sequence continues at coordinate 23,753,539 of BTSY01000005.1, read as the reverse complement.
AGAGTAAATCCTTTCTTCTCAAGTTGTTCACTGAGTGCTCCAAGTGGCAATCCAACGATGTTACTGTAGCATCCCTCAATTCTCTCCACTAGAATTGCTCCTTCCTTTTGGATTCCATATGACCCTGCCTTTCCCCTGCAATATGCTTTGTATAAAAATCACATCTCTCACAGAACTATCAAAACAGAATGATAATCATGGTAAAAGCGGTTTCCCCCCTTTATTTTTGATTCCTTTTTCGTTGTTTAGGAGAGACTATCTGAGATGATCGACATATTCCTTCAGGAGCTTGGCACAGGGCTAAATTTTCGCTTTATGACTGGCAACACTGTGTTGTGTTGTAGTGCGTTGGGCGAGAGTTGCGGCTCGACCTATCGGAATTTTCACATCGGAATTTTCACAGCATTCGAAACAGAGTCAAGCGAGAACGAGTTAGAGAAAGAGAGAGCTATTTGCATCTGTCACTTCTTACCTATGACCTCCATTTGTGATGTACGAATCAATTGTACGCTGCGATAAATTACGAAATGTTACAGTAGTCTTCTCGAAGAGGGAAACTGTGGATCCATCGAAATAGTTAATCGACAACCCAGTGTATACGTCGTGGCTCTTTCCGGATAGCCTCAAATGTGAGCTGATTATGGACCGTTTTATAATGCTAATTTATTCAAATATAATATGAACGTCAAAATCGAACCTGCTTATAGTCTTTTTAGCATCTTCATCATCCTTTGGTTTCCCGATGATTTCGTTCTCGAAATGGATTACTGTATCTGCTGCGATTATGAAATCAAAGGGGATCTGGAATATTCAAAATTAGAATTGTTAGTTAAAGTTACGGGGTATAAACGGAATTTTTTAAAATTCGCGCGTGGATGATCAGTCATGATCATGGGGGTTGTAGCCTGTAGTGCCGTGCGGTCCCAAATTTAGGTACTACTGCAGAAGCCCGGAATATGCAACTAAATAGTCGAGGCGTTCTTGAAATGAGCATTTCAAATCACATCGTTCTCATATTCCTTTTTTTATGATTCCGGGCTTCAGCAGTAGTGCCCTAATTTAATATAAGTTCGAAGAGGGTAACCGTGATCGTCTAAGTTTTACAGTATATACCGCTTACTGTAAAACTACTTCAAAATCCTTTTTTCGTTTTTTTTCTTTTGTGATTTGTACAGGCACCGTGTTGAATGCATGGAAGAAATCTCACTTTTAAAGCTACTCTGCCACTAAAGTGTTGACCCCTTTTTTATTTGCTATTTCGATGTATTTGATCACAAGTTAAGACGAAAATGACCACAAATAAATCCATGATTTTATATATTTTTTTATAGTGGCCAAAAAGAAGTTCCTTCACCCTAAGGCCACGCGTGGAATTCAAAAATTTCAAGGATTCAAGGGGCCTTCGGGCGTCGATAAAATATATATAAGGAAGGATAGTGCATTTGTGCCATGAAAGCACATCCGCGACGCGTCTCTGACACGTTGCGGCTGCTTGTCTAATTTCGTTTTCTCATTCAGTTTTTAACACTGGAAAATCTCGGCCGGCAAACTGTAGCCGCACCATAAATGGTGTAACGGGCTATATTGATTTTTTAAAATTAAAAATGCCCATTTAGATTTTTTCCCTTACAAATATAAAAAAAACGGAGGGGGGGGTCCTTCACCACTAACTTTAAAATGATCAGGGGCTGGATAATCTCTTAGAAGTTGGCCATATATTTTTCTTCAGTTTTTGGCTTAATCTTAATTTTTTCAATGATTCGAAGGGCGATGAAAAAGTAAGAATGCCAAAGAAATCAACATAAAATATAATAATCTCGGTTGTCTCTCGTCACCATTTAGCTCGCCCAAAACAAAGATAGCCAAGAACCAGTTTTCCGGCAAATTTAACACGGATTTACTAGCCTCTAACATTATATTCTATGTTGATTTCTTTTAGCTTTCTTTCTCTTTCATCGGACTCTATCGAACCATTGCAAAGAAATTAAGATGAAGTTATAAACTGATGAAAAAAGATGGCCAACTCTAACAGAATATGCAACCCCCAGAGGCACCATCCGCGTCGCCATACCAAATGAAAGGCAGGTCAAAATCATTGGAGGGTGGTTAACTTTAAATGGGTCTGGCACTGCAAATTAAGCGATTTTTACTTGAAACGGAGTTGAATGCTAAGAAAAAAAGCAAAAAGCATATTTTTTTTTTTAGAATAGTTATGATTTTTCAAAGATCTCTTTTTAAAATTCAAAACACTACACTAATGTGATTAGCCGCTAAACAGTAGGGCCAGATCCCTTTAAGCAAACCATAGTCGATGAAAACTCAAACCATTAAAATTCATAACTATTTAGAAAAAAAGGCATACAAATATGCGTCTTTTACGATAAAAGGTTTACTATGAAATTCATAAAATCACTTATTGATGACCTGCAGTACCAGATCCCTTTAAGCAAACATAGAAAACCTGTTCTTTGATCAACTGCTCCTTGACGATTTGCAACTTTGCGTGTGCAATTTCGACGACGACCTGCTCAACGGGGAGATCCTTACTAAGATTCTCATCGAAATTGGACACGATCACATGGGGATGGATGCCCTGAGTGGGAGTAGATAAGTAATTGAAATGAGTGATTGAGACAGAAAAATTGCGAAATCGCGTCTTCGCCTCAGGGCACTACGTCATAGGTTTTCCGAAAACTTCACGTATAGCATAATAAGTAGTGAAAATCGATTCCTCTTTTTTAAGGACTTTTATTTTTTTATTTCAAAAACATGACTCAAATTTTAAATTCAAATATTTTTTGTGGTTTCCCTGTGGAACGGAAAAATAATACAAAACCTTTTTCCTTTTATTCGATTTTATTCGCGTGAAACAATATATCAATTATGGAAAGTACTGTTTGTATCGAGGCAATAAAGGATGTTCAATATGATCTGAAAACCGACTGTGCACTAGGAATTATGGTGTGCATACAGTAACCCGTAGTCATTTCTAAGTATATTTTGGGAATCTGGCTGGGATGGGGGGGGTCGGGTCGACCATACTCCTGGTGACCTAAGAGAGACTATCTGAGAGGATCGACATATTTGTTCAGTGCCTTGGCACAGGGCTAAGTTTTCTACATGAGAATAGTAACGGCTTGTTGTAGCGCGTTGGGTGAGGGTGCTGACTGTGCTATTCCGAAACTTCAAAATTGCATCTACGCCTCAGGGCAAATGAATTGGCATTTGTGACGTCACAGTTCATTTTCGCAAAATCGTATCCTATCGTTTCCATTCCTAGTACGATCGATAGATAATCGAAATGCAAACTTATTTTACTCTCGCAACTTTTACGATCGGAGATCATGCAGACCAGCTATTCGTCGATAAATGAAATACACATTATTTTCAACTCTACCAGGGACCCGCCAAAGTTTTCATTTACTTGTTTAAATCGTTGTAATGTTTTTCACATTCTGCGAGAATATGGTAATTTAAAAATTCTAATAAGGAAGAAAAATACTGAAAAATATTTTTTTAAATTGAAAAAAAAAAAATCAGATAGCACAAATTATCGATAATTTACGGTATATTTTCCCGCCTATTTTCATCATTTTAAAGTTACCGGGAATCCACGAAATAATTTTTTTATTCGCGGTATTCCCTGATGATCAATGGCTGCGTCGCGGTCTTATTTTGGGGGCTCTTTTTTCTCATTCGAGGTTTTCGTTATATAAATTCTAATGTGATAATAAATTTCAATAAATTATGAGGCACGGAAGTATGTAAAAAAAGAAATGAAAAAAGGCCGGAGCGCCATAAAACAGCATCTTGAAATATTCACATTTGAATTTGCGCGAACTTTCCTGATGATCAGTGCTCTATTTTCGGACATTTGGAGCAGTGCTTAGGCCGTTAATTGTCGATTTTCGTCATTTTTTTCTTTAACTGCCTCTCTTTTACGGCACTTGTCTATTCGATTCCGTCGTAAGATGATCCCTCAAAAATGTGGATTCCCGGTAATTAAATCGTATTTCATTAAATCGATGTATTTTCTGATACATTTAGTTCACAAATGTTATCAGTAGATCAAACGATTTTAGTGCAATGCACAAAACGAAGAAATTAACAAAAATGTAAATATTTGATGAAAGTGTTTACCGTAACTTACTCCCAATATGTGCTATCGATAACTGATTTTATTTAGTTTTATGAAAAAAGTTTTCCGTATTTTGCTTCCTTATTAGAATTTTTATATTACCACATTCTCGCAGAATGTGAAGAACATTACAACGGTTATTTAAATAAGTAAATGAAAACTTTGGCGGGTCCCTGGTAGTGTTGAAAATAATGTTTATGAGCCCGTTTGCGTCACGGCGACCACAAAATGAACAAAAGGGCGAGTGTGAAAAACACGGTAGGATTCCAGATTGATCAAAATATTCAGAGAAGTCGTGGTAGGAACCCCGCGGCTGATTAAAAAGAGGACCAGTGTGATCTGAGGTGATGCGTAAAAAAAGTACGTTACTAGCTTTTAGTTTATGCCGTTTATTGACTAAATTTGACTGCAATTTCTTTATTTTATGCATCTTTCATGGGGTTTCGAAAAATCTGCGTTGTTTAAGCACAAAATTAAAGAGATTGGTGCTCTAGTCGCCTCGGAAGATGCACGTTGAATCAAAGGCAGATTTTCGATACAGGTGAGCTGAGAAAACTGGCCAAATTTCATTGTATGCAAATTTGATTGTAGGTCACTATATCCAAATATCGTTGCAATTGATAGTTTTTCGATCATATCTCGACACACAGTTGATCAAACAAAAAATTTGAGAAAAAAAATATATGTAGTCGAATTTGCATGGGGAATCTCACTGCAGTGTTAGAAATTTAAAATTAATAATGATAAAAATTGAAAACTTTTAACTCAAGAACTAAGAAAATATGGACAGCCACACTACGGTCAGTATCTGGATCATATTCTCAGTGACCTACCAAAAAATGGAAGCAAAAGAACTTCGCCAAACGAAGTTATGATTTTTCAACCGACGAGACTCGATCGACTGGACACTTATTTCTAGGAGAAAAAGCTCATTTACATCTGTCACTGTGTCTGCGCGGTGTCTGAAAGCTAGAAATGACAGGGTGAATACATGTAAATGAAGTTTCTCTCCTAGAAATGAGTGTTCAGACCGTCGATTCGCTTCGGTTGAAAAATCATAACTCCATTTGTTTCTTGTGCAAGTTCTTTTGCTTCCAATTTTTTTATAGGTCACAGAGAGTATAATCCAGATACTGACCGTAGTATGGCTGTCCACACTTTCTTAGATAATTTTTTTTCAATTTTTAACTATATAATTTTTTAGATGTATAGCCCTGCAGAGAGAATCCCCTTGCAAATTCTACTAGACATCCTTTTTGAACTGTTTCATCAACTGTGTATCGAGATATGATCATACAATGAGATTTGGCCGGTTTTCTCAGCTGACCAAAGTGTATCGAAAATCCTTGTTATCTCAGGTCATCACTTTTTTGCTGTATGGAGATCTGTTGAGAATTGTCCGACTCTTACGCAAACGGGCTCCTAAGTAGTGGTTTGAGCGGCCCTAATGTTCCTCGGCGTACATATTCAGATATAGCAAGTCATTCTGAATTTATCCAAAGAGAAAAATGAAATTTAAAATATGTAGCAAGTGACTACACGACTACACAATATTATTGATAATAATAAAATCCAGCCAATATCCAAAAAAAAGATTCGAAATAATAGTTTGAATTCGAAAAATGCAAAAAAAGGTGACACAATATTGGCGGCTACTGTATTAGCGAAAAATTCAGTGCCTAAAAAGTTTTAATATGTTATCATGAGTATTCTGAGAGATCGCACGAAAAAGCCATACCATTTGACAGAAAATTCCAAGCGAAATTCAAAGCAGATTCCGTTGCCACTTTTTCATAATATTACCCAGCACCCTAACTATTTCGCATTATGAGTGGGAACCGTAAACTCGCACATTGCCGGTTTTCTGAACTTGACAAATCCCAAAAAAAACATACCTTTTTATTTCTTATCGAAAAAGTTCAATAAAAAATAAAATAACCGCCTTTCAGAGACAATAAAGTCCTCGACACGAAAATAACAAAAAAATACGATTTTCCTAATACGTACTGAAAAAAATTTCCCATGAGTATAACTTTTTTGACGACGGTATTGGATTCGCCATTCGATTTTGCCCTTAGTGAGTTAAAAAACGGAAATTAAAAAGGTTTCTGTCCAAACGGATCGATTGAATACTCGTGTCCATAATATTTTCCCCAATTATCGCATCCATATCTGGTTCAAGCGGCGCCAAGTTCATCAGTTTATGATGAAATATTTGAGGTGATTGTTCTTGGGGACACTGATAATTATCAAGCAGGTTAGTTGGGCCAGAACCAGCTTTAAGGGAAAAGCCGGCTTTAAACTATCTCCACTCAAAAAGGCTAGAATGCTGAGCTTGAGCTTAAAATTTGCGGAATATTTTTCTGATCAAGTGAACATGTAACGATTGGAAGACGATATGAGGTCGAAAAAATTGAAAACCATGCAAAAAAAACACCATTGACGGTGCTCACCCTTCGCCACATTTTTCCGCAAATTCGGAAGCTATACCTCATTTCAGTTGTCAAAAGTTGCTAAGGACCCCTGGCGACCCCAAAAAATCGATAAATAATTTGCTCAAAATCTTCCGGCTGCCTCTTGATCCCTTCTCCGTCTCCCCCTCATAACTACAGCGGTAGTCGAGTGGATAAGTGTGATTATCAATGCGAACATTTTGAGTTCAACAGAAAATTATTCTGCCGTATTTTTAGAAACTATTTTATGTCAACATGATACATGTACAAGAATTGTGAACAGTATTACTAGCCATCTAACACCGATGATAGCGCACGAAAGAGCAGCCAAAGCAGTACTCCGTCTTACAATTGGGGCACAGAAGGAACTGTTCACTGTTCATTCTGTGCCTTTTATTTCTTCACCATTCGTGTACATGGTTCTTGTTGACATAAAATAGTTTCTAAAAATACGGCAAAAGAATTTCCTGAAACAAGGAATTCGGATTGATAGTCGAAGCCCTTATCCACTCGACTACTGCTGTAGTTATGAGGGGGAGCCGGAGAAGGGATCAAGAGGCAGCCGGAAGATTTTGAGCAAAAAATCGATTTTTTGGGGTCGCCAGGGGTCCCTAGCAACTTTTGACAACTGAAATGAGGTACTCAAATGAGTTCCAAGTTTGGAGTTTCCACTGAATTTCAGCGTTTTCTGAAACCCCACGGTCACTTCGCGACCTGCCCTTGTTAGACAAATATATCTGATATGGCTTGGAGTGCCCTGGCGAGATATGAGGCGAGTTTTGGTTCAGAAGTAAATTATTTAGAACTTTTTCGATAAGAAATTAAATTTTTTTTTGAATTTTTCAATATCAGAAAACCGGCAATTAGGAATGAGCAAGTTTACGGCTCCCACTCATAATGCGAAAATTAGGGTGGAGCAAAGGAATTTGACAGCTTTGATTTTCTGTCAAACGGCATCTGCCACCTCTCAGAATACCTGTGTTACGAGGAATCGATTGCTACCCACTCATTATACTATTCGATCAAAGTTTTCGAGAGAAAAAACCGGAAATACATACATTAGCGGACACTAGTATATATAACATTGATACTTTTCGACTATATCTCTATTCAAAGCAATCAAATCTTTCTGAAATGTCGGCGTATACTTTTTTCATGATCACAAATGATATTTTCTCGCTCATGGCATGCATCCTTGGTCGCACTCAGGCAACTCTTTTTGAATCTAATCAGAGTTTGGTAGAATTTAGAATCTAATCATAGAGTTTTTAGAGTCTACGTTGAATCTAATTAGATTCTGAATTGTTCTTCAGCTTTTGAATCTAAACGGAATCTAATTAGATACTAAACTTCCTTCAAATATTTAGAATCTATTCCGATAGAATTCAGAATCTAATCAGAATCTAATTAGATTCCAAATTATCTGTCAACCCCGTCTCGAGTACATACCGTCGTGCCTACTCATTGCCTCGGGTCATTCAAGTTCGTATTAGGATTTTCCCTGTTGGGTGATGTACTGTGCTGATATGTCAGCCATTTTTGGATCGTTTCCCCCTCTCCCCTTCAATGCGAGAGTGGGGATCGCAAGCACCTTCCCCCGTAAGGGACGAGGTGCCCCGCTGTGCCTGGATAGGGCTACATCAATTTTGGAAAAAAAATGAGGACAGCTCAGAAAATCATCATCATACTAATTTTATAATCTATTCAGAATTCATTTGGAATCTAAACAGAACGTTTTTGGAATCTAATGTGAACGTTTTTAGAATCTATTCAGGAGGTTTTTATAATCTAATCAGAATATCAAACGAATTTAGCATCTAATCAGAGAGAAATTAGAATCTAATTTAGCCACGGTTAGTGTTAAAATTGTTCTGATTAGATTCAAAATTGTTTCGGATTAGATTCAAAACGAGTTGCCTGAGCACGACCAGTTGCTGCACAGCCGTTGTTCGGCTGCAAATTCTCTTTTCGTGTTTTATTTTCCATTAAATTCGGAGTGGTTATATCAAAATCATAGGTTAAAAGTCAGATTGACGGTTTTAAATAAATTTTAGAAAACCCTGCTTTTATCCGTTCCTATGATGGTCCTCTTTTTAAAAAAAAAAGATATTGTTTACTGGCTCACTGGGAGGGCATGTTTTTTTCGCGAAATAAATTTGCACTAGGAAATGCCTTTTGGACGGTCAGGCAGGATTTTTTACTACTGCCGCTGGTTTTCACAATTTGCCTCAGATTTTATTGATTGGGCCCGTGGTAGCTGCAGAACAGTATGCCGACTCTAGGTTAACGTTTTGTATCCGAATCTGTCAGGTTGAATTGAACACACTTTTAGAGCTATGATCAAAATGAGTCTGTGTACGTGAAAGACAACCTCTAGTATTTACTATCAAATTCATGTTTTGAATAAGACTTTAGCTGTCGTAAAAACCTTGCTGCACTTTTCTGGGATCAAATCAGTATAGCTTTCATTTGCAATAAAGCTAAATTGTGTATATTCACGGCGACCACAAGGGCGATTTTGCTGTGATGCTTACCTGCGCTGCGGCTGCGTCGCGGTTTTAAACCAATATTTTCAAAATCAGTATTTTTGCACCAAACCAACGCTATCAGCTTTCCCGGCGCGCCCGATTTAATGAAAGCACATCGATGTTCCGAAAAATAACCTATAAAGCAAGATACACAGAGTGTTCGAATTTGCAGTACTTCCGGCCCCGGGTGGATCTTCGCAGACGAATTCGGAATAAATTGCTTCAATTTTGTGCTTTAAATACGCATAATATTCCAAAACGCTGGAATGATCCACAAAACATAGAAACTATAGTCTACTTCAGTCAATAAACGGCGTAAACTAAAAGCTGGTAACGTACCACCTCAGATCACACTGGTCTTATTTTTGATCAGCAGCGAGGCTCTCACCACGACTTCCCTCAATGTTTTGATCAATGTGAAATCCTACCGTGTTTTTCACACTCGACCTTTTGTTCATTTTGTGGTCGCCGTGATGTTATTACCGTGATCGCACATCCACTGTACGAGTATGGACATGATACGTATCATCGATATCGATACTTCTCACTTCACAACTTGAAGCAAGATGACTTTACCTTTTCAGCACACGGTTTTGACGTTCAACTTTGGTACAGATTTTTCCCCTGACCTATCGCTGTGATTAGAGAATCTGGGTCACTGTGTGAACTCATTTGCGAAGTTTGATAACTTTTGAACGTTTCTGCGATTCCCTGGAATAGCATGTAGCCAACGTTTATGACTCCGTAACTTTGTCTGTAGAATAATTATGAAATGACACATGAGATATCCCTATGTCTCTTTGTGACAGGTCATGGAAAAAAATCTGCACCAAAGTTGTGCACGTGTGCTGAAAAAGTGACGTCATCTTTCTGCAAGTAATGAAGTGAGAGGTATCTGGTCCATACTCGTACAGTGAATGCGCAATGTCTCCACGGTAATAACCTACAAGATTTAGCACGATTCCTCATTTCCAACGAAAGTTGTACTGGGTGATCCCGGAAAAGGGCAGCACGTGTCTCAAGGTTTGTATGGCAGCTAGCTAGACTTATCCAAAACATGAATTAGATAGTACTAGAGGTTTTATTTAACGTACACTGACTCGTTTTGATATAACTATCCACTCCGAATTCAGCGGAAAAGAAAACACAAAAGAAGAGAGTTTGCAGCCGAACAACGAATTTGCAGCAACTGGTCGTACGACCAAGGCTGCATGTCATGAACTAGAAAATATCATTGGCGATCATGAAAAAATGTTAGTATTTGTAGGTTATACAGAAATCCGCTCGAAAAGCCATACGTGTCTCTTTTTAGAAGACTGCGGCACTTTCCTAGTTCCTTACTAGGTCTCTGTCCCTTCACCGCCTTCGACTCTCCTTCTCTGAGCTCTCTTAGCACGCGCAATCTCCCGACTCTTCAATCTCCTCTCCCTACGTCTCATCTCTCATACCCGTATCGCGTAAACTGCGGGCTCCCTATATGGGTGCTCTTCCCGCTTTCCCCTCCGTGGTTCTCCGCCACTTGGCCCTACGGGGAACCTCTCGCCGATTTTGGATATGGACCATAGTTCCCCTCAGGGATAGAATCGTTCCACCCTCCCGAACCTCCGTCTCTTTGCTTTTCTGTTCTTAAGTCCCCTTAAAATTCAGTATATCATTCGAAAGCCCTCGTCGAGCTTTTTTAACTGAACTCAAAACTCTGTGCTGCAAATGATATGGTGACAACTTCCAACGTAGGACAGACAGAGTTTTTATAATCATTAATATCGATGCAGTATCGTATAGAGCGCATGAAAACAAGCATTTCATCAGTTAAAACTTTATCGATAGCTCCTCTCTGAACCGAGTAAATGCTGTTAAACCGTGCTTCAACGCCAATAATTAACGTGACCTCCTGGAGACCTAGCGGAGCATTCTAAAAAGATACGCTTATTTGTTTTCGAGCGGATTTCTGTATAATATACAACGACTCATACTATGCAAATTTGGATATTTACCGGAAAACGAAGTCCATAGATAGAAAGAACATTGAAAAAGACCCTTAGCTCCAAGCTGAAAGTTTTCTCACAAATATCGCTTAACCCTCGAAAAAACAGCCTCAAACTTGCTATCAGTAGCAGTATCTTGGCGAAGAATGGTTTCTGATACATAATAGTTCTCAAGGATCTTAGCTAGATCCAGGAGCATCCAAAAGTGCAAAAACACACATGTCGAAAAAGTGGGTCTGTGACGGATTATGGTCATTCAGAGTCGAACCTCTCGTGGGAGGTGTGATATCTCTATTCTAAGTAGTCGAATCTTTATGAAATTTTGGCGCAAACATTTTTTCATGATCGCCCATGATATTTTCTAGTTTATGACATTCAGTCGTGGTCGTCCGACCAGTTTCCTGCGAAAAAGACCTCAAAGTTCGAGGACTGCGCTTAACAGTTGCAGTGTCGTGAATGGTTGCTGATGCGTAGAAGTTCTCAGGGATCTTAGTTAGGCCCAGGAGCATCCAAAAGTGCACCAAATCATGTCGGAAAAGTGGGTCTGTGCCGAACTCATTGTCAGGCCGGGGGGGGGGGTCGGCCTGAGTTCGGTATATATATCCAATATCCGAACCAAAAAAACCGTAAAGTTCTACGTCCCGGTAACCTGCGAAATGCTCGAGTCTCTCAAGATTCCTCTGATATGTTGATTCACTCATTGTTAGATAGTCTCTCTTACAATCTGATTGAGCAGCTTGCGTCTCTCTGGTGATTGACTTGCAAGAATGGCGATGGATTCACGGATCGATAAGATCTTTCGACAATCACTCATTCTCAGCAAACTCTTCACTAAGAGTTGGGGAAGGCCGGAAACCCTTAAAGAGTTAGTCATTACATACGGAAGTGATTATAAGTATCCGTTTGAGTCTATACACGTTCAAGAAGGAGTGCACTTCGCAGAGGCTCGTATCCGATTTCATCCAAGAGTACAAACCACGAGTGACTATCACTAGCGTAAGTGGAACTCAAAGGCGCCCAATAGAGATGTCAATACATTACCAATAGCATAAGTGATACTCATACCACAAAAAAAGAGGGTAGGCTGTATTTTCGGCCACCCGAGATCCCTTTTCTGATGGAGTCTCTCTTAAACACAGAACTATATTAAACACAAAAATATTTAAATACCTTGACGTCGTTCAACAAAATGATTTACCGTAATACTCCATTGAGAAAAACGGAAAGCGAAATTTCCTTGCTTTGGGCGTTTTATTCGCACTTCATTTTTGGACATACAGTCGCGGTCAAAAGTTGTCAGATACTTTTTCCTTTCGCTGAAACTTTTCAACACGTTTTGATCTGATAATGGTGGGGATTAGGGTTCCTGGTTTTGTGCAATTTCACCTGATTGTTCACTCTTAGCGGTGGGTCAACCTGATCGGGTGAAATGTATTTTAGAAAGAGGTTTTGTTCACCTGAAACCCCATTCTATTCACTCAGTCGCTCTCATTGTGTTGATTCGGAGCGGTTGAAATACCGCTCATCGCCAAGAAAGAACAGTACCGCTCATCGCCAAGAAAGAACACAAAAGTGAGGGTTTCAGGAAAGAAATTGCAATCAGGTGACACAAAACCTATTCCCCCCATTTTCACTTCGACCTATAGGTGGACTCGGTATGGGGAAAAATAAAGGGGAGAGGTTTTAGGTCGAATATTCACCGCCTGAAACCAGAAACCCTAGTGGGGATAGTAAGTGAAATACATTGAAGATTACGATGCCACTATTGGGGTTATTGCGAAACTTTTAGTTATTGGGTCGTGATGACGCAATCGATGCATACTTATTTGAAGGGATTTTATTCTTACTTGGATTGTTTCCTGCTCGCCTAACTTTCAGGGTGTTGAGACATGACCACGACCTACCTAGAAATTTGTTTTCAAGTTAATGCAGTGCCGCTACTTCGCTGAAATATTGCAGTCATGATGCAATTTGTGAATGAGATTATAGAACCAGCCACGCTGATTCCATTGATACATCCGCCAGCATTCTCCGTTTACTCAGTGCCGAGAAACACTCAAAAGTCCGAACATTGTGAATCGGCAGAAAATGAGCGTGGTCAAACCAGTGTCCTTCCGGAAATCGATCGCCCACGGCGACCACAAAATGAACAAAAGGACGAGTGTGAAAAACAAGGTAGGATTCCAGATAGATCAAAATATTCAGAGAAGTCGTGGTAGGAGCCCCGCGGCTGATTACAAATAGGACCAGTGTGATCTGAGGTGCTAGATTTCAGTTTATGCCGTTTATTGACAAAATTTCACTACAGTTTCTTTATTTTATGCATCTTTCATGGAGTTTCGAACATTCTGCGTTGTTTAAGCACAAAATTAAAGAGATTGGTGCTCTAGTCGCCTCGGAAGATGTACGTTGATTCAAAAGCACAATAAATTGAGACGCACTCTTTATCTCGTTGCTTCAATTATATTTATAAAATCCGACTTGACTTCACTAAATAGGATGCGCCGGGAAAGCGATATTTTGGGGCAAAAATAATGAGGTTGAAAATCCTGTTCAAAAACCGCGACGCCGCCGCATCGCACGTAAGCCACACAGCAGAATCGCCCTTGTGGTCGCCGTGTCGCCGCGGGCAGGAATCCAATCGAAACGCTTATTGCCGCTAGCAGTCGGTTCTCCCATAGATTCTCGACCGAATCCACACCAAAATCAGATCTCTAGAGCACATCCTATGGGGGCGGGCCTCGGTCAGACCACAACAATGCGAAAAAAATTGACTTTTTCGTGCCCTGAGGGCATGTCGAAAAGGCGAGATATGATTTTCCGATCTCGATTTTGCAGCTTGGCTGCAGCCAAGTAGCGGCGCCGCAGCAACTTGAAAAAATTTCTAGGCAAGTCGTGGCCCTGTAAGTTAGGCGAGCGGGAAGAAATCCATGTAAGAATAAAGACCCTTCAAAAAAGTATGCATCGATTTCGTCATCACGACGCAATAACTGAAAGATTTCGCAATACCCCAACAGTGACTTTGTAATCTCCAATGGGTTTCACATACTACCCTACCAGTATCAGATCAAAACCTCTTCGTGTTTAAAAGTTTTAGCAAAAAGAAAGTGTCCGAAAATTGTTGACTGCTACTGTACAGTAGTGTTGTTATTTGGAATAATCCTATTCGCGAATAACCAAGGGTTATTCGCGAATAACCTTTGTTATTCGCGAATAGAATTATTCCAAATAACGACACTACTGTACAGTAGCGATCAAAAGTCTTTGGGCGATTTTTACCTGATACAACTTTTGAACCCGAAGAGGCTTCGAATTGATATTGTTGGGTCTTACGTGAAATCCATTGGAGGTTATGATGCAACTATTAAGGTCTTGCAAAATTCGTCAGTTATTGCATTGTGATGACGTAATCAGTGCATACTTTTTTGAATGGGCATTATTCTTATTTGGAGTTTTTCCTGCGCACCTAACTTTCAGGGAGTTGAGACATTCCCAAAGTCTACCTAAACAATTTTTTTCAAGTTGCTGAAGTGTCGCTGCTTGGCTGTAGCCAGGCTGCAAAATCGAGGTCGGAAAATTTTGGCGTGGATTCGGTCGAGAATCTATGGGAGAACTGATTTCTAGCGGCAATAAGCGTTTCGATTGGATTCCTGTCCGTGGCGATCAATTTCCGGAAGGACACTGGTCTGGCATATAACTTTTTTTTCTTTTTTAACGTATAACTTTTGATGCTCTTTCGAATGAGATATAACGCGACACGAAAATTTTCAAAAATGTAAGAAAATTATTATTTTAACGATTTTAAAAAAATCATTTTTCATGACCTTCTCAGTTTCAAAATTTACTTTAAACCTAAGAATGTATGTGAAAAAATTTAAGCCCTGGACGATCACTTTGAACAAAAATAGAGCCGATTGTTTATTTTCACCAAAATTATCAACTTTTTCAGATGTGATTATCGATTTTCGCTCCTAGCGGATCAATCCTCCTGAAATTATGAGATTATATGTAACTTTTCATGCTCTTTCAAATGGTATACATGCGACTTCCTATAAATGCCTGGGAAACATTTTTCTCCACTTTGTGATTGAGTCTTTCCTCCGAGTGGTCACAGTCTAGTGATTGTGGAAGTACTTTCACAAGCGAAAAAGTGAATTTTTTGACTTTTATTTGCTTCTACGATAAAAAAATACTTAGTATAGGTCGGATCCACGGGGTACAAATCATAGGAACAATTTTATCCAAAATTAATTTTCACAGAAACGTCAGATTTCTTTGAATCCGATAACTGATTTTCGCTCTAAGTGGTTCAATTCTCATTAAATCATGGTTTTAGACATAACTTTTGATGCTCTTTCGAATGATACATATGACGATAGCAAAATGAAAAAATTGAGAAAAAAATTGACATTTCGGGTAGTTCTCACGTTTTAAATGTACTTTTTATCCAAGACAATCTGTGAAAAAAGTTTGAGACCGGGGTGATGAGTTTGAATGAGTTGTGTCATCCCTTCCGACGTTCTTACACGGCGACCACAAAATTAACAAAAGGGCGAGTGTTAAAAACACGGTAGGATTTCACATTGATAAAAATATTGAGGGAAGTCGTGGTGGGAGCCCCGTTGCTGATCAAAAATAGGACCAGTGTGATCTGTGGTGGTACGTTACCAGCTTTTAGTTTACGTCAATTATTGACTGAAATAGGATATTCTTTCCATGTTTTGTGGATCATTCCAGCGTTTTGGTACATTCTGCGTATTTTAAGCACAAAATTGAACCATTTTGTTCTGAATTCGTCTGGGAAGAAATTCGGACACTCTGTCTATCTTGCTTTATAGGTTATTTTTCGGAAAATCGAAGCTATTTCATTAAATCAGGTGCGCCGGGAAAGCTGATAGCGTTGGTTTGGAGCAAAAATACTGATTTTGAAAATATTGGTTTAAAACCGCGACGCAGCCGCAGCGCAGGTAAAAATCCCGGCAAAATCGTCCTTGTGGTCGCCGTGTCTTACAGAGAACGCTTTTTAATGACGTAATTTGTGCTCTAGAGTGACGCACAGATCAGGTTAATTCGATTAGCTCCTCTGCCACCGTTTCCTGTTGAATATTCACTAAGAAAACACCTAAAATTGGGATAAGAAATATTGCATAGTCATGATGCAATATGTGAATGAGATTATAGACCCAGCCACGCGGAAGCCTTCCGGAAATCGATAGCCGAGGGCAGGAATCCAATCGAAACGCTTGCCCAAATCAGATCTCTAGAGCATGTCCTATAGGGGGGGGGGGCTCGGTCAGACCACAATAATGCGAGACAAAAAATCCATGTAAGAATAATGCCCATGCACTGATGGCTTCATCACAACACAACAACTGAAGAATTTCGCAACACCCTAATAGTTGCAACGTAATCTCCAATGAATTTCAAAAAATGACCCAACAATATGAATTCAAAGCTTCGTCGGGTCCAAAAGTTGTATCAGATGTCAAAAAAATCGCCCGAAGATTTTTGACTGCTACTGGAAGGCGCACTCCAAACATAATAATATTTATGCGAGTCACGAGGAAACGCGGTACAATAAGAGAAATTAAAAGAAAGGCACGAATCATTATTGGGCAACAACAACAAAAGAAAGTAGGTCACTCAGGGAAACTGCTCAATTTTCCGGATTTTGAGTATAGCCTTGCCGCTCTGAGAAAGAAACTATTTTTTTTTGTGAAATTGATTCCATTCCTAGCGAAGTAATAGCAAAAATGATGCAGTTTCTTTTTAGATATTGTGTGCCTATGAAGATTTCTGGCTGACTTCAAATCAATTTCCTCCCTGCGCTTCTCTAGGGAGACAAGCCCTAGCTTCTTGTTTCTAGTGGTTGAGCTAGGCATTGTTTGCCATCATGAATTATAACATCGTATGAACAGCCTTCCGGTGAAATAATTCTGAACCTTTTCAAGAACTTCCTTATCGCGTTTTAAGTAAGGATTGAAAACCAAGGATGCGCTTTCTAGAATGGGTCGAATGTAAATAGAGTAAGCTTTGATGAGAATGTCTACGTTATTGGTACGAAGAGCTCTAAGAATGATATGGCACGCGGTTGTGCCTTTCAGAGCTATGGTCTTACAATGTTTGGAGAATGTTAGAGACTTTTCAATTATGAAGCCAAGATCTTTGACAAGCTCTTTTTGCTCTAGTTTAGTGGATCCTATTGTGTATTTCTTCTTCAGGTTGGCCTTGCCTAGGTGTAACGATTAGCATTTATGTGCAGTAAATGGTAGCTGCCACTTTTCAGACCAACTAGCAATGGTATCAATAGCGCTCTGTAATGGGGTAGTAGTGTCAGTTCTTTTGAAAGGGCGATATATTTTTATGTCATCTGCGTACATACGTGCGATGACTCCATTACTCTGAACAAGGGATGGGATTTCATAGGTGTAAATCAAAAATAAAAGTGGTCCTAATACAGACTCTTGTGGGACGCCGCTTGTAACAGGGAGCGAGAATAAAAGTTGTTCACGTACTCTTACTTGGAAGGTCCTATTAGCATAGACCAAAAGGTATGTTCCAGGGAACAAACGCAGACATCATTTCGGGTTTGCGCCTGGTTTAATATCCCGGCTGCGGATTTTTACCAAGCGTCTGCAGATTTTTCCTACGTAATCGGACATGGGCTTTCAGCTAAACACAACATTGGGAAAAAATATTTTCAAAAATATTTTCGAAAATATTTTTGAAAATATAAATTTTTCAACAACAAAAAATTGTTTCTACATTTTGCAAGATGGGTATTGCAAGCGCCAAAATCTGATAATCGATCAGTTTCAAGCGTGACAGACTAAACATAACACATTTTAAATTCTTCATGGAACATACCATTTTGGTCTATGCCTATTAGACAGGTAAGTTCCTATCCACCCAATTGTCTTTGTAGATAGACCAATGGTTCCTAGTTTGTGATTTAGCTTGGGGTGCGAGACTCTATCAAATGCTTTGGCGAAGTCGAAATAAATTACATCTATAGGTTGGCCTTCGCTAATGGAAGATGTCCAATTTTCAAGGGCATCTAGCATTTGGAGCTCACGCGAACGTTTCTTGCGGAATCCATATTGCTCGTCTGGGAAAATGTCCAAATTTTCGCAATGTGTAATTATGGGTTTACACAGTAAACTAAAACAACACATCAAAAAAAGATCTTGTGAAGATCACACAGCCCAAATATTTGGAGGCCCTTTTTCTCATTCGAGGTTTTCGTTACATAAATTATTATATGAAAATAAATTTCAATAAATAATGAAGCATGGAAGTATGTAAAAAAAGAAACGAAAAATGTCGGAGCGCCATAAAACATCATTATGAAATATCATTTGAATTTGATTTTCGACATTTTTTTGTTGTTTTGACTGCCTTTCTTTTACGGCACTTGCCTATTGGATTCCGTCGTAAGATCAGAACCCAAAAATGTGGATTCCCGGTAACTTTAATATAACGAACAATTTTCCCGTTCTAAAAAAGCTATACTTTGGTCGCTTTGTTCTCGGAATTTACCATACAAATCGATTTTATGATGTGATTTCATTATGCTTCGGGTGAATTGCAATGTGCTCGAGTGAATGTCCCCAACTACACGCTCGCAAAATGCGGACCCTGACTGCCCTGATTTTCAAATATTTTTTCCGGCTCTTTAGAGGTATACTGTAGCTGAAATCGACTTCATGTTTTCCTAATATTTGAGTTATCTTTGTGTTTTCATCATTATTATTTATTTTCTTATGTGTGTTCTTCGAATACAGTTTCAACCACAAAACCACATCATTGGATTGGAGTGTATTTGAGACATTTCTTAAATGAAAATATAATATCAGATGATCTAAAGTTACCGACCAACCAAAAATGTCTTTTTCTTAAATGTTTTTATTCGGTGCAAATGAGACTGCTGATTATTAGTTCGAATAAGAAAACGGCCGAAAATAAGCCAAAAATTGACTATAAGCTCGGAAAGGGTCACCCTGATCGGCAATATTGATTAGTATACTGTAATAGTTTCGTTTTTTCTGCGATTTCACGGTACAAGCTCTTTCAAAATTACATTCAGGCAATTGTAGCTTCATCGAGCAGTTGATTGCATGCAAGAAATCTCAGTTTTGAATAACAAAAATATGAACAATAGAAAAATTAATTTAGAGAGAGCGATCCTTGAGACAAGTCTGCGTTCTCGCCACACCACCAATCTGCACTCTGTACACAACGACTTTCCAAATATCGATTGCTCTTTATCTTTAGCGATTTTCTTCGAAATTTATGTCCCCCTAGAACCACTCTATCATATTAGGCTCGGCACATTATGTTTCTATCCCTAATTTCTTCAAAATAATACTTGCATAAAAACCATCACGCTCGATGTTTGCCTTTCGTTCCTAAACTCCGAAATCGAAATGTACCCCGCGATTTCTCTTGCTTATTACATTCCCCGCATCTTTCTGCACGAAATGCGCCGTAGCACTATGCCCGAATCAGCGGAGAAAGTACAAATATCGCGCCATTTACTGCGATTTGCGACTTCGAAACAGATCAGAGATGCCATCCGCATCCTAGGGATGGCAAAAGTAATCTTCCCCCTCATTCAGAATCTTTGCGCGGGAAATCGTCCGGTCTATGGATTCAAAATGAATGGATTCCCATGGAATTTGGATTCCAAAGAAATCCTTGTGTGTAAAACGTCTCAAACGAAAGCTTTGAACATGGGGCTTTGGATATTTCACATACATAGCATGATATTAATAACAGTTTTTTTAGTTTATGAAAATCATTTTTTCTCAAACTAGTTTACCGGCTTACTCAGAAAGTTTAAAAGAGGGACATTGATAGTAAATTATAGTGTTCCATAATTCAGAAAGTTTAAAAGAGGGACATTGATAGTAATTTATAGTGTTCCATAATTGATTCTATCTTTACGTGCAGGCGTTATTTCGGAATTTAATAGTTTAAGTATACTCTAGAATTTCAGAAGATATGGCATTGCCTAACGGCGGGATGGCCGAGTGGTGTCACCAAATTAGTTTAAAAGCACTTCATATTTTAAATTTTTAGCCAAAAAAAATTTACGCATTTTTTCGAAAACTATTTCTCGCAAAGCCCTGATCCAAACCCTTTTTCGACCATGACTCCCGGGTACCGCAGTGCCTATCTAAGCGTGACGAAAAATAATTTCTTACAATTGGGTAAAGACCAGGGCTGAGATTTTCCGTTTTCCGTTTTTCCGAACTTTTTCGGAAAATTTCGATTTTCCGAAAATATCTCGGAAAATTTCCGAATTTTTTTACCCGTTTAATCGTCAAACATATTAAATAAAACTTAATTTTTTTAAATGTTCAGTTACGATATAACAAATTTTGGCCGATGTGAGCACACAGTGTAAACAATCATTTATGGATTGGCTTTCCAATTTCAAAAATATTCCCTATCATCCGTTTTCCCTCGTCCATGAGAACTTTGAGCAGTAGCTTATTTTCAAAATCAACATAAAAGAATTCGGAATCTACGTGTTCTTACCATCATCCACCGTTGTTATGTCATCTCCTATTTGTTTATTGTCGGAAGATTTAAAAAAATGCTATTTCGAAGAAAAAAATTGAAGACACAGTTCTCAGAAAATTTTCCGAAATTGAAACCGGAAATTTCCGATTTTCCGAAAATATCTTTTTTCGAACAGCCCTGGTAGAGACCGCGGTATCCGCATTTGCATCTGTCAACCACATTGATGATCATCACTGTGTAGGAGAGACGGTCGAATGGAGTTTACTCTGCCCATCTTTCTACAGTATCTCCGTTCTCGTTACGTTTCAAATCACATTGTCCTTCGCCCATCGGCACATGTCCATTCACTGTTATAATACCCGATGGAGGAGCTAACAGGGTGTGCATTCATCTTCCTGGTGAGCAAAAGTGTGATATAATGTGTAAAATCCAAAATTTACTTTTGCTCCACACGCCTAGAAATATCTCACCGCCTTGAAGAAGTGCTAAGCCTTGCTTGCGAGAATCTATTTTGCCTATGCGCTGCATGCCTATTTGAGGTGTTCATTTATAATAATGTGTCATTGTAGGAACTGGTGATCACAGTGATTGGAGAAGGAATCACTTCCTGGCAGGGCCCCTTCTCAATGATGGAATTGCCTCTATTCTTATCTGCAATCCCTTCTACGGCCCGAGAAAACCAAACGGCCAGAACCGTTCCTCTCTACACGTTAGATCTTCGTACCCTTTCACTACTGGTACGTAGTACCCCTTTCATTTGTAGAATGTCTCTGATCTCTTCGTGATGGGTGCCTCCCTTATATCCGAGTGCCTCTTCATCCTCAATTGGGCCAAGGATAGATACGGATTTGATCAAGCAGTCATCTCAGGTACGGTAGCCAGATGTGTCCATGGAATAGTAATGTTCAGGAGTATCCATGGGTGGATTTATGGCATCTCTGGCTACAACAAACATACCGTATCCGGTGGGATGCGTACCTATCCTGTCGGCTGTCTCAGCGGGGCCAAGTTATACCCATGGAGTGATACGGTATAATACGCCGATTTCCATCCATGTATGATGGTAATTTAAGTGAGGCAATACTCTGGGATGTGTTGGAAAAGGAGTTGAGAGATCGAGACTATATCAGAAGTCTGGAGGAAATTGCAGGATGTGATTGGGTCCATCGAAGTCATGAAATGACTACGAGCAACAGAGAACCCCTAAGCAGAAATGTGAGTGTTACTGTGGTGATATTACGTTGTACCAAATTCCCAGATGATGCGTGTTATGATGGAAGAATTCACTCATCTGGGCACATATCCCACTCCAGTGTTCCCCCAAGCAACAGTCGCACTCAGTGCTACAAGTGACGGCTACATTCTGCATGTAAGCGTCATTATTCATTTATCGCCAATTGCCTTTTCCTAGGATGGATTGGTGATGCAAGATCAGTTGTGGAAGGGGAGTGAGATGCGATATATCGATAGAGGACATGTCACCACCTATTTATTCTGCCAGTCTCTATTCAGAGAATGCATCAAGCAGTCATTCTCCAAATTAATCTGAGATACCCTAGTGCAAATTCACTTGTTTTTGTTTAATCCTATGATGACGAAGTTCCAGCTATTTCGCGAAATATTCGATAAAAGTATCATGTTTCGCACGATTCGTTTGAACTCGAGCAGCCTCTCGTAGGGGTCGCATTTTTTCACTGGTCGGTAAGTTTAAAGTTATTTTCTCTCGTGATTTTTAAATTGTTTCTGAACTCGCAATATGAGGGGTTGTGCTTAATATTACAATTGTAGCCTATAGGAATTACTTTAAATTTTGCCCCTGCGGTCGCTAGCCATAGAACGCACAGTTCAAACATTACGAAACACTGCATTTCAAAGCACGGTGTGTAGGTACGGAGCTCTGATAGCGACGGGCAGCCGGAAGTGCGCGGGACATAGAGCCAACAAATAGATTGTGACGCACCCACCACACCACGCGTTCAAATTCAAATATTTTGGTACTGTAGCTAAGTGTTTTTTTAGGAACGGTGGTCGTGTCAATGAAACCGAAAGATAAATTCCAAGTTTGTGCTCAATCGGAAGTTGAGTGTGCCCCTTTTCGATTTTTCAATTTACTTTTTGCAAAATATAACTAAAATAAAAAGAAAATTGCTTCGAAAGGTGAACTCCGCATGCGACGTTTTAGTTCAAGCCGAGCGACTCCCTAGTCTCGCTAGGTCATGAATAGGATGACAAAACGGAACGCGCAGTAGAACAATCTTTCTTTCTTTTATTCGGTTATATATACATCAATTAAAATCGAATAATAATTTTAGAATGCTACCCCATGAAAATAATAAACACAGAAAGACCTTTACATTGTACAACAGAAAGATATTACCGTAATCCTCCATTAAGTAAATTGCAAAGCGTCATTTCGTGGCTTTGGGCGGCTTATTCACGCTTCATTTTTTAATATAAGTTTGGAAATAGCACTCCAAACAACATATCGAAAAAGATCTTACGAATATGCCGCCCAAATATGCTTAATATCACGAACAGTTGTTTTTCCCGTTGTAAAAGCAGAAACTTTGACAGCTTTGTCCTCGGAATCGACTCCACTAATCAATTTTCTGCTTTGATTTCATGAATCTACGCTCTCTACTCTAGTTGCTCTAACGAAAATACGTTATACCGCCAAGTTCTAAAATTCACGAATTTTTCAAGCCGTTGTTCTTCTTTGCCTGGAAGTATTCGTCTTCCTCTTTAGCTCTTACGTATTATTTTCCTTGCTCCCAATCCACAATAACTTATAAAACTCAAAAATAGACAGCCTAAAGTGCCCAAAACAGTCACTGAATATACAGACACAGGTATACGGTAGATTGGGAGCTAAAGCGTCGCAGGTAGTAGCGCGAAAAGCGTACTCAAATATTCAGAGCTCCGTCCCTATGTTTTTTTAGGGACTGAGGTCGTACATACCGACATCGACGATAAATTACGTGTTATAGCTTGGTTAAAAGCTGAACTTGCCTAGTTTTATAGAATCACTTTGTTTTAAAATAATATTACTATAAATATGTTAAAATTATAATACAAAGTATAGAGTATTTTGACGGTCTATTCCGCGGACGTCCGGAACGGTGTTGCTCTGGGTCAAACTTTTTCCGGTAAATTGACAGCTGCGAACTGGCTTTTCTTAAAGAAGGCCTCCCACGAGTTTTTGGACACATAGACTGCCAACGCAGTGTTGTGCGTATGATATTTTGATGTAATGCAGAAGCTGCTTAACAATTTTAAATAGAGCAGAAAACGGCTTTTCGATCATATTTTTACGGTTTCGTGGCATTTGCCTTACTTTCTTTCACTGTACAGTCTACTAGTCTTCCTAAATATGCCATTCGATACGTAACAGGCATAAAAAATATTCCGAATACTTAATTGTGAAGACAAGCTTTTCCAAAATGTTTTAGCACCCTTCAACTTAATAAGCAAGGATTATTTTAAAGTAAACTTTAGTGTCGAGGCACCTACACCTAAATAAAAATGTCCGAATGGTAATACTCATTTATTTCTTTAAAATTATGGAAAAGACGATTTAAGCATAATTATTACTTATACAAAAATCTATGCTGCGAAATTTGGCTGACAAGGGCTAACGCACGCGTTTGTCAGAAATACCAGCAAAGATCACTCTACAATATGCAAAAAGAAGCTAAGAAGAACCTTGCGGAACTAAAAAGTTATTAAGGTTTGAAAATCGTGAAGTTCGATTCTCTTCAACTACTTCAGAAAAAAAAATTATAATTTGTAAGATGATCAG
This sequence comes from Pristionchus fissidentatus, assembly GCA_036245785.1. Classification (NCBI taxonomy): domain Eukaryota; kingdom Metazoa; phylum Nematoda; class Chromadorea; order Rhabditida; family Neodiplogasteridae; genus Pristionchus; species Pristionchus fissidentatus. The sequence continues at coordinate 23,729,108 of BTSY01000005.1, read as the reverse complement.
CGTCAAGGCTAACTCGAGAGATACACGAAACATAAAAGAAACTAACTAATTTCCTATCGCAATATATAAAAATAAAATAATGAAAAAGAGTACTTTCGTTCAGTTTACAATAAAATAATAATTGTGTGCCTGGTATACTGTCGCGGAGGTTACACAAATGTCGAAAAATGGGCGGAAACTGCGGTACCTAGGTATTTAGGTGATCACCGGTGACTTCGCAGGTAGTAGCGCGAAATACGTACTCAAATATTCAGTGCTCCGTCCCTAGTGTTTTTCGCCATTTTCCAGCGAATTTAATGAGTGGCGCTTGATTTTTCAAGCCCATAATTTAGTGGAAGTGAATTAAAAACGCATGGAAGAAGATAATCGAAAAAGCTAGGTAAAGTTTTCGAGAAAAGACGTGAAGAGCACAATTTACAAATTTTAAAAGTCGCCGTTCAGAAATTCTAGAGCGGAGGCGCCCGTTTTCACGATTTATGAGAAGAATCGTGAGAAAATCGACTATTTGAGGGGGGTATGCGGAACTAGAAAAATTTTCATTTTCCCTGTAAAGAGAGTTCAAGGTACTTTCAATCACGCTCTATTAGATAGCGTTTCCCGTTTTTCCTTATTTTTTTAGTACGACAGTATCAAAGTGCCGGTCCTATGGATTTTGCACCCGAGTGTGCTTGCGTAGAAATTTAATAACTCGCTTTAAAATTAAGTTACGGGGTTCTATTTTTTTTGTTAGATAGAGGAATGGATTCTCCTCAATTCCTTCTTTTTCACGTGACGTTTTAACATTTTTCGATTTTGTAAGGTGAAAAGTGCCGTAAAAAGTGCATTCGGAAAAACGTCAATTTCCCTCTATGCACATTTTGTAGAGACCATTTTTATGTATTTAAAAACCAACTTTCAGCCATATCGGTAGGTGCAAACAAAATCGGCCTCATGTGAAGATTTTTTTCAAAAAAATTGATTTTTTTTAAACATTAGTTTATGATACTTTAAAATGGCACTTTTGCGGTCGAAACTGACTAATACCATCGGAAAACATACATATCTTTTCATTGATATCTTTTCATAGAAAGACACTAGAGCCTCTTGAAAAGTGGCTCTAGCGTCTTTCTGACTAAGGAGACTGGCGGGAGCGCGTGCTCTAACACCCTCGCACCCTCTCATTTCCACGCACTCTCTCGCATGGTTCAATACTATTCTTGTTGAAAATGGCGTAATATCCGTAAACACTACCTTTCCAGTCGTATGCAAGCTAAATTCTCTAAGAAATATCATTGCGAAAGAAAATTCGCTAAATAGGAGTCGAACAAAGCGAGAGAGTGCGTAGAAATGAGAGGGTGCGAGGGTGTTTGAGCGCGCTCAGAAAGACGCTAGAGCCGCTTTTCAAGAGGCTCTAGCGTCTGTCTATGAAAAGATATCAACTAGCTCTAAAAAGCAAAGTTGTTCAGCACAGTTGGCACAGTGCTCCTGGAACGTCAGATTGTGTCCACCAATTGAACGGACATGTGATATTCCGTAAAATTTTCAAAAATCTTAAAAATTAAATAACTCAATTTCTGCTGGCGCCGTTTTTGTATAACTATGAGCCATCTCCTACCGATATATTTTCATGATTCAAGTCGATATGGCACATGCCCCACTTCCGGAACGTAAGTTTTATCGACCGAAATATTGTCGCTCAATAATCCGGAAAATCGATTTCCTCGAGTTAAATCAATTAGTATTCTCTAACTTAGAGTTTCTAAAATTTTTTCCGATGGTATTAGTCAGTTTCGACCGCAAAAGTGCTATTTTAAAGTATCATAAACTAATGTTTAAAAAAAATCTTCACATGAGGCCGATTTTGTTTGCACCTACCGATATGGCTGAAAGCTGGTTTTTAAATACATAAAAATGGTCTCTACAAAATGTGCATAGAGGGAAATTGAAGTTTTTCCGATTGCACTTTTTAAAAGCACTTTTCACCCTATAAAATACTGTAAAATCGAAAAATGTTAAAATGTCACGTGAAAAAGAAGGAATTGTGGGGAATCCATTCCTCTATCTAGCGAAAAAAAATTAGAACTCCGTAACTTAATTTTAAAGGGAGTTATTAATTTTCTACGCAAGCACACTCGGGTGCAAAATCCATAGGACCGGCACTTTGATACTGTCGTATTCAAAAAAATAAGGCCTATGTCGAAAAACGGGAAACGCTATCAAATAGAGCATGATTGAAAGCACCTTGAACTCTCTTTACAGGGAAATCGAAGAGGACATTTTTCTAGTTCCGCGCTCTGGTCGATTCTCTCGCGATTCGTCTCTTATAAAGCTGTAGGCGCATACGTATTTATCATTTCTATGAGAAACACGAAAATCGTAGGTAACACTTTCGCAAACAACCGGAAAACACGGAGAGCTAGGTTTTAAGCCGTGATAAAGAATTATGGGAGAACCAGGGAAATTCAAATCCTACAGTAAGACTGATCTCTTGCACAGTTGCTTTTTGTTTCACTTTTCATTGATTTTTATGCTCACATTTGCTGTTGTTGCGAAAAATAAATGCCCGATCGATTAAACCCCTAAAAACGAAATCTGCCCGTCAGGGTCTCCTAAAAAATCCCCGAAATGTAGAAACCTGCCCGGTAGACCATTAAAAAAAAAGAAAACCTGCCCGAACAGTCATAAAAAGTTTCACATAGGGTTTTTGAACTCCATTTTTCTCTCTCTCCATCGTAGGATTGTCAAAAAATTTTAGAAAAAATTCTTTAAAAAAATATTGGTTGAGTTTTTGCAGTGGGACTTTAATGACATGAACTGAAATGTCGTGCAGGGTCCAGATATAATTTGCAGTTTCTTTGTAACTGTAAGACTGCAGATAAAGAAAGTATTATTCAATCGTTTACTAATAACGGCATCTACAACCACCATCGAATAAGCAACATTTTACTCTACTTGTGTCTCACGTTCAACCGTTAGCACTTTTATAACGATCAGTACAAAATGACTATGAGGGGTTGACGGCATCCAAGGATACTCTTAGTGCTTGGGAGGTTCTCGTCCCTTGACAGGCTTCCACGCGAACTTCTGTGATTTCGTGAATGTCCAAATATGACGTTTCCCATAAATCAGAACGACAGCAACGAAGGGTATGAATGCAGCGATCTGAAGAGATCAGAGATCATGGATAGATACGATGCACGACGCATGGAGAGAGGGCAAACCTTAAGGGCCCACTGCTTGCGAGTGTCATGGAAGGGCTCAGCACACCAATGCATGAACGCAGACACGTCCTTAGCCTGCTGAGATTGACTCGCCGGCGTTCCGTCCTACAAAGACCACTACGGGATTTTTTAAAACTCTCTCCATACCTTGTACTCGATTCCTTCGTCGAATAGCTGCTGGGGCATCGAGATGACGCCCCCAGGGAAGTACGGGTTGTACGCCTTGCCCTCATCCACCTTCACTCCGGCCGGAGCTTCGAAGTATCCAGTTAGAAGGGCGAAGATGTAGTCATCGCCGCCATGACGAGCCAGAGACATAAGCGAAAGATCAGGAGGAGCTGCTCCGTTGTTAGCTGCCGCAGCAGCCTTTTTGTTCGGGTACGGATTGGGCAAAGAGTCGGTGAGGATCCCCGGTCGCTGAAAACGAAAAGAAGATGTGAAATACGCAAACAACGCTAAATATATACCTGGATGGACTGTCCTCTATCGTTTAAACCATTGATTGTGGCCTCAGCCGCCTCAGCCTTTGCTTCTTCCTCCGTCATGATGGTGTCGACGAAATGACGATAGTGAATGAACTTCATCGAGTGGCAAGCAGCACAAACTTGCTTGTACACCTCGTATCCACGGCGGACGCTTTAAATATATATTTATATTACTTTCTCAGGATATCACGCGTGCCCCGTAAGGATCGGGACAAAATGAGGGTAAGCGCGCTAAGCTCGAAAAGATAGCGTTTCACATTTCTCAATATGTCCGAAGATGGGGGGGGGGCTCCCAAGCGCTCTCTCTCGCGTGCCTTTGTGACAGGCGGGAGCCCCTTCTCCTACTCCATTAGATCTTTCTTGATTTACTCAATTTTTAAGCGTTCTTTCTGAGCTGAAAGTTAAACAATCGATTCGAGCTTCAGCCTCACGAAATCTTCCCCTTCTTCCTACGTCCATGGTCGTAAGAAAGATCTCGTATATTCCTCCAGCAACTTCAAAGAAGATGGTCTGTGACCGATCTTCTACCCCGACCCCAGCCGAAATGATCCGACGATAAGAATGATCCTGACCTGAAACCACTTCACCAGAGCGTTACCGCCTGATGTGATAAATAATTGAATTTGTATCGAAATGTTATGCAAACGGCAGCTTTCCGCCAACTAACTCGTTTCATAATTAATTTCAGGAAAAATAATTATGTTAATTACAATCTCATGGAAATTCTGTTCAATTTGTCTCCAAGAGAAGTTCTTCTCAATTTTGCTACAAGGCGAGATGTTTAGATTCAAGTGGGAATCATTTTACCTTTTCAGACAGTAATCGTCGTCAAAATCGATCTAATGCAAAAGCGCGAAACGCTATCTTCTCGAGCACTATAAGGTCATTCAGAAAACATTGCATTCATCATTTCGAATTTTGGGGTACGGCACTTGTCTCGATCCTTACGTGACACGCGTGATATACAAGTAAAAGGTAAAGGTGTTCCATGTTAAGCGATTTTACAGCAGCGAGCTACCACGCTAGATGGGGCAAGCCGGTAAGCCAGCTGCAACGTGGGATTACGTAACCCAAGCTTTCCCAAGGCATCTAGGGCACGTTACCTTTCGCAATCAATGTTGCTACCAATTTACCGCCCCGGGGTGGATGGAAGGCTTGGTTGGCCTCGGCGGGGATCGAACTCGTGACCCTACGAATGACTAGCAGTTGCTTACACCACTCGGCCATTCCGCCGGTGATACAAGTATATCGTGAGAAAATAGTAACGAACAATTAACCGCTAGGAACTGAATAAACTGAGATTAACAACTAACGAGGCGATATCGAAAGAGGAGAATGTTCCGCTATGACTCCACGGGAGATGGTAGGGATGAACGACATGGTCAGAGGCGTAAACGCTCTTTTCGAGAGCATATACCAGACCACCGGCACCAGCCTGTACGATAAATGTAATGTGCCGTTACTAACATAATTCTTACAATAATCAAAATAGAAGTGTGTAAATAATTTCTTTACTTATCAGTGCTCGTGGGGTGTAACTACTTAATTTAGAAAATAGAAATAAGCTAGGAAGAAGCATTACTTCAGCTCTGTAGAGCTGTAGAGCTACTTTCCAGCTGATTTCTGTCTTCTAGCTGAAGTAGCTGTGCATTCCTCCAGAAGTAGATATACCCCCACGAGTACTGGGTTGTTTTACTATGAAAAAGTAAAGCAATTTTTAACGCATAAGACACTCACAGCTGCAGCGATTCCGGCCCCGATCGCAAGTTTCTTCGTTCCTGCTGCAACTGCGCGCTGCATATTGCGCAGAGTGGTTTACCTGCAAAAGAAATTCGATATGGCAATAACAGATGACTAACAGAAAAGGCACAGAGCGTGGGAAAAACATAAATAAGCGCGATAAAGGTATGAAGCGTACGCTGAATAGCTTCAAATATATAACAATAAATGTAACACTAAATTGTCGGAATGTCGATTAGTTTTCTATGAGGTGATCGTTATGTGAGTTCTAACGCGAAGTTTAGTATTACGATTTAGAAAAAGAAGCGTAGCAAACCCTGCAATCAATCAAAACTACACGGAAACTCTGGCGCAAATTTGCCGCAAGGACCATATGCAATATGCAGGAAACAAAAAATGCATACTACAACAACATTGTGTTCCCCGCAACTTGCACGAGATCCAGGTTCTGGTTGCAAATTTGCGCTGGCTTTTCCGTGTAATACAAAATAAATGAATATTGCATACCGTATTATATATAAGCTATCAGGGGGTAATGAGCATGACAAATTTAGCTTCAAAATATACCGTAGCCGCAGCAATTTCCCCGAGTTTACAAGCTATTTGTAAAGTTTACCTGTAGCTTATTGCTACGTATGGGCTTTATGTTTAGACTGATACTCTGGCTTAATCTTAAGTTTATGAAAACAGTGACTTCAGCTGGTTAAAAACAAGAAATCAGTGACTTAATCATTTAATGTCGGCTTTAATATAATGATAGGGATAAGTTATCGGTGATTCGGTAAACTCTACAAATTGCCATTTCCATATGCTGCGCGCGTGGCCCATATACCGTAATTTCTTCTGAAGCGTGCGCACATTATGCGTACCTGGTTTCGCGTTGTGGTCTTGAACGGAAATTACGGTACCGCGCGCGCAGCATTTGGAAACCCTGCTATCATTGTGCATTGAAAGTTCGAAGTATGCCCTCACAGTACTAGTTAACTTTTATGAACTCTAAAATTAGCTGATGACATTCTTCTTCCGCGACTTACCTATGACCCCGAGTTCCGGCGCGTGAATTATAATTAATTAATAAGTTATATCGTATCAATTGTATACTTCCGTAGATGACGAAATGTTACAGTAATATGATGACCAATTATTTAAAATGTATTTCCCGGAACCTTATTCACGTCGATTTAATCCTATATGTTTCCATGAATCACTTAGTCAGTGTTGTTCGTGACGAACTTCGCTGACTCGTTTGTCCTTAGTTACTATGAATGCATTAGTTACTATTTATTAATGTTTGGTTCTTTAGTCACTCGCGGGTACCCGTGACGAAATTGCACGCACACCCCCCGCTCTCTAATTTAATAGTCTTCTTCCAGGTAGTTAATTTGCTCTCACTATGGCGGACGATGATTTGGTGAGTATGCCCCTGTCATTTGCAGATGAAATTAAAGCGGACGGCGAATGTTACATTGATGTTTTTAAATGAAAATAATAAAGACGCCATAGGTTAAATGTGGTTCTCGCAGGTACTTCGCGCAGAAATGCCTAACTCAGTGCTCCTTGGACATAGCTACTTCAGCTATAAGACATAATTCAGCTAGGAAGTGGCTTGAAGGCAGCGCTACTTTCTAGTGGCGCTGCTTTCTAGCTACTTCCTAACTGATTTATGTCTTATAGCTGAAGTAGCTGACCCCTGCGTACAGTAGCTATACCCCAGAAGCACTGAGAAGCTCGAGTTCCGAAGTGCAAATTGCACTATTTTCAATTTATTTTTAATTTTTTGCCGACGTGGTTCGGAAGGCGTGCAGAAGTGCTTTTCCTCGCAAGCTTGTCAAAAACGCGAATGATTTTGTTCAACCACGATTTATCGAACATTTTTTAGGGACTCTCAAGGGCGGGATGGAGTAGACGCTAAGTCTGATTTTAGCATTATTCGGTGCTGAAGGCTTTTGAATCACTGTTTTCATTTTGAAATTGTATTCTTTATTAACGCAACAAATAAGGTGGGCTCCTCTGCTGTATGTACTTTTAGTACTTCCCTATCTTTGGAAAGTTTCCGCGTGATACGCCGGGGTGAAACAATAAACAGAGCGGGAAGCAATTAATTTGGTGGTGGTACGAGTTGGAATTCTGAACTTGGAACTGATTACCTGAAAACCCTATATTGGTAACCTTTGGTACGGAACTGCCAGCTTGGGCCCCTTTTGGTTGTTTTTTTTCTTTTTTTTAATACTTGCAATCGTAATTTCCATTAACATTTCTTCCCATTTTTCCTCAGATCTGTTTCACTCTTCCTCGCTCTCTCTGCGGCTGGTAAGACTGGTAAGAAATCCGTCTCGGTCGAGTGACTTCGGTCGTCTGGCGTTCTGGTCGGGCGGTTGAGTCGAACATATGGAGACATAGATGGACAAGGGTTGTTGCTGGAAGGTCAAAAGCGGGAGGGTCAGTGGCAAAACCTGGTGATTTTGAGCAAAACACGGGAGTTTTTGATCCAAAGGCATTACCGATTGAACCGAAATCGGGAGGGTTTTCGACAAAAAGCGGGAGGGTCCTGTTGTTGGCTACACCCTAGCCCTTCTATGTATGGAGAACAGAGACCGGACAACAGAAAAGTTGGAATCATAGGAAACCATCGTTTATGAATCTATCGAGCGCGCTGATCACGATGATGCATATCTCCTTGTATGTAAATCGATATGTGATCTTTTTATTCAAATGCAAATTTAGTCGAATTTTTAGAATATTTTTTTGCGATTAATTTTGTATTCAAAATTGTTTTTGTTAGTACCAAACTATATATAATTTCTCAGGAGGAAACTACTGAGAATATAAAAAAATTGAATAAACTTAACGGCGCGAGCCTCCTGAAAGTGTGTTTCAGTCGAAAATTCGCCTGATATTATGTTTATTCTAATTTTAACGTTTAGGATATTGCTTAGACGTCGCAAATAGTTGGTTACTAGTACTTAGTTTCAAGTTACCCATACTTGAATGGAACCTATAAGTCTAAGTCCAAGTACGTAAATATCCAATTTTTAGCATTAGGGTAGATTAAACATCCTAAATCATCGTAATTGATAATAAAAGAAGCCTAAGCAACAGCCTAAGCCCTAACCTGAGCTTAGACTTGACTTTATGCCATTTCTGGAGGCTCGGGCCGTCCGGTAAAATTTCCCAAGTATTGAATAACCATATTTTGAGCATAGCTGGTACAAATATCTTGTGTTAAAGAAGGCCTCCCACGAGTCTAACGTTGCCTGATTTTCAATAAGCCAATATAGTATACCGGAACACGAAAATGGAGCGCGCAGACTCGGAATAGGATCAATTTCTAATCGTTCCTTTACGAAAACTATTATATTTTTGATCAAAGCCGATATTGTCTAGGGCCCACCGAACCGGGAATTCCAAAATTAGAGCCGACAAAAAGTACGAAAAGACAGAAACGGCCCGGGAATTCAAATATAAACAGTAAAACTGTGTTCTCGGTATATTTCGGGTTTTAGGGTATCAGGATTTGTTCTTTATATGAAGATAAGGTGACTGTGAAGTAGCACAAACAATATTAAGCAAATCGGTGTTAGCGAATGTGTTAAAATTCTTGTACAAAGTTCAGCGATTTCAAATTATATTCAATAGAATTTGTTTTAGGATGTGCCCCTATGGAAGTAATTGATTTATTTATTCTTGGTAGTCCGATGCATCTTTAGAGGAATTAAAAGGAAAATCCGTACTAGCGAACCTTCTCTATTTTGGCTTCAAAGATTCACAAGAAAAATGCCATTTACGGTAGTTTTCGCTTTAGGAGTTGAAAACAGTGTAATACAATTTATCGATTTCACTTTATTGGTAGTTCATATGGCAATTGCAGCTCTAGCTGCTTGTTTTCCTCATTGTTTTTCATGGCATTTATTGGTAAATGTCAAAATAAATCGCAAGAGAAACAAGAAAACTGCCATAGTGAACAGATCTGATTCAACGGAAATTTATTCGCCCCCCCGAACCATTGCCGCTACGCGTCTATCACGCGTGCGGGCGCTCGACCACACCCCGAAAGGCGGGGCTTAGAGAGGTCATCTGGTACTCGCTGAACTGGAAATATTTGGTAAATCTGGAAACGCTATCAAGATTCTGCACTCATTGCCTGGAAAGCAAGGACAATGTATTTTTAGGAATAATATTCAATTTTACGTGGTGGCCCCTAGATATTGTCCATACAGGGGAACATTAATATCATAGGTGGGCACAGGGTACATTGACTACCACCTGCAAGCAAAAGCAAAGCAAAGTTTTTTTCACTGGTAAACACCTCAAAAAGGGGTCATATGACGACCGCCTGCAGGGCCAAATTGTGATCGGACGACCGCCTGCACAAAAGTTGGATTTAAGCTGCCCATCTATGATTATTATACTGTTTTCAACTTTATTTTACGTCGATTGCATGTTAATCCCCGTGTCCTAACACGCGTTGCCTGTCGATTATTGGCTCTTTTGTAGCCATTTGAGCGACAATATATCGATTTATAGATTAAGCTATATTTTCGGATGCGTTGCAATGTGATTGAGTGAGCGTTCCCCACAACACTGCGTTGGCAGTCTATGTTACCAAAAACTCGTGAGAGGTCTTCTTTAAATTCAAAAGAGAGGTCACAGGCGACTACACAAGTGCAGGGGTGAAATATCTACCATTACAATTACAATTACAATATTTATCACGTCAGACGATAACGTCAGGTGAGGATGTGGTTTCAGGGGTCATTCTTCTCAGAATAGACGGATCATTTCGGCTGGGGTCGGAGTAGAGGATCGGTCTTCTTCCCATTCACAGACCATCTTCTTTGAAGTTGCTGGAGGAATAGACGAGATCTCTCTTAGGACCATGGACGTAGGAGGAAAGGGGAAGTAACGTGAGGCTGAAGGCAGTCCTGGTGACGCATCTTTCTTCCACTTGATTTCACCAAGCTCGAAACATCATTCAAATTGAGAATTAGCGAAACTGGTATCTGAGTAGCCAACATCAAACGGTCATACCCATCCACGGTGACCAGGCCGGCTAGGATGGGGATTCCGATCTTGTCGAGTCGTTAGTAGATAGACGAGGGGTCCGGAGGGAACTAGGGAAGTGCCCTCTCCATCAGAGCAAAATGGAGAGGGACCGCTCACGACGACTGACAGAAACGAGAATGATATCTACCATGTCCCTTCTTAAATTGGGAGGTTATACGGTGGCGGAAAACGAGTTATAATCTTTTTATGTATGCGATATGCATGCAGAATCCTTCTCATTCATTTTTTTCGGGATCCGCGTTATCCGAATTCGTCTTTTTTTTTGCTCAGTTGCGCCTGGTTAAAAAAATTATAACTAGCCTCTCCGTCGTCTTATAATCTCCCACTTTAAAGTGGAGTATGGTAGATATATCGGCCAAGTACTGTAATCGCCTCAGGCCTCTCTTTTGAGTTTAACACAAGATATTTTACCAATTGTGCTCAAAATATGGATATTCAATTTTTTTTGTTATTCTCAATAGATTCCTATTGGATAAGTAACCATAGTTTGTTAATAACAAAAACAATTTTTACTGCACAATTAATTGCAAAAAAAATGTCGACGTAATTTCCATTTGAATAACAGGTCACAGATCGATTTGCATACAACGACATAAACACCATCGTGATCAACGTCCTCGATTTTCTCAAAAACAATGGTTTCCTCAGATTCCAATTTTTCTGCTGTCCTTCGATTGTTCGAAGAATATAATTGATAAAAAAAGAAAAGAATAAATAAAAGAAGAAAAGAATAATTAAAAAAGAAAAAATATATAAAAAGCAAAAAAGAAAAGAACAGAATATAAATAATAAATAAAATAATAATAAATGCAAAAAGAAGAAAAAAATGTATTTGTATTGCAATTTCCCGGGATAAAACGGATCCCAAATGGATCCATCGCCTATTTGTCGCTCCCTGATTGCGAGAGAGAGAGAGCATTTACAACACCCCCCCCCCTCGCGCGGAGTGCTAGAGAGGGAGAATGACAGTAGGGTGGGGTGATCGCTATTCGCTATTCGAATGCAGTAGGGTGGGGTGATCGCTATTCGCTATTCGAATGAAAACCATGTCATAATCTTAATGTGGTGTGACGAATCACTTTTCTGAAGAGAACAAGTCACAAAACTTTTTGCTTTTTATGCAAATTACGATTTTCGAAAATACCGCCCATCCTAAAAATGAAGCTGCCACACTAAATTCTTTAAAATATCAGTTGTTGACAGGGGCCGCTTCTTTTGAAAGTTTTAAGTGATAAAGCAAACTCATCATATTCAAAAATCAGGCAATTCGGTTGGTGCCCCCGGTTTCTTCAGTAGATCAAAGATCAAGCACGGTAGAATTCTATCTACCTTAGGAACCGGGGGCACCAACCGAATTGCCTAATTTTTATATGTTATAAGGGATATCTACTTTATTCGATAAAACTTTCAAAAGAAGCCGCCCTTTTCTATAAAGGATTCTGGAGCGCTTCAAATGTAAAATTAGGCTTATTAGTGCCTGACATTCCCCATATTTTCTCGTCCATTTTAAAAACCATGAATTTCTCTATCCTCCAAGTGGCTCTTGTGGCCGATTCTCTCGCATATAGAGTTCTTAAGGGACAAATTACATTTTCGCGATTTAGAATTCTCGTTTATGTTTTCCAACGAAAGTTCCCAAATAAGAAGTTTTATTTACAAGTTCCAATTCGTGCTTCCACCATTATTTTTACGAGTTTTCTCTATTTCGCCTTTTAAAACCGATGAGGGGCCCGAAACATCTAATAAACGACTTCGCCCTTTCTCGTCTCTTTGCCATAGGTCAAAAAGATGCTTTGAGCAAAGTCGAAAATGTTTTTTTTGTGGTTTTTTTCAATTTTTTCTAAAAACCGAGTGTGATTTTTCAAAAATTGGCCTTCGAAATTCCAAAATATGGTCTGGCTTCGCCGTTTTTACGTACCTTTTGACCTATGCTCCATACAACAGAAGAAATAAGTATAGTAAATTTGAAGAGGTCTAAATGGCGAACCCACATTTTGGCATTTTCAAGGGGTCCTTCAAAATGCCAAAATGTGGTTTGGCTTCGTCGTTTTTTACGTACCTCTGGACCTATGCCCTTATCCATACAACAGAAGAAATAAGTGTAATAAATTTGAAGAGGTCAAAATTTTGGAGTAGTTTTGGAGTACCCCTTAGTTGAATAATTACAGGATCTCAACCTTACGAAGAAAAAGAAAACCAAAAAGGTGATAAAGTTCGACGAAGAAGACGACGGTTCTGTTGCTGCTGTAGTCGACGACAACGGATGTGGGTTTCTTTTACGTTTACGACTGACTCGGGTTAAGCGGGAATTTTCCCGCCAGTTTGTCCCTTAATTTTAGTTGAGATTTTCCAACCGGGAATTCCCAGCGAAAACTGTAAATAAGTTGTGTTAAGTTAGGCGGAACTCAAGCACTACCAGCTAGCCTCGAATGATTTCTGAAAATTGTTTGGGCGTGAGACACGCATGCCACGTAAGGATCGGGACAAAATGTGATAGTGAATGTACAGTTTCTTACCCCCACATTTAAATACTTTTTTGGAGAGAACTTATAGTGCCCGAAAAGATAGCGTTTCGCTCTTTTGCTCTAGATTGATTACATCGTCAATAGACGTCGTCTTGTGGCTATTCACATGAGAAGAAGGTAAGTGTGACGCTGAATATCTCGATTCAAATTTGAGATACGATAAAGTTGACTAACACATAAATTGTAGAGAAATCTTTGGAGATTCGAATGGAACTAAAGAATAATCTCAAAATTAAGTGGCGGAAACCTGGGATTTGCACCACATTTCCGACCCAGACACAATTATTGGTTATTTTATAGAGATTTGAAAGACTCATCGACACATATATACATTGTGGGGTCAAATCACTAGTGATCATATTGTTTCGCCTCAAAAACGAGTCAGAAATCTCGGACTTAGACGTTTTTTCGCCCGAGATAGAGATGGTCATCGAGTGATCTACCTCCCTCCACCCATGAGTCTCGCTGATCTACCCCTTTGAGACTCGCTGATCTACCAGTGATTACGGTAGTTGAACGTGTTTTATGTGTTTCCAGAATTTTGTGCGTAGTGTATCCGAGTACAAGAGGTACACGAGAAGGCAGTAGACATGCATACGCGAACCAGCAATCTTTGAGAAGTTTAACTACCGTAATCACGGGTGGAGGGAGGTAGATCACTCGATGACCATCTCTATCTCGGGCGAAAAAACGTCCGAGATTTCTGACTCATTTTTGAGGCGAAACAGTATGATCACTAGTGATTTGACCCCACAATGTATATATGTGTCGATGAGTCTTTCAAATCTCTATAAAATAACCAATAATTGTGTCTGGGTCGGAAATGTGGTGCAAATCCCAGGTTTCCGCCACTTAATTAGCCAGATAATTTTGAGATTATTCTTTAGTTCCATTCGAATCTCCAAGGATTTCTCTACAATTTATGTCTTAGTCAACTTTATCGTATCTCAGCTTTGAATCGAGATATTCAGCGTCAAACTTACCTTCTTCTCATGTGAATAGCCACAAGACGAACTCTATCGACGATGAAATCGATCTAGAGCAAAAAAAGTGAAACGCTATTTTTCGGGCACTATGAGAGCAATCTAAAAGTGGTTCATTTGAAAATTTCGATTTTTTTCTTTACCGGAGTTGTTCCGATCCTTACGTGACATGCGTGATATACTTTTGATTATAATATTAGTTTTACATTCGGGCATAGGTCGAAAGGGTGCTTTGCGGCAAGTCGAAAATGCGGGTTGGTTTTGTCAAAAATGGGCTTGAAAAACCGAAAATGCGGGTAGGTGTTTAAATTTTTTCAAAAATCGATAATTTCACATTACGCCCATAAAAAATATTAGGAGACGCAAAAAAATTTTAGCTAAACTAAAGCAATTATTCTAAGTAACACATACATGATATTACTTTCCACCTAAATATTATCATGATCCATCACCATTTCGATGTTGCAACGTATTCCATGTGAAAGCCCATATTCGATTTAGTAATATTAATCAACTGCATAAAAAAAACAACCAACAACACACTATTTGTATCAAGTATTTAACTTTCTATTACATCGACGATACGCCGGTCCGGAGTGTCCTTCTATTTCCCCTTAACTTCGTTCGGTTGTTGGTTACAAGTTTGTTGTAGTTGATTAATATTATTCTGTGATAGATTCTCTTCAAAACTCATTTTATCGATTTTCAATTTATTAAGAATTGAGTGCATAGACCAAAAGGTATGTTCCAGGGAACAAACGCAGACATCATTTCGGGTTTGCGCCAGGTTAAATATCCCGGCTGCAGATTTTTATCAAGCGTATGCAGATTTTTCTGACGTAATCGGACATGGGCTTTATGTTAAACACAAAATTGAAAAAAAAATATAAAATTTTGAAAAAAATATTTTTTCTACATTTTGAGCGCAAGATGGATTTTGCAAGCGCCAACATCTGATAATTGATCCGTTTCAAGCGTGACATACTAAAAATAACACATTTTGAATTCTTCATGGAACATACCATTTTGGTCTATGATTGAGTGAAATAATGCCATTCATATTCTAACGAATCTCGGAATTCAACGGAATGGAGATAAGGTAGTGTGACTGGGATACGGTAGGCTACTTTCACTGTTCCCAATTGCCGGCCCACTGCCGGTCTTACCTGTGTGGCCTCCTCGCATCCCTCTTTCTTCTTATTTATTGCCTATAATTTTTAAAAATATATATATATATATAAAGATCCTATAAAAAAGAAGAAAAATTCTCAAAATGAGGGTTGGCTTCGTCGTTTTTACGTACCTTTCGACCTATGCATTCGGGGCTCGTAATTACCATATTTGAAGGAAATATCGCCTTACAGCCTGTCCGAAGTAGCTATTAAGCTATTACGAATGCAATACTACAATATCGAGCTCAATTGAACTATGAAAGAGCTACTAGGTTAGCTGACACCTTTAAAAAACATGAAGAATATCACGTGTCACGTAAGGATCAAGACAAGTATGGTACACCCAGATAGTCGAAATTCTTAATTATTTATTTTTGGAAAGCCATCATCGTGCTCGAAAAGGTAGCAATGGTCGTTTACTGTCTGAATCGGGAAAAAATTCTCTACTTTGAGGCGGAATATCTCGGTTCGGCGTAAATTTAAAAGAAGTTGAGTAAGAGAAAAATTTCATAGAATTTCCAGTAGTTTGAAATCATCACAATTAAATTTCCGGAAATTAAATGTATTGTGAGTTAATGGGCGGAAAACTGCCGCTTGCGCCAGACGCCAGGCTTTTATTGGCTCAGATTGTAGATATCGAAAAGAAGCATCGACTGATAAAACTGTGGGTCGAAATTCGACCGTCGAATTGTTTTCAAAATCAATATTTCAGCCATAAGTGGGCAGCAAATTATAGATATTTTTTGCAGAGTCCTCCCACCCCCCGTTTCACTCGATTACATAGTGCCCAAGCATTGACCAACTCCCTAAACCTTTAACTTTTCACAATTTTAACCTTTGCATAATGCCCCTCCATCAGTATTTTCGAAAATGCAGAGTGCTCCCGGGTGACCGTGCCCACGTATGATTTCAGCCGAAAAACGGGTGTAAAGTTACTTTGGTTTAGCACCTCAGAGAGAGACAGATCCTCACGGTGATCTCGTCAAAAACCACCTTATGAAAAAAGCGAGAATATCTTGTCGAGCATAATGAGGGCTCTCCAAAATGTATAGAAATGAGGGGGCCAGCAATTGTACTTCCAATACCTGCTTTGTCTCGATCCTTGCATGACACGCGTGATATAGAAGTCGTTCAGTTGGCGATTCACTTCGTTCGGTTTACTGTAAATCACTTCGTCTACCTTTGCGAGGGGGTTCCCTTTATCCGAGACCATGAAAATCACTGTCAGTCGACCGCCCGCAAAAAAATTGGATTTTGGCTGCCCATCTATGACTTCGCAAAATTCCAGGTTGCGGACAGCCGAGACGCTATGGAAAAGTCGAAATACGATCCACAATTTTTTTTACTGATTGCGAATCGAATGAATTTTTTTTTAAAAGCTTGAACAAAGATCTCTCGTTATGTCCCGCTAATTGCCCAGATTGGCCGATGGTGCAGTAGCGGGTCTTAGCGGGCGACTTTTTAAAACCCATTTACACACTTTAAAATTATGCGAACCGCGCAAATATATAGTTTTCGATACGGCGAATAAAATTGGTGGATCGCCATAAACTAAATAACGTTAAATTATTGAGTAATTAGGCAATTCATTATTTAATATTACCAGTTATCGATAAAGTTCTCTAGAATCAGGGAATCTCGATTACCCGACTCTGGAAAACCCGGTTCTGCGTACCATCCTTGACTTCGTCTCCTCACCTTTCTGTTTCTTTGCTTGATTCTTTCCATACTTTTTAGATTCGATTTATTGATTTTCCAGAAATCCCGGAACCCCGTTGCGGGCCACCGACCGCTGCGGGTTTCCAGCTCAACTCTGTTTAAATGCATAATGAATACCTTAGTTTCCTGTCTCATACCTTAAAATTTTCGAAACATGCTTTGGAGTTGTCTCTCTAACCCAAACACCATTTTTTTGGATTATGAAGGAAAAATTGGAAATCATATACATCACACACACAACCCACGGTTCCTCACGAAAGAAAATTTGTCGGCTTTCGACGTGGCCCTGGTTGGCCATTACTTTACATTAAACAATTGTGCGATTCAAAAACCCAGCAGTCTACGACCATTTTCGCTCATTAGTCCATATTTCCGAACATTATATTCCCCATTAAGGCTCGAAAAGCATTTCATTCCTATTTCATAAAACGTGGACTCCACTGCTATTGAAATCACATACTAATATCACGGAAATATTGTTAGCGTTCCGGCAATTTTTGCACAGTAGTTTCGTTATTAACGGAGCAGGAAATTTACGCACAATACAATGTTTTTGAACACCCTGCAATAATTATGCATGGGATTACTTGATTTCAGCCGAGTTGAAACTGGGTAAGAAGAAGAAGAAGAAGGCCCCTGTGATCGGTGGAGAAGATGAGGGTGAAGCTCGCACGGATGATCTTGGAGAGCTAGGTGATATTAATTTGTATATATATATATATATATATATATCCATTTTCGTTTCTGCCAGTCGTCGTAAAAAATAAAAGTCATATTTATCACTAAATAATGGCATACTACACTTTATAATTTTAAATTTTCGGAATTTTTTTTTGGCAAAACGTCGCGGAGGGGATCCGAACCCACGTGGGTCGGGCAATAGGAAAACTGAAAAATGATGTTGGAAATTCAAATACTAGGATGGAAAACTTATTTTGCGATAATATATTCAAGTTATTAGTTTTAAAGCTATTATCCATTATTTTTCATTAAAATGATTTGTAAAACATAGTTGCATAGGTGAGTTTGCCCCATAAATATAACCATAGAATCAGCTTTTCACGGCGGTTCGAATGAGCTATGTCACGACGTTCACACTTTAACGGGTCAAAAAAGCTTAATTACAGGCTAATTAAGCAAATTAGCGATAAATTAAATACTTGGCGAGATTCGCCATGAAATTCTGATAGAGCACGTGAGACTTCGATGCTATATGTAAAGCTGAGCGAGAAATATTTGAAAAAGTGAATTCACTTTATTCCGGCGCGGTGCCGTTTTGGCGCCAAAATTTAAATTCATGAATAATGAAAACGCCACGTTGTAGAGCATCGAAAACTGCACCTAATCTATCGCGGACATCGTCATATATATACGGCAGTTTATTGAGAAAATAAAATCTCAGCCCTTCAGGAATCGGTCGATCTAACCTAGTGGACGCTAAATTCCCGTGGCCGGACTATACATATGAGGAGATGCTCACGATTGTTTTCGATATCATGAGAGAGAAGAACCCCGATCTTGCCGGGGACAAGAAAAAGTTCGCAATGAAGCCTCCTGAGGTACTTGCCTTAATGTTACCGACCAAGGGAAATTTTTGCCGCAACGCGTCTGCGACGCACTACGCGGCACCAATTTTGAAAGGAAGACTTGGAGATTATTTTTTCTCTCATTTTCACTGTCAAATAAGACAAATGTCGCATCCTATCATCATTGATGTGTCATTTATGTGTTGATGACTTTTATTGAAACGCACGATCGGAAAAGAAAAAAGCATGTCAAAATTTTAAATATTTTAAAATCTATTGGAGATGGAATCAGAAAGATTCAAATTTTATTTATTCATATGATCCGCTGAACACCAAAGAAATTTATAAAAAAATAAAAAAAAGGGTCGAAAAATAGATGTCAAAAGCACTTTGAGCCGGAAAACCGTACTGGTGTACTGTACATACCGTGTCAAGCGGGGGAAGAAAGCTCATTTGCGTGGCGCTAGTTTTCCTCTGCGTCTCTGCCCTAATCCGATTAGCTCGGAGGACTCTATGAAACATAAAAGAACAGTGTTCTAAATATTTCGGTTGCAACCAGAAAAAAGTTTATCAATTGCGCGATTGAAGTGCAGAAATACACGTAGGGTCCTGAAATAAAGTAGGCGATGTCCCCTGCTCACGAAAAAAGCATGAAAGGGACTATGGGCTAGGATGAAAGATCATGATCCAAATATGGGTGGTGGGGGGGGGGGGTTGATTGACCAAATCTAAGTGACCCATCATAGCATAATTGTGGACGTTCCGCAACGAATCGCACCTACCGCACCTCCGAAATATAACATTGAGAATTTAGACAAATTTTGTCGGTTACTGTACTGGTTGCTTACGGTTACTGTAGGTGATTCCTGTACTACCGTATACCCTCCACGCAATTACCATTGAAGATCTGCCACATGCGACATACTCCCAGTCCAAATTCTCAATTTCACATTTCCGGGGTATGATATATTGGGTTAACGACCGTAACCCACTTACGGACTTACGGTACTTTGTTATCGTTGCGGGACCACCACAGTTGTGTTACAGTAGATCACTTGACTTTTGGTCAACATAAACTCCAACCCATATTTGGACCATAACAACCAATTCAACCTATTCTTGCCCATAACCCCTTTTCGATCACCCATGGCCCTCATTTATGCTTTTTGGTAGGTAAATTTTCATAGTTTCTCACATTCAATTGATATCTCCTCTGCGGAAAGTGAAGATATGGACAGGGCGTTTTGAAGGGATGCTAGAAAAAGCACATTCCGACAAAGTTACGAGAGCAGATTTTTCGATCTCAATCTTATTATTGTATTAAAAGTTCAGAAAGGTAAACCCCCTCAAAGGGGCAAAAAACGTCGTTTCGCGCATTCCATTGATATCTCCTCCGCGGAGTGAAGATAAGGATATGGCTTCTTGATAGAAAGGTAGGCAAACCACTTGCCGACAAAGTTACGGGAGCCGATTTTTCGATTTCGAACACATTTATTCCTTTTAATTAGAATTGTAGACCACTGAATGAAATCTAGTAATAGAAAATTGTCCATAACTCAGCTGTAACAGGTCCGTTGAATTTGATTTTTGGATATGCTATTTTGATTCTCATTCCCTACCGAATACCGTTTTTATATCGTGTCTAGCATGTCTCATCTCTGAGTTATGAACTTGCAACCGAATCTCAGAAATCCGACATGTACATGAGCATCGATTTACTCTCGCCGCCCTCTAATCCCCTAGACATTCGCTCCACGCAAATTGGCTTTCTTCCCCCGCTTGACACGGTGTGCTGTAGTTTCTGCTATTTCTCCATTTGTGGTGTGGATACGGTATGAAAGGCGACTTTCCCGAAAAGTAAAAAAAAAAAATTGTTCCAAACATCATTTTGCCTCAATTACTTCATTCTTTCTGTATACTAGGCCGAAGATGAGCGTTATTGTTGATCTTTCTTGTAGTACACATCCAAAAAAATTACATTTGAACCCCTTTTTCATAGTTCGTAGGCTTTCTTTTTTAGCGAAGACAACGAAAACATGGTGAAGAGTGAACGAAATGATGATTGGGACAATTTCCAGACTTTTGAAAAAAGTCGCCATTCTTACCGTATCCACACCACAAATGGAGAAACAGCAGAAACTACAGTACACCAGTACGGTTTTTCGGCTCAAAGTGCTTTTGACATCTATTTTTTCGACCATTTTTTAAAAATTTCTTCAGTTTTCAGCGGATCATATGAATAAATAAAATTTGCACCTTTATGATTCCATCCAATAGATAAAAATATTTAAAATTTTGACATGCTTTTCCTTTTCCGATCGTGCGGTTCAATAAAAGTCATCAACACATAAATGACTCCGCTTGATGATAGGATGCGTCTTATTTGAAAATGAAAATGAGAAAAAATAATTTCCAAAAATCATACTTTCAAATTTGGTATATTTTGAGTTTTTATATTTTTATTTATTTTATTTTGTTATTTTATTTTCCCCTGCACTTAAAAGGGTATGAACACATGATTTCATTTTGAAAATAATGAGTCGTCTAGAGATGGAAGGAAAGGACAATCACAGTCGTTTGGCGTTTATTGTTATTTGTACGTGTTCTTATTACTTTTTGTAATTCATGATGGCAATACCGGTATTTGGAAATGATCTCCAATTGAACATGGACCTACTACTAAATCAGAATAGTATCAATATATAAAAATACGAGAAGGACACCTCGAGCCATCAGTGATTTTCATGGTCTCGGATAAAGAGAACCTCCTCGCAAAGGTAGACGAAGTGATTTACAGTATACCGAACGAAGTTAATCGCCAACTGTTTATATTTCACTTGTTATCCCATTCTTTGCAATATTTAAATAATTGTGAATATTATAGCTTTGCGAAGGGGTATATCGATCCATGGTGTATATATGTGATTTGAAATGTTTGAATGAATTTAAGTTGGGTTACTGCCGATAAATTGCATTCCCGAAATCCGCCCTAAAAATATTTCATTTCGGGTGTTTCTCGGGAATGAGATATCTCACGTTTGGAAAAAAGATTTTCGATCAATTTTTTTCAGTCGATAGGTTTTGCCGAGTAGTACAAGGAAACCCCTTCGCACAGGTGGGAGTATGATTGCGTTCAGAAGATATGGTCAGTCTAAAATTAAGAAAAGTTTGAATCCTGCCAAAGTAGACGTAAATTTCTCAAAACTTATCCCAACTGGGACTCTTACAAATATCAGGAGTTATCGTACGACATGTCTAGTTACATGGGAGGGTGATTGCGAGGGGCTAAAGGGGGTCGCATAATGGTGATATTCTTGATTGAAAATAAATGTAAACGTGTTTCTCAACATTGGTGATTATTGAAAAAAAAATTTTGAATTGTTATTTTGTGTTTATCATTTTTTGTTGTGATAATATTTAAAAAAAATATCAAATTTGAATTTCCCGCGCTGGCGACCTCCCCCTCCCCTCCCCCGGTCGTCAGAACCCCTCGCGCGGCTCCCAGAATTCGGGGCCCATGAAAATCACTGGGAGCCATGTCTAAAGCCTGCAAAAAGTGTTATGTGGTTCTGCGTTTTGTGGGGGTAAACTGTGTGCTATGCGGTTGGATTTGCGCTCCCAAATCCTTTATGAATACTAAAGGATCTGACATTCAATGACCACTTTTCTTCAACAGAGTTTCGGAGGAAAAAATTCCGTGCAACGGGGCAATATGAGAAGTTCACTATTCCTGAGTGTTCACTCAGTTCACCACTACCGTAACCCGGTTCACTATGTTCGCTACGTTCACTTACAGTATTTTCAGTTGTTGATCCTACTTTATTTACTGTTTTCGTTAAATATTGTCTCACTGAATTCAAACCATTCCCAAAACCGCGTCAACAATAACCGTCTTTATATCAGATCATTCGACTTACAAACTTCAGAAAAGAAGTAGAAGTTCCGAGTTAGAATCACGAATCTAACCGGAGAGAGACATATCATATTGATTCACAATGAACATGATCCAAATATGAGCCCGTTTGTGATAGTCTGGGAACACACTACGGGGACCGCACTGTAGAAAATATAAACACTCGAAGTGTCTTCCATGTTCCATTTGAATTTAATGCCTCACTAATCAGGAAAAAAAAGATAATAATTCCCATCCGCCCAAAAATATATATATTTATGAAGACTTAATGTCGTCAATAGTGTGAGTAGCAACACAACGAGTTCTAATTCTCCGAAGTTTGACAAGTTGGTTGAGAAAAAAAAACCGCTGAAAATCTTGAAATTAGCTAAATTTTTGAATTTGGATATCAGGTCGGAGAGTATTTAGTGAGAAATGACACATACTTAATCGGCATCATTGCCATCGAAAGTGCCGAAAATTTATCCCAAATTTTATATTTTCTAAAGTGCGGTCCCCGTAGTGTGTTCCCAGGGGTGATATGTCTCTCCGGTTGGACTCTCCTCCCTGCAATATCATTTTGCTGTATTATCGGTGTTTCTAACTCGGTATGTCTACTTCCTTTAAGAAGTTTGTAAGTCGAATGATCCGATATAAAGACGGTTATTGTTGACGCGGTTTTGCGAATGGTTTGAATTTTGTGAGACAATATTTAACGAAAACAGTAAATAAAGTAGGATCAACAACTGAAAATACTGTAAGTGAACGTAGCGAACATAGTGAACCGGGTTACGGTAGTGGTGAACTGAGTGAACGTAGTGAACCCTCAGGAATAGTGAACTTCTCATATTGCCGTGCAACGGGATATCTTCACCACTCATGGAGAACGTAGCGAACATTGTGAACTATAAAAGTTTGGTGCCGATCTCTCGTTTCGTCTTTTTGGTCTAGTGCCGGGCATGCGAAGAGACATAGGTCAAAAGGGTGCGTAAGGGCAAGTCGAAAATGTGGGTTGATATTTTCGAAAATGGGCTTGAAAACCGAAAATGTGGGTTGATGTATTTAAAAAAATCCCAAAATCGATAACACATCTGCGAAAATTTATTAGAACATGAAAAACATAAATTAATAAAAAATAAAAATAACACTAATTGTCCGCCTAAATATAATCATTATCCGTCGGTATTTAAATGTGGCAGCATGTTCGCTTTAGTCATTTCTATTTTAACGAAGCTCTAAATTTAAGATGTTGTGTGATTTGGATTCGGCAGGCACTTTTCACATTGGACAATCGCCGGCTCCATGACCGGTCTTACCTGCGTGGTCTCCCGACCCCCACCTCTCTCTTTGGGTGCGATATGTCAGAGATCTCAGACATCCTCTCATAAGCAAGCATCTTACTAGGAAACGGGTCCCTGGAAACTTCTTGCTTACATTTAAGAGCCCGTTTGCTTAAGAGTCAGACAATCTTCAACACGCTCCGTACAGTGATTTTGTAACAGTCCTATATTATGACGGTTTTTAGTACATCTCGATAGGTAAGAGACAATGGTCAAATACCATGTCATGCAAATTTGATGGTAGGTCACAGTAATTCCTCGAAGATACAGCATTTTCGCACTTTTTTGGTTGAACTAGAGAACCAATGGACTAAATGCCAAAGCCTAAAAAAGACTCAGGCTTAATTTCTATTTAGATTTTCATGATGCCATTGGTCTGTTAAATATAAGAGCGGTAGTGAAAATAAAATTAGCATCTACCTTCCAAAGAAAGTGTAAGGTTATCGCTTAATAGAGATGAACGGTACCACAACCAGTGACCTACAAAAAAAATTGGTGTAAAACAAACGCTACCCAACTGAGTTATGATTTATTAACCAAGTCTAAAATTGCCTTCCAACGCCGATCTGCCCAAGGAATAGTGCAATTTACATGTATTCTTCCTTTCATTTCGGATTATTCCACACCGCGCAGTCCCGTGAATGAGAGAGAGTGAAGTTTCATGTAAATTGCAATATTCCTTGGGCAGATCGGCGTTGGAAGGCAATTTTAGACTTGGTTATTAAATCATAACTCAGTTGGGTAGCGTTTGTTTTACACCAATTTTTTTTGTAGGTCACTGGTTGTGGTACC
Source organism: Pristionchus fissidentatus (assembly GCA_036245785.1). Classification (NCBI taxonomy): domain Eukaryota; kingdom Metazoa; phylum Nematoda; class Chromadorea; order Rhabditida; family Neodiplogasteridae; genus Pristionchus; species Pristionchus fissidentatus. The sequence continues at coordinate 23,704,670 of BTSY01000005.1, read as the reverse complement.
GTTCATCTCTATTAAGCGATAACCTTACACTTTCTTTGGAAGGTAGATGCTAATTTTATTTTCACTACCGCTCTTATATTTAACAGACCAATGGCATCATGAAAATCTAAATAGAAATTAAGCCTGAGTCTTTTTTAGGCTTTGGCATTTAGTCCCTTGGTTCTCCAGTTACAACCAAAAAAGTGCGAAAACGCTGTATCTTCAAGGAATTACTGTGACCTACCATCAAATTTGCATGACATGGAATTTGACCATTGTCTCTTACCTATCGAGATGTACTAAAAACCGTCATAATATTAGACTGTTGCAAAATCACTGTACGGAACGTGTCTGACTCTTAAGCAAACGGCCTCTTAATCAAGTTCGTTTGCTTACTGCAAATGGTGAGAGAGAAGGTGAAAACTAGCAAAATTCTGTATCGAGAGGGTGCGAACTCAGTACCGTAGAATTGCTGGTCGAACAAGCTACCTACTGCGCTACTCTCTGGATCATACATTTTCGTCCCACCCACAATGCGGCTTATTGCGAAATATATAAACTGGCCAGAAATCGCTATAAACTGGCCAAATCTATAGTGCACGTCCCATAAAACTGGCCAGATTTGAATTGATTCTTACTAAACCTTCCGCGTATTTATAGATTCGTTTCGAGGGTCAAAACTGCCTCCAAAAAAAGTTCACCGACATTGTGTGTGTTTTAAAATGTATGCTCTGGATGCTGTGAGAGTGCTTACTGGAGTTCACGACAGACACTACGCTCACTGAGCCGCTCGAAAATAAGCAAGTGGTTTGTTAAGCAAATGAGTTAGCAAGTGCTTTTCTTAGCAAATTCGCTCTGAGAGCAGTGAACCCGAATAGCCTTTTTATGAATGACTCAAACTAAAATTGAAACTGTAGCTACAGATGGAAATTTTTTTATGTGAGATTATCTGAGAGGGTGGACATATTTCTTCAAGGCTTGGCACAGAAATAAATATTCGATAAAACCCTAACAATTCTATGTTGTAGTGCGTTGAATGCGAATTACGACTGCGCCATTCCGGGAGCTCAAAAATGCTTATACGCATCAGGACAAAATATTCGTTCTTCTGACGTTAAAAAAACTTTCGATTCCTAATGCGATTGCTAGTCCATCCAATTGCAACAATTTTTTTACCAGAGTTTTTACCATGCAGCCTAGTTATTCTTCAAAAATAGTTTCTTACGTAATATTCAATATTTTATTCAAGCATTACCACTAGAAATTCTGGAAAATTTTCATCCTATTACTTCGCACAGCAGTTGCACACAATATGAAGCCGTTCGCCTAAGAATCGGGCAAGCGCCGGCACAGTAAAAAATGTCGATTCTCTGCAAGTAGGAATTATCATTTTTCACAAAAGGCGCCAGATGGCACCACGTCGAAATCACATTTTTATCAAATACTTCGGCAACATAAGTCGCTTGTTTTTTGTCCTTGTGGTCTCTAGGGCAGATTTTCACGGCGGTTACGCCTGTGTACTTAATTTTGCATGATTATTATTAATAATTTTGAAAAATGCAACTTTTTGCTGAGTAATTTCTGACCTTGTTAACGTATACATATCGGACCGGCGTGACGTGACGTTTCCAAATCTGTATTTTGAGCGAATTTCGTCATGCGAGTTTTAAATGAGTTAACATAAAGTGGATCGAGAATGTAAGTAAAAGAAGTAACTCCCTCTCTTTCCCTCATCTCCAGTGACCTCCCCTCTACGTGCTTTCTCAAAATACCACGTTCTCTCGCCTTCCCAGGACGACAAGACTCACGGGAAGGCGAGAGAAAGGGGTAAATAGTGTAAATTGTAGTATACATTCCACTATGAGGGCCATTTTTTTGGCTTTGCGGATTACGCTGGTAACATTATTTCCCGGCACCTCCGAAAAAAATAGGGAGATCGTTTATCTCTTGTCGAAGTAGTGCTAGAGGCCGCAAATTTTGCAGAAACTATGAGAGTATAGTATAATACCTTCATACACAATTTGACTATCGGTCTCTCATTTCGAAATTTTGAAAACAAATCGAAATGCGATTTTTGCATTACCAGAATTCGCCGCTACGTTGTGCTAAAAATCTGAATTTTTGTCATCCTGTGCAAGTACCATCAGGCACAACAGGTACATGTTACGAAGCCCATGAAATGTATTCACAGCTGCTGAAGTTCAAAAACAATCGAAATTCAGACTGGGCGGAGCTTGGTAAATGCAGGCCGAGCATATTCACTCTTTCCTTCTGAGGTAAAGAACGAATCCAAATCGTGCAACTCGTTTTATAAAACGTGTATATATTATAGAAGCTTTATGGAACCCCGTAAAATTTCAGCTTTCAAATTGTTGTTTGGGAAAAGTTGCATTTTGGTTAGAAAAGAAAAAAGTTATAAAAGTTGCGACTAATATGAGGGGTATCCTAAAATTTACATTCAGCATTTCGACTTTTTGAGTGTATGCTCTTTTTTCCTCACGCGACCCACACGTTATCAATTTGGCCATTTACAAATGGAAATAATGAGTTAAATTTTCTCTTCACTTGTGAATGGCCAAATGGAGGATCTTCAAACATGCATATGTGGGTGTCAGACATTTTACTTCCTCCCCCATTTTATCTCTATACTTACATAACACGCGTTAAAATACGGGTTCATTTAATATTAAAGTTGTCCGTTCTGACATGTTTTAAAAAAGTTTTTTTTTTAATTTTTTTTCCGCAATATCCTGTTCTTGCTCTATCGCAGGGCTAATGGTTAAAATGAATATATCAGGGTGTCCCGAAAGATCGTGCATATTTCGCAGCAAATTTCGAAAGCACTTAAGTTTAGTTTAATTGTAAGATCAGACCAATTTTCGTTATTATCCACTTCTGACATGTACATGATGTGTAGATCACGGCATTTTACAGGGGGTGTAGATGAGAGGTAGATCAAAAGAGAGTAATGGGAAGGGGTCAGCGAGAGAGGAAAGAAAGCGAGAGAGCCTGTGTACTGGCATTTTGCCAATCCCTTGATTCTCTCGAAGGGAAATTACGAGAGACGTTCAAAATTGTTCCCGCCAAAACGCCGTGTAGATCACACCTTACGAAAACTATTACTGCAAACATACAGTACTTTCGCTTTAAATTATAAGGCTGTTAAGAAAGTTTCGCTCGATTTTGGGTGTGACATTGGAGTCACTGTATCTCAGCGTGTGTCAATACAAACAGCCCGTGTTCTCAGTATGTTATGGAGCAATAGCTATTGTCTATATTACATTTATAAAATGATACGAACACAAAAAAGTCAAAATGGTACTTCCTGTGTTTACCAAAGCAAAAGAGCGGGCAAAAGTGAGAGGGTCGCGTACGTACCTGTGTGGTAAACAACGGAAGTCCGTCATTTGACTTTTTGGTGTGATCGTATCATTTTAAAAATGTAATAGTCATACACTGGCTGAACTATTCGCAACTTCTAGCTCCGGGAAAAATACGAAGCAAGCAACTTACTGCAAACCCGGGATAAAATTCACAGAGGTTGGATTTTTGAACGGAAATTTATCTGGCATTGGGCCTGATCAAAAAGGAGTAGCCCCATAACACACCTCTCTACCACTATACTTCATTCGGTGGTCAGTTTGCAGAAATTAGAGATGTGACTAGTCGAATATAGTAATCTCATTAACAACGTGCCCATATTGGGATCACGCAACTCAGTAGGCTAGCGCACACATATTGTCTACTCAGGGGCGCTGTATTCGTGGACTATTCAGACAAGTATTTATCACAATGGATTAGCATATCGAACCTCCTGTGCCTAGAGAATTGAAAATGCATAAAATCGCAAAAATCTCGAAATTTTTCGAAAAATCGCTCTTATGGTGGTTTCGTAGAAATTCTCTGGTATCGGAACAAGGATGGTTCGAGACATGTTTCTAATAGAAACTTTTTTGACTATGGTTACTTTCCAGAATAATCAAGAGAAATTAGAATTTCATAGTGAAACAACGTAGAAACATTCGTCAATTTGTCAATTTCGATAACAAAAAAAGGGGTGATATAGTTTATAGAAATATTTTTCTGCCTCGAATAATGCAATGTAGTTGCTATTAATATCAATTGAAAGTAGTGTAAGTGCTATATGTTTGACCATAATACCAGCCCATATCATTGTTGAATTCCTCATTGTCAGTAACATCCGGAATCGAGATTTTGATCGTAGCTTTTTTTTTGATTTTGATCGTTGATGTAAATGTGGCATAGGGCGTAGTAGATATACCTACCAATGTAGTTTGTAATACTACACATAGTAGATCTCCTTTCCCTACTTTTGTAATAGTAGCTCTAAATCTAGACACCGTTCAATACCCACCATGCGCAATTATGAGACCAATAGATTTGTTGGTATTAATCGATGGCTACCACAACGTGGGCGAGAAATAGGAGGATGATGAACCTTCAAAATCAGTTATGCTCATAGTCCCTAAATTCTGTTATTTGCAAATTACTATTTTGCACTCTGCCAGGCCCTGGAAATTTCTTACTCTTCCTATTTAATCGCTAAGCTGGTGTGTACAGGCTGTGAGAGAGTGGAAATTTAAAAGTTGCCCGAAGGAAGTAAATTCAGGAAAAGTCTTGCTGAAAGTCGAAACAAATCAGTTATCGATCGCGAAATTTTGGTAAAATTACGGCACGTATTTGTATAAATACATGTGTATGAATTTGTATAAATACATTTCGATTAAATAGGAAGAGTAAGAAACTTCCAGGGCCTGACGCGGCATTGGCATTTGAGTGCAAAATAGTAATTTGCAAATAACTAATTTGCATGAACACCATTCAAAAATGTCTGAAAGTAAAATATACTTGTATTTTGATGGGCTATCGATTGCGCTATTGAATGAGAAGAGTAGTTGCGAATTTGCAAAAATGATTTGTGCCGTCACAAACACGTATTGTTTTTTCCCTGAGGCGGTGAGCCGTTTTTCGACTTCCGGAACATCATAGTTGCTAGAACCACTCACCGCGCTACAACATTGGGTTGCCAGTTGGATATAGAAAATTTCGTCAACTGCCAAGATTCTGAACAAATTTGTCGATCCTCTCAGATAGTCTCATAAGAGAGGAATCGCGAGAAACTCGGCCATAGCCAGGACGTAGAAATTTTTATTTTTTGATTTGGCTGAAAATTATACCTAAGGTATTTCAACACCTCTATCGATTGGCGTTGATAGAATTTTGATAAAAAATTTAGCAATCGCGTGAAACATATCCAAACCTGGAGTCTCGAATTTTTCCCCCAAGGGGGCAAAGTTTGCAAAACCATAACTTGGTTCAAAATAAAGATAGATAATTGCGGTTATGTTTGTTAGATAGATAATATTGTTGGCTACAGTAAGAACCGTGCCAACTCATTCCTGGGTGGCGCGTTGGTGCGGAGCGGTCGGTTTCGTGAAAAATGTTATAAGTCACGTTAAAATTAAAAGTGGTCTTAGGTTCTTTGTTAGTTCTGAAGAGCACCGCAGTTACTCACTATAACCGAGAAATTGGCCAAATCGGCCCATGCATGGGAATTGCGCTAAGGTGAATTTTTTTTTGTTAAAAATTTATTTTTTATTTCTGCGACAATCAGTGCTATTTGCGTTAAAAATATTCGCAAATATATTTGGACCATGACCCAGGGTTCATGGTATTTTTCAAAAAAAAGTTTTTAGTTTCATAGTTCTTCTTTAGGTATATGAAAATTAATGTGGGAAATATTTTGTAAAATATGAAACCGATCATCGCATAACGAGTGCTGAAATGCAATAAGCATTTAGTGTCTATGGTTAGATGCACAATTCTTCACCCTAGCATCATATCTAATAGTTATGAGAACATTAGTCCACAATAGGACGCTTCAAAAGCAGAATTTCGTAAAAAGTTAAATTCAGCCCTGAAATTTTTCAGATTTTTTTCTCAAAAAATTAGCTTTAATCTGGAGACAAGAATTGTATATATCCAGGTCCCAGGTCCCAAAACCGGGTTTTAGTTATTTCCCGGCTCTGAAGCCGGAATCGACGTAACTTTGTTCACAGACACGCTGCAAAGCTCTGGAAGAGCTCAAAATGAGCGCAAAAATATGGGGAATAATTCTTCTTTTTAAACCTTTGTGCTACATCTTCAAAGAAAAAAGTTGTCAAAAAAAATTTTAAAAAAACCAATTTCCAACGGTCGAAGTGAAAAGAGCGGTACTTATTTTCTGAAAGAGGAACTCATTATGGGTAAGAAAAAAATTTGAAACTTGAACTTTAGGTAGGGCCCCTTGGCCGAAAAATCGCTCTGAACCTTGGAAACCCACGTTTTTCGTGTTTCCCCCAGATGTAAACGGTTTTCACAGATATTAATTCATGCTATAAGGCTGTTAAGAAAGTCTTGCCCGATTTTCAATATGAACTTTGAGCTTTCAGTTGAACCAAGTTATGGTTTTGCAATCTTTACCCTCTTGGGGAAAAAATTCGAAGACTCCAGGTTTGGATATGTTTCACGCGAGTGCTAAATTTTTTATCAAGGAGGTGTTGAAATACCTTAGGTATAATTTTTAGCCAAATCACAAAATAAAAATTTCTACGTCCTGGCTATGGTCGAGTTTCTCGCGATTCCTCGTCATCACTACGCAATTTTGTTTTTGATGTCGCATATGGGGATATAATAGTTCGACTTACAGTAGCGGTCGAAAGTCTTCGGGTGATTTTTAAATCTGATACAACTTTTGAACCCGAAGAGGCTTTGATTTGATATTGTTGGGTCTTATGCGAAACCCATTGGAGATGACGATTCAACTATTGAGGTGTTACGAAATACTTCAGTTATTGCGTTGTGATAACGCAATCAGCGCATACTTTTTTGAATGGGCATTATTCTTACATGGATTTTTTCCTGCTCACCTAACTTTCAGGGTGTGGAGACATGCCCAAGGTCTACCTATAAAAAATTTTTCAAGTTGCTGCGGTGTCGCTACTTGGCTGCAGCCATGCTGCAAAATCGAGGTCGGCCTAAGGATGATCCAATATTGCATAGTGGTGATGTAATTTGTGCTTGAAAGAGCAAGCCATGTGCTATAGAGCAAGCCATCATGATTCCATTGATGGGTATGCCAGCCTTCTACGTTAACTCAGAGCCGAGATGCACTGAAAAGTCAGGACCTTGTCGAAGGGCTGAAAAACGGTCGTTGCCAAAGCAGTGTCCTTCCGGAAATCGATCGCCGCGGGCAGGAATCCAATCGAAACGCTTATTGCCCCGAGCAATCGGATCTCTCATAGATTCTTTACCGAATCCACGCCCAAACCAGATCTCTAGAGCAAGTCCTATAAAGGGGCCCTCGGTCAGACCACAATAATGCGAAAAAGTGACTTACGTGCCCTGGGGGCAAATGGTAGGCTACCGCGACCACATTCTCAGGATAATCTGCAGTCATGATGGCGATCATTTTGGTGCATTGGTCGGGTCTGTGGGATGTCTAGAAGGCGAGACGACCTCGATTTTGCAGCATGGCTGCAGCCAAGTAGCGACACCGCAGCAACTTGAAAAAAATTTTATAGGTAGACCTTGGGCATGTCTCCGCACCCTGAAAGTTAGGTGAGCAGGAAAAAATCCATGTAAGAATAATGCCCATTCAAAAAAGTATGCGCTTGCGTTATCACAACGCAATAACTGAAGTATTTCGCAACACCTCAATAGTTGCATCGTAATCTCCAATGGATTTCACATAAGACCCAACAATATCAAATCAAAGCCTCTTCGGGTTCAAAAGTTGTATCAGATTAAAAAATCACCCGAAGACTTTTGACCGCTACTGTATGTATGTAGATTCGCCACTATATTGCATCATTCATATCCCATAACGTAATGCCTCAATGTGGTAAATATTTTGGAATAACCCTAGTGGTTCGTCAGAAATCTCGAAAAAAAGTGCACGAACTTTAGGGTCACCTCTATTAAAAGGGGGAAACATCATTGTGAAAAAGAACCGCGTGCTATTGAAAATAAATAAAATCATTGGAAGGAAGTCAGACGCTAGGCATTGTTCAAAATTAATTTCCTCCTTACGTCTAAACTTTCGGGGATGTGACGTGATATTTCCGTTTTATTTTCTTTATGTCGTATCCTGAACATAGAGATCCGAACGGTGATTCATAATGATTTGAAGAATGCGACTGATTCTCTTGCGATTTTTTTTCAAATTAGTGAGAAAAAAATTTAAAGTGGAAATGCTCGAAAATATTCTATAGGTTGGCCGAGCTGGCAGCAAGAAGACTGCATTCGTCAACTTCAACGAGATCTGCAAGTTGCTGAAGAGAAATAACAAACACGTTCTGCAGGTACCGATCATGTATCATGTAGTGGAGAACACTTCCTTTGAATTTTATCAAAAAATATTTTCTTTGTACATTTTCGGAAAGATGATTTAGCGAAAAGGCAAGAATAAAGTTTTGAGTTCCTCATGGCGGAACTGGGAACAACTGGATCGATAGACGGCAACAATTGTCTTATCGTTAAGGGAAGATTCCAGCAGAAGCACTTCGAGAGTGTCTTGAGGTGTTGTTGAGCTTCTTTTTCACTTAATTTTTATGCCATACTGATTGAAAATGAATTATATTGCAGGAAATATATCAAGGAGTATGTTATGTGTCACACATGTAAGAGTTCCGATACGGAGCTGACGAAAGACACTCGTCTCTTTTTCCTTCAGTGTTCCGTGTGTGGATCCCGTTGCTCTGTCGCCGCCATCAAGAGTGGATTTACGGCAATGGTCGGAAAGAGAGCGGCAGCCAGAAGAGCCGCAGAGCAAACTGCTGGAAAATGAAGGACTATTGTATTGTTAATGCTCAGATAAACAGTTCATCTGGAAAATAGATCTTGCATAACACGGTTATTTTTCCATCATTCTATATCGACTAGTGTTAAATAACGTCGATAAAACCTCTTCCTAAGAAGAATGATCCTTCAAAAATCAATGATGCTGTTTCATTTGTTGGAAAAGGAGGATTACGTTACGTTCGCTAGCGATGTCCAGGTACACTATATATATATGTATAAATTTTTTTGAAAATGAATCTAAATGGAGAGCAGAAAATATCATTTTTGGGTTGGTCACTAGTGACCAACCCCAAAATGTGAGCCCTACTAAATCGATACTTTTTTTATACATTTGTCGAAACATCTAATACGTGGGGTCCAAATACTATCATATACGGCCTACAACTTGCACATAACCAAAAAATAGTTTTTGTTGTTTGAATTATGGCCATTTTACCGATGACCGACCAGGCTGATCCGGGTTTCACAGTTATGGCATAATTGAAATTTTTTTTGGAGATTCTATTGCTCTTTAATTCCTTTTTTTGAAAAAGCTTCTATCTCAATTTTGAAACGAGATATGATCAATTACGTGGGGGTGGTTTTCGGTGTTTTCTCTATTTCGTCATCTTTGAGGCGATACAGCTCGTGAACAATATTTTTTTATCGAAAAACATTAAAGGGACCTGGCACTGCAAAATAAGTTATTTTTAATTTAAAGAAAATTCTTTTCTGATTAGAATGCAAAAAATCGCATATTTTTATTTTTTTTTGAAAGGAGTTATGATTTTTTAAAGGTACTCGTGTACCGGCATTATACCGTTTAGCGCGCTAAACACCGTAGCGCCCGGTACATAAACGCAAATTCCGAACTTTGAAAAATAACTTTTCACCGCAACTTTCCTTCGAACCGCCTTACTTAAATTTATATTTTGAAGACCAAGAATTTCTATTTCCTCCTAGGGGGTTCTGGTTGTCGATTCTCTCGCGATTCGTCTCTTATATTATTCATCCAGGTTGGATGCCATTTCGATCAATGCGAAGATCGGTTCATCCGAAAACTTGCTATTCCAAAACTAGCCTCTGCGCCGCTGCTCATTTTGGTTCACTTTATTTTTTCCAGGCAATATCAGGCGATGAATGCCCATGAGCAACCAACCATATACAAGATAAAACAAAGCTCTATTAGCCAGTAAACTAGATCCAGTTCAGTACAGCAACTGATAATTTTACAGCCCGTGGCGCTAAGCACCGAGCCGTAAATTCCGGAAAAGTCACTTTCGATTTTCTTTCAAAATAGCCAAGTTCTCTAAAATGATTTTTAGAATGATCTGATATCACCTATGCTAGCCATCAGTAAAATTGGGGGGGGGGTGACAATTCCGCAACCGACATTTCGGCAACCGACATTTCCGCAACGGAATTTCCGCAACGGGTCATAACTCGGTCAGGAGTGAGCCTAGCGCTATGGGAGTGGTACCATTGTGATCAGCATCAGAAAAAAAATAGATTTTATAATTAATTAATTAATTGGCATAATTAATGAGATATTAATTAATTAATTATGAAATCTCAATTACCTGATGCTGATAACAATGACACAAAGTCCCATGACGTAAATATCACTCCTGAACGAGTTATGACCCGTTGCGGAAATGTCGGTTGCCGAAACGTCGGTTGCGGAAATGCCGTTGCGGAATTGTCACCCCCCCCCCGTAAAATTAGACGGAATATGTGCACTGAGAGTAATCAAAAGCAAAAATCATTTTAATAATTAATCGCGGATTCCGCGACGCGGAAATGTCAGTTCCATGAGATCGGATGCATTGCCAAATCGTTTTCGTAGGAGTATGGCAAAGTTATAACACTGATTAATAGCTGAGGATGATTTGTTCTTTCTTCCCCATGTTAACAATATTTAGCAAACATCGCCTTTCATCTTGAAAAATCTGTCTAGCTGGCGCGCCGAAATTTGGATTTTAAAAAAATATAATTAAATAAACAACCATTCTCGGAGCTTGCCATTAGAACTGAAATATTGCACATACTAGAGACATATAAAAAATATTGGGTTTATACTGTCCTCAAAAGTGCGCATGGCTAGGCTCCGTCGTCAGTGAACTTGACCTTGAGAATAGATGTAAACCAGAATCGCAAAGCAACTAATTTTATTAAAGTTATGCATAACTCCAGTGAACCTTCTAGACAAAATGTCACATGCTATAATGGCAAAGGCATGAGCAATATATACATTTCTCTATATGTACTAAGATGGGGGGGGGGCTCCCTCGCGCGTCTATTTGCCGGCTCGGGCGCTCTCCCTCCCTCTCCCTCACCCTTTCCATTAGATCTTTCTTGATTTACTGGATTTTGTAAGTTCTTTTTCTCAGGTTAAATTTTAATAATCGAAGTAATTTTTTGTTTGTGAATAGTTCTGACCTAGGCGATCAAATCGGACCGGATTTTCAACTAATCCCGATTCATCCGATGGAGTTCCGAGAGGCCAGAATAGGCCATTTTTATGCACATAAGGGTCCCTGGTCAAAAGTGAAAATATTCGATGTCATGAAATTTTACAAAAAGTTCATTTTAACCATTTCCAAGAATGGAGAATCGGATCACGCCCACCGTTTGACATTATTTCGCCTCCTAGGCGGTAGTTTGTGTCTGTTCCGCACATATCGCGCTTGTTTTGTTGATTATTTATCAATTTAAAAATATTTATTAACAACTCTGCAATTCATTGCCATCGGAATCACAATTAACAAGATATCCGCCGTGGCTTCCGCAGGTAGGGCAGTCATCGAATTCATCTCCAGTTGTGCATGCTTTGTGTACAAAGATTTTTTTTTCAAATGAGCCATCTGATGATGATTCTGATTACATACCTCACAAATTCAGAAAGGTTTAATTATATTTACGATAGAGAATAATGGGATAAAGTATTGCAGAATAATTAATAGTCAACAAAACAGGCGCGATATGTGTGGAACAGAGAAACTACCGCCTTAGGAGGCGAAATCATGTCAAACGGTGGACGTGATCCGATTCTTCATTCTTGGAAATGGTTAAAATGAACTTTTTGTAAAATTTCATGACAGAATATTTTCATTTTTGACCACAGGGGACCCTTATGCGCATAAAATGGCCTATTCTGGCATCTCGGAACTCCATGGGATGAATCGGGATTAGTTGAAAATCCGGTCCGATTTGATCGCCTATGTTAGAACAATTCACAAACAAAAATTTACTTCGATTATTTAAATTTACAAAATTCAGTAAATCAAGAAAGATCTAATGGAAAGGGTGAAGGAGAGGGAGAGAGAGAGCGCCCGAGCCGGCAAATAGACGCGCGAGGGAGCCCCCCCCATCTTACAAGGGACAGTCGTCAATTGTCGGCGGCCATTCAGAATGGGGTGAAGGGAGAAGATAGGACTGGCCTTCACAAGCATGCTAGTGAACTTCAATTTTCCGAAACGACCTTCTGAAACCCGGAAGTGCTCCGAAACTGTTTGGCGAGTGCGTTATCACACCATCGCTATCCCTCTCTTCTATCAGCCCAAGTGGCCAAGTGGTTAACGACATGGGTCTATCGCCCGCTCGGTGTTTTACATTTCCGCAGTTCAATTCCCCTGATTTGCAACTCACTTTTGTCGTTTTCGCACGTGTTTCCCTCGTTGATCTACCACGTTTCGCACACATAGGAACGGTAGCTCGTGTTTCTCTCATTGATCTACCACGTTTCGCACGTATCGGGAGGGATAAAAGATGGGAATGGGTGAAAAGAAGTCATTCCTATGGACTTCTCACCCGGTAAAATAGTCTCCCGCTTGCTTCTTCTCTTCGGAAAAGACGATGGGGCGCTCAACGATGAAGAGGAGGAAGTGCTCGAGGAGTTCAAGCGGATGCTCAACGACGCGGTTGACGGTCAGTTGATGATTGAGCAAACCTTCGCACATTCGCCTTCGCGACCTTCGCGACAAAGACAAACTCAAGGAGGAAGGGGCAAAGTTAGTCCACACTTTCATTTTTGAATATATTTTATCAAAATCCGATCGCGCAGCGATGAATAATTTCATATAATTCCAATAATTATTCTCATAGATTTGTCGAGGTGCGCGATTCGATGCTACAGTATGACCATTGCCAAGTGCTCAACGCTGATCAATCGGGTTTCGTCAAGGAAATGTATTCAAATCGGACACTCACCTTCAAAGGACAGAAAAAGGTGTGAATTTTTTTTGTTGACTCTTCTATATTCTTGATGAAGAAATATTACCAATTGCAAAATCTCTTCACCGCTATTTCGCGTTGTCTAGGTCGAGATCTGTGCGAGGAACACGAATGCGACGCAGCACAGCTACACAATAATGCCTCTTCTCCGAGCAGATGGGACACTGGCTGACAAACTCTACGTTGTGATGGCAGAGCCAGGAGGGAGATTTCCGATGAAGGGGCACTTTCAATGTGATGATCTGGTCGTTAGGGCTGGTAGATCCCATATTATGACCAAAAATCTGATGATCGATTGGTTCAAAACTGTGGTTTTTGACCAATCCTGTCCCACCGACCAACTTTTGTTGGTGGACTCTTGGTCTAGCTTTAAAGACCACGACTCTATCCAAGCCCTCGTACCCCCTGACAAAAATCTCGAAGTGAAGAATATCCCGGCTGGAACCAAATCATTCGTCCAGCCACTCGATATTTATTTCTTCCGCCCATTCAAAGACATGGTCAAGAGAGTGACTTCCTTTGTGCAAGGAAATGAGGACGAGATCGATTTCCCTGTACATATTCGAGATAACACGCTGAAGGCGAGAATACGATCAAATTATGTAGAAATTTGTTTGGTAATTCTTACATTCCAGATGCTCTCGCAGATTTTCCACGTCTTCAAAGCTCCAATCTTCAAATCGATGTTGGAGTACCCGTGGAGGAAGGGAGGGTACATCTACAATATCCCGGCACCCTTCAAAACTCCTTCACAAATTTGCTTTCCTGTTGATATCGCTAATCATTTTTGTCGCATCTCATCTTGTGCAGAAATTGCATTCATTTTCTGCCCGCATTGTGAAAACAAGTTTTGTTTCTCTTGTTATTTCATTGATTAGCTAGAAAATTTGTTGCTAGAAAATTTGTTGTTGTTATACTTTCTTTTTGTTATACTAGAATGTTTCACTCGTAAAAACGACGATAAATTATGTTTCCCAACATTCGTGAATGCCCACAAACATTATGTTATTCCACTTATTTGCCCTCTCGGTACGTTCGAAACCTGGTAGATGAAAAGATAAGCAAGATAAAAACCTGCAAAAATGAAAAGCCAGCCAGGGGAATTGAACTGCGGACATGTAAAACACCGATCGGGCGATAGACCCATGTCGTTAACCACTTGGCCACTTGGGCTGATAGAAGAGAGGGATAGCGATGGTGTGATAACGCACTCGCCAAACAGTTTCGGAGCACTTCCGGGTTTCAGAAGGTCGTTTCGGAAAATTGAAGTTCACTAGCATGCTTGTGAAGGCCAGTCCTATCTTCTCCCTTCACCCCATTCTGAATGGCCGCCGACAATTGACGACTGTCCCTTGTTAGTACATATAGAGAAATGTGCAATATATGGTATAAAGTTGAGAGCGATCGCACATTTTAAATAAAGTTATGAGGATTCGAAGTGTGTCAAAAAACTTTTGCCCCACCCTGTATGTATCGTATCATATATCAAGCGTGCTACGTAACTACGCAAAAATCGGAACACATTCAGGGGTAGGGTGTACAAAATTGAAACTCAACATGTTTTTTTGGTTTTTGGGTGCCCAGAAGGGTCCTTGAAAAGAATCTTTTTGCGTCGGATCGAACCTCTCGTCGATAGACGTCGAGTCCCGAAACGGCAGAAAAAAAATTACTCATGAAAACGAGAGGTCACACTGATAGATCGCTCAGAGGTCGCCTCTTTCGTTTTCTCGAGTAAAATCGTACAAGTCCTGTACGAAAATGTGGAGCGAACGACAGCTTTGCGCCACATGACTTTTCTATTTTTGTATATATCTATTTTTGAACTGGTGGATCTGAATCTCCAAATGATTTTCCACAAATTATGTCTAACAACGTTTGACGATCTTCACTCAGAAACGAGCTAGTCAGCCGGAATGGTAAGATGTTTTCTGCCGTTTCGGGACTCAACGGCGTCTATCGAAGAGAAGATCGATCTGCCGCAAAAAAGTTCCGGCTATCTTTTCAAGGTCCCTTATGGCCACCCAAAAGTGGTTCTACTGAAAATCCCGATAAAAGATGTGCATGGATTGTTCTGATCGTTAGGAGGCACGCGAGATATATATTAGGGTGTCCCATAAGAGCGCGTTTGCGTAAGAGTCAGACAAGTGTCGGTACAGCAAAAAAGTGACCTTCTGAGATTACCACGGTTTTCTGTAGACATTAGTGGGTTAAAATAATTGGCCCAATCTTGTGGTATGTAAATTTGATTGGGGATCGGTGGGGAGGTCTGAATATACGGCCAATGTCATGTATCTCGTCCATAACTGGATACCCATTGACGTAATCGAAAAAATTTAAACACATTCCCTAGTCAAATTCACGCGACCAATCTTCCCATCTCGGCAAAAATAGAAAATCATTAAAATCTACCAGAATAATAATATTATTTCACATACGAATAAAGTGTGGCAAGCTATGACAGAATCTGGACAATGTTATCAGTGACCTACAAAAAAATTTTGGTAGCAAAAGAATTCTGCCTTTTCGAGTTATTATTTTTCAACCGCCGCTAATCGACGGTCAGAACACTCATTTATAGGAGAGAAAGGCCATTTACATCCCTGATTGTGTCTGCGCGGCGTCTGAAAGCCAGAAATGATAGGGCGAATTTATGTAAAAAAAAGGGCAGAATTCTTTTGCTACCAAATTTTTTTTGTAGGTCACTGATAACATTGTCCAGATGCTGCCATAGGTTTATTTGCCCACACTTTATTCGTATGTGAAATAATATTATTATTCTGGTAGATTTCAATGATTTTGTATTTTTGACGAGATGGGAAGATTCATCGCGTGAATTCGACTAGGGTATGTGTTTAAACTTTTTCGATTACTTCAATGAGTATCCAGATATGGACGAGAGAAATGATATTGGCCGGATCTTCAGACCTCCCCACCGATCCCCAATCAAATTTACATACCACAAGATTGGGCCAATTATTTTAACCCACTCTACAGAAAACCGTGGTAATCTCAGAAGGTAACTTTTTCGCTGTACTGAGAACTGTTGAGAATTGTCTGATTCTTACGCAAACGGGCTCATAAGTTATGTCGCAAGCTCATTTCCATTATTACGGTAGACTTTCGGATGATTTTATCGGGTGAGCGTCCCCGACAGCACTGCGTTGGCAGTCTATGTGACCAAATATTTGTGGGAGGCCTTTTTTTCCAGAAAATTGATGTACGAGATCCTTCACACAAGTGATTAATCCTCTCGGGGACAGCCTCATATCATATATGTAGGGTTGCAAATTCGGACAATGTCGGACGCCGAACATCGAGAGTGAGAAATGAGTGGGAGTGTGTTCGCCCTTGTTCTTGTTCAGATTTGTTCGGGAATACTTCCGAACATTGAGATATCGGTGAATGATTTTTTTCAACATTCATTGAAAATAGTGTATTTTTCCAATTTTCGTTATAAAGAAAACAGATATTTGCACAGTCATCAAGAGTCGCCGGCTTGCGCAGTGCCCACCAACAGAATTATTGACTACCGTAATCCATCCTGCCGTAACCCTAAAGTATGAAATTGAGCAAATTTACTCGGTATTTACTCGGTACATAGTATTCGAGTAGTTATTACTTGGATGGTACCTCCTACAAAAATCTCGAAAATATGGAATACTGTATGAAACAGAATGCACGAGTCGTAACAATAAATACTCGAGTACTACCTCATGCAACAAGTCCTGAGTCGAATTGCTCTATCTCATATTTTCCGGTTACAGTAGTAGGGCACCACTTCGGTTACTGTGGTACCACTTCGAGCAGAGGACCCGGATCGACTACATTCAAGTCGTCAACTATTAAGAAAGGCCCTAGCCGGCAAGACTAACACGTGAGTAAACACTTCGGTTGATACACGTTAGTCAGGACGCCTCTGGAAGCTGGAAGATCTACTTCTACGCTCAATGTCTATCGTCAAAGATCGACACTACAATTGACCAAGGAGCACGATTCATGGTTCATGGAACAAGGATTGAGCACGATTCATTCCCTTGACCCAGTTGCCTCGAGTTCGAAGATCCCGACCATCTCTGCCCCGAATGATGCCTCCTGCAGGCCCTTTGCCTTGATGTCAGGATAAATATGTCTAAATATGTCTATGTCTATGTCTATGTAGAGGGCACAGTACCGGCAATATCGTGCCTTAACTACCTCATTCCGTCCGAGCAGCGGCTACTCTAGTGAGAAAACGCATTTCCGTTGAAATATTTACAAAAACTCATTTATTGATTGCTCAATGTTCGGACAGGATACTGTAATCCCGAACAAATCCGAACAATCGGACGTTCGTCCGAACACAATGGAAATGAGGTTGACCGATCATTTTGTTCGGAATGTGTCCGAAATGTTCGTCCAAGTTCGCTACCCTACTCATATGTATTATAGGGTTTTTTTTAAGGAGAGCAAAAAAACATATATTTAATATTATATTTAAAATTTAAAAAAAAGCTATAGTTAAAATTCCCGCAACTCTTAGTATGACGTTTCGAGAAGTCAGTCACCGGCTCTAACTCCGGGGCCTAAAGTTAGGTCGATCCTTAGTGAGAGAGTGCACACCTGCGTCTTTTTGGCAATCGGCCAAAGGTCGTAAATGAGAGTGCGATTAGCACTCCGAGAGCACTCCCAGTCGCATTTCTCAGCGTACACACAATTATTATCTTATTACTGAAAACGTATTTCTAAAATTTTGATCAAATTCTCGCTTTCAAAAAATGGACGACTTCCTTCAAATCAAAGTTGGAGATTCTTCCGTTTTGAGGGTAGTAATCTAATCGTTATGGTTCCGTTTGTAGAAGTTGACGTGCTCAGAACAAAGTGGGTTGGTAGCTGATCTGATGAGTGCCGTTAGCGGTTCTTTCACACGTGATGCCTCTACTGATCTTGAAAAAGCGTTGGAGGTGAGTATGAGAGACTATCTGACGCAGTCAAATTAATCTTGGCACAGTACTATAAATTAGTGGATGAGCTAAACATGTCACGTTGTAGTGTGGACGAGACTGAGTTGAAACGTGATGTAAAAAGTTGCGAAAACGCTTCAACGCCTCAGGGCATTTACGTTAACTTTTTGCATCACGTTTCAACTCAGCCTCGTCCACACTACAACGTGACATGTTTAGCTCATCCACTCATTTATCGTACTGTGCCAAGCCATTGAAGAAATATGTTGACTGACTCAGAAAGTCTCTCGTATGTATTTAATGGTGGCGAGTCGATCTCGGTATTCCAGATTGTGGTCTCTATTGGATCTCCCTTGTGCCGAATGTTACCACTGGTCAATCTGGCAATAGACTCGAAATTCGACAATCTCACAAAGATCCTACTAGACGCTCTCACCAGAGACTTTACACAGCTACATCCACAGTGAGAATCAACATATGATCAGTAATTTTTTGCACTCTGATGAAGATCTTAACGCGTACATCATAGACTTTACTGTTCATTATCGTTTGCAGACAAAAGGAGTGGATTAAATGGGATGTGGTCGTGAAGGTTGACAGAGAAATTATAAAGGAGTTAGATGAGGAGGTGAGTTCCTTTTAATTGCAATATTGATGGGGAATAACAGGAGGAACAGTTGTGGCGGACTGGTTCATTCGTCGACACTCGCCTCACCACATGGATAACATTCTGTGATCTCATAAACTCCGCTTACTTGTGAGGAATACTGTAATAAGAGTTTATCAATTATTCCTTCAAACAGTATGCGAGGATCTCTGATCATTCGGTGTTATCGATCGATGAGCCCATTGTTGGTGGAGTACCTATCTAGAATTGATCCTCTCTCGCCCATCATTGTCGCTCTATCGAAGCAACCTTTCATCTTCTCCCCTCAATACGTCATCTCGGAATTGGCTGATCGAATCACCCAATTCCTATCCAGGTTTCATTTTATGTACCCAACAAATCGGCGATTCCGATAAGATTCTTTGTGTAAGAGTCAGACAAGCTTCACAAAGCTCCGACGGAGCGGCTCCATACAGTGATTTTAACAGTCCAAAATTATGACGGTATTTAGTGAATCTCGATAGATATGAGACAATTACCAATGCAATTTTATACAAATTTGATGATAGGGACGGGCAGTCGGAAGGGTGAGGGATATGGAGCCAACCAGAGAGATTTAATTCCACTGCTATTGAAGGCACATAATAAAATCACGGAAATATTGATATGGCGTGTTAGGGTGTACATTTGGTGTGCATTTCGCCGACTTTTTGCACAGTAGTTTCGTTATTAACGGAACCGTAAATTTCGCATGAACTTCGCCTTTTTCAGTTTCAAATTGGGACTACGGCTTAATTTTTTTCCCCTAAAATTGTAAATAGCATGCTTCGGGGTAATGAGGATCACCGGAGATTGCATGAGACCGGGAAAAACTTTCAAAACGAATTCTTGATTTCGATCAAAATTGGACTAGAAAAATGCATCAGGCCTGTGAACCGGCTTTTAGAATATTAACGGCTCTGAATCCGGAGTCAGTGTAACTTGCCGTGAAAGTGTGCTAGAAAGTTGTGGTAGGGCTCAAAAGTGCACAAAAATATGGCGAAAATTTCTCGTTGAAAATAAATTGTGAAATGTGCATCTGGAAAAGTTGTCAAGAAAAAAAGCATAAAAGTGACATTTTCAAAATTTAAAAATGCCTTCAGATGGTCGAAGTGAGCAAAGTTGATATTGTATTTTGAAAGAGTAAGTCAAATTATATAAGAAAAAAAATTGAAACTGAAAAATTAGGCCACCCAAGGTAATGCTCTTATTCTTGATACATTATTGAAACATATCGATGTTTCTCTCTGTGTCCCTCTCTCACTCTTCCTCCCCCCCCTCACTCTCTGTATGCGTCTGGAGGTTGCGCGGTCGGCGCTGGGTATTTTTTCTACAAGTAACATTTTCGCCATATTTTTGTACATGTTTTGAGTCGTACCACAACTTTCTTTTTTTCACCATTTTAAGGCACGTTACAACAATTCCGGCTTCAGAATTTCCTACAAGCCGGTCCTCAGACCTGAGACATCGATTGATCAAATCATTGTTAGTGGTCAAATCATCCGTTTGGCTCGAAATACCGTATATCTCTGTTGTAAATTTCACAACTACTTTTCTGGTATTTCGGCGGTTTATTTCGAAAACTTATCACTGCTTGGATTGAGAAACATCAAAGAATATACAAAGCACGCGATATTCACAGAACACCCGACAGAAACACAAATAAACGACTTCGAATATTCGCGAATTTCAATTTTTTAAACAAAGTTTCGTGTTTTACAACCGGAAAATCACTATTTTTGCATTTTCCCGAAAACTGCGGAACGATCGAGCAATTACTTTTTCAGAGATCTCAGAGATTGTAGGGTAATAGTACCGTAAGTATCGGGTAATATTACTGCAATTAACTTGCCGAAAAGTAAGTTACCAGAAGTACCACGGTAAATTACCTTTTTCCTACAACAATTGAGCAATATCTCTGTAACTTATTTTGTGCTTGCTAAAGAGGTAAATTTGAAGTAAGCAAAAAGTAACTTTGTGGCAATATTGAAATAATATTACTTTTTTCGAGAGCAATAACAAAGTAAGTTTCTAGTTAGTTACAAATGCGAAGTAAGTAAAAGGTAATATTACTTGAGCACTTCTGGTAACTTACCGCACTAATTGCCGTAATATTGCCCAGCAATCACTGAGCTACGAGTAATTGAACGATACAGCGTTGCTGCGAAAACTAAATGCGATCGTTCGCGATTAGCCAGTTATTAACTTTCGAAGTTGGCACAACGGAGGAATACGGTAGGTAGCCCAATTTACTAGACTCTTCATCTTAGATTTCTGTTATTTAAATGATATAAATTTTGTAATGCATAATTCGCATTGGATATATTGTTGTTGCGAACTGGATGTAGAAAACAAAAGACACAACGGTTCCTTACAAAAGAACAAATTTATCAGTTTGTGATTCATCAATCACACACCTGACCCAGTCGCTGCTCCACTCGAAACCAATGGCGTCGCACAAATAGTCTCTCTTTTCAAGCATTTTTATTATTAATTGGACTTAATTTGTAAAATCGAAGTTGATAAGTCGAAATGCTGTAGAATAAGCTATCGAATTATCATACTCTTGTAATTTATTTCATTCATCGGTGTGCAACCCCCAATATTTTTTTTCGAAATCAAAAATACTATTCTTAAAGTTTTTTTTCCCTAAGTGCCTGTTTTCATACAATCTCTGGTGATTCGTTTCATAAACATGATGAAATCAACATATGATGAAGTACTTAATACGGAGAGCAAGATATCAATAGCTGAAAATGCGAGAAGTATTTTTTTGAAAATATAGAATATTATCGTGCATAAATTTGCAGAAACTGCAAAAAAAAAAGTCAGCCCTCATGGGCAGGTTCCCTCAAAAGCGCAATCTGTAGTTGTCACATTTGAAATTATATTTCGTTTTTCGATATTGTGCGATTCAAAAATTCAGCAGACTCCGTCTGTTTTGCCAATACGTTTTTTAAAATCACACAATATCGAAAAAAAGAAATTTATTTTCGAATGTGAGAACTACAGTATAAATACCACATCATGAAAAAAGGAGCGGGAACAACCTATTTGGCAGATGAGTTACGGCTCTGGGGAATGGGGCAATATGAGAAGTTCACTATTCCTGAGGGTTCACTCAGTTCACCACTACTGTAACCCGGTTCACTATGTTCGCTACGTTCACTTACAGTATTTTCAGTTATTGATCCTACTTTATTTACTGTTTTCGTTAAATATTGTCTCACAAAATTCAAACCATTCGCAAAACCGCGTCAACAATAACCGTCTTTATATCGGATCATTCGACTTACAAACTTCTTAAAGGAAGTAGACATACCGAGTTAGAAACACCGATAATACAGCAAAATGATATTGCAGGGAGGAGAGTCCAACCGGAGAGACATATCACATTGATTCACAATGAAAAGGGTCATGATCCAAATATGAGCCCGTTTGCGATAGTCTGGGAACACACTACGGGGACCGCACTGTAGAAAATATAAAATTTGGGATAAATTTTCGGCACTTTCGATGGCAATGATGCCGATTAAGTATGTGTCATTTCTCACTAAATACTCTCCGACCTGATATCCAAATTCAAAAATTTAGCTAATTTCAAGATTTTTAGCGATTTCTCTCAACCAACTTGTCAAACTTCGGAGAATTAGAACTCGTTGTGTTGCTACTCACACTATTGACGACATTAAGTCTTCATAAATATATATATTTTTGGGCGGATGGGAATTATTATCTTTTTTTTCTGATTAGTGAGGCATTAAATTCAAATGGAACATGGAAGACACTTCGTGTGATCTACCACTTAAATTTGGTCACTCAAATCCTTTGACCATTCGAGTTATGAATTTGTGGGTCAGAGAATCTTGTCGAAAATAAATCCGCAAGAACCAAATTGAAAATGATGTTTATCTCACATTTTATATTTTCTACAGTGCGGCCCCCAGACTATCACAAACGGGCTCATATTTGGATCATGACTCTGTTCATTGTGAATCAATGTGATATGTCTCTCTCCGGTTAGATTCGTGATTCTAACTCGGAACTTCTACTTCTTTTCTGAAGTTTGTAAGTCGACTGATCTGATATAAAGACGGTTATTGTTGACGCGGTTTTGGGAATGGTTTGAATTCAGTGAGACAATATTTAACGAAAACAGTAAATAAAGTAGGATCAACAACTGAAAATACTGTAAGTGAACGTAGCGAACATAGTGAACCGGGTTACGGTAGTGGTGAACTGAGTGAACTTAGTGAACACTCAGGAATAGTGAACTTCTCATATTGCCGCGGAATGGCCCTGAATACTGAGTTTGAAAACAGCGCGTAAGCATCTCAGAAAATCCGACCTTTTGGTCGCCGTGGTGTTGGTTTCCTCTCAATGAAAGGTGCCAGAATGACGAAAAAAATAAGCACATGGAGTCATGTAGAAAGTGGGCGCTGAAGAGACGCAATTATGTGGGTATATTGGTGACGTCCCTCGAATTCATGGAAGGAATGCTTAAAAATGAGGGAACGATCATATTTCTTCCTCAAATGGAGGTGAGCCTCTTTCATTCTTGCGTGGCCTACAATGAATTTACAGAGGCTATTAGTGGCTCTTCTCCCAACTTTAAATGACTATGCCATTGGAGAAAAGAGAAGGAAGAATGTGAGAGCATTCCAATCACTCTTCCTCTCTTTCTCTCGTAATCATCAACCACTCCTTCTCAAGAGGATCATAAGGCTCATCAAGGTATTTATTTACTGCCACGTCGGTTCAAGGACCGCACTACATTAGAGAGGATAGAACGACCCAAAATTATGCAATAGTTTTGTGGAGCGCTGGAATCGAATTTTCGATGCACTGTTCAATTGACAAGGGCGTTACCCACTTCACTACTAGGGATTGTTGTAAATTGGGCCAAGCGCGTTCTCTAGAGATGTAAGTATCAGTTGCCATGCAAAGTGCCCTAATCACCATCTACTGTAAGAAATGTCATCCAACTTTTGGTATTTACAAGTCGGTTTAGTGTGGTGTACTACTCAACGTCTCCGGCTCTACCTCCATGTTGCTAGTTTTGAACTGGCCTGAACCGACGTGGCTTCCCTCCCCCCCCCCCCCCTCCTTACACTCTTCATGAATGCATAATTTAATTCTCTCTCACAATAGGTGGCGCTACTGGTAGAATCCGCTGCGCTAGTGGTACTACTGGTAGAAAGAGATCACAATATTTTCTGCCCACCAGTAGCGGCAAGATAACTCACATGGGACACACCACAACTAACATATCCCGTTCTTTTTGAAATTTTTATGGTAGATTCAGCATAAAATTCTAACCATGAAACTGTTTTCAAAAGTTGCCGAAGGATTTTTTAAAAATTTTGTCATCCATAACTCATTATTAATTTAATTAATAAATAGGCAAAATTAGAAACCCAAAATGGATATCTCGATTAAAATATACAGCCTACGACTTTTGAAGTCGAATCCTGCCATAAAATGTTTAAATAAATATTTTTTTGAAAATTATTAAAATTAATAATAATTATTAAAAAAAAATTCGGTAACTTTTGAAAACAGTTTCATGGTTAGAATTTTATGATAAATCCACGGCGACCACAAGGGCGATTCTGCTGTGATGCTTACGTGCGTTGCGGCTGCGTCGCGGTTTTTGAACAAGATTTTCAGCCTCATTATTTTTACCCCAAAATATCGCTATCAGCTTTCCCGGCGCATCCGATTTAGTGAAATCAAGCCGGATTTTATAATTATAACTGATGCAACGATAAAGCGAGCGTCTCAGTTTATTGTGCTTTTGATTCAACATACATCTTCCGAGGCGACTAGAGCTTTCGCATCGAAAATCGAAAGATAATTTACAAAAATCGAACCTTGGTAAAATTGGAAAATTTTGCGCCACAATTAGGGTCAAATTTTTATCAAATTATGCTTCGATTAAACCAAATTATGTTTCGATCCAACGAAATTATGCTTCGATTTATTAATAGGCAACGGAACGATTTAGTAGTACAAATGAGAGTAATGCTTCCTACGAAGTTATTTCGTGTAATTACTCCGGTAAAAGAGTGGTTATTGAGTCAAATAGTAACTGAAATGATAAAATAGCGTAGCTACAGCGTCTAAAAAGGTTCGGAGAAAAGGGGGAATGCGAACGTTCAATAAATGGACATCTTGAGGCTTCCCTTGCCTGCGCACTTCAACGAGCGTATACTTGTAGTTCATGTGATCCATAAGTCGACCAAACGGCGACCATAAAATGAACAAAAGGGCGAGTGTGAAAAACACGATAGGATTTCACATTGATCAAAATATTGAGGGAAGTCGTGGTGAGAGCCTCGCTGCTGATCAAAAATAGGACCAGTGTGATCTGAGGTGGTACGTTACCAGCTTCAACTTACGCCGTTTATTGACTGAAATAGGCCATACTTTCCATGTTTTGTGGATCATTCCAGCTTTTTGGAATATTCTGCGTTTTTTAAGCACAAAATTGAAGCATTTTGTTCTGAATTCGTCTGGGAAGATGCACCGGGGGCCGGAAGTACTGCAAATTCTGACACTCTCTGTATCTTGCTTTATAGGTTATTTTTCGGAAAATCGAAATGATTTCATTAAATCGGGTGCGCCGGGAAAGCTGATTGCGTTGGTTTGGAGCAAAAATATTGATTTTGAAAATATTGGTTTAACACCGCGACGCAGCCGCAGCGCAGGTAGACCTCCCGGCAAAATCGTCCTTGTGGTCGCCGTGGACCAGAAACGATCCATTCTATTAGGAATCTCTGGAAAGAATATAATATTGGAAAAGGAAAACACTCACCTCGCAAATCGACATCCTCCTCTCAGTCTATTTAAATATACACTAACATTAAAATTGTCCTGGTCCAGCTGAAAGGCATTTTGAAAGAAAGCGAACTAACTTGCATACGAATATTGAATGACGACGAGATAAGCGATAAATAATATAATCGATAACTTTGCTAAAAATCGAAGAAAACAGTGAAAATGTGCAATACGCACTCGAAATTGGAAAACGTGTGAAATTTTACCGGACGGCCCGAGCCTCCTGAAAGTGTGTTTCAGTCGAAAATTCGCCTGATATTATGCTTATTCTAATTTTGACGCCAAGGATATTGCTTAGACGTCTCAAATAGTTGGTTACTAGTACTTAGTTCCCAGTTACCCGTACTTTAATGAAACCTATAAGTCTAAGTCCAAGTACGTAAATATCCGTTTTCTAGCTTAGGGTACATTAAACATCCTAAATCATCGTAATTGATTATAAGAGAAGCCTAAGCAACAGCATAAGCCCTTACCTGAGCTTAGACTTGACTTTAAGCGATTTCAGGAGGCTCGGGCCGTCCGGTAAAATTTCCAAGGTAATTGGAAACGCACCTTCTACGCGTCAGCTCACCCCTTTTGCGCAAAGTTGCCTAATTTTGATTCGTTATTTGGATTTTTCCAAATTAGGTTTCGCTATTCAGATTTGTCATAATTAGGTTTATCTATTCAGATTTTCCATAATTTGGTTCCACTGATCATTTTTTACCAAATTATGTTTCGATTTTCGATGCTGTGCCAATCTGTTTCATTTTATGCTTAAACAACGCAGAATGTTCGAAGCCCCGTGAAAGATGCATAAAATAAAGAAATTGTAGTCAATAAACTAGCCGGGATGTATTGAGGTTAAATGCACTACGCTTTATGCGTACACTACGCTCTATGCATAGTTCATCGCAGGTTCGGTTCAGGGGAGCTTGGTAGCCGGTTCCAGGTTTGGCCCAGGGCGACTCGGTGGCCGGCTCAATGTTCGGTCCAGGGGGACTCAGTGGCCGGCTCAATGTTCGGTCCAGGGGGGCTCAGTGGTTCGGTCCAGGGGACTGAACCTGGAGCCTTCTTTTTTATTGCAAAACATTTTTTCCCCGAGACTCCCCGATTTGTTTGGCAAACATTCGAAAATTTCGATTTTTCAAGTTATAACGAGCTCGAACATGTTCTGACACGTTTCCGACATCGTAAATCATTTTTCCTGTGATCCCCTACGTTCTCTGAATCATTCTGGAGCTTTTCGAAATTTTCGATTTTTCACGTTAGAACGTGTTAGAACACGTTTCTGACATCGCAAAGGACTTTTCCTGTGATACATGACACTCACAGGTGCGTTTGGAGAAATTTCGAAAATTTCGATTGTTCAAGTTAAAACTCGGCAAAACAGGTGAAAACGTGTTTCACGGTGCTCAAAAACGTGCCAGCACCATTTGCGAAAAATGCGGCAAAAGGTTTGCCCGCGGCGTGGGTCGAACCTGCGTCGGTCGGATTTGAATGTCGCGCGCTTTAACCACTTGGCTATGGATTTGGTGATTTAAATTTTGTATAATTTTACAGTAATTCTGGTCTGTTATCATATGCAAAAGGTTCTGAGAAGATAGAGCGAATTTGAAGCGAAATATATGGAAAATGAGAAAAAAGTGTGACCGGACGGAAGGACAAATAAAAAAACGGAAAGACAGACAGACTTTAGCATTTTCTAATATATAGTAACGACATAAACTAACAGCTAGTAACGTACTTTACGCATCACCTCAGATCACACCGGTCCTATTTTTAATCAGCCGCGGGGCTCCTACCATGACGTCTCTGAATATTTTGATCCTACCACTCCTACCACGACGTCTCTGAATATTTTGATCAATCTGGAATCCTACCGTGCTTTTCAAACTCGTTCTTTTGTTTATTTTGTGGTCGCCGTGGAATCGACCATAAAAAAATTCAAAAAGATCGGGATATGTGAGTTGTGGTGTGTCCCATGTCAGACTGCGAACTTAAATGATTTTCGTTTGAATGTCGGCGTTTAAGCTGGCGTGTTTAGGATCAGATAGTAAAAGTGGATGCGGAAGCACAGATTCTATCGTTTCTCGTCGATTTGTATCGACAACAACTGGTACTTCGAGGCGTAATCGATGTAAGATCCATGCCCATTTGATTTAGAGCGGATAAGATGTTTCAGGAAGAGTATTCTTCTTGCCTGGCTGAGTTCTGGGCAGTTGTGTTCATCAAGTATGACGATTGTTCACATGCCTCTATGTTCTATCAGAGTCTTTTCCTTTTGGCTGGACTACAGGTGTGTGCTTTGGGGGAGGAATATATTGGTGCGAACAGTTTCGACAACAATAACTGTTTTGGGGCAGAACCAGATGATTTTTCTGGGAGAAAAATCGTCTAGAGCGGTAGGTTTAGTCGAGAATGAGTCAGGGTTTTCTTTCAAAATGAATTGTATCCCTCGCTTATTCATTCATTCTCGATCAGACTGACCGCTCTAGACGATTTCTCTCTCAGAAAAATCGTTGTAGTTCTCCCCCGAAACATTTCTAGTCGCCGACTCTGCTCACTCATGCAACTTGTTTTGATTCTGATGCGAAACTATTAGAATCGATTCGAGCAATTTCAACAGCAAGTAGGGCCAGATCAGATTCCAATATCAGATTCAAAGTTGGCTAAACTTCTGATCAGATACCAAAATCTTCTGATTAGATTCCAAAATTATCTGATCAGATTCCAAATTCTTCTCATCAAATCTTCTGATCAGATTCCAATACTTCGTGATCAGATTTGAAAATTTTCTGACTGGGCTGTAAAATATACTGTCTTCCAATGTAATGAACATAAATTTTGCAAGGAATCACTAAGATTCCTCACAAAAAGTGTGAGGCACCACATCCCGCATTTGCAAGATGGGCAAGTGCGTTCCACTTTCCCATTGAAAGGGGTAGCGGGAAACAATCCAAAAAAGGCCGAAATATCAGCCCTGAATAATATTACAAGAAATAATCCTGTGTTGAGTTACCGAAGATTTGAGAGTTTAGTAGGCCAGGCGGTGTTTAGACGAAACGGAGTTGCCAGACAATTTAGAATCTGATCAGATTCGAAATTCTTCTGATCAGATTCCGATTCATTGATGAATGTTTAGAATCTGATCAGATTCAAAATCCTAATTTAATGTTTTGAATCTATTAAGATTCAGAACAGATGCTAAATGCTTCTGTTCAGATTACAATTTAGGTCAACTTCTGATTAGATTCAAAACGAGTTGCCTGAGTGTTCGCACCATACGAGATGAATCGCGAGAGAATTAACCATACCGCTGAACTAGAAAATTTTTTTTCTTGCATTTTGATGTAAGAGGAGTTCAAGGAACTTCACACCGTGCTTAATTTTAGGTCAAAATTGAAAAATCTAAACTCTCTAAAAACTTATGTAAAAACTAAAAAAGTTGTGTTTTTTCCCGATTACCCTCCCACCGACAATTTCGACCATTTTTTATTTGCTATTTCAATGTGACCACAAGTTTGAAAGATACAATGACTGGAAATAAATCCCCGAATATATATATATATATATATATATATATATATAAAATAGCAAAAATGATGTGCCAAAAGCCACGCACGAAATACAAAAATTCAATTAAGTGTACTGTATTGAGTGTAAAGTAAAGGTAAAGGTTAAGTTGCTACCGGAATCAAGAGGACTTTACGTCGACAAGCGATCACTCTGCCGGGGCTGACCGGTAAAGACGGTTGCTGCACAGGTCTACGTATTCCCTGCTGACCAGGCTTCTGGGACTGTATTGAGTGCATCTAACATCAATCCTTTTGAGTTTTTGAAGCACCTGTATGACGGAGGCGTAAAAGCGCTCTTCTCATCATGTAAGCATCGAAGAATCTTCGGAAAAATAATAGAAACCATTAAAACGCTAATTATAAAGTAACAAGCTGGTTTATTTCTCAACTTTTCAAAACCGCGACACGTCTGTCACTCGTTTAATTTCGTTATTTTTTACTGTGTTCTAACGTTTTCTATTATTTTTTCGAAGATTCTTCGATGCTTACACGATGAGAATAGCGCTCTTTACCCCTCCGGGCATACAGGCGCTTCGAAAACTCAAAACGAGCGGAGCAAACGTATTGATTTTAGATTCAGGTCACTCGTTTTATTTCGTTACAGTATGCTTTTTTTTAATTTCGCGCGTGGCCTTTGGATCAAGGCACTTGCATTTTTGCTACTTTGAAAATAATATATTGTGCAGTTCAAAAACTTAGCAGTCTCCGCCCACTTAGGCGATACGGTCGTTAGTGCGAATTAATCCATCTTTCGGAATATTATATTCCCTACTAAGGCAGGCATACTCTCTAAAATTATTTCATTCCTATTTCATAAAACGTGCATTCCACTGCTATTGAATGGACATACATAAAAAATAACATAATAAAATCACGGAAATATTGATGTGGCGTGTTAGAATTTCGCCGACTTTTTGCACAGTAGTTTCGTTATTAACAGAACGGAAAATTTACGCAAAGTAAATTCGGGGATTTATTTCCAGTCATCTTCTCTTTCAAAACTTGTGATCAGAGACACCGTGTATTGGAGGCGTCACGAAAAATCGGCATGGTTGTAGCTTTTCTCGTCGCGGAGGAGATAACTTTCGAAAAATTCAGCAGCTATCTCCTCTATGGAGATGGTGAGATGACAAATTTACCTAACGTGCCATTTGCATGCTCCAAGAATTTGATCAGTTTAGATTTTTTTCAATTTTGACCTCATTTACATATTATAAAGTTATTTCTGAGAAAATCGTTCTCTTTTTGACCGTTCTCCTCCCCAGAAATTACTAGTCAGGGCTTGTTTTTCTAGCTCCTGAAAGGGCCGCAGCGCGTGACCGCGACGTTCAAGAAAGCTTGCGAAATTGACAAAAGATGAATGACTTAGATGAGGAGTCGAACCCACGACAGATGTTCGGAGAACATTGCGGTTCGACTTTGAAGCGAACGCGCGCTCCATTGAAGCTGCCGCTGCCGACTGCTCTTTAGATGAAATATACGCTCAGTTTTTGATTTATGTCACCGAAAACAATCTACAGTTGGTGTAAGGAGTCAATTGATACTATGTAGATCCTTTTTGAACTATTTTTTATGCTCTGCATTATAAACGTAATCAGCTCGAAAAATAGAACCGACAGAGCACTTTTTAAACTAGCATATTTCTTCGATGACCCTCAGTAACTCATCTATCAAATAACATTATAATCGAGAACTGTTTCGTTGAATTCGAAAATCTATCTCATGAAAATTTAAGAATTTCGTGACCAAAATCAATCATCGTGTGCATTGTGGCTTTAGAGGTACAATAAACAAAAAATAAAAGAAAAATGTTCAAAAATTGAAGAACGAATCATCATCGAAAATTGGAGTGATCCGTCCCGCGCAATCACGCACGTCGCGCGGTCCGAGTGAGTCAGAATCGTGACGCGATAACGAGCCGTGTAATCATCAGGGATTAGTTTCACAAATTTCATCGCCATGCTAATGTGGCATTCCCACAATTGTGGCACGCTGTCTATAGAGGAATGAATTCTCCTACTACAATTTTCACGTGATATTTGGACGTTATTTATTTTACAAAATATATTTGTCGGGGCATCTATTATGCCTACACGGCGACCACAAGGGCGATTTTGCTGTGATGCTTACCTGCGCTGCGGCTGCGTCGCGGTTTTAAACCAATATTTTCAAAATCAGTATTTTTGCACCAAACCAACGCTATCAGCTTTCCCGGCGCGCCCGATTTAATGAAAGCACATCGATGTTCCGAAAAATAACCTATAAAGCAAGATACACAGAGTGTTCGAATTTGCAGTACTTCCGGCCCCGGGTGGATCTTCCCAGACGAATTCGGAATAAATTGCTTCAATTTTGTGCTTTAAATACGCATAATATTCCAAAACGCTGGAATGATCCACAAAACATAGAAACTATAGTCTACTTCAGTCAATAAACGGCGTAAACTAAAAGCTGGTAACGTACCACCTCAGATCATACTGGTCTTATTTTTGATCAGCAGCGAGGCTCTCACCACGACTTCCCTCAATGTTTTGATCAATGTGAAATCCTACCGTGTTTTTCACACTCGACCTTTTTTTCATTTTGTGGTCGCCGTGGCCTATTATCACATTTGCACCGATTCGCACATAGGGGCGGAGCTCGGAATATTTGAGTACGCTTTTTCGCGCTACTACCTGCGACGCTTTCACCCCCAATCTTCGTATACCCGTGCCTTTTTTTGTTTTTCATGCTCGTTTTCGATACTTTCGGATATCTAATTCGGATTTTTATCATTCATTTATAATTGGGAGCAAGAAGAAGAGTAAGTATGATTAGAAGAGGAGAACGAACACTTCCCGGAAAACCAGAACGACGGCCTTAAAGATTCGTGAATTTTAGAATTTGGAGTTAGTTTCCCATTTCTTTGCAACAAGTAGAATATAGGACGTATGATAGAATAATGATTCCCCCACTACTAGGGAATTGAAATGTCTGTCTGTTGGTGTGTTTTTTTTTGTTCCTTCCGCATAACGGACGTTTTCGTTTTTTTCGCTATCGCTTCAAACTCAATCAATCTTCTCAGATCTGAAAACTGAAAAGAAAATTCAAATTTTTAATATCTTAAATTACCAAATCCATAGCCGAGTGGATAACGCGCCAGACTTTAAAGGGACAGTAAACACACAAATTCTTGTTCATTTGATCCACTTTCCAAGAGCGACGTAAGGATAGAGATAGTGTGCGCCCTATCAGATATCAGCCCTAGTGGAGCAGCGGTAAAACGCTTGCCTAGCGATCGTGAGGTCGCGGTTTCGACACCCAGCCTATGCTTTTGTTTCTTCCCACGGGAAAAAATCGAAAATTTCCCAATTGATTCGCAGAGCGTGGGGATCACAGGAAAAGTGTTTTACGATGTCGGATACGTGTTCTATTTGAACTGTATCTTGCGTTTCCGTTGAGACGGCATAAATCAGTACTCTTTCTAGCGATAAACATTCCCCAAAATACTAAGCTCCCCCTGGACAATACCTAAAGCAGGCTACCGATCTCCCCATGGACCGAACAAAAAGCAGGATACCGAGCTCCCCTGGGTCGAACAAAAAGCAGGATACAGAGCTCCCCCTGGACCGAACCTGGAGTAAGCTACGGAATTCCCCCTGGACCGTACCTAAAGTAGGCTACCGAGCTCCCCCTGGACAGTACCTAACATTAAGAGAGGTATCACGAGATTGCAGGAAAAATAGCCATTTCGGAACAATTTTCGAAAAAAATATTTTTGATTTCGATCAAACTTTTATAAAAGAGTACCCAGGACACGAGAAACTTAAATTTCCGGTCCCAGGTTCCAAAGCCGGCTTTTAGGAAATTGCCGGTTCCAATGCCGGAATCGTCATAACTCAGCTCATACTTGACCTAGAACGCTGGAATTGGGCTTAAAGAGAACATTTTATATGTTGAACACGAGCCTGAAAAACTGATACGAAAAAAATTCTGATCGAAAAATTGTTCCGAGTCACCTGCAATCTCTGGTGATACCTCTCCTAAAACAGGCTACCGATCTCCCCCTGGACCGAACCTGCACCCAGAACTATGCATAGAGCGTAGTACATTTAACCTCAATACATCCCGGCTAGTATCAAAGTAGAAAATCGATTAGTGGAACTGGTTCCGAGAAACAAGCTGTTAAAGTTGCTCATTTTAAAACGGGAAAACCGCTAAACGCGAGATTATACATATTTGGGCTAAGTGTTCAGGGGATCTTTTTAAATATGTTATTTAGAGTGAGTCTACCTAATTAGTGACAAAAAAAATAAAGCGTGAAAACTTAGCCCAAAGCGATTAAATTACTCTTCGAAATTTGTTCAACAGAGGATTACGGTAATAGCTTATAGTTGTACAACGCTAGGAGCTTTCAGTATCAGTTGTCGGCAATATATCACGCCTCTCACGAGAGGCTCGGACCAGAATGGCATTATTTAGGCACAGTTCGAAATTTCGATCGCGTGATTTTTATGGTTTCGGATGCCACTAGGTCCAGCTATGATCCCTGAGAGCTATTATGCCACAGAAGTCATTCCTCGAGTTGCTACAGCTACCGTAAAGTGCAGCCTGCGAACTTTGAAGCCGTTTTTCAGTTTTTCAACCCAGTTTCTGAGAAAACTTTTCGCCTAAAGCTAGTGCTATTTTTCAGTAATTTTTCAATTGCTCTTCAAATTTGCATAATAATAAAATTTTGTGATTTGACAAAAATCCGATCGAATCCACCGTATTTTTATTTCACCATAGCCTCCGGTAGGTCACAAGGATTCGAATGATATGTCTATGCTCTCCCAACTCAGGAGATGGTACGATATATCATACAAAACGTGTCATCTTCATTGATTATCGGCATTTTACACCGAGTTTTTCGATTATCGTGTGAAGAATGACCAGACACTCCATTGTTCTCTCGCGCTCTAAGCTCTCATTTCCTTCGAATGAAGCGGTGTGAGAGTCTCATAATGGTCAAATTGGTCATATATCTCACGTTTTGTATGATATATCGTACCATCTCCCGAGTTGGGAGAGCAAAGACATATCATTCGAATCCTTGTGCTATGGTGAAATAAAAATGCGGTGGTTTCGATCGGATTTTTGTCAAATCACAAAATTTTATTATTATGCAAATTTGAAGAGCAATCGAAAAACGAATTTTATAGATCGAAAGATCACTGAAAAGTAGCACTAGCTCTAGGCGAAAAGTTTTCTCAGAAACTGGGTTGAAACACTGAAAAACGGCTTCAAAGTTCGCAGGCTGCACCTTACGGTAGCTGTAGCAACTCGAGGAATGACTTATGTGGCATAATAGCTCTCAGGGATCATAGCTGGACCTAGTGGCATCCGAAACCGTCAAAAAGTTAGCTTCGAAAATGGCAATTGTGCCAAGTTCAGTCCGAGCCTCTCGTGAGAGGCGTCTCAAATCTGTGTTGTATTTTAGTTAATCACTTAGTAATAGAATAGTAGCGGGAAAGCGAATCGAACACCATTTTAAGTTTAGTCATCCTAATCATGAGTTTGACCCACTGAATCGCTCTGCTTGAACTCAACATCGCAAGTGCTGCTCACATTCCAAAGCATTTTCTCTCTTATTTTAGTTATATTTTGCAAAATTGAAAAGTCGAAATGGGGCACACTCAGCTTCCGATTGAGCACAAAGTTGTAATTTTTCTTTCGGTTTCATTTACACGACAATATTCCCTATTCGCACAACACCTGACAGAGATCAAAAACTCTGATATGAGCTATATGGTGCGCAAACATTTTACAGTTACACGAGTCTCAATTGGTGTCAGTAGCTACTTATATTCAAATATTCGAAGCAGAATGACGCGAAAAACATAGTATCTGAAAAAAATTAGGGACCCCATGTTTTCTTTTTTCCTTCTGAAACCGCCGCCTCAAATTTGAATTTCAGTGATTTCAGGTCGGGCGTGGGTTCAGCGACATCATTCTCTTCTTAGAATATTTTATAAAATGCTTGTTTTGGTCAATATTATATTACATTTTAACACACGTGAGAATGTACAACCAAAGTATTTAATTGACACTCAAAAATAAAAATTGACACTCGTTGCTGCCGCGCGTTTCTCCTGAGCCCCGAAAACGAGCCGTGAGGGAAGGAAGTGTGATTTTATAAGTACGCGATATTGATACTACCTGCGACGTCTTTGGGCTCGAAATACCATATACCTCTGTTGTCAATTTCGCAACTGCTTTTCTGGTATTTCGCGTTGATAAATCCAAATGTAGTAGAATAAGCTATCGAATGAGCATACTCATATTATTTTATTGCATTCATTGATGTGCAATTCGCCCATCCCTAAAAACCCGAACATATTGGAAAAAAGGAATCACATATTCTGAAAATGCCTCGGAAGCGTGACGACACACTCCGCTCCTCACTGATCACCAGGAATGAGCAGGAATACATTTTTTCCCGTGGATTTCCGGTAACTTTAAATTTCTACTCCAACGCAATCGGATGTTGAATTCACCGAACCGTACTTTAGGACTCCATTACTAGCGTTTTTGATAAATAAGCCCCTTCTAGAAATAAGAGAAACGATATCAAATAGAGCACGGTTGAGAGTACCTTGATTTCTTGTTACCGTAAAAAATCGCAGACAAGTTTAAATTATCGATTTTCTCTCGATTCCTCTCAAAAGAGATATTCTCATTTTAGGCCAGAATGAACCATCGTCTTCCTCTACTCAAAGACGTTAAAGTGAGGGTACTCACCCCACTCCAACATCAGTTGTCTGACTATCTTCAACTGAGAAGACTGCAGGATAAGACCGATGGCGAGGGGGAAAATATCGATCTCTCTTTCCTTCCCCAGGTATTGCTTGAGCTTCACATCAATCAACATTGCTTCACTACTTCAACTTCCATCTCCCCAGGTCGAAGATGATTCTCTAGTTCGACTGAACATTTCTCTACGAGTGATGAAGGATACCTTCCATCACATTCATCAAGCTCTCATCATGTGCAAATAACATATTTTTGGGTGCATGCAATATAGTAAAACGTAGTATTTATACATTAACCGTATGATTTCATTTGAAAAAATGATGAGCGTAGACATGGGATGCAGTTAGAGGGTCGAAATCGTCACATGTATCCCATTCAGTTGACTGAAGATAAATATGTTGATACGCGGGTGAAGAGAAAGGCTCACCGTTTGGAGTGGGTCGAGTGGTTCATCTGATGTTTCAAATTGTGTAAATCGAGTTAGCGGTAAATTGGACTTAAGACGGAGCGGACATTCCTCGCACAGTCTCTCGAAGAGTGAAATCAAAGAATTGTGTGGGTCAGAGGGTTCGATTCCTGAAGGAAAGTAATGGTGGGAGGAAAGGAGAACAGTTGGCACTTCTTCACTTTACCGGACCAAGCAATCTATCTGGCAGTGAATGAGAGGTGACAGCTTGATTCACACAGTGTGATGATGAATGAGGGTTCCACTTCGGGTTACTTCGTCCGGTAAAGTGAAGAAGTGCCGAACAGTTAATACTCACCTAGACTACCACTCAAGTAGCTCACACATAAGCACAACTTGGTCCATTGAGAACGAAAAGCATCACCCGTTGCGATGAGCGAGTGGACTGTCAACTGAAAGGAGCAGCTTTGAGGAAACGTGAGGAGAGGGTACCACGTCACATCATCATCATTATCGAGTTTGCATTCTAGGTGGCAATTGTTTTCGCTCGAAAACTTTTTGCGGTTCACATAAGAGAGGAATCGCGAGAGACTCGGGCTTGCCTGGGTTTTTTAAAAAGTATTTCTTAATTTCGCTGAAAATTCATCTTAAGGTATTTCAAACATTCCTCTATCGATTGGCGTTTTCAGAATTTCGATAAAAAATTTCGCAATCGCATGAAACACGAAAGCACCTGGCGGGTTGTGAATATTTTTTCGAAATTACAAATTTCGAAAAATCATAACTCCATTCAAAATGAAGATAGAAACTTTTTTTTATATGTTTGATGGAGAGATGTATCACCTACGCAACAAAGCCATCGGAGTCATTCCTGGCACACTCATCGGTGCAGAGTGGTCGCTTCTGTGATTTTGATTGTAACTTTGGTCGAAGTCGCTCCCGCTCCCCTTACGAGCGTTCTGGTGGTGCTTGGTGGTACTATCAGGGTGTCCCGAAAGTTCGTGCACTTTTTTGGGGTTTTTTTTTGGTATTTCGCTTCGCATCCTATTTAGGTGAGTCTTCATTATAGCTTAATCGTTAGCTCTAACCCTCACTGTTGTTTTCCAATGTTAACTTTGAGTGTAGATCACACCTTGCGAAATATCTGTTACTGTAAACATACTCTCACAGCGAATTTGCTCGAATATAAGCAAGCATCTTTCTAGGAAACGGGTTCCTGAAAATTTCTTGCTTACATTTAAGCAAGTTCGTTTGATTACGGCAAATTGTGAGAAAGATGGTGAAAACGAGCAAAAATCGGCATCGAGAGGGGTGCGAACCCAGTATCATCGGATTGCCAGTCGAACACGCTACTCACTGCGCCACTCTCTGGATGCTGCGAGAGCACTTACTGCAGTTCACTTCAGACACTTCGCTCAGCGAGCCCCTCGAAAGTAAGCAAGTATCTTGCTAAGCAAATTGAGCTAGCAAGCGCTTTTCTTAGTAAGTTCGCTGTGAGAGTACCGTACTCGGACCTCAAAAAACAAGGATTTCTTGAAATTTCAATGGGGAATGGTCTTAAAATTTCCATTCTTGCTGCAAATGAGTTCTACCAAGAAAGCACGTGAGTGTGCAAGACAACAGAAAATTTCATTATCCCTACGCAATTTTAGTTTTCCCACTATGAACTGAATTTTTTTTAGAAAATCACATGTCTAACTATTTCAAAATTTTTATTTTATTTTATAATGAAAATAATTAATATTATATTGCTTGAATCCAAACAAAACTATAAATACATAAAAATTCTGAAAAATGCAAAATTGCCACTTCGCGAGTTTTTGTTAGAAATTTTTATTTCATCAGTGGGTTTACATATTCCTCATTTTTTGTGATTGGAGTTGTAGTCAAACATCGTCACCACATCACCCTAAAATTGAGCATCTGTCGCTTTAACATTCGTCAAGATTTATGTGGTCGAATATACATATATCAAAATGTGATATATTTGCATTCGCCACTATTGCATCATTCATATCACACAATGGAATGTCATATATGTACTACTTGAAACCCTAATGTTGTGTGATAATTGTGCGGTACAATGTTTAAAAGTAGTCGCAGCAGAATGCTAGAAATCTCGAAAAAAACGAAAAGTGCACGAACGTTCGGGACACCCTAATACATACAACCGAAAAATGAGCAGAAACGGACCATGGATTGTAAAGATACCCTGGATTTTGTCAGACCGGCCTTAAATAAGAAATGGACAAATATGTTAAACATGTTTTGTTTGTGTTGTACATTATCAGAAATATATCAAAAACAAAATCTCATTGTTTGCGGTACGTTTTGTCAACTACTCAGCGCTAATGGGGTAGATCTACTTCAGCTTGGGGGAATATCTTCCGTCTGGTAAGGGGAAGATCTACTTCAGACTGAAGTAGATCTCCCCCGTATCTTCTTCGTAGCTGACGCCTGTCTTCCTTCTATCAGTCAAGCTTTTTCCCGATTATACGCTGTTATTTTTGATGATACTGTTTTTATATGTCGATTTCTTCTCAACGAAGGCATCTGATTGACAAATATATAATATAAAGCGGAATGAGCTTCCATAAGACTATTTTTTTGGAGACGCCGTATAGCTGAAGTAGACCTACCCCTAGCTGAAGTAGACCTCCCCCCTAGCTGAAGTAGACCTCCCCCCTAGCTGAAGTAGATCTACCCAATAACTGAAGTAGATCTACCTTGGCCCAAAATTGAAGTAGATCTCCCCCACAGCTGAAGTAGATCTACCCTCTCCCATTTTAGCTGAAGTAGATCTCCCCCCGATCTGAAGTAGCTCTACCCCATAAGCGCTGAGTACTTTTGAGAGAGAAATTATTTTAAAATTTATAAATTCAATTTTCGGAATCACTTACTTCGACCAAATTTGGATGAATAATGTGATCTATTCAACTTTATTTGACTGTTTATGATGTTTGGACAAAGATCTATGCATATTGTATGGTGTGCACAACTTGATCATACTTTAAACAAATCACTTAGTTCGTATTTTCGTGTACCTGTTCAAACATTCTAATTTCTTCCCTTATCTCTTGAGAAGATTCTTTAGTATGTGTGCAACATTTGTCTTTTTGAAAGTGAGTGGCTACCTATTCGTAGAAATTAGCTACAACGCTTAGAAAATCAAGCACCTGCACGAGGACGCGCGCTGTCTTCTCTGACGCTCTTTCACTTCCGCTCGCTCTCTTGCCTGGTTTGGATCCAGTGAGGGCAGAAATCTTTTGCTCAGCTATGTACAATCAGAAAGTAATGGATTTACCTTGAACATGTTGATTCCACATTCATATTGAACGAATATATTTCTTTTTTTTGATATATTTCTGATAATGTACAACACAAACAAAACATGTTTAACATATTTGTCCATTTCTTATTTAAGGCCGGTCTGACAAAATCCAGGGCATCTTTACAATCCATGGTCCGTTTCTGCTCATTTTTCGGTTGTAAGTAGTACCACCAAGCACCACCAGAACGCTTGTAAGGGGAGCGGGAGCTTTGGACTTCGACCAAAGTTACAATCAAAATCACAGAAGCGACCACTCTGCACCGATGAGTGTGCCAGGAATGACTCCGATGGCTTTGTTGCGTAGGTGATACATCTCTCCATCAAACATAAAAAGAATAAGTTTCTATCTTCATTTTGAATGGAGTTATGATTTTTCGAATTTTGTAATTAAGGACCATCATCCAATGCACTAATATTTTAGTAAAAATAAGTAGTTATTGCAGGTAAAATAAAAATGAAATATAAAAAAAGTTATAAGCAAGTCTGCGCAAGCGCCCTGCGAATTGTTGAGGCGGTGGAATGATAAACCTGTCCAACTCTAGGTCATATAACAAGCGAAGGCACCGAGGGAATGGGCTAGTTTTTGGATATATCAGTCTGAGATGAGTGTAAGATAATTCCGAAAACAGAAATCGCGGCCCTCTCAAACTAGGACTGATATAGGGCTGCATTTGATTTTGATCACTTTTGCTCATTCAACTGTCTATAGCAAACGAAGGCACCGACGAAATGCGCCGATTTTTTGTTAGAAGTTAGACAATATCAGCTGTTATCGATCCTACTTCCAAAAACTCAGTGCTCGTGGGGTATAGCTACGGCAAGCAGGGGTCATAGCTACTTCAGCTAGATGACAGAAATCAGCTAGGAAGAAGCTAGAAGGCATAGCTACGTCAGTTCTACGTAGCTGAAGTAGCTATGCCTTCTATCTTCTTCCTAGCTGATTTCTGTCTTCTAGCTGAAGTAGCTATGACCCCTGCCTGCCGTAGCTATACCCCACAAGCACTGAGAACTCGCGGCCCTCAACAATGACACGAGTTATGACGCGAAAACTATTACTTTCTGAAGAGAGAGCACGCGTCTCACGAATAGACCGCTCCATTCTTTCTTACCCTCCCAGGATAGTGGTGCCTATTTTTATTTTGTAATTTCGAAAAAATGTTCACAACCCGCCAGGTGTTTTCGTGTTTCACGCGATTTTTAATCGAAAATCTGACAACGCCAATCGATAGAGGAGTATTTGAAATACCTTAAGCAGAATTTTCAGCGAAATTAAAAATACTTGAAATCTAGGTCCCATTCTTCCTCGAATGCTCAATTTTCTCGCGATTCCTCTCATAAGGTGAAGTGGCGAGAAAACGGTACCTCGCATGGTAGTGGGAGATCGAGGATGTGGGAGAGGAGTCTGACAAGATGAGAAGAGAAAACGAAAAGAGCAAGTGAGGAAGGATCGGGGGTCAAATGAAGATGGGAGTGATTGAGAGACAGGAGACTCGACGGCAGTCGACCATTTCTCATACAATACACATCACTGTCGTCTCCTTCCACCTTCTCTATCTTCAGTGGATAGATTCCGAAGAGGTAGCGACAATACAACGTACGATGCTTCTCTAGCTGCATTTACACCATCTCAGAGATTTTACGGTAATCTTCAGTAATAATTCTGCATGTGGAGGACTAAGTTGCTAGCTTGGTACAGTATTGTGACATTCAAAAACTCAGCAACGGTCTTACGCCCGTTATCGAGCCCGCGAATTTGAAAAAAAAATTGCGCAACAGATAGGAAAGGTCGGAAGGGCGTGGAAAGGATTAATCGGAAATTCTTCGTAGATCATCCTCGTGCCGATTGATTTCTTTAATTTTTTTTTTTGGAATTTCCCGCATGTTTCGCGATGAAATCTTTTTCCTTAATCGCAGCGCTCTTTTATATCAAAAATCGCGCAAAAATAAAGAAAATCGCGAAAATTAACAAAAAGTCGGGTGGAGTCAGAGTAGAGCCCGCGTTCGCCGCGCACTTTATGACCACCGTCCCGCGTCATTGGCAAAGTGTCCACAGGATCGCTACTCGTGAAACGAATTATTTTCTCCCAATACAATAAATGAGAGATTGAGCGAAACATGGCAT
This sequence comes from Pristionchus fissidentatus, assembly GCA_036245785.1. Classification (NCBI taxonomy): domain Eukaryota; kingdom Metazoa; phylum Nematoda; class Chromadorea; order Rhabditida; family Neodiplogasteridae; genus Pristionchus; species Pristionchus fissidentatus. Next base: position 23,663,004 of record BTSY01000005.1, on the reverse strand, counting down.
GATGCGCAACAAGGGTGTGCGGGAAAACTTTTCGGGAAACTTTCGGGAAAAATATAAGGGTGTCCCAAAAGTTTTGCGACTCGGGCCTATTTTAGTTTGCGACGATTGCGCAATCGATCGATATCGATGATTGCGAAATACATTTGGTAAACAATCCATTTCGTAATCATTCAAGCCTTAGCACAAGTCGAGTGCTGTAGTCTCCTAGTTTCTACAACGTTTCTCCCGATGGACGCTTCTTTCGATCATCGCACAGTTTTGCTTCACAATTTTCTTGCGGGAAAGACGGCGAAGGCAGCTCATCAAGAACTGGTGCTTTCGAAAGGAGATTCTGCCTCGACTCTATCGACCTGCTATAGATGGTACCAGCGTTTCAATTCTGGCGACCATAGTATCGAAGACGAACCCCGTTCTGGACGCCCTCACAGCAAGAATCAACCCCTGGTACTCAGTGCAGTGGCGGCCAAACCCAAAGTGAGTGTGCGTGAGTTGGAGATAAAGACTCATACTCCCAATTCCACGGTACAACGAATCCTCCACCGGGATGAGAGGAAGCCGAAGCTCCCCCATGTCATTCCCCACTCCCTCACCCCTGCTCAGATCAAAAAGCGTGTCGATGTGTGCCGAGAATTGCTCCACCGTAGACCCAACTTTCGATGGGTCAGCAAGATCATCGCTATGGACGAGAAGTGGATCACATACGATAACCCTGAGCGGAAATTGGAATGGTTGGGCATCGGAGAGAATCCCCAGCCAGTCCCGAAGAAGGAATTGCACGAAAAGAAGGAACTACTGAGTTTCTTCTTCTCCGTGTTGGGACCCGTCTACTGGGAGATCCTCTCCAATGGAACCACCATCAACGCTGACGTCTTCACTACTCAACTGGAAAAGGTCTCCATCAGGGTCCCTTCTCGTCTTCTAAGCGATGGAAAAATCCTGATCCTTATGGATAACGCGAGACCTCATCATGCGAAATTGACCCAGAAAAAGTTGGACGAACTGAATATGGAATGGCTGCCTCATCCACCGTATTCACCCGATATCAGCCCCTGTGACTATCACTGTTTCCAATCTCTTGCTAACTTCTGTCGCGGAAAGAAATTCGCTAATCGGACCGATCTCGACTCGGCCTTCCAGGCTTGGATCGATTCGAAGACCAAGTCATTCTGGAGAAATGGAATCATGAGCCTGCCCGATCGATGGCAGAAGGTTGTGACTAAGAAGGGAGCCTACATTGATTGATCACCTTTGTCAACTGTTGAAGATGTGATGATAAAAGTTTTTATTGGAAAAAGTCGCAAAACTTTTGGGACACCCTTATATTTTCCCCGATCTGAAAACAGGGAAATTTCGGGAATATCGGGAAAACCGTAACACAGCATTTCACGCGCAGACATTGAGGGCGAGAGAGTAGAGCCGGCAGAGAAACGAGAGACACCCGCACTCTCCGCCCCTTTCTCTCCCCCTCTCTGCCTACTCTCAAACTCGTCTCGCGTAAATCGCGCTCCTCAACTATACTATATATGCAGCGCGCTCAAATTATCGACAATATCTCTGATTTCCATGGCTCTTCTGCACATCTCATCACTCGAGTTTTGCATAGCCGGTCCGAAGCGCACGCAACGCGTCCGCTTCGCTCTCAATTTCAACCTCCCGCTGGCATGCACATCAAAGAAATCAGTTCAAAACCAAATGTCCCAAAAGCGACGGGTGTGAAAGGCTGTGCGTAAACATTTCTTACGTTGAAACCTATCCGTTTAAAACTTTTTTAAAATGCTCAAAAACGATTACTGTTGTGCACAAGCAAATTTTTACTCCGCTATAATGTTTAAAAAAATCAGCAAAAAGACTATTCCGCGGGTGGAATCGAACTTGCGTCTGTCGGGTAGGAACACAATTGGAAAAGATGAAGAGACAGAGAACATAAAAAAAATACTGAAAAGCAATTTCCATTTGTCAAGATTATCGATTTTCTGTGAATAAGCGCTCATTATGTAAATCGAAGTTTGTCAATACTATGTTTGCCCCATTTTCCCCACTTTCAAGGGAAAACAATAAGTGCAATATTTCCCGGTTTTTTTCCGTGAAAACCGGGAAATGCATTTGCCCGAAAAATCCGGGAAACGGGAAAACCGTTCGGGAAATTGTGCACACCCCTTTGCGCAATGGCCCAGGAGGAGTTGCCCGTAATGTGAAAAGTTGCGAAATCGATTCCACGCCTCAGCGCATTACGTCACATAAACTTCCGGTCTTTGAAAACTTCATCTTTCGGCTCTATGAGTGGTGCCAATCGATTCCTCATCAAAATCTAAGACTGTTTCGACTTTGGACATTTTTTTTTTGATAATTATCGATACAAGGCCAGAAAACTCGGAAATGTGTTTTAATTTTCAGCATTAATTTATTTTACTTATTTCCCAACCTCAATTTACAAAATTCTATATTCGCAAAACATTTCAATAACGATGAGTGTCATGTGATTTTAATATTGAAAATTTTAAAAGTGCTATTTCATATAACCTTTGCGAAAAACTGCGTAACCAAACATTTATGATTAAATCACTTTTCCGAAGAGAGCAAGTCACAGAACTTTTTACTTTATATGCAAATTACGATTTTCGAAAATCCCTTCCATCCTAAAAGTCAAGATGTCACACTAATTTCGTTATAGTATCAGTTCTGGACGAAGGCCGATACTTTTGAAAATTTTAGGTGTCAACAATCCGGCAATTCGGTTGGTGCGCCCGGTTTCAACAGTAGGGCAAAGATCAAAGAGCACGGTTGAATGTAATCTACTTTAGAAACCGGGGGCACCAACCGAATTGTCTAATTTTTGGATATGTTATGGATGTATACCTACCTTGTTAGATAAAACTTTCGAAAGAAGTGACCCTCTCTTAGAACGGATTCTGTTGCGGTTTAAATGTAAACGTAGCCTGATAAGTGTCCTGCTAGGAGTGTTCTTGTGTAATCTAATATGACGCTGTTTACGTTAGGATCAACAAGGTTCGACGGGTCTGGAACAGGTAAAAATCGCTCAAAACGTAGTCCTAGGGACAACAATTGACGCTGATCACGCTGGTGTCATCGATTTCGCAAAATGGAACACCGTTTTGGCGGAACACTATTTTTATCGATTATAACTCAGCTCGGAGAGAAGCGAAAGAAATACCATATGGTTAGAATTAGACGCTTTTCTAAATGCGTTGTCAGTTTCAGAATAATCAGAAAACTTTTCCCAGAAAAAATAGATTTTATTTAAGGAAAATAAACTGGGAGACATATCACCTTAAAGAGAGGTTCATTCTGACCATTTTGATATTTAACAAACCCTAATATTATCTTAGCTGGGGGGGAGAGACGCGCATTTTTATTCGCGACGAACGCGGCACCCGGATATACGATACGGTAAGGTTATACAACTTTAATCCGAGGTTGTTACTTCGATTCCTGTCGATGTCGATTTTTGCTGAATATTTCTCGAAAAAAAATATTTATTTTTTAAATTTCTGAAAAAGTGCCAAAAGTGGTGTGGTGAATTTTTGATTTAAAAAATCGGCAAAAGACTGGACTCGAGCCTACCACCTTCAGAGGGAAGTTCTAAGCGCTTAATGCATTGTCTATCAGGGAGCAGCATGCGTCGTGTATGAATAAAAATGTGTTTAAATGCGCGGCTCCAGCCTATGCTAAGAAAATATTAGGATTACTATATTCTCCATTCGTGTTCGGCTGAGAGGCGGTCGTCTCCGTCTTTCCTCCCGCCTCGGAGGAGGGTCCCCCGACGTAGCTTGGACCCCCGTCGGTGGTATCTGTCCACGGATGCCAAGTTCCAACATACGAGTCGGAACTATCAATGTCCGAACCCTTCGGAAGGATAATCGAGTTACTGAGCTGGAGGACGCTGTAAGTCGGATACCATTTGATATAATCGCCTTACAAGAGACCAGACGAAAAGGCCACACCTCCATAACCTTAACAACATCGCAGCATCTGCTTGTTTGTTACGGTAACAGTTCCACCCACGGTACTGGCTTTTTGGTCGCGAATCAATGGGCAGCCCTTTGCGCCTTCAATGCAGTCAATGAAAGACTTTCATATCTCGACATTCCCACTATCGGACTCCGGATAATAAATGGATATGCGCCAACAAGCTCGTATCCCGACCAATTTTTTTCCATAGAAAATTTTTTTCGATTTTCCATAGAAGACGACATACGGAGAGGTCACCTGGAAGTTGTGAAGAGAGCAGTACAATACGGACACAGCACAAAGAAGGCATTGCAAGCTTCTAAAGTAGGTACAACAAGATTATTCCAACTAGAGAAGCCGGATGGAAGTGTGGCAAATACGAAAAACGAACTCAATGCTGTTGTCAAACATTTCTATAATGAGCTATTTGCGAGGACAAGAAGACCATCGAGATTAGTTTTGAAATCAACTGAACCTTTTTTTACCGTTATTAAATAGTGAAGTGTCACATGCAATCTGCAAACTGAAAAATGGGAAGTCACCAGGACCGGACAAGATTACGGCTGAGATGCTCAAGTGTGGAAATGACATTCTAATAAAACCACTGTGCTCTCTATTCAATAAATGGATCTTAGAAGAGACCGTTCCATCGAATTTGCCTGATTCGGTGATCTCACTCATTTACAAAAAAAGGAAGTCAATTGGATATTGCAAACTACCGACCGATTGCCTTGCTCAACTTGATATATAAAGTCTTCACATCAGCAATTGACAATCGTATTGAACAACAACTATCATCTAATCAACCACACGAACAGGCGGGTTTCAGAAGAAACTACTCAACCACTGATCATATTTTCACACTTTCGGAATTAATCAGCAAATCAACAGAGTATGACTTCCCTATATATTTCGTTTTCATTGACTATGCGAAGGCTTTTGACTCGGTCGAGTTTAGTGCAGTTTGGAATTCGTTATTTAACCAAGGAGTACATTCTAAATTGATCAATGTTCTGAGGAATATATATGAAAGTGCACGAGTATCAGTGAGAGTGGGCAAAGAACAAGTTCCAATTGAAGTTGAACGAGGTGTACGCCAAGGCGACCCACTGAGTCCCCATTTATTCAATTGTTTATTGGAAGAGATATTTCGGAAAATGAACTGGGAGAAATACGGAATATCTATCGACGGACGTAATCTCAACCATCTCCGATATGCCGATGATATTGTCCTTATATCGCACTCTCCAAATGAACTGTCTATAATGCTGAATGAATTGGTTAATGAAAGTAAGAAAGTCGGCCTTATTATGAATCGGAAGAAAACTGTGGCTATGAGCAATCGAACTCCAATCCAACTTCTTATTGAACAAGAAAAATTGATCTATGTTGAAAGCTTTATATACCTAGGCGTCAGAATATCATTCGATCAAAAACTTATGTTTGAAATCAATCGAAGAGTCGGAAGCGCTTGGAGAGCATTTAACAGATTCTACCATTTTCTTACTAATAGAACAGTTGAGATGTCACTCAAGTCAAGAGTATACCGAATGTGTGTTGAACCCTGCCTGCTCTATGGATGTGAATTATGGAATACCACGAAGAAAATACGAAAAAGGCTAGTTGTTGCACAGAGGAGTATGATGAGAAAAATGGCAGGAGTAACTCGATTTGATAGAAGAACAAATGAATGGCTTGAAACAAAAGTACCGCTGCCAGACGTTCGTGTAAGAGCAATGCATAAGAAGTGGAGTTGGGCTAGAAGACTTGCTGTACTTAATGATGATAGATGGGCGGTGAGAACTGTTAATTGGACACCAATCGACCGAGAGCGGCTTGTCGGAAGGCCGAAGATGAGATGGCGAGATGAAATAGTAAACCGAATGGGATCCAGATGGGCTAATACGTGCAGAAGGTACCCCGATTTGTGGAACAGAAGCATCATTCAACAGGCTCACGACCTGAGGCTTGAATAAATGATTTGATTTTGATGATTTGATAAATCAAAATGGTAAAAATGAAGCGCTCTTTAAGATATGATGTCTCCCAGTTTACTTTCCTTTTATAAAAATTTAGATTTTTATTGGTATAGTTTTCAGATTATTTTTGAAACGTTCTTTCTAACGCCAAATTCTGGCTATATCTTATAGATTTCCGCCAAAATGATGAGGCGCCATATCGGCGCCTAGGGGACTCCGATTGCGAAATCGATAACACCAGCGAGATCAGCGTCAAAGTTGTCACGAGAACTAAGTTTTGAGCGATTTCGATTTTTGATCTGTTCCAGCCATTTGTTGATCCTACCGTAAAAAGCCTCACATATGCTGTCTCACTCGATTTCTTAATGAGTTTGTGATACCTATCGATCGTATTGGGTCTCATCCGGAAAAACAAAATACAGTATGCGTTCGTCCCATGTGAGAGGAATTGGTAGACTAAACATCTCATCTACAGTACTCCAGCACCTATTTTGGGGACCATGAGTATCGCAAACTAACCGACCCCATACGACCTACAGCAATCCTAAAATACGAAATTCACTACCCGACTCCGTACGACCTACAGTAATCCGAAAATGCGAAATTCATTAAATTAATTCGAGATTTGTTGCAGGGCTGTGATTTTCTGAAACATATTTTGATTTTTTTTCACGAGAACTCGAGAAAAAATTACTTTTCTCGCTAAATTCTAGGAAAAAGAATTCACCCCACCTCAAGTAGTCGCTCATCGCGAGTCATCTTGATAGAGTCTGCATTCTTCTTCTCCTTATTCATATCTGCCTTTAATACGGTCTCCTACAAGTTAGATATTCATCCATCGCATGAGAGGAATTGCGATGGGATCGGCCACCGCAGGGGAGTGGAAATATAATTCGAATTTGCTAGAAAGTATACTCAAAGTACTTTCGACCCTCCTCTTTTCAAATTTAGGCACTAGACCTCACGAAAATCATTCATTATCGAGAGCGGTTTGCTTAAAGTGTGTGACATGTTTGTTGAAACATTTTACATGCAAGTTGAGATTTTTAGAAAAATGGACCAAGGAAAGATTAAAAAAATTAAACGGAGATGAAACTCTTGAATAGTATTATAAATTCAAAAATGCTAGTCCGAAATATTTAAATTTTCCGCTCCTAAACAACAGATATGGTGCAAAACAAAACAACTTTTCAAAAATATTTGAGAATGTTAGACATCCTACGGTACACCACTCCTTTAAATTATTGGCGTTGGGTCACACCGAATTCAGTGCGTAATATTTCTACATTAGTAAATTATTCATGGAAAAGGTGAGGGAGAGGGAGAGAGAGCGCCCGGTCCGGCAAATAGACGCGCTTGGGAGCCCCTTTATCTTTGGACATATAGAGAAATGTACAGTAACCTTATATTGTGTGTGGAACTGAGAGGAATCGGAAGAAACTCGATCACTTTGAAAATCATGTTTCTTTTTAATTTCCTGAAAAAAAATAGGTAAAGTACTACAAGACCTCCTCTATCGTACTACAAGACCTCCTCTGCACGAATAACATAAGATAATTAAATAACACATAACCTCTTCTTCGGAACCAAGTCAAAAATCGCCGGAAAATGTTTTATGGTTCTGTGTTTAGAGGGGTGTACCGTATACATTAGCGAGCGAATCTGCTCTTCCAGATCCATTTTCTCAATTCCTTTAGTGACCACTTTTCTTCAACAGTGTCGGAGAAAAAAAATTGCAGAGAGAAAGACATTTAAAATATTTTGATGATTTTTTTCCTACAAAAAATAGGGTTGTAGAGACTTTATCCACTCCCGACTCAATGAACGTTCCTCAAAATAACAGGTTTTGTAAATATTTATTATAGTGTATTCGCTATTGTAACCTGTTATTGTGAAAAAGGGAAACTTTGAAAACTCATAACTAATTTCACAAAAGTCGAAAATGCGCGGTTTTTTTCTTCTGGGAACAGGATTATTTCATTTAAAACTAACTTGTTTTTCACTGCCCGGCCCCTTTAACTTTTACATTACTCCAGTCGGGTTTGATGAAAAAGCAGATGATATTCGTTAGAGCTTCGTGTGAAGTACCTTGTATATGTTTTTCACAAGAATGACAACAACAAAAATGTTCTATTTCCGAATCGCCCTCCAGGTTCTAGGGGCCGCCATCCTCATGAACAGAATTGAAAACTAGGGTATGAAAACCATGTCATAATCTTATTCGGGTGTGCTGAATCACTTTTCCAAAGAGAACAAGTCACAGCACTTTTTACTTTTTATGCAAAATATGATTTTCGAAAATCCCGCCCATCCTTAAAGTGAAGCTGTCACACAAAATTCGTTACAGTTTCAGTTCTGGACGAAGTCCGCTTCTTTTGAAAGTTTTAGGTGATAAAGTATGTATTCCCTAATAACATATTCAAAAATCCGGCAATTCGGTTGGTGCGCCCGGTTTCTACAGTAGGGCAAAGATCAAAGAGCACGGCGAATTTAATCTACTTTAGAAACCGGGGGCACCAACCGAATTGTATAATTTTTGGATATGTTATGGATGTATACCTACCATGTTAGATAAAACTTTCGAAAGAAGTGACCCTCTCTTAGAACGGATTATGGAGCGGTTCAAATGCAAACGTAGCCTGATAAGTGCCCACGTTTGACCTTCCACTTGCTCTATAAAATGGAGGCAACAGCCGATTTCTCTAATTTTTGATATGAGATAGCCGTGATACTACGTTACATGATAGTGAAAACAGTACACGCGGCCCTCTTTCCTCCCGTGAGCTACAGGCTTTCGAATTTGATATACACTGCTTCCAGGGGATGGTGGCCCTATATGACGCGGAGAAATAAGGTGTCGCAAAAAAAAAAAATTTTCGCGTGGCTCTGGGGGCCAATTAGCGAATCATCTTGTTTTATTTGGCCCGTGAAATGCATCGAGGAATTTCACGGACAAGGATTGTAATCATCGTATTTATTGACAAATTAGCGAACGGCATAGAAAAATAGGAGAACGACTAGGAGAAGGCAAATTCGCCAAAAAAAAAACAAAATAGTAAAAAAAACAACATAGAAAAAAGCTTAAATTAGGAAACTTTTTTGTTTTAGTTGTTCCGTGAAAATTCTCGATGAATTTCACGGACCGGAAACCCCGCCTCTTCTCCATGGGAAAATTTTTTTTGCGACACCTTATTTCTCCGCGTCATCTATCCAGGTTCTCGAGTTTCTCGCGACTCCCCTCATATTTATTTTAAAGTACCTTGAGTATATCTATCCTCCTTCTATTTTTATCCTTCTTTCCAATAGTCTCCCGCATATCTTCTCTCTTCTCGTTAATATTCCTTTTCATCTTATCTATTTCTTTTTGCAGATTCCATACGACCGCAGTTATTTCATTCTTACGTTCGTCCAATTCCGCCTGCGACAACAATGGTATCCATTTATTAAAAGTTTCGATAAAGAACGAATATAATGTGAGTGTTCATCATATCGATACAACTCCAGGACATGGTTGAAATCATCTCCTGGAGTTGTCGAAAGTTGCATTCGAATAAATCAAACATCACTGACCCCTTCCTTCAAAATTTTGCTAACTTCTGATTCCCTATCCTTCTTCATCTGAATATTTTCATTGATGGTGATCCTTCGAGAGTAGAATGACACTGAAGCAATACATTCCTAGTACAACCCTTGTGATGCTTTCACAGTCGATCATCCTTCATTTTGTCAACTTTACAGGAGTACCTGATTTAATTAAAAGGAGAAATACCCCTAACAAATTCCTAGCGATTGACTTCTCCTCCTCTGTCTCTCTTGAAGGGAGCACAAACAGGGAAGTGATAATAAAAGAGATTGGGGGAATCGAGAAGGGGCTTTACCGGTACAATTGGAATCACTCTCTACTATTGTTCCCTTTTTCGTGCAGGACATTTTCAAGTGGTCAAACTCCGTTTCCAGGGGGCCGTGCAATTTACATAAATTTACGATTTGGTGGGCTAAAGAAGTTTCATTTTAATTTCTATTTAATAACTATTGTTTGAGGAGGTGTTGCTCTGAGATCGGATTACTTCTTAATTCTATGATATGAAGTGCAGCGATGAGTTAAAAATCAGAAAAATTCGAAAAGTGCCTAAAATCGCGTGCAGAAGTGCTCTTAGGCAATACTTTTGGATTTTTTCCTGCCTAATGTAATCATTAATTAGGCGCCTAAGATACGTTTCGATACTTACGATACGAGCGTGCTAGCACATTATTTACAGCTTCTTGTGTTCGTGTGGTCTAACAATGCATCTCCGCAAGTGCACTCGACAATTGAAGTTGGTCGAACTGTCAGATGCACGCACTCTCACCCACCATCGCTTTTGTTGTGTTGTCTCGTTAACTGCACGCTATATTTATGGAAATTCATTGCTCACCTTTCAATGCACCGTTTCCAATATAATATGACATTTGTTCTAGTTGGAGTCCGCACACACATTATTAATCATATGTATTCCACAACGCAGACATAAACAACGCAGACATAGATGTATTCCACAACGCAGACATAAACAACGCAGACATAGATGTATTCCACAACGCAGACATAAACGAACAAAAAAGTGAGAGAAGGTAATGTAATTTAGATCAATTAAAATGAGGAGACCCAAGCACCATAAATCAAGGTACGGTACTGCAGAGAATGGGCCCTACATATATTTACAGATCTATTATGTGAGGAAGCGAATGAGGGAGAAGTTCTCATGTTTAGCGTCGTTGACCTATTTTGAGTATTGTGGCCTTTCAGTTGTTAACTTTCGACAACAATAAATAATTTTATAAAAAAATATAGAAGAGTGAGAATATAGAATGAGTGGGCTAAACATAAAACGAAAAAAATAAATTAAATTTAAAAAAAAACTAATTAAATAAATATATAATATAAATTAAAACGGGGACGAAATAAACAAGTACTCGGAGATTTCGTGGCATGAATGTTACGGGTATATGACCGCCAAAACGTACCTGTCGGCAGGTAGAAAGCATCCATGTTACAGGCAGTTTCAAAAAGCATGGCTGTCGCAGGTAAAGGGCATGGATGCTGCAGTTAGTCGAACTGAGTATCGACAAAAAGCATGCATGTTACAGGTACCGGGAAGGTGGACAGGTATCGGGCAGGTAGAAAGCATGCATGTCGCAGCCTGTTATTTACCTTTTTACCTGCCATGCTGCGACATCCATGTTCTCTACCAGCCGGCATCCATGCTTTTTACCTGCCATAGCCGTGCCACCAAATCTCACAGTATTATGCTCTGAACAAATAAGAAATAGCAGGCCTTTTCGAGGAAAAGGGAAGACACTGGCAACGCGCTCCCCTAAAAACGGCAAGAGTAGATGCATGGGTCGGGGGTCGAACCCCCAACCCTTCGGTTGATACTGAAGAAACTTACCTGTACACTACGCTGAAGATAGGATACTCATCAACTTTGCTCACCCCATGCCTGGGGAATCGCCCATCATAGAATCCCCATAGAGACTGGAATCTGGCTAGCTACAGTATGCTAACTTTCGTTGTAAGAGTACAAAAATTATAGTTTGAATTTCCCGCAATTTTCCGCTGTGGATTTCTTGTTTGTTCAATGACCCCTCGATTCATAATACTGTGATCTCTGAGTACGCTGCGCAAACACTCTTCTCAAATGTACAGAAGTAGGGACCACCGAACCGGGAATTCCAAAATCAGAGCCGACGAAAAGAAAGAAAAGACAGAAACGGCCCGGGAATTCAAATCTCCACAGAAAAATTGTTTTTCGATAATATTTCTAGGGACGGGCGTGTGATTTTTTAAGTACGCGATAATGCAGTACTACCTGCGACGCCGTTGGTCTCGAAATACCGTATACCTCTGTTGTAAATTTCGCAACTACTTTTCTGGTATTTCGGCGGTTTATTTCGAAAAATTATAACAGCTGTTGGATTGAGAAAAATCAAAAGAATATACAAAGCACGCGATATTCACAGATCGCCCCGCAGAAACAGAAATAAACGACTTCGAATATTCGCGAATTTCAATTTTTTTGAATTAAATGCTAATTTCTTCAACATCGGTAGAATTCGTAGTGTAAATTATGGTTATCAAAACAGAAAATCGATTTGAGAGACCATAATTAAGAAACACGTCATCAAAGTTTCGTATTTTACAACGGGAAAATCACTATTTTTGCATTTTCTCGAAAACCGCGGAACGATCGAGCAATTCCTTTTACAGAGATACGAGTAATTGAACGATACAGCGATGCTGCGAAAACTAAATGCGATCGTTCCGCGGTTTATCTGTTATTAACTTTCGAAGTTTGCACAAGGGAGGAATACGGTAGCCCAATTTACTAGACTCTTCATCTTAGCTTTCTGTCATTTAAATTATATCATTTCTTTATTGCATAATTCACATTGGATTTATTGTAGCGAACTGGATGTAGAAAACAAAAGACACAACGGTTCCTTACAAAAGAACAAATTTATCAGTTTGTGATTCATCAATCACACACCTGACCCAGCCGCTGCTCCACTCGAAACCAATGGCGTCGCACAAATAGTCTCTCTTTTCAAGCATTTTATTATTAATTGGACTTAATTTGTAAAATCGAAGTTGATAAGTCGAAATGCTGTAGAATAAGCTATCGAATTATCATACTCTTGTAATTTATTTCATTCATCGGTGTGCAACCCGCCCGTCCCTAGAAATATTTAGGGACGGGCGGGTTGCACGAATGAAATAAATTACAAGAGTATGATCATTCGATAGCTTATTCTACCGCATTTCGACTTATCAACTTCATTTTAACTAATTAAGTCTAATTAATAAGAAAAATTATTGAAAAGAGTGACTAGTTGCGCGACGTCATTGGTTCAAGTGGAGCAGTGACTGTGTCACGTTTTAATCACGTCTATCGCAAACTGAAAAACAGATAACTTTTTATGAACAGTTTCATCTGCTTATTTCTGCATTCAGTGTGTTTTAATAAATCTAATTAATAAGAAAAATTATTGAAAAGAGTGACTAGTTGCGCGACGTCATTGGTTCAAGTGGAGCAGTGACTGTGTCACGTTTTAATCACGTCTATCGCAAACTGAAAAACAGATAACTTTTTATGAACAGTTTCATCTGCTTATTTCTGCATTCAGTGTGTTTTAATAAATGGAAAATAAATTATGCAAACAAGAGGTACGCTATCAAAAGTCGCAGACCGAATAAATAAAGAATTGATTGAACTGGGCTACAGTAACCCTCCATTTAGATATTTTCGAAGATCGATTACTCGAAATCCGCGGCGTGTTCACTGTTTTTTTCTCAACATTGCTCAAACATTCGATAATTCACATCATAATAAAAGTATTCGAGTGAACACGCCGCGGATTTTGAGAAAATGCGAGAAAAGCGAATTTCCCGTTATAAAATGCGAAACTTTGTCGAACTCTTTCTCGAAATTTTTCGAAAAAGTATTTTTGATTTCGAAAAAAATATTGGGGGTTGCACACCGATGAATGAAATAAATTACAAGAGTATGATAATTCGATAGCTTATTCTACAGCATTTCGACTTATCAACTTCGATTTTACAAATTAAGTCCAATTAATAATAAAATGCTTGAAAAGAGAGACTATTTGTGCGACGCCATTGGTTTCGAGTGGAGCAGCGACTGGGTCAGGTGTGTGATTGATGAATCACAAACTGATAAATTTGTTCTTTTGTAAGGAACCGTTGTGTCTTTTGTTTTCTACATCCAGTTCGCTACAATAAATCCAATGTGAATTATGCAATAAAGAAATGATATAATTTAAATGACAGAAAGCTAAGATGAAGAGTCTAGTAAATTGGGCTACCGTATTCCTCCCTTGTGCAAACTTCGAAAGTTAATAACAGATAAACCGCGGAACGATCGCATTTAGTTTTCGCAGCATCGCTGTATCGTTCAATTACTCGTATCTCTGTAAAAGGAATTGCTCGATCGTTCCGCGGTTTTCGAGAAAATGCAAAAATAGTGATTTTCCCGTTGTAAAATACGAAACTTTGATGACGTGTTTCTTAATTATGGTCTCTCAAATCGATTTTCTGTTTTGATAACCATAATTTACACTACGAATTCTACCGATGTTGAAGAAATTAGCATTTAATTCAAAAAAATTGAAATTCGCGAATATTCGAAGTCGTTTATTTCTGTTTCTGCGGGGCGATCTGTGAATATCGCGTGCTTTGTATATTCTTTTGATTTTTCTCAATCCAACAGCTGTTATAATTTTTCGAAATAAACCGCCGAAATACCAGAAAAGTAGTTGCGAAATTTACAACAGAGGTATACGGTATTTCGAGACCAACGGCGTCGCAGGTAGTACTGCATTATCGCGTACTTAAAAAATCACACGCCCGTCCCTAAATATTTCGATTACTAGAGCGTGTGGGTCAGAGATTATATGTGAATTATGAAGATTGGATGGCAGAGAAACCACAGAAATGATATAAGCAAAATCGGTTCTAGCCAATGTGTTTTAATTCTTGAACAAACTTCAGTGATTTTAAATTATATTGAATAACTAATGTTTCAGGATGTGCGGCTCTGAGGTTAGACTACTTTTTAATTCTATCATATCCAGTGCTGCTTTGACAGCTCAGAAATAACAGGGCCGCAGGCGAAAAGCATGGAAGCCGGTTGGCAGAAAGCATGGAAGCCGCAGGTGCAGGTACAGGTAGGTGCAGGCAGGTTGGCAGGTAAAATGGTATCGAGTAGGCTGCAACATGCATGCTTTGTATCTGCCCAATACCCGCCTACCTTCTCGGTACCTGCAGCATGCATGCCCTTTGTCGATACTCAGTTTGTCGACCTGTAGTATCCATGCCCTTTACTTGCGACTGCCATGCTTTTACGATTTACCTGCGGCTTCCATGCTTTTTAGCAGCCGGCAGGTAAGTTTTGGCTGCCGCGTACCTGCGGCATCCATGCCCCGTTATTTCTGAGAGAGAAATAAGGAAAATTTGTTCTAGCCAACCTTTTCTATTTTGGCTTCAAAGTTTATTGGTTGATTACCGTAGCTGTCGATTGTGAACTAGTTATAATTTCATTTTTTTTCATTTTTAGACATTCATTTAATTGATTTTGTATTTTTTATATGATTTTGTAATGAGCCAAGGAAAACTCAAGAAAACTGTCAAAACGAAAATGTCTGACCTAACAAACAGTCGTTGCCCCACCGAAATCATGGCGCAACGATGCGGCACGAATTCGGTTGGGCGACTACACCACGGCGGGCGGGGCTTAGAAACTTGTCTGATACTCGCTGATCTGGTAATATTTGATAAATCTGGAAACGCTATCGTGGTTCTGCACTCATTACCCCAAAGGCACGAAAGTTACATTTTTAGGAACAATTTTCAATTTTACGCGGTGGTCCCTACTGCACTGTAGTACAGAAGAAAAATAATATAAGAAAACCAGTTGTTGATCGGCCTCAAGCACCACATCTGATTACTGTAACCACCAGGGAGGACGGGATGTAAACTCGAGTAAAAGCGGCCACGAAACAGAACGAGGATAACAAACGGAATTTCGCTTTTCTCAATCAAAATTTGATATTTTCCTGGCTTCGGCATGGGTCGGCATGAATTCCATCGTCAGCGTACATCATTTAGTTAAAATAACACGAGCTTGACCCATGCCGAGCCTTTGCCACTTAGAACCAAGAGTATACTCCGCGAAGATTATTGCGAGAATAAATTTTTCGTCAAAATTTACCATCATGCCATTTCATTTCTAGCTCGATTCAGGGAACGGCATGGTATAGGTGCGGTACATAATTCGTTCCTCTTTATATTTAAAAATTTAAATAAAAAATATAGTGCGAAAATGAGCGAGAAATTAATTGTTTCCCTTGCGAAAATAAAAATTCATCGTTTTCTCAGACTTTTCAGCGCACGATGTGCGACGGATGGGTGTAGGGTTCGACGCGCGATGCGTCGAACTGTAAGAGAGACGTGCGCACAACGTGCATTCGAAAGCCGGAGTAGAATCCGGCGCACATCTTGCGCTGCTAAAATCCCGCGCACATCGTGCGTTGAAAAGTCCGAGTTAGTGTAGAGACCGCAACGAGGTAGACGAAATCAATTTAAACCACATTAATTTTACATTTTTCTATATATTTCGAGCATGCTGAATCGAACTGAATAAAAAATAAAATAATAGGATAGGCAAACTTTGAGGCGACATAACAGGCGTCCGAACGAAAAGTGGACATAGTGGATAGGTTCATGCGATGCGCAGTGTCCATATTATCAAAACATCAAAAGGCAGCACGGGGGTCTCTAGAAACGACCGAGGAAGAATGGAAAATGTGTGGATTTCGAAGAAAAATTGCAAATATTCTTATTTCAACCCGCTATAACTCGCGTCCGAACGAAGACCCCGGTTTGTGTTAAACGAAATTTCTCCGAAGGCAGTAGTCTAACAAGATTATGGCTAATGCGGGGGTCTCCGTTTGGGCGCCAGAAAACTTGAGAAAACTGAAGTAACTCAACAACACTTTACGCGCGCATACCAATCGGTAGGTAATAGGACAATCTTTCTCTTTGAAGAAATATATGAAAACAAAAATGAGTATAAATGCATACAAATTAGCGAAAATAAAAAGAAGCAAATGTGAAAAGACTGAGGTATACGGTAAGTGGGATAACGCGGTTAACAACCTCACGTTGCGGTACCTAAGTTACTCAGTGAAAGTGAGGCAGGCATGATTCAAGTGCGAGGCAGGCACGCCGGCTGGCATGAATCAGGTAGAAATAGCTGAATCATGCCTGCCCTTCACCTTCCGCATTGAGTCTAACCAGCATCCAGTAATATGAATAGAAACGATCACACACGTCATTCCGATAATTATAAAAAAAACATCAAGATAGCTGAAACAGGCCTGCCCTGTACCTTCCTTCTACCTTCTGTCTTCCCCTTGCCAGCCAGCATGCCTGCCTCCTACCTGCTTCATGCATGAATCGCAATAATTAGCTGAATCATGCCTGCCTTCCACCTGTTTCATGCCAACCTCACTTTCACTGAGTAGTGTGCGAACACAATAGACGCGACCCTATTTGACGGTTCCGGTCACCTCCGCTCTTCTCTCCTTCCCCTACTCGTTTTTCTTATTCCTTCTTTATTCGCTTTATTTATTTTAATTTATTTGTTTAATTTTGCTTGCAGGCATGGCCCCAGCCCCATGCAGAAGTGCTTTTCTTCGCTTGCGAAGACTTATTTGACCTATGTTCTAGCTGGAGTAGTTATACCTTCCGCCTGAAGTAGCTATACCCCACGAGCACTGCGTAGCACTGTATTGTGATGGGCACTTACATTTTGTGAATGTGCATGTTTTGCAAACGGCTCCTGTGAATTTGTTGCATGCTCTGCAACAGATTCGTGCCTCTCCGTAGTCCATACTGCAAGAGAAATACAAGGATGGAGGAAGGAGAACATCTGACTCACATCTGATGGGACGGGAGCTGATGTTTCGTGACGACCCCTTTCTGTAAAGGGGCGTCTGCCAGAGCAGCCAGTGAGATCTCCTTGTGATGTAGGGATGACACTACAATATGGTGGTGACATCTCTAGAGGCAAAAGAGATTTCACTTACAAATAGCCAGGCGGCGGGAAGAGAAGCTAGTCCTTTGGTCCTTCACTCCGAATGGCATCCCATACTGACCAGTGCCTTTAATCTATCGCTCACACTGCTGGTAGGAGGGAGGGAGAGGGAGAGGGGGAGAGAGAGAGAGAGAGAGAGAGAGATCAGCTGATCCACTCGAGTGATGTTTGCTGTGTCTATGTTTGGGAGAGGGCAGAATGCTTACTCCCTCCGGTTTTGAAACGCACGGTGTGCACACGCACCACGCCCATGCAGTCCACGTTCAGTGTACTTATCTCTTACATTTCTTCCCTCTCTCGGCTGAGTATCAGCGCGGAGAGGAGGGAAACTTCTGCACAACGTGCATTCGAAAACCGGAGAAATGGGCGGGGTTTGGCGAGTTTCGTGTGTCCACGGCACAGCGAGAAAATGAAGATTTGAAAAAAAACTATCGAGAACTGAAATATGGAAGGGAAGTCGTGGCGAGAGACAAAAGGGATTAACGCATGTTAAGGAACCTTATCATTCCTACCTCGGAACGGTTTAATCTAGGGACGTAAATCACACGCCCGTCCCGGGACGGGCGTGTGATTTTTTTGAGTGCGCGATATTGCCGTACTACCTGCGACGCGGTTGAGGCCAAAATACCGTAATCTTTCAATGATAACTTTCAAACGGATTTGTGTGAATAACTATGCATTATTTTATATTTTGATAATAAGGATAAAGAGATGGAGCACTGCAGCACTCGAAGAAGAAATTCTAACAATGAACACGATACACGAGAAAAGATAGCAGAGGGTACAAAAAGCATGATTTTCAAATAAAGAGTTGCAGGCCCCTTTTTCTACCATTCATAGCTTACCTAATAGAAAATTCCTCCGGGTTTTCAACGCAGCTTGTGCGCGCGATTTGTGTATGGTTCAACGCGGCATGCGCCGCAACTTACACCGATCGGGCGCACATCGCGCGTTCTGTTGAAAGGTCCAGAATCGGGCGCGCGTCTTGCAAAATCCAGCGCGCATCCGGATCGCGCGCACAAGCTGCGCTGAAAAACCGGAGTCTTCTCTGATCTTCTGGCAATAAATTTTTCGCACCACGCACCCCGCACTCTGGCTATGTGCGGTATTCCGCACCCCGGGCGTGAAATATCGCACCCCTTGTTTTAAATTTTGTATAACTTTCTTTATTGCAATCCAAAGAAAGTTTGCAGCGACATTTCTATAGTGCAATTTGTTCAAACCTCAAATGCTCGATCATGAGAAGTACTGTACGGGATCAACCAAGCGCTCCTCCGATCTCCGAGCTCCTCGAGTTCACCTCTCTCTCATAGTGTGCATGTGCAGATTGAGATGTGTCTAGTTCTCGAGAAAGCCATCACATGATATCCCTTTTCGGAATATGGAAGGAGTATCCAAATAAAAACTAGCAGGGTGTGTTGAGGTTAAACTACGCTATGGTCGGGTGCGCACTACGTTTTCAAAGTATGGTTCAGGGGGGGGGGCGTTCAGTTGCCGGGCACAGTTCGGCCCAGGGGGAGCTTTGCAGTCGCCTCCAGATTCGGTCCAGGGGAAGCTCGGTAGCAGGCTCCAAGTTCTGTCCAGGGGGAACTAGGTAGCCGGCTCCAAGTTCGGTCCAGGGGAGCTTTTTAGCCGGCTCCAAGTTCGGTCCAGGGGAGCTTTTTAGCCGGCTCCAAGTTCGGTCCAGGGGAAGCTCAGTAGCCGGCTCAAATTTCAGTCCAGGGGGAGCTCGATAGCCGGCTCCAAGTTCGGCCCAGGGGGAGCTCGGTAGTAGGCTCCAAGTTCGGTCCAGGTGAAGCTCAGTATCCGGCTCCAAGTTCGGTCCAGGTGAAGCTCAGTAGCCGGCTCCAAGTTTAGTCCAGGGTGAGCTCGATAGCCGGCTCCAAGTTCGGTCCAGGGGAAGCTCGGTAGCAGACTCCAAGTTCGGTCCAGGGGGAACTTGATAGCCGGCTCCAAGTTCGGCCCAGAGGGAGTCGGCTCCAGGTTACATTATGTTGGGGAGTGTTAATCTATACAAAGAGTACTGGCTTATTCTGTTGCAAAAGGCTTGTGAGGCTTTCACAACGGAAACGCAAGATACAGTGCGTTCAGAACGTTTTCGAACACGTTTAGACACGTTTCCGACATCACAAAGCACTTTTCTATTATCCCCTACGCTCTCTGAATCATTTTAGAACTTTTCGAAATTTTCGATTTTCCCGTTAAAACGTGTTAGAACACGTGTCTGACATCGCAAAACACTTTTCCTGTGATCCCCGACACTCCCTTCATCATTTGGGAAAATATCGAAGATGCCGATTTTTCACGTTAAAATTCAGCAAAACAGGTGAAAACATGTTTCACGGTACTCAAAAACGTGCTGGAACGGTTTGCCCGCGGCGGGGGTCGAACTTGGGACTTTCGGAATCGAAAGCAAGCGCTTTAGCCACTTAGCGATGATATTAAAAAAAATATTTTTAATTAAAGTTGGTTCTCGTGTGATGTTGCATGTCATGGCGAAGGAACTGAGTCGACAGCTCTATCCGTTCGCGAGATATTTGCCCGGACACACACACAGACAGACAGACGTTCTGAAATAATAGTCTTTAGGAATGTGTTTCTAGGTTAGCAAGAGTAGGTAGATACAGTAGCGGACAAAAGTCTTCGGGCACTTTTTATATTTGATACAACTTCTTAGCCCAAGGGGGCTTTGATATGATATGGTAGGACCATATACCAAATCTATTGGAGATTACGATGCAACTATTGGGGGATTGCGAAATCGTTCAGTTATTGCGTCGTGATGACGCAATCGATGCATACTTTTTTGAAGGGGCTTTATTCTTACACGGATTTTTTCCTGCTCACCAAACTATCAGGGTGTTGAGCCATGCCCTGGGCCTACCTGGAAATTTTTTTTCAAGTTGCTGCGGGGCTGCTCCTTGGCTGCAGCCATCCTGCAAAATCGGGATCGGAAAATCAGATCTCGCCTTTTAGACATACTACAGACCCAGTAATAACCTTAAAATGATCGCCATCATGACTGCCGATGATCCTGAGAATATGGTTTCGGTAGGCCACCATTTGCCCTCAGGGCACTAAAAAGTCTCTTTTTCGCATTATTGTGGTCTGACGGAGGGGCAGTCTATAGGACGTACTCGAGAGATCTGGTTTCGACGTGGATTCGGTCAAGAATATATGGGTGAGCCTATTGCTAGCTCAAATAAGCGTTTCGATTAGATTCCTGCCCGCGGCGATCGATTTCCGGAAGGACACTGGTTTGACCACACCCATTTTCTGCCCGTTGACAAGGTTCTGACTTTTGAGTGTATCTCGGTACTGAGTTAACGGAGAAGGCTGGCATACCCATCAATGGAATCAGCGTGGCTGGCTCTATAATATCATTCACAAAATTTCATCATCACTATGCAATATTGCATCATCCTTATGCAATATTACTATTTTCTTTGTGTTTTCATAGCGGTTAGTCAAGGAAAAATGGTGGAATAAATTCCAATCAAATAAATTTGATATTTCCGATACTCTAGAGCACAAATTACGTCATTAATATGCAATATTTCATACTTCTGAAGAATATTGCATAAGGATGATGCAATATTGCATAGTGATGATGAAATTTTGTGAATGATATTATAGAGCCAGCCACGCTGATTCCATTGTTGAGTCTGCCCGCCTTCTCCGTTAACTCAGTACCGAGATACACTCAAAAGTCAGAACCTTGTCAACGGGCAGAAAATGGGCGTGGCCAAACCAGTGTCCTTCCGGAAATCGATCGCCGCGGGCAGGAATCTAATCGAAACGCTTATTTGAGCAAGCAATAGGTTCACCCATATATTCTTGACCGAATCCACGTCGAAACCAGATCTCTCGAGTACGTCCTATAGACTGCCCCTCCGTCAGACCACAATAATGCGAAAAAGGGACTTTTTAGTGCCCTGAGGGCAAATGGTGGCCTACCGAAACCATATTCTCAGGATCATCGGCAGTCATGATGGCGATCATTTTAAGGTTATTACTGGGTCTGTAGTATGTCTAAAAGGCGAGATCTGATTTTCCGATCCCGATTTTGCAGGATGGCTGCAGCCAAGGAGCAGCCCCGTAGCAACTTGAAAAAAAATTTCCAGGTAGGCCCAGGGCATGGCTCAACACCCTGATAGTTTGGTGAGCAGGAAAAAATCCGTGTAAGAATAAAGCCCCTTCAAAAAAGTATGCATCGATTGCGTCATCACGACGCAATAACTGAACGATTTCGCAATCCCCCAATAGTTGCATCGTAATCTCCAATAGATTTGGTATATGGTCCTACCATATCATATCAAAGCCCCCTTGGGCTAAGAAGTTGTATCAAATATAAAAAGTGCCCGAAGACTTTTGTCCGCTACTGTATCTCCGCCCCTCGTAGCACATCATATAAATTCAAACGCAGTCTATGTATGATGCGAAGAATATTTTACTTAGAGCACTATATGTGACACGATAACATACGCACGGCCGTCGATGATGGTCGGCAGTATAATATCTCAAACAAACAGGTGACTTTGCAGCAGGTGGTAGCACGAAAAAGTGAACCGACCTCGACCCTACTATATCATCAAGGATCGTAAAACATTAATACTCTCAAAACATTAGATAGGTTCCATAAGCCTGAAAAGAGATATCGTCGAAAATACAAAGGTGACAGTATTGGCGGGTACTGTATACGCTCTCTTTTGATCTACCTCTCCTACACCACCTGTAAAATGCCGTGGGCTAGAAGCACGTTTTTTAACTAAGATTTTTTCAACACTATATGCTTCTTCTCTTCTCATTCGATTGACCATTCTCATCTCATCGAGCTTTGAGGTTTGAACAAATTGCACTATAAAAATGTCATAAAAAAGCAAAGTTTTAGAAAATTCACCCTTCGAGATGTACATGGTCAAAGTAGGGGTATGCTAAAAAGTTATTTGTTTCTGCCCTGAAGGCAAATGATGAGAAATCTTCACCAAACTTTCAGGGTTATCTTGACTCATCAAAATGATGATTGCGGAATACAATAGCTCTTGAGCCGATTGCATTTGAATTGCTCCACATTTTTAAAAGAATAATTGCAAGTTGCAACATGTAATACTGACTGGATGCAAAAGTGAAAATATCACGCCTCTCACGAGAGACTCGACACAAGTCTGGTACATTGAAAAAATGGTGACGTATTTTACTTTCGAATATTGATTGTTATCACCCCCTCTATCAGAAACAGGCGATATTATATTTTTAGGCCGCCCCTGAGCTGCAGCAAGCGGCTGCAAAGTTTCGAGCACGCCACTTAGGAGGGGTGAAAGATACCTTCAAAATGCTTCAAATTTCATGAAATTTGAAATTTAAGCATCCAAAGGAATGCACTATAACTTCCTAAAGTGATTTTTGTGTTACTCATTTTTCAGACTCTGAGCAGTTTTTACCTAATAACTTTATCATGTCCCATTTGAGGCAATCCATATCTTCACAGATTGTGTAGAATTTGATTACGCATCGAACGGTTAACAAATATCGAAAATTGTCGGGGGTCCTGGGTGTGCCCCAAGCGAAAAACAGCTCTGAGCAGTGCTGCGACCACCTGCATTCACTCATCCAAGTTGCTTGCGATTTAGTGAGAGACACTGAAAGATCGTGCGTTCGAATCCACCCCGAGGCAAAGTTCTTTTACTGTTTTTTTTCGCAATATTCTATGTTGTTTTCACACACTTTACGATGCCATACATGTGTTTTTGCCGCTTTTTCATGCCTTTGCAGCCTTCAACGAGGACGTTCTCGTCGTCTCAACCCCGTCTCGCGTAAACTTCAAGTCGTTATGGCGTGCGCCGCTCCCGAAGCCTCAAAGTTAAACTGTCGCAATGAGTCATTGCTTTTTTGGAATCAGCCGTGACCCCCAATACTCTCCAAGGCACGGCTAAAGGGAACCGATCTCTCTCACATCTACTGCGAATCAGCTCCGTGAGTTCTTTTATTACATCTATTTAGAAAGAAGTTTGCTTTGACTTATCATTAAATCAACGGAAAAAAGGGAACAAAAAGAAAACAAGAAGACGAAAGGAGCGACGGCTAAGAATGTGGCGAAAGGAACTTGAAAAGGGGCCAAGAGAGGGGCGAAGAAAATCGCGGAGAATGAGGAGAAAGAGGTAATTACTTAATAATTTACGTTATCATACTAGTTCGATTTAAGGAGGATAGTGATGAGGAGTTCGCTCTGGAAGAAGATGAAGGAGATTTCATAAGAGGATGTGTTAATGAGCAGATGGAATTCATATTTAATTGAAAAAAGGAATTTTGCAAACATTATTTCTATGTTTCATTTATCATCTTGTTGTTGAGGATTATTGGCAAATCTTGTTGATTTTTTGTGATATGATCATCATTTTCGTTGTTTGTATATTGAGTTTATGAAAATTTTTATGTAATATCAATCACATCGTATTCAACGTCTGGAAATGCATGAAAAAGCGGCAAAAACACATGTACGGCATCAGAAAGTGTCTGAAAACAACATAGAATATTGCGAAAAAAACAGCAAGAGAACTTTGCCTCGAGGTGGATTCGAACCCACGACCTTTCAGTGTCTCACACTAAATCGCAAGCAACTTGGATGAGTGAATGCAGGTGGTCGCAGCACTGCTCAGAGCTGTTTTTCGCTTGGGGCACACCCAGGACTACAGAAATTTTCCTACATTTGATGTTTATTCGATGCGCAATTGAATTTTACACAAACTGTGAAAATATGGTTTGCTTTTTTGGCGAAATGTTAAAGATATTACACAAAAACTGCTCAGTTAATTAAGAGTACATCGAAAATCACTTGGGGAAGTTGTAGTGCATTCCTTTGGATGCTTAAATTTCAAATTTCATGAAATTTGAAGTACTTTTCACCCCTCCCAAGTGGGATTTCAGAAACTTTGCAACAGCCTGCTGCAGCTCAGGGGCGTCCTAAAAATCTAATATCGCCTGTTTCTGATAGAGGGGGTGATAACAATCAATATTCGAAAGTAAAATAAATAAATATATAAATACATTTCTCAGTCTCAAGTATGGCACAGTCACATGACCCGTTCAAGGGAAACATGAACGCTATGCGGTCTCTACCTATAGTGATGTGGCTAATGCGATAGGCCATAGAACAAAGCGTCTGAAGTTCGATTCCCCGCTCGGCAAAATTATTGTTGAATTTTCGATCGCTCTTTTTCTCTAATGTATCTCTTGAACTGACTTGTCCCTGGTGATGGTGCCCACGCCTGCTCATGGCATAACAAAATGTCTAGGATTCTAGAGCATCAATGTTGGCTGTTGAAATTGAATATATGAAGTAAGTTATGTATTGCAGTCAAGATCGGCGTGAGGTCAACAGTGGGTCAGCGCGGTCATGATGATCAAGGTAAGGGAGGGGAGTTAAAGTTAGTGGTGAACCAAAAACTGACCCCCTCTTTTTATATCTTTAATCAATAGAGAAAAAATTCTATGAAACTGGTTATTTTTTAGAAAAAAATAAAACAATAATATTTATCCCGTAGTAAATTCGAGAAAGCGCGGGCCTGATGCCCTGATCCCGGTAAACTGTAACTGATATCGATTTTTTCACACCGTGAACACAGTAGAATCATCATTGTCCAAAAAAACGATCCAAAATGGGGTTAGGAATATGTCGACAAAACATCAAGTGACCTACAGTAACAATACCACAGTACTTTGAGTACTGTAGAAAAGTAACCGAAACCCGGCTACCGTAATCCGAATTTCACCGAATTTCACATGTTGATCAAATTATGTCGTTGTTGGTTGCATGAGGTAGATATCGGGTAGTCATTGCCCGAAAGCCATACCGTATCTCATATACAGTACTCCCGGTTACAGTAACCCTACCGTAATGCGGAAAATGAAAGTTGATCAAATTGACCCGGGTTTTGTTGTATAAGCTAGGTCTTGAACAGACAATGTCTGAGGGGTTCACCGTTTCTCGTTCACAGTATCATGCAATCTCATGCAATCTACTCCGGCTCGATTTTAGCAATTTTGTTTTTATACGTACTGTAATGCGATTACTGTAGCCCGGGATACTGTGAACGAGAAACGGTAAACCCCTCAGACATTGTCTACTCAAGACCAAGCTCATACAACAAAAACCGGGTCAATTTGCTCAACTTCCATTTTCCGGATTACGGTAGGGTTACTGTAGCCGGGAGTACGGTAGATGACATACGATATGGCTTTCGGGCAATGACTACCCGATATCTACCTCATGCAACCAACAACGACATAATTTTATCAATATCTGAATTTCGGATTACGGTAGCCGGGTTACGGTAACTTTTCTACAGAACTCAAAGTACTGTGCTATTGTTACTGTAGGTCACTTGATGATTTGTCGACATATTCGCAACCCCATTTTGGACCATGAACAGGGTGTGAAAAATTCGATATAAGTTACAGTATACCGGGATCAGGGCATCAGGCCCGCTCATTCTCGAATTTATTACGGGCTAAATATTGATTTTAATTTTTTTTTAAATACCATTTTCTTAGAATTTTTTCTCCATTGATTACAAATACAGGGTGTCCCAAAAGTACGGTGACAACTTTAACCCTCTCTAATTCTGCTTGAAATGGGAGATATGCGATCTCGTATCGCACATATTACACGCAGTGTCCAAGCAAGTAGCTACCAAGGTTGAGAGGCATTTCGTGCCATTTGCCATTTCACAGCCATTTGTGCTGACCACATACAAGCAGATCATTGAAAAGTGACTTTTTCGATTTTCTTTCCGAACCAATCGAGCGTTCCCTTTCATTCAAATTGAGATGGTGCTAACATGCCCGAGTTTTTGACAGTGACAGAAAATGGGAAATCTCAAAACAAAGATATTTCATTCAATATTTATTTTCTCATTTTGCATCCATAACCTCAGTTTCACCATGTGAGAAGGGTGGTCTTGTCATCTTCGTAAGAGTTATAACATAGGCAAGGCACGTGCTACTAGCTAGGTACATGACGCGCGTACTCCAAACTTGAAATTGTAAGAATCGCTTATAAAGCTACAGTTATACCTCTATTTACACATTTGTCAAGTTCGCGAACCGAAATTTGAATTTCATTTCAAAAAATAATTTTTAAAAAGTCAGTCGCTCTGAGAAGAAATAGATTGCATACGAATATGAAGAATGATATAGCCTCACTAGTAAATAAAATTGTGCACTCCATCTTACCATACGAGAGGCACGCATTCAAACTTACTGATTTTGCATGAAAAAATAAGGGGAAAATGCCATCTCGGATCAACAAAAAGATTCAAAGTTATGTGTCTCAATCACTATTTCGAATTAAACGCTCAAATAGTAGGGAAGCTATGACTAAGGCCTAAAAAATACATGATATAAATACAAGAGCAATCGTTCTGCCCTTTGGCATGTGATGTTCATTCGAAGTTTGTCACCGTACTTTTGGGACACCTTGTATAAAAAGAGGGGGTCCGTTTTTAGTTCACCACTAACTTTAAATTTTAAAACGTATTTTTTTGAATTTTCCACGGTTCTATCAAGGAGGAGCGAAAAATTCATGGGGTCGAGGCGTAGAAGCGTTTTCGCAACTTTTTACATCAGGGGTCAACTCAGCCTCGTCCACACTACATCGTGACATATTTATCTCATCCACTCATTTATCGTACTGTTTTTTTTTACATTTTTACATTTAATCAACTTTATCAGCTGGGTGAGGGTGTTAATTCAGCTGGGTTGCCATGATAGTTCTCCATTGCCTGTGATCGTGTCTTGCGAGTTGCATGAACTGAGGACCGGCAGCGTTGACGAAGTCGTCTCTCCATCTCTTAGCGGGTCTTCCTCTCTTTCGCTTCCCTCTTGGTGTCCAATCGACCATCTTCCGATTCCACCGATCGTGGGACAATTTCGAGATTCTCTCTACCCATATCCATTTCCGCTTTTCCGCCTCTCTAACAACATCCTTCAGTTTTGTGATGCCACGGATCCGGTCATTGGTAACATGATCGAATACGGTGATTCCTATCATTTTGCGTTCAAGTTTGCGCTGGGCGACAGAGAGTGTTTGTTTTTCGCGTTTACAAAGGTACCAGGCTTCAGCTCCGTACAAGAGTGCGGGGAGAACTACACCGTCGAATAAGCGCTTTTTGAGCGGCATGGGACATCCTCGCTTTCGGAAGAATTCCGAGTATTTAGAAAATGCCCAATTCGCGCTTCTGACCCGCCTATGCATTTCTCCTCTAAACCTATCCGGACCAAGAGTAACTTCTTGCCCTAGATACACCACCTTATCCACCGTCTTAACTACTAGACCTCCTACCACGACCGATCTGCCCATTGGATTAGTCGTCAAAGCGACAGTTTTTGAGCCATTAAGTTGCAAGCCCACCGCAAGTAGTTCCCTTTCTAGTTCCGTTACCATATTTTGGATTTGGCGTGAGTCGTGGGAAATAAGTACGCAATCATCTGCGTAGAGAATATGTGAGAGATATTCGCCGTCTATGCATATTCCTTTTCTACGCCATCGTACTGTGCCAAGATTAATTCGACTGAGTCAGATAGTCTCTCATATTATAACACAGATCTTCTGAGAAAGTGTAGGAAAATTCGAAAGATATGCAGCAAAAATTTTTTTTTGTCTCCGACTCCTATGTAAGTTGAAGTATGCATTAATATATAATTAAGAATTTTTTTTATGAACTTCGTTTTTCGAAATTCGCATATTATCGATTTTTGAAAATCGACCTCTTTGGAGTGTCATATCTCAGTCAATTCAAAACATTTTTGCTAGTTCGATTTTTCCAATCTGTTCCGCACGGCACAATCTACAATTTCTTCAATGAGCACCATCATCTATCTTCACTCATATAAGAGATATGCTTCAAAAACCAAACTTTGACTTACATTTTCTTCTTTTTCTGAAAAAAGTTTTTCTCAAACATATTGGCCAAGTATGCTGATGAAAGGCCACTGTGTAGAAACGTTGATGCCACTGTGGGAATACACTACGTCGAAATTGCGAATGTGTATGTGCGTGTTACGCCGATGAGGCGTAGTACACACCGCACATGCTAGTTCTGAGCGTTTCTACATAGGAATATTATCCGTTATTACGTAGTGATGACGTAGCTTTGCATTGAATATATAGAGACGATTATTTGCTCGGTAAATATTACAAAATGCTTTTTGCTTATTTTCTTAAATTACGATTACGGTCATAACTTTAGCACATCTCTATAGGACGTCTAGAAACAGAATTCCATTTTTCGGCTGCCCGATTAGAGCTCTGTTGCTATCTCGCTATGGATCCGCGTAATGAGGTTCTGTTTTTTTCAAGCTCGTGAAGTCGAACAATTATTTTTTAACCCGGAGCTTCTGTGACGTAGTGTCCAAGGCGTAGAAGCGATATATCATCTTCTTACATCACGTGTAAACCTCATAGACCACTGTGCATCACGCCATGTTTAACTCAACAACTCATTTTTCGTACTGTGAAAAGAATTCGATTCAGCAGCAGATTCTCATAGCAGACTGTTCAAAAATATTTATTCAAATAAGTGATAAATATGATAGACAACGCTGGAGGTTTGCCCTTCATTTCCTCGACGTGTCTTCACTCGATCTCGATATGTCCTTCCTTCTCTTCTTCTCATCGTATCGACAATCTTCACGGGAACGACTTCTAAAGACTAGCACGGCAGTGTTAAAAGTCTTCTATGTTTGTTTTTTAGCAATTCTTCGAGCGCTAACAACTTATCAGAGTGTCCCGAAAGTTTTTGCACTATCAACTTTTACCTATATATCTTCAATGGCTATCAACAGTTAGTGTTCTATGTATACTCCCTTATTACTAAATAGAGCAGGATGACTATTGATCTACTTTAAAAAGAGCGGGCTAATAATCAATTCAACAGTTGAAGGCCGTGTTGAATTCGGCCTAATTAGAATATTTCATTTCGCGGAAAAGATCAGACAGAGATTCGTTATTATTATAGCTATGGTCGTTATTATTATAGATAGCGTATCATAATTTACATTTGGATATCCATTATACCCAGTAGGAACTTAGGATGTATCCCCTTCATGTAGTGAATTATCAAGGCCTTGTTACTGGCACAAATGGGAAGACCCTTTCAGTAAATTAGGCTGAAGATGAATAGGAAGAAACTCAGTAGTTCCATGGTTTCTTGCGATTTCTACTTTGAGGAGGTATTGTACTTCTCTCCTGCGCACCGCCATTCCAATCTATATAGAAACTTTTGAAAACTGTTATGAGATCTTATGTTTCGACCTGTGGTAGTGAATATCCCGGGGACCGAGACCTACTTTTGCGGCTCCCTAGTAAATGATACGAGAAGAGAGACGGCTAGGATAGTAACCGTTTTATGGGGAAGCAGAAGATACATTCAAAACAATTCCGAGTTGTCCATCACGTTATTCTAAATATCCCAAAAAGGGTTGGGGCAAGAGATTGTGTCAGAATAGAGTGCCCATTTTGCTCAAACAAGCTCTGTCACTTCGAACACCTTTCAGGAAATTTCAATAGAAACATACAGTAGCTCCGGAGATTCTTGTCATTCTTTCGAGCTTAAGAGGCGAGAAATTGCTATCTATATTCCAAGACAGCTTTGGAAATCTTTGAAAAAAGTTTGAGGATGGGCATACATACTACCAGGGAAATATTAAAAGGATCGGGATATGTGTTGTGGTCGGCCCCATATTAGACTATTGCAACGGAAATCGTAAGAACTCTTTGTAGTACTTAACATTTTTTCCAAGCGTCGACTGAATGTTTTCTAGGAAGTCGAAATTTCCCTGGACCGAACTGTACCCGGCGATTGAACTTCCCCCGGACCATAATTTGAAAACGTAGTGTAAGTAGGGATGGCTTCTCAAGAAATGCCCTCTTCATTCTGCACACTATCTCGTCGGCAAGACCGGTGTGAGAGTGGGCGAAGAGAAGAGAGTGATTTCTTGCGAAGCCATCCCTAGTGTACAGTAGCGGTAAAAAGTTTTCGGACACTTTTTTATCTTTGTCATAACTTTTGAATCCGAAGACGTCTCGATCTGATAATGCTGGGTCGTATGTGAAATTTATTGAGGATTACAATGCAATTATTTATTGCGAAATCTTTCAGTTATTGTGTAATGATGACGCAATCAATGCACACTTCTTAATGGGCATTATTCTTAAATGTATTTTTTCCTGCTCACCTAACTTTCAGGGTATTCAGACATGCCCAAGGTCTACCTAAAAAAAATTTTCAAGTTGCTGCGGTGCCGCTACTTGGTCGCAGCCAAGCTGCAAAATCGAGGGCGGAAAACCATATCTCGCCTTTTAGACATCGCACAGACCCGACCAATGCACCAAAATGATCGCCATCATGACTACCGATGATCTTGAGAATATGGTCGCGGTAAGCCACCATTTGCCCTCAGGGCACGAAAAAAATCACTTTTTCGCCTTATTGTGGTCAAACGAATGGGAATTCTATAGAACGTGCTCTAATCTGGTTTGGACGTGGATTCTGTTGAGAATCTATTGGAGAACCGATTTCTAGCGGCAATAAGCGTTTCCATTGGATTCCTGTCCGCGGCGATCGATTTCCGGAAGTACACTGGTTTGACCACGCCCATTTTATGCAATCACAAATTTCATCATCAGTATGCTTTGCTCGGGTCTGTGGGACGTCTGAAAGGCGAGTTATGATTTTCCTACTTCTATTTTGCAGACTGGCTGCAGCCAAATAGCGGAACCACAGCAACTTGAAAATATTTTTATAGGTAAACCTTCGGCATGTCTCAACACCCTGACAGTTAGGTAAGCAGGAAAAAATACATGTAAGAATAATGCCCCTTCAAAAGTGTGAATTGATTGCGTCATCACGACGCAATAATTAAAAGATTTCGCAACACCCCAATAGTTGCATCGTAATCTCAAATGGATTTCACATACGACCTCACCATTATCATATCAAAACCTCTTCGTGCTCAAAAGTTTTAACAAAATTAAAGTGTCCGGAAACTTACGACCGCTACTGTACGTGCACTCTGCTCAGAAGATGGAGATTCCACATGCAAAAATGAGACTGCCGCCTTACCTGCTGCACCACAGAGATCATGGGAAAGAGTGAGCGCGCGATAAACCTGGAGAAGTCACAAGGATTCTGCAGGGCTAAATTTTCCGACCGTCGTTTCAGGCAGGCGGGCGACTGAGCAGTGCAAGGTCCCTGGACTCCCGCTAAAGATCAGACCACCCCAACAGGTCTACCAAGCCTGGTCCACGTTGGCACTGGTGTTAAAACCAGGAGTAAAGGGCGGTGGTCGCCGGCTGGCAACTGAGTGACTGATTGCCGTATATGCCTAGGTGCGTGCACACTGAAAAGCGCAATGTTCCGCGCATTAAAAACATGCTGAAGACGGAACTACCTTTACCTTTTTACCTTTTTTTGCAGGTCATAGGTCAAAAAAAAAATTTTTTTGGTGTGCCTAGGGGACTAAATAATCATAGGCTTTATAAAAAGTCATTTTGGAAAACGCAAAAATTTCATCTCAAAGAATATTTATGAGACTTTCTTACTTATTACATATGATTGGCACTAGCGGAAAAATTCGATGATACAGATTCTTCCCAATTTAATAACATATTAGCTACTGAGTGGGTGCAGCACTATGCCCACTTGGTAGGGCATGGTGTTTGCTTGGCGCTGCGCCTTACGGCATCAAATTTGGACAAGCCGTATTTTAGAAAATAATTATTTTCCTCCTTCTCCCAATAAAATCCGTTCATACATAGATGGGAACGGATTGTTGCGTGTATGTGAAAGCGGGAGGGTGAGTGACATAACCTGGTGATTCTGAGAAATAAAGCGGCAGCGTCTGATCCAAAATCGTAACGGGTTGAGGCGAAAACGGGAGGGTTCTCGGAAAAAAAAGCGGGAGGGTCATGTGTCTGGCTACACCCTAGTCCATGTATGCATTCATACCTGGTACACTATTCATCTATCCATCTAGTGAACATAATTATTTTTGTCCATTAAGCCGTTTCTGCAGCTTCTCGTTGAAGCAAGTTATTCACAATGAAATATTTCAACCCGTATTTTTAAATCGGCTTTTCGGTGAAAAACAGATTGTTTTGGCTTAAAACATGCGTAATATTCTTTCTTTATTTTTTAAAGGCAAAAAAAAGTATTTGAAAGTATATATCGCGAGAAATCCACAATAGGGACCACCATCCCGCAGAGCCGTAACTCAAATTTGTCGAATAGGTTGTACCACTAATCTCTTTCCTTTTTCATGGTGTGGATACTGTAATTACATAGCTATTAGCTGTTCCGCTTCTCTTCTTTATTTTGTATTTTTAATTATTTGGCGCATTTCTAATTTTTGCCATCACGTTCTCCATCACCTATGTTGATGACTTCTAGAAATTTGACTTAAGGCCACAGATTTCCTGATCGGTCTTAGTAGGTGTGTTGATACTTATTTATCGACTATCCCCCGTCCTTCCAAAACTAGGAGTTTGGCGCACTTCTCGCTATTACCATCTTGTTAACCAATGGTAATAGCGAGAGGTGCGCCAAACTCCTAGTTTCCCCCCCACTCAATAGTTATTATGGTAGTAAATAGGGAAGAATTTATTTCATCGAATTTTTCTGCTAGTGCCACGTATGTTTACAATGTCAGATAGTCTCTCTTATAGTGTTTAGGCACCCCAAAACATAGCGCGAATGACATATAGAGTAAGTCATTGATGTGACTCACCTCTCCCTCATACTTCTTCTTCTCTCATCACTTCTGTCCTTCGATCTGCTCCTCTTTCTGGATGATCTAATCCAATTGTTCTCCTCTCTTCTCCTCTCCCCATCTTCCCTCTGATCACGTCTTCTGGCTACCTTCTCTTAAAACACCTTTCCATCGGCCAATTTTGTTTCCTACTCGCCCCTTCTTAACCGCCTCCCAACATTTTCTCACCTAATCCCTTCTTCTCCCATTTATAATTCTTGGCGACAGACTGGGAAAAGTCGACATGGATTCTTCTATCGTCTATGAGGACATTGTCCATCTTGACAAATGCCTGTTCACATGCTTCGCTCTGAAAAAAGGTCCTTTAAACGATCACATTATGTTATGTAATAGATAAGAGACGGCCGCGGAAGCTCAACTAGACGTCCGCAGACAACATTTTCGTTCACCGCTTTACGAATATTTAAAAAAAAGATGTACAC
This sequence comes from Pristionchus fissidentatus, assembly GCA_036245785.1. Classification (NCBI taxonomy): domain Eukaryota; kingdom Metazoa; phylum Nematoda; class Chromadorea; order Rhabditida; family Neodiplogasteridae; genus Pristionchus; species Pristionchus fissidentatus. Next base: position 23,629,155 of record BTSY01000005.1, on the reverse strand, counting down.
CGAAAATAGAATGTGCATTTGAAATTGCTTCAATCGTAATATTTCGCCGCCCAATATACCATTTCACAATAAATTTGTTTTCTAGGTTTATCAAGAATTATTGCTTTTATGAAGTTTCAAAACTAATTATTTTCTTTCTAATTCCTATCGTTAGAATCGTGATTTACATAGTCATGAGAATGAAGATTCGAAAATCGTATTATACATACATTACCGTTCATGAAAAAAATCAGAGGTATTTATATCATGTATTTTTTAGGCCTTAGTCAATCAATCAATCAATCCCTCAAGGACTGGGTCAAACTAGCGCAGAAGAAGAAGATGGAATGGGCTAATCGCGTGCGACTAATGAATGGATCTAGCTGGACAAGAGCGTTGACTACCTGGATACCGTACAATCGAAAACGACCTGCGGGACATCCCCACGCGCGATGGCGAGACGAGCTCAAATACACAGTCGGAAGAGACTGGTGGTCCATTGAACCAGCAGAATCCAAAATCAGAAGAGATCAGCATGCCCTTTGACCCCACCTCAAAGCATGAGACTGATAAAGATTGATTGATTGATTGACCGTTCATGAAAAATTTACCGTTCATGAATGTCCACTTTTATTAATTTGTTTCCCTGTGGCAGGTTTTAATGATTTGCGTCAGTTGTACTTTAATTTGAAGGTGCAGTGGGAGCTACAATCGTATTTAGACATCGAAGTTCTATATTGCCGCCTTCTACTCGAACTCCTTAACAAGGGAGATGCATACCCTCACGGAGTGAAACCTGGAAATTTGATTCAAATGTGAAAACCCATAGAGGAGCCCAAAACAACTTTCAAAAACTTCAACAATCGCTTCCTAAGGAATATTAACCTGGAACAAGTAATTCACAAGCCGATCGCCTTATTTAAATATTTCGCGCAGTGACCTACGAATATCTGCCTCCATGGCTCAGGCGGTAGCGCGCCAGTGCCATAACTTTTGCACTCGCGGGTTCGACCCCCTAACATGATATTTTTTTGCTTATTTTTCGGAATATTAAATGAGTGTTGCACTTCTGTTTTAAGCTGATTGAGAGCAGTCGCTTTGAGAATGTTGTGAGATTGTAATAGTTACTTCTTACCCTTATTCGACAAGCACTGTCTGTCTGGGAGTCTGTCTGTCCGTGCGTGCGCCACTATCGAATATCTCGAAAATGGAACAACCTATCAACTCACTTTCTTCGGCATAGTGACCGTCTCCAAAAAATAAATTTTTTAAAAAACCAAAATATGATATTTATTCTTTGCCAAGCGGTTAAATCGGCATTCAAAACCGACCGACGCAAGTTCGACCCCAGCCGCGGGCAAACCTTTTGCCGCATTTTTTGTTCGAACACTTCTGACGCGTTTTAACGTATTTTTTTTTACAAAATTATCGAAATATTACCAAAACATCCGGGACTCTCGCAAATGACGGGAAAAGTGTTTTGCGATGTCACAAACGTGTTCGAACGTGTCAGAACAAGTTTTAACGAAATTTTCGAAAATCTACCAAGCGAATCGGGGACTGAATACATGAGATCCTGCGTTTCCGTTGCGAAAGGCTCATGAGGCAGAGAGCTATCGAAAATAGTTGCCACGGATCCACGAAGTGGCAGTTATTTTCTCGATCGCTCTCAGCCTCACGAGTCTTTTGCAACGGAAATATCCAGTACGCTACCCCACGTAGGGCAGCGTGCAAACCCACATCTCGGTAGCTTGCCTGGCCAGTGGACAGGTATGTTGATAGACCAAATAAAAGTGTACTCATACCGTATCGAATTCGATAAACGCGTACTGTAATGACTTCTTCGTTCGTCTATCCTTTACAACCTCACAACATACAATCTTTCCGAATCGAGAGAAGATAATCTCCTGAAATAACAACACTCAATATGTTATTTGATTACACATCAATCATACCAGATATGATTTTGTAAGTAATATAAAAAATACACAAAAAATACAGATAGTCTACCCCTCAAATTCGAAGAATTTGCGATTTTTCAGAGTTTGTATTTTGAGCAACGAATCATAGCTTAAAGTGATATCGGCGGTTTTATATTAATTTAACTATATTTTTTCAGGAACAACAAGCTTTTTAGATTCCTCTGATGAGTACTCGACATGAGGGCTAGATACTCGATATAGAACGGCGACTTGCAAAATTTGATAATGGTCGGGTCGCAAAGGTAAAAACAGCTAAATTGAAAAGAACAAGCCGTAGCTTAACATAACTGCATTACAGTATATCATAGAGTTGAAGGAGGCTGGCAGAGAAAGAAAACCGCAAACTGATGGAATTTATGTAATTCGTATTTTAAAGTCTTAATAACTTTTTATTCGTTGGTTCTGGAGTTTTTGCGACCCGGCACAATTGCTCTCCACACTAATAAGTGCTGATATTGGTATTACGTGCATATAATTAAAACGGGGGGAAGTGATTTTTTTTCGCTCACCAGTAACTTTAAACTCACAAGATCTTCATCTGTCGTCACTTCATTGAGTTTGCACACGAATAACACATTGTCCATGGGTTTCTCGTCAGCATGATTCAGATCTCCCACCTGAACCACTCCAATGATAAATCATTCATCCATACTACAGTATCCTCTACTCTCATCTACAGTAATCAGCATTAAAATTCCATACCATCTCGAGGATCTGTGCCTGAGCTCGTGCTTCTTTCTCTCTCATTTCTTCTTCTATCTCATACGCATTCTTTCCATATTGTTCCTCTTCCTTCTCGTCCAGTGCCATCTTGTTCACAACCAGTAATTCTTCCATTGTGGGAGAGGGAGATCGACTGGGATATGAGAGAACCGAAGGGTCATCTAACGGATCGTAGATAACACTTGTATGGTTGATCCTTAACACTCCCGCCGTTAACATAGTTTTTTTTTTAAATTTAGTAAATAATGATTGATGACAGAACATTTGGAACTTTCCTAGATCAGTGCTACGCGCTGAACTGCATCTGAGCGGGCGAGCACTATGTCTAGGGAACGCGCGCTTCACCCGAGACGGGGTTGACAGACGGGGAGAGCGCGCTCATGAGTGGGCGGAGTTTGCGCAGCTCCCTCATATAGGAAAGTGCCGAACATTTCTCTACTCGTACGAAGATTCAAGTGATGCCGGTGCGTCCTTTTCCCCAGCTCAGGCTCTCTTTCGTGGACTCGGTTATTGGCAGCGCCAATGTCCCTCTCATCAAGGAAAATCATTTTTCATGATTTTCTTGTTGACACTCAACAGATATTAAACGATTTTTTTTCTCGTTTCTGTGTCCCCCCTATTTATAAACATTTTTTCGCGCAATTTGAATATAATATACCTACCGATGAAGGAAAACTTGCACTAATCATTTTGTTAACTGACGTAGATGGGATTACTGCTTATTAATTTATATAAAAAAAGGCCTGAAAATAAACCCCAAATTTACAACAAGCTCGGAAAGGGTCACCCTCATCTAGCGACCACAAGGGAAATGCAAAGTATTCAGTGATTTTCAAGGTTCCAAAAAAAATCCAATCCCGAAATATTGACTCACTCCCCCCGCATGGAGTGGGCGTGCGGATGGATCCCTAATACATGGATAGGAGAAATCATTCATGAAATAATAATATTTATCATGAATGTAAGGTTGGGTTATCGAATAATCGGTAGTTAAAATCACATTATTTTCGATGGAATCTACCGAAAACAGTGATTTTCACTTCGGACCCTAAGCGCGAGTGGTTCACAAATTTAGGGAACGTGAAAAAAAACTGAAAGTAATTCATATAGTCATATATTTTCGTCCACCCAGAAATAAAGCTATTTTTGGCCAGTCGACTGGTCAGATAGTCAAGAAAAAAACCAGATTTATATCCCAAATTGAAAAAAAGGTCCGATAGGGGGTGATTCTTACTAATATTAATGTCTCGCACATTTCTAGATCTCTTTCTAGACTTGAAATCAGATTTTCGAAATTTATAAACTGGTCAGACACCGAGAATCTCGTTCTACGAAAAAGTATTCCTATTATCGTAACATGTTTACCCCACCTATTTATGTAGCGCTTGAAGCAATTGCAACAAACAAAAATTAAGAATTAAGACGAAAAATAATATCACGATTTCAAAAAAGGGAAATTTCTCCGGTTCATATCGTATTCATCTCACACCAACATGTGTCAGACATTTTCCTAAATTATTTCTTTCACATTTTACCTTTTATTTATGAGAGAATGTCTCAAATTTGTGACATATCTCATCACATGGCCGGCACTAGGCAATATGAGCAGTTCACTATTCCTGAGGGTTCACTAAGTTCACCACTACCGTAACCAGGTTCACTATGTTCACTACCAGGTTCGCTACGTTCACTTGCATTATTTTCAGTTGTTGATCCTTATTTATGTGCCTTGAAATATTATCATACTGAGTTCAAACCATTCGCAAGACTGCGTCAGTAACTGTCTTTATATCAGATCATTCGACTTAAAAACTTCAGAAAACAAGTACTAGAACCGACCTAGAATCACCAATAATACAACAATGTATTGAAATGCGATGTTCAGAAATTGTACGTCCACTCCCTTATTTTGTCTCGATCAGTACGTGACTCGCGTGATAAATAAACTTCGCAGAGAATAAACACTGGAGGTCTACATCTTACACAAATCCAGAGCCGATGTTCTCTACTTCTTAAATTGTGGTTACGGTAGGGTAGACCCTAATATGTAACCGATAAATGGTATGTTTCTCTGTATGAGCGACCCCCACACCCCCGACCTTTCATGATTTCACTCTGTTATGCTATATTCGTTTCTATTTCTATTTGTAACCGCGTTTCCATTAAACACGCATAAATATATACCCTTCAGGATGGCACACCCAGGTCCGTATTCACAATTTTACACTTTTTTCCGGGTCACGATAGGATACAGTACTTAGTTTTCGCAGCGGGACCATGTATGCTGCAGCATGCAGCTTGGCTTTTGGTTGATTGAACTCATATTTGGATCATGACCCTATTCATTGTGAATGAATATGCTATTTCTCTCTCTCCATTTGGACTCTCCTCCCTGCAATAAGGTTTTGTTGTTTTATCGGTGATTCTAAGTTGGTACTTCTATTTACTTCTTTTCTGAAGTTTGTAAGTCTAATGATCTGATATAAATACAATTATTGACGCGGTCTTGCGAATGGTTTGAACTCAGTGTGACAATATTTAACTGTAAATAAAGTAAGGCCAACAACTGAAATTTTACTGAAAATACTGTAAGTGAACATAGTGAACCTGGTTACGGTAGTGGTGAACTGAGGGAACGTAGTGAACCCTCAGGAATAGTGAACTTCTCATTTTGCCCCGGCACTACGCGAAAAAGCCGAAACGTCTACAGTAGGTAGTACTCCATGAGAGATGCACTTTTAATGGAAAGTGACCGGTGCCGGTTTCTTTAAGAGGTCGCCGACTCCAATATTCGAATCGATCCGCAGGATATTCACTCCATATGTTGGACTTTACCTTATGTCTCTGAAGGGGGAATGATTGTCATCGCATATCTGACTGTTGAGAGCATCCAACGTATCATCTCCCTCAGTTACCTGCACAACAGAGTAATGTTAAAAACAATTTTCATACATATATTAGTCTTAAAACGCGTTCTCTGTAAGAGCGCAGTGAAAGCTGGGGAAAGCGGCACAACTCATTCAAAGTTATCGCCCCGGTCTCAAACTTTTTGCACAGATGGTCTTGGCCACAAAGTGAATTTAGGATTATATTTGCATATATTTTCATTCAAAGTGATCAGACAGGGCTTAAACTTTTCTACAAGCATATCTAGGCGTAAAGTAAATTTTGATACCAAGAAAATCATGAAAAGTTAAATTTTTGAAAATTCGAAAAACAATTTTTTTTCAGCATGAAAAATAATGATTTAAGCATCACTTTTTGAACAATTTATCGGTCCAATTCATGGATAATTAGGGATTTATAGTTACCAATGATCATTCTGGAGTATTTGGATAATTTTTTATCCTAAATGAGATAGTTAAACATTGTAGAACATTATTTTCCATGGGGTTCGTTTTGACCGAGACGCACTTAAACCAGCGCTCTTTTTTTCGCATAACCCGATCCGGCTGAAACTAGCAGTGGAATTGAACATAACTATGGTCTACAAAAGCCGCATAGTGGCCTGTCGGAGGTTTTTCGATTTGGTGATTTATGACGATTTTTACGAAAGCGACAACTCCCGACCAGCCGTTCATCCAGGAATGACGCGGTGGTCGTCACAATGAGGGGAAACTATTCCTCTTTCAAATGTTTAAAACTAGAACATTCTTCAAAAAAGTTATGATTTTTTTGCTGAGGCACACTCGATGTTAAACGTCAAAGGACCGTCACTTTGACACGCGCGTACTCGAAAAATAAGAGGTTTCGTGAAAATCGGTAAACGCTATTAGAAAGAGCACGGTTCATAGAACCTTGCATTCTCTTTAGAGCAAATTTGGTGGGAAAAAATTCAACCGCCGCTGACACCGATCCTATCGCGATTCATCTCATATAACACGATAGCAAAATAAAAAAAATTGAGAAAAATATTTTTTCGTTAAAAAATTATCGATTTTTCAAAAGTTGGTATTTCTCAAGTTTTCAATTTACTTTGTGCCCAAGACCATCTGTGAAAAAAGTTTGAGAGCGGGGCGATGACTTTAAATGAGTTGTGCCACCCCTTCCGACGTCCTTACAGAGAACGCGTTTTAAATGGACTTAGGCAGGCAAATGAAATGATTTTTTTTATTAAAGGAGAATATTTGTACGATGAGTTTTCCATAACAGCGCAGTGACCGTGACGGTTGGATGGCACAGGGACTCAATTTTTCGTAGGAACGTCCTAAATGGTGAGTATAATGCCTGGGGTGGGATAGATATTCAGCCAAAAAAGCGAGTATTATCGATTTTTGACAAAATGAAAAAATCTTCTAACCTTGATCTTGAGATTACACCATAGTCATACCAGGATGTCAGTAAACGAACAGAAAAAATCAACAAAAGATTTACTGCTCACCACCAGCAAAATCCGACTAAAATCTACTGGTCTGCCTCTCTTAAAAGTGTCGATGGATGATGCAGTGTAGAATGCTAGCAGTTATCGAAAACAAATCTAGTGATGACAGGACAGGGGAGTTTAAAAAATACTGATCTAACACAGCGAAAACTGGTTGACCCAGCGAACAGTGCGCTGCTGTCGCGCTAAACGGGCTTCCCGTGCTACAGAAAAGACCCTACTTTAGACCTAATTTGCTATGGTAATATATATTTTCTGGAATATAATTAGGAAAAAAATAGATTCAACAGGCCATCAGTATCCAACAATACTAAAATTGAAATTTTATTGAGTTCACTTTATTGCGCCCCTACTCAACTAGGCTTTCCGTATTATATATTGTTATGTCATGTACATCGAGCTCCACGTTTTCGCGTAATATTGCGCTCTGTCTAACATTTGTTGAGTGCGATAAGGTCCTCGAAAATTCAAATGTAGCTCTAAAGAACGTTAACAAGGAAAAATAATTAATGTATTTTATTCGTTCGACGCATTTTTCTTTATGATGCGGCCAATTATATTCAAGAAATAGCTAAATTTTAGTTTTAAAGTTGAAGAAAGGATTACGATACTCGGTCGCTCTTACGAACTGAACAACCAAAACTTCCTCATTATTCTCTGCGAAAAAAAACATGTTCTTTATTTTCGATATACAGATCAGAAATAAAATAGTCATGTTTTATTGGTCTCCACAAATAAAGCTTTAAAAATCTACTGGTCTCCGCCCCAAAGTGGAATCAACGCCTATGTATGACCATAGTGTCATCATTTGATCGAAATCGAAAAAGCATCGAAAGTTATACAAAAATCCATCGTTTTCGTAAAGATCGGAAAATCACAGTTCGGAAATCGATATTTTCGAAAATTGAAGTAAGACAGGTATCACCAGAGATTGCACGAAAAGGTGACCTTGTAGAAAAACTTTCAAAAAAGTATTTTTGATTTCGATCAAAAATTTTTATACCACTACCCTAGGGACAAGAATTTCATCAATCGATTGCAAAGAGATGAATTGAAAGTTTTTATATTTTTGTGACATTTTCGGAATACTATATGCATTAATTAATTTTGCATGTGAAAGTAGCCGTCTAATGAGAAAGCAATCAACATGAAAGTTGTTCAGGATATCCATCGAAACATTTTGAGCGCAACCGGATCATTGTATCACAATATTGAGCAGAGATATGTTAATGCCGGGAGCAAAACCGGATTATTCCTATTTTCCGGTTCTCGGTCAAATGAACCTAACTATTATTCTCAGGTTCCTGAAAAATGTGCAGTACAATAATTTATGAGTGTTTAGACCAGCTTTCGGTGATTTTTCACGGTTTATTTCAAAAGTGGATACTGAAAATGTCTATTATTGTACATTCGAAGCGGTTTTTCGGTATCGGGTGCCTACCTAATTAATTTTTTTTATTTACAAAATATGACTTGCTCTTTAAAAATAAAATAGTAACTTTGTTCACTTCGACCACTTGAAGGCACTTTTTAATTTCGAAAATATTTAATTTGTGTTATTTTTATGATAACTTTTTCAGATATCAATTTCACAATTTATGTTCAACAGAATAAATGTTCGCCATATTGTTCTGCTTTTTTAAAGCACTTTCTAGCACCATTTTGAGGGTAGTTACAAGAATTTCATCAATCTTTGAGACATCGATTGATGAAATTCTTGTCCCTAGGGTAGTGGTATAAAATTTTTTGATCGAAATCAAAAATACTATTTTGAAAGTTTTTCCCGGACTCATGCAATCAATCTCTGGTGATGCCTGTCGTAAAACATGAATTTTTTAAACATGTTCTGAGCATGAAATAAAAATATGACAAATACGATGCTATCGTGATTCTACACTTCTCGTTACCTTAAAGGTACCAAAATTGTAATGTAAGGAATAATTTCCAATTTTACGTAGTGGGCCATAGAAATATGACCATAAGCTTCCTACAATATGTTGCCCTATCCGATGATAATTCTTACTTCCGATATCATACCTGTCCGAATATCGTGTGTTTTTCATCGAGAAAATCAATTCCATCGTCAGAGAGAGTAATGAAGAATTGACTTCCAAGCATTCCATTCCCACCATCCACAAATGAAACGAGTCCACGACGATTATGACGAAGCTTAGGAACCATTTCCTTCTCGAAGAATTTGGCCTCCAATTAATTGATCGAATTATGTGTGAATGAAACATTGTGTACAATGTACATGCCTAAGTAAAGGCTAGAGAGGTGCAATTGAAGCGAACGTTCGTTAAATCGACGGCTATCCAGCCAAAATCTGAACGTTAGAAATTGTGAACTTTCGGATGTTCATAATTCAGATTTCAAAAATTAGGCGAATGTCCAAATTTTGTGAATTAATTCGTTTTATTATTGATGAGACTGGACTTTTAGTTTTCATTGTCGTAATATTACCTAGTAGTGATGCAATATGCAATTAAGCGATTTCCAAAACTCATGGAGTAAATTTAGCTATGAATACAATGGCTTAAATCTAGAACGTTGTCAAAAATTAAAAATTGAAAATCGTCGGAAATATTTTCCCCACAAATTGAAATCGCTTGCTTCTTCAGTCGTAATTTCACCAAACATGGCTTATAAACACTTATAAGTAAATAGACATTAATAGCCACTCGGAATTGTACATTTTCGCATGCATATTTTTTATGTGCGCTTTTTAACGTTTTTGATCGGCCCAGGCGGTGTGCAATCGAAAGCAAGTTCTGAGCCTGATAAATCATTCCATGAAGTTTTAGAAGAAAAAGTCAAATTCCCCCTCTCATTCTCGACCGCCCGGCTATGCACGGTGTCTGGAAGTGAGAAATGAGAGAGCGATTGCATGCAAATCGCACAATTCTCTCTTCAGGCGGCTGTTTTTGCTTCAAGTTGCTTCAGTATAAAAATCATAACTTTGTTTGCCGTCATCCATAAGGCCCCCAATTTAAAAGACAGAATGTCAAATGTTCAATGCACCTTCTGTAAAAGTAAGGACATGCTCTTTTTTCTTACACGCCAGAACCATAATACGCTTTGAACATAAGATCAGGTAGCGCCCTATAAATATTTCCATTATATTTGTTATCGAAAAAGAGCCATAGTTTGGGTTTAGACTTATTCGATGGAGGCAACGGGTATCCAGATACAGCAAGAAAATAGTAAAATAGTGGGATCTTTGGAGCTCCAGATTTAGCTCCACGTGAATTTGCATACCATGTCATTACACCAAGTTGATAAGCACATCAAATTGTACCGAAAACCACTGTTTCCTCAGACATTAACTTTTCGTCTGTACCGCGGCTTGTCCGACAATTACGCAATCGGCCTCATATGCACAAATTGCCCCTTGAAAACTATCAAAAATACCATATAAAAAGTTTTAATTTTTCCTATTCCGAAATGAGTTATTCGCGACGAAAAGTGATCTACCTCCCATTTTGACAGAAAGTGGAGTCTGTCGTCGTCAAAATTGAAAATATATTTTTTTAAAAACGAAACGCTATCTTTCCGAGCGCTGTCTATCAAAAAATGGTGAACGAAAAGGTATTCAAATTCTGTCCCTCAAACCCTTGATTTTAACTCGATCCCTACGCGACAGCCGTAATATGTAATGTAATGTAATGAAAGTTCATCTTATTTTCTAAATGTTAATTATTAGAATCCCAACAATCACTTTCCCCTAGTATGCGAACGTTCACATTTTCCAATGTTAACATCGACGACAGCGGCCGTTCTTCACATCTCATATTATCGTTCATTTGTTTTTTACCCATTCTGGTAACGACCCCCCTCTCCTCACCCGCTCTCCATACATCATTCGGAAAACACTGTGCCCTCCTCTTCCTGTCCCTGTAGGATCTCCAGTCTGAGCCACATAGTTCCTCTCGATATAGTGGAATTGACACATATTGTAGTACTTCATCTTGCACAGCTTCAGGAAGTTCAACGAACCTGCAGTAATAAGTAATCCAAAACGGTATCACAGTATGGCTCAGCTTGAATTTTATATAGACCACATTCGCATGCGAAATATTTGAAAGAAGGTTCTAATATAGCAGTTTTAAGCGTTTGTCTCAATGAAGGGGGAGGGAGGTAAGTGGTTTTCATGGGGCCCGAATTCTGAGAGGGGGGGTGTTATTTTTTTGTTAGGCTATTTCCTTGAACTTTTCGCAATCAAAAGAAATTAACGTCTACTTTGGAAGGGTTCACACTTTTCTTAATTTTAAACCGCCCATATCTTCTGAACGCAATCATACTTCCCCCTGTGCGAAGGGGTTTTCTTTTACTACTCGACAAAACCTATCGACTGAAAAAAATTTATCGAAAATCTTTTTTCCAAACGTGAGATATATCATTCCCTAGAAACACCCGAAATGAAATACTATTAGGGCGGATTTCGGGAATACAGTTTCTCGGCAGTAACACAACGTGGCTTCATACAAACAATTTCAAATAACATACATACTACATGGTTATCGATTTACCCCTTCGCACGACCGTAATTTTTACAATTATTTAAATGTCCGACCTGAAATGCGAGGGGGTTCCCTTAATCCGAGGATATGAAAATCACTGGGGGGGGGGGGTAACACAAGGAGTGCAGCTAATGGAATCCAGCGCGCAGCTTGTGAAACAATAATCAAACGCACAAGCTGGTCTGAAAAACTGAAAAAAGACGCCGCACGCACCAGTAACATCAGAGGAATGGGGGGGGGGGGGGTAAAGGGCGGCAGGTTTTTATCCTTAGACAAAATTCAGTAAAATTAATTTAAAACTTTCGATCTGACTTTTCGGCCTATGCATACGCGGAACGCGTGATATACATAAATCTATAATCTTAACTCACAATTTGGCCGCTCCTTGTAGAACAGATCAATGACAATGTCGCCCAACGACGTCTCCAGTAGCACAGACATCTTAAACCATACGTCAAATAGGTCTTCGCTAGCGAAGATAAGCACTTCTGCACTTTGCATGTAAACCCGATTAACATAGCGAGAGAGTGCAGGGCAGACACATGAAGGACTCTATTTAGATGCCCTGCCCTATGATACTTGCGAACTTGCGAGAAACCCATTTGACCTATGTCTTAAAGTAAACATTTACAGCTCTAAATTAATGTAAATTGACATTGACTTGATTCTTCTATGTATGGCCAAGAGACATACATAGAAGAATCAAGTTAATTTCAACAATGACGAGAATAACGGAGTACAACCTACTCAATTGACATTGATAAATTTACAGTGGATTACGGGTTAGATCCCCTTAGAGCTAGAAGAAATTATGAGATTTCGAAATTTTTTGAGAAACAAATCCATTTTGCTAACTAGTTAACATCATAACTTAGATACTGTAGCACAAGCAACGAAATTGAACGTCTTAGGGATTGTAGGGCAATTATGATATTACTGCTAGTAGCTTGGCTAGGGACCACCAACCCAGGTTTTGACCGGCATTTAGATAAGGATTGTGTGAGGCATTCCGATGTTCATTTTTTGCAGCAATTCAAATTTCCAAAACCAAGTTTTTTTCGCGCATAACCTTTCTTGAAGAAAGTTTCTTATCTCAGCGAGCAAGAGAAGGCCAAATGGCTCTAACTTTACGAGCTCATAACTTGGCACTACTGCTGTTTGGGACCACCCACTCATTTTACGTGTAGAATCGCTCATTTCCCATCCTTTTCAATTGCCTATTCTTCTCATTTCTGGTCTATTCTCTCATTCAAGAGTGGCTGGTCCCAAACACAGCAGTAGTGCCCATAACTTGACTGAGAGATTGACTTTTAATCTTCTAAAGTGTCACATCTTCACAAAATAGGAAGGGAGCATTTTCATATGCAAAATGACATTGTTCATCGCAATTTACATAAGAAATTAAATGTCGCCTGCCAAATTCGATCTGTGCCTTGGCGAATTTCCAATTCACTCTCTGAGCAGAGATAAATAAGGAAGAGCCATTTGGATCCTTCTAAAAATGAGAAGGAGTCATTTGGATCTGAGAGCCGACCGGCTCTTTCTGTGAAGAGTGAAATGGATGAGATCCGAACTCGGAATGAAATTGCCAGCACTATTCCAGACCCGGGGGGGGGGGAGGGGCAAGTATGAACTATTCGGATCCTGATTCTATATTATCTTGCGCGTCTCAACTGTAGAAATGAGGAATATCTGATGTCGGTTTTTCACAACACTGTTTCGAAATTGCGCAGTTCATCCAATGTCCGCTGTCTACGGCTGTATTACGCAAGGTTCTTTCAATATCTCGTTTCCCTAGCTATGACAACCATCTACTATGCATGTTCTCCAACATATCATTAAAAAAACGTTCGGTATTTCGACTTCGACATGATACAATCAGAGATTAAATACCCACTGCGCCAACTTTTTGAAAACCCTATGGTAGGGAGTGAAAAATGGGGTTAAAACCCCCATGGTTGGGTCCTTTTTACGACTTGAAAAAAAATTTTCGAAACCCGACTTCCATTCATTTAGAAATGAAGTGACATCCTTCCTACTGTCCCCTGTAAAAAAATTTAAGCGAGTTTCGCATTGTTTGAACTGTCCGTTCTATGGAACATGAACACTGAAAATGGGGTAAATCGGCCACCCCACCATAGGATTCGCTATAAGGAGTGCCATAATGGAGCCTAAAATATTAAATTAAATTAATTCGACATCGGTAAGTGACATTTCACATTTGAAATTGTTATGACCTATGAAGTGAGTGCGTGAAACTAACCAAAAGTGGTGCAACTTTATCGCTGTTCCTTTTCGAAAAATAGTTTACATAACCTGACCATTCGTTCAAAAAAGACTCGACACTTGCTATACTCTTCCCAAAAATTTTTTCAGTCTATTCCATTAAGGATGAGTGGTCGAACAGTGTGGATTTGGCACTAATTTCCCATTTCCACGAACTCACTTCGCAGGTTATAACAATTTCAAATGTGAGTTATCTTCTCAGATTATGGGCCAAATCTAACTTACAGGTGTCGAATCAATTTAATTAAATATTATAGGCTTAATTATGGGACCCCTTATAGCGAATCCTATGGTGGGGTGGCCGATTTACCTCATTTGCAGATGCAGCGTACCATAGAACGGGTAGTTCAAATATTGCGAAAGTCGCTTAAAATTGTTCAGAGAATAGTAGAAAGGATATCGATTCATTTTTAAATGTATGGAAGCTTTGTTGCATAGAAAAAATATTTTCCCAATTGTCCATTGGACAATTGGGAAAATATTTTTTTCTTCAATTTTTTGGAATTTGTCCATCCTAAAACCCTATGGTTGGAGTTGCCCATGATAGTTTTACAGTGGTATTTAATCTCTGGATACAATCAAAACTAGATCGAGCTCATTTAAACGAATTCCTAACTTACACTTACTCAGGGCGATAAATAAGTCTACGACCCCAGAAGGCTACCGAGCGACGACCTCAAAGTCTAAAAAGTGCCGCTCCCCTGCCTCTTATCGAAGCGAGTAGACTTATGAAGTCGTCGCTCGGTAGCCGAGAAGTCTACATTCGTAGACTTATTTCCCTATGAGTATAATGATTCAGACTAACTATACAAAACAATGCGCGGCTGATGTATTGTAGAAGGCTGCCAGTTATCAAAATCAAATCTAGTAATTATACTATAAATGATTGGGGAACTAAAAACGACCGATCTGACTCAGTAAAGTCTGCTTGACCCAGCGAACAGGGTTTTACGGTCGCGCTAAAAGGGCGTCGCGTACGGCGGGAAAAAAGCACAATTGTGATGCAATTTGTTAATTAACTGATTGTGAATTCAGCCTTCTATCTGAAGTGGATATAACCCACGAGCACTGAGTTACCAGCAGCAACAAAGTTAAAGTAGATTACCTTTTTCTTGCAATAATTCAGGAATATCGCAGTAAATTATTGTGAGATTGCAAAAGAGGCAAATTTGAAGTAGCAAAAAGTACAATTGTGCCAACGACTTTCGTAGGGACGGAGCTCTGAATATTTGAGTACGCTTTTCGCGTTACTACCTGCGACGCTTTAGCTCCCAATCTACCGTATACCTGCGTCTGTATATTCAGTGACTGTTTTGGGCACTTTCGGCCGTCTATTTTGAGTTTTATAAGAATTGTGGATTGGGAGCAAGGAAAATAATACATAAGAGCTAAAGAGGAAGACGAATACTTCCAGGCAAAGTGAAAGACTGGGTACAGGAAAGCCTCAAACGGAAAGCTCAATGGGCATTGAAAGTGAGGAGTATGGATACGGAGAAATGGTGCAGGGCAACTACCGTGTGGACCCCTTACAGCAGAACTCGTCTCCCAGGCCAGTCAAGAGCAAGATGGAGAGATGACCTAAGGAGGAATCGGCGCGAACTGGTGGAATGCAACTTATGAAGACTATCGACCCATTCTCATCTGAGCGATTATCGCCTGATATGATAAATTGATTGATTGATTGAGAAACTTGGAATTTATCTTTCGGTTTCATTTCCACGACCATCGTCCCTAGACTTTCGAAAACCCACGAAAAAGCCAACGCAAATTTGCCGCAAGAACCTGGACCGCGTGCAAGTTGCGGGGAACACCACCGCAATTATGTTCTTGTAGTCGGCAATTTGCTCGAAACTTTCCAAATTGACAAATCAAAATATCTTGTGCGCGTATTGCGTGATACTCAGCTCCAGTTAGGGCAAGGATCAAGCAATTTTTTTATTTAAAAAAATTGCCGATGTTTTTGCTATAGTTAGTTTGTCCTTGTGCGCGCCGTCGCAAGTTTGCAGCAAGGATCGAAGGTACTTGTGGTGGTGTTCCCAGCATATTGCACAAGATCCTTGCGGCAATTTTGCGCCAGAGTTTCCGTGCCGGGAACACCACCGCAAGTACCCTCGCACAGGCGCGCGCAAGGACAAAATATCTACAGCTAACGCAAATACCAGCAATTTGCTTGATCCTTGCCCGAACTGGAGCTGCACGGAAAATCTGGCGCCTTGTGCAATATGCAGGAAACACCACTGCAAGGATCCTCGATCGTTGCTGCAAACTTGCGCAGGCGCGCGCAGAATAATCACAACAAAGTTATCGGCAGTTTGCTTGATCCTTGCCGGAACGGGAGCTCAGTATCACGCAATACGCGCGCGCGCGCAAGTTATTTTGGTTTGCCAATTTCACAAGTTTCAAGCAAATTGCCGGCCACAACAACATAATTGCTCTGGTGTTCCCCGCAACTTGTACGAGGTCCTCACGCAATGTAATGCAATACGCGCGCTACGGCATTTCAGCTCTACGTAAACCCAAGATCACGCCATCAATCAAAATCACTTGAATTAGGGACCACCGAACCGTGATTAAAGCCGGCATTTAGGTAAGGGTGCAGTGAATCCTTTCTGTATTTTTACGTTTGCGGCAATTCAAAGGGCAATTCTCCGGTTTTTCAGCGCAGCTTGCGCGCGCGATTTGTGTAGGGTAAGACGCGGCATGCGCCGCACCTTACACAAATCGCGCGTTCCCTTTGAAGGTCTCGAACGGAACAAGCCAGGTTTTTCCGCTCAACCGCTCCGGTTTTTCAGCGCAGCTTGTGCGCGCGATTCCAATTGCACAAGCTGCGCGCGGGATTCTACAAGACGCGCGCCGGACTTTTTGCCGGACCTGGCTTGTTCCGTTCGAGACCTTCAAAGGGAACGCGCGATTTGTGTAAGGTGCGGCGCATGCCGCGTCTTACCCTACACAAATCGCGCGCGCAAGCTGCGCTGAAAAACCGGAGCGGAGTTGTTAAGTGCACCTTGGTGCATGTGCACCCAGGTGCATCAAAATATTTTATGATGCACCAAGGTACATTGGTGCATTTTCAAATTCTGTTATTTTTTTAAAAAGTAATTTGGTCTTATACAGAATTCCCTGAAATCACAATGCGTAGGCGTCGTCGACGCGTCGCGGTTTTTTGGGAAATGCAAATAATCGATATTCGCCAATCGATTTGTAGTTGTTTGTCGTGATCTACCTTTAATTATTGAGACTAGTTCGTCCACACACCCATTGGGACAGTTAGTTATCCACATTAACCTATTATTTACTCATAGAACTACGTTAACAAACATGTTTTAAATCTCCAATTTTGTGTTCTATTAAAATTTTCTACTTTCAGGTATCGTGCTGTTATGTGTCTCGATCGGCGTGGGATGGTTGCCGTACTCGTTGCTCTCCCATTTCTCGCTGCGGTCGAAGCTTTCGGGTCTTCCTTCTGCGAGGAGTTACCCGATCATCGAACATGGAACAATCGTGAAGCCGGATTTGTCGATCAGGTTCGATCGTTCAAATATTTCCTTTTACAATTTACCACTACTCAGGTTATGGGAACGGCTTCGATCTATCCGTCTCCTTGAATATGTCTCGTGTGGCTGAGACCGAAACCGGCCCTGATGTCGTACTCGCCGGAATTAATCGAGAAGATAGTGGCGAAGATCGATAACCTCAACAAGGGATTCGCATATGATCTACTCCATCTATGGTTAGTGCTATCTGTACTCACGAAGTGAACGGTTTTGTCTATTTGGCCGGGTAGGGGATTGAATGCTTTTCAAAACATAAGGGGATGTGAGTGACTCCTGACGGTGATAAATACCGATTGTTCGACAATCGCTGTTCCATATGCAGTTATTACTTACCTTTATTTATTATTTAGCGCGTCCACATGCAGCATGGGACATTCTCCTTGCAAACATCGGGGAAATTGAAATTCAGAATACCATTGCATATGCTTAGATTACTGTTTATTTTTTTTGAAATTTTGTATTCTATTAAAATATTCTACTATCAGGCATCGTGCTGTTGTGTGTCTCGATTGGCGTGGGATGGTTGCTGTACTCGTTGCTACCGGCCCTGATGTTGTACGCGCCGGAATTAGTCGAGAAGATAGTGAAGAAGATCGATCACCTCAACAAGGCCCAATCAATATATGAAATAAATATGACGTTACTTTTAAATTTGCTTATAATGCACCATGGGAGAACCAAGCAAAGTTCATGCAACTCGCAAGACACGATCACAGGCAATGGAGAACTATCATGGCAACCCAGCTGAATTAACACCCTCACCCAGCTGATAAAGTTGATTAAATGTAAAATGTAAATGTATAATGCACTACAGTGTATAACGATAAATTGTCAGCCTGCTCCACAGTATGAGCGACTTTGATTGGAGTGATGGAGATGTAGATGAAGGAGGAAGAAGAGAGGAAGACGAAGAAGATATCGAAGGTTCGTGATCAACACCTCTGGTATCTCTCTACCAGTAGTGTACTACTATTCCCACTAGTTGCTCACCTATAGGGTAGACTACTAGTGCGCGCACTGGTAGTACTACTAGTGGCCGCGTTCTACAGGTGGTACTACTAGTGGAATCTAGCAATGCGAATATGCTTTATCAATCGATTATCGCAATTAAATGATACAATAGTGATAGTTTGATGACTAGTAGAGCTTCAACATGAGGTCAATATTCTGAAATATAAGATATTTAATCATGGCAGAAGTAGAACCAACTCACATCCTTATCGAAGATGCTCTTGATCAAATGAAGTATCTGCATATTAGGTAGCGATAAGGCAAGAAATAGACGAGAAAATCGATAAACCAGCCAAACAATTGAAGAAAACGTTGAAATGTGCAATTCCGCACTAGCGCCTCACTTGCGCGCTTCTCGAGCGCGCCAAGTCACCTAGAGCGTGCTAACTGAACTAGTGGTACTACTAGTGGATGTCACTAGTGGTACTACTAGTGAGATGAGGCCCGGGTATGCCCGGCTCAGCAACAGGTGGTACTACTTGTAGACGCCGCTGCACTAGTACACTACTGGTAGAGAGAAACCAGAGACTTCGTATCTATTTACGCATCTGTCTCTTCCTTGATCCCTGGACATGGCTTTAAATGCGCGAGCCTCCCCCTTCTATTGCTAATCTATTCCGCGTTGACGCTCGCCTATCTCATTGCGCTTCACTGTGTATCCTATCATTTCTCTCATTCATGACACATGATTTTTTTTCTGTGCGCGCCCTCCCTGCCTCACCTTCTCAATATCGTGCGCAAAATGTGGAACTACCGCGTAAACTATTCGGTCCACTTACACCCTTGTGCTCTTCAATGCCCCCATCCAAAAACATTGCACTTGCGTCGTTACGTTACAAGCAAACGCGTAGTGCTGCACTCTAGATATACCCCTTATCTCTGCCTCTCTCTTTCACCTTTGCTTTCACTATCACATTTCAGTTCACTTTTCGGTTATTACCCTTATCTATAATATTTCTCTTCCTGACGAGAGTGATGATGTGTACATTCTTATATTATAGGTTATATACATATTCTACTTGAATGATTCCATAGTATTTGAAGTATGAGCACACACTACAATTCTTTTATAGATTACTCAAACGAAGACATTGACGTCGAGTTGCCAGAGTGCCCCATCGGAGAACAGTCATTTCAATGCCGAGTCAGTTTGCATTCATGACATCAAATATTATGTTCGTTGCGCTTGTGACGAAATTAAAAGTCTACTACGCAATTGTAATTGCAGACCGATGCCGACAATCTACCGTATTTCATGAGTGCAAGTCTGATGACTCCCGCCCCACTCCGTCAATTGTTTCGATTCAGGTTAGCATGGTATAAAATACACAGTATGCGATATTTATTAGATTAGAACAATGCAACGTTTACATGATATGCTTTCAGAATCGAGGAGAAGTGGATCGGTCATTCTTTCCCAAAGCATCCCCACCTGAACCAAGCTGACCTTTGGACAATCATCTACCTGGTGGACAGCGAGAGTATCGCCTCTGGAGATTCCCCGATAGACGATGATCTGTATGCACCGTGGACCAAGGCTGGTCGTGAGTTAATGATGCGCTAATTAATCTTTGATGATAGCCTCCTTTATGAGGTGTAGAGATTTATTAGAGGTGATCGCATGAATGCGACCACAATTTTTCTTTTCTCTTTTAGTAGCGTCGAGCCGATGCTTAGATTCTGAGGTGGGGGACGTGGCTTGAATTAATCCGGTATACGGGATGAGACCTCTCGTTTGTCTGTCTGTCTTTTTTTGTTTTGCAGAATGGTACGCGTATGTCATGCCATATCGATTGATTGATGAATCTACGTTATGGCTCAGAGATTGTAGGGTAATATTACTGAGACAATTACGTTTGTTGAGAGCAATAACAAAGCAAGTTTATAGTTAGTTGGAAATGCGAATTAAGTAACTTACCCCACTAATTGCAGTAATATTACCCTCTAATCTCCGAGGATGCCGGAATTGCAATTCTCCCAACTAAGATAGTGAGGGAAGATGGGTGATTCTAAACGTCGATGACGAAAAGCGCTGTTTAAATTTAGATCGTAATGCACTTCAACCTAAACATAGATCGCGGCTGATACTCAGGGCCGTGTTTTATTTTTTTTCATATTTTAGTCGCGTCATATCTTAAATTGAATTGTTTTCTCATTGAACAGTGCGGTGTTTTCTCATTGAACAGAGCGATCATTGCGTACATGTTAGTTCGCATCTCCGTTTAGGTAGCTGCCAGACATGGAGCTATCCTTGTGAGAGAAAGGATGGCACTATCACAGAGTGTTCAGATGGTTCTTTGATATTGAGAGTGATCAAATACACTCATCCGGTGTGCGTCGGACTCGAGCTGTACGTGAGTTCTTGTGCATGTCTGATGGATTGACCATCTTTTGCTGATTTCAGGTTGCGCGCGTCGAAGACTCTGGGGTAGTAACAGGCACGATGCTTCTTGCCTATACGTCGAAGAAATTTGGCGACCGTAATCCTCCTGTCCGTGCCAAAAACAAGGTTTGCGAATATTTTCTTAATTTTATTTAAAGGATATAGTCATGATTTTTTTTATTTTCGATAATATATATATATATATATATATATATATATATTTCAGCGAATCGACAGCATCTCCAAGAGAGAGATCAAGCATGGGTACGCCATTGGTCAGTCTGCCCGTGTCATCCTCCATTCGCTGTCTGCGCCCGGAATTCTACCACATCAGGTATGAATGGGGACACTTTTTGAGTGACATTTTATTCCGTTTAGGTGTACAATCAAGGCCGTAAGATGGAGCGTCGAAGATCAAATCGCGGACGACTGCCCCACATCGACTATGGAAAGATTGTCGAGTGGAAGGCTACTGGTGACTTCCTATCTGAGAGGACCACTCATGGCAATACCCATTACTTCCTTTCCACGAAATTGTCGAAAGAGGTGGGCGATTAAAATGTATTGGATCTAAGAGGACCTCTGTAGATTCTACTCTCGAATCTCGTTGAACACAAGGAATTGATGGAGAGGAGAGAAGAGATCAAAAAACAAATCGATTTATGGGATGGAGGTCTGTATGGGCAATATTAGTTGAGAAAATTCAGAAAATTTTATATCAGAGCTGGACAGAATGAGTGCACGAAGGAAATGCAAAACCTGTGGAATGTCTCTGCTGGACGGAGATGAAAGACTTCTTGTGAAGAAGAGAGTATCTTCGAATCACAAGTGAGAAAATATTTTAAAGAATTATCCGACAACGCGCGCGCAAACTGTGATTTTAGGATATACCATTGGAAGTGCGTTTTCGCAGCCTTCCAAGATCTGAAATGGTGCGATTTCGCTGTACCTAGAAGGCTGTTTCAAGCATTGACCGATGAAGAGACGCGCACAATTGAAGAGCGGCTCTTCCCCCAGTCAGAGTCAGTATTAATGTGCTATTGAAAATTTATATAACATTCCTTGTTTTATGAACTCAAGATGTTCAGAGTGTTATAATAAACAATTATAACCCTTTTCGAGTTGTTGTTCGATTAATGGCTCATTACAGTTGATTCAATTCGTATCGATACATAGATACCAACTTCATCTGACTTGTCTCTACAGCGTGCGTAAGTCAGTAATAGATTATGGTGGATTTTAGTACTGGTAATCGAAGCTCCCGGGTGGATAATGGGAAATTATCGATTTTTTCTTTCACGGCTTTGAAAAGAGTTGCTTTGCCGTACTGTAGAAATTCGAAAGATAATGTTTGAAGAATTCCATGGATTTTAATGTTTCTGACTACAGTTGTTTGCTAGAGCGGTGTTGAAGGTAGATTTCTAATCGATTACCGTATGAACATTGCAGAGATTCGTTGGAATTTGCTGATTTTTGTTGATTTTTGTTATACCATTCTTGAAGTTGTGAGGAGAAGTCCAATGGAGGTACGTGGGAGTCTGAGATGTGTGTTGCGAGATTCCTTTTTCTAATCGAGCAAAAAACCTATTTTCAAAAGAATTATAATTATGTGGATGTTTCTGGGAAGCCTAGGAGTACTGTACCTTGTAAGGTTACTGTAGCTGATCTGCCAATTCGGCGTATACGGTAGACTATTGATTGACTACCATGCGAACTTTGCAGATCATTCTTTTTTCATCTCTTGAGCTTCTCATTCAAGAATTTATTATGTGATTCGTGTAGTTGAGAGAAGTGGGAGCAAAATGAAGGTACGTAGGGATATTGTTCCATGATTTGTCTTGAAACACGGGGAAAGTCATTTTCAGAACAATTATAACGTATTTGAATGTTTCTGGGAGTACAGTAGCGTATCTGCCGGCTGGGGGAGACGATACAACACTGATTGACTCCCAAACGTACATTGCAGATTATCGATTGATAAGAGATGGCCGTATTCATTCAAGTTGTTTTTGTATCGAATCTCTTGTTTGAGTGAAGAGAAAGTCCAATGGAGGTACGTGGGAACCTGAGATGTGTGTTGCGAGATTCCTTTTTCTGACCGAGCAAAAAAACCTATTTTCAAAAGAATTATAAATATGTGGATGATTCTGGGAAGCCTAGGAGTACTGTACCTTGTAAGGTTACTGATCTGCCAATTCGGCGTATACGGTAGAATATTGATTGACTACCATGCGAAATTTGCAGATGATTATTTCTTGAGGGCTCTTCACCGTCTCATAAGATTTTATGATGTTATTCGTGCATTTGAGAGAAATTGGAGGAAGGTACGTAGGGATACTGTTCCATGATTTGTCTTGAAAAACAGTAATAAATCGTTTTCAAAACAATTCTAAGTATTTGGATGTTTCTGGGTACAGTAGCGTATCTGCCGGTTGGGGGAGACGATACAACACTGATTGACTCCCAAACGTAAATTGCAGATTATCCATTGATCTGCAATTTAAGAGAAAAACCTACTTTCAAAAGAATTATAAATATGTGGACGTTTCTGGGTAACCTGGGTGTACTGTAGCTTGTTAGGTTACTGTAACTCGTCTGCCAATTCTGCGTATACGGTAGAATATTGATTGACACTTATAAGAACTTTGCAGATCGTTCTTTCTTGAGACTTCTTCACCGTCAAATTCAAGATTTTGGTTGTATGACTCGAGCAATTGAGAGATGTAGGAGGAAACTAATGGTACGTAGATGGTAGAACATTGCTTGACTCCCATACCTACATTGCACATTGTCGATTCACCTCAGGTTCAGTATGATAATGAAGAAACAACCAATCCTTGCGTATAAGTCACTCCCCTCTCTCGTGCCCCTAGATTGTTGTTATCGTTCATTTATCCCATTCTCTCCATTTGATTTCTTGTTCGTTTTGTGTTTTGGAAAGAGACTAAGCTAACTTTTTAACTCATAACCCCTTTTAAAGCTGAATGCCATCGAATACATTGTTTTTGCTGGCTCAGGAATCGAATGCACATATGTGTGTGACAGAGAGAGAGAGAGACGAATAAGAAGAAGTGGAAAAGAGAAAATGAACACCAATGGGTGTAAGAGAATAGAGTTTTTCAACCCCGCACTGCGGGTCAGTAAACAAGACTGCTAACGCAAAATAGTGTCCATTTATGCCACCCAAACTACGCTCAGCTAGTGTGATTGGCATAGATGGAAGACAACTAATGTCCTCTTCAGTGTTCAGAAATATACATCGATGTCCTGATCTCCTTATTTTACATACTTCCTCGTCCACAGACCGGCCGAGATGGTGTGTGTAATGAGGAACACGTTAATGAACACCGACGAGTAGATTTGGAGAATAAACGTGTAAAATACAGTTCAATAACTAAGCATAAAATATAGTTTGAACTAATTTACTCACTCAGGTGTACACACAAAATATTTCACTACGGACATGTCAAAATTACGATATTACATGCTAAAACTCATTGCTGCATGCACCTAGGTGCATCACGAAACAATTTTGATGCACCTAGGTGCACATGCAGCAAGGTGCACTTAGCAATTCGCCCAATTCAAATCGTGAAAACCATGTTTTTCGTTTTTTTTAGTTTTAGAAATAATTTCGCACCGACAGTCAAAAAATTTAACAATTGTTTTATTGATTGTTGTTGCTTATTTACTGTTTTTTTCTAATTTTTTAAGAATATTTCTTCTTGTGATTAACTATGGACGGGGATCTGCCGCCATTTGGGGAGAGATGCACTTGGTGTACCCTCCCTCTCTCTTGTCTCACACGACAACCAACTGGCTATCCGTCTTCGAGCTACGCGGAGGTCTACAGTAACCAAAGATTGTCTAGGATTACCGTAACTGATAAAAAAATCAGATTGTGGGCGGATGGCCTAGTGATGTAAGGCACTGCTTGCCAGACGAAGAGTTTTAGTTAGTTCGACCCCCGCCCGGGTTCACCAAGCCTTCCATCCCCCTCGGTGGCGGTAAAATTGGTAGGAACATTGATTGCGAAAGGTAACGTGCCCCAGAAGCCTGATCAGCAGGGGATACGTAGATCTGTGCAGAACCGGCCTTACCGGTCGGCCCCGGCAGAGTAGTCGCCAGTCGACGTAAAGTCCTCTTGATTCCGGTGGCAACTTTTACTGCAACTGATATCGATATCTAATCTTAGATATTTACTGTGCCCCTTACCTGACTAACGTTACACACTTTACAAGGTACCAATCGCAATCTGCAGGATGTCGAACCAATCAAAGTCCACTCCTTCGTCAGTTCAGTCTCCAGCTACTACGGTACCGCGTGCAAGCGGTACCAACTCGTCATCGTCTCAAGATACTGAAGTTACTGAAAATACCCCTAAAGACCCGAGACTGCAAGACTTCGATTAACGAAGCATCTCGAAGACGACAGGAAGATATTCCACCAATGCGGTATCCACGGAAGCCTCTACGGCGAAAACGATTCACTATGAATGGGAATGTTTCCTCGGTAGCTCATTCTCCTATTTTGATGAAATATTCAATATGGATGATATACCCACTGGCGGCACTCACCCTGTAGTGGCACAACCGACACATACGGTAGAGGTGCAGCCGTACCATCAAGCCTCCAAGCCCGTCACAGCATTTCGAGAACGGACATAAGGGCTAGACGGCTAGACAAAAGCTAGAGAGCGCACGCCCAAGAGAGTGGGCCAGACGGCGAAGCGAATGAACGGGCCGTTTTATACCGGGAGGACACGCGTTACCCGAGACGGGGTGGAACATGTCTCGCCCCCTTCGAGCGGGACAGAGACGCAGAGCTTTCTCTGTGCCGCAGCCAAGCGAGCGGGCGGGGCGAAACGATATCGATCATGCGAGGGGGCGGGGCAATACGTCGCCTCTCGCCTCCATCGTCAAACCCCCTGAATTGCATAGCAGTTTGAGTATTATCGGTTCGCAGATATGGGAAAGCCTGGAAAGACCAGGATTAGAGAGATCCAACGGCACAGAAAGTTTACTTTGGAACACCTCTATAATTTAAGGGAATATTGGCCATCACGCAACATATTTACTAACAACATATAACAGAAAGTTTACTTTGGAACACCTCTATAATTTAATTGAATATTGTCCAAACATGCCTCGAAAGGGGTCCCCGATTCACGTGCACACAACACGAGAATAGCCTCGCAACAGGCCGCTGATCATCTCAGGACAGGCTCTCGTTGCCCCTCAGGCATAGGGGTGGTCGAGACCGCCTTGCGTGTAGAAGACCTAACACCTTTACCTTTACCTTTAAGGTAGAGCCGAAATTAAGAAAAAAATACATTGAATATTCAAGAACTCGACCGTCCGCCACCTGCATTATTTGGTCGAGACACAATTAACAGATTCCAAAGTCTTCAAGAGAATTCCCAATGACCCCTCGACCTACTATCTCAAGCAGTATCAGTGTTGCAAATTACCCTTACAGAGATGAGATTCGAAATTCTCTGGGAGTGGAACTATTTGTCCTGGATATACTCAGAGGATTTTGAGATAGACATCGTTGTATTCAGATGGTAGATATATTGTTCTTTAGTCGTCGTTAGATTGTTGATTCATTTGCTGTTGTTTGATGCTCTCTTTGTTAACATGATAAATTATCGTACCTTGAACCAAAACCAGGACATGGAATATTTTTCGTGAAAATTTAATTTAATATGCTTTTTGAAATGCAATTAAAAAATGGTGCGAAATAATATCGTCTCCTGTTTTAAAACGCACGGTGAGCGCACGATTTTTCAGTTTGCGATAGCACGCAAGTTCGTAGAACGTGCGCCGAACGTGCGTGGTGTACTTCGGTAAGAAACATCGTCAATTGTGCATCGGGCGCACAAGAGGCACGCGTGCGCTCGACTAGCGCCCCCAGTGCAAACGAAGAAATTTCTTACAGAATTCAGGATGTACGCACAACGCACGTTGTGTGCATGTTCGACGCACGTTAAACCTCCGGTTTTTCAGCGCAGCTTGTGCGCGCGATTTGTGTAGGGTAAGACGCGACATGCGCCGCACCCTACACCCATCCGTCGCACATCGCGCGTTCTGTTGAAAGGTCCCGAACGGAAAAGCCAGGTCCGGCAAAAAGCCCGGCGCGCGTCTTGTAGAACATCCTCCGGTTTTTCAGCGCAGCTTGTGCGCGCGATTCCAATTCCACAAGCTGCGCGCGAGATTCTACAAGACGCGCGCCGGACTTTTTGCCGGACCTGGCTTTTCCGTTCGGGACCTTTCAGCAGAACGCGCGATGTGCGCCCGATTAGTGTAAGGTGCGGCGCATGCCGCGTCTTACCCTATGCAAATCGCGCGCACAAGCTGCGCTGAAAAACCGGAGTCATGCATGCACGCACCACGTATCTGCGGCGCTCGGGGGTTTCACGGGCTCACCGTGCGTTTTAAAACAGGAGGTGAAAGGTGCAACGTGCGGTGCGCGGTGCGGGATACTGCACCGTAATCGGTGCAGTGGTGCACGGTGCGATATACGAACTGCCGAAACTATCATTCACGAGAAAGCTACTTTTACGTTCGATTTTGTTGTATGCGCTGCGGTCCCTACAGTTGAGATTGTTTATGTTCAACTAAATTACGATAAGTGCTCGCGTGAAACGGTAAATAATTATCGGAAAACCTATTAAAATTAGCAAAATTCCCTCGTTTTTGAATCAACTCTATTCTAAGAAACTGATGAAAAATGTAAAATATATCATATATTATATATGCACAGCTAATTTTAACCGAGAAAATATAAAGGAGTATTAGTGGTTACGGTATCGCATCGCAATCCAGGACTGATTTTATTCGATTTTTAGCCACACTTTTATAAAATATTAAAGTGTAGGGTCCACCACGCAAAATTGAAATTTCCTCCTAAAATTGCAAATTCCCTTCGTGGTAATCGAGGATGCAGAATCAGGATAGCGTTTCCAAATTTATAAAATATTTCCAGTTCACCAAGTATCAAACAAGTTTCTAAGCCCCCTCTCTTCGTGGTGTAGTCGCCTCCTCGAATCCATGCCGCATCGTTGCGCCATGAGTTCGGTGGGGCGATACATGTTCTTCGTTCTTTTTCAGAGAGAGGATAGTGAATTTTCACAAAAAAAATATTTCGAAAAATATTTTTTCATGTGCAGAATCTATTCCTCTATCTGGCGAAAAAAAATAGAACTTCATATATTGCATTTCACTCATCGGTTCGGGAGAACTACTGTTTTTGAAGCTGAAATGTCATATCTCGTGAACCTCTCAACCGATTTCCATGAAAAAATTTTTCCGCGGGTACTCTAAGATGCTGATAACCATTTCATACTCTATTTTAAAATTTACATTTTTTCTCAAGTTTCAAAAAATTGTGCCTGAACACCGTTATTAAGTGCCGCTAATTTCATGTATGAGAAGATGCGCCGTTTTCTCAGCATTCATATTCTTATGCTGCATGTATACTTCAGAGGTACCACAGATATCGATCATGCCATTTTTATTCCCAATTTCCAGGGAGAAATGACCATTACCGCGTCATTTATAATCATTTTGCACTGATCATTCTCATTTCGCTCTCTCCTGCGCGGTCAGTGAAACACAAAATTAAATTGGGAATAAGAAGGTCATGATCGATATCTGTGGTACCTCTGAAGTATACATGTAGCATAAGAATATGTATGCTGAGAAAACGGCGCATCTTCTCATACATGAAATTAGCGGCACTTAATGATGGTGTTCAGGAAATTTTTTTGAAACTTGAGAAAAATATTAAAATAGAGTACGACATTGTTATCAGCATCTCGAATTACCCGTAGAAAATTGTTTTCACGCAAATCGGTTCACAGGGTCACGAGATATGACATTGCAGCCTCAAAAACTGTAGTTACAGTACTCCCGAACCGATGAGTGAAATGCAAAATGATAGTCACCATGATGATCAGCACCCTCGATATCCTCGATCAAAATATTTCCAGAAAATCGATGTACGAGGTCCTTCACAAAAGTTATTGATCCTCTCGCGAACAGGCTCATATCTAAACTTTTTTTTAATTATGCTTTTTTTTGCCGAGGTGCACTCGGAGTCGAAATGCCGAGGACCGTCACTTTGAAACGTGCGTACTCGAAAAATAAGGCGCTTAACGAAAAACGGGAAACGCCATCAAATAGAGCACGGTTGATAATACCTTGCATTCTCTTTAGAGCAAAATCGGCGACAAAAATGTCTACAACCGCGCTATGGTCGATTCTCTCGCGATTAATCTCATATATTGAATACTGTTTGAATTCGAAATACGATGGTACGCTGTGGACTTGTTGACACACCATACCGTGGCCCGGACAAGCGATTGCTGCGTTGCTGGTGACAAAACTTGGAGGGGGGCATTGAAACCATCAAATACTAGCCGAAATCAAAATATAACGTATTTAAAGACGGCAGCTCTTCTCTGCACCATCGATAGCCCCAAAGAAAGGATAAACAGATTTTTAGGATGCAATCGGGATCTTACTTGGTGGTCCCTATATGAAATTGAGAATATTGCCCCGGGTGTCGAGATAGATAGATCGATGGGACACAGATAGATTACTGTATGTATCTCGAGCTGTTATTGTCAATTACAGTACTATTCACATCATTATTACTTTATTGTGCGAATCCTTAATTTTATGTAAGGTTAAGTAATTGAAGCGAATATAATAATTATAATAATTTATCTATGCCCGAGGCGCAACATGATTAAAAATTTGACAAGAAATTAGGGAAGATATGGGGGAGGGGATGACTCTCCGAATATGAATATAAAAAATACAACAAAAAAACATAGCATGAAAGTCATTCTCTCAGAATTCTACTATGGGTATACGTATGTTTTAAAGAACAACATAATATATGTGTAAAGTAAGATATGTAATCTGCATAAGTGTTGTATGAATCATTCGATAAAATTACTTACAAGGGACGGTCACAGCATAGGTAAAACTATCACGAGTGACCTACCTAGGATCACATAGGCCCATGACCACATGAAGAATCCAATTTCAAAAAATCCCCATAGTGATCTACGAACTGGGAAAATCTATGGAAAGTTTCACCACGCGACGCCCTTGTGACTTCCATCCGCCCCATCAATGGCTTGCGTGGCGCAGCCGGTCAAGGGTTAAGCTCACATTTTGGAGGTCGAGGGTTCGATTCCACACGGAGCATACATATTTTGCTCATCAATTCTTTAATATTTATGATGGCATATCACTTGGAATGATGTTAGAAAAGACAGCAAAAAGACTGCATCTCGCTGGAGTCGAACCCTCGACCTCCAAAATGTAAGCTAAAATAGTGGGAGCAAAAATTCTAAGGGATCCGGACCGTAGAACATATGAAATATTAGGAAAACACTGTTTTCGGCGTTTTCACAATATATTGCGTGTCATTACTCGTTAATTACGCTAGATATTCAATTATTTATCATGTTAGGCAATAGTGCTCAGATGAGGATGGGCCGGTATTCTTCATAAGTTGCATTTCACGCTTACATAAATCAATCTCATTTTTAAATACCGATTTCACTGAACTTAATTTTCAAAGTTCGGAATCTTTGGGTTCATACTCACACAAGTAAGCAATAAAGTTACATCCTCAGAATTATAAATTTGCTTACGTCTCTTGTTAATTGTCGCGCAATTTTTTCAAGGAAAGTAAACGGGACACGCATCTGCTCAATTAAAATGGTGAGATTCGGCAATCGGGAAACGAAAATATTTAGAATCAGCTCCTGGAAATAGGTGGTTCCCATCCGAATTCGGGCTTACGGTTGAGTCCGGTACCTCATAGCCCCTCTTTTCCGATTCTGGCCCTCTATTTTTTTAAAGAGGAAGGCGGGTTTTGATTTTAGCTAATTAATACGCCTATTTTTAAAATTACTTTTTAATGAATAATGCTTTATCACAAATATCGCGCCATTTACTGCGATTTATTTATATTTTCTCGTCTTCCGCCATTTCGCGATTGCTGGTTAGTCTCTCGTCCTGCGGGCTCACTATCACATCCCTCCACCCCTGCCCATTCCTAATCCCCACAAAAGATCACCAAAATCTGTTGCCACCCCTCGTAATGTAGGAATATGCAATATCCGGTCATAAGTATGACACACCGAATACGGTCTGACCCAACGCCAAACAAACACTCGAATATTTTTAAAACGTTGTAAAGTTATTTTTTTCGCGTAATTTTTATTTGTATTGTGTTCGCAAAGGATTCAGAGCTATCGAATTGTAGGGGGCAGGACGAAATTCTGATTTTAGGAGTTACTTTGAATTTCACATCTGCGGTCCCTACATATATTCATCTAGTTGGATACCGAGCTATGACACCAACTACGTTGTGATCGTGACCTTCAAAAGTGTCGAGAACCATGTTTTCTTTATATTTCCTATTTTCCACTGTCCGAAAGTTGTTCGACTCTATCGCAAACCGCCTCATTAAGTGAGTGAGCTCACGAGGACTCATGCATCGTGGGAAGAAATAACTTGGTGATTGAATCATTGAGAGCGAGTCTCTTCACTTGGCGGTTCTCATCATCAAATACATTATTACGATGTGCTAGTGGACGCATCTTAACAATACATATCGTTCGCGTAAGAAGTGCGTTCGCGTAAGAATTTCAATCCGTACAGCAAAAAGTGACTAATTGTTTATTTCACATATTCTGGCTCTATCGAAATATGCTTCATTCATGACCTGATGTCTCTAATTTGCATAATTACAGCAGGTCAGAGTTGAGCTATATTCACGGTTTTTGAACTGTAGATCGTCAGAGAGAAGAGATAGGGATTTGGTTGTTTCAGCAATATTGACCGCCTTGATGAGCTGCATCGACGTGTTTAGATTTGTTTATGCATATTTTCAATTCTAAAAAATCATGAAAATTTCAAACACGATTTTCTCAAAAAACAAAGCAAAAGATGATTCCTATTTTTTTGATATGTTGTGACCATGGTCATTAGCTATCGAACAAGCACAACCAAACACGTTTTGGAGGGTGGGTATAGACGCGCGGTCTAAATGGATTGAAATGAGAGGAATGGAGAGAGAATCTGCCGGAATGCACGTACATCTGTCATTTTAGACCGTGCAATCCGCGTCGAATGGGTGGAATGAAGGCGAAATGAGGGGTTCCTCTCGATTAGGAACGATCCGCATTTCCATGATTTGAGTCTATACCCACCCTCCAAAATGTGTTTGGTTGTGCTTGTTTGATAGCTAATGACCATGGTCACAACATATCAAAAAGTAGGAATCATCTTTTGCTTTATTTTTGAGAAAATCGTTTTTGAAATTTTCATGATTTTTTAGAATTGAAAATTTGCATAAATAAATTTAACACGTCGATGCAGCTCGTCAAGGCGGTCAATATTGCTGAAACAACCAAATCCCTATCTCTTCTCTCTGACGATCAGTTCAAAAACCGTGAATATAGCTCAACTCTGACCTGCTGTAATTATACAAATTAGAGACATCAGGTCATGAATAAAGCATATTTCGATAAAGCACACCAAGGGCTATCAGAATATGTGACATAAACAATTAGTCACTTTTTGCTGTACGGAATTTTGGCAATATCTGCGCTCCTAACGCAAATGCACTGATATTTATTGATTTGTGATATAAGGAAGATCACATACCGTATCTTTTGAGAGTCGATAGGCTCTTGACGCGTTGAGACAAGCATTTCTGATGAGAGTAGGAGCCTCTTCTTCGGGAATTACAATTCCATTCCATAGAGGAGAAAGATCGACTTCAGATTGGGTCTACAGAGAAATGGTGCATATTTACAAAGCCAACTGATAAAGTGGTCACTTCAATCGAAATCCTGAGTGAGGACTGCGACATTCTGTCCAAGATGAAGAGGACATCACAGAATTGTGTCGCAAGAATCTCTCTTCTGTATCGTCGACGATTCTCATTCCACACCACATGTATCTGCAGCTACATCATAAACCACAAATCATGTGATTAGTCATGCCTCATCATTTCCAATATGCTTCACTTTGTTCGAAACATCTCCATGTAATCGAGTGCTCAGATGAAAGACAGCCTCATTGAGGGGATCACAATAGTAAATTGATCGAGACATAGAGGGGAGACCTCCACTGTACATCCCCTCCTCACTCCCAATGGTCACCTCCAATACTTTTTTTTAAAGGAAGAAGACAATCGATTGGACATTTACCGGTACTTTCCTAAATCCGTGCCCCGCCCCTTTCCACCCCAAAGGGGAGGAGCTGACCTCCCTCCCGGCCCGAGGGAGGGGCAAGAGGTGTTCAAAATAGTCGAGCAATCGGCTTTAAATCGGTCATAGCTTCACTGCTAGTTACGATACACGCCGCGTGCGAGCAATGTCTTGGGAAAGGGAGCGTTATCCGAGACGGGTTTGAACGCGAGAGGTAAATCAGAAAGGAGCTTGAGGACGTGGGGAGATGCGAAGGACTCCGCCCACTCGTGAGCGCGCTCTTCCCGCTTGTCGTACCCGTCTCGGCTAACGCGCGCTGTCCCTATACATAGTGCTCGCTCGCACAGAAACAGTTCAGTGCATACTATAGCTCCACGGCGCAGCCATACCCGATTGAAAGACAATTACTCAACTATTTTGGACGCCTCTCGCCCATCCCTCTGGATGGGCGGGAAATCTGCTCCACCCTCTCTCAAGGGGGGCGGGGTCTGGCACGGATATAGGAAAGTTCCCATTTACCTCCCATCCTAGTCCGCCCACAAAACTCTCGAATGAATCCGAACCACGCATATTTGAGAATATCGATTGTTTGTCCTGAGAGATGTCATTAGTTCATTATCCCGTTCCAATATTAGCAGCCCACTCACACGGGAATGAACTCTTCCAATTCTATACAAGTTCTAGTAGAGGAGAGTTCGGCGGGTCGGACCGCAGGTCAGAATCAAACTTTGCATTACAGTGACCAATCAGGCAACTCTTTTTGAATCTAATCAGAGTTTTCTAGAATTCCTAAAGACTATTATTGAGACTATTTACAGAACGTCTGTCTGTCTGTCTGTCAAACTTTGTATTACAGTAACCCGCTTCAACCTCACAGTTACTGTACTCCATGAGAGTTCGGCGGATCAGACCGCAGGTCAGAATCAAACTTTGCATTACACACCCTACTCAAATCTCGCGAACGGATAGAGATATCGACTCAGTTCCTTCGCCATCACATGAAATATCACAAGAGAAGAAACTTTAAATAAAAATATTTTTAAAAATATCATGGCTAAGTGGCTAAAGCGCTTGCTTTCAATTCCCAAAGTCCATTCGACCCCGGCGCGGGCAAACGTTTTGCCGCATTTTTCGCAATAAAGTAAATCACTACGCAAAAACGGATAATCCTCCTATGTAAAAATATTCAAAAAGGGTGTGTACTGTGTGTACTACGCATAGTCATTATTTCGGACTAATTACACATCTGGTTCGCAAGTAACTGCTAACGAGAAAAGTGGGCGAATGCTTTTATGCAACACTGTACAATTTCAAAACCTCGCTGTTAATTTTTGTTTTCTACCGTAACTGAAAAACGTATATCAAAATTTGGGTTTTTGACGAATATCTCTAAAACGAGTGAAGATAGATGTCGGTGCTAATTGGAGAAAATGTAGATCATGCTGTGAGGAACAATTTGGAAAAAAAGAAGTAGCAAACATCTTTTAATAAAAAATTTGTTGCTGCAACGGTTCCTACACCTTCTCAGAAGATCTGTGTTAATGTGTTTTAACTGAATTGACTTCTTCAATGCTCGTATAATTTAAAAAAATCTGATATCAGAGAATTAGGCGTTCGGACTATGTATTTCCCCATGGAGGTCGCTCTGCATATTTCATGTGGTTGGAGAGCGCGCGCTACGCGAGCCAGGTTGGCCACGGCAAGAGGAGAGAGAGGGCGACGAGGGCATCAATAGCGGCGTTTCGAGTAACGAGCGCCGAGACCTGACCCAAATTTAGAAATCTTGCGGATAAGCTCCCAAGTTCGCCAAACTACGGTAGAGAGTTCGTATCGGCTTCTACTTTACTTTGGCCTATGTGCAGTGTACAGAGCTTTTGCACTGCACAACTACTCCGCCGCAGCCGCACACCTTTTGGCGAAACGGAATTCTTAGGGCGCAACTGGACATTTTCGCACAATACGTCCAATACGCCTATTATAGACGATGATATAAGGGACCAGGGCGATTGATCCACCCATTCACGAATTTACCCTATCGTACCAGGGTATACCCCCACCCACCCAACATAGTTTTCACATCACGATACACAAATTATTTCGTTGCGCACACGAGCGTCGAACAAAAATTATTATACCCCTCGTCCCTCCCACTTGCTTACTCACCTCTTGTCCACTACCCACATACACAACTGCAATCTTGTGAGTCTCTCTATTCACAGTCTGATCCAGATGTTTCGTATTCCGGCAAAACGATGCATGTTTCTGAAATTAATGCAATAAGGATACCATGGACAAAAGGCCAAAAAAAAATTAGATCTACGTTTTTAGATTAATCTTACTACATTTTTTTTCAAAAAAGGAAACCCGGCTATTTTTGTTTCGGTTCCACCTAAGAAAGTTCCACAGTAAGGTGTGCAGATTTCTGTCAAAATGAAAAAAAAATTTTCCTGCGAAAAACAAAAGAGGGATCGGGTTTGACGGCTAGTGCTAAACACAGTAAACGATGTTGAAAAGTTGCAATAAGGAAACGACGGCTAGGCATCGAACTAGCCGGGATGTGCTGAGGTTAAATACACTACGCTCTATGCACAGTTCTGGGTGAAGGTTCGGTCCAGGGGGAGATCGGTAGCTGGCTCCAGGTTCGGTCCAGGGGGAACTTGGTAGCCTGCTCCAGGTACGGTCCAGGGGGAGCTAAGTAACCTACTTAAGATTCGGTCCAGGGGGATCTCGGTAGCCTTCTCAAAGTACGGTTCAGGGGGACCTCGGTAGCCTTCTTCAGGTACGGTTCAAGGGAACCTCGGTAGCCTTCTTCAGGTACAGTTCAGGAAGGAACTCGGTAGCTTGCTTGAGGTTCGGTCCAGGGAGGAGGACTCGGTAGCCGGCTCCAAGTACGGTCCAGGGGGAGTTTCGTATGTTGGGGAATGTTAATCTCTAGAAAGAGTACTGGCTTATTCCGTTGCAAAAGGCTCGTGAGGCTGAGAGCGATTGTAAAAAAATCACTCGGCTTGCTATTTGAGCGTGAGAGAGTTCCTTTCGATTTCCCTCGCTCTCTCGTTTTAAAACCCTTCCTGTGAGAACACAGTCTAAAAATGTCGGCACAGTCTAAAAATGTCGATTCCTTGAAACTGTATATTTTGGGGTTATCGATGGTGCTGATGACGATAATCATACTCATTTTTCATGTGGAGCGCCAGGTGGCGCCACACAGTTTTCATGTTTTGTCGAATATCTCAGCTCTTGATAAAGCTAAATTATTATTCTGGTGGTTCCCGGGGTAGAATTTGATGGCGATCACGCCTGTATAGTCCCCCCCCCTATGGCCCCCACGCTCTGCGAATCAATTGGCAATTTTTCAAAATTTTCGATTTTTCATTTTAAAACGTGTTAGAACACATTCAGATACGTTTCCGACATCGCAAAACACTTTTCCTGTGATCCCTCACGTTCTGCGAATCAATTGGCAACTTTTCGAAATTTTCGATTTTTCATGTTATAACTCGGCAAAACAGGTGAAATCGTGTTTCACGTTACTCAAGAACGTGCTAAAAGGGCTTCTGACACTTGCGAAAAATGCGGCAAACGTTTTCCCCGCGGCGGGGTTCGATCCAGGGGGTCTCGGATTGAAAGTCAAGCGCGTAACCCACTTGGCTATGGATTTGGTCAATTAAAATTTTGTAAAATTTGAAGGGGATTTTGGTCTGTTGTCATATGCAAAAGGATCCGAGAAGATTTTGAAGCAATCTATAAAGCTTCCCGATACACGATTCCGAGCCTCCAGAAAGGGGTCAGGGGCGAGATGGTGTGCCAAAGTGAGAGAGTCCCTCTTGATTTCCCTTTCTCTCTCGGTTCAAACCCCTTCCTGCGAGGTTTGCTAGCATGTGGAATGATTTGGAACGAAATGTACGAAAATTTCGTGAAATCAAGTGAAATAAATCGATATTTCACTTCGAAACTCGGCAAAAGATGCTCAAATGTGAATCTCGTTACTGAAAAATGGGTTTGGGCCACATTTGATACTTGCAAAAAATGCGGCAAAAGACTATGCACCAGCGGGGATCGAACCTGAGACCCTCTGATTTCTAGTCGAGCTCGCTACCGACTTGGCCATGAAATTATCGATTTTTCAAATATAAATTTTGAAATGTTTTATCGTTGCCTATCACATGCAAAAGGATCTGAGAAGATTGCTAAACTTTGAAAAGAGTTATAGCGAAAAAACGGAAAAACGTCCGTCACGCGGAAGGAAAAAAACCAACACACAAACAGTCAGACATTTCGATTCCCTAATAGTGGAGGAACCACCTTCTTGTCGAACACCTTGTTGGAATTCTAGGCTCACTATATCCTCCACACTCGTGCACGCGAATGGGTGTCATTGATGAGTTATAGTTCCTAATTACAGCGTACTTTTTTACTGGCCGCGCTTAATCTCTTTTGAATATAAACCCGGACCTCGTTAGGCAACACCTCTGTGAAAATGGTGAGATTCTACGTACGGTCATCGGACCTTCGAAATTGGCGCCCAGACTTACTGAAGGTAAAAAAATTTTTGCTGATTTTTTTCATCGAAATTTTAGCCCCTGTTTTAGCCCCCAAACAATAAAAACTAAATCTTCGATCCAAAAGTGCGAAAATGAAAAGAAAAAAAAATTTAATTCTTATTATTTCTTTTTTTTTGCTGTTAACCTCATTTTTGTGTAGTTTTTGCTCACTTAACATTTTTTTACCACACAAAATGAATATTTAACTACTTTTGACCCATCGCTGGAATCCGTGCTCGAACCGGCCAGCGTACTACTACCAGTGATTGAAAACATTAGGTGGGTCGAGTACCCGCACAGCAGCCATGGCAGTTATCGAATTTATAGGGTTGGCAAGAAAGTTTTGAGCGATTTTGACTTTTCTGAAAAAAAACCTCCTCGTTCTCTTAAAACGCGTTCTTTGTAAGAACGCACGACACGCGGCACAATTAGTTTAAAATTGTCGCCCATGGTTAAAACTTTTTACACAAACTGTCTTAGGTGTAAACTGAATGTTAAACATGTAAAATACATGAAATGTCGAAATTTGAAAAATCGATAATTTTTTTCATAAAAAGTTTTTTTTCTCAATTTTTTAATTTTGCTATCGTGTTATATACCATTCAAAAGATAATCAAAATTTATGTATAAATCTATATTTTCATGCGAATTCAATCACCGGGAGAGAAAATCGGTGATCGCATTCACAGAAATTTGGCGTTTCTGAGAAAAATAT
Source organism: Pristionchus fissidentatus (assembly GCA_036245785.1). Taxonomy (NCBI): domain Eukaryota; kingdom Metazoa; phylum Nematoda; class Chromadorea; order Rhabditida; family Neodiplogasteridae; genus Pristionchus; species Pristionchus fissidentatus. The sequence continues at coordinate 23,590,836 of BTSY01000005.1, read as the reverse complement.
GTTCCCATGATTTCCGCCTCATGGATCCGATATGTATTATGTATTTATTATCGTAGAATCGAATGATCACTATCTTGTTAAAAATTAAAGGAGTAAAAGTACTCGTACATTCACGAGACCGTGACCACCCAGAAATGAAATTCAATCTTGAAGTGAGTAGATTTTTTTTCCTGAGTTTAGAACTAAATCGAACGCATACCATATGAAAGAGCATCAAAAGTTATGTATAAATCTGTGATTTCAGGATGATTAAACCACTACGAGCGAAAATCGATAATCACAGCCCCAGAAATTGATATTTTAGTGAAACTCAATCTTAGCATATATATATCCATTTAAAGTGATCGTAATGGGCTAAAACTTTTTCCACAAGCATTCTAAGGTGTAAAGTAAATTTTAATCGTGAGAAAGTCATGAGAAGTTAAATTTTGAAAGAAATCGATAAAAACATTTTCGGAAAAAAATAATTTTCATATCATACCATATCTCATTCGAAAGAGCATCAAAAGTTATGTATAAGAATCTACTTCTAGCAATCATGCTAAAAATCGAAATTCTTATGCATAACTTTTGATGCTGTTTCGAATGAGATATGACATGATATGATTATCTAAAAAAAAATGGAAAAACAATTTTTTTTTTGAAAATTTTTTTATCGATTTTTTCAAAATTTAACTTCTCATGACTTTCTCACGATTAAAATTTACTTTACACCTTAGAATGCTTGTGAAAAAAGTTTTAGCCCAGTACGATCACTTTAAATAAAAATATAAGCTAACATTGAGTTTCAATAAAAAAAAAATTTCTGGGGCTCTGCTTGTCGATTTTCGCTCGTAGTGGTTTAATCAGCCTGAAATCAGAGATTTAGACATAACTTTTGATGCTCTTTCATATGGTATGCGTTCGAATTAGTTCTAAACTCAGGAAAAAATGGAAAAAAGGAGAAAAAAAAGTTAAAGTGAGTGCAACAGCGACTGGGTCATGCTTGTAATTGGCCAATCGCAAACTGAGAATCGGATTTTCGTTAGGAATCGTTGGTTCTTTTTTTTGTACATCCATTAAGCTACAATAAATCCAATATGTATTATCCAATAAAGAAATGATATCGTTTAAATAGTAGAAAGCTAAGATGAAGAGTCTAGTGAATTGGGCTACCGCATTTCCTCGTTGTGCGAACTTCGAAAGTCAATAACTCGAAATCCGCGGAGCGATCGCATTTAGTTTTCGCAGCATCGCTGTATCATTCAATTACTCACATCTCTGTAAAAAGAATTGTTCGATCGTTCCGCGGTTTTCGAGATACAGCCAAAACATAGGTTTTCCGGTTATAAAATATGAAACTTTTATGACGTGTTCCTCAAAAACGGAAGCTCCAATAGTTTTTATGTCGATAACCATGTTTTGCACTACGAATTCTACCGTCCATGAAGAAAATAGCCTTCAACTAAAAAAAAATTGAAATTAGCACCTATTCGAAGTCATTTATTATTGTTGTAGGGTGTTTCGTGAATATCGCATGCTTTGTTTATTCTTTTGACATTCCTCAATCCAACAGCAGTAATAAGATTTCGAAATAAACCGCCGAAATACCGGGAAAGTACTTAAGAAATTGATAAAATACGGCGTCGCCAGTAGTACGGCAATACTGCGCACTCATAAAATCACGCGTAAAAAACCCCTAAACCGAACATTTGAATTTGAATTTTTAAATTTTCGCGCATTGCCTGATGATCAGTGTCCTCTTTTTTTCGGGCATTCGGCGGGATCTCTGCCAGGGCCCAATTATCGTTTTTAAACATTTTTTACTTATCCTGCGCCACTATGTTGACTCATGACTGTTTAATTCATCGGTCAAATCAGACCTCAAAAATGTGGATTCCCGGTGACTTTTGTTACTTTTCTTCTTATTTTATTAGTTTGTTTTTTTTGTTGCAAAGGATTCAGCCCTATCGAATAGATAGCGCACGAGGTTTGTTCTTCGCCTTTGTGTCAATCACTTTGAATTTTCCCTTGCGGGCGCTCACGGCTCGTTATTGAGGCAGCAATCTAACCTAGTTGCACCGCGTCGTGCAACGCTGCGCGGTCTGATTTCGCGCACTTTTCATATTCAAATTTTCAAGTTCCCAACCTTTTTCCGCACCGATAATCGATTTAAAATTTATATTTCTTTGTCAAGAAGCTTGGATGACTTGGATGATTAAAAAATTCATATTGGGCTTGCGCTAGCATCACAATACGGCGCTTTTTCATTCAATTTTTTCAAAAATATCGATTTTTGTTGTAAATATCTATTAATAGTAAGAAATTGTTGAAAGGCATTGTTACATTGTCCAAATCTCGATAAGCGCTTCTTGATATTTCAATTCCTCGAATATATAGAAAAAATTGAAACAACCAAAAAAGGTAGAAAATGCTCTTTTTTAAAAATTTTTGGACGGACATGAAAATTACTACTTAATCTAAAACGACAAGCCCTGTCTGTCTGTGCGTGAGCTCGTCCGTCCGTCCGTGCTCATCAGACTTTGCACTACAGTAACCCTCAAAAAGTTCGCTGGAGCAACCAAACTCCCTTAGGTCAGATACATGATTTTTCTAAAAACACAAAAATCAATAAATAGTACCGTAACCTACAGTACCCTCCCCCCGATGAGTTCGGCGGGTCAGACCGCAGGTCAGATTCATGATTTGTACCGGAAACCTCCGTGGAAACACGGGAAAGTGTTTTGCGATGCCATTAACGTGTTCAAACGTGTCAGAACACGTGTTAACGTGTTTCAACAGTGTTTGGCGATGTCATAAACATGTCCAAAGTGAATCAGGAAAATCAACACACGGTATCCTGCGTTTCCGTTGGCGCCACTTCGTGGCTCCGTAGCAACTTTTTACAATCGCTCTCAGCCTTACGAGCCATTTGCAACGGAAATGAAGTCCCCCTGGACCATACTTTGAAAACGCAGTGCGCTTAACCTCCACGCACCCCGCTAGTTTAAATTTAACAAATTCTCGTATCATTTCAATTTATTCTTGATTTTATCAATATTAAATTATTTGTGAAAAAAGCCGAGAACGTGTAAACCAGGGATATAATTCACACGCGTTGCTTGTGCATCAGGAGCCGCGAAAACGAGCAGTGCGCTGAGCACTCTACCCGTCGTTTTGCGAATATTGTTGTACCGAATAGCAATGTTCTCGATACACTCATAACGAGTTGAAATGTGCACCTGGACAACATCATTGATGAATCCCATAGTGACAGCCATGCTCCTCCACTCCTCCAATCCATTAATATCACTATCACTCTTCTCCACTTCTTCCTTCTTCTTTTTCTGAACAGTTTCGTTTCAATCTAGTTAGCTTCATTCTTGATTCACCTTCTCCCCCCTCCTGTATCTCCTCGTCTTTCTTTTGATAACCTCCAAGAAGGGAGCAACATCTAGACTGTGCTCCCTCTTGGATGAGGGCCCTACCAACTCATCTAATATGTCACCCATCGCGCCCTGCAATAAGAGCTGATTTCGAGAAACAAGCTGTCAAAGTTGCTCATTTTACAACGGGAAAACCACTAAACGCGAGATTATTCATATTTGGACTGTGTTCACGGGATCTTTATTAATATGTTATTTGGAGTGGGTATGTCTAATTAATGACAATAAATAAAGCGTGAACACTTAGCCTAGCGACCGCAGAGGCAAAATTCAAGGTACTTCCTACAATTGTAATATTAAGCCTATCCCCTCATAATTCGAGTGTTGAATCCAATGAGAGCACAAAAAATTTAAAAATCACGAAAGAAAATAACATTTCAAAGGCGGTTTCAAAATTGAACGAAGTTTCACTGATCCTACCGTATTTCCCATCAATGGACTGTTCAATGGGTTGTCCGACTGGGTCAGACGTTTTATTAAAAAATTTTCACATTTTGCAGTTTTATACGCCCGATTCTCGATATTTTCTGTAATTAAAGTTATAATCACCCTCGCCCTTCCATTTGTCCCTCTCCCCTCGACGTTTCTGGCCAAAATCTATTCATAAAACATCTCAGTGAGCGTCTGCGAAAACACAAAAGTAAAGCGCGTGTCACGGACAAACGACCCATTGGAATTGAACGGCGTTAGGTTAGAAAGAAGCGCAAAAGTCGAAATATTAAAAAGGAAAAGAAGAAATGTTGGGGACATTGCATTAAAGTGGTCTGGTAGGTCAAAGCGCCGAACATGTGGTGTGATTCGAAAGAGAGCGATCTTCCAGAGACCGCTGCAGACAAACGACCCATCGGAAATGAACGGCCTTAGGTTAGAAAGAAGCGCAATAGTCGAAATATTAATAAGGACAAAAAGAAATATTGGGGGACACGGCATTAAAGTGGTCTGGTAGGTCAACGCGCGGAATATGGGGTGATTCGAAACACAACTATCTTTCAGATGTTACTGGGGACTAACGACCCATCGAAATTAAACGGTGTTAGGTTAGAAAGAAGCGCAATAGTCGAAATATTGACAAGGAGAAGAAAATATATTGGGGACACGGCATTAAAGGGATCTGGTACTGCAAATGAAGTGAATTTCAGATTAAAGAGAATTTTCTTCCGATTAGAATGCAAAAAACCGCATATTTTTACGATTTTTTTGAAATTAGTTATGAATTTTCACAGGTCTCATTTTTGGCTGAAATGACCCGGCACTACTGTGTTTAGCCGCTAAACACAGTAGCGCCGGGTCATTCTGGCCTGAAACGGGATCTTTGAAAATTCATAACTAATTTCAAAAAAATCGCAAAAATATGCGGTTTTTTTGCGTTCGAATCGGAATAAAATTCTCTTTAATCTGAAATTCACTTCATTTGCAGTACCAGGTCCCTTTAATGTGGTCTGGTAGGTCAACGCGCGGAACATGGGGAGTATTCGCAACAAAACTATCTTTCACAGGTCGCTGCGGACAAACGACCCATTGGAATTGAACGGCACTAGGTTAGAAAGAAGCGCAATAGTCGAAACATTGATAAGGAGAAGAAAAGATGTTGGGGACACGACGTTAAAGTGGTCTGGCAAGCTTTTTTAAATGTAAACAAAATGGAGTGGAAATAAAACATCAAAGTTTCAAGCGAGCAAGGGCGGCGGTAGTCGAACAAACACTCAGAATGGTTGCTTATGTTGTTGGTCATGTGCTCATACGAGAAACACAACAAAAAATTAACTTTATTAGCAAAAAAAGTCAAAAACAAAAATGATATACGAAAGAGGCGAGTTACTGTAAGTGCCTTTTGTGGCACACCATAATACCTTTTCGGAAATCTCGACTAGGACCGCAGACGGATTTTAACTTAGCCCAAACCTATTAAATTACTCTTCGAAATTTGTTCAACAGAGGATTACGGTAATAGCTTATCGTTGTACAACGCCAGGAGCTTTCTGTATCAGTTGTTGGAAATGTATTAGCTTCTCGTGCCCGTCATGTATTTTAGTTAACGACTTAGTAATATAATAGTAGCGGGAAAGCAAGTCAAAAACCATTTTAAGTTTAGTCATCCTAATCATGAGTTTGACCCAGCGAACCGCTCTGCTTGAACTGAAACGTCGCAAGTGCTGCTCACCTTCCGAAGCATTTTTCTTGTTATTTTAGTTATATTTTGCAAAAATTAAATTGAAAAGTCGAAATGGGGCACACTCAGCTTCCGATTGAGCACAAAATTGTAATTTATCTTTCGGTTTCATTTACACGACCACCGTCCTTAGTGCGCTTCGGAACGGCAATGCAAAACTCGTGTGATCAGACTTGCGGAAGAGCCATGGAAAACATATTCGTTGCCTCTAATTTGTGCGCTCTGCATATATAGGGTACTCGGAGAGCGCTATTTACTCGAGACGGGGTTGAGAAAAGGCAGAGAGAGGAGAGAAAGGGGCGGAGAGTGCAGCTCTCTCTTTCTCTGTCACTCTCTACTCTCTCGCAAGCAATGTCTGCCCGTGAAACGCTGTGCAATACCACTCCCACGGGCCATATACAAATACTTCCATATTCATTGCATTTCAAATTATGCATCATACCTGAAAGAGTAAAAAGCTGAAAAATGTCGCCAACCACGGTATTTTCGCTTCCTCTGAAAAGAAACGTGCTAATGAGTGACGGGACTTTATCGACTGTCAGGCCAACATGAGGTGCCGCGACCACTACTCTGTCCAACTTGGGTATTCGAAATGAATATGAAGTGGATCACGTACGACAACACCGGAATAAAAACTGGCTGATTGCAAGCGGGAGTGGCCCCAGTCCGTCCCAAAGAAGAAAGTCTACAGAAAGAATAAAATTTCTCAGCTGCTTCTCTTCCCCTCTCCACCCCATCTACAGGAAGATCCATAGTAATGAGACCACCAACTTCCGCGACCACTACTCTGTCCAATTTAAAGAGGGCGCCATCAGTGCCCATATTGGTCTCCAGAGATATGAAAAATTTCAAACTCAGGCAACTCGTTTTGAATCTGATCAGAAGTCGATCGAAATTATAATCTGATCAGAAGAATGTAACATCTGATCTGAATCTGATCAGATTCAAAACATTAAATTAGGATTTTGAATCTGATCAGATTCTAAACAATCATCAATGAATCGGAATCTTATCAGAAGAATGTCGAATCTGATCTGAATGTGATCAGATTCTTAATTTCCTGTCAACCCCGTCTCATGTAAACACCGCCTTGCCTACTAAACTTTCAAATACTCGGTAACTCAACACAGGATTTTTTCTTGTGCAATTAATCAGGGCTGATATTTCTGCACTTTTTGCATTGTTTCCCGCTATCTCTTTCAATGGGAAAGTGGAAAGCACTGCGCCCATCTTCCACATGTGGGATGTGGTGCCTCACACTTTTTGTGAGGAATCTTAGTGATCCCTTGCAGAATTTATGTTCATAATATTAGAAGTCAATACATTTTTATAGCCCAGTCAGAAAACAATTTCGAATCTGATCAGGAATTATTAGAATCTGATCAGAAGGTTTTAGAATCTGATCAGAATAATTTGAATCTGATCAGATAATTTTGGAATCTGATCAGATAATTTTGGAATCTGATCAGAAGTTTAGCCAATTTAGAATCGGATCAGAAGCTATTTGAATCTGATCAGGAGAATTTGGAATCTGATCTAGCCCTACTTGCTGTTGAAATTATTCGAATCAGATTCCAATAGTTTCTGATCAGATTCAAAACGAGTTGCCTGAGAATGTTGATCGACTTGTGAAGACCCCTTTTTTCGAAAATGTTCCAGAAAATGCTGCGCGATCTGAAGTCAGGGATGCCAAATATACCGCTGTATACTCTTGATGCCAGTCATTGCAACTATCGCTGTTCAGTATTATTTGCGGGCTCCCCCCTGAAAATTATTGCGCCAATCGGACCGATCTCGACGCCGAATATTAATCTTAGATTGAAGAATGTGCTCAGCCCGTCTGAGGAGGGCTGTCATGAATCGATGGAAGGAAGTTATTATTTGGAACGATCACTGACCGTTTGCACCTCTTAAGAGAGACTATCTGACTCAATCGAATTTATCTTGGCACAGTAAAAATGAGTTGATCAGATAAACATGCCATATTGTAGTATGGCCGAGGCGGAGTTGAGTCATGATACGGAGAAAGTGAGAAAAAAAACGTTTCTACGCCTCAGGGCATGACATCATCGGATTTTCCGTTTTAGAAAACTTCATCAAATGGCGTAATGAGTGGTACCAATCGATTTCTCCTAAAATTCTAAGATTTTTTTTGACTCCATGAACTTTTCGCTAATATTTGATCTAAGCCTGAAAAATTTAAAATTGGTTTCAACAAAAAATGTTTTCTTAAATTAAATTATTTTTCTGTTGTTTGCCTGTGCAAGTGAGAAGTTTTTATTTGTGATATGCAATGCTACAACACTGACAGTTCAACTATGTAAAGGGTTGTTCATACGAGTTCCATCAAGCATGTTCAGTAGGCTGAAAATGCATGAGTTCTTGGAATTATGGTGTACTTACAGCAACCCGGAGTAATTTACAAGAATTATCCGGCAGGTTCGAATGTGAGTTCGACGAAAGCCGAAAAAAAGGAAAAAAAAGTAGCCTACTATTGCGTAGTTACCCTACAATGGATACTGTGGCTTCCAGAGCCGTTTTAATAGCATAGGCTGAAAATGCATGAGTTCTTGGAATTATGGTGTACTTACAGTAACAAGGTAAAAAGTCCCAATGCTATACGGCTCTGGAAGCGAACTCATGCAAGAACTCATGCATTTTCAGCCTACTGAACATACTTGATGGAACTCGTATGAACAACCCTTCACACAGTTGAACTATCATTGTTATGGCATCAAACCAATTTTTCAAATTTTCAAGCTTAGATCAAAAATTAACGAAAACTTCATGGAGTCAAGTCTTAAAATTCTATGAGGAAGCGATTGGTACCACTCATTACGCCATTTGATGAAGTTTTCTAAAAACGGAAAATCCGATGACGTCATGCCCTGAGGCGTAGAAGCGTTTTCACACTTTTTCCATATCATTCCCCAACTCAGCCTCGACCACACTACAACATGGCATGTTTATCTCATCAACGCACTTTTCCTGCTGTGCCAAGCCTCTGAACAAATATGTCGATCAAGTCAGATAGTCTCTCTTAAAGGTCTCAAACGGAGATCTTTTGGGTTTTTTCTTAAATATTTTAACCGTAGAAATGGGTTTCGGGCGGGTCGCTCCAGAAAAAAACGTCGAAATTTCCAGCCCATAACTGACAATAAGTCAGTTATGGGCTGGAAATTTCGAATGATCATGACAATAAGTGTACTTTGTAAATATGATAGTCTCGAATTTTTCCTGAGCTTTTGCGAGACCGGTTTGTCTGCGTTTCACACAATTAGTGGGCAATTATAGTTATTTCTAGAGACCGGTTTGTTTGCGTTCCACACAAATATTGAGAGAGAAAAATGCGTTCCACAGGTAGCCTGATGTGGACTAAATGTGACAAGTGCGCGGCACTCAACTTGACTCCGCCCCTCCATTTTCTTCATAATTTGTCGTTTTTTCTCATATTTTCAGTAGTTATTTCTAGAGTTGAATAAAAGATTCTCTATTGAGCACGGCAAGTAATTACACGGGTGCTCGACCCCAGTATCTAAAACCGGTGGAGCCGAAAAAAAGATTAAACAACGCGCCAAAAAATACGGTATATTTTCCGTGCGGGAAACGGCAATTCCTATGACCATTTTCACCTGCTCATCTTTTAACGTTTCATTTGACTTATGTGATTTACGAGAGAATTGTCTTAAATACGCGACGCATGCGTGCTCCATGCCCTTTTCGCTGATTAGCTTATTAAAATCTCCGCCCCCTTGGCCCGCCCCCTCCCCTCTCCCTGCCTATTTTCGATGCGGCGAACTGGCGGATTTGAGAACCCATGAATTACGCAATAGAAGTGACAATATGTGTTTTGTAAGAGAAAATACGTGAAATGGCTGCTACTTTATAAGCGTCATTTGAATTCCATTTTGCGAGGAGAAGGCAGTGCAGCGAAATAGGATCACTTGGTAATTAGCAGAGGAGCACAAAACACACATGGGCAGCAAATTATTGATAGTTTTGCATAGTGTACCCGCCCCGGTTTCATTCGATTTCATAGTGAACCAAGCATTGACCATCTCCCAAAATCTTCATCTTTGCCACTTCTTGAACTTTTGCATAGTACCTCGTAACCAGGTTTCCCGACCATTCAGAGTGCCCCCGAGTGGTCGTGCCCACGTCGGGCCCAAAATATCATACAAAATAAGAATTCAGCCGATTAAAGTGTTCCTGATTTTTCCGTTCAGTTCCGTTCAGTTTCGTTCAGTTTTTTTTATCGTTTCGAAGATTATTTTTAAATTTAAAAAAAAAACTCGTACTTGAAATTGGGTTTGTTAAGAATCGCCAGTATCACGGAGTACTTAGCTGAGGTATGGTATATCTTTCGCCAATGCCGCACTGAATGTCAAGTCATACAATTTATCCCAACTCGATCCAAAAAACGTTTAAATCTGTCTACTGTAAGCAAGGTTACTATCGCCAAGGGTATGGTTAGCCGAGGTACAGCATACCTGTCGTTTAATGCCGTATCGAATATCATCTCATAAACGTAATCCCGACTCATTTGGCGCAAATTCGTAAAATATTGATCCCGCAGAGAAAGCTACAGTAACCCGTACAGTAGTACAGTACGGTAGCGGAAGTGCACTATACCTTTCGAACAATGCGGTACCGAATGTCAACTTATGCAAACAATCCCGATTCACAGGCAAACAACAAAAATAATTTAATTTTTTTTAAAAATATTTTTCGAAACCAATTTTTCAATTTTTCAAGCTTAGATCAAAAATTAACGAAAACTTCATGGAGTCGAAAAAGTCTTAGAATTATAAGAGGAATGGATTGGTACCACTCATTAAGCCATTCGATGAAGTTTTCGAAAAACCGGAAATTCCTGTGACGTCATGCCCTGAGGCGTAGAAACGTTTTTGCACTTTCTCCATATCATGACTTAACTCCGCCTCGGCCATACTACAATGTGGCATGTTTATCTCATCAACTCATTTTTCCTGCTGTGCCAAGCCTCTGAATCACATGTCGATCAACTCAGATAGTCTCTCTTACAGCTTTGAGCAAAAATATGTTAGTCTAGATTTTGGGACAAAAAGTGTGGGACACTCGAATAAATACGTCAGAAGACGTAATCGCAATCTGTAACTATTGTCATGGACGTAAATAATTCGGCTGTTATTATAAACATACCAGTATGGTGTCAGTGGCTGCGTCTCTCTTTTTCGTCGCACTCTTGAACAGCCATGACGATATATTAGAGGAATGATGATCAGAGGTAGGAAGAGGGAAGAGATACCAGGAGTGACGAGAGAAACGGGTACGAGCGCAGCACATGGGACCACCACTCGATCCTATTACCCTGCAGAGAACGATGTAGAGTAGTGTGGATGGAATAGAGAAACAAACTCACGAGAGAAGACACGATTCCCTTGTGATGAAGATACCGTCGTTATTGGATGGAGCCGAATTGGTACGGGAAACGGAGAATGAAGGGAGAGGGAATTGTGATGAATTGACGATAAGACATCCCTCCAGAACCTTTTCTTTGTCCACGCTCATATGATGAAGGATCGAGGATAACTGCAAAGGTACACGAATACATAAAACGACAAACAATAGCAAAAGCAAAGGTATCACCAGATTGCAGGTGAACATTTTCGAAGAAAAATTTTTTTTGATTTCGATCAAACTTTTATAAGATCCCTTTTGCGTAAGAGTTATACAATTCTCAACAGTTATCGGTACACAAAAAAAGATCTGAGATAACCACAGTTTTCAGTAGAATTTGGTGGATTAAATTTATTGGTCTAATCTCGTGGTATGCAAAATTGACCGGGAGTCAGTATGAAGGTCTGAAAATCCAGCCGAAATATTACTCAGGTAACTCGATCATAATCTGATCAGAAGGTTTTGCATATTTGAATCTGATCAGAAGATATTTGAATCTGATCAGATCTAGAAATGCGCAAGAAGTGGGCCTGCACAGCTATAGCGTGTTTCATTCTCGAATTCGATCGAACGGTTGAGCTCGTTGATGGGGCGACATATTTTTTCGTTCAAACACATTGTCACAAAATAAACCGTAATGCGCTATAGCTATTTTTTTAAAAAATTGCTCGCTCGTCCTTACCCATGAATAATTGGAGTGCATTGCAGATCTTTTAACTTCACCTGGTTCCCACTAAATCGATAAAGTGCATTTTCAACTTGTTCATTACGTGGTCCGACTTCCCATCCCTGTGGGGTTAACCCGGGTTATCTTCGCGCGAACGTTCTAAAGACTTCGATGTTGTATCGTCCACATTTTAATTGATGACATTATGTTCTCAGCGCTTGTTCATTATGTGGTACGAGCCCCAAACTAGCAATGATACTGACTCGTCCCGTTCTCTGAACCTCATGCCCTGATAATTTAATTAAAAAGAAAGCTTGTTTCTTTTTGTTTGTTTCATTTTTTTTTTGAAAGTTTGTTTCATTACGCATTGTACATTATGAATATTGTACCTTTAGATATAATAAAATATTATGATATCGTTCGAAAGAGCATAATTACACAAAGAAATACCAAAATCTGACCATAAAGAATCAAGATCTGACCATGAAATATCTGAATCTGATTAGGAGATATTCGAATCTGATAAGGAGATATTTGAATCTGATCATGCCACAATTTAATTTAGATTTCTCCTGATTTCTATGATCGAGTTACCTGAGTATTTTTCGTCTACCATTGAATACCCATTGAAGTAGTCGAGAAAGTTCAAACATAGACCCTGGTCGAATTCACGATATGATATATATATATGATATCTTCCTATGTCGTCAAAAATAATAAAATACTAATATCTTCCGGAATAATATTATCTCTTATATGAACAAAAAGTGAGAAACAAAATGTATGACAGTATCTGGACAATGCCGTCCCTGGCCAAGGCAAACCTAAGTTACTTTCAAGTCCGCCCTATTCAAATTTAGAAACTAGAGCTCATGAAAGTCATTCGCTGTCGAGAGCGGTCGCCTCAAAGGCAGGGTGTTTTAATTTTTTGTTCGAAAAATTTTCACGCGAATTAATGTCACTTTTTCAAAAATGAGATATCTTTTCATTCTCGGAATTATATGAAAGGGTAAACATTCCTCTACGATTTGAATCTTACCACATCATTCCTGGCTGATGCGGTGGTGTGCAGCCGCAGCTTCCGCAAAAGTTATCGCAATTCGCCAAATCGGAAAAAATAGTGCACCGTCCTCGGGCAGTGTAGAGGGAGATATTTCGCGTAACTTTTCAGCCGGATCGGGCCATGTCATCTCCGAGGAAATGACTTTTTTATTATTAATTATATATGCGAAAGTGAGAGAGCGCAAGACGAGCAGAGGAGACGGCGGCGTCCGCGCGTTCCAACTTCTGAGCACTATAGGTCAGTTCTCGAAAAAGAAAAAGACAACTCAATTTCAAAAGAGAAGTTATTCAGGGGGCTGTATAATCTGTCAGAAATGTGCGAGAAAAATATAGCAAAAAACATCGCCCAAAATATGGCAGATTTTTCTCTAATTCTCTCGATATAGCATGCTATTTTTTTTTTTTTTTCTTCACTCTTTTTTTTTTTTTTATTTCTTCACTCTAACCAAATTTCAATCGGAAATGTGCGATAAAACTTGGCGAAGTTCTAAACGGAACTTGGCCAAGTTTGGTTAGAGAAAGAGAAATAACACGCAAATCGAGAGAGGGAAAAGTATGCATGTGTGTGAGCCTTTTTTAAGGGGGAATTCAAGGCGCAATGAAGTGAACGCTTGAATTCCAATTTTGGCATTGTTGGGTGCTGATGGCCTGTTGCATCGTTGTTTTCATAATGAAATTCCAGCAAATTGTAAATTAACGTAACAAATTGGGTTGAAAGTAGAGTCTAAAAATCGGTCATGTGTCCATTTCTGAATCAGCGGAACGTTTTATTCGAATTTCGCATTTTTTCTTTATTTTTCAATTTTGCATCGTTTGTTTAGTTCTTTCGCTCCTTTTGATCGTACAACTACATCCGTTGTGCTCTTATCGTCTTATGAAGCCTGTTTTCTTGTATAACACGACATTATAACACGTCCTATGAAATGAATTGTTTTCTTTGTAGAGACTTTGATTTTGTGCTTGGAAGTGAAGGAATGGATGAAATGGAATCATCCTGCTAGTTAATCAATAGTAATTGCATTAAAAATTGCAAAAATATTAAAACTAAACGAGTATAAACAACAGAAACAAAAATGTAAACAGGCTGATGACGTAGATGGACGATTTCTGAAGAAGTTTTGAACGATGTGAGTCAAAACTTGGCGAAGTTTTGACAGATTATACAGCCCCCAGAACAGAACATGTGAATATAGTGAAATATTAGACTTTGTTGATGCCGTGAAACTTAGTAACCACGGCGATCACAAGGGCGATTCTGCTGTGATGCTTACGTGCGTTGCGGCTGCGTCGCGGTTTTTGAACAAGATTTTCAACCTCATTATTTTTGCCCCAAAATATCGCTATCAGCTTTCCCGGCGCATCCGATTTAGTGAAATCAAGCCGGATTTTATAAATATAACTGATGCAACGAGATAAAGAGAGCGTCTCAGTTTAATGTGCCTTTGATTCAACGTGCATCTTCCGAGGCGACTAGAGCACCAATCTCTTTAATTTTGTGCTTAAACAACGCAGATTTTTCGAAACCCCATGAAAGATGCATAAAATAAAGAAATTGTAGTCAAATTTAGTCAATAAACGGCATAAACTAAAAGCTAGTAACGTACTTTACGCATCAGATCACTTGGTCCTATTTTTAATCAGCCGCGGGGTTCCTACCACGACTTCTCTGAATATTTTGATCAATCTGGAATCCTACCGTGTTTTTTTCACACTCGCCCTTTTGTTCATTTTGTGGTCGCTGTGGTAACGGCATGTTGCTATTTAAAATATCTGACTACATTTAAATATTTAAATAAATAAAAACATTTAAAATAAAATATATTGAATATCTGATGATCGAGACAATTTTTGTCACAATAACTTGAAGAATATTGTTGGGGAACTCCGAAAAGAATATTTTCATTGAAATAGCGTCACATCGCAGCATAAAAAGTCAAATTGAGTGGAAATTGATCAAAATGCTTATTTCGTTGAAAATCGATTTTAGAGGTTTATTTTAAGAGACGTGATCGGTAAAACCCGACCAACCACCGGACGTGGCCCCCCAAATTGAGAACTGGGGGTCCATCCTCTGGTGGGTACACCAGATTGCACAAAACACCACTTATTGGGTACTGTTTGGTCCACAGGGAATTCGGATGCCGGGAGCATATTTAGTCGAGGCACACGTTGGGAAAGAGTGAATCGCTACAAAGAGTACTGGCTATTTCCGTTGCAAAAGGCTCGTGAGGCGTTTGCGAAATCGCAAAACACTTTTTCCGTGATTCCCCACGCTCACCCGTACGTTTGGCAGAATTTCGAAAATTTCGTGAAAACGTGTTCCGACATGTTTGAACACGTTTGTGACATCGCAGAACACTTTTTCCGTGAATTGCGAGTGTCCCCGGATGTTTTGGTGAAATTTAGAAAAATTCATAAAAATACGTTAAAACGCGTCAAAACGTGTTCGAACACGTTTCAAGTTTCTTGAAAGCATGTTTGCTGTCCATTGCAGTACAGCGAAAACGCAGGAAAAGGTTAGCCTGCGGCTGGGGTTGAACCTGTGTCGGTCGGTTTTGAATGTGGCACCCTTTAACCACTTAGCCATGAATAAGTTTGTATTTTTATTTTTTTTAAATTTATTTTTTTTTGGAGGCGGTCAAAGGCGAAGAAGAAAGGCGAAGAAAGGCGAAGGCGAAGAAAGTGTGTCGATTGGTTGCGCCGTTTTCGAGATATTCGGTAGTGGCGCACGCACGGACAGACTCACAGACAGACAGGGCTTGTCGTTTTAGGTTAAGTAGTAATTTCCTGTTTTTCTAACAGTAGCATTTGAAAAAAATAAACATATTTTACGTCAACTGTGAGAGAAAAGAGCTATTTGAGCAAAAATTGTTGAAAAAGTTCATTCATAACTAGGGACCACCATCCACTCAGGCAAATCGTTTGCAATCTAATAAGAAAATGAAGGTGTTTTTAATCTAATAAGATTATTTTGGAGAGCTATTCGAATCTAATTAGATTCAAATAGAAGTTGAATCTAATGTAAATCAAATTAGATTCAAAAGTAACCTCGAAAAATTGCAATCTAATTAGAAGTTTTTATAATCTAAATTGAATCTAATCATTTCTGTCAACCCCGTCTCGTGTAAGAAACACCGAGAGCACACAAACTTTAAGTTCCGATGTTATGTAGGCAGGTTTATTTCCTGATTTGTTTCACTCAAGGCACTCAAGGCTGAAGTCTTTTTTGGAATTATTCCACTCCTTTCCTCAATGGGAGGGTGGGGACACGGGCCGACCAGCCTCTGCGGGTTGAGTGGTCGGCCTTTTTGGAGAATGATGTAATTGGGGGGGGATAAATTACCAAAATGGTGTTACACATTTATAATCTAATTTGATAATTTTGAAATTTAGTTCAGAGTTTGCAATTAAATTAGCAAATTTTGCAGTTTGATTAGATAATTTTGCAATCTAATCAGGAAATTTTGCAATCTAATTAGAAGATTTTGCAATCTAATAAGAAGTTTTTCAAATTTTGCAATCTGATTAGAAGATTTTGTAATCTAATCAGGAGATTTTGCGATCTTATTTGGCCATGGTTGCTTCTAAAATTGATCAAATTAGATCAATAGTTTCTGATTAGATTGCAAACGATTTGCCTGAGCAATTCACAAATATTTTAGTAAAAATAAGTAGTTAGTGCCGATGAATAGCCTTGGAATGCAGAAAACTTCTGCCGAAGGAATTATATTTTAAGAATGAGATATAAAAAAAGTTATACGCAATAAATATTCTGTGCAAGCACCCGGCGAATTTGTGAGGCGGTGGAATGATAAACGTGGCCAACTCTAGGTCATACGTCAAGCGAAGGCACATTGGCTAGTTTTTGGATATGTCATAGTCTGAGATGAGTGTAAGGGAATTCCGAAAACAGAAGTCGCGGACCACTCAAACTAGGGCTGATATAGGACTGCATGTGATTTTGACCACTTTTGCTCATTCAACTGTCTATAACAAACGAAGGCACCGACAAAATCCGCCGATTGTTTGTCAGAAGTTAGACAATACCAGCCCTTATCGATCCTACTTCCAAAAACTCGCGGCCCTCAACACTGACACGAGTTACGACGCGAAAACTATGACTTTCTGAAGAGAGATCTCGCGTCTCACGAATAGACCGCTCCATTCTTTCTTACCCTCCCAGGATGGTGGTCCCTAATTCATGACAGCACGAATTTCAAAGTTGAGAATGTTTTTTTGAAAAGGTTCATTCCAGGAAAAACCTGGTTATACTCCACATGGATTACTATTGTGTTGTACTGCAACGTGCACGTGGATCCCTTTGCGAAAAAAATCCAAAAAAGGACACTTTGACTGGCAAAATTAGAGCCGAGAGTGAAAAAATCAAAAACAAATATTTTGTAATTTCAACAATTTTGATGCTAATGGTATTTTCGCAAGGCATGTACCTGCAAAACTTCTTATGAGATTGTTTTTTTAAAGGTTCATTCCAGGAACGACCTGACTATAGTCCACATGGATTGCTATTGTGTTGAGGTACATTGTGCGCATGGACTCCGTTGCGATAAATTCGAAAAAGCGACAATTTTTCGGGGAAAAATGAAATTGAGAGTCAACAAAGTGGTTTCGGATACAACCGAAAAACGATCTAAAATATATTTTAGCAACAACTGGGCACCCCAAACATAACACAAATAAGTATTAGAGTATATTTTACCAAGTAAAGAAATAATGAGTTTTCGACCTTTTTCGACTCAGAGCCGGAAAATTGAAATAAGCGGTGTTTTGCGCAATCTGATGAGGGGACCCTCCACCCACCAGAAGATGGACCCCAGTTCTCAATTTGGGAGGCCACGTCCGGCCAGGGTCAGATATGGTCGAGTTTTACCGATCACGTCTCTTAAAACGCGTTCTCTGTAAGAGCGCAGTGCTAGGTCGTCGCCCAGGGTTGAAACTTTTTGCACAAACAGTCTGAGGTGTAAAGTAAATTTTAAACGTGAGAAATACACAAAATATCAAAATGTGAAAAATCGATATTTTTATTCCGTAAAAAATATTTTTTCCAATTTTTTTTATTTTGGTATCGTATTATATATCATTCGAAAGAGCGTCAAAAGTTATGCTATAATCCCAAAAAATCATGAAGATTGGACGTCTGGGAGCTGAATTATTTGGCCTGATCCCAACAACATTCACATTTCTGCAAATCTTAATTTCAGGAAAATATGTTCCCATGATATGCACCCTCTGGCTCCGACATATATAATTTATTTTTCATCACAGAATCGGATGGGGAACATTTCATGACAGATTTTGCTAGTAAAAATACTCAAATTTTCACAAGACCACTACAACCCTGTGGTAAAGGCAAATCACAAAGTGAGTAGAAAACTTTTTCCAGGAATTATATCTAAATCAAATGTATGCAATCTGAAAGAGCATCAAAAGTTGCTTGTCCTGCGTTCTCACAGAGAACGTGTTTTAAGGCTAAATATGACCCGAATGTTTCGAAATTATCTCTGAGCAAGTTTTTTTAAACGGTACGTGTCGAAATTGATAATAAAAAAATCATTTCATCGGAGACCATTTTTTACGGTCCCTACTTGGCGAGAGCGTCATTTTTTCGCATGGTCCGATCCGGCTGAAAAGTTACGCAAAATAACTTTATATATGGTCCTATACACTGCCCGTGAACGGTGCATTCATTTTTCCGATAACTTTTGCAAAAGCGACCGCTCCGCAGCACCACATCAGCCAGGAATGACGTGGTAGTCGTCAAATCGTAGACTAAGCCCCTTTCATAAAATTCCGAGTATGAGAAGATTTCTCTAGTGTCCAGATTTGAATAGTAACCAAAAGTGCCCAAAAGTACTTTAGATTTGCTTTTGAGCCAAATTGGTTTTTATTTCCTCTTCCCCCTCTGGTGGTCGATTCTATCATTTTTCTCTTATATAAGTTTGATCGAAATCAAAAATATTTATTTCTTCCGAAACTGTGATTTTTCCTGCAATCTCTCGTGATACATAAGACATTGACGTGATTTGATGACCATACTTGATGGGCAGTAGGAGGTACGTTAGAAGATAGTAGAAGAGAAGCAGCTACTCCCTCAATCTCCCTTCTCACTCTCTCATTATTAACGGACAAAAGAGATTCGGATACGATAGATATCATGCCAGCCTCCCTCATGGATCGATTGAGGATGGGGAGGGAGGATGAGAGGAGGTATATGAGGGGCCCTCTGCTTTCAGTCCTTGTTATAGCAGTGAGTAGTCGAGATATCAGAGATACATCTTCTCTCATTATTCCAATCGTAAGCAGACAATTAGTGCATACGATACACTGCAACGAAAACATTTTAACATCATCAAGAAATTTCCGTAAGAGTAATTTACTACTAGCCTGACGTACTGGTAGTCTACTAAATTCCACTAAAACTTTGAGAAGTTTTAGTGAACATTAGTGTTGTTAGCTCGAGTGTTATTCGTCGAGTGTTCACTCGACGAATTCATTTCTAGAAAGCACTCACCGGTCAACACACTCGCGAGTGAAACATGAGATTTTATCCGCGAGTGTTATTCGCGAGTGCCTACGTGTGAATCACACCTTTCCAAATTTAGCCTTTAGCACAAAAAAAAGTTGCTATCTGCGACATCTGAACTAACCAGTATTGCATGATCAAAGTTATAGTAGTGGAATGGGTAGTCCTAAACCGGGACAACCCTGAAACAGGCTAAGTTTCAGGTTGTTGGCTTATACTTTATACAGTATTATTGATCCGTGCTATACAGTAAACCCTACAACCCTTATTTTTCACCATCTGTACCCAAACGCATGGACCCTATCTTCATGGATCTCTAGTAGTCTTTCCTTGAGTAACTGATTCTTGGGCAAAGTATCTCTGGATACAGTAATCAACCTATAGTTACATAACAAATCCTTACTCATTTATCAAATTTTCAGAAATAACGATAGCTTGGCCACAGTACTTACGGTAGTAGAACTACGTTACTTGGTGTGGTTTTGATCACTCGGCTTGGTCGACATGAAGCCCCGTTTGGACAAAAATTACATTGACGTCGGGCTAGTTTTTGATCGCTCTAGGCATATTCCAGATAGAACGGAATCTAAGGCATTTTGAAACCTGTTGTGAGAGCGACCGCTCAATGCCGCACCACGGGGTAGATAATAGTTGAAAATGGCACGTGCGCACTGGCGAGTGAAATGAAAATTAACTCGCGAGTGCCCGCTCACTCGCGGTAAAATTGTGAAATTAACTCGCGAGTGAACAGCACTCTCGAGTGATTTTCTGAAAAATGACTCGCGAGTGTCGAGACACTCGATCCTACAACACTAGTGGACATATAATAAATTCTCAAAGTTTTAGTGGACAAACCAGAATTTTAACTCAACTTCTCAGACCGAAAGAACTCCTTGAATACGGGTGACCGAAAAAAGTGAAATATTCTTGTCCTGAGGGAAAATTAAATAACATTGCTACCAAACTTTGGGGATACTCTTAGGTCATGGCTGGCTTCATTTTGCATGAAACTGACCGGTAGCCTTAGGCTTGAAACACGCAATATACAATTTTTCACGATTATCTCTTGATCATATTTACCGATTTGTACCAAACTTGGGCAAATAGGCATCGTGGACGTCTTAGACGATGTGGAATAGGTAGCACATGCATTTGTTAACTTTTCCAAGTGATAAATGATGTGTTTAAAAAACTAAAACATGAAAAATCTAGAATAGCGAACAGCTAGAATTTTTGAAAAACGGTAACAAAAATGATCGTCTCGACCAGCTGTATCTTTCTAGATATGTCACTCAGGTCTGATTTGAATTATATTTATGAAGTCATTTATCACATGGAAAAGTCATCAAATGTATGTGCTAACTATTCCACATCGTCTAAGACGTCCACGATGTCTATTTGCCCAAGTTTGGTACAAATCGGTAAGGATGATCAAGAGATAATCGTGAAAAACTGTATATTGCATGTTTCAAGCCTGAGGCTACCGGTCAGTTTCATGCAAAATGAAGCACACCACCGTGATCAGCACATTTGAAAACATCTGTAGAATTAAAATGAGTAGGGGTTTCAATTTCGCTGTTCAAGTGATTGTCCGACTCTTACGCTTCTACTTTTCAATTTGGTCCAATGTGAGCTGACGAAACGCATCCTGACTCACATTTGATTGTGAACTGAGAAAAAAACGCATTGACTCGCTTTTCGTTGACATTGTTCGATAAAACGTTCGGATACACTTTACCGCTCTCTCCAAAGCTCTCACACAGAACCAACCAATGTATACAAAGTCAAGAAGCATACCAAACCTCCAAGAATTTACTGCACATATGCCAGTAGTTTACAAGTGATGGGCCCTTTACTAGTGGTATACTAGTTGAAAAATATTAGAAAACCAGTAGAAACTACTAGTAGTCAGGTTTGTAGTAATTTAGTAGTACTAGTACGAAAATACCAGAGAGCATTTTCCCAGCTATTTATAATTTTATGTGCATACAGTAGCGCGCATAACTCATGGGTCACTTTTTCAAGAGTCTATCTTTTGCGATAGAAAAGGGATCAATCTGAAGTTTTGGCATAATACATAAAAATCCATCGATGATTATGATGCTGATTATGATCAAGACATTGAGACATCTCGAAATCCCTTAGTTATTGCATAGTAAGGACGCAATCAAAGCATACTTTTTCGGAAGTATATTATTGTTACATACATTTTTTCCAGCTAGCCAAACTTTTTGAGCATGAAGAAATTTCGCCGAAATATTGCATCATCACTACGCAATGAAGAAAAAAATGAAACTAAGATGAAATGCATAAAATCGAGGCCCCAATGCATAGAATCGAGGCCCCCCTATTCCGGTTAAAATTTCAGACAGCTACCTCATCTATTTCTAAAGTTACAGTAAAAAGAACTATATAACGATATTGTAGGGCTATAGGCCAAAAAGGGAGGCGTGGTCTATCGCGTGTCCTTCCGAAAATCGATCGACGCGCCCTAGAAACAAATGATAACGGTACAAAAAGTTGGGTATCAGTTGTATTTCGAAATCCTTTAGTTATTGCATAGTGATCACGTAATCAAACCACACTTTTTCGGAAGTCCATTAATCTCAATACATTTTGTTCCTGCTAGCCAGACAAGCTCGGAATCTCAAAAGGATCGATCAAAGTGCATTCTCGACCAGGTTTTTCGATTTCTCAGTTTTCTCGATTTCTCGACTTTCTTCGAGAAAATTTCTCGAAAAAATCGAGAAATCGAGAAAAAAAATTTACGGAAAACAACCCAAAAATGAGAAAATGAGAAAAAAAGAAAAAAAATCAAAAATTTTGATATTATTTCAAGAATCTGTTTTTAATTTTGTACACCGTGTTAATGACAATTCGTCAATACATCGCTCAGTTATGTTAAATTTATGTATCAATCTCTGAAATTCATCGTCATGTTGCGCCTCGGGCGTAGATAAATATTGTGTCCTATTTATCTATTCAGTGATCTTATCTCTCTTGATTCAAACCATCCGTCTCAATCATTTTATGCCTGAATCGATCATTTCTGTGCAACATCTTCCTCCTCCAATTCATCTCTAAGCTGGGAGTGTCGTTACCGACGCATCCTTTTCTAATCATTAGTAAATATCGTACAGTTTTCCGTACCCGCTCGCTGAAGTAATGTTATTCACACATTATTCATCACGCACAACACCACCCCTCTTCTCTCCCCTTATAAGAGAGCCGTCCTCTATTGTATTCATCATCCTCTCCAGGGATCCCTCTCCCTCGCTCTCTTATACTCTTGTATTTTTGCTCGTTCGCATTACCGCGCAATATTGCTAAGATAAAGGTTTTATTACCCAAGTTTGAGGGGGTTTATTACCCAAGTTTGAGGGAAACGTTTCTCATGATTTTTATCAGAAATGTATAGATTTTTCTCGAATTTCTCGGTTTTCTCGAAAACTTATTCGAGAAATTCTCGGTTCTCGAAAATTTCTTTTCGCACAGCTCTATTCTGGACTCACGTCATACCTCTACGAGATGCGTGAACACCATGTCCTTACGGCAGCGCATATGCAAAACGCCTCGGAAGATGCGTGTTGGGTTTTATGTGCGCTGTTTGTGGCTGAAAAACGGCTACCGCACATTTCGATGATGCTTAATTCTATGTAAAGGAGGTATCCGATCCCCACAATTATAGAATAGGTACTCAATATCGTCAGTAAGCTATAACCATGGCAGCTACCTTGTCCCTTGTTTCCCGTTCGCTCTGTCTCTTTGTTCGTGGCGGGCTAAGAAATCACCAACATCCATCTCTTTTGTGCAGCGCATGGAGTAAGGAACAGTAAGGAGTATCTAATCAAGGAGATCAAGGAGTTCACCCAAATTCGAAATTTCCTTCCAAATGGTCGGACCTCAGTTCGCACGACTTGTCTGTGTGGTCAGAAATATAGAAGGAGGTATACTCTACCACCTCTCAAAATAAGGACTCGCTCAAGAAGGCCCTCGTAAAAC
Source organism: Pristionchus fissidentatus (assembly GCA_036245785.1). NCBI lineage: Eukaryota > Metazoa > Nematoda > Chromadorea > Rhabditida > Neodiplogasteridae > Pristionchus > Pristionchus fissidentatus. The sequence goes on along the minus strand of BTSY01000005.1, from coordinate 23,567,530 downwards.
CATAAGATAAGATAGGCACAAAATACAAACGGCGTTTCACCCACTGAGTCCAAAGTCGAATCCTTGACGTCATGAAGGCTGACGACGACGAGATATAACGAACTACATATTGTTATGACCGTATGACCACAGGTAAATAACACACTTAGTTTCCTCGTCAGATTTGAAAGATATTATACACTTGAATCCATGAGCCCGTACTTTATTTCCGCCCTGTATAATTCGGGGGGGGGGGGGGTAGAATCGCGTATTTTTCGGATATGTTATGAGGGGATACCTACTCTATCAGTAAAAACTTTGAACAGTTGCGATCCTCTTCTAGAACGAATACTAGAGTACATCTAATGCGGTAGCTTCACTTTTTGATTGGGCGGGATCTTCGAAATTCGTTATTTACATAAATACTTAACATTTATATGTTTTTTTATCTCGAGAAAAGTGGTCCTACTTACCACATTGATATATAATCATAGTTTTCATGTGTCGAGAAATCGAGAAACGATAAATGCATATCCCAGGACAGGGGGCGCATTTTTCTGATCATTTTTGTATGCTTTGTAAGGTGTGGCTTAAGGGAATTTTGAATTATTGATTGACTTAAAGTAATTTTGCTTTACATAGACTAACATAGCATTATTGATTGTCGAACCTTCCAAAAAATTCTCGTTTCTGTCAGTCGTCGTAAGCATTCCCTCTCCATTCTGCTCTGATGGAGAGGGGACTTCCCAAGTTCCCAGGACCCCCTCGTCTCTTACCAACGAGTCGACAAGATCGGAATCCCCGTCCTAGCCGGCCTGGTCACCGTGGATGGGGAGGACCGTTTGATGTTGGCTACTCAGATGCCAGTTTCGTTAACTCCCAATTTGATTGATGATTCGAGTTTGGTGGACACAAATGCAAGGACGCGTCACCCTGCCTTCAGCCTCACGTAACCTTCCCTTTCTTCCTACGTCTCTGGTTATAAGAAAGATCCCGTCTATTCCTCCAGGAACTTCAAAGAAGGTGGTCTGTGAATGGGAAGAAAACCGATCCCCTACCCCGACTCCAGTCGAAATGATCCATCGCTACTGAGAGGAATGATCCTGATCTGAAACCACATCCTTACCAGATAGCATTATCGACTGATGTGATAAATAATTGAATTGAATTGAACCTCCCACGGTTTCCCTTTCTGCCCATCAGCCCCCGTTGTGAGCAGCCCTTCTGCTTCTAATGCTTCTAGGTGAAACTCCACTGTTTTTGAGTTGTTCATAAGAGACCGGCTTAGCAAGGAGAGAGAATAGGGCGGACATCGATATCTGCGATTTGGTCCAAACTTGTATAGTGAATACCTGTGGATATGGTGATGACATAATACAACCCCTTTTGGCCCATATTCATAAGATACGGAAATGGCAGCTTCTCGAAAAATGGAAAATTGGAATATGAAATTTTTCCGAGATCGGACTTTTTCCAACTTTGATATGGAAGTTGTGTAGGTGCACCTAAAGTATGAAAAAATGCTTCAAACTGATTTTTTTTACCTAAATGGCAAAGTGATTTTGCATGCTCTTCATAGATATTTTTTTCTGCAAAACAGTCATGAAAAATTAGTTTCTGAAAATTTCCTATACTCTATCAGATAGAGAATAAAATTCCACGTTTAACAAAAAATAATAAGATGAAAATGCCGAGCCTAAAGTTTTTTTAAATTTTTTCCCGCCAAACTGAAATTTGAAAATCTTATTAATATGGAGCTCATTTTGTTGAGCTCAAAATTGTGATAATTTTTTTCATGTTATCCATATTCCATGAAACGCAACAACTCGGTAGTTATATGATACCGATCTTCTAGCTGAAATGCATTTCACACATTTAACGATGTTTTGGGGAAAAAAAACTCAAGAACAAATGTTTTTCATGGAAAATGGTCAACACGAAAATGATCGGAATTTTTAGCACCGTTCCATATTGAAAAAAGAGCTCCATATTGATAAAATTCGAGCGAAATATTTTTTAAATGTCACTTCTGGCGGGAAAAATTAAAACTTTAGGCTCAGCAGATTTTCATCTTATTAGTATTATTAAACGTGGAATTTTATTCTCTATTTGATAGAGTATAGGAAATTTTCCGAAACTAACTTTCGCATGAATGTTTTGCAGAAAAATGCCTATGAAGAGCGTGAAAAATCACTTCGTGATTGAGGTAAAAAATCAGTCTAAAGCATTTTTTTTCATACTTTAGGTGCACCCACACAACTTCTGTATCAAAGTTGGAAAAAAGTCCAATCTTGGAAAAAAATCATATTCTAATTTTCCATTTTTCGAGAAGCTGTCATTTCCATATCTCATGAAAATGGGCCAAAAGATGTTGTATTATGTCATCACCATACCCACAGGTATTCACCATGTAAGTTTGAATCGCTAACTTGAATCGCTAACAATTCAAACCAAATTGCAGACATCGACGTCCGGTCATAAAAGCGCTACCCTCGATCCTTACTTAGCCGTTGTCTTAATGCTATTAAAAGGTTAACAATGAAGTTTTGCCAAGAGGAGCAATGCTGATTTACTAAATAAGCACTAGAAAAAAAAGCGGAAAAGAAGCTGTTGAGTAGAAACAATTACCCAAGACGTCAGTCAGAAGCGCAATCCACTAGGCTACAGATGCTTCGAGAGTAGGGCTGTGAGTCTCAAAGAATATTCCCCTCGACGCGCGTGCAAATTTCCATTACATTTTCATGATGAATTTTCGGTACTCATGAAGTATGGGAATTTTTGGAAACGTTTCTGAGATCCTCTGAGGGGTCTCTTTCGACCTGTGATAGTGAATTTCGCCGGGACCCAGACCTACTTTAGCGGATCCATAGTCACTCGCACCACTAGAGGTCACAGGGAGAGGTGCAAAGCGACAAAATGTTTTTTTTCGTGAATAATTCCTCCGGCTCAAAATAAATCTAAATAGTTAAGAATATCGTTCGATTAGCTTCCCGGAGGGGAAGAGAGAAATACCTGTGAGAGAGTTGTTGATGAATCTGTCAGTTGTCGCATTATCCATCCCTCGCAGCTCGTTGAATGTAGTGCCAGTTGAGCCATTACTCCAATCAACTCATCTGAAAGGCACTGATATAGTAAATAGTCGGCATCCCACAGCAGAATCACATGAAGGCAACATCTAATTCAGAAGATGAGGTACCTGATGGTTCGTCGATTAATCTCGCATCAAGAGCACAAACTAAATTAACAGTGACCACTACAAGATGGTGAGGGCGAAGAGAGAGAATGGAAGAAAGAACACACGAATCTTTCCATGTGACAATGGGAATGATCACAGAGAGACACTGAAGGAGAAAAAGGATCAACTCGATAAAAATCGCTATGGTATGGAACTTACGATCGATTGGAGAGCAGGAGACATAAAAGGAGATCGAAGAGATTCGATTATCGAAAGGAGAGAGAGACTGATAACCGTATCGTTCTTAGTAGAAACCAGCAGTTCGATTAACCAGATTCCTGAATCAGTATACCCCGTCTTGCACAAATGCGGCATTAGATTCCATCTTACATATTTTTGGAGTCCATTATTGGAAACTCCCCTATCTTCATATCTGGGAACCAGATGTGGGCACGGTCACCCGGGGGGGGGCACTCTGCGTTTTCGGAAACCTCGTGACGTGGCTCGATGTAAAAGTTATAGAAGTTTAAAAAATTGAAGGTTTGAGGAGTTGGTCAGTGCAAGGCCCACTACTCAGTGCTCGTGGGGTATAGCAACGGAAATCATAGCTACTTCAGCTGGAAGACAGAAGTCAGCTAGAAAGACGCGAGGAAACAGAGCTACTTCAGCTGTACAGAGCTCAAGTAGCTCTGTTTCCTAACTTCTTTCTGTCTGATTTTTGTCTTTCAACTGAAGTAGGTATGCTTTCCGAAAGAGTAGCTATACCCCACGAGCACTGAGTATGCAATTAGTTAAAACGGGGCGGGAGTACTATGCAAAAACTATCAATAATTTACTGCCCACATATCTGGGGAAAACAACTTTCTTGATTTCGACTAATAAACTCTCACTTCACCATTCCAAAATGAATTTCTTTTTTTGTCGCTGATTAGCGTTTCTTACAATATGTCAATTTTAAAACACGCGCCGAGAATATTTTGGATTTCAGTGCAATGCGACTCGAATATTAAACGTTATACCTTCGGTCATTCTCGTTTCTGTCAGTCGTCGTGAGCTGTCTCTCTCCATTTTGCTCTGATGGAGAGGGGGCTTCCCTAGTTCCCCGGACCCCCTTCTTTCTACCAACGACTTGACAAGATCGGAATCCCCGTCCTAGCCGGCCTGGTCACCGTACGAAAGATCTCGTCTATTCCTCCAACTACTTCAAAGAAGATGGTCTGTGAATGAAAAGAAGACCGATCCTCTACCCCCGACCCCAGCCGAAATGATCCGTCCATGCTGAGAAGAATGACCCCGGAAATGACATCCTCATCCGACGTTATCGTCTGACATGATAAACATTGTATTGTATTGTATTCGTATTTTTTAGGGAAACAAAAATAATAAAAAATCGATATTTAGCCTGGAGTGATTTCTGGAAGGTGGCGAGCCTTGAACCTGGACTCGGTGGACTACGGTATTTATATAGATTGCACATAATATCGTTTTTTGCACCCTAAACGTCTGGTAATTGTCCAAAATAGGCTTCGGGTCGTCACAAAACACAAAATAGCCTTTAGTAACTTACCCCCCCCCAGGAAATAATGTTTTCTATAAGTGCCACAAGGATAGGAGTGATTGGAAATGTCAAAAAAATGCAAAAAAGTTTGCATAGGTTCGGCATCGAACTTATGGCCTTGGGATCGGGTCCACCCGCTCCTTTATATAAGGGTGTCCCAAAAGTTTTGCGACTCGGGCCTATTTTAGTTTGCGACGATTGCGCAATCGATCGATATCGATGATTGCGAAATACATTTGGTAAACAATCCATTTCGTAATCATTCAAGCCTTAGCACAAGTCGAGTGCTGTAGTCTCCTAGTTTCTACAACGTTTCTCCCGATGGACACTTCTTTCGATCATCGCACAGTTTTGCTTCACAATTTTCTTGCGGGAAAGACGGCGAAGGCAGCTCATCAAGAACTGGTGCTTTCGAAAGGAGATTCTGCCTCGACTCTATCGGCCTGCTATAGATGGTACCAGCGTTTCAATTCTGGCGACCATAGTATCGAAGACGAACCCCGTTCTGGACGCCCTCACAGCAAGAATCAACCCCTGGTACTCAGTGCAGTGGCGGCCAAACCCAAAGTGAGTGTGCGTGAGTTGGAGATAGAGACTCATACTCCCAATTCCACGGTACAACGAATCCTCCACCGGGATGAGAGGAAGCCGAAGCTCCCCCATGTCATTCCCCACTCCCTCACCCCTGCTCAGATCAAAAAGCGTGTCGATGTGTGCCGAGAATTGCTCCACCGTAGACCCAACTTTCGATGGGTCAGCAAGATCATCGCTATGGACGAGAAGTGGATCACATACGATAACCCTGAGCGGAAATTGGAATGGTTGGGCATCGGAGAGAATCCCCAGCCAGTCCCGAAGAAGGAATTGCACGAAAAGAAGGAACTACTGAGTTTCTTCTTCTCCGTGTTGGGACCCGTCTACTGGGAGATCCTCTCCAATGGAACCACCATCAACGCTGACGTCTTCACTACTCAACTGGAAGAGGTCGCCATCAGGGTCCCTTCTGGTCTTCTAAGCGATGGAAAAATCCTGATCCTTATGGATAACGCGAGACCTCATCATGCGAAATTGACCCAGAAAAAGTTGGACGAACTGAATATGGAATGGCTGCCTCATCCACCGTATTCACCCGATATCAGCTCCTGTGACTATCACTGTTTCCAATCTCTTGCTAACTTCTGTCGCGGAAAGAAATTCGCTAATCGGACCGATCTCGACTCGGCCTTTCAGGCTTGGATCGATTCGAAGACCAAGTCATTCTGGAGAAATGGAATCATGAGCCTGCCCGATCGATGGCAGAAGGTTGTGACTAAGAAGGGAGCCTACATTGATTGATCACCTTTGTCAACTGTTGAAGATGTGATGATAAAAGTTTTTATTGGAAAAAGTCGCAAAACTTTTGGGACACCCTTATAGTAACACTACACCACCGATGCTGTTGATAGCGTTGTTGAGAAATGGCGTGACATGCTCTCTTCCGCATCCGATTTATCGATTTTTCTCGTACCCTGAGGGCGTTCAGCAGTTTTGGGCATTCGATTTCGGAATAATTTTGGGATACCTATCGACCTAACTGGGTCTCATCCTGAAAGGCCAACTTAAGTATGCAAGCTTCCCTTGTCAGAATAGACGGATCATTTCGGCTGGGGTCGGGGTAAAAGATCTGTTTTCTTCCCATGCACAGACCATCTTGATCTCAGACGACTCTGAATTGCCCTGCCCCGCTGCACCTGCCTCTATCCTTGAAAATATTATTTTGCTTTTTTAAAATTGTTTTTGGCCTCAATGTATTTTAGATTAATCTCTTTCAAGACTCAACACATAAACTTTTATTACTAACAATTCAAGTGGTGGGGATATGATTTATAATCACCCGAACGGTTTTCACAAAGTAGACCATCTTCATCGTTCTCTCCAAGTGTTTCCACTCCCTTTCGCAATGGGGTTAAGACAACGTTGAGACGACTGCTCAAGACAAGCGAGAGAGGGGGAAATTAAAATTAAAATAGGCTGAGCGCGATCTCTTTTGTTTGCGCATCATATGCTAATTTTTCGGGTAAAAACTCATTTGGTGATTACTGAATCTACAGTAATTTCGGACAATTTCGGACAACTCGGACGTCCGTCCGATCTCGGACACTCTCCCATTCATTTTTCACACCACCTGTCCGGCGTCCGACGTTGTCCGATTTCGCATCCCTAATTTAAATAGAATAAGAGAGTGTACTACGTAAAAAATGATTAAATGAATACGTTAGTTGAGAATATGGGGAGGTACCAAGATGGTCCAGTCCGACACCGAATAGAGTGGATGCAATAGTCGAGATTGCAGTGGATGCTATCTTTCCCGAGGGAGAGCAAGATGGGCGAATAGAGAGGATAAGACGTCTCCACACTCCCACACACACACTCACGTCTCCTTTTCTCTCCTGTAATAGATACACTATATTCGAGACGTCGCTCCACTCACCATAAGAGAATGAGTGAGTTGATCAGAATGAAGGAATACTTTCTCCTCCTCTTCTCTCTTATCTTCTACTCCTGGTTCTTCAACATCACATTCTATTCCAATTCCTCCATCTCTCTCAGTCGTTCCTACTCCTCTTCCTTCTCTGAGTCTTCGCACACTCATTAATGGCTGCAATTCCCCTCATTCAAACTCCTTCACGTTTCGACTCTTGTAGTTACCTGCCAGTAATAACTAACTGGGAGACCATCGAAAATGTGCAACAAGCACTCGACGGGTGACTTTCACATCGATCAACGAAATAAATTACAAACGCATACTCAATCAATATCTTATTCTACATCATTTTTGATTTTAGGCTGTGTTTAGCAAAATTAAATCACATTAATAAGATCGCCCGAATTATTCTACTAGGAATTAATGTTAAATATTTCTTCATTGGAATACAGGAGAAATGTTAATGATATCAAAATAGCGTATCAAATGATATTCGGGAATGGAAGACTTTCCGAAGTTATGCCGGATTTCTTCTCACTTGTGAGAACTATAACAAGAGGAGCTGGTTATAAAGTCGTTATTGACATGGCTAAGTTGAAACAGCGCGAAAACAGCTTCGCGCATCGAATATCGAAACTACTAATATCTTTATTGCAGAAAGTCAAGCTTCCTACTAATTATTCTGAGTTTACCAAAAGGATGATTGACGAAAGTAATTGAGAACGAATATCATTCATTCCAAGACAACCCTTTTCTACATCAATTAACATGTCCTAACATGTATAAATATCTATCTATAACTAGCCGGAAAGAGCGTTGAATAATTTAGCATCGAATTGCAAAGGTTGGAAAGCTACAGAATATCACAATTTTCCCTGAGAAATTGTCTTAGCCCTCACAGCGAATTTGCTAAGAAAAGTGTTTACTAACTTATTGGCTTAGCAAAACGTTCGCTTACTATTGATCGGTCCTGAACGATCTAGGTCCCACTAGATATTCAGTTGGACCTTCAAATCTTTCACGTGGATCTTCAAATCCTGACGTGTATCAACACAACACCACAATATATCTTCACAATAGGGATTGCAAAAGGCATCTTTGTCCACCGATCAAGAGTGGAATGAATCTAGATATGAGAATTGCTAAAAAGCCAAAGATTCTTTAAAAATTCGTCTAAAAAATTTCTTTAAAAATAAAAAAAGAATTTCTTTTAGACTCGTTGAATTCAAGAGGAAGATTCAAAACGAATTCTATCAGTTATCTTATCGGAGTCATTCCTGATTGCTGTGCCGGTGCGGGGTTCTCGCATTTGCAAAAGGTTAGCTAATTTCCTTAAAGCGCGTTCACCGTAAGAGCGCAGAGGCAGATGGCACAGGGACTCAAAAAGGTTGTTAGAAGTTCCTACTTAGGAGTTAGAGTGCGTGGAGGTGGGATACACGTCAGCTAAAAAAATTTACCCGAATTATCGATTTTTGACTTAAAAGTGAAAATTTCAACTTGAGATTTCACTGTAGTGTAGTACATAATTTGAAAAGGCATTAAAAGTTATGTGAAATCTCTGTTTTCATAAAGATTGGACGATCACTGTTCAAGAAAGAGCCGGAAAATCGATATTTTCGTAAAGTGAATTTTTAAACATTTTCTCATCATGTACGGATCCTACAGAAGTTGGAGAAAAAAATCTAAAAATGGATGGTAAAAAATGCCGAATATATTAACTCAACCATTCATAGATGTTTTGGCAAAAAAAAACTATCACCAGATCGTCGACGCGAGTTCGAATCCACTTGCCAGCATTTTTCCGAGTTTTTTTTTCGCCCAAATAAAAATAAAAAAATTTCGTGTGACAAATGATTCCTGTGACAGGTGTCTGAAATATCACCCCAGGGAAGAGATAAGAGAGAAGAAACCATATGAAAAAAATTAAAATGTTACGTGTTTGTGTTTGTGTGTTTGTGCGTGTGTGTGTGTATGTGTGTGTGTAGAGAGAGCCTTGATGGAAAAGAGGCAAGAAGTTTCTTAATTTGCAATACACAATATGTCTGCTTATTTGGAGATCCGACCATAAATTTTTACCCCTCGTTAAGCCAGTCCGTTTGGTGTACGTGAAAAAAGCCCAAAAAATACTCTGAAAAAAGTTGCATTAAAAAGTAAAAAAATTAAGAAAAAAATGAACTAGGCAAGATTTATCGCCATCAAATTCTATACCGTAAGCCAAAAAGTTGGGGATCTATTCCTTGGTGGTTTTGGGTCGTTTTTGCACACGAACTTTTTTTTTAGAAAATTCACCCTTGGAGTTGAGCATTAGGGTGGCAAAAACGAATCATCGAGTCAACCCTTTACGATATCTCTCTTTCGAGTACTCGAGAGGAGCCATGAACTCCCTCCCTCTACCCTCGAGTGCTCGAAAAGACGCTATCAGGGTTCGAGTGAGTTGCTTTTTTTCGAGTCGGAAAGTCGAGCTGTTTATCTCAACCGTGAGTTGGCCAAATCAGAAGAGAGTAACATATTTAAAATCAGCGATTTTAACTCTATCGAAAACTTGCTCATTTGGAACATTAATTTCATAAAATATAAATTTTTAAAATTAACATTATCAGTGATTTATCGTACCGTACATCAAAATCGTCAGAAAACTAAATATAGCTAATGCACATTACTGAGCAACCTTTATAACGCTCTCTAGCGAAGATCGAAGTGGCTGGAATGCAACTAGAAAAATGAAAACATTTGAATTTCCCTAAATGATATATATTTATACAGAGCTCGATGAGCTGAATCCGAATATGTATCTACTATCTCATTTGGACCACTGAGAGCTGAGAAAAGCCTTGACTCGATTTCGACTCCGACTCGATGAGTCGTTTTCGCCAACCTATCCTCAAAGTTGAGGCATGCAAAAAAGTGACTTTTTAGTGCCCTAAGGGCAAATGACGACCAATCTGTATCAATCTTTCAGAGATGTCTGGGCACATCGAAAGGATCCTTTTGAGCCCACTAGTCTCTAGCCTATCTGGGAACCGAGTTATGAATTAGCAGCCTCAATTTTGCAGCAAGGCTTTTGCAAAGGAGAAAAATCGACAGCTACTTTTTTCTGGGTAGTCCATGGGTAGATCTAAAACTTCCGGTATACTGGCAAGAAGGAGATTTTTTTTCCTCCGATATACACTTCTTTCGTAAAAGTGTTGTTTAGTTGCGTCATCACTATGGAATCCACATGATTGGTTCCAAATGCCAAACACCGCAATAGTAGCATCAGATTAGTTCATAAATTGGCTAATAAAAATTGCAGGCCAATTGCTCAATTATTGCGAAAGTTAGACAAGAAAAACGAAGCGTACGAATACTTTCCGGGACGACTGTATGTTTGAAAAGATCATCTGAAATAGAAATGATAAGGATGATTCATGGGGAGAAATCAAATTTTAAAAATCACATGAAATTTTCATCAATCGCGGTGACAACAGTCTGGAAAACAACTGACTGAAAGGACAAAATAATTGACAAGGAATCATTTCAACGCTTTGATTGCCATTCAACGGGAACCTCTAATTTTTCAATAAGGTGAAAAGTCAAGTAGAAGTTGAAACGCTTTCTTTGTAAGAACGTCGGATCGGGTGGCACAACTCATTTAAAGTGGTCGCACCGGGCTCAAACTTTTTTCACAGGCAGTCCTGGGTACAAAGTAAATTTGAAATGTGAGAAATACACAAAATGTCGACTTTTCAAAAATCGATAATTTTTACGACCACTTTGAATGAGTTGTGCCGCTTATCCCAGCTTTCAATACGGTCTTTCAGAGAACATGTTTTAACACGTTGGAGAGGGAGCAGAGTGAGACTTTTTAAGCACGCCTAAATGCGAAGTAATGTTGAAAACCATCATTTGAGCGAACAAAAAAAAACTGGCTTTAAACAAAAAAAAACTGGCTTTAAACGTGGATTTAAACTCGCGTCCACGATAGGGTGATAGTTTTTTTTTGTCAAAACATCTATGAATGGTTGAGTTAATATATTAGGCATATTTTTATTGGATTCACCATCCAGTTTTGCATTATTATCCAACTTCTGTAGGATCCGCAAATGATAAGAAAATGCTAAAAAAAATTAGTATCTCATATCAATTTACGAAAAATATCGATTTTTCATCTCTTGCTCGAATAGTTACACAAACATAGATTGTTAAATAACTTTCGATGCTCTATCAAATCTCGAGATGAAATTTTCAATTTTGGTAGGTCAAAATTGAAAATGTCATCTTCGATAATTCCAGTCATTTTTTGGTTGAAGTGTACCCCGCCCCCAAGCACTCTAACCCCAAGTAGGAACTTTCTACGATCATTTTGAGCCACCCCGGCGCCACGGTCACTGCGCTGTTATGGAGAACGCGTTTTAAACATAAACCATAATTTCCGGGTTTTATATTTCTGTTTGTGTATTTGATTTGGAAACTTTTCTGAGCTTGATAATAGATGTTTGAAATACCATGTCAAAAAATTTACGAATGTATTCAAAAATAATAATTTTGACAAAATATTTGAATAAGAATAAAACCAACAATTGGATTAGCAGGTCCGAAGCAATCAGATCATGAAAACAATTTTTGAAAATATTTAACTAATTTAGGGACCGCAGAGGTTAAATTCCGCAGAGGCTTAACTTCTCAAATCAGCATTTCGTCCTACCCCCTACAATTCGATAGCTCTGAATCCTTTGCGAACACAATACAAATAAAAATTACGCGAAAAAATAACTTAACAACGTTTTTAAAATATTCGAGTGTTTATTTGGCGTTGGGTCAGACCGTATTCGTCAGACCAAACCATAAGTATGACTGGATATTTCATATGCCTACATTAAGAGGGGTGGCAACAGATTTTGGTGATCTTATGTGGGGATTGGGAATGGGCAGGGGTCGAGGGATGTGATAGTGAGCCCGCAGGACGAGAGACTAACGAGCAATCGCGAAATGGCGGAAGACGAGAAAATATTAAGAAATCGCAGTAAATGGCGCGATATTTGTTTTTTTCTCCGCTGATTCGGGCATAGTGCTACGGCGCATTTCGTACAGAAAAATGCGGGGAATGTAATAAGCAAGAGAAATCGCGGGGTACACGTGAAAGAACGGAGAAAATAAGTAAAAACTGCGTTGACTTTAGATTTATTGGCAGAAATCGAGGTAAACGGCGCGATAGTTATGCTTTCTCCGCAGATTCGGGCATAGTGGTTCGACTCATATCGTGGAGAAAGATACGGAGAATGTTATGAGCAAGATAAATCGCGGGGTGCATTTCGTTTTCAGAGCTTAGGCAGAGAAAGGCAAACATCGAGCATGATGTTTTTTTATGCAAGTATTGTTTTGAAGAAATTAGGGATCGAAACATAATGTCCCGAGCGTAGTATAAGAGGGTAGTGCTAGGGCTATCATTTCGGACACAAATTTCGAAGAAAATCGCTAAAGATAAAGAGCAATCGATAATTGGAAAGTCGTTGTGTACAGAGTGCAGATTGGTGGTGTGCCTACTTAGGTAGTTTTGCGAGAACGCATACTTATCTCAAGGATCGCTCTCTCTAAACTAATTAGGCAATATGAGAAGTTCACTATTCCTGAGGGTCCTTGTGGTCGCCGTGTGAATCTTTGTGATGTGAATCGTGCGTTCTAAAGAGTCCAAAAGAATCGATTCATTTGGAATCTAGATTCCGAAGGAATCTTTGTGTGGTAAACATCTCAAACAAATAAAATTGATTCCATTTTTTTCATGGTGATTGTACAGGCATATAGGAAAACATTGTCGATCATAATTAGTTGGCAATATGAGAAGTTCACTATTCCTGAGTGTTCACTAAGTTCACTCAGTTCACCACTACCGTAACCCGGTTCACTATGTTCGCTACGTTCACTTACAGTATTTTCAGTTATTGATCCTACTTTATTTACTGTTTTCGTTAAATATTGTCTCACAAAATTCATTCGCAAAACCGCGTCAACAATAAGTCTTTATATCGGATCATTCGACTTACAAACTTCTTAAAGGAAGTAGACATACCGAGTTAGAAACACCGATAATACAGCAAAATGATATTGCAGGGAGGAGAGTCCAACCGGAGAGAGATATCACATTGATTCACAATGAAAAGGGTCATGATCCAAATATGAGCCCGTTTGTGATAGTCTGGGAACACACTACGGGGACCGCACTGTAGAAAATATAAAATTTGGGATAAATTTTCGGCACTTTCGATGGCAATGATGCCGATTAAGTATGTGTCATTTCTCACTAAATACTCTCCGACCTGATATCCAAATTCAAAAATTTAGCTAATTTCAAGATTTTTAGCGATTTCTCTCAACCAACTTGTCAAACTTCGGAGAATTAGAACTCGTTGTGTTGCTACTCACACTATTGACGACATTAAGTCTTCATAAATATAAATATATTTTTGGGCGGATGGGAATTATTATCTTTTTTTTCCTGATTAGTGAGGCATTAAATTCAAATGGAACATGGAAGACACTTCGAGTGATCTACCACTTAAATTTGGTCACTCAAATCCTTCGGCCATTCGAGTTATGAATTTGTGGGTCAGAGAATCTTGTCGAAAATGAATCCGCAAGAACCAAATTGAAAATGATGTTTATCTCACATTTTATATTTTCTACAGTGCGGCCCCCGTAGTGTGTTCCCAGACTATCACAAACGGGCTCATATTTGGATCATGACTCTGTTCATTGTGAATCAATGTGATATGTCTCTCTCCGGTTAGATTCGTGATTCTAACTCGGAACTTCTACTTCTTTTCTGAAGTTTGTAAGTCGAATGATCTGATATAAAGACGGTTATTGTTGACGCGGTTTTGGGAATGGTTTGAATTCAGTGAGACAATATTTAACGAAAACAGTAAATAAAGTAGGATCAACAACTGAAAATACTGTAAGTGAACGTAGCGAACATAGTGAACCGGGTTACGGTAGTGGTGAACTGAGTGAACTTAGTGAACACTCAGGAATAGTGAACTTCTCATATTGCCAACTAATTATGATCGACAATGTTTTCCTATATGCCTGTACAATCACCATGAAAAAAATGGAATCAATTTTATTTGTTTGAGATGTTTACCACACAAAGATTCCTTCGGAATCTAGATTCCAAATGAATCGATTCTTTTGGACTCTTTAGAACGCACGATTCACATCACAAAGATTCACACGGCGACCACAAGGACGGCTTTTCGGGATGCGTACCTGCGGCTGCGTCGTGATTTTTATAGCAATATTTTCAAAATCACTATTTTTGCTCCAAGCCAACGCTATGAGCTTTCCATGCGCACCCGATTTAATGAAATCACTTTGATTTTACGAAAGTTAACATGTTGTGTCAGAGGAGCAAGCAAAAGACAATGGACATTGAGGGATTCGAGCCCCCCGACCTTCCAATAGCTATCAAGTTGCTCTACCACTAAGCTAAGCATCCGTGTTCGGCTGACCTCGAGTCTCACACTAGGTAGTGCGCGGCCATGCTCTACATGCCGCCCCTCACTCACACTAGTCCCATCGAGGCAAAGTCCCCAGAACACATGGCGCCATCTACGGAACCATCTTTTTGCTCAAAGCCAACGCTATGAGCTTTCCATGAACACCCGATTTAACACAGATATTCTAAGAAAGTGTAGGAAAATCAGAGCGATCTGCAGCAAAAAAATATTTTTTGTCTCCGATTCCTATAAAAGTTGTATGTATCCATATAAAATTAAGAAATTTTTTTATGAAGTTCGTTTTTCAAAATTTGCATACTATCGATTTTGTTGATCTACCTTTTTGGAGAGTCATATCTCAGTCCGATCAAAAAAATTTTGCTATTTCTTTTTTTTCAAATCTGTTCCCCACTGCATGATATACATTTTCTTCAATTAGGGCCATCACCGATCTTCACTGGTTTCAGAGATATTGTTCAAAAATAAAATTTTGATGTACATTTTCTTCCTTTTCTCAAAAATATCAGTCAAGCACCATCGTGGTTATTTCAGAATATGAATCCACGCGAGAAATTTACTCTATTTGCATATTTCATTCCATCTATCTCTGTCTCTTTTTCTCTGCAGTATCCGGACTTGTACTAATATAGCCCGTGGAAACTGTTTCGTTCATAACTTCCTTCAAACTGGTCGTACAGAACCCACGTAGTGCTCAATTGATAACACGTCAGCTGCTCCACAAATTACGTTTAGTACTTCTAGACGTCAAATTTTCAGGTTTGTCGGTTATGGTTGAAAAAAATTAACAGTGAGATATTGAAACAGTACAATATTTGGCCAAGTTGCTTTGGTAATAGACAAATATTCGTCGAAAATTTACTTTTCGATCAAATAAAACATTTATTGTCCATGAAGAAAACTTTTCTCGATAATAATTTTCAGTTTTCAAAGTTGAATTTTTGTTTGGGAGCTGAAACAATCAACAACAAAAAAGTTAAAAATATTGATTTTAAACTAACTTTAACCTTTTTTCCGGATTTTCCGAATTTTCCGGTTTTTAAACCGGAAAAATTTTCCGTATCCGGTTTTTTTCCGGCAAGGATTTTCCGCGCAACTCGCGCAACGGATTTTCCGCGGTACACACCGTAGATGCTCGTCCTGAACATTTCTACATAGGAATATTATCCAAATTGCGTAGTGATGACGAAATTTCGCATTCTTTATATAGACGATTATTAGCCATTTAAAAATTACAATAATATTTGTTTATTCTCTTAAACTACGATTACGATCATTTTTCACTTCAGCACATCTCTCTAGCATGCCTAGAAACGGAAATCCATTTTTGCGGGTGCCCGACCAGAGTTATGTTGCTGTTTCGTTTCGCGATGAAGCACTAATTTTTCAATCATCCCTACTCACTAAAAAACTTCATCACAATATGATATTCTGGCTGGAAAAATTTCCTCAAATAAAATATTCGCACCTATAATATCAGTGCAAAATTACGTCATCACTACGCAATTCGGATAATATTCCTATGTACAAATGTTCAGGATGAGCATCTACGGTGTGTACTAATGGGTTTGTTCCGAAAGTCTTGTCCATGCTCATTACGAAATGACTTAAAACACTTATGCAATATCGATTGAAATAAGTGTATAATACATACGACAGGCAACGTACTTTGTAATATTTTGCAACTATAATAAGGTTGATTGCATCATTCTAGGGAACGAAATGTTAAGTCTAGTCATGGGAATGCCAAACGATTGAAGCTCAGTTTTACTATATTCCTTCCTTCTTGGAAGAACAAATAAGGAATTATATGATGAGCTGGTCCTCACGAAAGGGCATAATGCCCCTTCTCTCATAACCAGCAGTCATGTCAATAACGGAAACTACAGCATCCATGGCCACCCCATCTTGATCGCCCTCCCTCACGTAATGAGGACACTTTTCTCACTGCAGTGAGAACTAATCCCAAATTGAGTGTGCACCAGTTGTGACCACACCCTATCGGATCCCCCATTGGACGAATAATAAGCCGACGTTCCCTTATGTCTTCCCCTGTACCCTCGACAATGTCCAATTTGAGAAGCGTGAAAGTATGGGTTGGAAATTTCTCTACCGTCGCCCCAACTTTCGATGAGTGAACAAGATCATCGCTGAGGATGATAAGTGGATACACCTACAATACCCCTGGAAGGAGACTTCAGTGGTTGGATTAGGGCGAGGAGACTGACCCCGACCCGAAGAAAACTATTCGAGTAAAGTATGAACCTCTCATTTGCATTTTTCCTCCCTCGGCTCCATCTAGTGGGAGATAATCGTGTCCAACATTACCAACAAGGGTGACATGTACACTACTCAACTGGAAGAAATGGTAGCCAAAAAAACATCCAGGACTCTCGGGGAAAACATTTATTTTTTTTTCCATAATTTGAAATTGGCGGAAAATTTTTTTCAACCATAACCGAAAAACCTGAAAATTTGACGTCTAGAAGTACTAAACGTAATTTGTGGAGCAGCTGACGTGCTATCGATTGAGCAGTACGTGGGTTCTGTACGACCAGTTTGAAGGAAGTTATGAACGAAACAGTTTCCACGGGCTATATTAGTACAAGTTGAACAATATCTCTGAAACCAGTGAAGATCGGCGGTGGTCCTAATTGAAGAAAATGTATATCATGCAGTGGGGAACAGATTTGAAAAAAAGAAATAGCAAAAATTTTTTGATCGGACTGAGATATGACTCTCCAAAAAGGTAGATCAAAAAATCGATAATGCAAATTTTGAAAAACGAACTTCGTAAAAAAATTTCTTAATTTTATATGGATACATACTTCAACTTTTATAGGAATCGGAGACAAAAAATATTTTTTTGTTGCAACGGTTCCTACACCTTCTCAAAAGATCTGTGTTAATGAAATCACTTTGATTTTACGAAAGTTAACCTGTTGTGTCAGAGGAGCAAGCAAAAGAAAATGGACACTGAGGGATTCGAACCACCGAAATTCCGATAGCTATCAAGTTACACTACCACTGAGCTAAGTGTCCGTGTTCGACTGAGTTCGAGTCTCACACTAGGTAGTGCACGGCCATGCTCTACATATAAAGCGGGATACAGTGAGTGTCTGCAATTTCAGTGCTTTGGCCTCCCGGTGCATCTTCCCAGACGAATTCAGAACAAATATGCAGAATGTTCCAAAACGCTGCAATTATCCACAACACATAGGAACAATAGTATATTTAGGTCAATAAACGGCATAAACTAATAGCTAGTAACGTACCATATCACTTCACACTGATCCTATTTTTGATTGGCAGTTGGGCTCCTACCACGACTTTTCTGAATGTTTAATCAATCTGAAATGCTACCGTGTTTTTCATACTCGCCCGTTTGTGCATTTTGTAGTCGCCGTGATTCAGATTGAGGGGGAAGATTCCCTTTGCCATCCCTACTTTACAATATACAATTTATCTGTCAAAGAACTCGGCATGCATCCATCTACGCAGTAGCTAGACACAATGGGCAAGTGAAATGTGAATGGGAGGGAGGGGGGTTATTTACAACTCTTATTAGTTTATAAGAGGGAATTAGAAGGGTAATGGAGACAGGAAAGGGAGGGATTAGGAGTCTTCGAATTATTCCTTGCTAACAGTCTCGTTTGTAAAATTCTCTCTCGTGCACCCTGTGGAAAATTTGTGCCAAACCCGCCTCGGATAACGCGCGCTCTCTCTAAACTCGCTCGCATCATCGATATGCGGCGTGTACCGCAAAATAGCAGCGAAGTTATAGCCGGCTGCTATTTTGAACTAGCTCGGGTTAGAGGTCAGCTCCTCGCCTGCTCCATTTGGGATAGGAGCAGCGCCTGCCACGGATCTAAGAAAGTGTCGGGGAAAGTTTCACCGTTTCCTTCGCTGTTTTCTCCTTCTCGTTCACATCAACATCGATTGTGTAGTAGATAAGAGCCCTTGTAAGAAGGTTAACAGTCTTGGTCCACTCGTTCGTTGAATCAATCCAGATCGAACCCTCCAGATACGCATTGGTCATATCCCACAGAAAAGAGTCATCCAGAACCATCGAGTGCACTACCTGAAATATATCTTCATTTCTAAAAATCCCAATTCCCCTCCCAAGAATATATCACGCCTGTCGCGTACGGATCACATCAAATCGGGGGTGGGGGGAGGGGGGGGGGTAGGGTAGTTGTTGTTACATATTCCAACTACCTATGTTTTTTTCAATTGTCGATAGCCAATGTCGATGTCGATGGCTTGATCCAGAGATTAAATACCCACTGTAAGGGCAAACTAAACATCCTCCCAGCGTGGCAGAAACTCGGTGAACAAAAATGTTTACTTCTGCCAAAGGCACAATGTTTCCTTACGGTTGTGGCAAATAGCCTAGCTAGTTTTAGTAAGCACTTGATCGATCTCCTTCCCAGGCCTACCCTAGGGCCTGACCGACTGTTGCATTTACAGTGGTATTTAATCTCTGGCTTGATCGCAAGATGCTACCGTTTTTTCCTACCTGCGAAGTCACCTGCCGTATACGGTAGGTGACTTCGCAGGTAGGTGACTTTCTATCGCATTGTATTTCGTTTCTTCTAGTGATCTGAAGAATATTATAGAACCTATGTTGTTAGCGCATGTGCCCATCAGTCATAGCTCAGAAGAATGTACCATAGAGGTAACCTTCATGCGTAGAGTCCGAAAATCAAAAAAACTTAAATTTAAATTGGGCTCAGCTCAAACCCGGATGAGATATGCTTCATAATTTATGAAAAAAATGAAATTTTCAATTTTTGTCAGAATATCCTGAAACGCTTTCTAAGCTATATTTTCAGAATGCTGGTGACCAGATAAGTTTTTCTTATGTTGGCAACATGCCGTTAGCTCATCGTTACAAAACGATTTGTTTCGATCAAAAAATACAAAATTCATTATAAAAAAATCCTCGCTATAACTACCGACGTTTTATTGCATATATAAATTCTCCGTACAAAACTACACTTGGTGATCTACTTTGCTAAATAAATCGTACCCTTGACGTTGACTTTGTGAGACAAAAAAGCAAAAAAATGGAAAAAAAATTTTTTTGGAAATATCCAATCATATCAAAGTCAAAAATTGCGTGTATTATTTTCACTTCTTACACATAATATATTAAAATTAATTGCATTGACTTTTGTAACAATTATTTTTTTCAAAAACCATGACAAAAACCATGGTCATGGTAAAAAATTTGAAAAAAAATCTGTAAACAATAAATACATTATGCTACAGTATCGGTGGCCGAACGAGAGCGAAGAATGGAGGATAAATATCTTTCATGATTTGGACCATGAGCCGGTCATGGTTTTAGAAAAAAAAATTGTTCCAAAAGTCATTGCAAAGTCATTGTAATTTATTGTGTGAGAAGTGAAAAAAATACACGCAATATTTGACTTTGATATAATTCAATTATTTATCATGTCAGGCAATAGTGCTCAGATGAGGATGGGCCGGAATTCTTCGTTAGTTGCATTCCACCATTGGGGCCCGATTGCTCGTTTCAGGTCATCTCTCCATCGGGTATTGGGGTGGCCTTGGGGGCGTTTCCAGTTGTAGGGGGTCCACATCGTAATTGCCCGCGTCCAATGGTTGATTTCCATTCGCCTTATCTTCAAGGCCCATTTCGCTTTCCGTTTAAGTGCCTCCTTATTCCAGTCTCGAATTTGGGTGATTTTGACTTTGATATGGTTGGATATTTTCTAAAAAAATTTTTTTTTTTGCTTTTTTGTCTCACAAGGTCATCTTCAAGGGCACGATTTATTTAGCAAAGCAGACCACCAAATGTAGTTTTGTACGGAGAATTTATATAAGCAATAAAACGTCGGGAGTTATAGCGAGGATTTTTTTTATAATGAAATTTTTATTCTTTGATCGAAAAAACCGTTTTGTAACGATGAGCTAGTGGCATGTTGCCAACATAAGAAATACTTATCTGGTCACCAGCATTCTGAAAGTATAGCTTAGAAAGTGTTTCAGGCTATTGTTATGTGATAGAACATGCAAGGATGTTTGAGGGACCTATCATGACACTATTCTGACAAAAATTGAAAATTTTTCAAAAACTTTGAAACATCTCAGCCGGATTTAGCTGGGCACAATTTAAGCTTGATTTTCGGACCCTACGCATGAGGGCAACTTTTCAGCTTATGTTAAGTTTCACTAGTACGGACCCTTCAGACAGAATCTCAATCCTGTCAGAAAGTGTCTGATATGTATGTATAGGGAAGGTGACGATGATTCGAATGATATATTAACGCACCCATAACTCGGGAGCTGGCAAAACATTTCATATGAAAAACTTTTTAAAAGCATAATATCTTTTTTTCTCAACACCTTCCGGTTCATTCATCCCTCTCGCCATGAATTACAGGGCGTCTCTCTCATTCCGCATTGTTCAACGAGCATAGAGGTATTGAGAATGAAGAATATTATGCTTTCAAAAAGTTTTTCACATGAAATGTTGTGCCAGCTCCCGAGTTATGGGTGCGTTAATATATCATTCGGAATAATAAAAAAAAGAAAAAAATACAAGAAGAAAGCACCTTCATAGAGATTAGTAGTGAGAGTATAGTACTTGCAAAGGCAGAACTAGTTTCGTAGGAGAAGTGATCGGTGAGAATAGAGAGACGAGTAGCTGCTTCGATAAGACGAGTCAATAGATGAGACCTGAATGACTGACAGTCACACCCTCCCATGCGTCGACTCACGAGTAGTGCCTACCCACTTTTTTAGTATGGACTTCCCGGGGTTCATGGTCAAAATCGATATTTTTGATTGTCGATTGGTTAACCCAACCTATAGTGGGATGGCCGCTAACGTACGTTACTCTAGCTTTCGCTGTAGGATAACTATTTTACAAAGTTGTGCCAAATGAATCGGGATTGTTTGCATAAGTTGACATTCGGTACCGCATTGTTCGAAAGGTATAGTGCACTTCCGCTACCGTACTGTACTACTGTACGGGTTACTGTAGCTTTCTCTGCGGGATCAATATTTTACGAATTTGCGCCAAATGAGTCGGGATTACGTTTATGAGATGATATTCGATACGGCATTAAACGACAGGTATGCTGTACCTCGGCTAACCATACCCTTGGCGATAGTAACCTTGCTTACAGTAGACAGATTTAAACGTTTTTTGGATCGAGTCGGGATAAATTGTATGACTTGACATTCAGTGCGGCATTGGCGAAAGATATACCATACCTCAGCTAAGTACTCCGTGATACTGGCGATTCTTAACAAACCCAATTTCAAGTACGAGTTTTTTTTTTAAATTTAAAAATAATCTTCGAAACGATAAAAAAAACTGAACGAAACTGAACGGAACTGAACGGAAAAATCAGGAACACTTTAATCGGCTGAATTCTTATTTTGTATGATATTTTGGGCCCGACGTGGGCACGACCACTCGGGGGCACTCTGAATGGTCGGGAAACCTGGTTACGAGGTACTATGCAAAAGTTCAAGAAGTGGCAAAGATGAAGATTTTGGGAGATGGTCAATGCTTGGTTCACTATGAAATCGAATGAAACCGGGGCGGGTACACTATGCAAAACTATCAATAATTTGCTGCCCATGTGTGTTTTGTGCTCCTCTGCTAATTACCAAGTGATCCTATTTCGCTGCACTGCCTTCTCCTCGCAAAATGGAATTCAAATGACGCTTATAAAGTAGCAGCCATTTCACGTATTTTCTCTTACAAAACACATATTGTCACTTCTATTGCGTAATTCATGGGTTCTCAAATCCGCCAGTTCGCCGCATCGAAAATAGGCAGGGAGAGGGGAGGGGGCGGGCCAAGGGGGCGGAGATTTTAATAAGCTAATTAGCGAAAAGGGCATGGAGCACGCATGCGTCGCGTATTTAAGACAATTCTCTCGTAAATCACATAAGTCAAATGAAACGTTAAAAGATGAGCAGGTGAAAATGGTCATAGGAATTGCCGTTTCCCGCACGGAAAATATACCGTATTTTTTGGCGCGTTGTTTAATCTTTTTTTCGGCTCCACCGGTTTTAGATACTGGGGTCGAGCACCCGTGTAATTACTTGCCGTGTTCAATAGAGAATCTTTTATTCATCGAATTAGATGGATAAACTCTAGAAATAACTACTGAAAATATGAGAAAAAACGACAAATTATGAAGAAAATGGAGGGGCGGAGTCAAGTTGAGTGCCGCGCACTTGTCACATTTAGTCCACATCAGGCTACCTGTGGAACGCATTTTTCTCTCTCAATATTTGTGTGGAACGCAAACAAACCGGTCTCTAGAAATAACTATAATTGCCCACTAATTGTGTGAAACGCAGACAAACCGGTCTCGCAAAAGCTCAGGAAAAATTCGAGACTATCATATTTACAAAGTACACTTATTGTCATGATCATTCGAAATTTCCAGCCCATAACTGACTTATTGTCAGTTATGGGCTGGAAATTTCGACGTTTTTTTCTGGAGCGACCCGCCCGAAACCCATTTCTACGGTTAAAATATTTAAGAAAAAACCCAAAAGATCTCCGTTTGAGACCTTTAAGAGAGACTATCTGACTTGATCGACATATTTGTTCAGAGGCTTGGCACAGCAGGAAAAGTGCGTTGATGAGATAAACATGCCATGTTGTAGTGTGGTCGAGGCTGAGTTGGGGAATGATATGGAAAAAGTGTGAAAACGCTTCTACGCCTCAGGGCATGACGTCATCGGATTTTCCGTTTTTAGAAAACTTCATCAAATGGCGTAATGAGTGGTACCAATCGCTTCCTCATAGAATTTTAAGACTTGACTCCATGAAGTTTTCGTTAATTTTTGATCTAAGCTTGAAAATTTGAAAAATTGGTTTCGAAAAATGTTTTTAAAAAAATTTAATTATTTTTGTTGTTTGCCTGTGCAAGTGAGAAGATTTTATTTGTGATATGCAATGCCATAACAATGATAGTTCAACTGTGTGAAGTGATGTTTGTACGAGGGGCATCAAGCTTGTTCAGTATGCTGAAAATGAATGGGTTATTGGAATTGTGGTGTACTTACAGTAACCCGGAGTGATTTTCAAGTATTATCCGGCAGGTTCGGGGGTGGGTCCGCCGAAAGCCCTAGTAACGTACTATTGCGTAGTTAACGTACAATGGATACTGTGGCTTCCAGCGCAGTTTTGATAGCATTGGGACTTTTTACCTTGTCACTGTAAGTACACCATAATACCAAGAACTCATGCATTTTCAACATACTGAACAAGCTTGATGCCCCTCGTACAAACAACCCTTCACACGGTTGAACTATCACTGTTATAGCATTGAATATCACAAATAAAATCTTCTCACTTGCACAGGCAAACAACAGAAAAATAATTAAATTTTAAAAAAAATGTGCGAAACCAATTTTTCAGGCTTAGATCAAAAATTTGTGAAAACTTCATGGAGTCGAAAAAGTCTTAGAATTATATGAGGAATGGATTGGTACCACTCATTAAGCCATTCGATAAAGTTTTCGAAAAACCGGAAACTCCTGTGACGTCATGCCCTGAGGCGTAGAAGCGTTTTCACACTTTTCCATATCATTCCTCAACTCAGCCTCGACCACACTACAACATGGCATGTTTATCTCATCAACGCACTTTTCCTGCTGTGCCAAGATTAATTCGACTGAGCCAGGTAGTCTCTCTTAAATGTTGTCATAATATAAGGCTGTTAAGAAAGTCTTGCCCGATTTCACGTTTCTTGAAAAATCCTCCAATTTTCTTTCCTAAGTTCCCGATCTAAATATTTATAGGCACGTTAAATGTAATGAGTCTTCCTCTTTATGTTGCCACTTTCTCATGCCTATGCATTTATACCGGCGAGAAATATGAATGGAGAAATTGGGTCAGGTCTATTTCAACTCGAACTTTTCAAACGATTACAGTTCTACGGTGGAATGAGATAGGACTCCATTCAAGTGGTTTATGATAAAGGAAGTATATAATGAATTCGTGATGAATTATTGAACTCAACCACCACATCGGGCTTCTAAGAAAATGGGTGTCATATCTAGAAGAGGCGCGCAAACGATGTTGAGTATAAATGTTTTTGACTTAGCGGCGCTGCCCGAATGAAGCTAACTCCCAAACTCTGCACATTTACAGCGCCTTCTACTACTGTTAGAATAGCATTGTCCATTTTGAGTGACAGACTGTCGTCGCCGTGTTGGTTGATTAGTCAAATGATGTTCGAAATTCGCCATTGAAATAGGCAGTTCATCGAAAGTTACTATTTCTGATCAGAGTCTATGATCTCGTTCTTACGCTCATTTTGTAGCTAATGTCCACTGATTAGTCGGGCAATAATTGAATTTGTCAATCTTTTATGCGACACTTCATAAACGAACATTCTAGAAATTGAGATTTTACCGTAATTCAGAGTGTATCGAACTTTTAATAATTTTGGGTTTTTGAAAACATTCAGAGGATCACATTTCGAAATAACAATTGTTGCATAATAGCAAAGTGTCAGCAAGAAAAACGCGCACCACTAGATCTGGATCGCATCGCATTGGAAATTGTCAGTCGAAATCATCCAGACACTACTTTTGACGGACAGGTCGTCTTTGAACCACCACAACTTTTGAAATACGTTTGATAGCTAGACACTCTAACTATAATATTAGAGGGGGATTAAACTACTATCTGTGTTTCTACAATGAGCTCTTGGAAACAAATTCCCTGCGAGAAACTAGCTCTAATAGCTTTTACGATATGCTTGCTGGAAAACATGAATCATATTTTGGATCTTCTCTTGGATATCAATCTAGACAGGGCAATATCCATTGTTGGGTGTCATTATCAAACAGACCTCGTACAAGATCCAATGAATAAATGGAACATTGATTTGAACTTCGAGAGAACTGACAGCTCAAAGTTCATATTGAAAATCGGGCAAGACTTTCTTAACAGCCTTATAGTTCTCACTCACCAAGCAATGTGCCCCGCTAGTCCCATATGCCGAAGAGCAAGAGAACGCTCATGTCTCATGACCCAGAAAGGCGACAAAAGATGGAAAACGAGCTTAGGAGTTGAAACAGCAGATGTTAGAACAAGAGAGGGCTGCTAGGGAGAGCTCAAGCGAGAGGGAGGCGGGTGAGCGGGGGAGAGGAAAGGAAGAAAGCGTCAGTGACATAAAATAAAGTCAAAATGCGAGCCGTCGCTTTTTGTAATCTCGCTATTCTGAATCGATCAAAAAAAATGTCAAAAAATATTAAGTTTGAAGGAAAATAGAACATTTTCAAAACACTTTCAATATCGGGCCAAATAGAGGGTATTTTGAAAGCATTCTGAAAATCTGGCGATTCACGAATATAACAATAATATATGCATGTAATACCAATATCAGCTCCTGTTGGTGTGGAGAGCAATTGCGCCGGCTCGCAAAAACTCCAGAACCAACGGTTAAAAATTATTAAGACTTTAAATACGAATTACATAAATTCCACCAGTTTGCAGTTTTTTCTGCCTGCCTCCTTCAACTCTATGGTATACTGTAATGCAGTTATGTCAAGCTGCGACTTGTTCTTCTCAATTTGGCAGTTTTTTTACCTTTGCGACCCGGCCATTATCAAATTTTGCGATCCGCCGTTCTATATCGAGTATCTAGCCCATCACTGCTTATTGTACAAACTCTCGGCGCATGAGGTCACTTTTAGCGAACAACGTTGTAAGCTTAGATGGAAAATATAAATGGGTTTTGCGCTTATTGTTGTAGTCATGGCATGTTCTATTTCCATTTTCAAAAATTGACCGAATCGGTAAATGCCACGGCGACCACAAAATGAAAAGGACGAGTGTGAAAAACACGGTAGGATTCCAGATTGATCAAAATATTCAGAGAAGTCGTGGTAGGAGCCCCGCGGCTGATTAAAAATAGGACCGGTGTGATCTGAGGTGATGCGTAAAATACGTTACTAGCTGTTAGTTTATGTCGTTTATTGACTAAATTTGACTACAATTTCTTTATTTTATGGGTTTCGAACATTCTGCGTTTTTTAAACACAAAATCAAAGAGATCGGTGCTCTAGTCGCCTCGGAAGATGCACGTTGAATCAAAAGCACAATAAACTGAGACGCTCTCTTTATCTCGTTGCACCAGTTATACAGTGTCGCCGGAAAGTATTGGAACACTTTTGTTTTCTGTTATAACTTTTGAGCGAAGCAATCCTCCTGAAAGTTTTTATTGAAGATAGAGAATCCATCGGAGAATGTCATGCTTGCACTACCGTAGCCTGGAGATTGATTCATATTGCGTAATGATGACGCAACTGGACACCACTTTTTTCGAAAAATTATATTTCATATGAACGTATTTCTGTCTTGGTAATAAAATTTCTGTGTTGAGACATTGTGAGGGACTACTCAGGAAAAAAGTTTCAAGCAGCTGCGATTTTTCTCCTTTCCAGCAGCCTCGCTGCAAAATTGGGGCAGCAAACTCGTAACTCCGCTCCCAGATAAGATAGAGACTCGTTCTAGGGCTCAAAATGATACGTTCGGTGTGCCCAGACATCCCTGATAGTTTGGTAACGATTGATACCCCAAATTTAACGATACACAACTCCAAGGGTGAATTTTCTAAAAATGTGGTTCCTGTACAGGAACGACCCAAAATCATCAAAGAATCAATGCCTAACTTTTGTAGCAGCATAAATTTTTCCTGCATGCTGCGATCGGATTCCTGCGCCCCCTGGTTTCCGAAACGGAAGAGAGTAGAGAGAGATAGGGGGCGGCGCGACCGTATGTAAAGGGAGAGGCGAGACATCCGAAACTAACGCGCGTCAGGGATCCGATCGCAGCAAGCAGGTAGAAAATGCTGCTGCTACGAAAAGTTAGGCGTTGATTCTTTGATGGTTTTGGGTAGTTCCTGTATAGGAACCAAATTTTTAGAAAATTCGAGTTGTGTATAGTTAAATTTGGGGTATGCCGAACGGATCATTTTGAGCCCTCGAACGAGTCTCTATATTATCTGGGAGCGGAGTTACGAGTTTGCAGCCCCAATTTGGTTTAATTACCCAAGTTTGAGAAATCCCTCATCATGTCCGCTGCCAAGGTTGATATCGACACCGTCGCCGATGCTATCTCTCCGTCCAAGAACGTCGAAGCCGTTAAGGAGTCTACTCCTACAAAGAGAAAGGCTGAGGAGGTCGTGGAGGAAGTTGAGACCAAGAAGGCTCGTGTGAACGAGCCCGCCGACACCACCGAAGAGTCCAAGCCCGAAGCGCCTGCTGACGAGAATAAGTCTGAGGAGGAAGCTGAGAAGGAGGCCGAGGAGACTGTCGAGGTTGAGAAGCCCGACTCTCAGGCCGAAGAGGCCAAGACTGAGGAAGTGTCTACGGCTCCTTCCGATGAGGACCGTGAGCAGGCCAGAAAGGTGATTTCTGCTGCCTTCGCTAAGAAGGAGGTTGAGAACGCCGAGGACAAGACTAAGTCTGTCGAGGAGAAGATCTTCACTGCCAAGGGAGCCAACAAGACTGAGTTCCTTCACTTCGCATACTCTGTTGCCTTCAACATTGCGACCGTTGAGGAGTTTGCTTACTCCTTGGAGGACGCCGACAAGGAGATCAGCGTCGAGGGAATTACTGAGGAGACCAAGGCGAAGATCACCGACAAGGTCGAGGGATTTGTCAAGAACGCCGAAGCTGACTTTGACTTCGACGCGCTCACCGTAAGCAGTCAGTAATTCAATTCACATAGTTGCTAAGTTCGTTTCACATTGTTTGATTACATTACAAACCGATTATCTACTTTCACACTCACTGATGTTCGCAAACTGTAACATTTAATCAATACTGTAAATTTTGCAACAAGGCTACTGGAAAGGAGCAAAATCGCAGCTATTTGTAACTTTTTTCTGAGTAGTCCCTCACAATGTCTCAATACACAAATTTTATTACCAAGACAGAAATAGGTTCCTATGAAATATATTTTTTCGAAAAAAGTGGTGTCCAGTTGCGTCATCATTATGCAATATGATTCAATCTCCAAGCTACGGTAGTGGAAATCGAGTTCTTTACTCATCACAGAAACACGGGGTAAAGTAGCCGAGGTACGGTATACCTTTCGTTCGATGCCGCACCGAACGTCAACTCATACAAGAAACCTCTTCAGTAACACCGACCCAGCATACCCATTCAATCAGGTTAGATATAAATCGATCACGAATGAATATTATCCATTTATCGATCTCTTTTGGGAACCGAACACCGACTCGTTTTGTGCAACTACGTGAAATAGTGGTCCCGCAGCGAAAGGTAGTGCAACCCTGTTTATCGATTTTGGTTACTGTAGATCATACGGCTATAGGGTGGGTTGACCAATCGATAATCGAACATATCAATTTTGACCATGAACCATGACCATGGTGAGGAGTGCCTACCAAAAAAAGTTTGTAGGCACTTCCAAAGTGCCGGCCGTGGGAGGCTACAGTAGCCGCCAATATTGTGTGAGATTGGTATTTTTTCAATTGTATCTTATTCATAGTTTCGGATCTTTCCAATTTCTTGAGAGGATTAATAATTTATGATTCCCAGCGATATGATCTAGTTCATTACATGCTGCATTGGTCGTGCGACCTCGTGCTTCAAAGTGGTTGTGTAGGTGCAAACTCGCTTGTGAAGTTTTCTTCTCCGCTAAATTCGGAATTGCTGGAAATAGCGAAACGGTTATGCGTGCGTGATAGAGGAACTCTTGGGCTATCGAATTCATTTTTTGCTTATGACATTAACTGTCGTACAAACCGTGCTGCACGTGCTACATGTGGTGTACTTTTCTGGGAAGTATTCAGTATAATTTCCGTTTACAATGAGGAATCAGGCTTATTCGTGTGGTTTATCACCGTGGAGTCATTGCACATCCAGTGTACAAGTATGGACCGGATACCTCCTACTTCATAACTTGCAGCAAGATTACGTAACTTTTGCAGCATACTTTTTTGCCATGCAGCAACTATCGTGCAGATTTTTTTAGCGGAGAAAAAAACTTCACAAGCGAGTTTGCATCTACACAACCACTTTGCAGCACGAGGTCGCACGACCAATGCAGCATGTAATGAACTAGATCATGTCGTTTGGAATCATAAATTATTAATCCTCTCAAGAAATTAGAAAGATCCGATAACAATGAATAAAGATACAATTGAAAAATACCAATGCCACGCAATATTGGTGGCTACTGTATGCTGCCAGTGAAGGAATGAGATTCTGAGATGTCAGATAAACACATCATCTTACAAGGGAAGAATGGACAATAAAAAGATAAAATGGCGACGCACCAGACAGATGGAGGAAGATGAGATTGTAGACGAAGAGTAGTTAATGACAGAGATCGGCACGATGACAGAATAGAAAATGAGATGGAGACACAGGAATCAATACGATCTCAATATAAGCCGTACCATATGAGCCCATTTGCGATAGAGCCGGGCAGCACACTACGGGTGCCGGCACTCTCAAATGCGAAATGAGAGATGAACATAATTTTCGGCACTTTTGATGGTGTTGATCACGATTAAGTGTTTAATTTAATAACTCTCCGACCAGATATTCAAATTCAAAAATTTAACTAAATTCACAATTTTTAAGCGATTTCTCTAAACTATCTTGTCAAACTTCGGAGAATAAGATCTTGATGTGTTGCTATTTCACTAGTAAGAGAGACTATCTGACTCAGTCGAATTAATCTTGGCACAGCAGGAAAAGTGAGCTGTTGAGATGCCACGTTGTAGTGTGGTCGAGGCTGAGTTGAGGCATGATATGGAAAATGTGTGAAAACGTTTCTACGTCCCAGGGCATTACGTCATCAGAATTTCCGGTTTTTCAAAAACTTCATCGAATGGCCTAATGGATGGTACCAATCGATTCCTCATAAAATTCTAAGACTTTTTCGACTCCATGAAATTTTCGCTAATCTTAGATCTAAGCTTGGAAAATTCAAAAATATATTTTAAAATTCAATTAAAATATTTATGTGTAGTTTCCCTGAGGAAATGGCAAAGTTTTATTTACGTAATCCAATACTATAACAATTATGGTTCAACCATGTAAAGGTATGTTTGTAATGAGGCCATTAAGGATGATCAGTAGGTTGAAAAGCGTCGTCCCCATGGAATTATGGTGTGCCTACAGTAACCCGGAGTAATTTCCAAGTACAATTTGGGAATCTCTGGATGGGATGGGGAGTCGTGTCGGTGATATACACCTGGTGGCCTGAAGTTACTCATGCAGTATACAACGGATACTGTAGCTCGCAAAGATTTTGGAATATTCTCCGGGTTACTGTAGGCACACCATAATTCCAAGGGGACGACGCTTTTCAACCTACTGAACATCCTTAATGGCCTCGTTACAAGCATACCTTTACATGGTTGAACCATCATTGTTATAGTATTGGAATACGCAAATAAAACTTTGCCATTTCCTCAGGGAAACTACACATAAATATTTTAATTTAAATTTTAAAATGATTTTTTGAATTTTCCAAGCTTAGATCAAAGATTAGCGAAAATTTCATGGTGTCGAAAAAGTCTTAGAATTTTATGAGGAATCGATTGGTACCATCCATTAGGCCATTCGATGAAGTTTTTGAAAAACCGGAAATTCTGATGACGTAATGCCCTGGGGCGTAGAAACGTTTTCACACATTTTCCATAGCATGCCTCAACTCAGCCTCAGCCACACTACATCGTGGCATGTTTATCTCATCAGCTCACTTTTCCTGCTGTGCCAAGCCTCTGAAGAAACATTTTGAGTCAGATAGTCTCTCGTAACACTTCAGAAATATAACAGACGCTTTCTGGCAGGATTGTGATTCTGTCTGAAGGGTTCGTGCTAACGAAAATTAGCATATGTTGAATAGTTGTCCTAACACGGGACACACCAAAATTCACAACTATTGGAGGGTCGTACATGTTTCTGGCGTAAAATTTATTTTCGGGTTTTATCTCAGCCGGGTTTGACGGAGCCAATTTTCATGTTTATTTTCGGACTCTACCCATCAAGTTTCCAAAAATGGGATAAAATTTGTCCGATTATTCGCAAAAACAATTTCAGGACGGTCATTTTTATGTTTTGACCAAAAATAAAATAACAAAAATGACTCTACCCATCAAACTTGATGGGTAGAGTCCGAAAATAAACATGAAAATTGGCTCCGTCAAAACCTGGCTGAGATATGTTACAAAATAGCATAAAACCCGAAAATAATTTTTTGCCAGAAACATGTACGACCCTCCAATAGTTATATGTTCTTTATATTTTCTGAAAGTTGATGCCAAGAGGAGGGTTTTTAGTGTTAGCAACTTGTCGCTAAGGCATCGGGAGAAAAGTTGTTTTTGGTCAAAACATAAAAATGACCGTCCTGAAATTGTTTTTGCGAATAATCGGACAAATTTTATCCCATTTTTGGAAACTCCATGAAAAAAACTACTTTAGCGGTCTTGAAATGCCGTGGTCTGTCTTAGTGCCAGGCGTGTAAAGAGATATGTAGGAGATCTCTGACATCCTCTAATATACGGCACTACTAGCTAAAATTATAGTACACCTACCGAAGGAAATGAAAGATGTTTTGATACCGGAGTTGTCGAGATAGGGAGAGTGGAAGAAGGAAAGGAGAATGTGGATGAAGAGGAGCGAAGATGACTCGATCGATACTGAACCATTAGAGACAAATGGTGCCATCTCAGATTGGAGGAGCCATGTCGAGAGAAGGGAGACGACCTTATAGTACGTGAATGAATTAAGTAATCGTATATTCGACTCATTACAATATCCCTACTATACCTTGTGGATGACATTGGCACAGGCGAGGGGCAGTTTCATTGCTTCTCCCAGTAGTGTGAGGAGAGAGTTGGTAGCAGATTGAGATGAGAAGAGGACTGAATGGTAGAGGAGCACACCTGAACAGATAAGATACAGATTTTGGGTACCATGCCTTGGAACCGAGATATATAGATTGAAATGGGGGTACTTCTTGGATCCTAAAACGCGATTTTCTTAGGGCCATAACTTGGTTCAAAATGGGCAAAAAGTCTCGTTATCGGGATCAAAAGAAAGAGAATTATGATTATTTAAGTAAATACTAATCTAGAGTTAGTTGAAGAACCACAAGTGTCACCTAGATCTAACTCTAATTCTAGTATTCAAAGGCCCGCCTTCAATACAGTGTCCTGGACCCTGCACATCTTAGAATCCTATTCACATCTTGTACTTTGGCTTCTGCTACGAGAAGATAGTTCTCTCGTAGCCTATTTGATGTTAATGTGCCTTCGTAGATAAAGTAGCGTTTATCCTACGAGTCGACAATCAACGGAGTGGAACCACATATATAACACTAAGAATCCAAGATCCTTGACTTCTAATTTATGTTCTAATTCATCACTTCCTATTTTGTATTTCTTCTTAGAATTTGCTCTACCTAAGTGTAATGAATTGCACTTGTGTGCAGCCAAGGGGAGTTGCCACTCTTCAGACCAACTAACTATAGAATCGATTGCGCTCTGGAGAGAGGTGGGGGAGTCCATTTTTTAAAGTTACCGGGAATCCACGGAATAATTTTGAATTCGCGGTATTCCCTGATGATCAATGTCTGCGTCGCGTGTCGCGTCGCGGTCTTATTTTGGAAGCTCTTTTTCTCATTCGATGTTTTCGTTACATTAATTCTAACATGAAAATAAATTTCAATAAATAATGCGGCATTGAAGTATGTAAAAAAATGAAGCGAAAAAAGGCTGGAGCGCCATAAAACAGCATGATGAAATATTCACATTTGAATTTGCGCGAACTTTCCTGATGATCAGTGCTCTATTTTCGGACACTTGGAGCTTTCGGATACATCGATTTCTGACTTTTTTTACTTCAACTGCCTTTTTTTACGGCACTTGTCTATTCGATTCCGTCGTAAGATCAGACCTCATAAACGTGGATTCCCGATAACTTTAAAGGGCCGCGGCATCGAAAATTGATTGAGGCTCAGAACACGCAGAAATGTTGTGCGATCACAAAAAAAAGTAAAAAATATAATTTAAAAAATTTTCCTTGAATTTTCTGCAATTTTCAAAGTTCATGACCGGAGCCGGCTTTTATACACCGGTACGTGGGAAAAGACACCACCGAAGCACACCACATGTACCGGTCGCTTT
This sequence comes from Pristionchus fissidentatus, assembly GCA_036245785.1. Classification (NCBI taxonomy): domain Eukaryota; kingdom Metazoa; phylum Nematoda; class Chromadorea; order Rhabditida; family Neodiplogasteridae; genus Pristionchus; species Pristionchus fissidentatus. The sequence continues at coordinate 23,533,677 of BTSY01000005.1, read as the reverse complement.
TCTCGGCTATTTTAGTGATTTTATACGGTGTTAGTTATATTTTTTGTACATTTTTCGGATCAGAATATTGATTTGCGAAGGTTACTGAAACGCATCGGAAGAGCACAATTGGGGGAACCGCATGCACCATCAAGGGTCTTAGAGGGTTCGATGACGCTGCAGCTCTCGGGAAGACCTTCTGGAATAACGATTATGCAAAAGTAGCAATTCCAATTATGAGGCTTGCTATCTAATTTATCTTTAAGAACAAAATACGATTTTGGCGTCACGCTATCTGGCGCCAACGGGAACTCCACATGCAAAGTGAATCTATCGTGATGAGCACTCTCGATAACCTCAATTCACAGAGCTTTCGTGAATTTATTTTTTTACTCTGCTAGTCCGTGCTCGATTCTTATCCAAAGCGCCTCATATATTTAGGATGACGAACCTCCATGTGCAATCTCGGGAGATAATTGAATGGCCGACGCAACATTGGTCATCCATCGAATCAGCCAATATCTACAATATAATCATCGATATAGAATAACGCCTAATTTCTCTTCAAGTTGTATACGAAACTAATTCCGAATCTCTTTCATTACACTCTTTCTTTTGCAATTGCTATTTGTGCGGACAAATATATTTTATGATTCTCTGTGAGTTGAGTTTATCGAAGGCGTTTCTTGATTATTAAAGATAATTTTTAAAAATGCAACTTTCTTCAGTTTAATTTCTGAACTTGTTATTGCACACAAATCGGACCGGCATGAAGAGAGAGGAATCCAAATCCAAAATTTGAGCGAAATCTGTCATCATATCTCGAAATAAGCAGACATACAGTCATAAAGTGCGTTGAGATGGTAAGTAACTTGAAGAGTTATGCCCTCTATCTACGCCGTTCTCTTGGCACTCACTGCCACGCTTTCTCATCACGCACTACATCTTCCCCGTGGCTTTTTATGCGTTCTTCCCTAACGGGTAAACGAGAGAACGTGGGAAGTTTGAGAGTGCGGAGATGCCAAGCGTAAAAGAGAAGATAAATTTTAGATTTTCAATGCATTTTATGACTTCTCATTTCGAGATCCGGTGACAAATTTCGCTCAAATAATAGATTTCGATTCCTATCGTCAAACCGGTTCGATTGGTGTACAAGAACAATGTCAGAAATTACTCTGACGAAAATAACATTTGAAAAATAATTTTTTAATAATAAAGAACGGTTCATTCGATGGGCGTAATAGTAATTAATTTCTGCACCGGAAACCATAATGACACAAAATGAGTTTTTACAGAATAAGAAATTTGTCAAAAATGCGATTTCGACGCGACGCCTCCTGGAGCGAACGAGCACCCCACATAAAACATGAGTGTGGCCATCGTCATAGGCACACTTGATAGCCTCACATTACAGAGAATTGCCATTTTTCGCATGTATTTTGAATGTTTTTTTTTCGACTGTACGGCGAACGGCTTTAGGCAGTTTGAATTTTCGACAACAGCGCGACGATAACAGTTAAGTGTTTTCGAGACTGTCCAATGTTGACAATACGAGTCTACGCTCTGATTTGACGATACGAGTCTTCGGAGAGCAATCCGGAAAATATTTCGGAAAATTAACGCTCGTTCACTATACAAAAAACATTTCTAAGAAAGAAATATGTTTTGGTCAAACACATTTCCGAAATGTTCCTTTTTCGGTTTCTCTGAAATATCTAATCATCCTGGAATTTCTAAAAAAACGCCTCTTCACTATAGAGTACAGGTACAGGCATCCCCTTATCCAGGCTCCAAGTCCTGAGGGAGGGCCAGTGCTAAGGCCAGTGCATAATAGGCCAGTTCAATCCGGAGGGCCCAATCTCTTCTTCGGATCTAGTTACCTTTGTGGTTACACCACTACCAATCTTTACTCATTCGAGCGCCTTGGTGAGGCGGTGGCGGTATGCACAGCCGGGAATCAAACCCCGGTGTGGAACGGAATGAAACTGGGAGGGCGCCTTAGACCACTACACCACTTCGACCACTACCAAGGAGAGCGGATGGCCTAGTGGTGTAATGCACTGCTTGCCAGACGAAGGGTCACGAGTTCGATCCCCGCCCAGGTTCACCAAGCCCTCCACCCCCCTCATTGGCGGTAAAATTGGTAGCAACATTGATTGCGAAAGGTAACGTGCTCCAGACGCCTAGTCAGCAGGGGATACGTAGACTTGTGCAGCAACCGGCCTTACCGGTCGGCCCCGGCAGAGTAGTCGCTTGTCGACAAAAAAAATTTACCTTTACCTTTTTTACCATAGAGTAATAAATACCAGGTTATTAAGAGAGACTATCTGAGCGGATCGAAATAGTGCTGGCAGTAGACGAAATTTCCGATTGAAAACTGACAACGCTATGTTGTAGTGCATTAGGAGAGAGTTACGACTGTGCCATTCCGAAAGTTCAAAAATGCTTCTACATCTCAGGGCAAAAAATATTGGTACTTGTGACGTCACAAAACTTTCTCGTCAAATCGAATGGAATCTTTCCGATTCTTAGTGCAATCGATAGCCCGTCTTAATACAACTATTTTTCACTTTCGCAACTTTTTTGATCAGAGTTCACGCAGCCGAGTTATTCATAAAAAAATATTTCTTACGTAATTTTCAATACTACCAGATGTCCTGCAAAAATTTTCCCCGTCCTACTACATCGCACAGCAGTTGCGCACAATCTGTGAAAAATAGAGAATTTAAAAGTTTCTGGCAGGAAGTCAAAAACGAAAAAATATACAGAAAAAGAGCAAAATGACAAAAAAGAGCAATTATAAGCCGTCCGGCTTCGGAGAGATAAAGTACTGTAAGTATTCTCGTCAAACGGTTTAAATTTATTTGAAATACTTAAATAGTTTCACATTTTTCACTCTGAGTGTATCACGCCTGTCCCGTAAGGATCGGATAAAGGGTGGAACATACAAAACGTCGAACATGAGTTAGATACAGTTTTGGATAGCCATTGGGGTACCATGGAAGGTCCCGCAAGCGTTTGTCCCACAATTTGATTTCCTCGACGATAGACGACGTCGAAGTTTGAGGGAGGCAAAAGTAGTGCCTCTTTGGAGCTCTGTAGCTCCGCCCACAGTAACAATAGAGAAAAGCCTCTAACAGAACATTTGTGGGGAATCATCTCAAGAATTGCCCTGACTAATTGGGCCCAACTTATAATGAGAACTAATAAGTCAGGCTAATTAAAACTTCTCATTTGCACCAGAGTGCCCAGGATAATCTCAACGCCATTCGATGCAGCTCACTGAGACGAATCGATTGATATGCTGAACGATCATATATCACTTGAAAATGGCTCTTTCGCATGCGAAAACACTTTTGAACGCCGCCTCTCCCGCGTGAACTCTCGGTGAGAGAGGGAGAGAGACACATGCGCTATTGTGGAGGTTGGTCGATCAAGGCGGTGAAGAAGGAGCACCAGAAGGCACAGTAAGAGTGAGGCATCAGAAGACTACTGAAAAAGTCCAAAGATCAGCATCAGCAAGCTAGGTGTCACCAATCGATAAATGGACCCTCCTCTTTCGATCTACCTAATCGATATTCTAATTATCGATTTTTCGTAGATCACAAAATGGGCGGAGCCTATCGATTGGCGGTGTGGGCGGAGGCGGGAGGTGCTCCCCTCGGCATTGTATCAGTGGGTGGTATCTACAAACGTCTACAGCAACATTGTGTTGGCAGCCTCTGTTATCAAATGTTTGTGGTAGCCCTTCTTTACCCTCAACTTCTTTATGTGGTGTGTATTGGAGAAGGAGGTACGCTCCACCACCCCTTCGAATCTGAATTTGCACAGGAAGGCCTTAGCGAATGTATAGACTAACAAAAATGACTTGCTGCGCATTACCTAGTAAGAATTGACTATGAATTGACGGTGAAAAAAAAGTTGGCAAAAATTGTATGTGGTCAGGCGGAATCGAACCTGAGTCGAGATTTTCGTTTTTCGGGTGATAGAAATTTAAGAAAAACAATATGCAGGGAATGTGAAAATACATCGTCATAATTTTTACTGGATTGGCCATCCATTTCTACACCATGAGCCAACTTTTCAGGACCCGCAAATGATGGGAGATGTGGAAAAAAATCGTCATTTATGTTCAATTTGCAAAAATATCGATTTTTCGGTAACTACTCGAACACAAATTAATTAATCTTCACGAAAACATACATTCAGGCATAACTTTTGATGCTCTTTCGAATGTTATGTAACATGAGGCTATAATACGATTTGTGACGTCACAAACGCCAATTATGCCCTGAGGCGTAGAAGCATTTTTGAATTTCCGGACTTACATAGTCTTAAATCTCATCCAACGCACTACAACATAGCGTTGTTAGTCTCTTATCAAGTATACTCTCCGACCAGGTATGCAAAGTAAAAAAGCCTGGCACAGCAAAAAAAGATATTTTATAAAACTCTGTGATTTAAGGGGGGACTCAATAGCTGTATAGAAATGTGGTCCTCATTCCCATTTGGTCAGTGGTCCGAGAAAATTTCTCGATACTACAATATTACGGAAGTTAATTTCGTAGAAACGAGTATAGATACAACACGTATCTTCATAAGACATCGCATCATCCGGCAATATATACAAAACATTATTTTGTGCTTTTTACGAAATACAATTTAGGTTCCAATAAAATAGGATATCACGGCTCTCACAAGGCTATCACGCCGCCTACCTCGCGATCACGATAGGATCTGCAGTATCCAATGGAGTGTTTTCGCTCTCACCACCCATCCATCCACCGAAAATATCCACTCCGTTGTTCTCCATATCGGGGAAGGTTTCCTGTACGCGATCGAGTAATTAGATAAATGCCATCTTGTTTATCGATAAAACAAGCTCTATTTTGAAGTGGATTGAACAATTCATACATATTCATTTTCCCAGGGGGCTGTATAATCTGTTAGAAGTTGGCCAACTTTTCCTTTTTCTTTTTTCGTCAGTTTTTGACTTAATCTTAATTTCTTTACTATGGTTCGATAAAGCACGATGCAAAAGTAAGAATGCTCAAGAAATAAACATAAAATATAATGTTAGTGGCTATCAATCCGTGTTAAAGATGGCCGAAAACTAGAACTTTGTTTTGGGAAAGCTGGACAGTGACGAGAGAGCACGCGAATCGAGGACAGGGAAAAGTATGCATGTTTTGTTTACGTTAATTGCGAAAATGCGCTCTCACTTATTCATGTGCTCTCTCGTCACTGTCTAGCCCACGAAACAGAAGATCGCCAACTTCTAATTTAAAGATGGCCAACTTTTAGTTTTCATTGAAATCTCCCAGTACAATAGAACGTACTCGAGCTATTGGGAGCGACTGGTGGTCAATTTCGAATGGAGAATATATATCACGAAGAGATCAGCATGCTTTCTAACCTTCGTTTTACCCGCATGATACTGATTCTGATTCTGATTCTTTTAGTTTTCGGCCATCTTTAACACGGATTTGCTAGCCGCTAACATTATATTTTATGTTAATTTCTTTGGCATTCTTACTTTTTCATCGTGCTTTATCGAACCAACGTAAAGAAATAAAGATCAAGTCAAAAACTGGCGAAAAAAGAGAAAAAAAACGAAAAGTTGGCCAACTTTTAACAGATTATACAGCCCCCAGAGCTTGAATGTCTCGAGCGCCGAAGGCAAAAAGTGAATACGTGTTGGACTGGACCAACCTTGATATAGAGAACGATTACTCTGTCCAGTATGAATTGGGCGCATTGTCTTCTCTTTTGTTCGTCATCCCACTCTATCCGTATTGTTTCTCTACAGCAATACTCGAGCAGCTTATCGAGATAAACCTGACATGCATAAGAGAGGAATCGGGAGAGACCGTGGCCGACAAAGAATCTTATCATTTTTAAATTGGCTGAAAAGTTAACCTAAGATATTTGCATTCTCCTTCTATCAAACGGAGTTGGAAGAATTTTGTCTACAAATTCGCGCGTGAAACACAAACAACCTGGCGAGTCGGAATATTTTTAGAGAAATAGTAAAGTTTGAAAAATTATAACTCGCTTAAAAAATGCATAATTTGGTTTGCTAAATAGTTAAATATCTCAGCGTGCACTGTCCCATCGGAGTCATTCCTGATTGATGCGCCGTTAGAGAGTAGCCGCTTTTGCATAGAGACCGCAACGAGGTAGACGAAATCATTTTAAACGACATTAATTTTACATTTTTCTATATATTTCGAGCATGCTGAATCGAACTAAATAAAAAATAAAGCATAAAAAATAAAATAATTGGATAAAATAAAATAAATCAGTTTACTACGCGAACCGTCTCTATACCGTAATATTTGAAACGTTCGTAGTATCATTCGAACGTTCACGCGGTTTCCTATTTTTATAGCGGGTATGATTATATAGACATCTAATTTTATCTTAATTCAATATAGGGACCCCCATCCTGGGAGGGTAAGAAAGAATGGAGCGGTCTATTCGTGAGATGTGCGCTCTCTCTGCAGAAAGTAATAGTTTTCGCGTCATAACTCGTGTCATTGTTGAGGGCTGCGAGTTTTTGGAAGTGGGATCGATAGCGGCTGGTATTGTCTAACTTTTGACAAAAAATCGGCGGATTTCGTCGGTGCCTTCGTTCGCTATAGACAGTTGAATGAGCGAAAGTGGTCAAAATCACATGCAGTCCTATATCAGCCCTAGTATGAGAGGGCCGCGACATCTGTATTCGGAATTACCTTACACTCATCTCAGACTATGACATATCCGAAAACTAGACAATTTCCTCGGTGCCTTCGCTTGTTATATGACCTAGAGTTGGTCACGTTTATCACCGTCTCAAAAATTCGCCGGGTGCGTGCGCAGAATATTGCTTATAACTATTTTATATCTCATTTTTAAAATATATTTCCTTCGGCAGAAGTTTTCTGCATGCCAAGGCTATTCATCGGAACTAATTACATATTTTTATTAAAATATTAGTGAATTGGATGGTGGTCCCTAAATTCAATAGTTGAAAGGTGAACCTAATTAATTATCCTGTTAAAAATGGAAAAAAAAGATGCGGAAAGACATAGAAATAGGCTGACTAAGTGTACTTGATAGGTAAACTTTGAGGCGACTTAACAGGCGTCCGAACGAAAAGTGGACATAGTGGATAGGCTCATGCGATGCGCAGTGTCCATATTATCAAAACATCAAACGGTAGCACGGGGGTCTCTAGAAACGACCGAGGAAGAATGGAAAATGTGCGGATTTCGAAGAAAAATGGCAAATATTCTTACTTCAACCCGCTATAACTTGCGTCCGAACGAAGACCCCGGTTAGTGTTAAACGAAATTCTACTCTCCGAAGGCAGTAGCCTAACAAGATTATGGTCTAATGCGGGGGGTCTCCGTTCGGGCGCCAGAAAACTTGAGAAAACTGAAGTAACTCAACAACACTTTACGCGTAAGGGCTTTTACGAATCGCAAGAAAGTCGCATATCTTGATAGTGCAAACCAATCGGTAGGTAATAGGACAATCTTTCTCTTTGAAGAAATATATGAAAACAAAAATGAGTAGAAATCCATACAAATTAGCGAAAATAAAAAGAAGCAAATGTGAAAAGACTGAGGTATATGGTAAGTAGGATAACGCGGAAAACAACCGCACGTTGCGGTACCTACTTTTGCAACAAAAAAACGCTAATTTTTACAAAAGTCAAAAGTTCTGGGCGCTCTGGCGAGTATGGTTGGCGCTCACTACAAAATTTAAATCGGGACACACATTCATTTTCTCGTCTCTCCTTTCTACTGTCTCGGATAACGCGCGTTCTCACTAGGTATTGGCCTCGCTCGCATCACAGACATGAGCCGTGTACCGAAAGCTATGACTAATTAAAGGCCTATTTATCGGCTATTTTAAACGCATATAGCACCTCGCTCGGGTTGGGAAGAAGGCCAACACCTCCCCTTTGAAGCGGGCTTAGGGGCAGCGCCTGGCACGGATCTACGAAAGTGGCAAAAAATATTTAAAAAATAAAACTTAAAAATCCCAGCACTGAGTACGAGCAAAGTATGAGGAGTGTCGTAAATTGGTTAATTCTCAATAAATATTTCCGCCCACATTTTTACGCATACATGTACGTGCAACATGTACTCCCCCCAAGAGTCTCTGTAATGCAACTCACCTGTAGAAGCTGTGCCCTTTCCCTCGGATTATTCGTAGTCTCTCTGGATATAATGCGAGAAGCACGATTGGAGTGACTCGGAATACTGTCCCATGTACCTGAAATCCATTCATGTCCCAAATCCACAATTGGTATAAAAACCTGCTGACTGGCAGTACTCCTGCAGAATTGATTGCGTGTTCTCCCCTCCACTGAGGGGAAAATAAGGAAGGAGACATTGAAAAACTCTGTCCAAGTCGCCACTTCGCTGCAAACTCATGATATTAACCATTTCTGTCAGTCACTCTCACATTTCCATAGACAGCGAGAGACTGGTAGAATATGAGGAACAATCGAATAGCGATCTTTCTCACAGAGAGTACATTGTGTGGATAAATTGCCTTCTTGAGAAGGGACTCTATTGCGTGCTGTTGCCATCCTGCAATCTCCTTTCCTCGTCATCTCGTTTCCCCTCTTTACAGCTACCATACCACTTCCAACCAATTGAGGGGCTAGACACAACAACTGCTCTAGTGTCCATAGTCCACTCTCAGCCTCGATTGCTCCCTGAGTAGATGAGGACACATCACACGAGATTAGTAGTTCCTCCACAAGATGGAACGCCTCGAAAGAGTACTCGCCCATCAATTGCCGCTTCTCCTTAATCCATTCAATTTTAGGTAGGCGAAACACTCTTCAACCTTTTCAAGGGTGACACAAAAGGGCAGCTGGGACAAGTGCCACAAAATTTCACCGTACTTCTAGTGCCCGGGCTTAGTCGAGAGCTCAAGGGAGGTAACGTGGATGGGTAGATCACGGATAGCCGAAACTCCTCAGGTAACTCTATCATAATCTGATCAGAAGTTTTTGCATATTTGAATTTGATGAGACCCAGTGCATTCGCGTAAGAACCGCACATGGCTGGTACATCAAAATTTTAGTTGGTCTAATTTTGACATGGATCCATGCCCTCCTTAAGTGCTCCTTTTACCGAATCGTCTTTTAAAATATTTTTTCTTTTCCAATTTGCAAATTATTTGAAAAAAAAAATTAAAAATTATGCATATTTGAAATTGAACTTTGAAATATGCATAATTTCAGAATTTACCGCATAATATATTTGGTTCTTTCTCACTAGAATGCCATGACCCCTGAACAACTTATACTCAGAATCTCATTCTGCATCGATCTGTGTTTTTAGAATTTCTGATTTCCGTTATTTTTGGAATATGCAAATTTTTGGAAAATCATATCTAGAGTTCTAGGAAAATGGATTTCCTGGTAAGTTGTTAGCTTACGTAACTCGATATGTGGAATCCGAATTTCAAATAAAAAATCAATATTTCGTGGGATCTGATCACGAAAACTACAGAAGTGTCTTACTTTTCACGTTTAATTCCCCGCGATTTCCACAATGTGAGCGGTCGGAATGACGCCGATAATTGAATTGAGAGCGAGAAATGATTGTCTCTTGGGCCATTCCGACCGCTCACTTCATTGAAATAGCACGAAATAGGAAGTAAACACAGAAAGTTTTCATGATCAGATCCCACGAAATATTGAATTTTTATTTGAAATTCGGATTCTACATGTCGAGTTACGTAAGCTGACAAATTTTCAGGAAATCAATTTTCCTAAAACTCGAGATATGATCTTGCAAAAATTTGCATATTCCAAAAATAACGGAAATCGAAAATTCTAAAAACACAGATCGATGCAGAATGAAATTCTGAGTAAGTTGTTCAGGATCATGGCATTCTAGTGAGAAAGAACCAAGATATTAGCGGAAGATTCTGAAATTATGCATATTTCCAAGTTCTTTATCTATGCAAATTTGATAAGAAAAAATATTTTAAAAGACGATTCGGTAAGAGGAGCACCTAGGGCATCGACCCATGTCAAAATTAGACCAACAAAATTTTTGATGTGCCGATCATTCCTAATGTAGAACAATTTTTACGCGAACGCATTGATATTTGAATCTGATCAGATCTAGAAATGCGCAAGAAGTGCGCCTGCACCATAAAAATCGAGACCGAAAACGAGCGTTTACCGCTTTCCCCATTTTTGGGGAAGAGTGAATGAATCTGTTTCGCTGACCATTTTGCAAAGAAAGTGTACTGGTATGCCTGATAAATAGGACATTTATTGATTTAGCACTACTTCGACAAGTAATCAAAGAAAGTGCTCAAAATTGGAATTTGAAAATAAAAAAAAAGAATTTTTCGATTTTTTTTTGAATCTCAAACACTACATGAGATGATAGTTCAAATGGCTTATTGTGGAAGTATGGCATGCTACCAAAGAATAAATTGCGCTCGATTAGATCTCGATTGCTTTACTCTGAGCACCTTCGTTTGAAATCGTAAATGCACTACTTTTTCTGGGTTAATCGAATTTGAACAATTATAATTTCTAAAGTATCGGTAGCAGTGATTCGTTCTCTACAAGATATGAAAGAGGAAGGTCAATACACTAGCTTCTTCTAAGTTGAGGTCCTGGTAAATATTCCAGATCACGACTCGACTCGACAGACTCGAGCAATTTTTATCTAATTTTCAGTAGATTTCGAGAATATCATTTTCTTTTTTCCTAGGAGTTAGGAGTAAAGTAGAACCGAACGATAGTTGCAAGCTGTTACCTAAGATCCCTCCTACAATATTATTTATACTACGAGTAGGAGTGATGTCAATTTAAACTTACAGAAAAACGAAAGCAAAGTGCACACCCCAAATCGGACATTACTTTCCGGACAACCTGAAATTTATATTTTAGAGTGAGTCAGTGGAAGCTTAGATGGAGAGTCGATAGCGCCTTTTCGTATGGAAATAATTCATGACGGAGAAGCCCCCGGTTTTGAACTTCCCGGAATGGCAAATTCGCTACTCTCACCCAATGCACTACAACACAGCGTATCTTGTCGAACATTTCGTCATCCTGGCGCGTATCTGACGCTATTTATGATCCAGATTGCGAAATATTACCAATATTAAGTAATATATTATTTGCCCACAGTGGCATGTACATGAGTGATACGAAATTTTCGAGAAAACTTTTTTCTTCAAAAATTGATGTATCTATTTGAAACTTGGTTATATACAAGATGCCATACAGTAAATGTGCAATGTATTTACCATCATTATCGATGTATTTGACTATCATTATCGATGTATTTGACTAGCCGTTTATCGATATCAGGTCGCTTCCAAAGTGGTTGTATTCTCATTTTTTCTATAAAAATATCTAGAAAACCCACAAATTCGAAAAAAATCGATATCGAAAGGTGAGGGTACTGTAACTTTCGCGTGCACAGACACTTAGTTTCTTGGCCAAATATCAGCACTTCTGATGTACACTTCACCAACAAGTTATTGACATAGGTTGCAAAAAAACCATCAGTGGGGTATGTCCAGCCTCTCGAGGTTGGTCTACTAAGACTAAGCAAAAAAAACAGACCACGCTGATGATATTGGAGGTGGTCTATCTGTTCCAAAGGTGCAATGCAAGTTATGAAAATGTCAGCTTTAGTATAATGTCCACTTTATACACCTCCTCTCTTATCAATACTAGAGCAAAGGCGCCTCATGAGACTTTTTTTTCCTTTTCTTCCTTTTCCAGACTTCCTTTTCCTTCATAAGACGATGCATAAGTTCTATTACCTTAATTCCAGTCTTCTTTTGAAATTATCCCCAAATATATAAGGGTGTCCCAAAAGTTTTGCGACTTTTTTTCAATAAAAACTTTTATCATCACATCTTCAACAGTTGACAAAGGTGATCAATCAATGTAGGCTCCCTTCTTAGTCACAACCTTCTGCCATCGATCGGGCAGGCTCATGATTCCATTTCTCCAGAATGACTTGGTCTTCGAATCGATCCAAGCCTGAAAGGCCGAGTCGAGATCGGTCCGATTAGCGAATTTCTTTCCGCGACAGAAGTTAGCAAGAGATTGGAAACAGTGATAGTCACAGGAGCTGATATCGGGTGAATACGGTGGATGAGGCAGCCATTCCATATTCAGTTCGTCCAACTTTTTCTGGGTCAATTTCGCATGATGAGGTCTCGCGTTATCCATAAGGATCAGGATTTTTCCATCGCTTAGAAGACCAGAAGGGACCCTGATGGCGACCTCTTCCAGTTGAGTAGTGAAGACGTCAGCGTTGATGGTGGTTCCATTGGAGAGGATCTCCCAGTAGACGGGTCCCAACACGGAGAAGAAGAAACTCAGTAGTTCCTTCTTTTCGTGCAATTCCTTCTTCGGGACTGGCTGGGGATTCTCTCCGATGCCCAACCATTCCAATTTCCGCTCAGGGTTATCGTATGTGATCCACTTCTCTTCCATAGCGATGATCTTGCTGACCCATCGAAAGTTGGGTCTACGGTGGAGCAATTCTCGGCACACATCGACACGCTTTTTGATCTGAACAGGGGTGAGGGAGTAGGGAATGACATGGGGGAGCTTCGGCTTCCTCTCATCCCGGTGGAGGATTCGTTGTACCGTGGATTTGGGAGTATGAGTCTCTATCTCCAACTCACGCACACTCACTTTGGGTTTGGCCGCCACTGCACTGAGTACCAGGGGTTGATTCTTGCTGTGAGGGCGTCCAGAACGGGGTTCGTCTTCGATACTATGGTCGCCAGAATTGAAACGCTGGTACCATCTATAGCAGGTCGATAGAGTCGGGGCAGAATCTCCTTTCGAAAGCACCAGTTCTTGATGGGCTGCCTTCGCCGTCTTTCCCGCAAGAAAATTGTGAAGCAAAACTGTGCGATGATCGAAAGAAGTGTCCATCGGGAGAAACGTTGTAGAAACTAGGAGACTACAGCACTCGACTTGTGCTAAGGCTTGAATGATTACGAAATGGATTGTTTACCAAATGTATTTCGCAATCATCGATTTCGATCGATTGCGCAATCGTCGCAAACTAAAATAGGCCCGAGTCGCAAAACTTTTGGGACACCCTTATAATTATAATATGCGGAATACCCATAAGAGAGATTATTTGAGAGGATCGGCATATCTCTTCAGGGGCTTGGCACAAGGCGAAATATTTGATAAGAGACTAACAACGCTATGTTGTAGTGCGTTGGATGAGGGTTAAGACACTTTACTCTATATCACGCCTATCACGAGAGACTCGAGACAAATCGGCTATTTCGTGGCACATTGAAAAAATAGTGTTGTATTTTATTATTGAATTATGATTGTATTGATCCCCTCTATCGAAAACAGGCGGTATTAGGTTTTTAGGTCGCTGCTGCGCTGCAGCAAGCTGCTGCAAAGTTTCGAGCACGCCACTTAGGAGGGGTGAAAGATACCTTCAAAATGCTTCAAATTTCATGAAATTTGAAATTTAAGCATCCAAAGGAGTGCACTACAACTTCCTAAAGTGATTTTTGTGTTACTCATTTTTCAGACTCTGAACAGTTTTTACCTAATAACTTTATCATGTCCCATTTGAGGCAATCCATATCTTCACAGATTGTGTAGAATTTGATTACGCATCGAACGGTTAACAAATATCGAAAATTGTCGGGGGTCCTGGATGTGCACCAAGCGAAAAACCGGTTTACACAGTGCTCCAACCGCCTGTCTTCGCACATCCAACATGCTTGCGATTTAGTGAGTGTCGTCGTGAGGTCGGTGGTTCGAATCCGCCCCGGTGCAAATTTCTTTTGTTGTTTTTTCGAAGTTTTCTAACTTGTTTTCTGACACACTGTGATGCAGCTGAAGTGTTTTTACCTCGTTTTCGTGCTGTTGAAGACGTCTTATACGATGCAATAGAACGATACTCCTGGATAGTTTTTCTACGCAATGTGTTCATAACCTCAACAACATACACAAACGAACAAACAACGAAAGTTAACTATGATTATACCAAAAAAACGAGTTGAACAATAATTACAATTAAACCTCAACAACAAACTCATAAATGAAACGACGGAATAATGTCTGCAAACTTCCTATCTCAATTGAAAATGAATTCCTTCTCTCGTTAACACATCCTCTGATGAAATCTCCTTCATCTTCTTCCAGAACAAAGTCCTCATCGCTCTCCTCCTGCAATTGAACTAGTGTGATATCGCAAATTATTAAGTAATTACCTCTTCCTCCTCATTCTCCTCAACTTTCCTCGCTCCTCTCTTGCCCCCTTTTCTCGTTGCTTTATTTGCTTTCGTACCTGCTGCTCCTTTCGTCTTCATGTTTTCTTCTTAAAACCAAAATTAGTGGGATAATTAAGATAAAACTAACCTTCCTGCAGTCGCTTCTTCTCCATCCTTGAGAATAGAGACATTAGCTGCTTCTCACTATAAACTTCACTCAACTGCAATTTTGATAATTCTTTAATTTCGACAGATGAATGCCTAACCTTGAATGTGTAGTCGTTTCCCGTTTTGTGTTCTTGCATTTCCTGTGAACACACACGGGGGCAAGCACGTCTCGGGGGGTCCAGTGATCGATTCTTGTTGAAAAAATTAATTGCGAAAGTTCTCGATGCAGGAGAAATCGCAGTTCTGACAACTTTCTTAAGTGACCAGCCTTCAACGGGAACTGAAAAGGGGATGTTCATGCTAGAAATATAAATTATTATAACCTGGCTGAGAATTCCCGCTCGACAAAACAAGACTATCTTGCTGCACTGCCAATTTTGCTGCCTCCTTAGTCTCAATCGACATCCCAAACATCTTAATTGCGTAATCTCTCATCGTATCCTTCTTGACAGGGAATGTGTGCTGTCCTTTAATCTCATGCTCTTCCAATCTTCTCTCCGTGATGAACATCTTTGTGCAGCCTTCAGTAGAACAGGGAAGCGTTTTCTAAAAAAAATGATAAAATTTAGAAATTAATATCTTGTAACTGATACTTTTGCACCCATGGAAAATTTAATTAGGGTTCTTTACAAAATTTATAAATTTGATTTCAAAAATAATTTAAAATGTTTTGTCATCGTTTGGATCCTCTCCTTTATTCTCCTCCTTCTTCGCTCCTTTCTTCGTTTTTTTTCCCTTTCCGACTCGCCAGTGTTTGCGTGGAGCTACTTTGCCATCATGGAGTGGAAAAAATGGAATTGACTTCGAAAAATAAACTCACTTCGCGGGAGAAATAGAATACTGTGCTGATGTCATCTATTCTAGACTTCCTCTTGACCCTTCCTTTTAAGAGGGGCGGGGGGTCGCGGTTGATTCCAAAATAGCAGTGACTCATGAAAGAAGACTAGCGTTGAGGCATCGGATGTGGCGCACGTCATGGAGACTTTAAACTTACGCGAGACGAGGTTGAGACGTCCAGGATCTCGTCGCGCACGCCTTCAAGAACTTAAAAACGAGATACAAACACTTCAACTGCATCACAGTGTGTCAGAAAACAAAGTTAGAAAACTTCGAAAAAAACAGCAAAAAAAATTTGCACCGGGGCGGATTCGAACCACCGACCTCACGACGACACTCACTAAAGCGCAAGCATGTTGGATGTGCGAAGACAGGCGGTTGCAGCACTGTGTAAACCGGTTTTTCGCTTGGGGCACATCCAGGACCCCCGACAATTTTCGATATTTGATAACCGTTCGATGCGTAATCAAATTCTACACAATCTGTGAAGATATGGATTGCCTCAAATGGGACATGATAAAGTTATTAGGTAAAAACTGCTCAGAGCCCGAAAAATGGGTGACACAAAAATCACTTTAGGAAGTTATAGTGCATTCCTTTGGATGCTAAAATTTCAAATTTCATGAAATTTGAAGCATTTTGAAGGTATCCTTCACCCCTCCTAAGTGGCGTGCTCGAAACATTGCAGCAGCCTGCTGCAGCGCAGCAGCGACCTAAAAACCTAATACCGCCTGTTTTCGATAGAGGGGATCAATACAATCAATATTCAATAATAAAATACAACACCATTTTTTCAATGTACCAAAATTGTGTCGAGTCTCTCGTGAGAGGCGTGATATGTCCAAAGATGAGGGGGCTTCCGAGCGCGTCTATTTGCCGGCGCTCTCTCTCCCTCTCCCTCACCCTTTCCATTAGATCAATCTTGATTTACTTCGTGCTTTTTTCTCAGATTAAATTGAATTATCGAAGTATTTGTTTGTTTGTGAATAGTTCTGACCAAGACGATCAAATATAACCAGAATTAAAGCTAATCCCGATTCATCCTATTGAGTTGCGAGAAGCCAACACAGGCCATTTTCACGCACATAAGGGTACCTCTATAGTGAAAAGTGAAAATATTCGATGTTATTGTGCCATTCAAGAACTCAGCAGTCTCCGCCCACTTCTGGTGATCCTCTGGTTATCAGAGAATTAGGCCTAGATCAGCTTCGGACTATGTATTTCCCCACGAAGGTTGCTCGTCTTATATCATGCGATCGAAGAACGCGCGATATCGCCACGGCGGGAGAGGGAGAGGGCGACGATGTCGTCAACAGCCGTTGTTGACGTCATCGTCACCCTCTTCCTCTCCCACCCTGGTAAACCCGTCTCGCGTAACGCGCGCCGAGTCATGACCTGACCCAGATTTCGAAGTCTCACGGATAAATTCCCAACTTCGCCAAACTACGGTAGAGGGTTGTTATCGACTTCTATCGTACTTTGGCCTATATGCAGTGGGCGGAGCTTTTGCACAACAACTCCGCCGCAGCCGCACACCTTTTGGCGAGACGGAATTCTTAGGGCGGAACTGGACATTTTCGCACAATAATTGCTATATAAAATATATTTCAACCATATCCAAGCATGGGAAACTCGATTTCTACTCCCATTTCACATGTTCTCGCCTTTTAAGACAGTTATTCGCTTGTTTGCTCGCCTTTTGCGCCAATTAATTTCGGGATTCGCATTTTGCCATAATATATCAAAATATTCTCCGATCATTATCCCTATATAACAATTGGACGTGCCACCAGTCCCTCTGCAGACATGCCATCCCGTTGCGCCCACTGGCTGGAAACTTCGAGTGGGATAAATCTGAGCTCACCAATAGAACCGAGTTCCGTCTCTTTCTCCGCTATTTTGGTCAGTACTGGTACATTCGCACAAGTATCAGAGATGAAAATTAGGGTTCCTGGTTTTGTGCAATTTCACCTGATTCTTCATTCTTAGCGGTGGGTCAACCTGATCAGGTGAAAGGTATTTTAGAAAGAGGTTTTGTTCACCTGAAACCCCATTCTATTCACTCAGTCGCTCTCATTTTGTTGATTCGGAGCGGTTGAAATGTACCGCTCATCGCCAAGAAAGTACACAAAAGTGAGGGTTTCAGGAAAGAAATTGCAATCAGGTGACACAAAACCTATTCCCCCCATTTTCACTTCGACCTATAGGTGGACTCGGTGTGGGGAAAAATAAAGAGGAGAGGTTTTAGGTCGAATATTCACCGCCTGAAACCAGAAACCCTAATGAAAATCAAATGTAGCAAACTGTTTAGGGAAAAGAGCCCTTGATGAAGCGTGATCTTTGAGAAATATTTGTACATACAGTATGTACGTCTGGAGAAGAATTCGGTGACTGTCCTACCTGCGGAAGCGACGTCGGATATTTAGTGTATTTTAATTCGAATGATCAATTGTGGAATAATAAAGTTTAAATTATGAAAAAATGTGAATCTCGAAATGAATTGGCGCGAAAAGCGAGCGAGCAAGCGAATAAATGTCTTAAAAGGCGAGAACATGTGAAATGGGAGTAGAAATCGAGTTTCCCATGCTTGGATATGGTTGAAATATATTTTATGTAACAATTCTTAAGATTCTCGGCTCCTCCTTTCCGTCCTTTCCCAGGCCTTTTCCACGATTTTTTTCTTACGATCAGTGTGATTCATTTTCTCATACATCAGTTTTTTAACAATATTAAATTTAATCGATTTTACAAAAATCCACTCGAAAACCAGAAAAAACCAAAAAAAGATTTATTTCCTCATTTAAACATCATTCTGACCATTTGACAGAAAATGAATCACAATGATCGAAAGATCGTCGAAAACGAACATTTGCTCAAAAAGAAAAGTTTTCACAAAAATTGCGTTAGAGCATCGAAAAACAGCCTCAAAGTTCGAAGGCTGCACCTAACAGTAGCAGCATCTCGGCAAAGAATAGCTTGTATGCCATAATAATTCTCAGGGATCTTAGTTAGACCCAGTGACGTCCAAAACTGCAAAAAA
The DNA here is from genome assembly GCA_036245785.1 of Pristionchus fissidentatus. Lineage (NCBI taxonomy): Eukaryota > Metazoa > Nematoda > Chromadorea > Rhabditida > Neodiplogasteridae > Pristionchus > Pristionchus fissidentatus. The sequence continues at coordinate 23,515,403 of BTSY01000005.1, read as the reverse complement.
AAATGTCGAAATTTGCGTCTGTGCCGTACTTAGGCCGAGCCTCTCGTGAGTAGCGTGATATACGAAGCTAATAACCCTGTGGCAGAATAAAGAACTGAATTGATATATCCATTTGTAAACTGTATTTTCGGCTATATGAGAACCTCTTAAAGGCACCTGTAGTGTGAATGAGTCGAGTAAAACTTTGAGATGCTTGACACGGGAGAAGCAATCTCGATGTAGGTCGGAGAATCGAGAGACGGAACCCGATAAATCCACTCCTCCTTTTTGCTTTCGACCAAACATCTGACAATATTCCATCCTTTTCTATTCTACTCAGTGCTCGTCAGGTAAAGCTACTTCTGGCGGAAGGCATAGCTACTTGCGCTACAGGACAAAAATCAGCTAGGAAGTACCTAGAAGGCAGCGCTAATTTAGCTCTATACATCTGAAATAGCACTGCTTTGTAGCTACTTCTTAGCTGATTTCTGTCATCTAGACGAAGTAGATACATGTACCCCACGGGAACTGAGTACAATTACTTTGATATATCATAGGGATTAAATTACCCTTCCCTTTTCTCGCCGAAATGTACAATGGCACACACTTTATTCAAAAATATTTACAATATTATATATGATATTTCTGTACATCATGGATAGAAACGTCATGAAGAAGAAATACGTGAAAAGTAAAATTAAGTATTTACACAATTGGGGGGGGGTTGACTACTTCACTGTCCGCTCAATTAAAATTGATCGAATACTGCGAGGGAGGTTATTGGTTTAACATGTCCCTCATAGAGCATGAGTGGTCGACTGGTCGAGACGTCCACTAACTCAAGCCTCTTCTCACCACCTATTAGAAGCTTCCTCGAGTCCGAACAGAAGGAAGTGTTCCAAATCCAAGAGACTCCGATGTTCAGTTCATTCTCCAACTAAAATAAACAGAGACATGAAAGGTGAGGAGCGAACTCACTTCAAATGATTTGCTGTCGACAATGAGGACTTTATTGGAAGACGAAGAGACAGAGATGAGAGATCCATCAGGTGACACACTCAACATTCCCTCACATTGACCAAGCACAAGTGAACCGACACCCATTTAAGAATTAGACAGGATGTATTGAGGCTACATGTTCCATGGTATATATGAGAGGAACCAAATATAGCGAGAGACGAGAAGGAGAGGGGGGTGACAATTCAGCAACGCGACATTTCCGCAACGAGGTTTATAACTGCTCTAAACTTTCTGCATAACTCCATCAAGGTGTTATCATGATCAAAATCGCGAGGGCTTTCAAACCCATAAATTAACTAATTAGCTGATTAAAATTTCGATAACTAGCCGGAAATTCAAAATGGTCAGAAAAATACAGAAACGATTAGCATGAGGAGATTAGCATGACGATGGAGGTTAGCAAATAACCAACAGGGAAAAATTTCATACAGATTCCTCCAGTTTGAGCAAAGTTATAAGCCGTTGCGGAAATGTCGATTGCTGAATTGTCATCCCCCCAGAAGGAGGTACGGTCCACCACGCAAAATTGAAATTTCCTCCTAAAATTGCAAATTCCCTTCGTGGTAATCGAGGATGCAGAATCAGGATAGCGTTTCCACATTTATAAAATATTTCCAGTTCACCAAGTATCAAACAAGTTTCTCAGCCCCCTCTCTTCGTGGTGTAGTCGCCTCCCCGAATCCATGCCGCATCGTTGCGCCATGAGTTAGGTGGGGCGATACATGTTCGTCGTGTCAGATCTTTTTACTCTGGTTTCTTTTTACAGCTGCCTTTTCGTGCCTTTTCTCGATTCAATTATATTTATTCCGATATTTATAGCGAGATTAAGGAAAAAAACAACGTTAAACCAGCAGCAGCTAGAGCTGCAATTGTAAATACATTTTAATAAAATAAAAATCAATAAAATGTCCTAAAACTACATCTACCGTAATACGCTGTCTTTGAACAAAACTTTGAAGTCAAAATAGAAAAGGTTGGCTAATACGGATTTTCCCTGTTTTTTTTCTTAGAAAGAAGCACTCGACTTCAAAGAATTAATAAGTAAACTAGTTGCGTTGGCGCATCTCCTGAAACGACAGCTAATATAATTTGAAAGCGCTAAACTTCGCACACGATTTAAAACACATTTGCTAATACGGATTTTATAATTTCTTTTCCACTTGTTTGTATTCATCTGTACGTCATATAACGGCAAAGACCTGATTGGCGCACCCCTAATATCGAATAGTGTTGACAAAATTTCGCTATTTTAGAAATAAAATATCAGCTCGGTACTTAAGACAGGTACCACGAGGGATTTCACGGAAACAGACCGCATGGGGAACAACTTTCAAAAACATATTTTATATTTCGATCAAACTTTTATGTGGAAGTACCCAGGCGCGATAATTTCATCAATCCGGGTCGCAGAACCGGCTTTAGTTTTTTACGGCTCTAACGTTAGTTTCAGCGTAACTTCTTTCACGGCTGCTCTTCATACAATAATTTTACGAGAGACTATCTGTGTGGCTCGAAATAGGCTTGGCACAGGGCTAATTTTTCACGGTGAAACTAACGACGCTATAAAATAGTGTACTACGTGAGAGTTACGATTATGCCATTCCGGAAGTTCAAAAGCGCATTTACGCCTCAGGACAAAACAATAAGTGGTTGTGACGTCACAAAACTTTTTTCGCCAATTCGAATCGAATCCTCTCGATTCATGGAGCGATCGATAGCTCATCGAAATACAATAGTTTTTTACTCTCGCATCTTTTTTGATCAGATGCCATCCAACTTAGTTATTCATCAAAAATTGTTTGTTACGTAATTTTCAGTACTACAATTGGTCGTGCAAAATGTTCCTTCATCCTATTACATCGCACAGCAGTTGCACACATTCTGTAAAAAATGAAAATTTAAAAATTTCTGGCAGAAAGTCAAAAACGGAAAAGTATACAGAAAAAGAGCAAAATGACAAAAAAGAGCAATTATAAGCCGTCCGGCTTCGGAGAGATAAAGTACTGTAAGTATTCTCGTCAAACGGTTTAATTTTATTTGAAATACTAAAATAGTTTCGCATTTTCACTCTGAGTGTATACGAATATTACCAGAAACATCGCAAACGCTATCTAAAATGAGAAGTATTGCAGTTCACAGGGAATTTCATCCATATTGTTTTAATCGAGAACTGATTTTATTAAGTTTTTTTCCCGCCTACTTTTCGGTATTTCACTTCCTGCTAGAAAATTTTAAATTCCCTATTTTTAAAAGATTGTTTGCATCTGCTGTGCGTTGTAGTAGGATGAGGACCCCTAGTAGTATTGAAAATCACATAACAAACTATTTTTGATGAATGACTAGGCTGCATGAGCTCTAATCAAAAAAGATGCGAAAGTGAAAAATTGTTGCATTTTGATCGGCTATCGATTGCACTAAGAATCGAAAAGATTTGATTCGGTTTGACGAAAACGTTTTGTGACGTCACAAACGCCAATTATGCCCTGAGGAGTAGAAGCATTTTTGAATTTCCGGACTTACATAGTCTTAAATCTCATCCAACGCACTACAACATAGCGTTGTTAGTCTCCTACCAAATATTTCGTCCTGTGCCAAGCCTCTGAAGAAATATGTCGATCCTCTCAAAAGGGGAGACCGCATAGTACAGATATTCTGAGAGGGCGTAGGAACACTGGTAGCAATAACAAATTTATGTCACCGATTTCGATGTAATTTGATATGGTGATGATAGTAAATAGAAGAAATTTTTTTGTGAACTTCATTTTTCGAAATTTGCATATTATCGATTTTTGTGATCTACCACTTTGAAGAGTCATATCTCAGTCAGTTCAAAATATTTTTCTCCACACTGTAGCGAGAGGCGAGATCCACATTTTTCTCAATTAGCACCCTTGTCTAACTTTAATGGTTCCGGAGATACGCGTTGAAAACCGAATTTCTACCTATAAAATCATCTTTTTCTCGAAATAATAGGTCAGACTACCTCCGTTTTATTGCAGAATTGGATTCTACGTGTGATTTACCCTATAGAATTATGTTTCATTTACCTCATATCTGGGAATATTTTGCTGTGCCCTTGGTGAGTGCTCGAACTTGTAAATTTTCGCACGTACGAAGACTTTTTGATCATAACTCGGCTCAAAATGGTCCTCATGGGCCCAGGTTGTGTTCAATCGAAAGATCGTGCTGAGCCTGATAAATCATTTTATGTCGTGCCAGACGTAAAAGTCAAAGGTTTTTGAGCCAAAAGACTGCAACAAGAATTATAAAAAAATGACGCTGTCCATGTTAGGATCAACAAGGCTCAACAGAGGTCTGGAACAGGTCAAAAATCGAAATTGCTTAAAAATTGTGCTCAGGGGTAACTTATCACGCTGAACACGCTGGCGCCATCGATTTCGCAATCGGACGCATGTGGGCGCCGCTATGGCGCCGCACCATTGTGGATGCTTGTTGCAGTCTCTTGGCTGTAACTCAAACACCTTTGACTTTTCCGTCTGGCACGACATAAAATGATTTATCAGGCTCAGCACGATCTTTCGATTGAACACCGCCCGGGCCCATGAGGACCATTTTGAGTCGAGTTATGATCAAAAACGTCTTCGTAAATGCGAAAATTTATAAGTTCGAGCACTCACCAAAGGCACAGCAAAATATTCCCAGACATGAGGTAAATGAAATATATTACTATAGGGTAAATCACACGTAGAATCGAATTCTGCAATAAAACGGAGGTAGTTTGACCAATTATTTCGAGAAAAAGATGATTTTGTAGGTAGAAATTCGGTTTTCAGCGCGTATCTCCGGAACCATTAAAGTTAGACATGGGTGCTAATTGAGAAAAATGTAGATCTCGCCTCTCGCTACAGTTTGGAAAACATATTGTAGAAAATATTTTGAACTGACTGAGATATGATTCTTCAAAGTGGTAGATCACAAAAATCGATAATATGCAAATTTCGAAAAATGAGTTTCACAAAAAAAATTCTTCTATTTACTATCATCATTATATTAAGTTACATCGAAATCGGTGACATACATTTGTTTTTGCTGCAGAAGGCTCATTTTTTCCTACACTCTCTCAGAATATATGTGATAGAGTATATGGAGTTTCCGAATGAGACCTTGTGGGATCGATTACTATCATAAAAGTAAGAAATAATCGGTGGTTCAAAACTGCTCAATAGACACCGCATATTTTTGCGATTTTTTAAAAATTAATTTTCAAAGGTCTCATTTTTGGCTGGAATGACCCGGCACTACTGTGTTTAGCCTCTTTAATCTGAAATTCACTTCATTTGCAGTACCAGGTCCCTTTAAGTTCAGACAGTTAAAGGTCCTGTGGAGACTGGGAAAGTCCAAGACATATCCACTCACCTAAACATGGATCGATCCGAGAATCCACGCTAAAGCCACCTACCCATATTTTCCTTCCGTCATATTACGTGAAGCCCACGATAAACGGTGGAAAAGAGGGCCTCGTGTATGTCACCCAATTTGCGCACGGTCTGATAGAGAACTGCATCAAGCTCTGAGCACACAGCGCCAGAATCTACAGTGTGTATTTAACAGATCTGCCCTCTTCGGGTAAAAAGGCAAAAGGTAAGGAAAAGCATATTCTCGATTTCAAGTGTCCAACTTTCAAAGGTTTGTAGAGAATTTGCATGTGAATGAAAATAATATCCATCGGTAGGTGTTCAAATTTGTGAGATTTTAAAGGGAGAAAAAGACCTAGAGATTGACCTCTCTTCCCCTGTCTCTCTTGGAGAGAGCACCAGACAGGGAAGTGATCATAAAAGAGAGATTGGGGAATCGAGGAGGGGCGAGAGATGCGAGAGGAGGAGAGATACTGAGTAGATCAAAGAGGGTGCGAGAGAGGAGAGGTGAACTCGCATCCAGGGAATCACACTAGTCCGGAAAAGGGGTGGTGTGTTTGTCGTTTCGTGGCGAGACCATAGGAATTCGCGCGAATTCAAACATGGGGTAACTCTCCCTTTAAGCCTAGACAAAAAACAAACTAAATTCCCTTCCAAAAGTGGCAAGGGTCGGTATCTAAACAATGACATTATTCTACGTAAGACAACTACACCTTCTAGTGTAAAAAGGTCGATACATTACAAAAAGAAACAAAGGCGAGGCAACCCGAGAAAGTGAACACTCAAGAAAATGAAAAAAAAACTTTTTCAACAGTCTGATAGTATGATCTAAGCTTATTTCCGGGTGCAACGTTCGATAAAGGGGGATCTCGGTGGTAAGGTGGTAGGCTCTGTCCAAGGAGAGCTACAGGTTCGGTCCAAAAGGAGCTCAGTATCTGATTAAAGGTTCTGTCCATGGTGAGATCGGTAAAACGTTTAAACAAGTTTTTGATATCATATTTTTTACCTACACTGCCCCCTCAAAGAGCATGAGCGGTCGACTTTTTCTTCAGAAGTTAGAAATTTTAGTTTTAAAAAATATTTAAACACGTTTTGATACGATCGTAACATCGCAAAACACTTTCCCTGTGGTCCCCCAAGATCCCCATTTCATTATAGATATTCGATAAATGTGAAATTTCAAGTAAAAAGAGGGGATAACATGTTGAAGAGTGTTTCACGTAACTCAAAAACGTGGCGCAAAAAAACAAAACACTTGTAATATTTGCGAAATTGTAGGAAAAGGTTTTGTCGAGGGTGCGTCGGCCAGAAAAATAAGGTAGAGAAGATTGCGAGGTTTGGAAGCGAAAAGTTACCAAAATTCGAGAAAAAGTGTGGCCGCATGGAAAGACAAAAAACAGACACATGCAGACGCTTATATTATAGAAGAAAGTACTCACTTGCATGATAGTGCGTATGCATTGTCGAACAGAGAAACTGCAGTGAGGGGGGCGCTTCGAGATCCCTCCCCACATATTCCGTCTTCTCCGGACAATTTCCATCCAACCATCTTACCTGTACATAAAACATGCCGCATTTTACTCCAAAATAGTAACACCTAACTAAAACATACCTAAACTATTTTTAGACTACTCTTAGCAACCACAGAGCTCGGGCTTTCCCTTGAACTCACGGGCAATGTGCCACGTGAGTTCAAGGAGAAATTTATTTATTTATTGAGAGAAATATTTTTTTTGAAAAAATAGGCACTCTTTGAAGCTCACTTGCATGATAGTGCGTATGACTACTTGCATGATAGTGCGTATGACTACTTGCAAGATAGTGCGTATGACTACTCTTAGCAACCACAGAGCCAACACTCACAGCCGGGCACCCATTCCCAGCGCCGACCGCGCAACCCCCAACCGCATACGGAGAGTGAGGGGGGGGGAGAGTGAGAGAGACACAGAGAAACATCGATATGTTTCAATTACGTATCAAGAATAAGAGCATTACCTTGGGTGGGTGGTGTCAAACAGCGATAAATTGACCCTGGTCTGCATGACCTGAAACTTGCGTACGAAATAAAATTTTACCAAGCCTTGGGATGAAAATGCAAGTCCTAATGAACATATGTGAGACCATGAATCGTTGGGGGGGGGGGTAACTACTGGAACTCGAATCGCAAAAAGCGGAAAGCGTCAGTTCAGAAAAAAAATATTCTGACTCTTTCTGAACAGAAGAGGCGCTTTAAAGAGAAAAATCTTTGAAAAATGTTTCCTAGCCTCTTACTCATACCTTGCATAAAAAGGTATATCGTCGATTCAGAAAATAATGACCATTATTTACAATACAAATCAGCTGGGATTTTTTGAACAAAAAATTCAAAAAACACTTTTTTGTGTTAAAAAATACTTTTTTGAATTTCAAAAATGTTTCTTTGAAATAACAAAAAAAAAAACAAAAAAAAGTCTACAAGAGATACTCTCTGGCAGTATCGTCATAGGCATATCGCAAACAAAAAATCTTTTTTTTCTACATTTTAACGATTTAACACTTTGCAATACTTTATCATATTATACTCTGTCGTAATAGAGGCAACCCAAATTTTGAGTGCGAACTATCAATCGATTTTAAGAGGCCGCCAAGCGGCCTTGTCAACTTTTGACAAGTCCATTGGGATATTCAAATAGAATACTAGTTGGCGTTTTCTGAAATCCCACGGACACTTTTCGACTTTCCCTAGTATTGTGTGAACACGAGGTGGTATAATGATCGATTTCATCGCAATCATGAAAATTCCACGAATAAGATGGATTTTAGTTATTCAATAATGGGTCGGAGAGCGATCTGCATAAAATACCAAACTCATGATCGTAATCAGCACCTTCGAGAGTATCTAAACCAATGGCCTCTTTATATTTTGATTTTTCAGCGTCCGGGTTTCTTGATTCATTTCAACAATAATATTACCTTGAGAGGTTACTCCGTACAGAGCTTGTCCAGAAGGATGAATGGACAAGTTGGTCACGAAGTCAGATCCATTGAAAGGACCGGGAAGAGCTTCATGAATTCCAGCACGCAAATCCCAGCAGAAAATATTACCTGATAATATGCACTTGAGTATACAGAGATAGTCGTAATAACAGGTGTAAAATTAATTAAAAATTTTACTAATTAAGAAAATTAACATTTCTGGATCCATTTCTTAATGAGATGAAGGGACAAGAAAGAACTGGTCCTGAAATGTATAGGGATCGCCAGGTCTTTTCTAACATCTTTTCTAGGGCTATTACTCCCTTTTCTAACATCTTTTCTAGGGCTATTTCTCCCTTTAAAGTTAGTGGTGAACCAAAAAACCGACCCCCTCTTTTTATATTTTTTAATAGAAGGGAAAAAAATATTTTAAGAATACGGTATAAAATAAACATCGATATTTAGCCCGTAGTAAATTCGAGAAATCCCGGTATACTGTAAGTGAATATTTATTTTTTTCGCACCATGAGCCCCTCTGTTCATGGTTTGAGACGATGATGAGAACATGTCGACAAAACATCAAGTGACCCACTGTAACAATACCACAGTACTTTGAGGCACTGTGGCACAGGAGGTGTTGACCCGTGATGTGAAAAGTTGCAAAATCGCTTCAACGACTCAGAGTACTACGCCACTGAAACTTCCGGGTTTGAAAACTTCATAATAGGGTGTCCCGAAAGTTTTGTCCATTTTGTCTTCTAAATTAATTATTTCTACATACAGAGATCGAGCGACTCTATAAAGTGAGCACACCACAGAGCAACCTCTACACTTAAATTATTACATTTGAACCGATTGCATCATCGCACTTCCGGTTAAATATAGCGTTCGGGCTAAATAACTGTTCACCCGCTCCTTTCCGAGTTTTCTAGTTAGCACTGTGCCAATGTTAGCCACTTTTTCCACGGCGACCACAAAATGAACAAAAGGGCGAGTGTTAAAAACACAGTAGGATTTCACATTGGTCAAAATATTGAGGGAAGTCGTGGTGGGAGCCCCGTTGCTGCTCAAAAATAGGACCAGTGTGATCTGCGGTGGTACGTTACCAGCTTTTTAGTTTACGCCGATTATTGACTGAAATAGGCTATTCTTTCCATGTTTTGTGCATCATTCGTGCGTTTTGGTACATTCTGCGTATTTTAATCACAAAATTGAACTATTTTGTTCTGAATTCGTCTGGGAAGATGCGCCGGGGGCCGGAAGTACTGAAAATTCGGACACTCTCTCTATCTTGCTTTATAGGTTATTTTTCGGAAAATCGAAGCGATTTCATTAAATCAAAAGCTGATAGCGTTGGTTTGGAGCAAAAATACTGATTTTGAAAATATTGGTTTAAAACCGCGACGCAGCCGCAGCGCAAGTAAACATCCCGGCAAAATCGTCCTTGTGGACGAATTCAACGGAAAATTTCCGCGTTTTATCACACCGTGTTCATTTACACGACCACCGTCCGTAAAAGAAATCAGTTTAAAAGCAAATGTCCAAAATACGGTAGGTTGAAAGGCTGTGTTCACGGGGGCTCAAAAATCCAGATCCTCTGCAAGAGAAATGAACAAATGGTCACACCGCAATTACATTTCTTACTATGGTATTGCAATGAAACTTGTGGACTGCTTCAGGCATAATACCGTAGTAAATGTAGCTGATTCCCGGACCATTTTTATCCTCCTTTGAGCCCCCGTGACGTGTTGGGAGGGATTATATATTGGTAATGCCACAGATAATATCCATTATCGGAATTCTGGCTTAGTTACCTGAGATGTCGGAGAAGAAGAGTTCACATTGATTAGGATGCAGTACCACACACTGCACGGGTGATGTGATCTGACAAATATATGGAATGATTACACAAGTTGTACAGTTCTCTTCACCGTGCACATCCTCTGGCATACTAGTTGAGTTGCTCCTCTCATATCGAATATTCGACACGTCTCATCCTCTCCGCCAGTGAACATCCACCGGCCCTCGCTCTAATATTTCATCTAATTATTTTTTTTTTAAATATTACTCGAATAACGACAAAATATTTTTTTTAATCAAAAAAGAGAAGAGAATGAAAGTGTGATTGAATTTAGAAGATGCAACCTGGAAACCGACAGCCGTCACATTCTTGGGAAAGTTGTCGAATGCAAGCAAAGGGGAGGGAGCCATGGTCTCAGTATCGAAGATGGCAACTCGTCCCCATGACCCAACTCCAATTTGGCTCCCACTCTCAGTAATTGACAAACAGTTGATCTGAAACCATTACCGCACTCCGGTCACTCAATCCGTCAACCTCACTTGACTTTCCGTATGTGGAATAGTAGCCATATTCTTTCCTCTGGCCAGATCCCAATACTTGATGCACGGGTCATAACTGGCGGATACGGCAAAACTTCGCGGATTCATCTTATTAGACAACCCATTCTCTGGAAGCCCAAGCAGTTGTAACAGGTAAACTGGTGTGACTAAAGACACGTTAATACAAATTATGGATTCTTTCATCTTATCAAGCGTTTTATTCAATGCAGAATAGCTCGGTGGAAGGAAAGAGAATCTATTATAAAACTTAAAAATTCATGAGTAGGGAAGCAGGAATACTTCATATTTTAGATGCAGTGGAAGAGAAGAAGTGGAAGAGAAAGTAAACAGTGCGAATATGATGAGGATCAAATGGGAAATGAAGGGAAAGCGTTGAAGCAGACGGGTAAGATATACCAGCAAGACAACATTGATTGACCATCCATATCCATAGGCATTTAGTGATTCAGAGATAAATCATGGCTGTACACAGAGGAATGAGGAAAGGGAAGGGATGAAGAAGACGTTATCATAGATGGGCAAGGATTGTTGAAGGATTGAGGACTGAAAACGGGAGGGTTGGAAATACAAATCTGGTGAAGTTGAGTAAAAAGCGGGAGGGTCTGATCCAACACCGTGACGGATTGAACAGAAATTGAGTGGGTCTACGGCAAACAGCGGGAGAGTACTTTTGCTGGCGACACCCTAGCCCATGTATATACGTATGAGACGTTATATTCATCCACAAAAAAGGAAACAATCAATTATAAAATCGATAAAGGCAATCTGTCGATATTTACCTGCATAAAATAGAGAGCACTATAAAGATCAACAGCGCAGAGGAAGTAACAAGGACAATTATTTAAAAGCAGCCAAAGTTAAAATGTACATTCCGGAAATCAAGTCGTTTGTATAATAATCGATTAAATGCCAGAATAGTCGAAAAGGTTGATTCTATGATAGACTATGAAGCGTTGCTCAATGAGATTTTCGAGTATGTCTATGACGAAGGGCATCTCTGAAGCGAGAAACAAGGTTTGCGAAACACTTTGTGGAGCAGTTTTCAGTCAAGTGTTAGGAAACCGCTTCGCAAACCGCTCCGGATAATTAATTGCGAACGAAAAAGCGAAAATAGAAAACTCGCGACCGACGGGAACAGAACCAACGACTTACGATTATTAAACAAAGCTCTTAACCAGTAGGCCACGAAGACAATTTAAATTGAACTTGATCAGGGGCATGATAAATCTGTGGAATTTTAAAATTAAAGTAGTTTCCGGAATAGTTTGCGATCTAGTTTCGAGGACACTTCACCGGAAACTACACCACAAACTATTTCGCTATTAGGCTCGTGTGTCAAGCGTTGGCGCCCCGACGACGATTAATCAGCGCCCGAATCGCGCGCAACGATACCCTTTGCACTTAGTATTCGAATATATCAACAAAAAAGAAGACACATTTAGACGAAACACCAAAATAATATATAAATAATAGAGAAGCCAAAACACAACGGCCTAGTGAACTCGTGTTGACCCATCGAACTACAAACTACTAATCTCATGCTAAACGCCGGTTGCCATTTTCCGGCTCTCAGGATGGTTGGCCACGACAGCATAAACACGCGTGTGTCCGTTCCATCGAAAAGAACTTGCGTTACGCAAGTCAATATCTGCCGGCTATTGGTAGTCAGAAAATGCTTACAGTCTCCTGTTTTTTAATGCATCGTGCATGAACACACGATGCCCATGCAGCGCACGTCCATCGCACGTCCAGTACTGACTCTCTTATATTTTTTCCCTCGGCTGAGCATCGGGGCGGCGAGAGAAGGAAGAACGCCTCATGTTTACTATGACTACGGTCGTTTATTGATATGAGTGGGCAATGGCGGTAGGAGTTTTGAAAATATCGAATTGATCCTGATTTTACAGCAACATAAAGTTAGCAACAAGTACGGTAGGTTTGGGCCGTTTTTATAGCGATTTTTATCTGCTGTCCTGCTGCCCTGCCCACATAAAATTTCAAGCGCAAACACCGAAAGCGAGAGAGCGTAGAACGTTAGAGTAAACGACAGACTGTGTGTGAGTGAGGGGGACTACGATGCCCACGATGGGACAACGATGCGCACTCGTCGCATAAAGCCTCCACCCCTTGTTGCACATCATAGAAATTCAAAAGCAAATGCCCGTTTGCGTAGTCTTTGAAATGCTCTGCCCAGTGGCCAACCGCTATAATTAAAATATCAGATTTGGAAGCTTTTACGATCTTTGTCATAGGTGGGCACAGAGTACCTTGACTACCGCCTGCAGGGGGTACGACTTGCAGGGGGACGACCGCATGCAAGCAAAATCCGTAAAAAAATCACTTTTTTTCACTGGTAAACACCTTAAAAGGGGGACCTTTGGGGGTCATATGACGACCACCTGAAGGGCGAAATTGTGATCGGACGACCGCCTGCACAAAAGTTGGATTTTAGCTGCCATTTATGATCTGTGTACAAAATCTTGATAATAAAGAGACAAAATTATAATAAATAAATAATTATTAATATATTAATTAATCACGGTATGACCTATATATATATATATATATATATATATATATCAAAGGTATTCTGGCAGACGCCACCTGCGGCTTTACAAAAAAATAAAAATGGCCTGATTCCCTCGTAACTACGATCATTTGATCACCTCACTACAACAACTTTTTCGCAATGTTGATTGGAGACGTAAACTCGATGAGGCCTAAAAGCCGGCTAACCAAATATAGAAAATTCAAAAATATGTATCTTTTTTAAACATTATCGAAAAATCTCGTTCAAAAAACGAAAAGACCCGTTATAAGAAGACGAATAAAATATCTGTTGGAACTTAATGCGCTAAGTGAGGGTAATGCTATGAAAATTTCGAAAAATGGATTTTGAGACTCAAAAACGAAGAATTCTGAAAAACTTTTCTATAAGTTCAAGCTATTTTACGACGGAATCTGATTCTACATCAAATTTTACCCGTAGAACCGCAAAATTGGAAAGATCATTTTTTTTCAGAAGCCTCGTTTAAAGTTCAAAATGCCCTATGAAATGGTCACAAGTCGAAAAAATCGAGAAAATTTTTTTTCTTCCAAAATGTCTTAAATAAGTTGTAAACATCTTGGGATGTACAATGGTTATGAAATCAGAGGCTATGTACCATGCACACTTCGTTCGGAGCGTAATATTCCACACCCATTTTAACCTTTGAAACGTTAATTTATGAGCATCCAGAAAGTTAATATCGTTTAAAAACTTCTTCAAATTAAATATAAAGTTCATAAATCAGCATACGCATTGTTTGGTGACTATCTGGAAGAAAAAAATTTCTCTATTTTTTTCGACTTGTGACCATTTCATAGGGCATTTTCAACTTTAAACGAGGCTTCTGAAAAAATAACTTTATCGATTTTTCCAATTTTGCGGCTCTAGGGGTAAAATTTGATGTAGAATCAGATTCCGTCGTAAAATAGCTTGAACTTATAGAAAAGTTTTTCAGAATTCTTCGTTTTTTTTTGAAATCTCTCAGAATACCTGTGATATATATATATATATATATATATATATATATATATATATATTCACTGACTTCAAATCACTTTTTTTCAAAAATCAAATCAAAATTATTTCTTAAACATATTGCAACCCTTCTACCCGTCTCTTATCTTTTCTAATCTATTTTCTCTTCTTCTCTTATCCTAACTCAGCTCGGGTCGTCGAATCGCGACGACATCTACCCTCTCTCTTCGACATTTCGCCGTTTTATATTGTCGCCTACCAGTTCCTAGCTACTGGTTTTTTTATGTTCGGACAATTTACTTTGTTGCGATAAAGATATAAAATAGTTTCACATAATATATACTTTTTTCGACTATGCTGGTCCCGTTACTCGATTCTTAAGCAAATAACCTAATATTAAATAAATTACCGAAACACATAAAATAATAGTGTTGGATAAATGCACGAGTAAGGATATCACGCCTCTCACGATACAATCGAGCTGATTGTTACAACTGATGAAAAATGATAATCGATGTGCTGGATTTTTGATTCCTTTATGATGCCTGGCAAGCACCCAAACAGGAACTTTTTATTATTTGATCAGACGAAATTACCATTTCAGAGTCTGATCAGGCGTTATTTGAATAATATTTTTACCCGATAAGATTTGGATCGAGTTACCTGAGAAAGCAGACATCACGAGGATCCGTCAATACACCGAATATAACTAGTATTTTTTTCACAATAGCCGCTCATTCACAAAAAAATAGGGAAGCAATTGGTGAAAGACGAGTCAAAGATTAACAAAATTAGCCTGTCATCTCAGGCTTTTCAAAGTATACAACTTTCATATATTCCAGCACATTAGAGCTTCAGCTTTTCTTAAAGGGACAGTAAACACACAAATTCCTGTTCATTTGATCCAATTTCCACGAGCGACGTGGTGATAGAGATAGTGTGCGCCCTATCCGATATCAGCCCAAGTGGAGCAGCGGCAGCACGCTTGCCTAGCAATCGTGAGGTCGCGGGTTCGATACCCACCCTATGCTTTTGTTTCTTCCCACGGGACGAAAGTGGCGGGACCTTGAAATTTGCGGGAATTCAACGGTGCCTTTACTGTCCCTTTAATGTTTCAAGAAAAAATTGGATCTATTGTAGCACGTTCCAGCTTATACGTATGTGTAAAACGAATACATAGAATTCGCAAAAATATATTAGTTTAGAGAAGAATTTTTCACAAAATAAATCGAGAACTGAGAAATACCCCCAGATCTCGCCCAATGTCTTTACCTCAAAGTGATATTGGTGATTTTTGGCCAAACACGCAAAAAAAATGTATCAGCCCGATTCCTTCGTGAGATGTGCGAAGATTTCTCGGACAGTCAAACTCATGAAAACGGATGGAAGCAGTTTTTTGGACTATAGGCTGGAGAATTGTGCATGGTTGAGTGACGAGAGAGAGTCGTCTTGAGGGGACGCATGGTGTCAGATATCTTCTGAAACGCCACTACTCAGAGCGATTAACCACCCAGCTTTAATATTAGCACTTAAAGTTAGTGGTGAACCAAAAACTGACCCCCTCTTTTTATATTTGTAATCGATGGAGAAAACAATTCTAAGAAACTGGTATTTTTTAAGAAAAAAATTAAAATAAATATTTAGCCAATAGTAAATTCGAGAATGCGCGGGCCTGATGCACTGATCCCGGTATGCTGTAACTGATATCGATTTTTTTCACACCATGAACCCCTCCCTGTTTAAAATGGGGTTGCGAATATGTCGACAAATCATTAAGTGACCAACAGTAACAATACCACAGTACTTTGAGTACTGTAGAAAAGTTACCGTAATCATGGAACCGTAACCCGGATTTCTGATATTGATCAAATTATGTCGTTGTTAGTTGCATGAGGTAGATCTCGGGTAGTCATTGCCTGAGAGCCATACCGTATGTCATCTACCATACACCCGGCTACAGTAACCCTACAGTAATCGCAAAATTGGAAGTTGATCAAGTTGACCCGGGTTTTGTTGTATAAGCTAGGTCTTGAACAGACAATGTCTGAGGGGTTCACCGTTTCTCGTTCACAGTATCATGCAACCTCATGCAATCTACTCCGGCTCGAGTTTAGCAATTTTGTTTTTATACGTACTGTAATGCGATAACTGTAGCCCGGGATACTGTGAACGAGAAACGGTAAACCCCTCAGACATTGTCCAAGCTCATACAACAAAAATTTTATCAACTTTCATTTTCCGGATTACGGTAGGGTTACTGTAGCCGGGAGTACGGTAGATGACGACATAGGTATGGCTTTCGGGCAATGACTATCCGATATCTACCTCATGCAACCAACAACGACATAATTTGATCAATATCTGAAATTCGGATTACGGTAGCCGAGTTACGGTAACTTTTCTACAGTACTCAAAGTACTGTGGTATTGTTACTGTAGGTCACTTGATGTTTTGTCGACATATTCCTAACCCTATTTTGGATCATTTTTTTGGACAATGATGATTCTACTGTGTTCATGGTGTGAAAAAATCGATATCAGTTACAGTATATCGGGATCAGGGCTTCAGGCCCGCGCTTTCTCTAATTTACTACGGGATAAATATTTTTTTAAAAATTTTTTTCTAAAAAAATAACCAGTTTCATAGAATTTTTTCTATATCGATTAAAGATATAAAAAGAGGGGGTCAGTTTTTGGTTCACCACTAACTTTAACTCCCCTCCCTTACCTTGATCATCATGACCGCGCTGACCCACTGTTGACATAGAATATCTGAGTCTGCCATGAGAAGCATCTGTCGCACGCCGATCTTGACTGTAATACACAACTTACTTCATATATTCAATTTCAACAGCCAACATTGATGCTCTAGAATCCTAGACATTTTGTTATGCCATGAGCAGGCGTGGGCACCATCACCAGGGACACGTCGGTTCAAGAAATTCAACAATAATTTTGCCGAGCGGGGAATCGAACTTCAGACGCTTTGTTCTATGGCCTATCGCATTAGCCACATCACTATAGGTAGCGACCGCATAGCGTTCGTGTTTCCCTTGAACGGGTCATGTGACTGTATGCCATGTTGCAATTATTCTTTTAAAAATGTGGAGCAATTCAAATGCAACCGGCGCAAGAGCTATTGTATTCCGCAATCATCCCTTTGATGAGTCAAGATAACCCTGAAAGTTTGGTGAAGATTTCTCATCATTTGCCTTCAGGGCAGAAACAAATAACTTTTTAGCATACTTTGACCATGTACATCTCGAAGGGTGAATTTCCTAAAACTTTGCTTTTTGTGCAGGAAGGACCCACATTTATTCAAGAATCGATGCCTAACTTTTTGTAGCAGCAGCATTTTTTCCTGCATGCTGCGATCGGATCCCTGGCGCGCCCTGGTTTCCTTTTTTTTCGCAAGCTCTCTCGTGCTCTTTAACCGGCAAGAGAGCTTGCGAAATACGGAATGCGGGAAATTTTTGCACAGTCCTGCTTTGCATACGCTTTTTTCTGGGTAGCCTACAATATCAAGGGTCCTCAAAGTTTCTAAATTGAATATTTTTTCCTAGAGAATAAAAAAATGTTAAAGAGACCGACCTCGCAAAAAATCTTTTTTTTCTCTTTTGTTTGGAAACTAAAAAAGAACGAAAGCAATCCGCAAATATTAAAATGAATATTAAAAATTGGAAAATGAAGTGATTGAGCTTATGGATTCTTTTTTTTTTAATTTTCCTCCAAAAAAAAAAATTTTTCTTCATGGTTTTCCATTTCCAAATATCGCATTTTATTGACTATAGCAGAAAAAGTAATGTTTAAAAGCGAAAATGGCAAACAAAACAAAGAAACGTGTGCATAGGATTACAGTATGTTTTGAATTTCGCGCGTTTTTAAGCTCAATCACTTCATTTTCGGAATTTCAATATTTTTTTTCAATGTACGGATTTTTCCTTCTTTTTTTTTAATTTTCAAACTTACAATTGTGGATGTCATTCAAATCCCTACAAAAAATTTTCCCTGGTCGGTAACTTTTTAAAAAGTGTTGTCCGGTTGCGTCATCATGTGCTCAATCGATAGCCGGTAGGTAATTTTCCGGAAATTGCATGAAAACTCACTATCAGGAAAATGCTCTTTGATAGATTCCCTACAATCAGTAAAAACTTCAGCTGGATTCCTTTTGTTACACCAAAAAGAGAAAAGCGCGCCAATACTTTCCGATACATAGTGAACAAACTTGCTTATCAATTCCCACGTCTCCAATTTTTCCGCACTCTTCTACGGAATACTCTGACTCCGCCCACTAGATTTTTTTACTTTTGCGCGATTTTTTCATATAAGAGCGCTGCGATTAAGGAAAAAGATTTTATCGCGAAACATGTTGGAAATTCCATAATAAAATAAAGAAATCGTTCGATCGGCACGACGATGATCTAGGTAGAATTCTCGATTAATCCGTTCCGCGCCCTTCCAAACTTTCCCGTCGGTTGCGCAATTTTTTTTCAAATTCGCGGGCTCGCTAACGGGCGTAAGACCGTTGCTGAGTTTTTGAATATCACAATAACTTAGGCAAAAATATAATAGTTAAATTAGGCAAAAATATAAGGATGACGCGCAAATTCGTGAAGCGTTCCAAATTTTTTGTGTTCTACAATTAAAAACCTGTAACCATCGTCTCACGGTTCCCCCACATGTTCCATCAGATATATATCTATGGATCAGAACGGTTCCCTCCCCGTTCTGAGGCTTCGTCAACATCAACTCCCATAGTGGTCTACCGTGTCTCTCTCTCAACCCCCCCCCCCCCCCCCCCGTCACCTTCCCCGACCTCCGTTTAGATTATCTTAAATTTTTCATCGCTTTTATACTTACTGTTCATGGTCAAGTAGCTGACGCGCCTGAGTTGCTAACCGACCGATGCCAGTTCGCTCCCCCCCCCAGAGGTCCTAAAGCATTTTCGAGTAAGATTAAGCACGGTTTGCCGAGTTTTTAACATGAACATTGAAAATTTCGAAATTCGTGACGTATTTCAAGTTAACAAATGTGTCGAAACAACGCGCAATCGCTCTCACAAGGAGAGACCGTACAATCGATATAACGATGATGACTAGAACCTCTACCACTGATGCAGGGTAATATAAGCTCTATACACAAAGTTTATCCCTAGAATCATATTTTCAGTGTAGGTTAGTTTTTCCTTGTATGGCCTACCTCGATCCGTCTTTCACAAGTATGCAATACTTCAATTGATGCGTACTTCAATATAAATTTTAATTTTTGAAAAATCACTGACACTTGCAAACGGGAATCTCCAGGTTTGACAGCACGTGTTCCTTGTGAATCTTCAGATGGCAGTCTGAAATACAAAACATAACTCAGTGCAAAAACATGGCAATGCTGCTATGGGTTTTGCTATAGGCTTGATATACACAACGAATATTAGACGTGTCGTATTTCCGCAAAAATAGATCTCGATTCCCAGGAATTTTTTTATGACAGGCCCAACAGGGTTGCCGGTTCAATTTTCGTGAAACGGACTATCGCTTACCCTCTTGCAATCAGTCACTGTGAAACGGCGAGGGGAGAGAAAACGGGTAGTTTCACGGAAACGGAAACCGAATGGACAACCTTAAGGTCCACAGAGGATCTCATAACCATTTTAAAAGTTCCCATCATACTGATTCATTTTTACGAGCACTTCCTTTTTCTGGGATCGGAGTGCCGCCTCGGAGCCGAGAGAGTCGCTCGCCACTGATGCCTAATCAAAAAGATCTAGTTCTACGCAAAAGTGGGATCATTGAGCCGTTTCCGTTTAAACCGTTTAGCTTTACTAGGGTGTCCCAAAAGTTCTGTCGCAAAATCTCAACAATGAGATTTTTCTTTAAAACTTGAAGAGGTGTAGACGGTCAATGATCGAAGTAGTCACCGTTTATACTAGTGACCTCCTTCTATCGATCGCACAGAACCATGATACTCTTACTTAAGAAAGACTGGTTCTGGAGTCAAACCAAAATTGAAAGCCAGCGTTGAGATAGGTCCGATTAGATAACTTTTTTCCGGAGCAGATGACCGGTATGGTTTCGAAACAGTGACGTTTGCTGGCAGAGTGTACAGCGGTACAGTTAGCCACTTCAGCTTCGGATCGTCCAACTTTTTCTGAATCAATTTCGAAAAATGGGGTTTTGACCGGTCCATAATAATTTCAATTTCTTCCTATCTTATGAGACCAATGAGGACTCTGACGATGACCTCTTGCAGTTGGGTAAATAAGAGGTCATCGATGATGTTGGTGCTATGAGGAAAGTGCTCCCAGTGGATGGGGTCCAGAATGGAGGAGATGAAACTAATCAGTTCATGATTTTTCATTTTTTTTTCTTCTTTGAGACTGGCTATGGATTCTCTCCTGCACCCAATTAATCCAGTCTCACGTTAGTGTTGTCGTACGTGATCTATTTTATATCCATATCGATCACCTTTCCGGCCCATCTTCAGTTGGCTCGACAGTCGAAAAATCCCTGACACATACTAGATCGCTGATTTTCCGTGATAGCCGAAATACCGTGATTTACCACATTTTGTAGCTTGGGGCTCTTCATGTTCTGTTGGCTGATTTAATGCATGACGGATATGGGAGTATGGCCTCCACCAAAAGGGTATTGGTTTCGAGAATGGTTGCCTACGCAATGAGAACGGAGAGTCCGTTTCAGTGAGGTTACGGACAGAGTGGGGTCTGCTTTCGCGACTGTGGCCTCTGAAAGCGAACGCCAAATGCCAACACTAACAGAGTCGCATATTAGGGACCGCCTTTAGTTTCGATAGCGCCAGTTATTCATTGGTTTCCATGGGTTTCTTACTATTGAGAAATTACTAAACCAAAATCTAGCAAAAGTGGGCAAACGTGTACTTCGGTAGAATTGATGTAAAAACTAGGACAATGAAGCAATAAACAAGCACTCAAGCTTGATTGATTATTGAGTGGGCAATGTACCAAAGGTATTAAATCATCATCCCCATCGATCTATATCAGGTTCAATACAACCCTGTATATGGCCTTCGCGACAGAACTTTTGAGACACCCTAGTAGCCTAAACGATTCGGGATTTTTTTGTAAGAGGCAGGCCTCGAGTAGCAAGTGTCCGGGTCAATTTGCTCAATATCGTAAATTCGGAATACTGTAACCTCGCAATGGTAGTAGCTGATTGAGATATAACTCATACAAAAAATATTGATTTTTTTTCATTTTGTAATCGTGATTATGTTACATTACTTTGGGTTTGGTGGACCCCGACCCCATATTTGGCCATGAGCCATCCATGACCTACTAATTATTTCATTTCGTCTAATTAAACCGGTCGGCAACTAGTTACTAAAATTTGCAACTAGTTGTATACAACTTCTACGATGCCCCCAAGAAATCTTTGAGGAAAGCGTGCTGCCGCGACCAATATGTATGGGTCAAGGCGCAAGGTGGGACAACTATACGTGAGAGAGCTGGTTCATCACGCATCACAGCAGAGTGAAATTGCATACAACTAGTTGCAAATTTTTAGTAACTAGTTGCCGACCGGTTTAATAACGAGGAATGAGACGAAATGAAATAATTAGTTGTTTATTAATCGAAATCTAATTGAGAGGATGAAATTCCCCATTCTGTTTGGACAGCCCTCCCGCTATCACTCACTTTTGCACTCTAATGCCGGGGGCGGTCGAAGTGTAGCAGAGAGTTTCTTCATGCACAGATCGCAAGTTGTAGTCACGTGGTATGTCAACTCTTGGAAGTCGTGTCTTTTCCATCTCTCTCTGTCGGATTGCTGCAGTAATCATAATGTGGTATTATTTTTTGCAATAAAAATTGAAAAGGCAGAGATTTTAAAACGCGTTCCATGTAAAATCGCAGTGCGAGGACGGAGTAGGCCGCATAACTAATTCAAAATGATCGTACAGGGCTCAGATTTTATTTTACAAAGAGTCTTAGGTGGAAGGCACAGTAGCGCGCATAAGTCATTGGTCACTTTTTCAAGCGTCTGTATCTTTTGCGACAGAAAACGGATCAATCTGAAATTTTGGCATGATATATAAAATCCATCGTTGATTAGGTTGCTGATATTGAGATATCTCGAAATCCCTCAGTTATTGCATAGTGGTGACGTAATCAAGGCATACTTTTTCCGAAGTACATTATTCTTACATACATTTTTTCCTGCTAGCCAAACTTTTTGAGCGTAAAGAAGGGTTGAAGGGCTGCTATGAAAAAAAATTTCAAGTTGCTGCGACTTCGCACCTTGGATGCAGCCTTGCTGCGATTTCGCGGTCGCAAACTCGTATTTCGACTTCTAGGCAAGCTAGAAAGTCGTTCTTGGGATCAAAATGATCGTCATAAGGATTGCTGACGATTCTGAGAATATGATACATATAATTCAAAAATTCCCCTCAGGGTGCCAAAAAATCGATTTTTTTTCATGATCCATTTTCGATCGATCTCAACTCTGAGGGACAGTTTAGCAAAAATCTAGTTTTTGCGTAGACGCAAATGTATTGACGAACTGATGCTCAACTTTTTGTAGGGTTGCCATTCGTTTCCAGGGTGCGCCGATCGATTTTCGGAAGGACACGCGATAGGCCACGCCCCCTTTTCGGCTTATTGCCCTACAATGTCGTTAACATAGTTCGTTTTGCTATAACTTTAGAACCAGATGAGTTAGCCGTCTGAAATTTTAACTGGAATACGTACATATACTGGGGCCTCGATTTTGTGCATTTCCTCATATTTTCATTTTTTCTTCATTGCGTAGTGATGACGCAAACAGTTTACGTTGAGTGATGATAGTTCACATGGAGGGAAACTCGAGAAAAAATAGTACCACATTGTACGGTTCAATACCGGACCAGTGCGAGATTTCAAAGTTTGTGCACGAAAAAAATGATTTTTCGTTTCCAGACGAGCTAGAAACTCGTAGTCAACTTCAAAATGATCGTAATGGTGATATAATAATATACCAAAAGTTTGGAATTGATCGGCCGTCATATGCCCTCATATACCAAAATAGTGGCTCAAACATATTTTTTTGTCCTCAATGTCTGTGAAAACATTATAAAGTGCGTTTTTAGCGGTTTGCAATGCTATGATCGAATGGATTTTGTTCCTGAAAATAAAACACCATAAAAAATTGAATTTTTATGCCCTGAGGGCATATGACGGCCGATCAATTCCAAACTTTGGTATATTATTATATCACCATTACGATCATTTTGAAGTTGACTACGAGTTTCTAGCTCGTCTGGAAACGAAAAACCATTTTTTCGGGCACAAACTTTGAAATCTCGCACTGGTCCGGTATTGAACCGTACAATGTGATACTAATTTTTCTCGAGTTTCTCTACATGTCAACTATCATCACTCAAAGTACACTGTTTGCAAAATTATCCTCCGAGCAAAAAACCGTCTCTGAAATTTCGCCTAAATGTTGCGTCATCACTACGCAATGAAGAAAAAATGAAAATATGAGGAAATGCACAAAATCGAGGCCCCAGTATATGTACGTATTCCAGTTAAAATTTCAGACGGCTAACTCATCTGGTTCTAAAGTTATAGCAAAACGAACTATGTTAACGACATTGTAGGGCAATAAGCCGAAAAGGGGGCGTGGCCTATCGCGTGTCCTTCCGAAAATCGATCGGCGCATCCTGGAAACGAATGGCAACCGTACAAAAAGTTGAGCATCAGTTCATCAATACATTTGCAATACGTCTACGCAAAAACTAGATTTTTGCTAAACTGCCCCTCAGAGTTGAGATCGATCGAAAATTTTCTGAGTTTCAATCGAAAAACACATTATCTGCAGAAAGGGCGCGGCGCCATACCGGCGCCCGGAATGGTCCTATTGCGAAATCGACCGCACCAGCGTGATCAGCGTCAAAAGTGACCACTAGGAGCAAGTTTTGAGCCATTGCGATTTTTGGCCTGTTCCAGACCTCTGTTTAGAACTTGTTGATCCAACCGCAAACGGCGTCATATGAGCTGTTTTGAACAGAATTCCTATTATTCCGTTGAGGCAAGGCAAAGGCAAAAGATTCGTACTCATGTCGGGTCCGAACCTGGTGAGAGAGCGTGGGAAAATGAGAGAGCGCTAGAGAAGGCAGAGCGTGCGTAGTTCGCCAGACACTCAGTTTTCTTGACCTTGTAGCTCGTTTATTCGAATAGATATCAATTTACTTTCAAAAAAGGAAATGTTCTATACATGATGAGGAATACATACAATGAGAATCATTGATGAGATTGAATACGCAAAAATAATAATTGCACAATTTATGTTTAAACATTGTAAAATTTCGGAGTTAAACTACCTGAACCAGTCAAACTTTCTCTATGCAGTATATTTAACAATAAGAAGACGAAACTATAAAAAGATATGAAAATTTAACATCAAAAATACGAAAAAGAAATTTATAAGCAAAAATTATAATTTATAACTCATCACAGCAAAGTATTTTCTCGTTTTTGAATAGTTTTCATGCTGTTCCAGCAAAAATGACAGAAGTTCCGTTGCATTTTTACTTGACGGACTTCGAAAATTTTTATGTCACCTGCGCCCACTTTAAAAAGCATGGATCTTTTTGGCTCAGATTTTGGTTACAATTAGTGCCAACAACCATCACCAGAACGCACGCGGTGAGAGCCAGCCTTTTTTTTACTTTTATGGTAGTAATAATGTATTTTGCAAAAGCTACCGCCCCTCATCGGAAAAATACGGTACAATTGTTTTCAATGTACCACGAAATAGACGATTTCTCTCGAGTCTCTAGTGAGAGGCGTGATATAATACATGTTCAACTAAAATATTCACCAATTTTGTGAAAACTTCACACTTTTTCCCATTTTGTCTTACTGTTAGCCAATATTCTATTATCTCCCCTATTTTCACATTTTTGGCGGTGTTCGACTGCACGATCGATCAGTGCACTTGCAGAATGAGTTTGCAAATTTACATTCCTTTGTTTGAAAGTGGCAATAGGACGACCCTGCACAGATCGATCGTGCAGTCGAACACAGCCAAAAATGTGAAAATAGGGGAGACAATAGAATATTGGCTAACAGTAAGACAAAATGGGCAAAAGTGTGAAGTTTTTACAAAATTGGTGAATATTTTAGTTGAACATGTGTTATATGCATAGATTGTGCGCACACTGAAAAGCGCATCCGCGCATCTGAATATGTTGAAGTCCGGGCTACCTTTCCATGTAAAGTTTATGAGAGCAATAAGACAAATACGATGCAATTTTTTTCAACCACGAAACATACGATTTCTGATATCGAGTCTCTAGTGAGAGGCGTGATATGCATAGATTGCGTGAATGTGGACTACTTCTCGGACTTTTCAACGCACGTTGTGCGCGGGATTTTAGCTGCGCAAGATGTGCGCCGGATTTCACAAGCTGCGCGCTGGTCTATTTGCCGGACCTGGCTTTTCCGTTCGAGACCTTTCAACAGAACGCGCGATGTGCGACGGATGGGTGTAGGGTTCGACGCATCGCGCGTCGAACCCTACATCCATTCGTCGCACATCGTGCGCTGAAAAGTAAAAAAAAAGAGTTTCCTTCTTTATCCTAAGGAAGGTAAATGACATTCAGTTTTTCCACCATACGTTTCATACACAATGTAATATCATTTCCGCATGAATCGCGTGACGTATGTTTAATAATCTGACGAGTTCGTACCTTGGAAGATATATGAGTATTGCTCATGCTGCTTGAGTTAAGATCGATGAGAGAATTGGAACGGGACGCTTCCTCCTTTAATACACAGTAGATGGATAAAATGACCGGTCTCAATCGATACACCTCAACTACAGTACCTCACTCGTCTCATACATGACATGGAAGATCTTGGGAATCGTGGCAGAAGAGGCGGAACGAATGTCAGCAGAAGTTACGAACCGAGCATGGACGATCTGACTGCAATATGTATTGATAATATTCAGTATTTGCCCGACATTGTAATTCACGAATCTGTTATTATTACCAGATTATGTGAGAGGAGTCGCGAGAAACTTGAGCATGGACAGGGGATAGACAATTATGATTTTTAATTTGGCTGAAAACCGAAAAAAAAGTCCCGGCCATGCTCTACGTGCTAGCGTCTCTCGCGATTCCTCTCATATGCAAGGATTGTTGGAAAATGAGAGAATAAAGTGCCCCCGACTTTTTTCGATCCAAAAAGGCTTGTTTTTAGTGGGGGCACTGGATTTTTTTTCGGGAGCACTCCGTTTTTTTGTTTTTTCCCACGCTCCGTTTTTTGTGCAGTTTAATGGATACTAATTATTCGCACATGCTAAAGCCAAAATTGGCACGCAATTATGCGATATTATGAAATTTTTAAAAATGCCGAAAAAAACGAAAAAAAATTTAAAAAATGTGTTTATTGATATTACTACTGTTTTACGGTACGGTTATTCCCACGTTGCAGCGGGCTTACCAGCTTGCCCCATCTAGCGTGGTAGCTTGCTAGTGTAAAATCGTTTGAAATGGAACACCTTTGCCAACAAATTTAGCAGACTTTTAGATCAATCGAACATGGTTATTCGCTTCTTCTGATAGTCATGGGACACTAGAGTCGTCTCGAAAGTCTTGACGCTGAGATCGATCTCTCAACATCGATGGACGCGTCATCCAAACGAGAAAATAACATGAGATAATTTCCGTCAAACAAATGGAAATTATCACAACAGTGTATTTTTTGTTGATGTACTGTAACGCTGAATGAGGCAAATGAGAATTCACGCGGAAAGAACGCTTGGGGGAATTTTTTTAGACTTCGGAGATTATATCTGGGGACACTCTGCAAACCGTCCGAATCGGGCCCGGGAGGACTGCACAAATTCTATAATATGCTGCCCACGTATGCCATAGTTTTACAGTACAAATAAGGCAAGTTTTCAAACATGTTCTGAGATCCCCTGAGGGGGTGAACATCTAACTGAGTTACCAATTTCATAAAGAAAGGATCCAACTGACTGTGCTTCGATAGAGAGGAAGGGGGTGGTCGTCTTATCGTCTGTATAGAGCATCAGATGCACCTGGTTGATCACAGCAAATACTGCCGACCAACTGAAATGTAAACGATTCTACTTCATAACGATTTTTTTCTCGTTCAACTACTAGTAATGTTAAATAATGGTAAGTAGTAATGGTAAGTGGTAAGTAATGGTAAAAATTATGGTAAATTTTATTTCCGTATCATAACACGCAAAGATCGAGACAAGCGTCGTACACCGAAAAAAAATGGAATTTCACAATTATACATTTATGGAGAGCTCTCATCGTGCTCGAAAAGAGAGCCACTGAGTGAGATTATATCTTAAAACTATGCGAGAATGGAATTTTATTTGTGAGGCTGAGAGCGGTCGAAAAAAGTTGCCACGGAGCCACGAAGTGGCGTCACGAACCTTTTGCAACGGAAATCGCCAGTACTCTTTACAGCGACTTTCCCCCCAACATGTGCCTCGACCAAATGTGATCCAACCGAAATCGCCATGGTCCAAAACCTGGTCGCGATGTCCAAAGTCCCCCTGGACCAAACAGTTCCCGGCTACCGAGCTCCCCCCCCCCTGGACTAACCCGCACCCGAAACTATTCATAGAGCGTAGTGTACGCATAGAACGTAGTGTGCGCTTAGAGCGTAGTGCATTTAGCCTCAATACATCCCGGCTTGTTTATTGACTAAATTTGACTACAATTTCTTTATTTTATGCATCTTTCGTGGGGTTTCGAACATTCTGCGGTGTTTAAGCACAAAATGAAAGAGATTCGTGCTCTAGTCGCCTCGGAAGATGCACGTTGAATCAAAAGCACAATAGTTGTAGAGTCGTTGTAATATACTAGCAACCTCTCAGTAATTCCCCTTTGCCTAATCCCGCTAATTACCCTATTCAGTTCTACTCAGACAAAGACCCATTGTCTACCTATACATATATGTAAGAAATGGTACCCGACCATTCCGGGTCGACTCATCCGATGGAGCAGTCCGTCTAAGCGATAGTCTGACCCCCGCATCCCGCTTCTATACGCTACTGAAGCTGACTAGGGTACGGTACCTTCGACCTAGGGTACGGTACCTTCGACCCCCCGATGACTAGGGTACGGTACCTTCGACCCCCCGATCTCGACAGGCTTACAGCTCGGATCTCCACCCTCTAAGATGAGGCACCGTCCGACGTCTACCCCACGTAGACCTAACTCCTGACACCCCACCTACGAGGAGATCCGATACGAAGATACGCGAAGATACCAACCCCCCAAAGACCTACCGTACCCTTATCTCAATAAATGATATTGGTCCCTACTGTATCGTATAGACTGACATGGGATGGCTCACTAAAGTACAGAGTTTACAACTACAGTAAACTGCGACGCTCTCTTTATCTCGTTGCATCAGTTATATTTTTAAAATCCGAGTTGATTTCACTAAATCGGATGCGCCGGGAAAGCCGATAGCGATATTTTGGGGCAAAAATAATTAGGTTGAAAATATTGTTCAAAAACTGCGACGCAGCCGCAACGCACGTAAGCATCACAACAGAATCGCCCTTGTGGTCACCGTGGCTGCTCCATGCACAACCTTCACACAATATCAACCCTTGCAATTATCACTCTTTCAAATTCCTCTCTTCCTTCAGTGTTGAAACACCGTTCCCCAATGGATCTATCTCGAACCGGACTTCGAGGTATTGACTAGCAGACCCTGTATCTCTAAAGAAGAGGAATCATCACTATGTCCGTTCTATGGGAGATGGTCGTGAGTAGGAAGGGTGCATAGTAGAGTGAGCGAAGTGAGACGGCCCGATACCTTTTTGACCCGACAATTTGGAATGACTGGGGGGCATTACCCGTGTACTTTTCTCGTCCAACTCATGATAAGATCTCTTATCAACCTTATTTGACTGGAATTAGTGATCTTGAATATTCCCGACATGCTAATTAGTTGATTCCCCTTCATTTCTCCCTCGCACCGTCTCAGGGAGTGGTCCTCCGTTCACTAAGGAATCTTCGCGCGCTGAAAATGCTTGTTGAGGTAGTTTATTTCCAGTTTCTCATGGCCAAAATCGATAATTGTTATCAGAATAATCAATCTAAAGTATCAGGGCGCCATAACATCTTCAATATTGGAGAATCTCTCCAAAGAAAAGTGGCGAGAAATTTTGATGGCATGGAAATAGTGCAAAAGCGAGTCTGACAGATTGCACTTAACTCCTACTAAACTAATCGCTTTCTAGTTTACCGATTCAAAACAGTTTTGTTATCATTTTGATAGTTTTAAGTGTGACCGAGTTGAAAAGTACACGGGTAATTGAGGCGAAGTACACGGGTCGGCTCATTTCGCGCAAAATGAGAGATGGCCCGGTCTATTACCCGATTACCCGACCCGAATAACGCACTCTAGTGCATAGTATGCAGCATAGCAAAGAAATTATATTTAACAATCATGCCAAAAATCATACTTGATTAGATTAAGTGTTCGAAATACCAAAACATGGATACCGTTACACTCTTAACAGACAATAATCGAAGTCTGTCCACTTCAAAACGATCGTATGCAAAAAAGCGAAATGCTATCTTTCCGAGCAAGGATGGCTCTCACAAAGTGCACACTCAGGATTTCCTAGTTAGACTTTTTGGATTACGGGGCGTTTCGCTCCTAACGTGACACGTGTATATCGAGAAATCCGATAACAGCAGGAAATAATACAATACTCACTCATGGTTGCTCTTCCTTCCCTTCTTTCCGCTTTCCACCCTCAAACTCAGATAGTTCTCGAGTGGGTCCATGTGCATATTAGATATCGACTCGGTAGAAGGGACATTCGCTGGTGCATTCATCTGAAGTAGATCATTAAATATTTCAAACAAACAATTTTATTTAAAGCCTAGGTTACCAAAACAGTAATTATGAAAATTTGAATGAGTACGGGCGTTTTATATAAGGGTCACCGGTGTGCATCCCCAAGTTGGTATCAAGTAAACATCAAGTTGCCTCCAGGCTTGATACCAACTTGGGGAACGAGCGCGTCAAATGAGAGTGTATTAAATGAGAGTAGCCGCTTTTGCATAGAGACCGCAACGAGGTAGACGAAATCATTTTAAACGACATTAATTTTACATTTTTCTATATATTTCGAGCATGCTGAATCGAACTAAATAAAAAATAAAGCATAAAAAATAAAATAATTGGATAAAATAAAATAAAACAGTTTGCTACGCGAACCGTCTCTATACCGTAATATTTGAAGCGTTCGTAGTATCATTCGAACGTTCACGCGGTTTCCTATTTTTATAGCGGGTATGATTATATAGACATCTACTTTTATCTTAATTCAATAGTTGAAAGGTGAACCTAATTAATTATCCTGTTAAAAATGGAAAAAAAAAGATGCGGAAAGACATAGAAATAGGCTGACTAAGTGTACCTGATAGGTAAACTTTGAGGCGACATAACAGGCGTCTGAACGAAAAGTGGACATAGTGGATAGGCTCATGCGCAGTGTCCATATCATCCGAAGGCAGTAGTCTAACAAGATTATGGTCTAATGCGGGGGTCTCCGTTCGGGCGCCAGAAAACTTGAGAAAACTGAAGTAACTCAACAACACTTTACGCGTAAGGGCTTTTACGAATCGCAAGAAAGTCGCATATCTTGATAGTGCAAACCAATCGGTAGGTAATAGGACAATCTTTCTCTTTGAAGAAATATATGAAAACAAAAATGAGTAGAAATCCATACAAATTAGCGAAAATAAAAAGAAGCAAATGTGAAAAGACTGAGGTATACGGTAAGTAGGATAACGCGGAAAACAACCGCACGTTGAGGTACCTAGATTTGATTATACGCTTTCAATAGCCGCGGAGTCCACGTTTTATGAAATAGGAGTGAAATAATTTTAGAGAAAACGTATGCCTTCGTGGGGGGATGATGTTCCGAAAAATGGACTAATTCGAGCTAACGACCATATTGGCAAAATGGGAGACTGCTGACTTTTTGAACCGCACAATAAGTAAGAAAAAAAAGCCAGTTTGCTTCGCGAACCGCTTCCCTACCGTAGTTCTCAAGTCTTGGAATCGCTGTCAAAAGCGATTTTTTTGTTTGTTTAAAGTTCCAATTTTTGCAATCTTTTTTACTTTACCTTATTCTTTGGTGTCGGGAAAATGCTTCCCCTCAAAGACTCGGGCTATAGAAATTTGAACACAGTTATATTGGCTAGCGAGAATAGTCACTTCTGCACGACATCTGAACCATTTCGGCTGACGGACATTTTTAGATGCTTTCATGCATTTCGAAGCCTGTTTCGACAAATTTATCGAAATAGGAAGTAGGCACTTCGGCAAACGGTTTTAGGTATCTCTGCAAGTACCCGCGAGGATACCATTTGACATATGGACCATAACTTAAAAACTGAATGCTAGTTCCTAGTAGATTTGACAAATTTCAGTTTCGGTACTGTAGGATAGATTACGGTTCTTTTAATATCCTCCTCTATGTCCAGTATATGTAAATGTTCTAACACAGTGATGCAACACATAAGACGATAAACACCAATAGACCGACGTACATTTCCATTTCCTATTAGTGGAGGAGGCCCACTCACCTCTCCTACATTCATTCCTCTTCTATCCATCTCACATCTCGTTTCTGCCATCTCTTGTATCTCACGTTCGAGCATTTCACGTTTAATCGATTCCTCCAAAATAATACACATCATTACCTAGAATATAATAAACAAGTGTGATGTATACCTCTTGCAGATTATTTAGTATCTCTTCGAGAGCTCTATTCTTCTCTTCCATTGCCCTCGACAATTGTCGTTCCAAATCAGAGATTCGTTGTTGCATAGTGCTCTGAATTACCATTCTCAAGCTCATCCACCTATCGCAAGTTACCATCCAAACATCGCAACTTCAAATTATTATATAAAAAATAACGGATTCGCTTACTATTTCTCTTTCCTTCTTCTTCATTTCGGCCTTGACATTGTTCTTTTGTCCTCCTTTTTCCGGGACTCTCTTTGCCATCATTTCTTCCAATTTGTTGACTGCACTTGTCTTGACAAGTTCGGCAGTGGTCAGTCTCTTAGTGAGTTCATCATTCCTCGCAGATAATTCATCCATCCTCTTCTCTTCTTCGCTCCATCCATCCAATTTTTTTCTCTCCTTCCATTCTCGTAAACACTCCATACTTTCCTCCAGCGTCTCAATACACCTCAGTTAATAAAAAAAAAATTCAATGTATGAGCCTGTTAGCGTAAGAGTCAGAGAATCTACGGTACAGCCAAAAAGTGAATGTTAGAGTATTCAGTGGATTTCGATTAATCTATGTGGGTTAGAATGGATGGAAGAATTTTGTGGTATGTAAATTTTATTTGAGCTCAGGCTGGGGCTCCAAAGGGGTTTCACTACTTTACTGAATATCTCGGTCCTTTGGAGAGAATGCAAAACTCTGAACAGAAACTATACTTGAATTTTAATCAGGATTTGACTGGCATTGCTAGTTTCTTGAAATAAGGTACAGTAGAAGATATTTTTATCAGTCGATAAAACAAAATGCAAGCCATCCAATTCACTAGACTGGATATTCAAAGTGCGTAAGGCACACAATCAAAAGCTCAGAATTTTTTTTGTATATGAGAGGAATCACGTGAAAATCGACCATAGCGCGGCAGTAGAAATTTTTGTCACCGAATTGGCTCTAAAGAGAATGCAAGGTACATTCAACAGCGCTCTATTCGATGGCGTTTACCGTTTTTCGTTAAACGCCCTATTTTTTTAGTACGAGCGTTTCAAAGTGACGATCCTCGGCATTTCAACCCCGACTGTACCTCGGCAAAAACTTCATAACTTTTTAAAAAATATAGATATGAAGTTCTAATTTTTTTCACTAGATAGAGGAATAGATTCTGCACTTTTCCTATCAGAAAAAATATTTTTCGATAAATTTTATTTTTTTGAAAATTCGGTATGTGAAAACAGTCGTAACTTTGCTAATCGGAAAAAGAATCATACGGCTCTATGCGGCATTTGTAGAGCATAATTATGATTAATTTTCTTGCATATATCAGCCAGATCGATACATGTGAAAAAAACGGCGCTGCTTTAAGAAGTGGTGTAAGCAACCGCTAGTCATTCGAAGGGTCACGAGTTCGATCCCCGCCCAGGCCAACCAAGCCCTCCATCCACCCCGGGGCGGTAAATTGGTAGCAACTTCGATTGCGAAAGGCAAACGTGCCCTAGATGCCTTGGGAAAGCTTGGGTTACGTAATCCCACGTTGCAGCTGGCTTACCGGCTTGCCCCATCTAGCGTGGTAGCTTGCTACTGTAAAATCGCTTGACATGGAACAACTTTACCTTTTACCTTTACCTTTAAGTAGGGTCGCCGAAAATTGACCATTCTAAAACACATACTTCCAACGCTTCAACCTGTCGAATTTCTGCACAAAACTTCTACAAATGTTCAAATATTAATTATAAATATCTTTTTCACATAATATTTATCGATTTGACATTTAAAAAATCTAAAATCGATATTTTTCACAAAAAAAGTAAAAACCTCATAAACTTCCGTTACAGCGGTAATACATGTCCTGTATTGGTTCAAAAATAAAGAATATGATGTGAAAATATGTCTGAGCACATGGGACTGAAACGGCGCTGGTATAAGTTGAGTTATTTGTCGGAGGATCTCCTCCAAATCCATTGAAAATATGACACTTTTTACACTGTTTATGTACACGCTGAGAACTTCTACCGTCGCCGGAGTATTGCTCTCATTGTACTGGCAAACTTTGCTTTTGAAAGTAACTTGATTGCTCTACATCTAAAGTTGCTACACACGCATGAATCTTCAAAGATGCACGAGACAGCCATCCCCGCTGAATTCTCCCGCCATCTTATCAATTTCTTGCTTCTCCCCTCAACTAACGCCAGTTCGGATCCCGCCCGAGGAACAATTCTTTTGCAGAAAATGTGGTTTGCCTACTTTAACTACAAAAGATCATTTGGACTCCCAATCAGCGAAAGAGACGAATAAAATATATATTCATGATAACTTTACCTTATTTCAAGGAACGAAAAATTCAAGTTCAACTACTCAAGTCTATTTTCAGTGTTTTGCATTCTCTCCGCTGGATATCGAGATATTCACAAAAAGGAGAAAAAACCGAGATCTTCGGAGCTCCAGCTGTGGGCTCAAATTCAATTTGAATAATAAAAGATTTGAAAAGTCGTTCTAACCCACAGAGACCAATCGAAAACCACTGAATACACTTTGTGAATGTCCCGTAGCTTGTTGTACGTTGTCCAGCTCTTACGCAAACGAGCTCTTATCTAGTATTAGAGACCTTCTTTTCACCTAGTGAACATTTGGGGCAGGGGAAATTCGATTATTCTTTCCATTTTATATTTCACTCTATGCTCCACATGTGTCCGCACATTTTCACCGATCTTTTTAACAACTCTTGAATTTTTACGCATTTCCCCAAATTAAACTTAGCTCTACATGCTGCTAATCCCTCCTTCGAAGATCAAAATCAGGCTTGCGCTTTCGCTCTGCTCACAAGAGTGAGTTGGTGAGATAAAGATATAATAATGTAGCGAGGCTGAGGCGGAGTTCACCCATGATAACTTCTCAACTTCTTATTCCGGAGCGCATCGACTCTCGTTCCGGAATAATGAAAATTCATCACTGTTTCGACTCATTCCAGAATAAACAGATTAAGAAAAACGAGACTAATTGGCTTTCAAAAGGAAAGTGAATCCTATCCGGAATTTCTGGGGGAAATTCCGAGAGTGCTAAATATTGGCTCTAAAAGAAATGGTCCAAATTTTGGAGTACGAGTGTCTCACAAAAATTCAAGAAATGCGTTTTGAAAAATAGGAAATGTTTTGTTTCTGTCAACACGTTTTGTTGTAAGCCTACCGTAATTCGCGACCCTCTCCGTTTTTTTCAGCCTGTGAACATGTTACCTCATTATTAAATTGCATAATACGTGCATTGCTTGACAATTAGTTTCAAACACAGTTCACAAATAAGTACAAAAAAATACCATTTTAGCTTTTCATCGTCTCTATTATTTTGTTATTTTTTATATCACTTAAACACAAAATATAAACAAAAGTTTTTGTATCTGGGGGCGCCAAAATACATACCTCCCTAGCATAGACAATATTCAGTAAAATATCCCAGATATCCTGCGCACATCTCGGGAAGCAGAAGAAAGGTTGTTTTAAAAATACCGAGTCGTACAGAAAATCATTCCCAGGGCCTCGAGGGCGAAATAGTGCGAATTGAGAGAGTACTTCTATTGTACAAGCTCTTCACGTCTGGCCACTTAAAGGGACCTGGGACTACAACTGAAGTAAATTCCAGAATACAGAGAATTTTCTACCGATTCGAATGCAAAAAAATCGTATATTTTTACGATCTTTTTTCTCAGATAGTTAATTTTCAAAGATCTCAATATTTTTCTTCCGATTCACAGTTCTTCCGATTCTAATCGGAAGAAAATTCTCTTTAATCTGAAAATCACTTCATTTGTAGTCACAGTTCCCTTTAATAGAAGCTTGACCGACATGTGAGAAAGTAAAAGCAATTGGGTTGGCACGAAAGTTTTGAACGATTTGAGGTGTGCACTTTGAGATTGTGGTTTTCGGTCAATTTAAATTACTATGTGTTCATGCTATGTTGGAGGGCTACACAATAACAAAATCCAACTTTTGTTTCGATCCGCTCTTTCTCGAACCCCTATTTATTCGATAATGTGCATATTTCCAAAATGTGGAAAATTAGGAAATACATGTTATGCTTCTATTGACGTCATTTTTTTCCTAAACCTTAGACTAGAGACTAGTCACTAGAGTCCCCACTAAACAGTAGACTAGAATAAACTACATAGGCTCCGGTCGAGCCCGGCTGAGATATGTTACAAAAAGTTGAAAAATCGAATTTTTTATAGCTTATTGTGAAATGTCATTCTCGTTTCTGTCAGTCGTCGTGAGCGGTCCCTCTCCATTTTGCTCTGATGGAGAGGGGCCTCCCTAGTTCCCTGGACCCCCCTCGTCTTTCTACCAACGACCCGACAAGATTGGAATCCCCGTCCTAGCCGGCCTGGTCACCGTGGATGGGTATGACCGTTTGATGTTGGCTACTCAGATACCAGTTTCGCTAATTCTCAATTTGGTTGATGATTCGAGCTTGGTGGACTCAAGTGCAAGAAAGAAGTGCCACCCGTTCGTCAGGACTGCCTTCAGCCTCACGTAACCTCCTCTTTCTTCCTACGTCCATGGTCATAAGAAAGATCTCGTCTATTCCTCCAGCAACTTCAAAGAAGATGGGCTGTTAATGGGAAGAACACCGATCCTCTACCCCGACCCCAGCCGAAATGATCCGTCTATACTGAGAAGAATGATCCCGACCCCTGAAACCACATCCTCACCAGATAGCGTTACCGCATGATGTGATAAATAATTGAATTGAATTGTGAAAATAGTCACTCTAATTATTTTCGGATCCGGTCATTTTTTAGTTCAATTTCAGAATCCTCACGCAAAAATACTCCAGATTTCAACATATTAGATCACCAATTTTTCATGAATCTCATCATGCAACCCCTAATATTTTTTTGACATATTTACATTGCAATTGAAACTTAATGGCTTTCTAGGAGCAGGTCCTTCGAAAATATGTGAATTTAATATAATGTAGCTACTTAAAATTCATCACGTAGGATAAACAAAATGAAAAAAATTCTTCGAAAAAAGCATGAACAGCTAGATGTGTTTTTGTTCTCCTTGCAGTGCCGAGAGATTATTTAGAGAACTGTAATTCATGATCAGACGAAAAAAGATTCGAAGGTTTTGGACTTCGGATTATGTTTTTTTTCGAAGGAATTTTTCTCAAAATGTTTCAAATGTTATTAATCCTACGTGATGAATTTTAAGTAGCTGTAGTATAGTGAATGCACATATTTACTTTGGTGAACTGCTCCTAGAAAGCCATTAAGTTTCAATTACAATGGAAATATGCCAAAAAAGAGGACATTCGTTGATATTAGGGGTTACATGACCAGGTTCATGAAACATTGATCTAATGAGATCAGATAGTATGTTTGCGTGAGGATTCTGAGAATGAAGTAAAAAATGACCGGATTCGACAAAAAAATAGCGTGACCAGAAATTAAATACCATCTGTAAGGGGAAACGAAACACTCTCTCAGAGAGGTTCCGATTTTTTTCTCCAAATGCTCCTTTTGTTTATGTTCTCCAATTCCCCCCAAGAGTAGCCTCTGCTATATAGAAAGGAATTCCAACTCGCCGATTATGGTGAGTCGACAAACTGCTAAAAAATTTGTTAGGCCTATGGTGAGTTGACACACTGCTAAATTTACTAAAAAAATGTTTATTTAATTTCTGAGAGTGACTATTATCACTAATTGAGGGAGAATAATTTTTTTACGCAGACGAGTAAGGGTTGTCCAAAAAAAAAGAAACGTCAACAGCTTTCTGAAATAATAGTTATGTAAGGGTTTCCGACGATCCAGGTAAAATTTTTTTTTTAATCTATTTTTCAGTTTTTTGAAACATCTCCTATGCGTGGCTCGACCGGAGACCATTTTAATGTTGATTTTGGACTTTACGCATAAATTTTTCTTGGGGCTACTTTTTAGCACATGTTAATTTTTGACCCTTCAGGAAGAATCTCAATCCTGTCAGAAAGTGTCTGATGAAACAATATGAATCGTACCTTCTTCTCCGCATTCAACTGCTCTATCAGCATTGTCTTCTTTTGCGATTCCTCAAAATACACAAATTTCAAGTGTTTAATTATTACATCTTAAAATCATTCCCACCACATTTATTTCATTGCCTGCCACTGCCATTCCTCACCTTATCGTGCCTCATTCCCAGTTGTCTCACTTCTTCCTTTAGCATTGTTTTTTCCTTGTCCAAATCGGTCATACTCGTTTCAGCTATGTGTCTGGCCAATTTCTCACTCTCTAATTGCTTTAGCAGCTTATCATGCTCCCTCCTGCAATGTATCATGAAATTCCTCTCTTTCCATATTCCCACCACCTCATTTCTCTATACATCAAAAGAGGGGGGGGGGGCTCCCAAGCGCGTCTATTTGCCGACCGCAGCGCTCTCTCCTCTCTCTCTGCACTCCATTTTGTGAAAGAAAATGTTTACATAACATTGAGTTGCGAGTGGTCTATAAAATATATACCATTCTTACGAATACAAGTGTCACACGTGAAAATATTCGATGATAGGATCGAAATTGGTCCGTACTAGCGAAAATTAACCTATGCTGAAAAGTTGCCCTAGGGGTAACCTTCATGCGTAGAGTCCGAAAATCAAACCTAAATTGGGCTCAGCTCAAACCCGGCAGAGATATTTTTCAAAATTTATGAAAAAATCAAAATTTTAATTTTTGTCAGAATAGAGTAGGTTTCTAAGCTATATTATCGGAAAGCTGGTCACCAGAAAAGTATTTCTTGTGTTGACAACATGCCGCTAGCTCATCGTTACAAAACGATTTTCTTCGATCAAAAAAACCTTGTGTGACAAAAATGCAAAAAAAAACTCAAAAATCGATTTTTTTGAAAATATCCAAGCATATCAAAGTCAAATATTGCGCCTATTATTTTCACTTCTTACACATAATAGATTAAAATTATTTGCAATGACTTTTGAAACAATTTTTTTTTCCGAAAACCATGACCCCGGTCATGTTAAAAATTTTGAATAAAATCATCGGATCTTGGAAACGGGAATGTAAAGTGACCCCTCTGTGCTGTAAACAAACAGTATATAATGCTACAGTATCGGTGGCCGAATGAGAGCGAAGATAGGAGGATAAATATTTTTGATGATTTGGACCATGCTCATGGTTTTCGGGAAAAATAATTGTTCCAAAATTCATTGCAAATATTTTTAATATATTCTGTGTAAGAAGTGAAAATAATACGCGCAATATTTGACTTTGAGATGCTTGGATATTTTCAAAAAAATAGATTTTTTTGTGCTTTTTTCTTTTTTTCTCTCACAAGGTCAACTTCAAGGGCACGATTTATTTAGCAAAGTAGACCACCAAGTGTAGTTTTGCACGAAGAATTTATATATGCAATAAAAAGTCATGGCGACGATTTTTTTATAATCAAAATTTTATTTTTTGATTGAAAAAAATCATCTTGTAACGATGAGCTAGCGGCATGTTGCCAACACAAGAAATACTAATCTGGTGACCAGCTTTCCGAAAATATAGCTTAGAAACCGTTTCAGGCTATTCTGACAAAAATTGAAATTTTGATTTTTTCATAAATTTTGAAAAATATCTCAGCCGGGTTTGAGCTGAGCCCAATTTTGGTTTGATTTTCGGACTCTACGCATGAAGGTTACCCCTAGGGCAACGTTTCAGCATAGGTTAATTATCACTAGTACGGACCCTTCAGACAGAATCTCAATCCTGTCAGAAAGTGTCTGATATATTCCGACGGTTTCTAACTATAAGTAACTATATAATTTACTCTTATAATAAGTTACTCGGTTTGACACGTTTCGTTTTCCCTTTTAAGACAGTTGCTCGCTTGTTCGCGCGCTTATTGCGCCAATTTAGTCCCAGATTCAACATTTTATCATAGAATATGAGGATACATTATGGCAAAATATTGAATCCGGAAATGAATTGGCGCAATAAGCGCGCGAACAAGCGAACAACTTTCTTATAAGGGGAGATCATTTGAAACGGAGGATGAAATCGAGTAACTTATAATTAGAAGCGGTCGGAATATATTTTATATAAAAATAAATGAAATCGAATATTTTCACGTTCGACACTTATATTGTTCAAATTTCAAGGTGCAAGAAAAAAAAATTGGGGTGCAAAAATCACGGGATGCGAAGTTTAAATTTGAATTCCCGTAATTATCGATTTTTGCTTATATCTCGGCTCTCGGATATCCTGAGACACAAAATTTCGTTTTCAAGTTCTACACGTGAAAAATAATTTAAATCCGAAGTTTTTGTGCTCTTGGCCTCAACGGAAGCCGAATTATAAGCAAAAATAGATAACTGCGGGAATTCAAATTTTTTCTTCGCACTCACCTAAGATTTTTGCACCTTGGTGCAATTGCACCCATGTTTTTTTGCTCAGCATTATATGCGTAAAAATGGCCAATAATCGCCTCTCACAACTCAATGTTATGAACCGGGATTTATTGAAAATCCGGTTAGATTTGATAGTCTTGGTCAGAACTGTTCCTAAGACAGGTATCACCAGAGATTGCATGAAAACAGGCGCTTGGGGGAAAACTTCTATCTACATTTTACATAGGACTATCCTAGGGACAAGAATTTCGGTAATAGATGTCTCAGGTCTCAGAGCCGGCTTTTAGGAAATGCACGGCTCTGACGCCGGAATCGTTGTAACTTACTTCAAAATGGTGCTAGAAACTTAAAAAGCAGAAAAATTATCAGTAATTATTGTGCTGAACATATACTGTGAAATCTGCATCTAGAAAAGTTGTGATGGAAATGATAGAATTGATAGTCTTGGTCAGAACTGTTCCTAAGACAGCTATCACCAGAGATTGCATGAAAACAGGCGCTTGGGGGGAAAACTTCTATCTACATTTTACATAGGACTATCCTAGGGACAAGAATTTCGGTAATAGATGTCTTAGGTCTCAGAGCCGGCTTTTAGGAAATGCACGGCTCTGACGCCGTAATCGTTGTAACTTACTTCAAAATGGTGCTAGAAACTTGTTCAGGGGCTCAAAAAATGCAGAAAAATGATCAGTAATTATTGTGCTGAACATATACTGTGAAATCTGCATCTAGAAAAGTTGTGATGAAAATGATAGATTTGATAGTCTTGGTCAGAACTGTTCCCAAGACATCGTTTAGCCCAGAATTTACTGAGTTTTCACTGTTTATTTCAAAAATAGGTCCTTAGGATAGTCCTAAGTAAAATTTTGATCGAACTCAAAAATATTTTTTTAAACGTTTTTCCCGTAGTCATGCAATCTCTGAAGAGAGAGACTCGGTCGGGAAATAAACGCGCTTGGTAGCCCCCCCCATGTTTGGAGAAATGTCCCACCACCCCTTTTTTCCCTCCTTTCTCTACGTCCTCACTTGTTCCTGTCACTTCCATCCTCATGCTCCTGCAGTTCTTCAACGAGTCTAGCATACAACTTCTTGAGAGAACTCTCAGATTCGAGTTCGTTTGTGAGTACAACGTGCTTCTTTTCCAGTTCTCTGATGTTCAAACGTACGGGGGGAGGGGCCGTGGATCACTCACCGATGTCTCTCTTTCGCTTCTTCGTACATTCTCTCCAATGATTCATTCTTCTCTCGATATTTCGATATCGCCTGCAATAATAACGAGAGGATGGATCAAGTCTGTAAGCATGATCTAGACTATATCGTATCTGTATTACTATCTATTAGAACATCAATGCGTCTGTATGTGCGTTTGTTTGTGGGTGCTTTTTTGTCGTTCCGTTAGCACCCAAGAATTTTCGCATTATCGCCATATTTTGCTTCAAAATAGCTCAATCTTCTTAGAAACTTTTGCGTATGCTAAGCGACCGAAATTGTTTTAAAATTTCACAAAATTGAAATAATCAAATTCAAAGCCAAGTGGCTAAAGCGCGCGACATTCAAAATCCGACAGATGCGGGTTTGATCCCACCCCCGCGGGAAAACCTTTTGCCGCATTTTCGCAAGTGTCACGACTGATTCTAACGCGTTTTTGAGTAACGTGCGCCTGTTGCCCGGAGAGTTTCGTGGATTTCAGGAAAAGTGCTTTGCGATGTCGGAAACGTGCCTGTGCGGAATCAAATAAGTTTTAACGTAAAATACCAAAAATTTCGAAAATTTTTTTTGTTTCGGAGAGCTTGGGGGATCACAAATAATTTGCGATGCCGGAAATGTAATAATCCTATTCAAATAATAACGCGCTCCTAAATTTGAACTTGCGTTTCCGTTATCTCGTGAGACTGCGAGCGATCGATAAAAAGTCGACACGGAACGACGAAGTGGTGTAGTCTCATCGTCTACCGTATTCACGTCGCCTTCCTCGTCCACTAACACTTTAACTTCTTTCATCTTCCCGTTACTAATGTTCTATATTCCTCCTTTTCATGTTCTCATTTAGTCGTTCACTCATCGCCATACGTGTCTACGCTGCCAGCGAGCTTAGTAGGCACACTGCGACCATGAAGGGGGCGGGGGGGGGGGGAAGTTCATGGTCCAAAGGGGTTGGGGTTGGGTCCACCAAAGTGGCCTATGGTAACTTACCCGCCGGGGTCCCGCAACGAAAACAATGTACCTGTTGTATAGGTTACTAATATGCTAGTTACCGTAATCAAACTAGCATCCTGTAATATAATCCTTTATCGATTACCAGTGCACTACAGTAGTCAGACTCACTCTATTAGATTATCATAATCTAGGCGACGTGCCACTCGCCCCCCCCCCCTTCGTCTGTCTAGTCTGTCTACTCTCAATTACCATGTGTATGTAAATGGCTCCCCCTCCCCTACGTGAGCCATTCAGTTGTTAGGGAGTTCGCCCCAGAGTCTCCCCGTCTCGTCCCTCTCCCCTCTTCTCCCCTTATGGATAAAGTCTATTAGTTATCCACGTCCACGTCACTACTCGCACGGCACCTCCACACACAGACGGGAATACACAACATATTGGCGTTCAGGATCAAGGTTGGACTTAAAGTTACCTAGGACTTAAAGTTACTCAAAGTAATCCACATTTTTGAGGGATCATCTTACGACGGAATCGAATAGACAAGTGCCGTAAAAGAGAGGCAGTTAAAGAAAAAATGTCGAAAATCGGTAATTAGGCCGTGGCACTGCTCCAAATATCCGAAAATAGAGCCCTGATCATCAGGAAAGTTCGCGCAAATTCAAATGTGAATATTTCAAGATGCTGTTTTATGGCGCTCCGGCCTTTTTTCATTTCTTTTTTTACATACTTCCGTGCCTCATAATTTATTGAAATTTATTATTAGAATTTATATAACGAAAACCTCGAATGAGAAAAAGAGCCTCCAAAAGAAGACCGCGACGCGACACGCGACGCAGCCATTGATCATCAGGGAATACCGCGAATACAAAATTATTTCGTGGATTCCCGGTAACTTTAACGTGAGTTCACCTTCCGTTATTTTTTTCTATTTTCTCGTGTTTCTGTTTGTGTGCCTAAATTCCTTCGCGGAGGAATTAGGAAGTCGTGCATTCCTATGAGGGAATTTCACCCACGGTCCGCCGAAGGCTCTGCCCAAATTTTTGTTGTTGATCGGTTCAAATCGGCACAAAAATGGTGGAAAAGGATGAGAATGAGGAACTTATTGATATGAAGAAGCTGCTGGCCACGTTGGCACAGAGCAACACAACGTTGGCACAGAGCAACGCACAGACGCAACAGTTGCTTGCAAGTGTGATCAAGAAGCAGAACCAGGTCGGTTCTTAGTCATCCCACGAATGGTCAATGACGTCGATCGGTGCGATCGAGTCGAGAATCCTCGAATTCGCGTATTGTCCAGTGGAAGGCAGTACATTCGAGAGATGGTGGTCGAGACACGAGGACATCTTCGAGGTGGATCTCAAGAACTGGGACGAAGTCAAGAAGATCCGACTGCTGATGTATCGGTAGAGAGAACGTTCACGGAGGCCATTGCGCCCTCGAAGTGGACGGATTTGACGCTCAAGCAGGTCGTCGAGAAAATGACGACGCTGTTCGGTGACAACACGTCGCTCTTCGATCGAAGACGGACGATGTTCGATCTGAAAATGAACAAAGAGAACATCGATGACGTCAGAGTTCTCGCAG
The DNA here is from genome assembly GCA_036245785.1 of Pristionchus fissidentatus. Lineage (NCBI taxonomy): Eukaryota > Metazoa > Nematoda > Chromadorea > Rhabditida > Neodiplogasteridae > Pristionchus > Pristionchus fissidentatus. The sequence goes on along the minus strand of BTSY01000005.1, from coordinate 23,471,321 downwards.
CACGGGTCAATCAGACCGTGGAGAAGGCTCAAATGGAAGCAGCGTCGACTGATGAGTGGAAGGTTCTCACCTTCCTGCACTCACTGGATTTGTCCAGATACTCTGACGTGCATCTGAAGATGATGAAGTATGCTAAGCAGAAGGGCAAAGAGTGTAAACTCGATGATCTGCTCTCGGTGTTCAATGATATTCACCAGCTCAAGAAGGACTGCAGGTCCGTGACGGAGGCGAGTCGAGTGGTGAACTATGTGAACGATCACAGACCGATGGAGAGCAAGTTCAAGAAGAGAACAGATCGACCCAGGAGGGGATCGAGCCAGAGCAGACAGTGCTATGGTTGCGGAAACACGACGCACAGGAGAGCTGATTGCCCATTCAAAGACGCTAGCTGCAACAAGTGTGGCAAGAAGGACACATTGCCAAGGTGTGCAATTCGTCCATGCGTGCAGACACTGTGAGTGTTTCCACAATCTCCACGTCGGACTACCACATCCGAGTGAAGATCAACGGTATCGAGTCTTCGATCAAGATCGATACAGGCGCAGACATGACGATTGTCTCAGAGAACACGTGGAGACTAATCGTTTCCACAATCTCCACGTCGGACTACCACATCCGAGTGAAGATCAACGGTATCGAGTCCTCGATCAAGATCGATACAGGAGCAGACATGACGATTGTCTCAGAGAAGACGTGGAGACGAATCGGCGAGCCCGAGTGCTCGACGGCCGATTGCACTGCCACGTGCGCCAATGGAAAGAAACTGGAAATGATGGGCAAGTTCAAGGCCAGAATAGAGTACGGTGGTGTCAAGGCGACCGGTGACATGTACGTCACTCGCAAGAACATCGACCTACTTGGCAAGAACTTCATCAAGCTGCTCAATCTGATCAAGATTCGAGAGCCAGTCCAGTCAAGCAAAGAGGTCACCACGCCTCAGATCAACATGGCATGGGCGATGAAAGAGTTCCCCAAAGTTACAGCCAGTGGATCCAGCAGATCAAGAGTTGATCTGATGAGTCCTACCATGAGATCAGATCAGGTAGACCAGAGAATGAAGGACCAGTTTGACAAGCGTCATGGTGCCAAGGACAGATGGTACTCTGTCGGAGACTGTGTCTACTACCGCATGCGAATCAGCTTCGCAAGAGAAGGGGAGGAGTGATTCTGAATGAGCAGAATAGAGACTCTCAGTTGCCCCTCGATGTGCTGCTCGGTACCTTCGAGTTGGTTGAGACCAATCGAGAGGAGAAGCAAATGGAGCTGAGAGATCACGGACAGAATTCTATGAGTGAATTCGGTGTGAATTCCGAGCAAGAGCTCGAGGACGAGACAGCAGCATCCGGCTACTCAACTGCCACGTCGGCGACTGCATTTGCCCCGCCATCCCGTGATCCGAGCCCTGTGAAGACGCCGACACCGATCGTGCAGAGACTTCAACGAGAGCGCCGCCCGCCGCCACGCCTCGTCATCGATCCTTCGAAGAAGACGTACAAGGAGACGAAGAAGTAATCACGTCCCAATTTGCTACGTCACCTCACCTCTTACCCCATTCTTGTTATTTAAGATCGGCAGCGCCAATCTTGAAGGGGATAGGTTACTAATATGCTAGTTACCGTAATCAAACTAGCATCCTGTAATATAATCCTTTATCGATTATCAGTGCACTACAGTAGTCAGACTCACTCTATTAGATTATCATTATCTAGGCGACGTGCCACTCGCCCCCCCCCCTTCGTCTGTCTAGTCTGTCTACTCTCAATTACCATGTGTATGTAAATGGCTCCCCCTCCCCTACGTGAGCCATTCAGTTGTTAGGGAGTTCGCCCCAGAGTCTCCCCGTCTCGTCCCTCTCCCCTCTTCTCCCCTTATGGATAAAGTCTATTAGTTATCCACGTCCACGTCACTACTCGCACGGCACCTCCACACACAGACGGGAATACACAACAGTACCATAACCCTGTCTACCGTAATCCGGAAATATGAAATTGAAAATATTGACCCGGTATACGTTGCATGAGGTAGGCCTCGAGTAATAATTAATCGGACGGAATACGGTGGTCTCGGCACGACATTGCCGATACCGTAACCAAGTCTACATTATGCTGAAATTTCAAATTGATCAAATCGACTCGGTATTTTTACAGATGGTGGACCTCGAGTAGCCATTGCTTGGAGGGTATACCGTTTCTCCCCTACCGTAGTAAGGGTTACTGTGCCGGGTTACAGTATGACTAATTACTGAAATTGATCATATCTTCTCGGGATTTTTGAAAGTGGTAGACATCGAGCAGGTAATGTCGGGATTTTTGTAGGAAGTAGGTCTCCAGCAGGCAATGTAATTGAGGTGTACCGGATAACTACTACCGTATCTGGGGATACTGTAGTGCATTCACAGCATACCGCATTTTAAAAATCGAGCTTACCAAGTCGGAAATTTAGGAGTGGCTAGACCTAGTTCAGTTATTGTCTGCGAGGCTTACCTTTGTGCTTCTGCCGCATCCGGGGTTACCATAGCGGGCTTACAGTATACCATGAATATTTATGATCATGGATATTTCTGGAAAAATTCGCATCTATTTTAAAGCACAAAAAATCCTTGTCCTATCGATGGCATAGCGAACCTCTGATGGGAGGAAAGGAAGCGGGACATCGAAGGTGGGAGAGGGGCATCGAGGGATGGCGGTGCAGGAGCGGAAGAGATCCGTGAAGAAATCCTGTATCCGGTCTTCGATTGGACTAGTGCTAGTGATAGGCAAACCAGATCAATCGAGGAGGAAAGATGACGCAGTTGGACCCGACAAAACATCCGGCCATTTCGACACGGCGGAGCCTTCCTCCATTCACTCCTCGCAGTACGATTCAGCCGATACCTCGTAGAGCAATAGTACCCCGAGGAAGGCCTCCTCGTCCATTCTCATCCACAAGAAGGGCATTCGTGAAGATCTCAACAACTACCGTCCCATGGCCCTCCTCTCCATCCCCTACAAAACTTTCACGAAAGTCCTGAACAGGATGAAGAGGCAACTGGACGAGGCGCAGCCGGTTGAGCAGGCTGGCTTCCGACGTCAGTTTGGATGCGTCGACCACATTCACACGCTATCTACACTGATCGAACACCATCGCGAATTCTTGGCCTAATCTTCGTCGACTACAATAAGGCCTTCGACTCCGTTCAAATCACCGCCGTTCTCAACGCCCTCACTCGCTCTGGGATCGACTCGGCTCATGTCGACTGCCTGGAGAAGCTCAACATCGACTGCTACACGAAGATGAAACCCTTCGAGAGGCATGTCCGCATTCCCATCGGCAAAGGAGTACGACAAGGAGAGACTATATCTCCAAAGATATTCACTGCCGCCACTGTATGAAGGACTCGACTGGGGCAACATAGTTATCATCGACGGGAAGCGCCTCTCCCACCTTCGCTTCGCAGACGATATCGTCCTCATCGGAACCGACACGGTCTCTCTGCAGACGATGCTCACGGAGCTGGCCGACGCCGGAGAGCGAATCGGATTGAGTGTCAACAGGAAGAAGACTCAGGTGATGAAGAACGTGTGGTGCACCGGGACTGCAGTCTCACCTCACGGCGGCGATCTAGTGGAGACAGATGCATACGTCTACCTCGGCCGAGAGCTCCGATGCAATACTCCATCTATTCGGAGCTACTCAGAAGAAAGCGAGCTGCATGGGGCGCATTCGCCAACATCCGCGAGGTCACCTCCCAGCTACAAGACGCGAAGCTACGCGCATCTTTGTTCGACTCACACGTCTTGCCCGCCCTCTGCTACGCCGCTGAAACCTGGGCACTCACGAAGACGACGATCTCATTCATCCGGAGAACACATCGAGCAAGAATCAGTCATTTGCCGACATACGCCGCATCTCTCTTCTATCGGACCCGATCGATCACATCACAAAAGCGAAGCATCGATGGACAGGTTACATGCTACGAAGAGAAGACGATAGATGGTCTACCCGTGTCACGCAGCAACTCCCCCATCCAATCTGACTCGCCCACAACTACGACCACGGGCTAGATGGAGGGAGTCGATCGAGGAGTATGCCAAGATGCCCTACAGTACAGGACGATCTACCCGATCGTCTTCCCAACGAGAGCCCTACCAACACTGGATGACGCGCGCTCGATACAGAAGCAATTGGAGGAACTGTGATCCACGCGGCGTCGCCACTGAAGATGGATCTACTAAGTAAGTAAGTAAGTAAGTAAAGCCTTCCCCATTGTTCCACGTAGTGAGTATTCCGAAATTATGTCGGACGTTCGCAAGACAAGAAATTCAAAAAATGACCCAGAGTATTATAAGTTGTTCAAAGTAAAGATACAACAATTCAATTATTTTACTTTCGATAACCCCGGTTGCAGCAGAAGCACAAAGATGAGCCTAATAATAACTGCACTAGGTCTATCAACTCCAAAATTTCCGACTCGATATATCAGGCTGTTGCAAAAGTCCTGTCGTTTTTTGAGCGTCCACTTTCGCGGGTTATTTTGGCACTGTTTCTTTTTGTAATGTGCCTTACAGTTTACAGTAGAAGGGAGTCCATACCTTCTCTCTAAAGCACGGTTATGATTAGTCCCTTCTAGTTCCCTGAGGGAGAAATACGAATTGTTTTGTTAACGTCCCTCACCACTTTTGTGGGGTAGTTTTGTTCGTCTTCCTGTACGACTCAAACTCACCCGAATTTGAACGCCATGTGGATAAATGTCATAGGGCATATGTACCCTCTTAGCACACTGTGAAAAGTTGGACTCTCGATAGCGAGAATTTGGACTTTTCCCTGGCCGAAGAGTATCGATCCGGAAATACCTCCATCTATATTTTGGCACTCTGTGCACAGAGCAAGAAACAGACCCCTATCAGATCATGCGCAAACTGGGTGGCACACTAGGGGTCGACTTTATCACCATACATTGGGGACTTCACGAGATGGGAAAGAAGAAAATTATGGGAAGATTGATTTACAACGAATTCTAGGATCCAGTCATTTTTCTGACCGTGGAGATACATTTGATTTTCCTAATTTTCCACAGGGCCTTCAGCTGTCTGGACTAAATGGTGTCTGGGGATTATGCAGGGGTAAAGTGTTAAAACGTTGTACCCAAATACCAGTGGGTTGATGCAGATTAGAAAGCAGACGATGTTCCCAAACACAGTTTTCGGTAGTCAAAAATGATGTTGCGAATTTCGTGGAGCGCCCGGGGCGATCAGTGCTGGGAGCTCCGACTCGAAGACACCACTAGCATGGTACAGGTGTACACCATTGATATATAATAAGTCAAGACCAAAGTCGATAAGAGACGCGGATTATGGGCAAATGTTTACTTCCAACACTGCATCGCTGGATCCCTTACTGCGAGGGTGACCAATTCTGAACTGGCGGCGTAGGGAAGCGCCATCCTAATCCATCCTTCTTAGTCGTCAGACATTACCCTCTAAGAAAATAACTTGTTCCCCACCATCACTAACTTCCTCAGAGAACAGCACTTCAAGATCCGAGTTGATATCGTAAACGAGTTGACCGGCTTCTTCAAATTATAGACCCCGCCGTTCTATGAGGGTGGTATCCATAAGTTGCGCGAATTATAGAGGACTACTAGTGGTGTGAACGTAGACTATTCCCAAGTTCATTGGTTCATCTTTGAAGATGGTAGGGATAAAGATGTTCGTACCCCGAAACGCGACAAGACTTTTGCAACAGCCTAGTACTTGATTCTAAAGTTCGGCATGATGTAAATGCGCTACAATATCCCCGGATATGGTAGAAGTTATACAGTAACCTCATTATTTTCAATTAATGTATGGTCAGATTTTGGAAATGGATAAACTGGTCAGACTCAGAGTCTGACCAGTTTCTACATTTCCAAATGCTGACCATACATTAAATGAAAATAACTGCTGTTTCAGTGATGCTCGTGAGCATCACTGGGTCAGACACCGAGAATCTCCGTTTACGAAAATTTATGGTTTGAGCGGATCCTTTTCAAGATTACTTTACGAGACCAGAGATTTGATTTTTGATTTCGTTGTACACTTTTATATTAGACTGCTTGGACGAAGATAATTCGACATTTCCCGGTCCCAGGATCCAGAACCGGCTTTTAGGAATTCACCTGCTCTAATGTCGGAATCATCATAACTCAGCTCAAAAGTGAGCTACAAAGCTCCGATTGGGCTCAAAATGCTTATAAAAATATGTTAAACAAATTTACTGTTAGAAACGACTTTCGTACTCCTTTACAATGTTGGGACCGAAAAAGTGAATTTCGTGTTTTTCAATAAAATTCTTTTTTTTATTGCGCTTTTTTATTGCAGATTATGGAAAAGCTCTTGCAATAGTGTCCGGGAAAAAATTAAAACGGAACAAAAAAGAGGGATTTAAACTCGAAGAATATGTTTGAAAGAGTAAAATCGTCAAAAGTCGAAAAATAAAGTTTGTGAAGACCTAACAAAAAGTAGTTTTTCATGCACTTTGGAACACAGCTCAGTAAAAAATAAGTTCACGCTTGTGAAGCTCATTTGGACTTATACAATTCGAAAAATTAGCAAAATTGGCTTAAAATCGTCGAAAATATATTTTACTAGGGATCCGAAAAAGTAGGTCTCGGTCCCGGCGAAATTCACTATCACAGGTCGAAAGATACCCCTCAGACGATCTCAGAACAGTTTTCAAAAGTTCCGATATTTGCTTCCTGATTACCGAAAATTGATCATGAAAATTAAATGAAAATTGGCACGCGCGTCGACGGAAATACTCTTCGAGATTCACAGCCCTACGCTCGAAGCATCTGTAGCCTAGTGGATACCGCGTCTGTCTAGCAGTTTTGGTGGACGAAGTTCGACTCCCGCCCCCTGCATCTTCTTTTGCCGCATTTTTCGTTTGCTTATTTAGTGGCTCTGAATCGCTCATTTTTGAAAAAAAAAACTTAATTATCCTTTTCAACAACATTCAAAACAAATCAATGGTGGAGTTTCACCCAGAAGGAATATAAGCAGTAGGGCCTCTCACACATCTCTTTTCAGATGAATTGAGGGAATATCGATTGATTGGGGGCGTTATAAGAGTGATCGAATGTCATGGCGAATGTCAATGGTTCAGAAACAACTACGACCGACAATTGGTCAAAGTGGAAATTTATTTTGGGAGTCCAGAGGACAGGCCACTGGGAGAACGAACTTACGATACTAGGTTATTTCTATATTATTTCTATATTATATTATTTCTAGCCCCGTGAGAGTGTTGTTGAAAAGGTTGATAATGAAGTTTGGCCAAAAAGGAGATACCCAGAGTTGCAAAATAAGCAAACGAAAAATAAGGCAAAAGAAGATGCAGGGGGCGGGAGTCGAACTTCGTCCACCAAAACTGCTAGACAGACGCGGTATTCACTAGGCTACAGATGCTTCGAGCGTAGGGCTGTGAATCTCGAAGAGTATTTCCGTCGACGCGCGTGCCAATTTTCATTTAATTTTCATGATCAATTTTCGGTAATCAGGAAGCAAATATCGGAACTTTAGAAAACTGTTCTGAGATCGTCTGAGGGGTATCTTTCGACCTGTGATAGTGAATTTCGCAAGGACCGAGACCTACTTTTGCGGATCCCTAGTTAGAAATAAAATAACAACCAGGTCGGCTCTTAACTACGGTATAAATATGAATTTTGATTGCGTACCAACATAATTTGCCAAGCTCGCGTATTCACGCATTTTTACATAATTTTCAGCCGTTTAGACAATTTTACAAGTTTTCCAAAATGGTGATCCGAAAAGTTATCTAAATGAGCTTTACATGCGTGGATATAATTTTTGCCGTGCGTAAAGTGTTGCAAAGTGCATGAAAAACTTTTTGTTAGGTTTTCGCAAACTTTATTTTTCGACTTTTGACTATTTTTCATTTTCAAATCCCCCTTTTTGTTTCGTTTTAATTTTTCCCCGGACACTACTTCAAGAGCTCTGTTTTTAAGCCAGATCGGAGCTTTGTAGCTCACTTTTGAGCAGAGTTATGATGATGCCGGCATTGGAGCTGGCGAATTCCTAAAAGCCGGTTCTGGATCCTGGGACCGGGAAATGTCGAATTATCTTCGTCCAAGCAGTCTAACATAAAAGTTTAGTTGTTCCGCGATGGTCCATTTTACATACGATCTCTCGTGATACCTCTCTTAAGATCGATTTTCGGACTCTACAGAGTGGAAGTTTACCCTTAGGCAACTTTACAGCATAGGTTAATTTTCGCTAGTATGGACCCATTTGAATCCTGTGAGATATGCATGCAACGCGTGAGAGAGAGAAACTGAATGCAAATATTCGCACCTCCTCAAAACATCTTTCCTTTCCCATGGATCCGGCCAGGCTGAGATGAGCATCGTCTAATTCCTTTTTCATTCTCTCAGAAATCAAGCGCTCCCGCTGGACACTAGATGACAATTCTTCCATCCTCACTTCCATCTCAAACAACCAACTTGTTTACACTTACATACTGACTTCCAAAAAAAAAATCGTCGCAGAAACAATACTGTTTGAAAATGGATTTACCTCGTGATGCCTCTCCCTTTCCATTTCATTTAATCTCCTTGACTCGTTAAGTCCTCCATTCTCTTTGAACTCGTCATGGGCCCTCTTCAGCCTCTCATTCAGATCTTCTTCTCTCTTCGATGCATCATCTATCTTCACCAGCATAGAATCGTTCATCAGTTCAAGCTCCCTCAATTGTTATCACACATAGGATTGACAATTCCTCCCCTCTGCTGTTGACAGCCGGTGCATCAATAGTGAGAGAGAGAGAGAGAGAGAGAGAGAGTGTGTGTGTGTGTGTGTGTGTGTGTGTGTGTGTGTGTGTGTGTGTGTGTGTGTGTGTGTGTGTGTATTAAAGAGGGAAATGTGTGGCAAAATGTGATTTAAACGCAACCCAGCGGAATACGAAAAAATATATGGTTATCGTCAAGAGCATCCTCGATAACCTCAAATCACAGAGTTTGAAAGAATTTTCATTTTTTGACTGAAAATTCTTGCATGATTAACTGGTTTGTGTTGAGGAAGTGGGACTCTGTCTCGTAGTAGTTACCAACATTCTTCGACTTCTCTCGACCAACGTCAAAGGACGCCCCAAATGGTGTATGGAGGGCACACGAGAGTGAGTGGACACTTCATTCAATCACAACACATCAAGGCTTGTAGAAGCGAATAAACTATTGGGGGCAATCGTGACCTATCCATAGGTCGACAAAGTGGGTTGGGAAAAGGCCAAAATGTGAGTAGGGTTTTTCAAAATGAGGATGGGAATCATCAACCCATCATGGGATCACATATTTTAATTTAAAAATAATTCCGTTGGCCTTGGAAATCCTTGACCTTGTTGCAAATCTATTTGTTTTTTAAAAAAATACTTGTGTCTAAATTAAACCTCTTACATACATTTAAAACAAGACTTTTCATGGGCCCTGACGACAACGTTTGCCCTAAGGGTATGATTTCGAAATTTTTGGGGTGATCGAGGGCGCACAGAAAGAGTACTGTATGTTTTAAAAGAAATTTATTAAATTTCAATTTCGGACAGTATTTAACGATTGTTATCCTCCTTCAATCATTCTCTCTCGTGCGCTGCGGTTTTGGTTTTGTGGGTCAACTCTTGAAATGAGCATTTCAAATCACATTGTTCTTAGATTATTTGTTGATGATTCCGGGCTTCAATAGTAGTACCAAATAGCGAATGTTTCAAGAGGTTTCGAAACTAATTCATTTGTAAATTATTTGATATCGAGCATACATTTTCGCCAGGCCCAGATCACTTACTTTCACGAACTGTCTAGCCTAGCGTAAACTGGTCAGGGGGCTGTATAATCTGTTAGAAGTTGGCCATCTTTTAATTAGAAGTTGGCCATCTTTTAATTAGAAGTTGGCCATCTTTTGTTTGCGCGGGCTAGACAGTGACGAGAGAGCACGTAAATAAGTGAGAGCGCAGAGTTTCGCAATAAACGTACTCTGGTTCAGAAATCCTACTAGGATTCTACTGTAGAATCGTACTAGGAAAATGAGTAGGATTCCACTAGGATCCTACTAGGAAACCACTAGGAAAATGCACAAAGTCGCAAACACACACACTTCCTGTTGTTGACAAACAAGGAGCGTAAACAAGGAATGTGTGTGTTTGCGTCTTTGTGCATTTTCCTAGTGGTTTCCTAGTAGGATCCTAGTGGAATCCTAGTAGAATCCTACTCTTTCTTTTCCTAGTAGGATTCTACAGTAGATTCCTAGTAGGATTTCTGAAACAGAGTAAACAACACATGCATACTTTTCCCTCTCCTCTATCCCCGTGCTCTCTCGTCACTGTCTAGCCCGCGCAAACAGAAGTTGGCCAACTTCTATTTTAAGGCAATCTTTAACACGGATTTGCTAGTCGCTAACGTAATATTTTGTGTTTATTTCTTTGGCATTCTTACTTTTTCATCGTGCCTCATCGAACTAATGCAAATAAATTAAGATTAAGTCAAATACTGACGAAAAAGAAAACCGAAAAGATGGCCAACTTCTAAACAGATTATACAGCCCCCTGACTATTTACTTACCAGTCATATGGCATTCGACTAAACTGGTCAGATAGATACGAACCTCGGCATTCTGCGTATTCCTAGATGGGCCTCGAGTCTCTAAACTCTCGCCTTCCACCCAGATTCTGGGTTGTACAAAATCTATGATATCGAGTGCAAATCTGGCTAACAATAGGGAAAATCTATCAAACTTTTTGGAGAACTAACTAGAGCATTTTCTTGTCTCGATTTACCTCGGGTCGGGTATCTGTAAGTCGTTGATGACATTATAAGTGATTGCAGGGAATAGGAAAGATCGATGTGTTGGAGTCTCCATACGGATCTTCCATTGGTCTAAGTACTCCTCCACCTCCATCTCAAGGGGGTGATCCAACAAATTCGAGTAATTGAATAAATACTCCATGGACACAGTTGTTATTACAAACTTAGTATGTCATTAAACTCTCATCAAGAAGCCTGGAATGACCTTCAAAATAATTCAAACTGACATTCCAGACAAAAAATCTGAAACTATGTTTTGACTGTAATATTTCTCCTGCTCCGTCCTCCGATATATATTTGTTATAACCCACATCTACATTATTTACTTTATCTTAATTTTGCTCGGGAATACTGCTAGAATGCTTAGTAAAGAAATTCGAAAAACCTAGTTTTTGTGATCTCATCGTTAGTGGTTGGAGCGAAAGGCTGCAAAAAATCATTACGCGAAGTGATCTGAATCACACTTTTATTCTTAGTTGGGAGGTGTTTTTCCTATCCGATATCGGTTTGATATTGGACATTGGCACCTTGAGTAGGCCGGGGGAAAATATAGTTCGCCAAAATGAGCAGCGGGCCAAGAGCAGTTTTCGGTGAATCTGTTTTTCGGATGTCCTTTTAAGCGCAATGCACGCAATACCTCCCAACTGTAATGATCAAATGCTGGAACACTGTGTATTATATTGGCAAAATTATAACCCTTGCCGTCCATTGTTTGCTGAAATACAATGAATGAAAGTTGTCAAAATACTTTTGGGACACCCTGTATATAAGACGCCGTTTGCGAGAGAATAAAACAATGTCACAACGGAGATCGGACAGATGAAATTACGAAATCTCAATTGAAGACGGTGTTCTAGAGATTAAAGGGTGGCGATCACGATGGCTAGTATGTCATATTATGTAAATCGATCTCCGAACTGTTATTCAAATTACAAAATTAGGCTCATTTCGCGTTTTTTTGCGCTTTTAAAAGAACGATACTTCAAAACATGCCGTGTAAATAATGAAATAGGGTGATTTTGCATGAGGAATCTAATGGCGATCTCAGAAATGCAAATTTCCGTGCATTTTACTTACCTCGTATCGATTACTCTATGTTAAACTCAAAAAAGGAGTCTGGGATTAACACAGTAAGAGAAGAACATACACATCATACTAATCTCTTGTTAAATTTGTACGCTGTTGACCTCCGTAAAATCGAGTTATGAATTTTTAAATGAGCGAGTCTGGGTGGAAAAGCCCTGATCTGATGAGTAAACTGCTCAATTAGCATGCGATCGCATTTCGCATTTAGCATTTCGCACTCTCAGACGCCGCGCGAGCAGGCAAATGAGAAATGAGAGAAAGATCGGATGCAAATAGACGATCACTCTTGTCAGAGCAGTGCTTTCCACTCAGTTAAAAATTCATAACTCGATTTTCCGGAGGTCAACAGCTTACAAATTTAAGAGACAATTCGAAGTGTGTGTTCTCCTCATATCCCAGTCCCAGTCCCAATCCCAGACTCCTTTTTTGAGTTTAACGTAGAGAAATCGACACGAGGTAAGTAAAATACACGGAAATTTGCAATTCTGAGACTTCCCTTAGATTCCTCATGCAAAATCACCCTGGTTGAGTATTCACACAACATGGTTGGAAGACTCGTTCTTCTGAAAGCACAAAAACACGCTAAATCAGCTGAATTTTGTAATTTGAATAACAGTTCGGAGATCGATTTGCATAACATGACACACTCACCATCTTGATTAGGACCCTGAAGAGCACCCAAAACAATTATCTCCTTCGACTTCGATTTTTCTACTGTCCGAGCTTTGCTCGATTCTATGGCAAATGGCCTCATAAATACTCGAGATCCTGTTTACATTACCTACTCGAGGTCTACGTCCTACGAAAATCTCGAGTCGATCTGCTCCATATCATATTTTTCGATTACGGTAGGATAGCTTGCGGTATCGGCAATATCGTGCCGGGACCACTTTATACAGTCCGATAGATGACTCCCGCACTACCCCTCGAGCACAACCTCAATGAGGTAACCTCATGGACCCTAAACAGAGTAAAATTTCTCCATTTCATATTTTAGGATTACGGTACGATCGATTACGGTTTTTTTTATTTTTTCGTAGCGGGACCACGGCGGGTAAGCTACGATAAGTCATGTTGAGTTTGGTGGACCCAACCCCAAGCCTATTTTGAACAATGACCATGGGTATGGTGCAAAAAACCGATATGATTTTATTGTGTGCAATCGATATTCGTTATATACCGTCCACCGGATCCAGGCATCAGGCCCGCCACCTTCCGGAATTTTATACGGGCTAAATATCGATTTTTATTTTTTTCAAAAAATATACATTTCTTATATACGAATTTTTATATATACGAAAAATATACGAATTTTTTCTCTTTCTATTAAAAATATAAAAATAGGGGGTCAGGCGTTCACCACTAACTTTAAATTTCAATACTAATGGAGGTCCTGCAAATTTTTCCCTCATCCTACTACATCGCACATCAGTTGCACACAATCTGTGAAAAATAGAGAATTTAAAAGTTTCTGACATGAAGTCAAATACAGAAAATTCCCCGGCAATCTTAATAAAATCAGTTCTCGATAAGTATGAGCCGGCCGGCTCCGGAGAGATAAAGTACTGTAAGAAAACACGTCGAATTGATTAATTTTGAGGAAATACTTGAATACTTCGCATTTTTTCATTCTTATTGTACACTAATGTTATCAGAAACATCGCACACACTAGCAGAGGAATCGCGAGAGACTCGAGCGAGAGGGCCATGGCTATGGCCATGACATATAAAATTGTGATTTGTTAAATTGGCTGCAAATTTAGTGCAAGGTACTATCAACCTCCTTCTATCGAATTGCGTTGTCAGCATAGGTGAAATTTTTTTTTATTGATTGGGGCAATAGTAGCTACAAAGCAATGTAGGTATCTCGGCTCTAGGTTAGCGCATTGTAGAGCTAGCTAAACGATTGCGGTTATGCGAGGTGGCAATAATCTCCTTCCACAATTGCGGCTCCGCAATTAGGTGTGGAGCGGAGGAGGCTAGGCGAGGGCACAATTAATTGCGACCTCGCAATTTTTCCTGATGGTCGATTAGCAACCAAATGCGAATTCTTCGTGTATGTTTTTTTTCATAGAAGTGAAAAATAGGTAGTAAGAAATATGGTTTCATCATCACAACTCAACAATAGAGTTTGAAAATAGTGCAAAAAAATTCATACTATATCTATTCTGAATTGGGAATATTAATTCTAAAAATGTTAATTCTTTCAAAAAAACATGTGAATATGTTTTTCTAAAAATGATATAAACGAAGAAATCGCATTTCAGTGCCAATCGGCGGTCCGGAAAAATTGCGAGGCCGCAATTAATTGTGCCCTCGCATAGCCTCAGAATTGCGGCGCCGCAATTGTGGGCGTAATGTATTACAACCTCGAATGGCCGCACGCGGGGAGGGGAGGAATTGCGAGGGCGCAAAGGCCGAATGTCGCCTTGTACCCGAACCGGTCCAGTCGAATTCAATCCACCTTTAGAGCTATGGTTGTCAGAATTTTGATTTTAAAAATTCGCAATCGTTTGAAACACAAACAAACCTGACAGAACTTTTTTTCAGGAGATAAACTTTGAAAAATCATTTAAAAAAATAAAAATGAAAAAAATTAAGAGGTCACTGTGAGAGGCATGCAAATGAGTGGAAGGGCTTGCGTATTACTCTTGCCTGGTTAATATTCCTTAGCAATCGATTATAGCAGTTTTTGAAATGGGGGGTTGTTTTGGGTTGCTCCTGGATCTCATTGCCATATTTGACCGAAATTCACTGAAAAAAAACAAACAAACCACAAACCTCCCTCTACCTATTGGCGTTTTCAGAAATTTGATTAAAAAATTTACAATCGCGTGAAACACAAACAAACCTATTGTGTCAAGACTTCTTTCACGGAATAGTAAACTTTGAAAATCATAACTCGTTTCCTAATAAATATATCAATTTACGGATTGGATTTGTAGATCGAGACTTACCTCAGCTTTTTTACTAGCCTGTCGGAGCCATTCTTGGTTGATACGTCGATGCGGGGTGGTCGCTTTTGTGAAAATTTTAAAAAAATTGAAAAATTTGCATCTTCGATTTTTGGATTTGCTGAATGTCTTATACTTCGAAGTCGATATGAATCTTAAACATCTTCTTATGAGAGGTATCACGAGAGATTGCAGGAAAAAATAGCCATTTCGGAACAATTTTCGAAAAAATATTTTTGATTTCGATCAAACTTATATAAACGAGTACCCAGGACACGAGAAACTTAAATTTCCAGTCCCAGGTTCCAGAGCTGGCTTTAAGGAAATTAACGGTTCCAATGCCGGAATCGTCATAACTCAGCTCATACTTGACCTAGAACGCTGGCATTGGGCTTTAAAAATGGGGAATAATTTAGAGCAAATTTTTTTCATGTTGAAAACGAGCATGAAAAACTGAAACGAAAAAATTCTGATCGAAAAAGTGATTTCTAAAATTTTCCAGAAATTGTGTGATGTCTAAAATGCCAGAACAAGCGGAATATTATTACAAAATATGAAAGAGCTCGTCAAATACTGTCCAGAAAAAAATTAATAAAAAATAAAAAGGTCCACTTTAAGTCGCAAAATAACCTTAGAATGTGAAAAATCGAGAAAAGTCCGAAAAATCGAGTTGGTGAAAACCGTCCCATAAATGTTGTAGTATGTGTCATTGGTATCTAGTAGTTCAGTACTCTTTTATATAAGATGATCGAAATCAAAAATATTTTTTTCGAAAATTGTTCCGAAATGGCTATTTTTTCCTACAATCTCTCGTGATATCTCTCATAAGAAGATGTTTAACATGGGAATAACCTGAACTTACATTTCCCGATCTTTTTGATTTTACCATGGTAGTATACATGTCTAAAGACTATCTCAAAACCGTTCTCAAAAGCTGCGAAACTCGCCTGGGTAGCGAGATAGCAGTTTTCACGCCTCATAAGAACGAGATAATGCACTGTTTCCAACTGCAGCGGTGTCCGAGTGGTCTAAGGCGGCGGGATGGGTGAGGGAGTGAGGGCGTGGGTTCGGTTCCGCCCTCCGAAAGTTTGTTTTGCTCATTTTTCGCTTCTTGTTTTCTGGAGTGTAGAGTCAATCTTGACGTGGGAATGGCTTTATTCACTTTTGAAAAACCCTTTTACTTTCCCTATCCTGGCCTGATACTTTTACAAACTGGAGAATAATGAATGGAGACGCTGATTTACGTCTTCATTCATTATTCCTATGGTTACCCTTTTCGTGTTGTCGGCCTACTATCTGATACGTCATCCCACAAGTCGGTCAAATTTCCAGAAAGGGGTCAAAAGTGAAAGAATTTATACAACAAGGAAGACTCTTCACTTTCGCGCATTCTTTCGCTCCAGATTCCATTCTGAAGGAGGAATTATGTTCGGCCCAACTCGAAATTCTATCGAGTGCAAATGGTCTGCATTATCTTGTCTATGGTGAGGATGATGCTCTGGTATTTTATCCTGGCTGGATCCCAGTACCAACGACGATGTAGACATCGAGTTATGATTTTCAAAGTTTACTATTCCGTGAAAGAAGTCTTGACACAACAGGTTTGTTTGTGTTTCACGCGATTGTAATTTTTTTAATCAAATTTCTGAAAACGCCAATAGGTAGAGGGAGGTTTGTGGTTTGTTTTTTTTCGTGAATTTCGTTCAAATATGGCAATGAGATCCAGGAGCAACCCAAAACAACCCCCCATTTCAAAAACTGGCATAATCGATTGCTAAGGAATATTAACCAGGCAAGAGTAAGACGCAAGCCCTTCCACTCATTTGTATACCTCTCACAGTGACCTACGAAAGTGTCCTACAATGGCTCAGGCGGTAGAGCGCCAGTGCTGCCAATTTTGCCCCGCGGGTTCAACCCCTCCCAGGTGTACTTTTCCTCCACTTTTTTGTTTGAAAAATTGTATTGAAAAATTGCAAAAAGAGCATGTTTTTTTCATCAGTGAACACTCACATTTGATAATTCATTTGTAAGGTGACCCTGCACCCTCGTCCCCATGTATAATGAGACTAACGCTATGCTGTAGAGCATTGGATGAGAGTTACGACCTTGCAATTCCCGCAGTTAAAAAATATTTCCAGGCATCAAGTAAAAAAATCTTGGTAATTGTGACGTCACAAGTCGTTTCCTTCAAATTGATTGGAACCTCTTCGATTCTTAGTGCGATTTACAAATTTGTGCTAAAAATGTGCTATGAGAATCGATAATTTCTCATTCTAATGCTGAGCAAAAATCAAGGGTGCAATTGCACCCAGGTGCAAAAATGTTAGGGGGTGCAAAGAAAAAATTTGAATTCCCGCAATTATCGATTTTTGTTTATATCTCGGCTCCCGTTGAAGCTAACACCACAAAACTTCGAATTTAAGTTATTTTACACGTTTAGATCTTGGAAACGAAATTTTGTGTCGCTAAGTTCTCCGGGAGCAGAGATATAAGCAAAAATCAATAATTGCGGGAAATCAAATTTGAACTTTGCACCCTATGATTTTTGCACCCCAATTTTTTTCTTGCACCTTGCACCCCATGAAATTTGCGCAGCATCAGTCTCCTCCTTTTAATTCAACAACGATACCTTAATCTTCTATCCAGTTGACGATTGATTTCTTTCTCCTTTGCCACTAATTCGTGGATGCCTCTCATTTCGTCATCTCTCATGGTCTCCTCTTCACGAACCTATATTTACGACTTCTTCAACCAGGTAAAAATATGTGCAGGGTGTCCCAAAAATTTGGATATATATATATATACGTACACATCGCATTAAATCGGGAGATTCTTGGCACAATTGCCATTCCCCCAATTATTTTTACAATTTTCGATATCCTTCAGGGTCCACAAGATAGCGCGGGCTTTTGTGTCTGAGATCAATGTTCTTAACGATAGACAACGTCGAAGTTGGTGAGTGTGAAAAATAGTAACTGTTCGAGGATCTATCCCTCAGTCCGGAATTTTTTCTAACAGAGTTTTTTTTTGTTGCGCAGAATCATCTTGAGAACTCGCTGGCGCAATTGGGCCCAGGCTATCATCAAAACTAATTAGTCCAACTAATTAAAACTTGCCACTCTCGCCACAATTTCGGGCCTAACTTTTTGAAAATCTCATGTTGTAGATCTCGTCAATACGAATCGATTGGTATCAATACGAATCGAGAGTTTAAGAGACGTGATCGGTAAAACCCGACCATCCCCCGGACGTGGCCCCTCAAATTGAGGCCCGGAGGCCCATACTCGAGTGGTATGAGGGACTTGTGCCCACATTACACAAAACACGACTTATTTCTATATGCCGGCTCTGGTCTAGGAGAAAGGTGGTTCTGAGTCGAAAAAAGTCGAAAGATCATACTTTCTTAACTTGGTGAAATAGACTTTAATATTAATTTGTGTTATGTTTAGGGTTGCCCAGCTGTTGCTAAAATATATTTTAGATCGTTTTTCAGTTGTATCCGAAACCACTTTTTTTGACTATCAATTTCATTTTTTTTTAATAGAATTTGTCGCTTTTTCGAGTTTCTCGCAGCGGAGTCCATGTGCACAATGCACCCCAACACAATAGCAATCCATATGGACTATAACCAGGATGTTCCTGAAATGAACCTTTTCAAAAAAAAATTCAAACTTTGAAACTCGTGCTGTCACGAACTATAATAATAATAATAATATTTATCATGTCAGGCGGTTTTCGCTTCAGATGAGGATGGGCAAATATTCTTCTTTAGTTGCATTCCACCAATGTGGACCGATTTCGAACGAACGAACAAACAAACAAACAAAGTTCTTTAATAATTTTCGCTCAAATCGCCTGTTTTTTTCTCACAGCTAACGTAAAATATGTTTAATAAAATGATTTGCAAGCATATGCCTTGCGAAAATACCATAAGCATCAAAATTGTTGAAATTCCAAAATCAAGTTTTTTGGCTCTCGGCAATAATTTTGACAGTCAATTTGTCCATTTTTGGAGTTCTTCGCAAAGGGGTCCATGCTCACCTTGTAGTACAGCACAATAGTAATTCATGTGGACTATAACTAGGTTGTTCCTGGAATGAACCTTTTCAAAAAAAATTCTCAAAATTGAAAATCGTGATGTCATGAATGAACTTTTTCAACAATTTTTGCTCAAATTGCCTTTTTTCTCATAGTTGACGTAAAATATGTTTAATAAATTGTTTTCAAGTGCAACTGTTAGAAAAACAGATTTTGGAATTTTTGGAAAAAAACAGATTCTTGATTTTGGAATTTCAACAATTTTGATGCTTATGGTATTTTCGCAAGGCATATGCTTGCAAATCATTTTATTAAACATATTTTACGTTAGCTGTGAGAAACAGGCGATTTGAGCGAAAATTATTGAAAAAACTTTGCTCGTGATAGCACGAGTTTCAAAGTTTGGAATTTTTTTTGAAAAGGTTCATTTCAGGAACAACCTGGATATAGTCCATATGGATTGCTATTGTGTTGAGGTGCATTGTGCACATGGACTCCGTTGCGAGAAACTCGAAAAAGCGAAAAATTCTATGAAAAAAATGAAATTGATAGTCAAAAAAGTGGTTTCGGATAGAACTGAAAAACGTTCTAAAATATATTTTAGCAACAGCTTGGCACCCCAAACATAACACAAATAAATATTAGAGTCTATTTTACCAAGTTAAGAAATTATGATTTTCGACCTTTTTCGACTCAGAGCCACCTTTCTCCTAAACCGGAGCCGGCAAATAGAAATAAGTCGTGTTTTGTGTAATGTGGGCACAAGTCCCTCATACCACTCGAGTATGGGCCTCCGGGCCTCAATTTGGGGGGCCACGTCCGGCCAGGGTCAGATACGTCTCTTAAAGGGAAAGTTACCTATGCTTGAATTCGGCGAATTCCTACGGTCTCGTCACGAGCTATATCTCTCACTTTCCCTTTTCCGAACTAGTGCGATTCCATGGATGCGAGGTCACCTCTCCTCTCTCTCAGAGAGAGAAAGAGAATTTACAAATGTCATGCATTACACGTATTTAACAATATAAATGATAGTAAATACTCCAACATCAATATCCGATTACGATTTTTCTTCATTCGATCGCTGGCGAGGGGTGTTCGGTTAGTGGACCGATCGCTGGCGAGGGGTGTTCGGTTAGTAGACCCTCTCGCCCCGCTTCCCCCGAAGTCTCCCTACCAGTCGCTTGGGCAACCTGGTACGGTACCTGTCCACCCAATGCCCACTTCGACCATCAAGATTGGAACTCTCAACTGCATGAGTATTTGCCAGTCAAAGAAAGAGGACCGTCTCATCCATCTAGAGGAGTTAACTAGCCTTTGATGTCATTGCGCTACCAGAAACGCGCCGTAAGGGATCCACATCTCTCACTTTAGCCAAATCCCATCATTTCGGTTTGGCTTTTGGTGAACGTTGCTTTTTAGTTCACTCAAGGTCTCTGAGCTCCTCTCATATGTTGAGATTGGAGATTGACCCGATTGGCATCAGAAAAGTCTCAGTTTACGCCCCGACAAGTGCCGACAATCAGGAATACGCGGCAGTCCTTGATGACCTACAGACTGTGTTAGACTCTCCTGCTAGTCAAGCTCGTCTACCATGTGGCGGGAGACGTCGAGTGGTAGTATGTGGTGATTTTAATGCAAAAGTTGGATCTCGGGAATCTAACCATGAACGTTGGATAGGAAGACACGGATTGGGAAACAGAAACGAAAGAGGACAGGTCCTCGTTGATTTTTGCGAAGCGAATAGGTTGAATATCATGAATATACCCGATTTGACAAGAGAGAAACACGCAAGTGGACCTGGGTGTCACCCTATTTGATAACAAAGAACCTCATCGATTTTATCCTTTACCGTAATCCATTTATGTTTCTCGATGTTTCTATTGTCGGATCTCATGAATACGCAACTGATCATCGCCTTCTCATCGCTCGTTTTCGTTTGGAAACAACACTCCAAGGTCTCTCTGAAATACAGTGCATGGGAAACTATACTTGCATTAGACAATAAGTGTTTCATACACAATTAGTGAAAACAAATGGTTTGGTGATTCAGAAACATGATGTCCTATCATCTCAACGCATTTATAAAATAATGCAAAAATTCGTATTTTCGCTCGCAAAATTCGAACCCTTGTGCAAAGGATTGCGAGAGCGGAGTCTTTCCTCCACGCCACAAGACCACATAGTTGTGATAGGGTCAAAAAAGTTTTTTGATTGTAGGTCATGTTGCCATGAAATTAAAGGGACGAATACCCCTAGAAAATACCTAGCGAGTGACCTCCCTTCTTTGTTTCTCTTGGAGAGAGCACAGAAATGGAAGTGATAAGAAAAGAAAAATGGTTAATCGAGGAGGGGCGAGAGATGCGAGAGGGGAAAAGACTGAGTAGATCAAAGAGAGTGTGAGAGAGGAGAGGTGACCTCGCATCCCGGGATTCACATAGTTCGGAAAAGGCATAGTGAGAGAGATATCTCGTGGCGAGACTGTATTATTCATTATGCGAATGTATTATGCGAATTATTCAAGCATGGGGTAACTTTCCCGTTAAACTCTGTGAACATCATACCAATCGACGTATTGAAGAGATCTAGAAAATGAAATTTTCAAAAGGTTGGGCCCGAAATTGTGGGGAGAGTGCAAGTTTTAATTAGTTGGATTAATTAGTTTTGATTATAGCTTGGGCCCAATTGCACCAGCGAGTTCTCAAGATGAGTCTGCACAAAATCTCTCATTGAATATCCCCGAAAAAGTACTCCGAACAGAGATACAGAGCCTCAAAAAGGTACTACTTTTCGCACTCCCCAACTTCGACGACGTCTATCGTCAGGCTCACCACACTTTTGGAACACGCTGTATCACTCTCATGTAGCGAATTCTCTCCTTTTCCCTTACCGCCTTCATCTTCATTTCGAGTCCATTCAATTTCTCTTTCAGATCCTTTACTTCTTCCCCTTTCTTCTTAAGATTTTCTTCCATCACTCCCGTCATCGCACTATTTGACTCTTCCTTCGATTTGATACCCTCTTCGATTTGCTTTTTCAGTCTAAAACATTCCGAATTGTAATATGAGCTCAAATTATCCCTCGCCACACCTCTTGTTATGTGTCTTCTGATCTTCCAGATAATCCTTCAGTACTTCCACTTCGCACCTTGCTTTCTCCTCTCTCTTGACACTGTCCTCCAAGTCTTTCCTTTTCCTCTCTACCATGCCTTCTAGTTCAGCACATCTCACTTCCAGCAACTCCTTCTCCTACAAATATATTATATATCACATTACAAAATAAAAAAAATATCAGGTTGTGAAACAAGTAATGAACTATCTCTGCTATAAAATTTCTGCTCACGGCATTCAGCCAAGTCAAATGTTATTCACATAAGCCGACAAGTACGTAAAACACGACGACGCCTACCCACATTTTGAGATTTGGGGAAATTTAAAAAAAAAACTATTGTTTTCGAAAATATTGTTTTTGATAATCCTAGCTTACATTTCTTTTTTAGGTGTTCTCATTAATTTTCAGGGAATAAAGGAAAATATAGTGAAATAATCGATGCAAAAAAATCGCACCCACTGCGCATATATGTATCACGCTCCAAAATGGGGTTAGGATCGGTTACTGTACTATGAGTTACGGTATCGGCGATGTCGTGCCGGGATTAAGGTATACCTCGGATTAATTACTACTAGAGGCCTAGCTTATGCAACCTATTCCGGGTTAATTTCGTCACTTTCGTATTTCCGGGATACTGTACTATGGTTACGGTATCGGAGATGTCATGCCAGGACCACCGTATACCGTCCAATTAATTACTACAAGAGGTCTATCGCAAGCAACAAATACCGTCTCGATTTGATCAATTTCGCAAATCCGGGTTACGGTAGGATGGATTACGGTAGTTCGCTTTCGCTGCGGGATCCCGGCGATTAAGTTACCATAGACCACTTTGGGGTCGACCCAACCCCATTTTGGACCATGACATGCCTACGCAGTGCCCACCAAGAATTCTCTTGGTGGCCATTGCGCAAGCCGCCGGCTATGGACAGCTATGTTATTAGGTAAAGATAATTTTATTCGACAATATTTAGATTTGTAAGAAAGATGATAAATAATTGTGAGCACAATTTTCAAAAAAATTCTTTTAGACTATGATTAAAAAATAGTTTTTTTTAAAAATACATCACGCCGCCCACGTAACGCTCAGGGCAAATCGCATGTACTGTTTTCTCCTGTGTATAACAGTACCTTGGCGGCCCCATCAGAAAATGACTATACTATAATCATTTCCGGCTACAGCAGCCTGCTACAAAGTTTTCGAGCCACCGCTCCCTCTCTTAACACAGATATTCTGAGAAGGTGTAGGAAAAATTGAGCCTTTTGCAGCAAAAAAAATTTTTGTCACCAATTTCAATGTAACTGAGCATAGCGATGAAAGTAAATATGAGAATTTTTTTATGAACTTCATTTTTCGAAATTTGCATATTATCGATTTATAAAAAGAGAGGACTCGTCAGAGACTGCAGGTTCCTCGGAACAATTTTCAACAAAAAATATTTTCAAGCTTTTCTGTGAGTGTATCCACGAGAGGAGAATTCGACTAACTCAGGTTCAAGAACCGGTATTTGAGAATTTGACGGTTCTGCCGCCGAAATCATTACTTAGTCCAACCTTGAGCAAAAATAGCCGCTAAAAAATGCGCGGAAGGAAATGGCCGAGAATTTTTCTATTGGATGCAAGTGAAGGTAAAGCTAATCCAGAATATTCCATCCGAAAAAAACTGGTTTTTTGTGGCATTTAATAAAATATTGCACATATTAGACGCACGAGCAAAAGGAATAAGGAAATCCTCTGTGGAATTTAAAGAACACTTCTATATCGCGAAAAAAGGGGATAACGGAAGCTAAAAAATTTCATAGTACATTATTTTAGGGTTATCACTAATTTATGGTGATCGATCACTTGGGAA
The DNA here is from genome assembly GCA_036245785.1 of Pristionchus fissidentatus. Taxonomy (NCBI): domain Eukaryota; kingdom Metazoa; phylum Nematoda; class Chromadorea; order Rhabditida; family Neodiplogasteridae; genus Pristionchus; species Pristionchus fissidentatus. Next base: position 23,447,458 of record BTSY01000005.1, on the reverse strand, counting down.
TCATAGGATCGACACCGTCATTTCAGTCGAAATGGCCTGGTCACTTTCAACAAAGAAAGTTCTTTATGTGAACGATTGTCCACAACCGATAATCTCGTACCCAAAATTAGTCCACCGAAAATCAATCACATTTGAATGAGAATAGACGAAACAACAACTCTCGTTTCCCTCATTATCGCTCTATGCAAAATGGGTTAGGAACGTGAGAATTGGACATGACGATTTGTAACCAACGATTTGTAACCGGCATCCTGGAACCAGCGGTTTGAAACCGATCTATTGGAACCACTGCTCTGGAACCAGCCCTGCGATAACCAACTATGTGGAATCTGTTTTTTGATCATTGATTTATCAACTGGCAATGATCGATGTGTGAAATGATGAACTTCAAATACCAAATGAAATGTCAAGAAAATGTATCCTTCAACTATTGTAATTGTTGTAAATGTAAAGATCGTCAGAATTTGACTATTTATTCATTAAACATTCGTATGAACTCGCTGGTTCCAGGATGCCGGTTACAAATCGTTGGTTACAAATCGTCGTGTGCAAATAAAAAAAATAAATTCTCACGTTCCAAACCCATTTTGCATAGAACGATAATGAGGGAAATGAGAGTTGTTGTTTCGTCCATTCTCATTCAAATGTGATTGATTCTCGGTGGACTAATTTTGGGTACGGTTGTGGACAATCGTTTACATAAAGAACTTTCTTTGTTGAAAGTGACCAGGCCATTTCGACCCATACAAAGGTGCGTAAACCGCCCGTTTCAGACAAAAAGTGATGAAATATTGGTGAGCAAAAAATGGTTCCACAATGGCCGGTGTCGATCCTATGATTCACAAGTGATCGATCACCCTAATTTATAGACGATTCGGATAGGGTTGGATTTGGAAATCACGGTTTATTTTAATATTTTTTTCTGGAGCAGTATTCCAAGATTCACCGTGATTTTCACAGCATCGAAAATCGAAACATAATTTGGTTTAAAAAATGAGCAGTGGAACCTAATTATGGAAATTTTTAATAGATAAATCAAATTATAAAAAAATTTGAATAGCGTAACCTAATTTGGAAAAATCCGGATAACGAATATTGTTACATAATATCGAAACATAATAACGAAACATAACATAATACAAAAGAATTGTTCCCAGACTTTTTTCCTGTACTTTTTTGTACAGGTTAGTTCGCAAAAATTTTTTTTATTGTTCCAAAAGTACAGGTTAGTTCGCTTTCTTTCAAAACTAGCGGGGATACGACTACGCTAAGCGGGCTAACGTTGTCGTCGCGCTTCGCGCTCCGACAACGTTCGCATCTGCCAAATCTCGCCTGTGTGAGAACGGCATAATCTACCAAATCTCGTCTATGTGAGAAGAGCAGAATCAGGTAAATCTCGCCTGTGTGAGAAATCAGTTTGCGATTGCAGTGCGTTACTGAAGTAAACGATTGACGCACGGGTTACGGTACGACAACATTTGATGATGGATCGATAAAATACAACTTTTAAAAATAAAGTCAGTTTGCGATTGCAGTGGGTTACTGTAAGCACAGGTTGATGCACGGGTTACGGTAAGCCAACATTTGACGTAGTAGGTTACGGTAAGATAAAAGTTTGACAACGGAGCGATATGACAACTCCTGTTTGAAAACGCACGGTGAGTGCACGATTTTTCAGTTTGCGATAGAATCGGGTGCACAAGAGGCGCGCGTCGACTAGCGCCCCCAACGCAAACGACGAAATTTCTTACAGAATTCAGGATGTGCACACAACGTGCATTGTGTGCACGTTCGACACACGTGCGACGGTCATACACCCGCATCGTGCATGCACGCACCACGCATCTGCGGCGCGCGCAGGGCACACGGATGTCGTTCGACTTTCAGCACTTTCAGCTAGACCAAGAACAATTTGAAAGTTGGTGGATATTTAAATACACTGTCGACTTGCGAGGTGAGTGTTTTCCATTTTCAATATGAGGTTCTTTCCAGATTCCCAATAGAATGTCCATTTATTGACCGTTTGCGTTCATGTTCATAGCCTTTCTAGACGTTATAGTTACGCTATTTTATTGTTTCACTTACCATTTGACTTCACAAGGGAACAGTCAAAGGATATCTTAAAATTGTAATGAGTGGCCTACCTAGGATCACTTAGTCCCACAGTCACGCCAAGAATTCACTTTTAAAAAATTCTCATATTTATCTACGAGCTGAGAAAATCGATGGAAAGTTTCACCTCGCGGAGCCCTTGTGATTTCCACGAGTTATATCACATCAATGACTCGTATGGAGCAGCCGGTAAAGCGTTAGCCCTATCTTTTTGGAGGTCGAGGGTTCGATTCCACCCGGAGCATAACTATTTTGCTCATTTTTTTATTTGCTACTTATTAAGTCACCACACTTGAATGACGCTAGAAAAGAGAACAAAAATGGCTGCATCTCGCTGGAGTCGAACCCTCGACCTCCAAAATGATGGGGCTAACACTTAACCGGCTTTTCCTGACGAGTCATTGATGGGGGAGTGATATAACTCGTGGAAATTACAAGGGCTCCGCGAGGTGAAACTTTCCATCGATTTTCTCAGCTCGTAGATAAATATGAGAATTTTTAAAAAGTGAATTCTTGGCGTGACTGTGGGACTAAGTGATCCTAGGTAGGCCACTCATTACAATTTTAAGATATCCTGTGACTGTTCCCTTGTGAAGTCAAATGGTAAGGAAACAATAAAATAGCGTAATTATAACGTCTAGAAAGGCTATGAACATGAACGCAAACGGTCAATAAATGGACATTCTATTGGGAATCTGGAAAGAACCTCATATTGAAAATGGAAAAAACTCACCTCGCAAGTCGACAGTGTATTTAAATATCCACCAACTTTCAAATTGTTCTTGGTCTAGCTGAAAGTCATTACTCTACTATACCTTAAACGCTAAGGAAAATGCATTCGCGCACTTGAGCCTGCGGGCGCTGATAGATCATGCGCGACCGCAATACAAGCTTATTAGACGGATAAACAGCATACATTAAAGAAAAAAGTTTCGAGAAATAATCGATAAATAGGTGTTGTGTTGTGTGTGTGAACCCTCGACCTCCAAAATGATAGGGCTAACGCTTTACCGGCTGCTCCATACGAGTCATTGATGGTGGAGTGATATAACTCGTGGAAATCACAAGGGCTCCGCGTGGTGAAATTTTCCATCGATTTTCTCAGCTCGGAGATAAATATGAGCATTTTTTAAAAGTGAATTCTTGGTGTGACTGTGGGACTAAGTGATGTACATATAGAGAAATGTCTAATTGACTGCCCAGATGGGACTAAAGTTTTCACAGCAAGACAAGACTCGGAATATTATTGTAGCATGTATATTTCAGAGTATTAAAAGTAGTGTGGTGATTGTCTTACGGTAGGTCACTTCCGATATACGTACTCAACCCCTATACCATTTTCGACCATCACTCGTCGGCATACGCGTCCTCGGCCGCAGACTCGCTTTGCTAGGCTGTTTTCACCCACGAGGGGGGGGATTCATGGAAACTTGGTAGACACTATTCACCCATGAACTCCATGGTCCAAAATGGGGTTGGGGTTGGGTCCACCAAACCCAAAATGGTCTTCAGTAACTTATCCACCGCAACAAAAAAAAACACCGTTTCCATTCTACTGTAAGCCGGTAATGAGAAATTGAGCTAATTGAACCGAGCTAAGTCATATGAGGTAGGCCTCAAAAAGTTATTGCCTAAGGGGCATACCGAATCTCAATTACAGTACTCTTGGCTACAGTAGCTCAAATCGAAATAGCCAGTCCTTGCGGAAATATCTACAGTGTTTAATATTCTATAATTATCCTAAATCACAGCAATTGGTTGTCATGGGCACTCGGTATGCCCGAACTGCTATATCTCGAAAATTCTCAGTAGAGATTATTCAGAGCTCAGTGATTGACGGACAGAGTTTTGGCGTTGCCTAGAACTCTATTGCGAAGATGCTAAGCACTTTCGAGATACTGCAGTTTGGACAATTGCGAATGCATGTGCAAGTTAATTTTACGGTATGCCCTATGATGTAAGTTATAGTAGCGGTGTATTGCACACGGATGAAAAAAAATGACACTCGATTGACGATACTATCGCAAAGATGCCTAATTGCCCTATTCTCCCCCCCCCCATTTCACTTGCCGAATTGCCGAATTATCCCCAATTCTTGTCTTCGTGAAATTTTTTAGATTCCTTTGTTTTTTTAAAATGTTTTTTATATAATTTGTGTTTATTGGTATTACCACGGTTTTACCAGCAAATTTATCTGACTTTGAGAATAATCGAAAATAAGTTATTCGATTGTTCTGATAGTAAGGGGACATTTGTCTCGAAATTCTCGATGTCGATCTCCCGATGGGGATCGATCGGGCGCATCATCCAAAGGGGAAAACAACACGAAGATAATTTCCGGTCAACAATGGAAATGATCACAACAATGTTTTTTGTGATGTACTGTAACGCAGAATGATGGAAATAATAATTCATGCGGAAAAAAACGCTTTACTAAAGCGGGAAATTTTTTTCTCGAGTCTTCGGAGAATATAGCCGGAAACCGTCCGAATCGGGCCCGGGAGGACTGTGCAAAACAGTTCTATAATATGCTGTCCACGTATTATTGAAACACATTCGATGTGTACCATTTATGAAACCCAACAACCACGTTTTTGAAAACCGGAAGTTTCTATGACGTAATGCCCTGAGGCGTGTAGAACCATGTTCAACACTTCTCTTTCGCACGTATAATCTCCGCCTGGGTCACAGTACATCATAACATCATTATCTCAACAACTTTTTTTCAGAATGCCAAGGTTACTTCGATCGAGTTAGATAGTCTCTCATAGGATGCGTCGAAAGATTTTTATTTTGTATACATTAGTACATGTGATGAAGCATATCTCAGCCGGGTTTGACATTCAGAATTTCTAAGGTTTCTACGCAAAAAGTTCACCCTAGGGACATTATTTAGGAGTAAAAGAGAGACTATCTGAGTGTTTCTTCGGCACTACTGCTGTGTTTGGGACCAGACCCCCTCGAATGAGAGAATAGACCAGAAATGAGAACGATAGGAAATGGATAGGATGTGAAATTAGATACTCTAGCCGTAGTATGAGTGACTGGTCCCAAACACAGCAGTAGTGCCGTTTCTTCAGAGGCTTGGCAGAGCACGAAAGATGAGATATACATGCCACGTTGTAGTGTGGTCGATGCTGAATTGCGGCAAGGTATGGAAAAAGTGTGAAAACGATTTTACGCCTCAGGGCATTACGTCATAGGAATTTCCGGTTTTCCGAAAACTTCATCGAATGCCCTAATGAGTGGTACCAATCGATTCCTCATAATATTCTAAGACTTTTCGACTCCAAGAATTTTTCGCTCCTCTTAGATAGAAGCTTGGAAAATTCAAAAATGTTTTAAAATTATTGTGCGTAAATTTTCCGTTCCGACAATAACGAAACTACTGTGCAAAAAGTCGGCGAAACGCTAACACGCCATATCAATATTTCCGGGATTTAATTATGCGTGTTCAATAGCAGTAGAATGCACGTTTTGTGAAATAGGAATGAAATAATTTTAGAGAAGATGTCTTTCCTTAGTAGGGAATATAATGTTCCGAAACATGGACTAATTCGCGCTAACGACCGTATCGCCAAAGTGGGCGGAGACTGCTATGTTTTTGAACTGCACAATACTAGGGAATCGCAAAAGTAGGCGGCGGCCCGGTGAAATTCGTTAATATAGGTGGATGTAGACCCCTCAGGGGATCTCAGAAGCACTTTGAAAATTTACGATAATTGCTTCCTAACAATAAGTACCGAAAATCGTCATGAAGTCAAAGTCATGAAGTCGAAAAAGTCCCTGAGCCCTGAGGCGTAGAATCGTTTTCACATTTTTTCCATACCATGCCGCAACTCAGCATCGACCGCACTACAACGTGGCATGTTTATCTCATCAACGCACTGTTCGTGCTGTGCCAATATTAATTCGACAGAGTCAGATAGTCTCTCAGAATAGGTTTCCTTGTACGACCATATCTCGAGCCTATCAGATACTGTCGGATATAACACAAAGTTAAAAAGTGTAACCTCTATGATCGTAGTGTTCCTTCTATTAGAATCTTTCTCTGCATCTTCTTCTCCTCCAATCACGCTTTTCAACTGCTCAATTGGACTGAAACGGGTTACTCTCGAATATTAAAAATTGAAAAAAGTAGAATTGCATGATTATCTTACTATTTATTTCATTTTAGTGGAGCAATTAAAACCGATTTTAAAATAAAAAAAGGAGTTTGAAAGGAAAAGATATAACACACAGTGAAATAGTATACCCCCCCCCTTGCACCACTCAGTCGAGCACAGTACCGACTGAGCTATGCCCTCTCCCCAACAGGTCTACCAAGACTGGTCCAAGTTGGTACTAGTGTTATAACCAGGAGTACGGGGCGGCGGTCGCCGACTGGCAACTGAGTGACTGGATATTCCGTATATGCCTAGTTTGCATGCACACTGAAAATCCGCGCATGAAAGCATGCTGAAGGCGGGACTACCTTTACATTTACATTTTTTTACTTCGTGGTCCTCTATGTATTCAACGTGATGAAGTAGAAGGGAAAAGGTACTAGTTCTTCTACCTGAGATGATCAACGGTTTTTTGTGATGTGTACACTTTAGTCGGGGACCATTTTCGAGGTGATTTACCAATCACAGCAAACATTTCTTAACCCCCTTAGATTGGGTAGATACCCGGGGAACACTCCATTCCAATTCTAGAACAACCACTGGGCTATCATGTATGCATGGTAATTTATCGCAGGAATTCCGTGATAGCAGCTATCATGTAACAAAAATTTCAAAGATTATCTGAGAGGATCGACATATTTCGAGAGATTATCTGAGAGGATCGACATATTTCTTCAGAGGCTTGGCACAGGACGAAATATTTGATAAGAGACTAACAACGTTATGTTGTAGTGCGTTGGATGAGAGTTAAGACTATGCCAGTTCGGAAATTGAAAAATGTTTCTACGCCTCAGGGCATAAAAATTGGCGTTTGTGACGTCACAAAACTTTTTCGTCAATTTGAATCGAATCTTCTCGATTCTTAGTGCAATCGATAGCCGATCAAAATGCAACAATTTTTCACTTTCGCAACTTTTTTTTATTAGAGCTCATGCAGCCTAGTTATTGATCAAAACTAGTTTGTAACGTTATTTTCAATACTACTAGGGGTCCTGCAAAATTTTCCCTCATCCTACTACATCGCACAGCAGTTGAAACAATTTGTTAAAAAAAAGGAATTTAAAATTTCTTGGCAGGAAGTGAAATACCGAAAAGTAGGCGGAAAAAAACTTAATAAAATCAGTTCTCGATTAAAACAATATGGATGAAATTCCGTGTTAACTGCAATACTTTTCTTTTCAGATAGCGTTTGCGATGTTTATGGAAAAATTAGTGTACTCTGAGAGTGAAAAATGCGAAACTATTTAAGTATGGGATGGAGGACGACCAATTTTTTGCACGACCAATTGTAGTACTGAAAATAACGTAACAAACCATTTTTGATGAATAACTAGGTTGGATAACATCTGATCAAAAAAGATGCGAGAGTAAAAAGACTATTGTATTTTGATGAGCTATCGATCGCACCATGAATCGAGAAGATTCGATTGGAATTGGCGAAAATTTGTTGTGACGTCACAAACACTTATTATTTTGTCCTGAGGCGTAAATGCGCTTTTGAACTTCCGGAATGGCATAGTCGTAATTCTCACGTGATACACTATTTTATAGCATCGTTAGTTTCATTGCGAAAAATTAGCCCTGTACCAAGCCGCTGAACAAATATGTCGATCCACTCAGATTATTTCTCTTAAGCACATTCATTATTTTGCAATATTGAAAAGAGCCGTAACCACTCTCATGCTTAAATGCCGGCTCTATGGACTTGAAAAGTTCAAAACGTCATCTTCATCAATGATGTCGAAATGTGTCGAGCCCAAAAACTAAAAACATCGTCATCCCGGGCGTAACGCAACTACCATTGAAGTGGAATGGGATAAAAGTAAGCTTATTGTTATGTAGTTGTCTACCCCGACTTAGAGAGCATAGAGGAGTAAGACTTTATCTACAATCAACCACTTGACACGACTGCACGGATCGAGCGTGGAGAGGGGCGAAGGGATAGTCACGTCTACAATTATGCTAAGATGGACTCGTAGGCAAAGGGGGCGAATCACGTGATAGGATTATGATAATTGACTATGGGAGAGGAGGCAAACTACACAATACAACACCTTCCTCCAAGATTCTAACTCGGGGAGAATCTGAGCAAACAAATATATAGTCAATTACAGCGATACAATAATATAACGGGCCACGATCGAAGCACTTTGGTCAAGGTCATTTTTCCTCGTATTTTTTTTCGTTGAAAAATCGACGTTGAGACGGCGAGGTGCGTTTCGGCTTCTCGTGGATCGTCTCGGCGCGGCTTGTCCGTTGTTGTTGTCAGTCATCCCTCCATCAATGGAATCATTGTCGACCGCAGTGATCTCATTCTCATCGGGAATGCTGATCTCACTGTTAATTTCGTCAGGAACCATTTGCTCCCCATATTCGATCTCACGATCTGATTCCAACCGAACTTTCAACTGATTGGCATGTGCCCTCACAGTTCGGTCTTCCAACTTCACTTCATACATGGTCTTCCCAATCCGACCATTTACGACACCCATGGACCACTTCAGTCCATTCGGGCCCACTTGCATATCATACTCTATCGCCGATCTTGAAGACTCTGGACTTCGCTCCATGCTTCTGATCAAACTGCATCTTCATCCGGTCATTTCTTCCAGAGAATCCACGCACTGCCAGCATCAAATCCACCTCTGATTGAATACCCCTTCGAACACCATCTCACTGGGAGTCTTCCCATCACATTGTGGGTTCGGGGTTTTTCGACAGTTGTACAGGAACAACTGCAGTGCCCCTTCAAGTGGTCTCTCTCCTTTCTGCTTCAGCAGAATTCGCTTCACAGTGTCCACAAATCGCTCGGCCTGGCCATTATTCTGTGGATGATAAGTGGGAGTATTCATATGCTTTATTCCTCGTTCGTGACAGTATCGATTGAAAGCATCCGAGTTGAACTGAATGCCATTATCAGTCACTATCATTCTCGGTAAACCATTCCTCGCAATTGATTCATTCAGAATCAAAGATTCATTCAGAAGATTCATTCAGGTAAAAAGTTGACCCTAATAATGGCGCAAAATTTTCCAATTTTATCCAAATCAAGGTTCCATTTTTGTAAATTATGTTTCCATTTTCGATGCTGTGTATTAGCATCTCATATCCGTGTTGTATTTTAGTTAATGACTGATAGAATAATTAATGACTAATAGAATAATGCGAATCAAATACTATTTTAAGTTTAGTCATTCTAATCATGAATTTGGCCCACCGAATCACTTTGCTTGAACTCAAACATCGCAAGCGCAGCTCACATTCCAATTCATTTTTCTTGTTATTTTAGTTATAGTTTGCTTCTGATTGAGCACAAACTTGTAACTTAACTTTCGGTTTTATTTACACGACCACCGTCCCTATGTAATTAAAGTTACCGGGAGCCCACAGACCAATTTTGAATTCACGCTATTCCCTGATGATCAATGGCCGCATCGCGTGTCGCGGTTACATAAATTCTAGTATGAAAATAAATAATAACCGTGCTTTAAAGGTATGCAAAAAAACGGTTAATATTTTGGTTACATAAAATATAGAATGAAAATAAAAGAAACTAAATAAAAACAAACGAAAAAAAGCCGGAGCGCCATAATACACCATCTGGAAATATTCACAGTTGAATTTCCGCTCACTTTCCTGATGATCAATTCTCTATGTTCGGACATTTGGAGCTTTGCCACGGCCTAATTATTGATTTTTTTTAAAATTTGCTTTAACTACCTTCCCTTTACGGCACTTGTCTATTGAATTCCATCATAACATCAGACCTCAAAAACGTGGATTCGCGGTTACTTTAATACAGGGTGAATAAAAAATATGGCAAAAAAGCTCGAATGTGTACATAAGTCGACAAGTAAGTAAAAAACGACGAAGACAACCCACATTATGGGATTTTGAGGGGAAAAACCAATCTTGATGAGGTTGGGTTTTCGGAACTTTCCTAGATCCGTGGCAGGTCCCGCCCCAGAGTTCCACTCCCTTGAAAGAACGTGGAGTCGATCTCTCCGTCATTTCCTCATCTCCCCTTGCTGCTGCCTCTCTCGTCCGTCAAACTAATTTCGGATAGCGCGAGCTCTCCATAGACATGTGTTCGCTCGCATAAATAATGTGCGGCGTGTACCGTAACAACGCAGCGCATGTAACAAAGCTTGGAATATTCAATATTTCCTGCTTTCCAAGATAAACAGAACGCGCATAAATTCCTATCGATAGCTATCCAAACAAATCTAGCAATACAGGGCAATTTGAAATTAATAAGAATCAATTGAGACCCGATCAGTTTCATGGAACTTCAACTATAGTACTGAGCAGTTTTATGCGAACTCCGACCAGTACAGTAGCGCCGGAAAGTATTTGCCCACTTTTATTTTCCGATGTAATTTTTGAACCATGCAAGCAATCGGGTTGAAAATTTTATTGAATAGAGCAAATCTATCGGGGAATAAGGTGCTTGTAATGCCATATCCAGGAAATTAAAAGGTGTTGCGTAATGATGACGCAACTGAACACCACATATTTGAAAAATTATATCTCTCAGGAACGTTTTTCCACACTCACAAAAATATTTGAGTGTTGAGTACTTACCAAGGACTGCTCAGAAAAAAAGTATCAAGTTGCTGCGATTTTTCTCCTTTCCAGCAGCCTTGCTGCAATATATGGGCTGCAAACTCATAACTCGGCTCCCAGATAAGCTAGAGACTCGTTCTAGTACTCAAAATGATTGTTGTGAAGAGTCTCGCATCTCTCTTTGCATACGCTCGCCCCGCCCCCTAGAATCTTCCGCTTTCGAAACCAGGGCGCGTCAGGGATGCGATCGCAACATGCAGGAAAAAAATGCTGCTTCTACAAAAAGTTGGGCATCGATTCTTTGATGGTTTTGGGTCTTTCCTGCACAGGAACCATATTTTTAGAAAATTCTCCCTTAGAGATGTACACGGTCAAAGTTGGGGTATGTAAAAAAAATTTTTTTGTGCCCTGAAGGCAAATGATGAGCAATCTGCACCAAACTTTCAGAGATGTCTGGGCTCATCACAACAATCATTTTGAGTACTAGAACGAGTCTCTAGCTTATCTGGGAGCCGAGTTATGAGTTTGCAGCCCATATATTGCAGCAAGGCTGCTGGAAAGGAGAAAAATCGCAGCAACTTGAAACTTTTTTCTGAGCAGTCCTTGGTAAGTACTCAACACTCAAATATTTTTGTGAGTGTGGAAAAACGTTCCTGAGAGATATAATTTTTCAAATAAGTGGTGTTCAGTTGCGTCATCATTACGCAACACCTTTTAATTTCCTGGATATGGCAGCTACGGCGCTACTGTATATATATATATATATATATATATGTATATATATATATATATATATAATATATATATATCGCCATAAGCCGTATTACCCGTGGGACGAAAATGTATGCAGCAAATACAAACAAAGGCCAGACTGACCTAAATTCATTTGAGTACGAGAATCCGATGAACGGAAGTTGGTTCGCCGTAAATGCTCGTGGTATTTGGAATGTCTCCTCAGGTTCTTTTTTGTCGTCCACTTCGAAGTTAGTGGCATCGTCGTCAGACCGAAGCTCAGGAACGACGGGTGGAACAGCTGCAGAGTCAACTTATAACTTATATAACAAGGAACGTTGGAAAAAGGAGAGACCACCACGATCACCTACCCACTCCATTGCTTGTAATCTACAAAATGACACATTTTTTCAAGAAATATATTCATTTTAAGAGAGAATTTTGAATATGTATCTTTCTAGTTTTTTTTCCATACTGACTCGTCTCTTTCCTACACAAAGTACACTTCGATACGTATCGGAAATACCATCCCACCGCTGCAAAAAAACGTTCCATACAGTGATGGGCTGGAAATTTCGACGTTTTTTTTCTGGTGAGACTCGCCCGGCCACCCTTGCGACCCGCCCGAAAAGTGGGAACCCATTTTTACGGTTAAAGGGACAGTAAAGGCACCGTTGAATTCCCGCAAATTTCAAAGGTCTCGCCACGACTTTCGTCCCGTGGGAAGAAAAAAAAGCATAGGGTGGATATCGAACCCGCGACCTCACGATTGCTAGGCAAGCGTTTTACTTGGGATATCGCATAGGGCGCCCACTATCTCTATCCCTACGTCGCTCGTGGAAATTGGATCAAATGAACAAGAATTTGTGTGTTTACTGTCCCTTTGAAATATATTTTTTTAAACCCAAAAAAGATCTCCGTTTAAGACCTTTAAATCATCATAGTTCCTCTCACACCGCAGTTCCTCTCACTCACCAAGCGATGTGCCGCTAATACCAAATGCCGAAGTGCAAGAGAACGCTCATGTCTCATGACCAAGAAAGGCGCATTTTGAAAGTCTGGCGATTGACGAATATTGCAACAATATATGCATATAATACCAATATCAGCTCCTGTTGATTTGGGGAGCAATTGCGCCGGGTCGCAAAACTCCAGAACCAACGGATACAATTTATTGACTTTACATACGAATTACATAAATTTTATCAATTTGCGGTTCTCTTTCTCTGCCAGTCTCCTTCAACTCTATGGTATTCTGTAATGCAATAATGTCAAGCTGCCGTTGTTCATCTCAATTTAGCAGTTTTTTTACCTTCGCGACCCCGCCATTATCAACTTTTGCGAGCCGCCGTTCTATATCGAGTATCTAGCCCATCACTGGTCCCATATCATCGTGAATTTGTGTTGGCGAATGAAGTACAAGCATACTTTTCAGTGACTGACCATTTATGAGTGTCTGCCATGTCCATTCGTCGTTATGGAAGAAAGGATGATCTCTGATCTCGCCCACTCCATTTTTGCCCAGTCTTAAATCTGCGTCCGACAGAAACAATCTTATAAGTTCCTTAGCGTGTCCACTCATTTGTTCGTCTTCGGGAAATTGGAGAGATTCCTGTGAAACAAAGTTAATACTCACTTGTAAATTGAAAATACGACATGCTTCCCTATTATTCATATTTTTTAAAGGGACAGTAAATACACAGAATCTGGCTCATGTGATCCACTTTCCGCGAGCGACGTAGGGATAGAGGTGGCGGGCGATCTATCTGATATCAGCCCATGTGGAGCAGAGGTAGAGCGCTTGTCTCGCCATCGCTCCCACGTGGGTTCAATGCCCACCCTATGCACGCCTTTGAAATTTGCGGGAATTCAACGGTGCTTTTACTGTCCCTTTAAAAATGCTAATTAATCAACCAGTATGAAATCGTTCTGTTGACTAATTACTATCCATATCACGCGTACCACGTAAGGGAAAGGTAATTCTCGTCTTCGAGCTGCGCTCACACTGCTAGGCCAGTGTTACAATGAGCAAATACAGTCCGGAGTGCACACCTTGCGCCAGACCTGCGCCTCGTAAGCATAACGACAAAATAAGGTTTTTTTTCGATTTTGCCTACGAGTACTGCCTGAACAGGGAAAAGAATCCCCACATTGAGGTTGAATATCTCGTTTCAGAGCAAAATTGAGAAGAACTTTACTTACAAATTGCAACGAATTTCCAAGATTTTTTCACTTATATATAGTTTGTGGGGTCGAATAATTTTTAAGTATTTCAGATGAAAAACCATCTGAAAAAAACCCTTTTTTGCTCAAAAACTCTGCGCTATCAATCTCCAAGATTGAGAATGTCCCTTACACAAGGTGATCGCAAAAGTAAACGGAGCGGAATCTAAAAGTGTCGATGGGGAACCCCCCCCCCCCAAAGAGGAACAAAAACAGTAAAATGCGGAACCTTTTAACCGCGGACTGAAAATGCGGAAAACATATCCTGGAATAGGTAGCCGGAGCTTTTGAGTCAAAGATCGATCTTATCGTCGATTAAATTTGCACTTTTAAAGTTTTTATCGTATTCGACGATGAAAAATACATATTATATGTAAAAATAGGAGGGAGCAAATCATGGGAACATGTGTAGCCAAAATTAAATTTAATCGAAACGGCAATCTTTGTTAGATTTTCAGTATTAATTTCGCTCACAGAGGCTCAATGCTCGTCATTTTTCGGATTTATACATAACTTTTGATGCTCTTTCGAATGATATACAACTTGCCATCGAAATAAAAAATTTGAAAAAAAAAATTTTTTTTCGGAAAAAATTATCGATTTTTCATAAGTTGATATTTCGTGCCATTCTCATGATTAAAGTGTACCTTGTACCATAGAGCATTGGTGAAAAAAGTTTTAGCCCTGGGCGATAACTTTGAGATAGTTGTGCCGCCTACCCCAGCCTCGCACTGCGATCTTACATGGAACGCGTTTTAAACCCTGTCCCTCGTTTCCCGTTCGCTGTGCTTCATTGTTAGTGCCGGTGTCCGCGTACACCAATACCCCGCTCTTTTTTTGCAAAGCCTGCAGTAGGGGATCTGATCAAGGTGATTGTAGACAATTCTCTACTTCCATTTTAACTTCAAAAGACTAACAAGGACGCTCCTTCGAAAAAACCTCAAAAATTTGTCAAAACCGCTTTTCCGACCAATAACCAGACTTCGGAATTTCCCTCCAAATGGTCAGACCTCAGTTCGCAGGACTTGCCCGTGTGGTTAGTATTGTAGAATGAGGTATACTCTATCATCTTTCAAAATAAGGACTCGCTCAATAAGGCCCTCGTAAAACCACGAGATAAGATCGACACAAAATAAAAACGGCGTTTCACCCACTGAGTCCAAGGTCGAAGCCTTGACCTCATGAAGGTCGACGAAGATCAGGTATTGCGAACTACATATTATTATGACCGTATGACCCCAGGTAAATAACACGCATAGTTTCATAAACCTCCGTTAGATTTGAAAGAACTTATACACATGAATCCACGAGCCCGTTCGTTTTGAACAAAAGTTAAAAGCAAAAAAAAAAACCTTCCCGGACACGTTTTCAGACGAAAAAAGGGGGGAAGACCTCACATTGTACCTATCTCTCGTTTCTGCACGTGCTGTTCTCGATCGATTTCTTTTGTGTACTTTTTACGATTTCCAGGTTTACACCGTATAACTTCCGTCAATATCAACTTTTTGGCCGACCATCCGGATAGTTAGAATCTCCAGAAAATTTCCACAAATCACGTCAGAGTGACGTTTCTCCAACTCTTAAAACTCGTTCTCTGTAAGAGCGCAGTGAAAGCCGGGGAAAGCGGCACAATAAAGTCAAAGTTATCGCCCGGAACTAAACTTGTCTTGGGTACAAAGTGAATTTAAAACGTTAGAAATACCCGAAATGTCAACTTCGAAAAAAATCGAAAATTTTCTTTTTTTAAAATATTTTGCTATCATGTTATATATCAGTAGAAAGAGCGTCAAAAGTTATGTACAGGGTGGCCAAAAAATATTGATGCGATGTTGAGACTTACAAATCTCAGCTCAAAATGTGTTCTGGCAATCGGTTATAACACGTTAGGGGGCACTGCTCTTGTTTACGCTACACTAGTTGACTAGTTTCCTATGGCCATGGTACCCCCCCCCCCAAAGAATATGCTTCAACCGAAAGTTGAAGTTTGGACTCTCTCAGAGGTCGTAACATCCATCAGAAGTAAATTTCGTATCTCCCTTCGGACAGTACGCCGTACTGCCTTACGGCACGGTAGAATAGGTAATACTAATGACTATCCCCCATTGGGTACACTTCGAGATTCCTTCATCCGAAAGAAATGTAACGTCGTGAGATTGATGAAAAATCAAATCACATCAATCTGTGAGACAAATGTATTGGTAGCTCGGAATCTCAAGATGATCGATGGCTGTCATGGTGCATTCTGGGCTCACTTCATACCTCTACAATATGCGTGAACACCATGTTCTTACGGTACCACATATGAAAAAAAACGCCTCGAAAGACGCATGTTGGGTTTTATGCACGCCATTTGTGATTGATAAACGGCTACTGCACATTTCGATGATACTCAATTCTCTGTGTAGGATGAATCCCATCGTCATAATTTGAGAATCATTACTTCATTCTTCATTCTGTGCCTCGTGACGGGCGGTCGACAGTCTCCCCGCTCCTCTCCCACCTCAGTTTGGAGAATCCTTGCCAGTCAGCTTGGGCAACCCGGCAAGTATTTCGCCCACCCGGTACCACATCGAGCAGAGGACTCGGATCGACTACATATAATTCAAGTCGTCAACTTTCAAGAAAGGCCCCAGTCGACAAGACTACGACGTGAGTTCCCACTTTGGTTGATACACGCTAGTCAGGACGTCACTGGAAGCTGGAAGATCTACTTCTACGCTCAATGTCTATCGTCCAAGATCGGCACTACAATAGACCAAGGAAGCCAAGCATGATCTATTCCCTTGACCCAGTTGCCTCGAATTCGAAGATCCCGACCACCTCTGTCCCCGAATGATACCTCCTGCAGGCCCTTGCCTTGATGTCAGGATAAATATGTATGTATGTATGTATGTACTCACCATAGACCAAAAACGTTTGTTCCCGAAAGTCCCAAAGATGTCTGGTTTTAGCGTAGTAGGGTGAAAAATCGAAAATGATGTCTGATTTTGAATTTTTTTAGGCTACCGCGCCTTGGATTGAAAATTGAGAAAGCCCAAACATAACGTATACCCGCCCCTGTTTCGCGATTCCCAGGCAAATACTCCATCGCTAGGCCCTAAATATACGTTTGACGTGGTGATAAGGTATATGTTCATCGCATATGTCCATAATTTAAAAAGAAAAAAAATTTTTTTTAATATTTAAATTATTTAAAAATAATGAGAAAAAAAGTTTAATTAATGTTCGCATGTGACAGAGCATGTCAAAATCAACAATAAAAACCTGACCCCAGCTAATATAAATCTGCAGCAAATAGTTAATTAATCGATTTCATGTTTCAGGAACATACGCGGTACAAACCGTCCGCGTTAACGCTTTATTATTCGTTATACGGCTCTGCTGCAGATTTTTTGTTGTGCGCGCCAGATTTTTCAGATTCCCTGATGTTTTTGGGTTATAACCCTTTTTACTGATTTATCGAATCTTAAGAAATGGCCACGAATCATGAATTTAAATATGAACATACGCTATAACTCAGAGTTGTCACGAGCGCGGCGTGTGCATACGGTAGGTGCACACGCAAGGGTAAGCAACATGCGGCAAGCCTGTCCATTTCAAGCTCTTCTTTTACTCTTCGTGATAGTTCACCTTCTTTCTCTTTCCATTTCTCGTTTAATTTCTCTCGAGTGTTTTGTGAGAGTGTGATGTCTGATTTTTCGGAATTTGACCTCAAAAAGTCCAAAAGCTGTCTGGGTTTGTTCCCTGGAACGTACTTTTTGGTCTATGGTACTCACTAACATCAGTAATCCATAACCATGGAAGCTACCATATCCCTCGTTTTACATTCGCTGCTCCATTGTTTTGTACCGGGGTCCGTAACCATCAACACCCTCCCTTTTTTTGCAATGCCTGTAGTGAGGAACAGTAAGGAATAACTAATCAAGGTGATTGTAGGAGACATCCTTCTACTCTAATCTTATTTCAATTTTAAAAGACAAACACGGACGCTCCTGCAAGATTCTGCATTCAAAAATCGCACAAAACCGGGGTTTCGCTCGATTATGCGAATTCAAGTAGACTTCGGAAATTCACCCCCAACTCATTGGGCTTCAGTTCTCTCAACTGTTCTATGTGGCCATATTGTAGAAGGGAAGATGGCCTACCACCCCTTCGAGTCAGACCTCCCTCAAGAAGGACTTCACAAAAAGATGGGATAATATTGGGACAAAATACAAACGGCGCGTTACCCACTGAGTCCCTGGTCGACTTCTTAAGAGAGGTATCACGAGGGATTGCAGGAAAACAGGACCTACGAGGAAGAATTTTCGAAAAAGTATTTTTGATTTCGATCTAACTTTTATGTGGGAGTACCTTGGATATGAGAATTCGAAATATCCGGGTCCCAGGTTTCGGAGCCGGCTTTTAGGAATTCGCCGGTTCTGACACCGGAATCGTCATAACTTCTTTTAAAATAAAGCTAGAAAGATGTACTTGGGCTAAAAAAATTTTTCGAAATAATTCCCTACATAATTTATCTGTTGAAAGCTAAAACGGACACGGACAAACAAAAAAGATGAAGCTGAAAAATGCAATTATTTATCAAATAAAAATTATTTATGGTTCCAAGATGTACGAAGTCGGATGTTTTTAATGCAGATTATGAAAGAGCATCTCAAATATAGAATTAGAAAAATTTAAAAATAAATGAAAAGGGGCCTCCCATGCATGAAAATTTACCTTGAATGTGAAAAATCGAAAAAATCGAAAAATATATTTTTCAGAATTCTTCAGGAAACAATTTTTCCGAACGTATTAATTACCTGTCTGTTCAGGCAAATTTAATTTAACACATTTCATGTGCGTATAGAGCTGTCAGAAAATAGAATATTATTTTTAGCTTTAAACACTGACCAAAATTGTTAAAAACTGAGGTTAGAACGAGCAGATCACACTGGGTTATTTAAAACATACAACTTTTTATTTGATGCTGTCAATCATTATTGCTGCATAAATCGTTAATTTAACAATTCTCAAATTCGAATACTTCTGGTTTTCACTAATTTTGTGTCAGTCTTATACATATTTTATATTCTGACAGTTCTATACGTACATGAGATATGTTGAAATAAATTTTCCTAAACAGATAGGTAATTAATACGTTCGGAAATATTTTTTTCAGAAGAATTCTGAAAAATATATTTTTCGATTTTTTCGATTTTTCACATTCAAGGTAAATTTTCATGCATGGGAGGCCCCTTTTCATTTATTTTTAAATTTTTCTAATTCTATATTTGAGATGCTCTTTCATAATCTGCATTAAAAACATCCGACTTCGTACATCTTGGAACCATAAATAATTTTATTTGATAATTGCATTTTTCAGCTTCATCTTTTTTGTTTGTCCGTGTCCGTTTTAGCTTTAAACAGATAAATTATGTAGGGAATTATTTCGAAAATTTTAAGCCCAAGTACATCTTTCTAGCTTTATTTTAAAAGAAGTTATGACGATTCCGGTGTCAGAACCGGCGAATTCCTGAAAGCCGGCTCCGAAACCTGGGACCCGGATATTTCGAATTCTCATCTCCAAGGTACTCCCACATAAAAGTTTGATCGAAATCAAAAATACTTTTTCGAAAATTGTTCCGAGCCACCTGCAATCTCTGGTGATACCTCTCTTAATGGAGAGTGTAGGAGTACTTTCACTGCGAAAATGTTGAGTTATAAAGTCATCATTCGATTTTTCGATGAAAAATACGTAACATATATCGGATCAAAATAGAAAAAAAACGAAAACTTTATTTTGGAAAAGAGTGGAAAACTAAATTTGCGCTAAAATATTCAAGTCAATAGTTTTAAAACATATATTATCCACTATTTTTCATGAAAATGATCTCAAAAACATAGTTGCGTAGGTAGGTTTGCGAAATAAATATATCCCTAGAATCAGCGTCTCACGGCGGTTCGAATGAGCTATGTCACGACGTTCACACTTTAACGGGTCATAAACGCTTAATTACATGCTAATTAAGCAATTTAGCGACAAATGAATTAAGTGATATCACTGTATTCTGGCGCAGCGCCTTTTTGGCGCCAAAAGTCAAATTCATGAAAAATTAAAGACGCCACGTTGTTCAGCATCGAAAAGTACCAGTAGGGGCATGTTTGGGAGACATTTCATTTTTTTTAGCTGTGTGGAGCCCTTGTTAAATTTACAAGTAGTAACTTTTTTCTGTACGGAAAAGTAGACCAAAGTTGCGATCCTTACGCCAACGTACTGATATACCATTTGAAAGAGCATCAACAGTTACGTCTAAATCTAAGATTCCAAGACTATTGAACCACTAGGTGCGAAAATCGATAATATTCCCATCGACGCGCGTGTAAATTTCCATTACATTTTCATTATCAATTTTCGGTACTCAGGAAGCAAATGTGCGAACTTTTGAAAATTGTTCTGAGATTATCTGAGGGGTCTCTTTCGACCTGTAATAGTGAATTTCACAGGGACAGAGACCTACTTTTGCGGATCCCTAGTTACGTGACACGCGTGATATAACATTTCGATTGCTCATGAGATTAATCTACTTGTGTCAGTATTAGAACTGCATTCTCCGTATATTCATTTCCCCGTAACCTTGATGGATCTCACCCGATGGTTCATTATATTCGTGTAGGTATTGACAAGAGAGTCTGCATAGAACGGCGTCTCCCCCACCAACATTTCGTAAATGAAGACTCCGACGGACCTTCGAATATTCTACTACTACTATCTTGTCTCCATTCCTACATACCACCAGTCCACCTCCTTGCCATACTCGTGGTCTCGGCCTTGATTTCTCAGTACTTCGGGAGCGATGTAATCGGGAGTTCCAACAGCCGTCGAACACTGTTCACACGCATAAGTGGATACAAATATACTACATTTACCTTCACCACTCCGTCTCTTGTCATTCTCACACAAGTTCCGAAGTCGGCCAGCTTAATATGTCCATTTCGGCCAATAAGCATATTGTCGGGCTTCACGTCTCTGATAGCAAACGCGATTGAGTGGTCTCCAGTTGTTTATTTCGTACCTGTGGATAAATCCAAGACCATGCAGAATCGATAGTGCTTCCACCAACTCGGCGGTGTAGAATCGAGTCCACTTCTCTGATACGTCGTATCTGGATTTTAAAAATCCGATACCGGTCTATGCATACATTTTACAACACGAACAATGTCCTTGAATACATTTTAAGCATACAATTCTGACACTCGAAAATCTGACCAATTTCATAAGTAAACATGCGTATGCCGAATAACTTGCTTGTACGAGCACTAATCAAAAAAAGTTCGTAAGTATAAAGTATTTGTATTTCGATGGGCTATCAATTGTACGAGAAATGGAGAGGATTCGAATCGATTTGATGAAAAACTTGTATGACGTCACAAACAGCTATTGTTTTGCCCTGAGGCGTATATCACGCGATTCACGAGAGGCTCGGCCTAAGTTCGGCACAGACCCAAATTTCGACATGCGTTTTTTGCAGTTTTGTATGCCACTGGGTCTAACTAAGATCCCTGAGAACTATTATATCGTACATTCTTCGCCGAGCTGTTGCTACTGTTAGGTGCAGCCTTCGAACTTTGAGGCTTTTTTCGATGCTTTAACGCAATTTCTGTGAAAACTTTTCTCTTGGAGCTAAGATTCGTTTTTGACGATCTTTCGATCTATGTGAATCATTTTCTGATACACTTCATTTTTTCAACAATATAAAATTTAATCGATTTTACAAAAATCCGCTCGAAAAGCTACGCTATGTTATAAGGATTCGAATGATATACTGGAGCTCGCATAACTCGGTGGCTCGGTTGATTTTCGTTGAAAAAACGATTTATTTCCTCATTTAAACATCATTCTGACCATTTGACACCGGGTCATTTCAAAATTTCGCGAGGAATGATCCGGCCTCTCTCATTGTTCTCACTCATTTCTCTCATTTATATTCTAAGAATGATGTTTAAATGAGGAAATAAATCTTTTCTTTTACGAAAATCAACCGAGTCACCGAGTTATGCGAGCTCCAGTATATCATTCGAATCCTTATAACATAGCGGAGCTTTCTAGATAGGAATATTTTCTGCTTTTCAAGCGGATTTTTGTAAAATCGATTTTTTTTGTAAAATTTAATATTGTTGGAAAAATGAAGTATATCAGAAAATGAATCACATAGATCGAAAGATCGTCGAAAACGAACCTTAGCTCCAAGAGAAAAGTTTTCACAGAAATTGCGTTAAAGCATCGAAAAACAGCCTCAAAGTTCGAAGGCTGCACCTAACAGTAGCAACAGCTCGGCGAAGAATGGCTTGTATTCCATAATAGTTCTCAGGGATCTTTTTTAGACCCAGTGGCATCCAAAACTGCAAAAAAAACGCATGTCGAAATTTGGGTTTGTGCCAGATTCTGATCATTCTGAGTCGAACCTCTCGTGAAAGGCGTGATATGCACTTTTGAATTTACGGAATGGCGCAGTCATAACTCTCACGTAACACACTATAATATGGCGTTGTCACTTTCATACCGAAAATTTAGCCCTGTGCCAAGCCCATGAACAAATATGTCGATCCTCTCGGATAATCGCTCTTACAGTCGCCTCAATACCGGTCCAAAGGATCCCTCCATTTCCCTTGTCTTCGTTTCGTTGTTGATTAAAAACAGTTTTGGTTGATTATACTTATTCTATGGGCTTGGCACAGGGAAAATTTTTGATATGAAACTGACAACACTATAGTATAGTTTGTTACGTGAGTTATGACTGCTTCCGGAAATTCAAAAGTGCATATACGCCTCAGCGCAAAACAAATGACTGTTTGTGCCGTAATAAAACTTTTTAATCAAATCGATTCGAATGTTTCCTATTACGATCGATATACCATCGAAATACAATTATTGTTTACTTATGCGGCTCATACAAACGAGATATTCGGAATAAACCAGTTTACTTTCAATTATCAACTATGCTCGGTGATAAGACATTTCGGAAAAGGACACTTTGGAGAATACATTTCGGAAAAAAAGACATTTCGGGAAAGGCCATTTCGGAAAACGACATTACGGTAAAAGACAGTTCGAAAAGGAAGTTTCGGAGAAAGACGTTCCGGAAACTTTTCCGATAAAGCACTCGCGAGTGTCGAGTTACTAGATCTAACAACATTAGCCTTTTATGTAAAATTTAGCACTGGGGGCTGTATAATCTGCCTTTTTCGACAGTTTTTTTACGTAATCTTAATTTCTTTGCGATGGTTCGATTAAGCACTATGAAAAAGTAACAATGCCAAAGAAATCAACATAAAATATATTGTTAGTGTCTAGCAAATCCGTGTTAAAGATGGCAGAAAACTAGAACTTGGCCAAGTTTGTTTTGAGCTGTTTTGAGTTTTTCTGAGCAAGCTAGAGAACCCGCGAATCAAGTAGAGGGGAAAGGACGCATGTTTTGTTTACTAAAATTGCGAAACTCTGCGCTCTCATTTGTTTACGTGCTCTCTCGTGACTGTCTGGCTCGCAAAGATGGCCAAGAACCAAACTTGGCCAAGTTCTAGTTTTCGGCCATCTTTAACACGGATTTGCTATTCGCTGACATTATATTTTATGTTCATTTCTTTGGCATTCTTACTTTCTCATTGTGCTTTATCGAACCATAACAAAGAAATTAAGAAAGAAAAAGAAGTTCTAACAGATTGTACAGCTCCCTGTGCCATGACTATGTCGACCCACTCAGATACCTCTTATTATAAATTGTGTGTCGTTGAATATTTTTAGAATGTGATGTGAAGCATGTGGCATGTGGATAACACATTTTAATTTCTTCAACATACCATTTTGGTCTATGACTGCAAGATGCTAAGCTACGCGCATATTCTACGCGCATATTCGATTCGTACGTGCTACCCGCAATCTACTGAGACATGACAACTGTCGAACATAATCGTGACCTTCCTCCGGATCCACAGAGTCCTGGAACGCGCGCTGATCGGAACTACGCATTTTGTGCACCAGAATGAGAACACACCCTATGCCGATATTCGCCATATTTCACTTCTATCTGGGGGCTGTATAATCTGTCAAAACTTCACCAAAAACTGTGCCAAGTTTTCACTGACATCGTTCAAAACTTCACCAAGTTTTCACTGACATCGTTCAAAACTTCACCAAGTTTTCACTGACATCGTTCAAAACTTGACCAAGTTTTCTTTAGAAATCAGCCATCTACGTCATCAGCCTGTTTACATTTTTGTTTCTGTTGTTTATACTCGTTTAGTATTAATATTTTTGGCAATTTCTAATGCAATTACTATTGATTAACTGGCAGGATCATTCCATTTCATCCATTCCTTCACTTCCAAGAACAAAATCAAAATCTCTACAAAGAAAACAATTCATTTCATAGGAAGCGTTATAATGCAGTGTTATATAAGAAAATGGGCTTCACAAGACGATAAGAGCATTGCGGATGTAGTTGTACGATTAAAAGGAGCGAAAAAACTAAACAAACCATGCAAAATTGCAAAAATAAAGAAAAAATGCGAAATTCGAATAAAACGTTCCGATGATTCAGACATTTACACATGGCCGATTTTTAAACTCTACTTTCAACCCAATTTGTTACGTTGATTTAGAATTTGCTGGTATTTCATTATGAAAACAACGATGCAACAGGCCATCAGCACCCAACAAAGCCAAAATTGGAATTTTAGCGTTCACTTCATTGCGCCCAAATTCCCCCCCCCCTAAAAAAAGGCTCACATACATGCATACTTTTCCCTCTCTCGATTTGCGTGCTATTTCTCTTTCTCTAACCAAACTTGGCCAAGTTCCGTTTAGAACTGCGCCAAGTTTTCTCGCACATTTCCTATTGAAATTTGGTTAGAGTGACGAAAATAGCATGCTAAATTGAGAGAATTAGAGAAAAAGAGCGATGTTTTTTGCCATATTTTTCTCGCACATTTCTGACAGATTATACAGCCCCCAGGATTCGATCGAGGAGTATGCCTAGATGCCCTACAGTACATCCCGATTGTGCCTTACCGCCACTGGATGACGCGCGCTCAAGAGAGAAGCAATTTAAAGGGACCTGGTACTGCAAATGAAGTGAATTTCAGAATAAAGAAAATTTTCTTCCGATTAGAATGCAAAAAACCGCATATTTTTACGATTTTTTTTGAAATTAGTTATGAATTTTCAAAGGTCTCATTTTTGGCTGGAATGACCCGGCACTACTGTGTTTAGCCGCTAAACACAGTAGCGCCGGGTCATTCTGGCCTGAAACGGGATCTTTGAAAATTCATAACTAATTTCAAAAAAATCGTAAATATGCGGTTTTTTGCATTCGAATCGGAATAAAATCCTCTTTATTCTGAAATTCACTTCATTTGCAGTACCAGGTCCCTTTAAAAAAACTGTGATCCACGCGGCTTCGCCGCTGAAGTTGGATCTACGAAGTAAGAAAGTAAGAGAGAAAATTCTTTCTATATTTTTCAAATATTGGTATTGTTTATCTTACACTACATTTTTTTACAATGTCCTGTCCACTTTTTAGGAATTAAAGGAAGATTAAGTGAAATAATCAACGTTTGGAAGAATTTTTTAAAAACTACCTTTTAATGATTTTACTGTGAGGAAACCCAGAAAGAAAAAAAACATAATTTTCAAGGTATGGAAAAGGTAAGGAATGGTGCCCAGACTCCCATGGAGAGCTCATAACTGAAAAAAAACGGACAACTAACGTGGTCATCAAATTAACGAGATCTCCTCCAGGCATGTACTCCATCACCATGTACAAATAACGAGAATCCTGCAATAATATATGAGAGAAAGCTGAAATCGGAAATCTAGATTGTAAATTTCGAAATAGATGCCGCATAAGTAAACAAATAACTAAATTTATATGAGACGAATCGCGAGAGAATCGACCACCAGAGCCCCCTTGGAGAAAATAGAAATTCATGCTCTTCAAAATGGACGAAAAAAATTATTTATGTACTAAAAAGTATGGCGGTTCGAATTGCGTTTACCGTTTTTCGATAAAAAATTTTGTTCACGAGCTGTAAAACATCAAAGATGACGAAATAGAGAAAACACCAAAAACAATCCCTCACGTAATTGATCATATCTCGCTTTAAAAATTGAGATAAAACTTTTTCAAAAAAAGGAATTGAAGAGCAATAGATTCTCTAAAACTTTTCCAATTATGTCATAACTCTAACTGTGAAACCCGAATCAAAAAAAATTATTTTTTGGTTATGCGCAAGTTGTAGGTCATATATGATAGTATTTTGAATTAAAAAAGAAAAAAATTAAAGAACAAATTAAAAAAGCGGGCGATTTAGTGAATTTAGTGAACCTACCGAAAAATGATCATTTCTGCTCTTAATTTCACCTCATTTTCAAAAAAATACTGTAAAAATAAATTATTAACACTTTCTGGTTGCTCAGTTCCTTCAGAAATGAGTTAGCTGAAACACAAATGTGACAGGCAATATTTCAATAATGAGAAAACCTCTTTTTTCATGTTTCAGACCTATCTATGAGCCCGTTTGCGTAAGAGTCGGACAAACCTCGGTACAGCCAAAAAGTGAAGGTGTGAAATAATAACTGTTTTCAATACACTTCGGTAAGCTGAGAACACTGGCGAAATCTCTTTGCATGCGAATTTGATTGTAGGTCACTATGAAGTTCACTGAAATTTACGTTTTTTCTAGTATATCTGGATACAGATTAGACGAAACAATAACGTTCAAAAAGAAAGTCTACTCGAATTTGCATGAGGAATCTAACTATTGTGTCAGAAAGGTAAAATTGGCCACGACAACGAGAAAAATAGTTTTAACTCGTATACTAAGAAAAGGTGAGCAACCATATGTAGGGTCACGATCTGTAGCTTACATTCAGTGTCCAACAAAAAAACAATTAGTAGAAAAAGAACTGTACCTTTTTTAGTTATTATTTTCATCCGACGCGAATCGACGGTCAAAACACTCATTTCTCGGAGAGAAAGATCATTTACATGAATTCACCCTCTCATTTCTGACTTTCAGACGCCGCGCAGACACAGTGAGGGATGTAAATAACCGTTCTCTCCGAGAAATGAGTGTTTTGACCGTCGATATGCGTCGGTTGAAAAATCATAACTAAAAGCAGTTTTTTTTCTTTTTCTGACACTGAATGTATGCTCCAGATCGTGACCCTAGAGTGGTTGCTCACTTTTTGTTAGTATATGAGTTAACATTTATTATCTCGTTGTTGTGGTCAATTTTTACCTTTCTGACACAAGAGTTAGATTCCTGATGCAAATTCGAGTAGGCTCTCTTTTTGATTTTTTTGTTTCATCTACTATGTATCCAGATATATTCGAAAAACCGTAAATTTCAGCGAACTTCAGATCTCCATTGTGACATACAATCAAATTTACATGCAAGGAGTTTTGGCCAGTGTTCTCAGCTTACCGAAGTGTATTGAAAACCGTTGTTATCTCAGACCTTCTCTTTTTTACTGTACCGAGATCTGTTGAGAATTGTCCGACTCTTACGCAAACAGGCTCCTATATAACTCGAAATTTACCACACGGATGCTATAATGCCCCTCTATTCTCGTCATGCAAAGCGGGACCTTATTTCGGGACACAATTATTTTTGAAACCGAAATTTGGCAGGTTATTGTAATATGCACAATTCAAGATAAGCGTGCATGAAAGACACATAGAAACGTTTGTCTAGTGGTACTGAACAACTTTAGTTTTGAGTTCGAATGATTATATTCACTTTGAAGCGAGCTACAGGTTTCAGAAAGTACGACAACAACGATCTCTTTTCTCTAGCACCTTCCTCATTTCGCACACTCTCTCGCCAGTTCGATGCCCGGCGAGTGCAAAACCTTTTGCAATAGCAAAATACGACAAAATTTACCTTTATTTGCATTATTCCTAGTAATTAGTATTTTGCAAAAGATTTTTGCACTCGCCGGGCATCGAACAGGCGAGAGAGTGTGCAAAATGAGGAGGGTGTTAGAGACAAGAGACCGCACGGCTGACCTAGTTTTTTAAATTGTTTTTTTTTGTTTTGTTCGAGTTATGACGATTTTGCAGATGTAACCAGGCTGATTCGGGTTTCACAGTTAGAGTTATGACATAATTGGAAAAGTTTTAGAGAATCTATTGCTCTTCAATTCCTTTTCTTTAAAAAATTTCTCAATTTTAAAGCGAGATATGATCAATTACGTGAGGGATGGTTTTTGGTGTTTTCTCTATTTCGTCATCTTTGATGCTTTACAGCTCTTGAACAAATTTTTTATCAAAAAAGTAAACGCAGTTCGAACCGCCTTACCACATAAATATTTTTTTTTCGTCCATTTTGAAGACCATGAATTTCTATTTTCTCACCCAGGTCGATTCTCTCGCGATTCGTCTCATATATTAATTTAATTAAAAAATAAAATATTCAAAATAGTAAGCACATCACGATAATTCAGATTATGAAATAATACCGATAGTGCTTGAACAATATTCTCGAGAAAAATAAGAAAATTTGTATTAAAATGTGGTTTTTGAAGCATATCTCTGAAACGAGTGAAGGTAGATGATACTAATTGAAGAAACACCTACTAAAAACTTTGGAACTTTCCTAGATCCGAGGGGCGGAGAGGGGACCATTTTATCCCCCAGGGGAAATGGTCCCTATCCAAAATTGGTAAGAGGTTTCCCCCCACGAGCCAAACGGCGGCACACCGCGGAGACGAACCGAGGGGATCAAGGGAACCCGCAATTTACGCGAGACGGGATTGATACGCTGGGCGAGGGGAGGGGAGAGACGATGGATTGGACGCTCTCTCATCGAGCGAGAGCGCAGAGAAGCAGAGTGGGCGGAGGGGAAGGGGCGGAGAAAGACAGGGGAGAGGGAGGGAGCGCGTTTGGCGGAGGGCGGAGGGGCGGGGCCTAGTACGGAAAGTGCCAAAACTTTTTCCAATTTGTTCCTCATGTGGTTAGGAACACATTGGAAAAAAAAGAATCAGCAAAAATATTATAATCTGACTAATATGACCCTCCAAAAATTGATCTAAAATCGATTTAAAAAAATTTGCTGCAAAACGCTCGAGTTTCTTACTCACACTTTCTCACAAAATCGGTGATAAGCACAGGGGATGATAAAATTTTCCGTTATGATAGTTTAGAAAACCTGGAATGCGTAGTTAAGCTTAACGATCCATTCGCTATTGGCCTGCATCATAATATCCCTTTCCTCCCAGAAGAAGGCAGAATCCGATCTCTTGATCTGCGAAATAAAAGGAAAATAATTAAGCAAGAGCACCTGGAACAGTGGCGTTCGAGATTCACTAAATTTCCCGATTTCGCAATAATAACCTTTGCACTGATACCCTCGCGCACGAGGGGATTCCCTAATCTCCTCGCTTACAAGGGAAACATGTCCCGATCTTTTTTTTTATTTTTCCATCCTAGTATGTATGCAAATGGGAAACCTCAAAACTATTCTCAAAAGTTGCCAAACCCGCCTGGCTGTCAAGATAACATTTTTCACTCTTTTGAGCTCGAAAGAGAGCACCGCTTCCAACTGCAGCGGCGACCAAGTGATGAAGGGCGTGGCGAGGGGGCCAGGACGCTGTGTTCTTTTTTCGTTGCTTGTTTTCTGCATTATAGTCAAATTACAAAAAAAAGATTCCTGTTTATTCCTGATCTACCATCCTATGTTTTCTTTCCTGACCTGATATGCTTTCCTACCACGCTTGCCCAATCACGAAGAAGATATAATTCAATAATTCGCATCAATCAGTTTTTTAAAAAAAAATCTTATTTTGAGGTAAGTTTATGTCAGCTTGCCATCTCGCACCGGTTTGTTTCCTGGACATTATAATGATCGCAATGAAACAGGTGTGAAGTGTATTTCTTTGGCCAGGAGAATGCATTCCTAACACGCTAGCCCAATGACGAAGAAGACGTTGCTCGATGATTCTCAACAATCAGAGATCAAGAATAATTAATCATTTCTAATCTGACTGACAACGTATCGAGCAAGTCATATAAGTGATGGATGAGCATCTTCTAGTGTTGTTATGGCGAGCAATTCGGAACTCGCGAGTATTTCGGTAAAAATGCTCGTGAGTGCCTTTGTGAAATCTGCTCACGAGACAGTGATACTCGCGAGTTCATTTTACACTTTTTTGCTCACGAGCACCGGTCACTTGCGAGTGTTGCTCGCGAGTAGATTTTGCATCGATAATTCAATTATCTCCAGGTGTGTCAGACCTGTAAGTGATCTCACAGCGGTCACCCATCTCTGACAAAGGTCTGAGGTTGAAGAAAGGCACCCGCGAGCAGTGCTCGTGAGTGTCTCTTGCTCACGAGCCTTTCTCACGTAGACACTCGCGAGTAACCATTGTTCGCGAGTCATTTTCTTCGCCACACTCACGAGCAACCGGTCAAAACGAGTCAGCCAGAAATTACTCGGCGAGCAATGCTCGAGCTAACAACACTGCCTTCTGATTCATTGATTCATCGCATGGGCTTCTCATTCATTCTCAAACTTTGCCATCTTTCGGGATCGTTGAATTTTTTTCAGGGGTCTGTATGATCTGTTAGAAGTTAGCCATCTTTTTGGTCATCTTTTTTCGCCAGTTTTTGACTTAATTTTAATTTATATGGAATGGCACAGCATTTTGAGAGCGGAGATGCGGGCTAGACGGCTAGAGAAAAATTAGAGCGCGCCCGCTCAAGAAAGAGTCCAGACGGCGAGTCAAAAGAACCGGCCATTCTATATCGGGAAGACGCGCGTCTCCTCTCTCGCCAAACCCGGCTCGAGTACAGACCGCCTTCTCCTTACCCTATATAAGCGGTGCCCGGTCGAAAGTAACGTAGACACGACGTTCGCACAAACACAGATCGACAGTGAATTGAAAATTAAGCCTAGGTCCAACCAAAAAGTTTTACGGAAAGTTAAACACGCAAAAGAGGCTCAAAGTTCGTGGGTAACAGCATCTCACAGTAACAGCATCTCGGCGAGGAATGACTTTTGTGACGTAATAGTTCGTGGGAATCTTAGTTAGACCCAGTGGGATCCAAAGCCATCAAAAACACGAATTCGAAAATGTTGGTCGCTGCCAAATTCAAACCGAGCCTCTGGTGACATGCGGAGGTCTGTGTCGTGACGGGGGATTCGGGGGGGGGGGGGGCGTCCTGATATCTCCTTAGATATGGATAAAAAAATTCCCCGAGCTAATAATCGTCCAAGAAATACCATTGTACTATTGTGTCATCACGACGTAATAAGTAAAAATCGCTCCATGATGAAATAATCGGAAATATTACCTTATGATATGAGTATCACCCATTCCAAAATTCAGTCTCTCCGAAAGATTAGACGAATACTTATGAGCGATACTTTACGAATCGAAATGAAAGCAACTTCGACTATCGATACGACCGCTTCCACGACCGACCAATGAACCCCGCTTCTTTCCGACATCACCATCAACCTAACCACGTCCAGCCATTCTAACCATTGTCCCAGTCCCCATTCATGAAATTAACAAATCAGTAAGGTGCGCCGACTAGATACTATTCTCAGGGAAACTGGTAAAATCTCACCGGTCAAACTACTTAAACAGAAACTCATTCACGATTTCCGTATTACTAGCAAGCTGCAGTTCTGTGAGGAACTAATTACCGTATCTCTTAATCTCTCTAAGAAACATTCCGCAATCTGGCTCTCCGAAACATGGCTCACTTCAGCTTTTCCTAACTCGCTTCTTCTAGACACTCAAGATGAGTATTATAATGTATTCCGTGGAGATAGAAATTAGTGTTGTGGTGGAGTTGCCATCATAGTCCACTCATCGATTTGGTTCTTGGCCATCTTTGCGAGATAGACAGTGACGATAGAGCACAGGGATCGAGAAGACGGAAAAGGACACATGTTTTTACCAATATTGTGAAATTCTGCGCTCTCACTTTTTTACATGCTCTCTTGTCACGTTAAACGCTGTGAATTTCACAGTGCACAAACCTATATCACTGGTTGCACAACCAACCAGTGATATAGGAATGATGTCCCACGCGAACGTCGTTACTTTCTACGTTACTTTTGAGCGGGCATCGCTTATATAGGGTAAGGAGAAGGCGGTCTGTACTCGAGCCGGGTTTGGCGAGAGAGGAGACGCGCGTCTTCCCGATATAGAATGGCCGGTTCTTTTGTTCTTTTTTTCCCCCTGACTGCACGTTATCTTCTGAAACCTCTATCGATTTTGTCAACCTCTCTCCTATAATCGTCTCTAAATTTCTGGCTCATCTCCCCCCTCGAAACTCCACTTCTCCCGATCACATCCCTTAGATCTTTCTAAAGCGCACTGCAGCTCATATTTGTATTCCTCTCACAATTCTCTTTAATCGATTCCTTCTTCACGGTTCCTCTCCCTCTATTTGGAAAACCGCGCATGTAAAAACAATTTATAAACGTAAGGGTTCCAAAAATGAGGCCTCATCCTATCGCCCAATTTCTCTTACCTGTTCCTCGTCTAAAGTAATGGAAAGAATAGTAGTAGACACCCTATGGCACTATCTTAATGAGAACAATCTTATCTCCCCACTCCAACACGGATTTCGCCCTCGCAGATCATGTTCC
Organism: Pristionchus fissidentatus; assembly: GCA_036245785.1. NCBI lineage: Eukaryota > Metazoa > Nematoda > Chromadorea > Rhabditida > Neodiplogasteridae > Pristionchus > Pristionchus fissidentatus. The sequence continues at coordinate 23,415,014 of BTSY01000005.1, read as the reverse complement.
TCTGCACTCCTAAACTCATTCTCTCAATGGCACACAGCACTCAATGAGCACAATTTCATTTCTGTCGCATTTATCGATTTCTCACGCGCCTTTGACACAATTCCTATCGATCTGCTTCTTCACAAATGTCATTTGCTTGGCATTCGTGGCTCTCTCCTTTCTTGGATTCGTTCATTTCTCCTCGAGATAAATCAATCTGTGCTCGTAAACAACTCTTCCTCACTCTCCTTCTCTGTTCCTTCGGGAGTCCCTCAAGGGTCGTGCCTCGGTCCTCTTCTCTTCTCATTATACATTAGTGATCTACCTTCTATTCTACCTCCTAACATTCACTGTGTTTTATACGCAGATGATGTAAAATTGTGGTCATACTCTGATTGCGCCTCTCTTCAAAGCGCTCTAGACCTGCTTTATAGCTGGTCAACTAAATGGGGACTATCTGTGTCCTTATCTAAGACCAAGACTATGCATATAGGTATTCATCACCCAATCACTTCTTTCAAAATGAATAACACTGATCTTCCCGTTGCTACCGAGTTCACTGATCTCGGTGTAACATATTCAAACTCTCTTGACTTTTCCGTGCATATTGAGAATAAGATAACAAAAGCCCGTGCCCGTTGCTCGTACATTCTTCGCATCTTTTTATCTAAAAGCCCATCTCTATATGCCCGTCTTTTCACAACTTATGTTCGCCCTGTACTTGAGTCTTGCTCCGAACTCTGGTCCCCACGCTCTCGCGAAACATGCTTCGATATAGAAAAAGTACAACGCAATTTCTCTGAACGCGCATTGTACAAATGGGGCCTACCATATCGTTCCTACCCCGATAGAATAAAAAGCTTCTCAAACTCGAACCATTAGAATATCGCCGCACTTTAATAGACTTATCATTCATCTACCGAGTTGTTCATAATGACGTTGACATTGGCCTGCCCCGCTTTCTTTGTATTGCCCCTCCTCGTGCTAGACGTAATAATATGTTTCAACTGCACAAATTTCGTTCAAATTCTAGTTTCTATCACCACTTCCTAGTCAATCGCGTTGTATCCTTGTGGAATTCTCTCCCCAATCATATTATATTATCATGTAATAGCGACTCGTTTATGACTAGATGGCGATTAGTTATCCCGATAGATTACGAACCATATTATTGAACCAGCTGCACTTCTCTCACTCGCACATTGTCTTTGTCACCTAGTCGTGACATCGTAATTTTCATGTTGCTTCAAATACTACACATTACTTTAATTCAATCAAGTTTTTTTTTGGCATGATAAATGATTGATTGATTGATTTGCCTCGCCGTCTGGACTCTTTCTTGAGCGGGCGCGCTCTAATTTTTGTCTAGCCCGCATCTCCGCTCTCAAAATGCTGTGCCATTCCATATAAATTAAAATTAAGTCAAAAACTGGCGAAAAAAAGATGACCAAAAAGATGGCTAACTTCTAACAGATCATACAGACCCCTGAAAAAAATTCAACGATCCCGAAAGATGGCAAAGTTTGAGAATGAATGAGAAGCCCATGCGATGAATCAATGAATCAGAAGGCAGTGTTGTTAGCTCGAGCATTGCTCGCCGAGTAATTTCTGGCTGACTCGTTTTGACCGGTTGCTCGTGAGTGTGGCGAAGAAAATGACTCGCGAACAATGGTTACTCGCGAGTGTCTACGTGAGAAAGGCTCGTGAGCAAGAGACACTCACGAGCACTGCCCGCGGGTGCCTTTCTTCAACCTCAACTTTGTCACCTCAACTTCAACTTTGTCAGAGATGGGTGACCGCTGTGAGATCACTTACAGGTCTGACACACCTGGAGATAATTGAATTATCGATGCAAAATCTACTCGCGAGCAACACTCGCAAGTGACCGGTGCTCGTGAGCAAAAAGTGTAAAATGAACTCGCGAGTATCACTGTCTCGTGAGCAGGTTTCACAAAGGCACTCGCGAGTGTCCATGTTCGCGAGCATTTTTACCGAAATACTCGCGAGTTCCGAATTGCTCGCCATAACAACACTAGAAGATGTTCATCCATCCATGTTCGATACGTTGTCAGTCAGATTAGAAATGATTAATTATTCTTGATCTCTGATTGTTGAGAATCATTCATAGACCAAAAAATTCGTTCTAGGGAACAAAACTTTGGACTTTTTTTGGGTGAAATTTCGAAAAATCAGACATCATTTCATGTCATCCAGGCGCGGTAGCGCCTGAAAAAAAATAGAAAATCAGACATCATTTTCGATTTTTCACCCTAACACCCTAAAACCAGACATCATTTGGGACTTTCGGGAACAAACGTTTTTGGTCTATGGAATCATCGAGCGATGACTTCTTCGTCATTGGGCTAGCGTGGTAGGAACACTTTCTCCTGGCCAAAGACAATACACTCCACACCTGTTTCATTGCGATCATTATAATGTCCAGGAAACAAACCGGTGTGAGATGGCAAGCTGACATAAACTTACCTCAAAATAAGATTTTCTAAAAAAAAACTGATTGATGCGAATTATTGAATTATATCTTCTTCGTGATTGGGCTAGCGTGGTAGGAATGCATATCAGGTCAGGAAAGAAAACATAGGATGGTAGATCAGGAATAAACAGAAATGATTTTTAAATCGGACTATAATGCAGAAAACAAGCAACGAAAAAAGAACACAGCGTCCTAGCCTCCTCGCCACGCCCTTCATCACTTGGTCACCGCTGCAGTTGGAAGCGGTGCTCTCTTTCGAGCTCAAAAGACGTGAAAAATCTTATCTTGACAGCCAGTCGGGTTTGGCAACTTTTGAGGTTTTCCATTTGCATACATACTAGGATGGAAAAATCAAAAGACCGGGACGTATGGGTTTCGGTGTCTTCCTTGTTAGAAGGGGGATGAAAGAATTTAGGAAATGAAGTATATAACGACTCGTTAGTGTAAGAGTTAGACAAACTTCAGTATAGCAAAAAGTGAAAATGTGAGATATCTACCATTTTCAGTTAAATTCAATGGATTGAATATATTAGCCCAATCTCGTTTTTATATACGGTCAAGTCCTATATATATACGGTCAGTTTTTATATACGGTCAATAATAGTTCCTAAATGCACATGAACTAAATTTTGAAATAAGACTTGTGTACTAACTCTTCCCGTACTGAAAGAGTATCAAGTGAGACTATCCTCAGCTTTCTCTGATTTTCTGATACGTAATAGCCATGATAAAACTGTACATTACATTGAAAATAGAATACGCGACCCTCCATCCCGGATAGGACAAGAAATATTAACATGCGATTGTGGTCCCTAGGTTCAGCGAGCGAATTTGAAAAGAGTCCTTGTTTGAACTTTTTAGATGGGTATCGAGATACGAACGAAACTGACTCTAAGGGAGCGAAACAGTGATACCTATTGCAGTTTGAACCACTATTATTTGTAGCACACTCCAACATAGCTATGTATATTGTAAACTAGTTCTATCAGTATTTTGTGAGGATCTTCAGGCTACCCGCCAACTCCAATCAAAATACAACGAGATTAGGTCAAAGAGTTCAACCACTTGTCTAGTGAAAATGGCAGTTGCCTCACGCCTTCATTTTTTGCTGTACCGAGTGCTATTGAGAAAGTATTTTGAAGCGAGGGCAACACTTCTCATTTCTCATTTCTCGAGTGTAGGTCGGCGCGGTGGTGAGCGACCCCCTCGGCTCCGAGACGGCACCCCAATTCCAGATAAGCTAATGTGCCCATAGCCGCGGTGATAAGACATTTCCGAGAAACATAACGTGAAAATCCGTTTCAGAAGAAAAAAAACGATTCTGAAAATCAAAATCAGAACGTAAGAATGTTTTTTTTAGAAAAAAATAATTCTAAGATCGTTTATCTGATTTATTATTCTACAACTAGCGTTTATCTGTAACAACTTTCTGAAAAGTTTTTTTTCTGAAAAAAAACTTTCTGAAGCGACTTTTTTTTCTAAAAAAAAATATCCGAAACGCGATGTTCTGAAATGAATTCTGCGTTATTTTCGCAAATGATCTCAATCTGCATTTTCTCGTTTTGTTTCTCCTAAATGTCTTATCACCGTAGCTGCTCAAATTTTGCGATGCCGAAATTCCTTATCTCGTAAGGCAATACACTCCTCAACAAAAGATGGTCGAAAAATATTGCTAATGAAGCCAGTAGGAATTAAACGTTTGCATATTTCGCAAATTCCGGCACCCCGATTTCACTGTTCACGAGGGGAGGTGGGCGCTCATCACTGGGTAAACGACATTGACACGACAATTCATTAGTTTACGGGAGAAAAGTTTACCCTACCATATCGTATTTGTTCAGTAGCTTCATCGCATGCACTTGTCGAGTTCGTGTGTGTCTTACTAGTTGCACCTCTCCAAAGGATCCTCGTCCGATCACTTTTACCAATTTGAAGTCGCTTCCCTTCAGTCTTTGATCATTCAACCGACGAGCCAACGATTCATCTGCGCTCAACCACGAAAATACACAACATCCACAGGACATCACTCTGACACTCACTGCATTATACCACTTCTCTAGCTACATAGACAAGGACTAAATTGCACCATTCAAAGAGACGAGATCATAAAACATTTTTAGTGATACAGAAAGAGAACTCACAACGTGAGACAAACGAATCGATATTCTTGATCCGTCGAAGAACAGGATAATTGCAATCATCAACCAGAGCTGTTACAGCATCCTGAGTAATGATTAGTTAAAAGTTATTTTTAAAAGGAATAAAACTCACAAGAAGACTTTCGACGTTAAGTGGAGACAGCGGATCAACCAACTCTCGGACTAACGATTCCTCCATTTCGATTCTGAAAAGATCAATTGGGTAGGAAAAAATAACGCAAAATAGCCTGCTAGGAGTGGAGGTAATGGGCAATTAATCGGATCGATCCATATGTTCCTGATGTCCCTCACCATTTTACGGACGTTTGCAGGCGCATACAGGCAAAAAAAACGGCAAAAAAGTGACTTCTGGAAAAGTCGGCTAAGGCGTTTGCGGGAATTCAAATACGGATTGTCTTTCGCACTATTTGAAGTTTTCTACTTAACTCATTCACCATCTCTTTGATTTCACTCCTAATCTACTCTACGATGAATAGGACACTAGCAGACGAGAGAAGGAGATAAAGAATTACTGCGAACATTGACTATTTCGAGCTCTAAAATTAACGATTTCGCTATCTCATTGTCGCTTTCTTCCATTGTGACCTATAACACGCCCCTCACGAAAGGCTCAGGTCAATCTTGATACATTGGGAAAACCCGTATTTCAGTTTTCTGCAGTTTCAGGTACTACTTTTATCCCTCTATCAGAAAATGTACCTATGGCATTCCTAGCTATTTCCCCGGCTGCAGCAGGCTGCTGCGAAGTTTTGATCGTATCACTTTGGTTAGGTGAAAACTACCTTTAAAATGTTTCAATGTGGATGGAAATTGGTTTTTAGGCATTTAAGGATTCTATCATAATCTGGAGTGATTTTATAATTAGTCATAATCTGGAGTGATTTTATGATTCTTATTTCGATTTCTTATCAGTTTTGGCATAATAACTTTCGCATATTGACGATGTCTCACACCAAATTCGCTCATAATATGTGGAATGTGATTACTCATCGAATGAATATCTATTATAGGGGTTTTTCGGTAGTATTTGTGAGCCAGGCGAAAAACCGCTGCAACGTGCAATTTTCCCTGCTGCAAGCATCTATTGAGAGTTCTAGTGCTCTATGATCATGAATCCGAGAGTTGTAGGTTCGAATCCAATTCTTGGCATATTTTCTTTTGCTGATTTTTCGCAAATGTTTTAATTGGTTTGAGAATGGCTCTTAAAGGGCCTTTAAATGAGTTCTGATGATTTTGCAGCAAGCAAAATCGCTCGTTTTTGTGGTTTTTCGCTTGGCGCACATCGAAGACTATCGAAATATCCCTATAATAGATATTTTTCGATCCGTATAAACATTCTACATATTATGAGCGAATTTGGTGCGAGACATCGTCAATATGCGAAAGTTATTATGGAAAAACTGTTCAAAAACCGAAATATGACTAATCATAAAATCATTCCGGATTATGATAGAACATGTCCTTAGATGCCTAAAAACCAATTTCCATCCACATTGAAGCATTTTAAAGGTAGTTTTCACCTAACCAAAGTGACACTATCAAAACTTCGCAGCAGCCTGCTGCAGCCGGGAAATTAGCTAGGGATGTCATAGGCACATTTTCTGATAGAGGGATAAAAGTAGTACCAGAAACTGCAGAAAACTGAAATACGGTTTTCCCAATGTATCATCAACAATAGGGTTTGTCCCACTCCTTTCATGAGAGGCGTGATATTTGAAAATCAGGGATACCATCTGCTCCCGAAAATAAAATAAAATAAATACTGAATTTTTTTCCTGGCGGGTAACTTTAAACTAAAATTGAAAGACACGATGTAATCTTTATGGAGCAAATGAAATTGTGTCTGACTCTTGAAGAACTACATCCGAACATGCAAAAATCGGAGGAATGAAAAATCACCATTTGTCTTTTTAACTCGGTTCTTGAAGGATTTAAAAGACATAGATGGTGATTCTAGTCTACAATAATTATTTAATAATTTTTGGCACTATAGCCGTTTTTCAATATCGAAAAAAATTTACATGGGAAAATTGATATTGCGGAGTGATGTTGTAATTCGTGAACGGAAGCCGGGATGGTTTTCAGTCACATTACGTCATTACTATGCAATACGACGTCATTCTTATGAATGCATCGCCATGACCTCGAATTTTATTCCTGAGTAGGCCCACCACGTTTGAGAATCAGCGAAAATTAGCCAAAGAATAATAATAACAATATAACTCCCGATTGAATAAGTATGCTTCCGGTTTGGTCATTACAACGTAATAACAGAACGATTTCAAAATACCCCAATAGAGTCATCTTAATCTCCAATGGATTTGGCATATGACCCTGCCATATCAGATGAACGCCACTTCGAGTTCAAAAGTTGTAAGAAATAAAAAAATGATGAACGCCACTCCGAGTTCAAAAGTTGTAAGAAAGAAAAGTCCTAAATTGAGTCCCTTAAACGAGATCCGGAAAAAAAATTTACATGGGAAAATTGATATTGCGGAGTGATGTTGTAATTCGTGAACGGAAGCCGGGATGGTTTTCAGTCACATTACGTCATTACTATGCAATACGACGTCATTCTTATGAATGCATCGCCATGACCTCGAATTTTATACCTGAGTAGGCCCACCACGTTTGAGAATCAGCGAAAATTAGCCAAAGAATAATAATAACAATATAACTCCCGATTGAATAAGTATGCTTCCGGTTTGGTCATTACAACGTAATAACAGAACGATTTCGCAATACCCCAATAGAGTCATCTTAATCTCCAATGGATTTGGCATATGACCCTGCCATATCAGATGAACGCCACTTCGAGTTCAAAAGTTGTAAGAAATAAAAAAGGATGAACGCCACTCCGAGTTCAAAAGTTGTAAGAAAGAAAAGTCCTAAATTGAGTCCCTTAAACGAGATCCGGACTCGCGAGACCCCCTGTCATTCTCTTGTTTCAGACCTCTCACCGAGAGGTCATTCTTGGGCAAGAGGCAAATTGGCGGTTTCGAACTAGACCCGAGTCTTGCTGAGAGGATCTCGTGAGACCCTCTTACTCCTATTTCACCTCTATTCCACCCTGTGGTAAGATACACTTGCCTTACCCCTCAATTTGACCGGTCTGTGGAACAATGAGGGTCTCGGCGAGACTCTTGCCGAGACCTTTGCATCTTGGGTGAGAAAGTCATTCCAAGATGCAAGATTTCACCGAGAGGTGTTCGCGAAGAATGACAGGGTCTTGAGTCTCGACAAACTCTTGTTTAGCGGTCCCTAGTCCCAATACTTTTGACCGCTACTGTGCCTCACGGATGATATTTTTGCGACCTATCTCAATAACTTGGTCATTATCACAAATGCTGATATTTGACCAAGTAACTAAGGTTCTGGGTCTCACACGGAAAAGTTGCAGTAACCCCATCGATTTTTATCGATTTGTACCATTAAAAATGGGTTTATTTAAATTTTCTAGATGTATTTTACGAAAAAGAGTGAATAAAACTGCTTTGACGAACTGACAACGATCAATATCAATAAAGATAACGATAAAGGGTCGAAAATTGAAATTTTCTTCGTTTTTCGGCTGTACTGAGAAAAAAATGGGTGGTCAAAACGATTTTGCGATTTTTGGAATCCCAATCAAAAACTACATTAGAAGACTTTCTTTTAAAATCCCGCAATGTGTCGCCAATGTTCGAAAAACTGGGTTGAATCTTCCGCATTTAGCGAACATGGCGGTGGTCCCGGCGTCATTTCTGATCACGATTGCAAAATATCACATATATCAAGTGATATATTATTCGCATACGATGCCGTGAATATGACTGACGCGATGGTTTCATAACCGTGTGAACAATTTTCAAGTATTTTAAAAATTTTCAAGTAGTTCATGGAATTTTTCTTCAAAAGTCGAGGTGCCTGTTTGAAATGTGTTCACTATTTGAAATTCAATATGTGAGCACGATAAAAGTGTTAGATATGTCCAGAATTTGTATTGAATTTTACTTGAATTTTTTTTCTTTCGTAAGCTGCATCAGGATAGTCAAATATTGCAATATTCATATTCAATTACGGTGTACGCATATCACATTTCAAGTAATGAACACATTTCAAACAGGTACAACGACTTTTGAAGGAAAAAGTTTTCTCGAAACTTACAGAACAAAAAAAAAGAAACATCATGGTCGAAAAAAATATTTGAAAATTTTTCAGGCATGTTCACGGCATCGAAGGCAAATAATATATCACTTGATACACGTGATATTTCGCAATCGGGATCAGAAATGACGCCCTCAGGCAACTCTTTTTGAATCTAATCAGAGTTTGGTAGAATTTAGAATCTAATCATAGAGTTTTTAGAGTCTACGTTGAATCTAATTAGATTCTGAATTGTTCTTGAGCTTTTGAATCTAAACGGAATCTAATTAGATACTAAACTTCCTTCTAATATTTAGAATCTATTCCGATAGAATTCAGAATCTAATCAGAATCTAATTAGATTCCAAATTATCTGTCAACCCCGTCTCGAGTACATACCGTCGTGCCTACTCATTGCCTCGGGTCATTCAAGTTCGTATCAGGATTTTCCCTGTTGGGTGATGTACTGTGCTGATATGTCAGCCATTTTTGGATCGTTTCCCACTCTCCCCTTCAATGCGAGAGTGGGGATCGCAAGCACCTTCCCCCCTAAGGGACGAGGTGCCCCGCTGTGCCTGGATAGGGCTACATCAATTTTGAAAAAAATGAGGACAGCTCAGAAAATCATCATCATACTAATTTTATGTATAATCTATTCAGAATTCATTTAGAATCTAATCATAACGTTTTTTGGAATCTAAACAGAACGTTTTTGGAATCTAATGTGAACTTTTTTAGAATCTATTCAGGACGTTTTTATAATCTAATCAGAATATCTAACGAATTTAGCATCTAATCAGAGAGAAATTAGAATCTAATTTAGCCACGGTTAGTGTTAAAATTGTTCTGATTAGATTCAAAATTGTTTCTGATTAGATTCAAAACGAGTTGCCTGAGCCTGGACTACCGCCGAGTTCGCTAAATGCGGAAGGTTCAACCAACTCTTTCGAACATTGGCGACACATTGCGGGATTTTTAATGAAAATCTCCAAACGTAGCTTTTGATGAAAATTCTAAAAAAATCGCAAATTCATTTCCTCCATTTTTTTTCTCAAAACGGCCGAAAAACGAATAAAATTTCAAATTTCGACCCCTTATCTTCGAAAGTAACAAGGTAGTTCGCTTCCAAAGTAGTTTTATTCGCATTTTTTTCGCGTATCAAACCCCACTTTTTAAGATGTTAAAAAATCGATAAAAATCGAAGGTGTTACTGTAACTTTTCCGTGCGAGACTCAGAACCTTAGTTACTTGACCAAATACAACGCCTCTCACGAGAAGTTCGGACTGAACTTGGCACAGCTGCCATTTTCGATGTTAAGTTTTTTTTTCACGTTTTTTGATAACACTAGGTCCAACTAAGATCCCAGTGAGCTATTATGCCACAGAAGTCTCGACCTCGATTCTCGTTTTGCAACAGCTTCTGTAAGGTGCATCCGGCGAACTTTGAAGCCGTTTTTCAGTGTTTCAATGCAGTTTCTGAGAACATTCTTTGCTTAGAGCTCGGGCTACTTTTCCCCGCTCTTTCGATCTGTATTATTCGTTTTTCAATTGGTCTTTGAACTTTCGTGAGAATCGTTATTCTTGAATTTATGAAAATCCACTCGAAAATACCGCACTTTTATTTTACCATTGCCTCCGGCTGGTCAAAAGGACTCGAATGATGTCTCAGCTCTCCCAACTCGGGAATTGATGAAATAGTTCATATGAAAATGTGTTAAACATTGCATTTACTCTCCTGCTGTGCACCTCTCACCGCTAAATTCAACCGAAATGAAGGCATAGCGCGCGGGTGAACAATTGAAGTCCGAGTCATTCATCACGAGCAATTTGAGTGAATCGTTATGAAATGTCGATAATCGCTAAATTTGACACATTTTCCTATGTACAGATTGAAGAGCGTGGAAAAGTAGCCCCAAAATAATTCTCAGAAACAGCTGAAACGCAGAAAAAAAGGCTTCAAGTTCGCCGGGTGCACCTTACAGAAGCTGTAGCAAATCGAGGAATGACTTCTGTGGCATAATGGCTCACTGGGATCTTAGTTGGACCTAGTGGTACCCAAAAACGCGAACATCGAAAATGGCAGCAGTGACAGAATAGTGTCACTCTGTCCCGAGCCTCTCTTGAGAGGAGTGATATCAGAATTTGTGATTACGACTTCACCACCAAGTTATTGGGATAGGTAGCGAAAATGCCATCCGTGGAAATTTCCCCAGCGTCCCGAGCTCTCGTGGATGGACACTTAACTATCGAATGGTATAAAACGCTCAAACATCAGATATTCGGACGGTCCTGGGACCGGATATAGAGGTCTCTTTACAATCGAGCAAAAGTGTTTGATTGTTTATACTTAAAGACATCACATCAACAATAATTCAACAAAACAAAGAAAACATTTAAAAAAAGGAAACTTTGGGAATAGAGTTGTATAACATCCCTATCGAAGGCGACATCATCGTTCATCGGCGTTCTGCATTCTCGTTTTTAATATATCGTTCTTCGACATGGGAAGAATAACTCTACCACCCTGAAGAAATATATTTCTAGAGCTATAACACTATACTTTGCAAGATGGAATAAGAATCGTTTCACAAGAGTGCATTACCGTACCTCCGAAAGGAGGGCGTAATACTTTTCCTAAAACCTCAAACCAAGAGTTTCCAGAAATTGACGTTTACACTGTGCCGATTCTTACGCGAAGAGCCTCGTATGAGGCCGATTGCGCATGTTGATAAGCACATTAGTCTAGAAAGCAGGAGTTTCCTCAGACCTCGACTTTTCCTCTGTACCGAGCGCTATTGCCGTAGGTTCGACTTTTACGCAATCGGCCTGAGATATAAGCGAAGACAAAGAATTCTAGTTCCTCGGTCTGGTATAGTGTCGCGTTTCCTCTCATATACAATACCTGCGTCGATACAGTAGGTTTAATGAGACTGGAATGAGATGAGAGCGAATTCCATTCCTTTCCGAGTGGTTGGGAGAGAGTTGCTTCATAGTCCTCCATTCGATTGAAAGGGAAGGGAACTGTCTTGGGTTGAAGAGCATCCATCGACTGAAACCGCATACAATTAACTCATCAGCAGCCAAACTAACAAACTATTATTAAGATGCGTAGCATAAGTCACTTCAAGAATTTCCTGTTGTGTTTACAGTCCGATTATGTTGTTTACAACTGCTATTTCGCCGTTATGGGAGGTAACAGGGAGAGGTGTTTTCAGTGAAAGGTTTTTCGATATGAATGAGCTAGTTAGCAATGAAATAAGTTATTTCGAGAAACCAAAAATTACTTCTTTGATCACTTGAGACCCAATAAACCACTTTTTGTATGGTAATGGGCCGGAAAGCGCGTTCCACGGAAAGAGCGAAATAGGTGAAAGAAAGAAGACGCGCGCAAAACAGTTTTTCGATCATGAATGAGCCAGTTAGCAATGAAATATCATAGTTCAGCATATAATTCGATTCGTCTCAACGAGTTGCAGAAGAAAAACAGACACGCTTTGTAAATTGCCGATTGCTAATATTCAAGTAGTGTATTAGCTCATGCCCTCTTTAATTTTACCTTGTTTAGTTTTTTTGGCGATCCACCGCTATTCTTCGCCATAGCGAAAACTATATGATTGCGTGGTTTTTATGATTTTAAAAATGTGTAACTGCGGTTGAAAAAAATATTGACCAGCTATCACCCGCAACTGCGCCAATCTGGGCAGTTTATCTGTATCTTACATCAAACTAAATATAATTTCCAATTTATTTTCATTTGATTTGCAATAAAGAAAATCCGGGAAATTGCATATTCACTTTTACATTAGCCCCTCGGCGGTCTGCAACATAAAATGTGGCGTAATTTAAAGCTCATCTCTTATCAGAAGTTTTAATTGGTCTGATGAATTAGTTCTAAGTGAAAGTTGGTCCCAATCGAATAGGGTTATTCCTCACGGAAATTCTGCTGCAGACTAACTTCCTCCATTATGTCATAATTTTAACTGTGAAACTCGGATCAGCCTGGTCGGTGGGTTCAAAATTAATTATGTTGCGAAATATGGTGCCGCTTTGCATGACGAGAATAGAAGGGCATCATAGCATCCGTTTGGTCAATTTTGAATTGTATAGACAAGTCATTCTCGTTTTTGTGAGTCGTCACGAGCTGTCGCCTCTCCATTTCGTCCGATGGCGAGGGGGACTTCCCCTAGTTCTGCACAAGCTCTAGTATCCCTCGTCTCTACTATCGACTAAAGAAGACTTGAATCCCAATACAAGCCGGAGTAGTCGCCGTGTGATGGGTATGACCTACAAGCTGAATTGATCAGTGGACGATCCGCCCCTCCTCCAGCGTGCAATCGACAGTGTTGGGACATGGGCGAAATCACACGGATTGGAAGTCTCCATCTCCAAGAGAGCGGTCATGCAACTCGGAAGTACCCATCTCCCATTCACTTTTAAACTATTCAACACCGATTTGCCAACAGTTAATGACTTTCGTGACTTAGGAATTAGTTACACCCTAATTTAGTGTTTCGACCTTATATTGACACAATCGTACAGAAAGCCCGCACACGCTCCTTTTATATTTTTTTCAATTTTTAAGCTTAGATTAAAGATTCGCGAAAAAAATCACAGCGTCGAAAAAGTAGCGTTTTCGCACTTTATCTTTAGCATGGCTCAACTCCGCCTCGGCAGTGCTACAATATTCTCTGGTTATCTCACCAACTCATTTATTCGAGCGAATCGAATAGTTTCTCTTAGACGTGTTATTACGAAATTTTCGAACTTCTGACAAACGAACCGGGGAGCGTAGGAATTTTTTTGCGATGTCATAAGCTTGAGCAAACACGTTCGGTGTGACCCAGAGATATCGCATGATATTTTTTCCATTGTGAAAGCATCACGAGCCTTCTGCCAAGGAAATCCCCTGTACTCTTCGTAGTGATAGTTTTTTTTCCGACGTCTGCCTCGACTAAATGAGCTCCCGGCGACCGAAGTTCCCCTGGACCAAACTATGCCCAGCAAACGAAGTTCCCCTGGGCCGAACTGTATCCGGCTACCGTAGACCCCCTGAAGAGAACTTTACCCGGCAAATGAAATCCCGCTGGACCATACTTTGGAAACGTAGAACGCTTAACCTCCACGCAACCCGCTAGTTTACCACATTAACACTATTAACTTATTACATGTGAGAGAGTGGATAGGCATCGGGGTATTTGACTGTTGTGAACTTTTGTAAAAAAATACTTTAAAATGTTGATTTTTGGTATACGCCAGTTCCGTTACACGCCTAATATTAAAGCGATAGGCAATATTCCAGTAACACTTATTACCCGAATTGTTCTTTTATAGCGTTTCTAATATTCATTAACCATCCACCCTCATCACGAGTTAGTCACTCTATCAGTAGATACCGTTCTCAGTACCAGCTTACCGTCACTCTCTTCTCCGAAATTATAAGTCCCACTTTCCCTTTGTCCTTCCTCTCTTTGGACTTTGCTTTCATCACGAACTTCTTATTTGTCTTACTGTTCGGCATTCCTGATAATGAAAGATATTAAAACATATTTGTGAGACTTTTTTCAAAAAAAAAACAATTAAGAGACGGGATCAGTAAAATTCGAGCAAATTTGACCCTGGCCGCCCGAATTGAGAGCTGGCGGTGGTCGGGTTAGTGACTGCCTATACCCCGAGGGGACTTTAAGAACAGTAAAGGCCTAAAAACCGATTCCGACGCCGAGCAAAAGTTTTTTTCCGCGGGGCCAGAGAGACGAGGGGAGGGGGGACGATTAATCTACTCCTCCCTCTCTTGGTTGCGTTGAATGAGGACACTCACATCGGCCTTGGTGGTTCAGGCGGAGGCGCCCGTCTTATAAGAGAGGCCTCACCAGAGATTGCAGGTGGCTCGGAACAATTTTCAAAAAAATTTTTTTTATTTCGACCAAACTTTTATATTAGAGTACCCGGCAGACGAGAATTCGATTTATCCTGGTCCCAGGGGGCTGTATAATCTGTTAGAAGTTGGCCATCTTTTCTTTTTTTCTTTTTTCTTCAGTTTTGATTTAATCTTAATTTCTTTGCATTAGTTCGATAAACCACGATGGAAAAGTAAGAATGTCAAAGAAATAAACATAAAATATAATGTAAGCGACTAGCAAATTCGTGTTAAAGATAGCCGATAACTAGAAGTTGGCCATCTTTTAATTAGAAGTTGGCCATCTTCTGTTTCGCGGGCTAGACAGTGACGAGAGAGCACGTAAACAAGTGAGAGCGCAGAGTTTCGCAATAAAAGTAAACAACACATGCATACTTTTCCCTCTCCTCGATCCCGTACTCTCTCGTCACTGTCTAGCCCGCGCAAACAGAAGATGGCCAACTTCTAGTTTTCGGCCATCTTTAACACGAATTTGCTAGTTGCTTACATTATATTTTATGTTGATTTCGTTGGCATACTTACTTTTTCATCGTGCTTTATCGAACTAATGCAAAGGAATTAAGATTAAGTCAAAAACTGACGAAAAAGAAAAACGAAAAGATGGCCAACTTCTAAACAGATTATACAGCCCCCAGGTCTAGAGCCGGCTTTTAGGGAAAACCCGGCTCCAAAGCCAGAATCATCATAACTCAGCTCAAAAGCGAGCTACAATGCTGCAGTTGGGCTCAAAATGTTCATAATTATAAGTTACACAAAATTACTGTTGGATAGAAGTTTCGTACTCGTTAACCTCAAAAGTTGTGACCGATAACATGAATTCCATGGGTTTCAAAAAAAATCTCAGATATCGAAAATGCGAGATGCCACGCTTTTTTATTGCGGAATATGAAAGAGCTCTTGAAGTACTACTAGGAAAAAAATTAAAACCAGACAAAAAGGGGGGGACTTAAACTCGAAAAATATTGTTGAAGGTGAAAAATAGTAAAAAGTGCAAAAATAAATTTTTCGAAAACCAAGCAAATACTACTTTTTCATGAACCTTGCAACACTGTAAGATCGGCAAAAAATATATCCGTGCCTGTCATGCTCATTAAGGTTACTTTTCGGATCATCCATTCAGCAAACTGGTAAAAATGTCTAAACAACTGACAATTATGTAAAAATTCGAGACTATACGTGGTTAGCGATTGTCAAAAATGGTGTATTAATGTTTATATGTAATTAAAATTCATATTTATATCTTAGTCAAGAACCGAGCTTGTCGATATTTTATTTCTGAAACAGGTTTTCGTCATTTTTAAGCAATTTTTGTTAATTTTTCGATTTCTATTGGTCCGAATAGTCTTTACAAACACGGAAATGGTTTTAGCCGATCTTACAGTGTTGCAAGGTTCATGAAAAAGTAGTATTTGCTTGGTTTTCGAAAAATTTATTTTTGCACTTTTTACGATTTTTCACCTTCAACAATATTTTTCGAGTTTAAGTCCCCCCCTTTTTGTCTGGTTTTAATTTTTTTCCTAGTAGTACTTCAAGAGCTCTTTCATATTCCGCAATAAAAAAGCGTGGCATCTCGCATTTTCGATATCTGAGATTTTTTGAAACCCATGGAATTCACGTTATCGGTCACAACTTTTGAGGTTAACGAGTACGAAACTTCTATCCAACAGTAATTTTGTGTAACTTATTTTTATGAACATTTTGAGCCCAACCGCAGCATTGTAGCTCGCTTTTGAGCTGAGTTATGATGATTTGGAGCCGGGTTTTCCCTAAAAGCCGGCTCTAGACCTGGGACCAGGATAAATCGAATTCTCGTCTGCCGGGTACTCTAATATAAAAGTTTGGTCGAAATAAAAATTATTTTTTTGAAAATTGTTCCGCCATAGCCCTTTTTACATAC
The DNA here is from genome assembly GCA_036245785.1 of Pristionchus fissidentatus. Lineage (NCBI taxonomy): Eukaryota > Metazoa > Nematoda > Chromadorea > Rhabditida > Neodiplogasteridae > Pristionchus > Pristionchus fissidentatus. Next base: position 23,398,449 of record BTSY01000005.1, on the reverse strand, counting down.
GACCTCTCATAAGCAATAGCAAGCCTCGCTATTCTTCTTGATAATTTCAGAGGCATTACTTCAAACTCGCTGATGTTGGGTGCCAAAAGCTGCATCAAATTACCAATGAATAGACTCAAAGTTGCTATATATATATATATATATATATATATATATATATATATATATACAGAAGAATGTGCGATAACGAAGTGAGCTGATGATAGGTATAGTATATATATATAGCCGCGACGATCCCATCTCTTACGATGCCACTTGTGATAGAGTCAAACAATGCTCGGACATTTGGAAAAATGTTAGATAACACACGTGCGTGCAGCTCGAATCAAAACGGCAGATTCTTGGCACAAATTCTAACCCCTATTACTTTTACAGTTTTCGACGCCGCGGGCTTTTGTGCCATAAATCGATTTTCTCGAAGATAGACGACGTACTTGGTGAGTGGAAAAAAGAGCACCTTTCTCAGCTCGGAGTACTTTTTCGAGGATATTCACTAACAACGTTTTTGTGCAAAATCACCTGGAGAACACGCTGGTGCAATTGGGCTCAAGCTATCATCAAAACTAATTAGCTCAACTAATTAAAACTTCTCACTCTCATCACAATTTCGGGCCCAACATTTTGAAGAGCTGAATCACTAGATCTCATGCAGACGAATCGAACATTTAATTCATACATGGGCTGTTGCTAGCAACAATACAATCCCGCTTTTTTGCTCTGACCCTCCCGCTTTTGACCGAACATGGATGTTCAATTTTCGCTTCGGGTGGGTCCGTCGCTACGCAATCACCAGCGATGGTGTAGCGATGGACACACCCGCAGCAAAGACTACTCGTCCGATTTTCCAAACTTTTTGAGCGATTTTTTATCAATAAACGATTAGGCTTTGGAAAGAATTGGTCTGATTGAACGTCGGCTAAAATTATGCTCTCTGCTTTGAGCGGAAAATGGAGAAAAAATCGTGTTTTATCATGATGTTTTGTGGTCCGACCCTCCCGGTTTTTCGCTGCGACCCTCCCGCTTTTGAATTCCCAGCAAATTGCCTGCCCATGTAAGGTTTAATTTCATGGCAACGGAAGTTGTAAGCAAAAAAACACTCCTTAGTGCACCCTTAATTCGCAAAAACACTCCTTAGTACACCCTTTGACCTCTGAGAGGGTGAGAGAAACAGGGACGCGCTGATCTACCTTCACTGTCCATGGGAAGCGTTTATCAGCTCGCTGCTATGTGGTCTTGCGGCGTAGAAGTAAGAATCCTCTTTATCAGTCTTTTTGACATGGGTTCGAATTTTACGAAAACACAAAGTTTTGCTACATTTTTATCAAAGCGTTTAGACGATAAGAGATCATATTTCTGGATCTCCAAACCACCTTTTCATTAATTGTGCAGGAAAATATCACTATAAAATGCAAGTATACTTTCCCATGCATAGTATTGCGGAGAGACCTTGGAGTTTTCACTATCATTTACATTTTTGACACTTTTAATGAATATCATTCTGTAAATTGGACAAGTGACAATGCCAGCCAAGCAAACATCAGCTTTAATTTTTTTTAAATAGGGAGGTAGAGATAGGTCAAAACGTTTCCCCCTCCGTCTATCTCTCTTACCCTCTCAAAGGTCACGGAATTCAGGGTTCGCTAATGAGCTTTTTTTAAATTGTAACTTCCGTTGCCATGAAATTAAACCCTATGAACAGCATATTATTCGATTCGAATTCATGAGATCTAGCCCTTAAAAAAGTTGGGCCCGAAATTGTGAGAGTGAGAAGTTTTAATTAGTTTTGATGATAGCTTGAGCCCAATTGCACCAGCGTGTTCTCCAGGTGATTTTGCACAAAAACGTTGTTAGTGAATATCCTCGAAAAAGTACTCCGAGCTGAGATACAGAGCCTCAAAAAGGTGCTCTTTTTCCCACTCACCAACTTCGACGTCGGCTATCTTCGAGAAGATCGATTTATGGCACAAAAGCCCGCGACATCTTGTGAGGGACCCTGAGGGCTATCCGAAAATGGGTCTAACTAATTTTCGACGTTTTTTCGTGTGCCAAAATGATTCGACCCTTATGCACAAAAGCCCGCGACATCTTGTGAGGGACCCTGAGGGCTATCCGAAAATGGGTCTAACTAATTTTCGACGTTTTTTCGTGTGCCAAAATGATTCGACCCTTATGTGACAGGCGTGATAAACATAATTTTCGGCACTTTCAATGATGATGATCACGAATAAGAATATCCCATTGCTCACTATTTTCTCTCCGACCAGATATGCAAATTCAAAAATTAAACTAATTTCACGGTTTTTACATATCTTGTCAAACTACGGAGACTAAGAGCATGACACACCATGTCCAGTGGGCAAAGGATCCTCATTCGCGTGGCGCGGCTTTCTGGGGATTAGAGAGCAAAAGAGGGGAGAGCGAAAATCAATGCTAATTGAGCGGTCTTTGGAGAATGGATTTCAAGCTCATAACTCCTAGATAAGAGAAGCTAGAGACTATGTGAAAACAGCATTAGGTAGAGAATGTGCTTCTTCATATGAGATCCAAAACCCACGGGCAGCGGAGTATTCAGAACCGAGCTTGAGCGGATTTTAGATGCTCATAATTTGTGCAGTACTCTACTATTCTAATTATAGAGAGGAGATAAGATCGAAATCGGGCTTGAGCATTTTGTCAGGAAGTGCTTTGTCTACATTTGAGAGTGATCTACATGGCTCTGCCTCACTTCTCCAATGAGTTGATAGCTCTCGCATGCGGAAAACAGCCTTTTTGCCCGTTTTCGCGGGTTTTCTACCTTTCTGAATTTTTATTAAAATAACGAGTTTACAAAATAATGAGCTTATGTGAATGTCATGCGTCACTAACCAGTACAACTTGGGATAATAATTCAATTCCGCTCAAAAATATGCAAAAGAGACGTCGTTACTAGTGTGAAAAACAACACATCATGCTCTTATTACCCGAAGTTTGATAAGATGGTTGAGAGATAGGCGAGAGAAATCGCTAAAAACCGTGGAATTATTTTTGAATTTAAAGAGCGAGCAATGGCAAATTCTTAATCGTGATCAGTAATATTGGAAGTTCCGATAATAATGTTTATCTCACATTTCATATTTCTACTGTCCGGCGCCAGAAGTGTGTTGCCCGGCTCTATCGCAAACGGGCTCTTATATTTATGAATCAAATAAATTATTTCAATTTAAAAAAAAAGACGATGTCAGACCGGGTCCAGTCCACGATCCCCATCCAAGTAGAGTTAAATCCATGTCCTTCTCCTTCTCGGCCTCTTCAATTTCGTCTTTCTCATCCATGAATTTGGACAGGACATCATCGTCCACGAAGGCCGCTCCCATATGAATAGCGTTGTCTGAATTAGAGTATCGTGAACATTTCTGTATATGCACTAAGATGGGAGGGGGGCTCCCTCGCACTTCTATTTTCCGGGGCCTATAGGTCAAATGGGGTTCTCGCTGGTATTTCGTGCAGAAATGCCTTTAATCTCGTGCCGAAGAGTATATAATAGGATTCAACAGTAGAATGCTTCTAGGAAAATGCACAAAGACGCCGACACGCAAAGCCCTTTGTTGATCAACATGTTTGTTTACGTTTTCTCGCATTTTCCTAGTGGTTTATATATATATATATATATATATATATATATATATATATATATATATATATATATATATATATAGATATGACAGAAGTATGTGCGACAACGAAGTGAGCTGATGATAGGTATAGTCACGTATGAAGTTTGCTCATGCAGAGAAACTGATTTGATTACCGGGTTTTGAGAAAAACCGAGCCGCTCTGGGAAAGAAACAATGATGCCTATAGTTGGCATGAGAGCCAGAATTTGTGAAATTTATTCCATTTCATGTGTAATAATAACTTAAATGATGTGGTTTGAGTTTAGAGATTTTGTATTTGCCTATCAGAAGATTCATGGCTGTCTTCAAGTCTATCGCTTCTCTACGCTTTTCTAGTTGGTCTAAACCTAAAGTCATATTTCTATCCGCTACTTTCGGGATGGGTTCCCATTGTAGCAACGCATGAAAAGTCGACGAGTGAAATAATTCAGGACTTTTTTTCGAGACCTTTTTATTTGGATCATGGGTTAAACACAGTGGACGCGCTTTCTGGGATGGGTCTTATGTATATAGAGCTTTCACGAGGATTTCAACGTTTCTTACTGGGATCCTAGTGATATTCCTAATTGGATTATACAGAAAAATCCTACTAGGATTTCTGAACCAGAGTTGCCCAATTTGCGATAAATTTGTCGATATAGTTAACAGAAATGCATGCCACAAAACAAAAACATAGTTTGCCGACATTGTCTAGACGGCAGAAGTGCCTACCCTAGCTTGTTAGTACCTTTGCCGGAGTCCCCACCTTCCCCCTCTCCCGTCGGAAATCTCTCCGTTTTCCCCAAAAGTCCGAAATGCTGTCTGATTTTTTACATTTAAGGGTGAAAATCCGAAAAAAAAGATGTTTTTTTAAAAATTCCACCTCAAAAAGTCAAAATGCTGTCAAATTTCCTTTCAAAAAAGTCCAAAGCCCAGAATGGGATATTTTCACCCACACAAGTGTCAAACGTGAAAATATTTGATCCACGCCACTTCGTGGCACGCCTCCCTATCCAACACGCATAGAGCTCAACCGATATTAACACCCGGGCGGAGGCGCGGGGGGATGAGGGGGGGAGGGAGAGAGGGAGAGAGAAGGGAGGGGAGAGTGCCCTTTCCTTTACTAGCGCCAAGATATTTTACTAGTTAGCGCCAAGATATTTTAGGCGATTTTCAAGGTGCTCGATCTCTGCCGAGTGTATACAGATTGACAATTTTTTTTGTTTCAGAGGTCTTCTTGATTATGGCAATAAATTGAACCAAATCCCCATGGTTAAAAAAGTTAAATTTCTCGATCTCAAGAATTTTCATGAAATGTTGATACAACACATTTCCCATTATGGGGAACTCGAGTTTGTCGATATTTTTCCCTTATTTCGCCTCCAAAGGCGGCAATTTACGACTGCTTAATACGTCGTTTTGTGATTCCATTGCCAGAATTGTTTATTACAGAATCCAATTACAATAAAATATTTACAAATAATCATCTTCTGTTTGAATCGCTCTGAACGTTGGACAATTTGAAGGAATTTCAGGAGCGTCCATATCACGGGACATAGTAATCCCAGTGGGTCAAGTTCCAAAGGGGAAACCGAAATCAAGTGAAAATGTCGATGAAATCGAATTTCCTTAATGGAAAATGTGTTGTATCAACATTTTGTGAAAATTGCACTTTTTTTCGCCATTATGTGGGTGAAATTGGTGATATTTGAAAAGTTGCTACTCGACTCGATTTTAATATTTTTGCTGAAGATCCGGTTCAATTTATTGCCATAATCAAGAAGACATCTGCAACAAAAAAAATATCGATATATTTACACTCGGTTTTCGAGCACCTTGAAAATCGCCTAAAATGGCTTGGCGCTGAAAGAGATGACACGCAAGATACAGTGAGTTCAATGTTTAGATTGTGCTCATCACGTTTAGATAAATCACTTCTCCTCGCAAAACACTTCTCCTGTGAACCCCGACACTCCACGTTCTGTTCGACAAAAGCTGAAAATTTGTGATTTTCCTTGTGTGATTTTCCAAAATTTGTGATTTTACATGTTTGAATACGTCTAGACACGCATCTGACATTGCAATACATCCTGTGATCCTCCACGCTCTTTGAAACATTTTGGAACTTTTTGATTTCTCTCGTTAAAACGTGTTAGAACATGTTCAGACACGTTTCCGACATTAAATAAAACACTTTTCCTGTGATCCCCGACGATTGGTGAGTTTGGCTAAAGCTCGAAAATTTCGATTTGTCGCCTTTAATTCCATGGGATGAATCGGGAACAGTTTAAAATCCGGTTAGGTTTGATCGACTTGGTGAGAACTACTCGAGTTCTCTGACGGCAGAGGGTAGGAAGTGAGGGGTCTCCGTCTGCCGCGAAGAAAAGCGCGAGAGGGAGGACCAGCACCGGCAAATAGACGGGCAAAGAAGCTCCCATCTTAGTACAGCGTGATGTTTACTTTAGGATAAAAAAATAGCTGGAAATAGTCAAAAATCGAAATCGTTTAAAACTTCGCCCTAGGGATAACTTTTGACACTGAACACGCCGGTGCCATCGACTTCGCAATCAGACTCCCCTGGGCGCCGATATCGCGCCGTGCTATTATGGCGGACTATTTTTTAGAAAAAAAAAGAAAAAAAACAAAGATCTCGCGCAATCTAACAGAATTTGACGCTCTTTCTAATGGCGTTGTGGATATCGTTTTTGGCTCTCGTGCAAACATCAACTTTTGATCGAAGTGTGAGACGAGTTGATATACATTATAAAGCGAAACTCATGCTTATCATTTAGCTATGTTTGACTAAGCATTTGACTTCTGCATGGCAAAGTTATGCTCCTTTTTTAGGTGTTTTCTCAAGCGAGTACACGCATTAAAGAACATGTAACGATAAAATATTGTGAAAATGTACTTTGAAGTTTGTTGTTAAACAATAAATGACCGGAACCGGATTCAAAATTTCAAAATCCTTTTGACCATTCCTGCGGAACCCCACTCACAAGAGAAGCTTGCATACTTAAGTTGTCATTTCAGGACTCGATTATATCGATAGGTATCCCAAAACTATTCTGAAACGGAATTTCCAAAAATGCTGAATGCCATCAGGGCACGATAAAAATCGATACAACGGATGCGCAAGACATGTCACACCATTTCTCAACAACGCTGATAACAGCATCGGTGTAGTGGTAAGGAGCGGGTGGTCCCGGTCCCAAGGCCATGAGTTCAATGCCGGGCCTGTGCAAACTTTTTTGCTTCATTTTCACGTCGATGGCAAATGCGAGGCTAATGAATGCACGGAGAAGCAAATGCTAAAGTGCCCACGATGCATGGATTTCTCTTGTTTCCACCATTTCGTCGTTGATTATCACAGATGTGATTAAATTGTGTTTTTGTACATTATCATCGTTATTTTGTTTTTGGAATAAATGTATGATAAGTAAATGATAATTTCTATAAGTGTCTCAAAGATAAAAAATTATGCAAATGTAGAAAAATGTGGCAAAAAAGTTTCGCACAGATCTAGCATTGAACTCAAGGCCTTCGGAACGGAACCACCCGCTCTTTACCACTACATGACCGATGCCGTTGTCAGCGTTATTGAGAAATGGTGTGACATGCTCTCTTGCGCTTCAGATTTATCGAATTTTCTCGTGCCCTCAGGGCGTTCAGCAGTTTTGGACATTCGATTTCGGAATAATTTTGGGATACCTATCGACATAATTGGGTCTCATCCTGAAAGGCCAACTTAAGCATGCAAGATTTCCCTTGTCAGCACAGGAAATCGTTAAATGTAAAAAAATGTTGCCTGTAGCCACAGGGGTCATTCAAGAAACTATGTGAAAATATAGATAACGGCGTATTCCGATGAAACGTAGTTTCCTATTTAGGATGTCTGCGACTCCCAAAATTGTAGAATCGTCACTAGCGCCATCAGTATGAAGTAGTCATGCCCTATCCCTTGGTAGACCAGACCTCGACTCCATGTTGAACAATGGTCCTTTACTTATTTGTTCGCATTCTCCACCAAAAAGTATCTCAGTGGGCATTGCGCATTCATCTTTTGGTATATTTATCTATAAGTGTATTATCAACCAAAATTACCATACAACCGCAACGTGTAAATGGGACCTCACGGTTGATATTCCGAATTTTGTTTGACATTACCATCAATCAGATCGTTTCCGCCGTCCATGTCGGGTCCCACTTGCATCATCTTACTCGTCTCAACCTGCAATTAATCAGTATATGCACCGTTCCCGCAAATAACCGCAAGTTCTCGCCACGAATAGCGTGCCATGGGAAGAAAGAAAGCAAAACACATGCAGAGGGTGGGTGTCGAACCCGCGATGTCACGTTAGCTAGGCCTCTGCTCCACAAGAATCGAGACTAGATAGATCGTACTCTACCACTATCCCTACGTCGCCAACGGAAAGCGGATCGCATGAGCCAGGTTATGTAGTTTTACTATCCCTTTAAAATATTTAAATGAAGACATTTGTTCATAGGTCGAAAGGGTGCGTTGCGACAAGTCGAAAATGCGGATTGGGTTTGTCAAAAACGTCATGAAAAACGGAAAAATGCGGGCTGGGTTTGTCAAAAATGGGCATGAAAAACGAAAAATGCGGGTTGGGTTTTTCATTTTTCTCACCAAACTGTCTTAAAATGCGGGTTCGCTTTGTCATTTTTTACGTACCTTTCGACATATGCATTTGTTCAAGAATCGAGGAGATTGGGTCTAGAGCAGTCTAACGGGATCACAAAAGTAGGTCTCGGTCCCCGCGAAATTTATCGCCACACGTCGAAAAAGACACATGAGAGGAAATCAGAACAGTTTTCAAAGGTCCAAGAAATTATCTGAGTGCTCGATTTCAGCTCTACAAAGGCTAAAAAGTTGTGGAATAGCTTAAACCGTTTGCAACAAATTGATGAGCAATTGATGTTGTTGGAAACTTTTATGAATACCGTCTATTTATGATCTAAATAAACTAATGAACATAAGAGCTGAAAAATTTTTCCAAAATTATTGCAGACAGAACCAGTAAATTCCGCAAGACAAATATTGCAAATCCATAGTGCATTTATAGGACCATATCCACTAACAGAAGGACGAAATATTTTTTGTCATATCCCAAACTAGAGCAGTGAAGCAGATTGAATTAAAAGTGAGAAAAAATATTTTGAGATTTTGGACCAATGGCCATGGCATGGTATTTTGGTTCATGGCATTTTTCAGTAAAAATAATTTTTCGGTAAAAAAGGCACGAGTAAAATAGACGGAATATGTATAATCAACGTAATCAAATGCAAAAATTATGTATATATTCAATCGCGGAAATGTCAGTTCCGTGATGTCGGAAGAACTTCCAAACCGTTTTCGTAGGAGTATGGTAAAAATGATTACGCTGGTTATAGCTAACAGCTGATATTTGTATAGCTATAATAGCTGATATATAGCATAATTGCTGAGGGTGATGTTTACTTTCCCAATGCTATGAATAGCAAACCTCACTTATCGGTCATGTTTGAGCCCCTAAAATTGGATTTTTTGTGGCCGTATATCACGCGTTTCATGGGAAAATCGCATATTTCCGCGGTGATCCTTGCACATCAATTTTTGACCCCCATTTTTAACACGTTTCTCGATAGCCCCTGGTTAGTCTGGAGTAAGAGAGTCGGTAGGTCATTCGCCTCTCCAGGAGGTCTCGTGAATTATCGCCGTTGAAGCACGCTTTTTCAACATTTACTCACTTCAGAGAGGAGCTATCGACAAAGTTTCAACGGATGAAATGTTTGTTTAAATGCGCTCTATACGATGCACTGTTTATATTTATGATTATAATAAAGAGTTCTGTGGTAAGGGCTCGACGAGAGCTGTAAACGAGAGTAAACGGTGTTTCGTTGGCTCGGCCCTGCTCTTGCAAAACTTTTGCAACATTAAAGAAACTTGAGAGAAATCCAGAAAGGATATTTGGGAAGACAGTTTTCTTGTAAAGGAGATTTAACTCAAAAACTGATCTTCCAGAATTGGCAGTGCTCGATTCCAGCCCTACTAAGGGCAAAAAAGTTATGGAATAGCTCAAACTGGTTGCAACAAATTTATAAGCATAATTGTTTTGGAAAGATTCAGGAACACCGGCTATTAATGATAGAGAAAAATTAACGAATGTAAAAGAGCTTAAATTATTTCTTTTAAATTATTGCTGACAGAACCAGTAACTTCCGCAAGCCAAATATTACAAATCCATCGTGCTATTAATTACAAATCCACTCATAGGACCTGGCTGAAGCGCTTGAAAAAAATTTACTTTGAAAAAAAAACAATAAACCAATATGGTCCAGAATCTCAAAATATTTTTTTTCTCACTTTTAATGAATTGAGTGCCTTAGAACCGATGGAGGAGGGTGAAAGTATCGAAGGTGGTCACAACGAATTATTCAATTCTTCGTGATCTTTTGATTTCACACACGAAGTGAGAGGGTTTGGAGCAGAAGTTCGCGACTTACGACCATAACACCGATAATTTGTAGACTATGATCACTTTGAGCAACTTCATGTTAATGATACGCACATTCTTTTACCGACACACACAGAACAATCAGAAATACTAATTGACTATTCAAACTATTCTGAATTACTATCGCAGAGATAGTGCTTACCACAAGATAGTTGTTAGGATCGAGCATTAGATCTTTCTCGTCATTCTTCTTCTCGTTCGCGTTAACTTTTTCTCTCCCCGTATTCGTCTTCGTTTCTTCACGCTGATCCTTCTTTTTCTCCCGACCTTTCTTCATCTCCACGTTGCTGCCCGTTCTGCAAGCATGCATTACCGGTATAGTTTACTTATATTTCCATGGTCTTACAGGATCAGCAAACCGCATGTATTGTGAGTCGCAGGAAAAAAAACACTAACCCGATTCCTTCATAACTATGCAAGAAAAACCATCCAACCATTCAAGCCCAATCGCATGGATCCGTAAACTCTCCGCCTAACTGATTTTCTAACCCGAAAAATAGATCTGCGAGATCTTATTTCTTATGAGGCCGTTTGCGTAAGAGTCGGACAAACCTCGGTACAGCAAAAAAGTGAAGGTCTGAGATAACAACGGTTTTCAATACACTTTGGTAAACTGAGAACACTGGCCAAATCTCTTTGCATGCAAAATTGATAGTAGGTCACTATGGAGCTCTGAAGATCACTGAATTTGACGGTTTTTCGAGTATATCTGGATACAGAGCAGTCGAAACAAAAAAGTTCAAAAAGAGAGTCTACTCGAATTTGCATGAGGAATCTAATTCTTGTGTCAGAAAGGTAAAATTTACCACGACGAGATAAATAATTTTAACTCATATACTAACAAAAAGTGAGCAACCACTCTAGGGTCACGATCTGAAGCATACATTCAGTGTCCTACAAAAAAAATTTGGTAGAAAAAGAATTCTCCCTTTTTGAGTTATGATTTTTCAACCGACGCCAATCGACTGCCAAAACACTCTTTTCTCGGAGAGCAAGGTCATTTACATGAATTCACCCTCTCATTTCTGACTTACAGACGCCGGGCAGACACAGTGAGGGATGTAAATGAGCTTTTTCTCCTAGAAATGAGTGTTTTGACAGTCGATTGGCGTCGGTTGAAAAAATCATAACTCAAAAAGGCCCGATTAGCATATATCAGACACTTTCTGACAGGATTGAGATTCTGTCTGAAGGGTCCGTACTAGTGATAATTAATCTATGCTGAAAAGTTGCCTTAGGGGTAACCTTGATGCGTAGAGTCCGAAAATCAAACCTAAATTGGGCTCAGCTCAAATCCGGCTGACACGGGACACACCACAACTCACATATCCCGATCTTTTTGATATTTCCATAGTAGTATGTACGTCTATGGACTACCTCAAAACTATTCTCAAAAGTTGCCGAACCCGCCTGGGAAGCGAGTTAGCAATTTTCATGCCCTTTAAGATCGAAAGAGCTCACAGTTGTCAACTGGATCGGTGGCCGAGTGGTCTACGGCGGCAGAGAGGGAGCGTTGAGGACGTGGGTTCGGGTCCGCTCTCCAAAAATTTTGTTTTGCTCTTTTTTCGCACTCGTTGGCCATGTTCTAGATTACAGAATCAAATTTATTTTGACACTATTTGGTACGTATTATTGGTTTACGATGTTACACGACCTCTCCTAACGTGTTTCTTCATCAAAATATTTAAAAAAACAAATAAATGCGATCTTCGAAGTCTGTCCTTCGTGTTTCCCCCTGCACATGTGATCGGTCGATTCCCTGTTACATCTTCCGATAGGTGGACCAAACTTCTAAAAAGGGGCCAGAAGTGAAAGATCCTCTACAAGAACTCCACTCTGACACAATCTCTCGTTCCGGGCCCCTTTCTGGAAGTTTGGAATCATGCGATTTCACATCTCGAATTGATTTGTATGTCTCCTCTGCTTCCCTATAAAATGGTGAATATCAGGGCCGTTTGTGTCATCTTCCCAATTAAACTTGTTTCGATTCTGCATTTATAGTGAACCTATGACGACGCAGACATCAATTGAACGACGAAAGTCGATCGAAGAGATTTTGGACCAACTGAATGATTCCACTGCTCCAGATCATTTGAAATTCACTTTCGCCAATTATACGCGAGACTCGAAGTGTGGCTTACCGACCATTCGGTACATAATCAAACGTTCGATCGGTCGGGCATTCGGTCCAACTTTCTAGTAATAATGTAATTTCTAGTAATATTTGTTTTTTTTTTTAATATTTTGATGAAGAAACACGTCAGGAGAGGTCGTGTAACATCGTAAACCAATAATACGTACCAAATAGTGTCAAAATATATTTGATTCTGTAATCTTGAACATGGCCAACGAGTGCGAAAAAAGAGCAAAACAAAATTTTTGGAGAGCGGACCCGAACCCACGTCCTCAACGCTCCCTCCCTGCCGCCGTAGACCACTCGGCCACCGATCCAGTTGACAACTGTGAGCTCTTTCGATCTTAAGGGGCATGAAAATTGCTAACTCGCTTCCCAGGCGGGTTCGGCAATTTTTGAGAAAAGTTTTGAGGTAGTCCATAGACGTACATACTACTATGGAAATATCAAAAAGATCGGGATATGTGAGTTGTGGTGTGTCCCGTGTGAGATATTTTTCAAAATTTATGAAAAAAATCACAATTTCAATTTTTGTCAGAATAGCTTGAACCGGTTTCTAAGCTATATTTTCGGAAAGCTGGTCACCAGGTTAGTATTGTTTGTGTTAGCAACATGCCGCTAGCTCATCGTTACAAGACGATTTTTTCGATCAAAAATAAAATTTTGATTATAAAAAAATCTTCGCCATGACTTTTTATTGCATATATAAATTCTCCGTGCAAATTTACACTTGGTGGTCTACTTTGCTCTTAAAGTTGACCTTGTGAGAGAAAAAAAGAAAAAAAAGCACAAAATTTTTTTTTGAAAATATCCGAGCATCTCAAAGTCAAATATTGCGCGTATTATTTTCACTTCTTACACAGAATATATTAAAAATATTTGCAATGAATTTTGGAACAATTATTTTTCCCGAAAACCATGACCATGGTCCAAATCATCAAAAATATTTATCCTCCTATCTTCGCTCTCATTCGGCCACTGATACTGTAGCATAATATACTTTTTGTTTACAGCACAGAGGGGTCACTTTACATCCCCGTATCCAACATTCGATGAATTTTTTTCAAAATTTTTACCATGACCGGGAGCTGAGCCGAGCCCAATTTAGGTTTGATTTTCGGACTCTACGAATGAAGGTTACCCCTAGGGCAACTTTTCAGCATAGGTTAATTTTCGCTAGTACGGACCAATTTCGCTCCTGTCAGATAGTGTCTGATGTTCACGATAAACAAATAATTTAGTAAAAAAATAACAACCTTTTAACTTTATTTGAAGTTCCGCGAAGAGTTACGTTGGGCTACATACGACAGCCCGCCGTAGCGGGGCTCCCGAATAACGTTTTTTTTCAAACATACGATCAAATTGTTTAATTTCTTTTTATCGTTTCTCTATAAAATCACAGATGGCAAGCGGCATCCCCGATCGGTGAAAATACTCTGTCTTGGGCATATTTTAAGGAAAATTACAACATCCTGACCCAACAAACAGGTTGCACCCGATTTGGACACGAAGTGTCACAAGCGAAACGTTTAATTTACATATCTTACTAATTTATTATTTTATATTACTATTATTTTATAGCCAAGAACATCCCTATTTTCGCGGATCGCTCTTTTCGAAACGTAAATGGGGCGCAGGCATGTTGGGGACCAGATTTTGGCATCCGGGGTACCCCGATCAAGATTGGATTCCGCAAGGGAGCGCACATTACTGATCGGAGGAGAAAAGAGTCCCCGGATGTTTTAACGCCGAAATGGCTTACTTTAGTAGGATGATTTATTTTGAACAATAAGAAGTATTAGAACGTGTGCGAACGTAGGTTGAATGTCTAAAGCTCGACAGTAACTAACAGGGGGCTCTGTTTTATCGATTAATCGTCACTTTTAGAGTCGGAACACACATTGGCCCAACTTTCAATTTTCTTAATGAGACAGTATGATTCAGCCAGCAATATAAACGCGTTTTAGTTGCAGAAGTTTTCTTTTTTTTAATTTTGGCGGGTTACGGTAGCTCGGGGGCTGTGTGCACACACAGTTAGCGTTCGGGGATAGCTGCACAAGGACTTGTATGCCCACCTACTATTTGCATGCTGATTAGGGTTTCCGGATCAAGTGTTAAGGCTCTCTCTTCAGTGATCTTTTCCCTCATTTGAGAGATAGGTAGATTTGAGAGATAGGTAGGGTTTGATTCTATTTAAAAATATATATATTTAAAAAGTCTCTCTCTCCGGCAACCCTAATACTGATCCTCAGGTGCGTGGAGATGCCGAATCGCACAAAGCATATACCACGTGGGCTCAAAAATCCTTATTTCCCACATGAGGAATAAACATTGGATGATCACGACCGTAATGCGTGAAATTTGAATTTGAATTTTAAAATCTACGGTATTGATATAAAAATTGTGGATGTACAGGGTGGCCAAAAAGAATTGGTGCATGGATTCAACTAGCCGGGATGTATTGAGGTTAAATGTACTACGCTCTCAGCGTACACTGCGCTTTATGCATAGTTCCGTGTACAGGTTCAGTCCAGGGGGAGCTCGGTAACCTCCGTCAGGTCTGGTCCAGGGGGAGGCCGGTTGTCGACTCTAGGTTCGGTCCAGGGGGAACTCGGGCTCGGCTCCAGGTTCGCTCAAGGGGAGCTCGGGAGTCGACTCTAGGTTACATTGAAGCTCGAATTTTGATGGAGAACTAGCAGGGTGTGTTGAGGTTAAACTACGTTATGGTAGGGTGCGCACTACGTTTTCAAAGTACAGTTCAATGGGGGCTTTCAGTTGCCGGGCACAATTCGGCCCAGGGGGAGCTTTGCGGCCGACTCCAGGTTCGATCCAGGGGAAGCTTGGTGGCAGGCTCAAAGTTCGGTACAGGGGGAGCTCGGTGGACGTCTCCAAGTTCAGCCCAGTGGGAACTCGGTAGCCAGCTCCAAGTTCGGTCCAGGGGGAGCTCGGTGGCCGTCTCCAAGTTCGATCCAAGGGGAGCTCAGTAGCCGTCTCCAAGTTCAGTCCAGGGGGAGTTCGGTGGCCGTCTCCAAGTTCGGCCCAGGGGGAGCTCGGGAGTCGGCTCCAGGTTACATTATGTTGGGGAGTGTTAATCGCTACAAAGAGTACTGGCTTATTCCGCTGCAAAACGCTCGGGAGGCTGAGAGCGATCGAAAAAAGTTGCCACGGATCCACGAAGTGGCTCCGTGGCAACTTTTTTCAAGTGGCTCCGTGGTAGGGACCACCATCAATTGTTCCAAAAAAATATTTGATTGTTGGAATAACTCGCAATCGATAGTCATGGTGTGTTGAATGACGCAAGAAAATAAAATAAAAAATAATCTAATAAAATAAATTAAATAATTAACAAAAATGAAAGCCCCACTCTCTTCAAAATGAGAGACACACCATGAGCTAATCTCCGGCTCTAATTGTAGACTCGGACCGGATACGGTATGCCTAATTCCTGGATGCAGCAATAAATTACCGTAATTTGGAGTATTCGAGATCTCTTCTTCTTTTATTTGTTTAGTTAAATTTATTTAATAAATAAATATAAAGTATTTTGATAGAGTATATTCAAATGGGATCATGAAAGATTATGGTAACACGGCAATTTGCTGTGTAAGAATTTGGAATGTAATCGATAATATCTCACGTGGACACTGGTCAAATTGCGCCAAATTCACAGAGCACAGTGCCCTACTGCTGCTAGTTAATATTCAAAAGAGATCTAGCGCGTCAGGATCCAAATACGTCTAGCATAAGCATCAAAGTATGGCAATGTGCGTGTATTCGGGATAAAATCGATAATATCTCACGTGGACACTGGTCAAATTGCGCCAAATTCACAGAGCACAGTGCCCTACTACTGCTAGTAAATATTCAAAAGAGATCTAGCGCGTCAGGATCCAAATACGTCTAGCATAAGCATCAAAGTATGGCAATGTGCGTGTATTCGGGATAAAATCGATAATATCTCACGTGGACACTGGTCAAATTGCGCCAAATTCACAGAGCACAGTGCCCTACTACTGCTAGTTAATATTCAAAAGAGATCTAGCGCGTCAGGAGCCGAACACATCGAGCATCGGCCGCTAAACATGCTACGGAGCGCAAGTCTAAGACACAACTGGATGTGGAACTCGTGGGCGACGATGAATCACCGCCAGAATCGTGCGCGGCGACACCTTTAGCACGTAGTATGCGCATATATCAACGAAAAACAAGATTCGTTTAGATGAAACACCAGAATACTAGATAAATAGTAAAGAAGAACGACCCAGTCAACTCGTGTTGACCAACCGAACTACAGTATACGAGTCTCATGCTAAATGTCGGCTCCCAATTTTCCGGCTCTCACGATGGTGGTCCCTAGCTCCGTGGCAACTTTTTTCGATCGCTCTCAGCCTCACGAGCGTTTCACAACGGGAACGCAAGATACAGTGCGTTCAGAACGTTTTCGAACACGTTCCCGACATCACAAAACGCTTTTCCTGTAATCCCCTACGCTATCTGAATCATTTTGAAACTTTTCGAAAATTTGTATTTTTCACGTTAAAACGTGTTAGAACACGTTCAATCACGTTTATGACATCGCAAAACACTTTTCCTGTATAACACGTTTAAACACGTTTCGGACATTGCAAAAAACTTTTTCTGTGATCCACTACGCTCTACATTTTGGAGAATTTCGAAACTTTCGGTTGTAAATGTAAAACGCGTTAGAACACGTTCAGACGCGGTGCGGACATCGCAAAACACCTTCCGCGTGTTTCCCTACGCAGCCCGGATGTTTTGATAAAATTTCGTAAAAACACGTTATGACACGTTTCCATGTGCGGGAAACATGTTTATAGTATGCTGTTGTGCAAAGGTATAGCTCGAGGGAGGATTCGAAATTGCGTCTTTTGTATTCAAAGTCGGACGCTTTAGCCACTTAGCCATGGCATTTAGGCAATTAATATATTTCGCGAAGGTGCTCTCAAGCGGATGTACCATGTTGCGAAAGAAGTAGGTCGATAGCTGCAGTGGTTTTCGAGTTTTGAACCGAACAATTTTCGCGAACTTATTGACGAAAAACCGGCAAAAACGTGTTTCAACGTGTTATAACACGTTTATTTTGCGACTGAACATGTTTACGACACTTGGCAAACAGTTTTGATTTAAGTGCAGCCGGGAGGATTCGAACCTGCGTCGGTCGGTTTTGAATTTCGCGGCCGTTAGCCATATGGCTATGAATTTTGTGATCTATTTTTTGTAAAATTTGAAAGGTATTTTGGTCTGTTATCATAATTTTGAAGCGAAATATGGCGAAAATGCGAAAATTTTGGGTGCGAACGGAACGACAAAAAAAACAAACAAACCCACAAACGCACAGACAGACTCTTCGATATCCTAATATATAGAGGTTATTTCAAATGCAAATAAGGCTTATAAAATCAATCCTCTCGAGATTCCGCGCTAGCAATCCATTTGTCTCATAGATCACCGTCATTTTTCGCTTATCATAATTCCTCCACTACTAGGGAATTCTCATTATGTGTCTGTTCTTGCGGATAACGGAAGAAAGGTGACAAGCATATTTGGGAGTCATTGGTATTGCCCATCTTCTCGTATCCTGAGAGAGTACGTCGAATAGTCCTATGGGAGATACGAAATTTCTTTCAGATGGAAGCGATATCCTCTCTGAGAGTCAAAACATCAATTTCGACTGGCTCATATCTGTGGGCGTACCATGACTATATTCGTGTAAACAACAACAGTGCCCCCGTAACGTGTCATACCCGTTTTTGCAGAGCGCGTTTTGAGCTGAGACTTATATGCCTTAACATCGCATCAATACTTTTAGGTCATACTTTTATACCGTATAAAGCGCATTTCATTCTCGGACCACTTTTTCATCCGTCTTTGATCGCTGCGCCATAATTACTCACTTTGTGATTCTCTTCTCAACTTCATGGAACATATCTTCCACATCCACTTCCACCATTTCTTCTCCTTCTTTCAATCCCTTTACCTTCTTCGAACTAACTTCAGTCCTTGCATCTGAATCATCAGGGGTTTCGATCAGGTTTGGGGAGGGTCAATTTCACAGATGTCCTGTAACGGAGTGGGAATGTTATTTACAATTTAAAAAGTTCACGCCTCCGATTCGGACTAAAGTTGGTTGGTGCACTCCAATGGGAGTTAGAACATTTTAATGGAGTTGATTTTTCAAAATTTCACAATTATATAACTCAGTCAATTTTTATCGTACTTTTTAACGTTTTTCATTTTTCATTTTTTTTAAACAATCCTCATAGTTTAATTATTGGGAAGAATCGTGAAGAGTCCCGCCTTCAATGTGTGTGGAATGAGAAAAAATTTTTTATTAAGTATAAAGTCGAAAATTGCTCGAAATTTTCTCTTGAACCACAACATTTTATGTTAAAAATTGATTCTACTCACCAAATTAGTCATTGGTAAGTTATTCATTGGCCATATCTCGAGGCCCCAACCTATACCACCCCCAGTACACTCTGGACATTGTTGTTTTTTTTCATACGAGTTTTCGTTTTATGATCGTATATCGCTTCAAAATGGTCGAATCAGCTATTTTGTTAAATGCATTCGATAGCTTTCACCGAGGCGCAGAATATATCTTTGGTGAATCGTATTGATTAGATGAATCACTTCAGAGATATTTCAAGAAATTAAAATTCAGCGTTCAGTAATGGCTTCAGTAATCAGTAACGAGTTCAGTAACTGATTACTGAACGAGTTCGTTCAGTAATCAGTAACGAGTTTTGCACTTTTCCCTTACCAATTGTAATATCTTCGAGAAACAGCTACATTTAATACGTGCTTTGAGATATTTATTCTCCATTCCTTTGACATTAACTTTAACTTTCTCATTCATTAAGTTCGTTCTCGCTTTATTTATTATAATATACTACAATATTTAAAAAAATATATATAATTTGGTGCCAACGTATAGTAGTTGCGATTAGCATATTCCCGACGTGTGCTTCGGCTGAGTGTGTTCTCGGCTACTGTCCCCTTCTCGGTAGCCGAATGTCTTTTCCCCTGCAACCGCACCCCCCCTCCCCCCCCGGACCTTAAAGTTTGATAGCATACATTTTCGTTGAAGACAGATTTTTTTTCAAGCATAAACTGGTCAGAAATCGCTAAAAATGGAGCTTTTAAAGAGACAGTAAACACACAAATTCGTGTTCATTTGATCCAATTTCCAAGAGCGACGTAGGGATAGAGATAGTGTGCTCCCCATCCGATATTAGCCCAAGTGAAGCAGCGGTAAAACGCTTGACTAGCAATCGTGAGGTCGCGGGTTCGATACCCATCCTACGCTTTTGTTTCTTCTCAAGGGACGAAAATCGTGGCGAGACCTTTGAAATTTGCGGGAATTCAACGGTGCCTATACCCCTTTAAGCGTTATTTTGTATTTTTCGCCTAAATACCATGATAAATAAGATATGTGAGCAATCTGCAGTACGAGAATAACACAAATAAGGGAAAATAGTTAAAGAAATACCGAAATCGACTGTGTGATAACTAAAAGACCGAATGAAAAATGTACAAATTCAAATTTTAAAATGAACATTACCGTTAATTAGATTAATTAATTGATTTTACCAACTATCATCGCCCTGCAGCAACGATTATCATCGCTCTGCAGTTACGTACTTGTGTGTTTATTTGGCTTCATAAACCTGACCAGTTGCAGGTAACGAGGCTGAAGACTTGGGAAATCGACGTTTTCGGGAAGGAGAGGGAAGATAATTGTGAAGAGAAGAGATATAAAAGCAATGTGTTTGATTCATTTATAATAACTGTTGTTGTTGTAATATGGAGGGATGGCGAGTGGACGAATAAATGAGAAAAGAAACGGAGGAACACATTACTGTAATACTGGAAAGATAACAGAAGTGTTGATATTGGCAATCGAGAGGTGAAGGCAAGAGAATACAGTAGTTGGCGTTGAAGTGTCGAGTTGTGTCAAATTCATGATTCGATGTTGAAATTTTGAAATATGCCAATATTTATAGTAAATCGATATTGCTTGTTATTTAAACATATGTATGTTGTTGCTCTGGTGAATAGTAAATTTTAAAACACACACATGAGAGATATTGCGCCTTATTCGATGAGAAATGTGGTTTACTAGATTTTATAAAAAATCTGGGCGAAAATCGAAATTTTCTAGGAATCCACAATTCTCACCGAATAATGCGCAATATCTCTCATGTTTGTGTTTTAAAATTTGCTATTCACCAGAGCAACAACATACACATGTTGAAATAGAAAGCAATATTGATTTACTATAAATCTCTCGCCCACTTTTTCATCTTTCCATTATTAGTTATTTATTCCTCCGTTTCATGTTCTTATTTATTCGTCCTCTCGCCATTCCTCCATATTACAACAACAGCAGTTATTATAAATGAATCAAAACACGTGGCTTTTATATCATTTCTTCTCTTCTCTTCACAATTCTCTTCCCTCTCCTTCCCGAAAACGTCGATTTCCCCAGTCTTCAGCCTCGTTACCTGCAACTGGTCAGAAACCCAGATTCTGGGTCTACGAAAATGTATGTTTGATAGGGAAAAATCTTAGGTGTTAACTGACGCTAAGGGAGCGAAACAATTGCAGTTTTACCCACTATTACTTGTAGTACTCTAGAAATTAGCTACGTATAATGTAAAATAATTCTATTAACTATATATTTTTGTTGGGTGCAGACGGTTTCAAAACTAAAAAGTCCCGTAAATTACACCTCCACTTTACAAAAACTCGTATAATTCGTACCCAGGAGTCACCTGATTTTAATTTTTTTTATTATATCACGCTTTTAGAGGTATACTGTAGCACAAATAGTTTTTTTTCTTCTTTATGTTTTCTGATTTTAAAGCCATCTTTATTATTTAAAATTCTTTCGCGTGTTCCATCGAAAATTGTTTCCGCTGCATTACATTATTAGGATGTCGATTGGAGTGATTGAGATTCTGGCTGAAGGATCCGTACAAGCGAAAAATTGGGTCATGCTGAGTAGGCATCATGCGTTGAGTCCGAAAATGCACCTTAAAATTGTCTCCGGTCAAAACGGTTCATATGCACCAAAAGGCCGGTTTTTGGATTTCTAGTACGGATCAACGAAACTGATAGATATCTATACGTTGTGGAGATTAACCACATTTCTCTTGTCTTCCACTTCAACTTTTCTTCCAATTTGTGGTTGAAAACAGTTAGGGTAGGCAAATACATTTTGTTGCTGTTGAAAATGTTTTCCAATCCAGACTTTTTATTTCATTTTTAGCATCTGCATATAAAATTACCACTTGAATTATTTTGTGAGATGAATTACTTCGATGAACTTGGCCTTATTAAAGTTACCGGGAATCCACATTTTTGAGGTATCATCTTACGACGGATTCGAATAGAGAAGTGCCGTAAAAGAAAGGCAGTTAAAGAAAAAAATGTCGAAAATCGATAATTAAACCATGGCACAGCTCCAAATGTCCGAAAATAGAGCACTGATCATCAGGAAAGTTCGCGCAAATTCAAATGTGAATATTTCATGATGTCGTTTTATGACGCTCCGTCTTTTTTTGTTTCTTTTTTTTTACATACTTCCGTGCCTCATTATTTATTGAAATTTATTTTCATATTAGAATTTATATAACGAAAACCTCGAATGAGAAAAAGGGCCTACAAAATAAGACCGCGACGCGACACGCGACGCAGCCATTGATCATCAGGGAATACCGCGAATTCAAAATTATTCCGTGGATTCCCGGTAACTTTAAACGAAAAAGTGGAAATAGGTAAAAAAAAATTTTTTGGCAATAACAAAACCCAGAGCGCTCTTTCCCTTTTTCCCTGCGAGAGAGAGAGAGGCATTTACAACCCCCCATTGCGCTCTGCGCTAGAAAGGGCCAAAAACAGCGCGGAGCGGGGATCCATTCTCGCTGCTCTAGTGTATGCTATGGTGACATAATATATTCATCGCCGATAGTATCGAGGGAAATTTGATCACTAGTATATAGTATAGTAATCGCGAGAAAATCGACCCTTAGAAAATTTTTGCCTTCGATTTCCCTGTAAAAAGAGTGCAAGGTACTTTCAACCGTGCTCTATTTGATAGCATTTCCCGTTTTTCGAGATAGGCCTTATTTTTCGAGTACGCGAGTAACAAAGTGACGGTCCTTCGGATTTTGTGCTTCCGTAGAAATTTTTATAACTCCCTTTAAAATTGAGATATGGAGTTCTAATTTTTTCATTAAATAGAGAAATGGATTCTCCACTATTCCTATATTTTCACGTGACATTTTAACATTTTTCTTTTTTTCAGTATTTTATAGCGTGAAAACGGCCGTAAAAAGTGCAATCGGAAAAACCGTACTTCTTCTCCTGGCGCATTTTGGCCTATTTTTATATATTTAAAAAAACAATTTTTAGCAAAATCGGTAGATGCGAACAAAATCGGCCTCATGTGAAGATTTTTCCAAAAAACACGATTTTTTTGAAACATTAGTTTATGATACTTTAAAATGTCTCTTTTGCGGTCGAAACTGAGTAAGACCATCGAAAAACATTTTAGAAACTCAAATTAAGGGAATACTGGGATGGGATTCGGATACTGGGACGGAAATATTTCGATCGATAAAACAAGCGTTCCAGAAGTGGGGAAGTGCCAGAAGTGCCATATCAACTTTAATCATGAACATGCCACGGTAGGAGATAGCTCATCTAGTTATACCAAAACGGCGCCAGCACAAATTGAGTTATTTAAATTTTAAGATTTTTGAGAAGTGGGAAAAATATCGCATGTCCGCTCACGAGGTGGACACGATCTGATGTTCCTGGAGTATTGTGCCAGCTGTGCTGAACAACTTTTCTTTTTAGAGATAGTTGATATCTTTTCATAGAAAGACGCTAGAGCGTCTGGAAAAGTGGCTCTAGCGTCTTTCTGACGGACGAGACTGACGGGAGCGCGCGCACTAACATCCCTCGCACCCTCTCATTTCCACGCACTCTCTCGATTTGTTCAACACCATTCTTGATCCCTAAAGCGACACTGATAAATATTGTATTATTGTAAAGGACACATTCAAGAAAGTAATTCACCACGAAAAAATAATTGCACTAATAATTTTATACGCAGATTCTAAAAATGAATAAAAAAAAATCTGGATCAAAGACCAAAAAGTTCGTTCTAGGGAACAAACCCAGACAGCTTTTGGACTTTTTGAGGTGGAATTTCGAAAAATCAAGGATCATTTCAGGTTATCCAGGCGCGGTAACGCATGAACAAATGAAAATCAGACATCATTTTCGATTTTTCACCCTGAAACCAGACAACATTTGGGACTTTCGGGAACAAACGTTTTTGGTCAATGATCTGGATTGGAAAACGGAAGTTTTTTTTAAAAATTTGATTTTTTTTAAAACTTACCCTAACTTTTTTCAACGACAACTTGGTAGAAAAGTATAAAAACAAACAACAACAAAAATATGGTTATCTTTCGGACTATGTATGAGTTTGGGTGAACCGCACTCGAAATCGAAAATCGGCCTTTTGGTGCATATGCAACATATCTCAGCCGGGTTTGACCGGAGACAATTTTAAGGTTCATTTTCGGACAAAGCATGAAGTTTACCCTTAGGGCATCTATTGAGGGCCATTTTGTCGCTAGTACGGACCTATTTCGATCCGGTCAGGTAGTGTCTGATATAAATGCATATGGGATTACTGATTTTACATGTTGGTTAATGGAATAATATATTATGAAAGAAGATTACTGTGGTTTAGAACAATATCCGGGAATTAGAGCCAGAGATTGGCAGACCCACTCTCCTTGATGTGCCTCTTTTTGAATAGGGCGAGATTTGCTTTGTCGCTTAATAGCATTGTTAATTAATTGTTTTATTTTTTAAAAATATTACTGGCCCTGCATTCGCCAAGCCGTCACTAGTGATTGCATGGCGGTAGAAGTCTGTGCGATTTATTTTTGAAACCAGAGGATGGTGATCACTAAACAGTTACGCCCAAATTTCGGCATATTTGCCGGTAAAAACAGGAAGTGAAAAATCATAGTCTGTGTCTTCAAGGTAGGTTAAAATTAGTAGAGGAAGTTCAAGACCAGTAACCACACACATTTTGGCTCATGTGACCTCACGTGGGTTCAATGCCCACCCTATGCATGTGGTTTGCCCTGTTTCTTCCCAATTTTCGGGAATTAATGGTGCCTTGCCTGCCCCGTTAAGGTTGTTTATGGTCAATAGAACGGCAAACTTTCAAATTATTGAACAATTATTCCGCCATGAAGGGATTTTTTTTATAAAGAAAGTGCTAAATTTAACGTATTCATTATAACTTCTGTATTCTCTTTCTAAAGCGTAAAAGCGTAAAGCGTTTTTTTGAAGAAAAAATACGAGTCAACTTTGCCACTTTGCTCGATTTGCCGGGAACAAACTAACCCCCCCCCCTCTCTTTACGGTAGGACAAGAGGAAAAAATCTACAATCCACAAAAAAATCCCTTTTCCCCCAACGACCGTTTTCAAATAAATCTTCATAATTTTCAAAATTGAAAGATAAGCCAGTCGAACACAGCCATCACTAGGAGCGAATGATATGCTAAAATTATTGCGCAGTTCAAAAACTTAGCAGTCTCTGCCTACTATGGCGATACGGTCGTTAGTGCGAATTAGTCCATATTTCGGAACATTATATTCCCTACTAAGGCAGACATCTTCTCTAAAATTATTTCATTCCTATTTCATTAAAAAACGTGCATTCCACTGCTATTTAATGCACTCACGGAAATATTGATAGCTTTTCGCCGACTTTTTTCACAGTAGTTTCGTTATTGACGGAACGGAAAATTTACGCACAATAAGTTTTATTTGTGTTTTGTGTAAAATGGTTCGTGTTAATTGCCAATGTGTATGGGAATAACAGTTTATAGACCATTCCATATGTGCGCCACGTATAAAGTGGCTTACATCTGGAAAGATGAATCAATCACTAAGCCTGGTAAACATTCTTGAAAACAGTGAGATCAAATTTGGAGTGTTATCTGTCTTCTTCACTCAATTAAAGAAACTTGTCTGACAATGCAAAATTGGCGTTCTTTCATAAATCTCGTTGTAATGTTATTTTTTTACAATTTGCCTATTCAATTTAACATTTACTTACTTATCTGCAGCAGAATCGACTTTTACAAAATAAATTATGAATTGACTCGAAATATCCAAAATAATGAAAATAGACACGGCGGATAGAAGGGCGACTCCCCCAAGGATCCCAAGGTAAGACATTTTTGGAGGGCGGGAAAAAAATTTGAATTCAAGAACAACAATTGAACCTGAAAAATCGTGTTTTTTTTCTGAAGTTTGAATGTCCGCCAATTTATTCAAACGACCGTCATTTTCTCAATTTTGAATCCCTGAGGGTTGTATCCCTGAATAAGGGTTTTCGAGTTCATATTTTAAATTTCGGGTGGCGCGCAGCGAGTTGAAAAATGCGGGAAAATTTCGCGCATACGAGCACGTAAGGTGCGCATTTCTGTAAACTCCACCCACTTTAGGTTGAACAAATGCTCGCCTCGATTTTTACCCTCGGGTCGGGTTTCTGTCCGCCGTGACATAGATCAAAATGTATGTTCCAGGGAACAAAACGCAGACATCATTTCGGGTTTGCGCCTGGTTTAATATCCCGGCTGCAGCTTTTTACCACGCATCTGCAGGTTTTTTCTGATGTAATCGGAAAAAAACCTGCAGATGCGTGGTAAAAAGCTTTCAGCTAAACACAAAATTGAGAAAACATATTCTTGAAAATGTAAAATTTTGGATATTTAAAATAATTTCATTTTGAGCGCAAGATGGGTTTTAAAAAATATCAACATCCGATTATTGATCAGTTTCAAGCGTGACAGACTAAAAATCATACATTTTAATTTCTTCATGGAACCCCTTTTGGTCGATGCTAATGAAATTGTGTGTGTGCGCACTTATATTTGAAATGGACAGTTGCGCGTCACTGAGTCTTGCGGATATATTATTCGGACATTTTTATTTGTATAATAGCGTCTTACTCTTTCTTTCACTAGCATAGCAGCATAAAACCCCGTTGTGCGCTGACATAACATTTGGCGATAAGGATTTTTTTACGTACTTGCGCATTATTTATTGGTTTCAAAAGGCGGTTGGAAGCCTGACTGGGAAGGTACACCGGAGCCGAACCCATGTAATCTTGATAAGACACAGGGAAGACGCCGATTTTTGAATTGCTTATATACCTTTTCTTTGTTCTTTATCGAGTGTCGCCTCTATAGTCGTTTTTTCTGGTACTAGAACATCAAGCCCGTGCAGCGAAGAGTAGCACTTGGTCGTATTTGATTATTGTCCTCCGCTTGCTTAGCGAGATTATCTAGCTCTCAACACTAACCTTTCAGTGCTTTTCTCTTCTTTGTCTTTTCCTTCGCGCCCACCTCCTCGAATGGTACCAACTCGACAATTGCTATTTTTCGCCCTTCTCCTCTTTCTTTGTCAGTTGCATTTCTCTTCTCCATTCTCATCTTCTTTATCCTCTCTTTAACCACTTCTTCATCCATTTCCTCCTTCTCCACTTCATCCACAACAGTCTGCACAGACAAAATTTTCTATAATACAATTTTCTATTTGTAGAAAGTTCGATTTCCGCTTTTGGCCTACAATCAGCCACGTCTGTCAGTGTACGCCTGAAGTGACAGTTTTGGAATATACGTCTCAACGCTGAATTTAACGGGAGTTGACTTTTTGACGGTTTCGGGTGCCACTAAATCCAACTAAAATCGCAGCGAGCTGTTATGCCACAGAAGTCATTCCTCGAGTTGCGTATAGCTTCTGCTTCAAGATGCAGTCTACGAATTTTGAAGCCGTTTTTCAGTGTTTCAACGCAATTTCTGAAAAAATTGTTTGCATAAAGCTAGTGCTATTTTTCAGTGATCTTTCGATCTGTAAAATTCGTTTTTCGATTGATTTGCAAATTTGCATAAAAAATAAGTTTTGTGATTTGACAAAAATCCGATCGAAAACCCCGCATTTTTATTTCATCCTAGCCTCCGCTAGGTCACAAGGATTCGAATGACATGTCTAAGCTCCACCAACTCGGGAGAACACGGGAGAGGCACGATATATCATACAAAACGTGTCATCGTAATTGATTATCAGCATTTTACAGAGTTTTTCAATTATCGTGTGAAGAACGGCCAGGCACTCCATTCTTCTCTCGCGCTCTAAGCACTCATTTCCCTCGACTGAAGCGGTGTGAGAGGCTCATAAGAGAGACTATCTGAATGGGTCGACATAGCCATGGCAAAGGGCTAAATTTTTGACAAGAGACTAACAATGAGACTAAAAATATTTAGAAAATGGACTTTTCTGAAATGTGCTCGAAATCAATTTAAAATGACTGATCATCAATATAGATCACGCAAAAATATTAGATGTGACGAAACAATTTTTGAAAAACGAAAATTGCAAAAAAAAATGCAAAAAATCGTAAGAAAATTTGTTTTTTTTTCTTCGTTTCTATCATTCGGTATTGTGAGTCTATAAAAATACAAAATGTTATTTTAATCTCTTTTGGTATCAGGCACAGTTGACAGGATGACCTTAACGATTTCCTTAACGACGTCGCAATGTGCCGACCGTGGGAGGGTATGATTGCATGCGTCGCGAAAATGTATAGTACTTTTGCAGTCGAGTACTGATTATATTAAAGTTGACGTGACATTTATCCTAAATTAACTACTTTAGAATATCTACTTTCTCAGTGAATTTGTGCAACAGTGTACGGTTTGATATGAAGATAAGAAGTTTCCAGTTGCAGGAGCAGTTGATAATTGAGAGTTTTAGTTTACTCCGAATAACTTGTTTGTACGGGCACCAATCAAACAAGCCGCGAAAGTAAAAAAATGTATTTCGATGGGCTATCGATCGTAATAGAAATGGAGAGGATTCGAATACATTTAACGAAAAAGTTGTATGACGTCATAAGAGAGATAATCTGATTGGATCGACATTCAGGGGCTTGGCACAGGGCTAATTTTTCGCAATGAAACTAACGACGCTATAAAAGAGTTTATCACGTGAGAATTACAACTACGCCATTCCGGAAGTTCAAAAACGCATTTACGCCTCAGTGCAAAAACAATAACTGTTTGTGACGTCACAAAAGTTTTCGCCAATTCGAATCAGCTCATCGAAATACAAGTGTATTTTTCACTCGCTCAAGTTTTTTGATCAGAGCTCGTATAACCGAATTATTCATCAAAGAAAGAAACACAAATATTTATAAATATCTGGAAGAGTCGTGCTTATTTTTTACTTCATGTGCACAATGGTTCGACCGTCGCGCGCAATCGTGGAAAATTGAGAATTTAAAAGTTTCTGGTCTGATTTCAAATACGGAAAAGAATGCAGAAAATCTGAATAAAATCAGTTCTCAATGAGCAAATGTATAAGCCGGCCGCCTTCGGAGAACTAAAGTACTGTAAGTGCTCTCATCCAACGGTTTAATATTTGAGAAATATTTGAATTCTTTCGCATTTTTTCACTCACTTTCACGTGTACAATGCTGTTACCAGAAACACACAAACTGAAATGCACACGCAAACTGAAATGAGAAATAATGCAGTTAACACGAAATTTCGCACATTCTGCTTTAATCGAGAACTGATTTTATTAAGATTTTCCATATACTTCCTACATATATTTTTCACTTCCTGCCAGAAACTTATAAATTCCCTATTTTTCACAGATTGTGTGCAACTGCTGCGCGGTGTAGTAGGACAAGTGAAAATTTTGCAGGACCTCTAGTAGAATTGAAAAATATGTGAGAAATTATTTTTGATTAATAACTGGGCTGCGTGAACTCTGATCGAAAAAGTTGAGAGTAAAAAAACTTTTGCATCTCGATGAGCTATCGATCGGACCATGAATTGGCGAAAAACTTTTGTGACGTCACAAACGCTTACTATTTTGCCCTGAGGCGTAAATGTGTTTTTTAACTTCCGGAATGGCATATTCGTAACTCTCACGTAACACACTATTTTATAGCGTCGTTAGTTTCATTACGAAAAAATTAGCCCTGTGCCAAGCCTATTTCGAGCCACTCAGATAGACATTTCTGTGTAAGTCCAAAGATAAGAAGGCTCCCAAGCGCTTCTATTTGATGGCCCGGGCGCTCTCTCTCTCCCTCTCCCTCACCCTTTCCATTAATCTTTCTTTACTTACTCCATTTTGTAAATGCTTTTTCTCAGGTTAAATTTAAATAATCGAAGTATTTTTTGTATGTTTGTAAAGTTCTGAAAAGAGATGGAACTCGGTTCTATTGGCAAACTCAGACTCCCCTCCCTCACTCGAAGTTTCCAGTCATTGGGTGCAACAGGATGGCATGTCTGCAGAGGGACTGGTGACACGATCCAGTCCAATTGCAGTATAGGGAAAATGATCGGAGAAATTTTTTTGATAAATTATAGCAAAATGTGAATCGCGAAATGAATTGACGCAAAAGCGAGCTAACAAGCGAATAGCGAAGTCTTAAAAGGCGAATAACTGTCTTTAAAAAACATGTGAAATGGGTGCAGAAATCAAGTTCCCCATTCTTGGATATGGTTGAAATATATTTTATATAACAATTCATAACATCGAATATTTCCATTTTTCACCATAGTGGGACACCCTCTGCGTGAAAATGGCCTGTGTTGGCCTCTCGCAACTCAATAGGATGAATCGGGATTATCTTAATTTCCGGTTAGATTTGATCGTCTTGTTCAGAACTATTCACAAACAAAAAATTACTTCTATTATTTAAATTAAACCTGCAAAAAAGCATTTACAAAATCGAGTAAATCGAGAAAGATCTCATGGAAAGGGTGAGGGAGAGGGAGAGAGAGCGCCCGGGCCGGAAAATAGACGCGCTTGGGAGCGCCCTTATCTTTGGACATATAGAGAAATGTCTCAGATAGTCTCTCATAAACATTTAATAAAACCTAGCCGGGATGTGTTGAGGTTAAATACACTACGCTCTATGCATAGTTCTGGGTGCAGGTTCGGTCCAGGGGGAGGTCGGTTACTCGCTTCAGGTTCTGTCCAGGGGAGCTCGGTAGCCTGATCCAGGTACGGTCCAGGGGGACCTCGGTAGCCTGCTTTAGGTACGGTTCAGGGGGACCTCGGTAGCTTGCTTGAGGTTCGGTCCAGGGAGGAGGGATCGTGAGGCTGAGAGCGATCGAAAAAAAGTTGCCACTACGCCACTTCTTGGCAACTTTTTTCGATCGCTCTCAGCCTCACGATCCTTTCTCAATGGAAACGCAGGATACCGTGTGTTGATTTCCCTCGCGTGTTCGAACACGTTTGTGGCATCGCAAATCACTTTTCCTGTGATTCCCCACGCTCTGCGAATAAATTGGGAACTTTTCGAAATTTTAGATTTTTCATGTTAAAACTTGTTAGAACACATTCAGATACTTTTCCGACATCGCAAACACTTTTCCTATGATCCCCCACACTCTGCGAATCAATTGGGTACTTTTCGAAATTTTAGATTTTTCATGTTAAAACTCGGCAAAACAGGTGAAAACGTGTTTCACATTACTCGAAAGCATGTTAGGACGCCTTCTAACACTTGCGAATAATGCGGCAAACGTTTTGCCCGCGGCGGGGTTCGAACCTGGGGGTCTCGGATTGAAAGTCAAGCGCGTACCCCACTTGGCTATGGAATTGGTCAATTAAATTTTGTAAAATTTGAAAGGGATTTTGGGCTGTTGTCGTATGCAAAAGGATCCGAGAAGATAGAGCGATTTTTAAGCAATTTATAAAGCTTCCCGATATACGATTCCGAGCCTCCAGAAAGGGGTCAGGGGCCAGAGAGTGAGCCAAAGTGAGAGAGTTCCTCTCCATTTCCCTTGCTCTCTCGTTTTAAACCCCTTCCTGCGAGATTTCCCGGCATTTGGAATGATTTGGAACGAAATGTACGAAAATTTCGTGAAATCAATCGATATTTCACTTCGAAACTCGGCAAAAGATGCTCAAATGTGAATCTAGTTACTTAAAAACGTGTTTGGACCACTTGGAAAAAATGCGGCAAAAGACTATGCACCGGCGGGGATCGAACCTGAGACCCTCGGATTTGAATTCGAGCTCGCTGCCGACTTGGCCATGAAATTATCGATTTTTCAAATATGAATTTCGATGTGTTTCGTGATGGGCTATTATATGCAAAAGGATCTGAGAAGATTGCGTAAGTTTGAAGCGATTTATAGCGAAAAAACGACGAAAAAAATGTTTGTCACGCGGAAGGACAAAAAAAAACAAACGCACGCACGCACAAACCGACAGGCATTTCAATTCCCTAGTAGTGGAGGAATTTCTTCACTAATTTCAATCGAAAAAAACGATTAAAGATAAAACGTTGCACACCGATGAATGCAATAAATTGCAAGAGTATGCTTATTCGATAGCTTATTCAGCCGCATTACGACTTATCAACCTCATTTAACACAATTAAACTACATTAAGAAGAAAAAAGCGTTGAAAGAGGAACTACGTTCAAGTGGAGCAGTGACTGGGTCACATTTGAAAATGATCAATCGCAAACTGAAAATCGGCCCTTTCGTTAGGAACAGTTATGTCTCTTGTTTTCTGCATCCAATGCGCTACGATAAACCCAAAATAAAATATTCAATGAAGAAATGATAGAAAATAAAAAAAGGGAATTCTCAAATAACGATTCAAGTAAGTTGGACTACCGTAATCCTCGGTTGTGCTACTTTCGAAATTCAATAACTCGATAACCGCGGAATGTCCCCCCTTGATTGTCATTACATAGCTCGAACATTAAATTATTCACATCATACTACAAGAAAAAGATAGAGCATTCCGCGGTGTTCGATAAATCGCCTAAAAATGATTTTCCCGTTATAAAACGCGCAACTTTGACGATCTGTTTCTCAGAAACGGTCGCTATAATCGATTTTCTGTTTTGATATCCATGAATTGCAGCACGAATACTACAGACCTTGAAGAAATTAGACATCAAGTAAAAAATTGATGTTCGCGAACATTCGAAGTCCTTTATTTTTGTTTCTGTAGGATGTTCTGTGAATATCACATAGAAGATTCTTTTGATGTCCCTCGATCTCACAGCAGTGATAAGTTTTCGAAATAACTCGCCGAAGAACAAGAAAAGAAGTTGCGAAATTGACAACAGAGGTATACAGTATTTCGAGCCCAACGGCGTCGCAGGGAGTAAGGCAATATCGCGTACTCATAAATCACACGTCCGTCTCTAGAAAGATAACTGAAAAGTAGCACTAGCTCTAAGCAAAACGTTTTTTTTCTTCAGGAACTGCGTTAAAACACTAAAAAACGGCATCAAAGTTCGCAGGCTGCATCTTACAGTAGCTATATCAACTCGGGGAATGACTTCTGTTGCATAATAGCTCGCTGCGATCTTAGTTGGATTTAGTGTCACTCGAAACCGTGAAAAAAACCAGCATCAAAATTTTCAACTGTGCCCAAATAATGTCATTCTGGGCCTCTCGTGAGAGGCGTGCTATGCTTATATCTCACCTGCACAACATCTCCGGTCACTTCTCCGTACTCATTATCAACATCATCTTCTTCTTCACTCTCAAATCCCAGTTTCTCTTTCATCTCCTTGCCGAGTCGAATATGATCATCCATTACTCTCTTAGCATTAGGATCGTTCGATGCGTGACGAGCAAGAATTTTGCTCATTTTGTTCTGTGCTCGATGCTTCAGTGTCGCCCTTTCCTGAAGCACATATGAGACGGTTCCAAAAAGAAAGTGTGAAATAATATATATTTTATGAATTTCTCATCTCCTCACTTTTTCTGTGTTGCATTTAATGATGATCACACCCGCCAACTTCATTTGGCATAATTATTAAATAATCAAAAGAACATGTCGTGCCGGTCAGGAGAAACGCGTCGCGCAAGGAAGCAAAATAATACGCCCACAAAACATATTTGAGCAAAATAAATGAGAGAATATCTGAGTCTTCTGAGTTTCTCCCAACAGTGACCGTACAAGCAAAAACTAACCTGTGCTGAAAACACAGGTCGAAAGGGTACGTTGCGGCAAATCGAAAATGCGGGATGGGTTTGTCGAAAATGGGGATGAAAACCCGAAAATGCGGGTTGGGTTTTCATTTTTTTCATCAAAAATTCTCAAAATGTGGGTTGGCTTCGTCAGTTTCTACGTACCTTTCGCCTATGGCTGAAAAGATACTCCTAGGGTAACCATTGGCTATAAAGACAGAAAACGATCATAACAAGTTGCACAGATCAAATCCGGCTGAGAAGTGAAATTTTCGACTATGGTCAAACACATCCAAACCCCTACATAGCTATATTTTCTGAAAGCTTTCCTTCCAATGAGTACTTCTTCTCTTACAACTATGTTTACAAATCTTCTTAGGAAAAAGTTAAGGTCGATTAAAAAGTCAAAATGAAAATTTCGGTATTCCATCGATGTCGTTGTCCATTTCTATTTAGTGTAATTCGATTGTGCGTGGAAAATTACCCCCGCCCGCTGAAAATTCATTATGTGGTACGGAACTAAATTCCCAGTGAAAACGGGATGTCTCAAAGCAGCACATGGCGCATTTTCCAAAGAAGTAAACAACATTGCTGTAATAAGACTCCCGCGCAATCGAATTGCAATAAATAGAAGAGCTCTAGACAACGAAGGAATACCGAAATTTTCATTTTTTACTTTTCAAACGACCTTAACTTTTTCCTAAGAAGATTTGTAAACATAGTTGTAAGAGATACTCATTGGAAGGAGAGCTTTCAGAAAATATAGCTATGTTTGGATGCGTTTGACCAAAGTTGAAAATTTCACTTTTCAAGTTTCAAGTGTATAAGAAGATTCCTAATCCCTCCAAATCCTGTCCCCATTACCCTTCTAATCCCCTATTATAATATTCGACGAACTCATTAGTTTTTTTTTCCCCCATTTCACTTGGCCACTGGGTCGAGGAGCGGCGTAGACGGGCAACAGCCCAGGCCGAGGTCTTTCCCGGACGAGGTCCGAGGCAGATAAAGTGTGTATTGTGAAGATCTTTTGTTGTTTTGTGTTGATACACGTCAGGATTTGAGATCCCAGAGAAGGATCTGGAGATCCAACTGAATATCTAGTGGGAGATAGTTCACAAGGTATGGTGAAACATATTTCAGCGCGATATGATCTATGAAACTTATTATGATCATTTTCGGTCTTTACGGCCGATGTTTACCCTAGGAGAATCTTTTCAGCACAAGTTTGCTTGTACGGCCGTATCTCGATAGTCGATAACAAGTTTCAAGCAATTTTTCGACTATGACAAAAAAAACAACTTTCAATCTTAGGGACCACCATCCCATGGAAACAGTATTTGTCCGATTCGAAAGCTTGTAGCTCACGGGAAGAGAGAGGGCCGCATGTTCTGTTTTCACAGTCATCTATTGGAATATCACGACTAACTCATATCTAAAAATTAGAGAAATCTGCTTGTGCCCCCACATGCTATAGCGCGTTGAAGTTCAAAAGTGCGTACAAATAATGGTAATTTCACATTTAAAGCGCTCTGCAATCCGTTCTATAAGAGGGCCGCTACTTTTGAAAGTTTTTAGTGATAAAGTAGCCATACCTCTATAACATATCCGAAAATCAGACAATTCTGTTTGTGCCCTCGGTTTTTATAGTAGATCAAATTTCACCGTAACATTTAATCTTTGATCTACTGTAGAATGCGGGGGCACAAACGGAATCGCGTAATTTTAGGATATGTTATGAGGGGATACCTACTCTATCAGTTATAACTTTTACAAGTTGCGGCCGTCTTCTAGAACGGTTACTAGAGCGCATCTAATGAGGTAGCTTCACTTTTTGAAAGAGCGGGATTTTCAAAATTCGTAATTTACATAAAAACGTTTAAATGACTTTTTCTCTTCAGAAAAGTTATTCTGCATACCACATCGATATGTTGTCATAGTTTTCATATCCTAGTTGTCAATTTGGTTCTTGCGGATGGTGGTCCCTATTTCAATCTGCTGGATTCTTTTGCTGCGCAAATGTTCCGAGTGAAAAAATGAGAGAAAAATCCCGCAATTGGGTGTGTGGCATTCCAGTGAAGGACTTTAACAATATTCCCCAGATGTAAAACATATCTGGTGCTGTTTGAGTTAGGATTAACAAATGGCTGGAACAGGTCAAAAATCAAAATCGCCCAAAACTTCGTAAAAGGGTTAACTTTTGATGCTGAACAAGCTGATGTCACTGATTTCGCACTCGGACGCCTGAGCGCGCCGATATATTGCGGCGCAATTTTACGCTTCCGGATACCATCAGAGGCACGAAATCTCGCGTAATCTAGTAGAATTTTACGCTCATTCTAATTGCGTTGTCACTTTCTCGATATCGATTTTGGCTCCAATGAAAACATCATCCGTTTAGATTATCTTAAATTTTTCATCGCTTTCATGAGATACTATCAGAGAGGATCGGTATATTTGTTCAGAAGCTTGGCAGCTGACGAAATTTTCTATATCCAACTGACAACCCTATGATGTAGTGCGTTTGGTGGAGGTTGCAACTTTGATATTCCGGAAGTCGAAAAACGGTTCACCGCTTCAGGGCAAAACAAAACGTGCTTGTGACGTCACAAATGATTTTCACTAATTCGCAACGAATCTTCTCGATTAAGAGCGCAATCGATAGCCCATCAAAATGCAAGTATATTTTACTTTCAGAACTTTTTTGATTGGTGTTCATGCAAACTAGTTATTTGCAAATTGCGATTTTGCACGCAAATATCAATGCCGTGCCAGGCCCTGGAAATTGAGTGCTCTTTCTATTTAATCGCTGACCGTGTATGCACACACTGTGAGAGTGGACATTTAAAAGTTGCCCGAAGTAAATTCAGGAAATGTGTGGCTGAAAGTCGAATAGAATCAGCTATCGATCGCGAAATTTTGGTAAGGTTACGGTACACGTTTAACTATATTTGGTCAAGAACGGTTTGCTTTGAATTTATTCGCGTTTTGCTTTACTTAGCGATTATAATTATGCCATTTAAGAACGAAATGAATAAAAACATGAAAATTGAACATTTTTTCTCGAATTCAATTTCGCGACGTACAGTATATTTACCGAAATTTCGCGATCGATAACAGATTTTATTCGAGTTTCGGCCACACTTTTTCCTGAATTTACTTTCTTCGGGCAACATTTGAATTTCCTCTTTCTCACAGTCTGCGCACACCAGATCAGCGATTTAATAGAACGAGTCAGCAATTTCCAGGGCCTGGCACGGCATTGATATTTGCGTGCAAAATCGCAATTTGCAAATAACTAGTTTGCATGAACACCAATCAAAAAAGTTCTGAAAGTGAAATATACTTGTATTTTGATGGACTATCGATCGCACTATTAAACGAGAAGATTCGTTGTGAATTGGCGAAAATCATTTGTGACGTCACAAACACGTTTTGTTTTGCCCTGAGGCGCTGAATAGTCTTTGGAAGTCTTGAATGGCACAATTGTGACCACCATCAAACGCTCTACAACATAGGGTTGCTCTACAACATAGGGTTGGGTATAGAAAATTTCGCCAACTGCCAAGCCTATCTCAGCCCACTCAGATAGTCTCTCTTATACTTGCTGTCACACTCTTCGCGGGTGTATCAAATAAATAAATAATCTTTTGATCGAGGAAGTTATGAGTCACAATATTTAGCACAGAAGAGCGAGTATCTCACGCTGATCATTTTTTTCTATATCGAACTAAGAATTTGACCCCTGCATCATGCATGCTGCATGGCCAAGTTGTGCTA
This sequence comes from Pristionchus fissidentatus, assembly GCA_036245785.1. NCBI lineage: Eukaryota > Metazoa > Nematoda > Chromadorea > Rhabditida > Neodiplogasteridae > Pristionchus > Pristionchus fissidentatus. The sequence goes on along the minus strand of BTSY01000005.1, from coordinate 23,361,301 downwards.
TAGTGAAATTTCAGAAAGAGTGCCAAATTATACAATATTACGCGTGATTCCGTGCCTCTACGGTATCCGGAAACGAGATTTATATGAAAACTAGTTTTACGCCAAAGCCTTTGCCGTTCCTAACGTAAACGGCGTCATTTGAGCTCCAGAAACAAAATTACAAGTAACTATCTCCACTGAGAGCAGAGATACCCAGTTGCAAGAATTGTGTGTTAAAATAAAGTACGCACATAGACTCGGTCCTTATCGAGCTCCTCCAATTTTGCCCGTGCAGCTTCGGGGTCTCGTATAAGTAGCTCATCTAACTCCTTCAACTCTTCCCTTCGCATAGCTCGCTTCATAATACGATGATAGCTGAGCAAAAGGCGTAGATACTATAGTTTTCCAAATAATCAAAAGTGAAATAACTGACTTCTTGCTCTTGATTTTCTTCTGTCGCCTGAATTTAGCCTCCTGGTAGCTCTGAAGAGATCTCAGTCGTCGCAATTTAGACAACCTAGAAGAAATTGGTAATCCAATACATAAAAGGAGTAGCAAAAAAAATCCAGAATTTGCAGAAAGGCGCTGAACTAGATCGGCTAAAAAAAAACTTTTAAAAACGTCGAGTGGTATGAGAATATTGGAGTGGCTCGAAATAGTCTTGGCACAGGGCTAAATTTTCGATGTGAAATTAACGACCCCATATTATAGTGTATTACGTGAGAGTTATGACTGCGCCATTCCGGAAGTTCAAAAACGCATATACGCCTCAGGCCAAAAAATAACTGTTCGTGACGTCATAAAAGTATTTCGTAAAATCGATTCGAATCGTTTCCATTTCATGTATGATCGGTAGCCCATCGCAATACAAATATGTTTTTACTTACGCAATATGTTTGGTTAGTGCTCCTACAAACCAGTTATTCGGCATAAGCAGTGGGCAAATTCATTGAGAAAGTGGATATTTAAAAGTGGCCCCAAGAATGATAATTTAGGAAAAGTGTCTACTTGAATATACTCAGTACACGATTGCAAATGTTCAGAAAAGCAAGCTTTCGCGTCGTATACAATTAGTTGTAACTCTGTACGTTAGTGAGCAATCCCATGCAGTCAACACAGATACAGTGGGAACCAATTCCATTTATTACGGTAGTGCTACGGCAGAGAAAGTGGAAGGGTAAGGGATTTATCTCCTTGTAGACTACGGGGGTCTAATCTTTAAGGAGAGATAAGGGTGAGGGATGGGGGATCCTAGCCAGAAGCTCTTAGGATATCCATAGGTAGAAAGGGTGTGTTGCGGCAAGTCGAAGATGTGGGCTGGGTTAGTCAAAAATGGGCATGAAACCTCGAAAATGCGGGTTGGTTTTGTCAAAAATTGGGCATGAAACCCCGAAAATGTTGGTTGGGTTTTCATTTTTTTCACCAAAAATTCTCAAAATGCAGGTTGGCTTCGTCGTTTTTACGTACCTTTCGACCCATGAGGATATCAGGCGTCGAGGGTACAGCATCCCAAGGAGCTTTCACTACGACAGTGGCAAATGATATGGGGTGTCATCTTTCTCTAGACGGACCGAGGAGTGAACTCGTCGAGGAGTGAACCGAGAATGAACGGGAGGCCATTCCTTTTATATCGAGTTGGATACAAATCTAAGTCGGAGAGGGAATAGTCAATGTCTGAGGACAAAGATATTAGAAGGGGTAAGTGACTGGTAACTTTCCAGTAACTTACCCACTTCTCAGCTCAATTTACTTGCAGAAGTACTCACATTTTGAGCGTTTCATGGCCCCATGAAAGCGGAGTTTGGCCACTTTGAAGTGTCTTTCAGAAAAAAGCGGAACAATAAAAAAAAAGTTGATTCCAATTTACTTGCTAAATATCGGACAGACAGTAGTCTAATTTTAAGGTTTAAAAGGATAGTCACGATCAGGGAAATGAATCGCAAACTGAAAAAGTCGTTTTGGGAGTAAGTGACGATCAGGGCTAAGGTGATAATGATTCAGGAACTTCGTGCTGGGAAATAATAGATTTCTAATATGTCCGAAAAAACTGACTGTACCCTCAGGTTGACATTCAAGCAAACACCCTGAATTTCAGTGATAGGAGGTACAATTTGCAGACTTTTGGGAAAAGTCGACTTTCTTACAGTATCCACACCACAAATCGACAAAAGACAGAAAAGTACATTACACCACTCCACACTTTTAATCATAACTACCTTTTACGTATTTTTTTGGCCATTTTTTTCTTTTATAATTTTCTTAAGTGTACGGACAATATTAGAAAATAATATTCGCGCCTTTCTCTATTTTATTTTAATTTTTGAAAAAAATGATAGTCTTTTCTCGTCCGTATCGATTGGTAAACTAGATTTATCTGCTTACGAATATCTCCGATGAATAATAGAATACGATTCCACTTTGATTTGAGACTGAAAAAAATAAATTTTAAAAAATTCGAAAAAATGAATTCAAATTTGGCGCTAACGCGCCACGCCACGGTAATTTTTCCTTAGGCTAATGTTCATCACTCAGAGAACTAGCCTCTCAAGAAGTTTGGGACAGATCCCTGATCTCCGCATTCTGGCCTAGTGCCGAGCGTCTGAAGAGATATGTAGGCGATCTCGGATATTCTCTTATAAGGTTTACGATATAAAGATAAGAAGTTTCCAATGGCATGAACATAGTTGAAAATGGATAGTTAACTTGTTTATGCCGAATAACTTTGACCTAAAACCTAAAAGTGGTTAAAAACTTTATTCGAACATTGGCACTGCAAGGCTCAGCATGAGACTGAGTCTTTGGCAAGGGGCGTGGCCTAAATGTGTGGGGCTTCCGGTTAAGTGTAAAAGTGCCACCAGAAGTACTCAAGTAAGTTATCTTGATTATTGCAGTAATATTACTTTTTACTTACTTAAAATTTGTAACTAACTTTGTTATTGCTCTCAAAAAAAGCTTAAAGTCCCTTCATCAACGCTATGTTGTATCTTCATTAGATTCCAAGGAATTTTACGAGTTAACGAGGAATAAAGTTAAAGTTAGTGGTAAACGAAAAACTAACCCCCCCCCGTCATTTTTTTTAAAATTAAAAATCAATACTTAGCCCGTCACACATTTATGATGTGTTACAGAAACCCGGCCGAAGTTTCCCAAAGTCGTCTATGAACTTTTGATGCAGCATTGGAGCTGAATTTTCGACGTTACGCACCTAAGTCAGCAATCCAGCTCACAGGCTGCACTAAAAACCCGGTGAATGACAATGGAAAATCTCGGCCGGTATACTGTAGCCACACCACAAATATTATGGTTTGCTAATTATGGATTTTTTTAAATCTTAGAATTTTTCTGCTTCTATTAAAAACATAAAAAGAAGGGGTCAGTTTTTGTTTCACCGCTAACTAGGCACCACCATGAAAACGGCCGATTTCACTCAAAAATTCTGAATTTCATTCGTTCGTGTGACTCGATGGTGCAGAATTTATGTTTTATCAGTAAAAAGACTGCAAATTGTAAATGTAGCCAGCAAATTGGGTTTTGCTTAAACTTCACCCGTTCCGTTTATGTTGGACACGCAACGTGCCTTTGAAGCGTCGCGGTTTTTCTGTTCGCTGTGTCAACGTAACCATCTTGTGTCAATTGATTAAAAAAATTGATCATAATTCGCGAATTCTTGCAAATTTATTTTTGATTCCTAGTGTATAACACTCCTACGATGTCTGGCTATCGATATATTCAGCTTTGTTACGCCTCGTTTGCAAATCACGTCATAAATGAAGTTGCTAATGCGCTATTTTCGCATCGTTCTCACTGTCGCGCCCCTACAAGAAAGTTCCTGAAAACAAGCTTAGGGATACTTTTCAATATGCGCAATAAGATGTGCATAGTGAAAAATGTGCGAAACAACTGCACTCAAAATTACAACGCAAAATGCAAGAAAAACGTGAAATGCATGTTGTTAAAACCTCGCCATTGCCGCGCCCCTACAAGAAATTTCATGAAAATAAAACTGGGGGTACTACTGAATATGGTGAATGAAGTATACATAGTGAAAACTATGCGAAATATGTTGCCCTTGTAGGATAACGAAAAGAAGCAGAAAGTTTTGTCTCTAGAGTATTGAAACCCGTACCACTACCGCGCTCCTATAAAGAAGCTTATGAATTTTACGGTGGAGGTACTTGTTGACGTGGGCATCGATATAGGAATAGTGAGAAAAATGCGAAACGGTTACTGTTGTAACGGCAAAGAAGAAAAGATGAATCCTACAAAAGATCGCCATTGCCGCGCCCCTAAAAGAAAATTTACGAATTTAACGATGCATGTACTTATCGAAGGGGGCAACAAGATAGACATAGTGAGAAATGTGCGAAATGGTTGCTGCTGCTTAGGCAATGATTAAGCAAAAGGACGAAAGTGCGCAAATTTTGAAAACATCTCCGCGATCGCGCCCCTATAAGAATTTGCGTGACCACATTTGGTGAGGTAGTTTATAACACGGGCAACAAAAGGCGTGGTGAAAATTGTGCCAACTCATTGTACATCAATAATTTTAAGAGAAATAATAATAATATTTGAAAAATATACGTTCCCGCATTAAGTGCACCACACGACGAAAAAGAAACAATTTACAGTCTTTGATTTTGGAATTCCCGGTTCGGTGGTCCCTACCGCTAACTTTCACTTTTTTCCAGCTCTGTGCAAAAAAATCATTAGACAATCCTCATAAATTTCTGAACTCGGACTTTTCAACGCACGATGTGCGCGGGATTTTGGCTGCGCAAGATGTGCGCCGGATTTCACAAGCTGCGCGCCGGTCTATTTGCCGGGCCTGGCTTTTCCGTTCGGGACCTTTCAACTGAACGCACGATGTGCGACGGAAGGGTGGGGTTCGACGCGCGATCCGTCGAATCCTACACCCATCTGTCGCACCTCGATCGCTGAAAAGTCGGAGAGTGATGTCGTCGATTTGTGAAAAGTATAGGAATGTGCTGACACAAAGAACGTCTTAGTGGCCACACAGGGGGCCAGGATAATTAACTTTGAGTAGTCGTGAAAAAAAGCTCTTTTTAACGATCAATTTCATTGAATTTTTCTTTTCCCGAGGAGCCTCGAAAATAGTCCATTTCATGGATACTTTTCCCGGTGGATCACGCAGATCTCCCCCACAAAAATGAGATGAGAAATTTTCAAGTTGGGTAAGGGAATATCTTTTTAAAATGTTCACATTGTGCGATTTAAAATTCAGCAGTCCCAGCCTGTTTTTTTTTAATGTTTCGGATCGTTATATTCCCAGTGTTACCTACACGGGAAGGCTAACGTTTTCTCTAAAATTATTTCATTCCTATTTCATAAAACATATGACGCTGTTTGCGTTAGGATCAACAAGGGTCTGAACAGGTCAAAAATCGAAATAGCTCATAACTTGCTCCTAGGGGTAACTTTCGACGCTGAAAACGCTAATGCCATCGATTTCGCAATAGGACGCCTGTGGGCGCCGCGACTTTTTGGCGGAAAACGTGTTTTTCAAGTAAAACTCGCTTCGGAGTGCTCGTACAGGGGCAAAACCTAAAGGTCTAGAACAGAATTAGACCTTCTAGTTAAAAAGTGAATTTGTGACTCCGAACATATCTCGAGCGAACCCGTTACCAAATTATAGAGAAATTTTTTCTGATCATTTTGATACATTTGTTACTCCATTGTACCCCCGGGAAAGTTATTTTATATTGCCTCAAAGGATTTTCGTGCGCGCGGAACGCGTGTGCTGACGCGGCATCCGCGTGGCCGAAGTGGTAGTGGTCTAGAACTTCCGAAGGTCAGTGGTTCGATTCCAGTCTATTGCCAAAGTGTTTTGCCAATTTTTTTCTCATCGATTTTTCACCCCCTGACAATATTGGCACTTTTTCTGAAATCATGAAAAAGTGATTTTGTCGATGAAAAAAAAATCGGCAAAAAACTTTCGCAACCGACAGGAATCGAACCAATGACCTTCGGGTGGAAGTTCTAGACCACTACCACTTCGGATGCCGCGTCAGCACACACGTTCCGCGCGCACGAAAATCCTTTGAGGCAATATAAAATAACTTTCCCGGGGGTACAATGGGGTAACAAATGTATCAAAATGATCAGAAAAAATTTCTCTATAATCTGGTAACGGGTTCGCTCATATGTTCGGAGTCAAAAATTCATTTTCTCGAAAACCAGGTAGAATCGTGTAATGTGGCTAGAAGGTCAAATTCTGTTCTAGACTTTTAAGTTTTGCCCCTGTACGAGCACTCCGAAGCGAGTTTTACTCGAAAGACACGTTTTCCACCAAAAAGTCGCGGCGCCCACAGGCGTCCTATTGCGAAATCGATGGCACCAGCGTGTTCAGCGTCGAAAGTTACCTCTAGGAGCAAGTTTTGAGCCATGTCGATTTTTGACCTGTTCCAGGCCTCTGTTGAGCCCTTGTTGACAGCGTCATATACCTGCTATTGAAAGCACGCAATTTAATCATGGAAAGAGTAATGATCAGACACTGCTCATTCTACCTGCTCCCTCATCGATCAGACACACACATAGCATGCAGAATTGAGAGGGTGAGACCATTACTCTACGCACAATACTAATTAAATAAACATCACCTTCCTATTGTGGCATTATTGAGTTTCTCTCGATTAATAAAACAAAAGTTGCTCACTTCTCCTTGGCTTCAATCACATTCATAGCCTTGATAATGTCTATCTCATCTTTAGTATACTCTTGATGATTAGACAAATTGCATTTACTAGTTGCAAGAACTGCATCCATAGCCTTTTCGAGAGGAGTTCTAGCCTGAATGTGTCCTTTACAACACATGTCGAATATATATTTCAGCATACCACGAATCCTTCATTTCTCGTAGCTGCAGTATCTATGGTAAAGGTTTCACGGTTAAGAGGAAATTGTAGATTATTGGCATGAACATGCTCGCTCACAACGGGTTCCCACACCTTCAAATCCTTCCTGAGCAACGTATATTTAAATACTTTAAATTCGAAACTGTAATCACTCTAGTCCTTCAAATCCTATTTTCCTCTGAATCTTCTCCACTTCTGATCGATGCAGAGGAGCATTCAAAGTCTTGTGAGGATTATGCGTTGCGATCTTCGCCTTTCTTGCGTTCAACGAATCCCTGCTCTTTTTTACATTCCTAAAATGAATGACATGATATTTAACCAAATAAAGGCGAACTAACTTCGTAGACTTAATAGCATTCAACAGCTCTCCAGTACCGACATCGTCGATACTCTTCTCGACTGATTTTTTTTTCAATTTACCACTAGTGATAACTGAGAGCAGCTCTTCATGAAGGACGTCAGCAAGTGCATCTTCTGCCATCTACACGCAAAAGTAAAACAGACAATAACGTAAATTTTAATTAATTTAATTTATAAAATAATTTCATTTTATGCGCGCGCATAAAGCAAATTAATTAGTATTCACGGAGCGGAGAGATGGAGTTACAGGAGGAGTGTAAAGATGTGCTCCCAGCACTCAGTGCTCGTGGGGTATACCTACGGCAGGCAGGGGTCATAGCTACTTCAGCTAGAAGACATAAATCAGCTAGAAGGCATAGCTACTTCAGCTAAGTCGAACTGAAGTAGCTATGCCTTCTAGCTTCTTCCTAGCTGAAGTAGCTATGACCCCTGCCTGCCGTAGCTATACCCCACGAGCACTGAGCAGGGATGGGCGAAAAATGTTCCGCTCTCTCGATTTCGCAAGCTCGCTCTCTCGATTTCGCAAGCTCGCTCTCTCGATTTCGCAAGCTCGCTCTCTTGATTTCGCAAGCTCGCTCTCTCGATTTCGCAAGCTCGCTCTCTCGATTTCGCAAGCTCGCTCTCTCGATTTCGCAAGCTCGCTCTCTCGATTTCGCAAGCTCGCTCTCTTGATTTCGCAAGCTCGCTCTCTCGATTTCGCAAGCAAAAGGGAAACCTACCTGGAAGCACGCTGTAATACGGGAAAAAGAAAAAAAGACTCACGAAATCATTCAAATCAACGACCTATGATCTGTGAGCCTATATGTGAGTGAGTATATCTTACCCATCACGATGAGATTGATACTCAGCTACCGGAAGAGTTTGATAATGAGTTTCCGGGGAACTCCCCCGAAACTCATTAGCAAACTCCTCCGGTAACTCCACCGCCGTTTTCGGAGCAGGATTTGAACATATGATCTCTCTGAAACCATAGGCCGAAAAGTCAGACCGAAAGTTTTAAATATATTTTACTGAATTTTGTCCAAGGAGAAAGACCTGCCACTCTTTAACTTTTTCGATTACTCCGATGGTACTCGTTAAAACAAAAATTTGACTTACTGGCTAACTGCTCGGGAGGGCAGGTTTTTTTAGATTTGCACTAGGAAATTCATTTTGGATAGTCGGGCAGATTCTTTTCCTATCGCCGTTGGTTTTCACAATTCGCCTCAGATTGTTTATTGATTGGAACAGTGGTAGCTAAAAAACAATACAGCTATGCGGACTCTAGGTTAACGCTTTGAACGCACCTTAGAGCTATGCTCTGAAACGCAAGAGCCCGATGCGGAGCGCAGGTCGTGCACAGGGCTCTTTAACGGGCTGCGCATCGGGCTCTATCGAAAAGAAGCCAATAAAAGAACATTGCCGGGAGTCGAACAAAGGGCAATGAAATGACAGGCTATCATGTTATCCACTAAACTAAGAATGAGCTGAAAATATAGGCCAAAAGTAAGAATATGAGCTAAGGCTCTCGTGCGGGAAATATAACGGGCTTAGCATTCGGAGCCTACGCTCTTATACAATAGGCCACGATAACATTGATATTCAGATAAATAAAGCAGTACATGTAGGGAGTAGGGGAGTTACCGGATGCGTTAGAGAATGAGTGTCCGGGGAACTCATTCGCACAACTCCTCCGATAACCACGGAAAAGTAAGCGCAAATTTGCAGCAAGAACTAAGACCTCGTGCAAGTTGCGGCGAAACACAAGTGCAATTATGTTCTTGCAGCCGGAAATTTGTCAAATCGAATAAGGGCCGAGGGTACTTGCAGTGCACGGAAAAGCTAGCGCAAATTTACCGCAAGAACCTGGACATTGTGCAAGTTGCGGGGAACACCGGCGCAATTATGTTGTTGTAGACGGAATTTTACTTGAACCTTGCCAACGCTCGCTTATTGCCTGATACGCAGATCTCGTTCGGGCAAGGATCGAGCAAATTGCCGGTAAGTTTTCTGTAGTTATTGTGTACTTGCGCGCGCCTGCGCAAGTTTGCAGCAAGGGTCGAGGGTACTTGCGGTGGTGTTCCCTGCATATTGCACAAGGTCCTTGCGGCAAATTTGCACCAGTTTCCGTGTGTGTTGTGCACAGAGACTCTGGCGCAAATTTGTTGTAAGGACCTTGTGCAATATGCAGGGAACACCACCGCAAGTACCCTCCACCCTTGCTGCAAACTAGCGCAGGCGCGAGCAAGGACAAAATAACAACAGCGATCTTACCGGCAATTTGCTTGATCATTGCCCGAACGGGAGCTCAGTATCACGCGATAAGTGCGCAATTTATTTTAATTTTTCAATTTGGCAAGCTTCAAGCATATTGACGGCTAAAACAACATAATTGCGCTGGTGTTCCTCGCAATTTGCACGAGGTACATGTTCTTGCGCGCAGATCTTGCGGCAAATTTGCACTAGAATTTCCGTGTGGTGCGACCGTAACGCCTTAGTTCGGTGTGTCAACACCCGAATCTTGAGTCAGGTTATTTCAATTTCGCATTTTTTTTGCTTAAAAACCGACTATTTATGCTTCGTTCACCCCGCATTTCATGCATCATAAATAGTCTTACAATATAAAGAAAGCAATTGTTTAAACGCTCAGTTAGTTAAAAGGATTGTTAGTTTTCTCTCTTTATTCTTTATTTCTGGTATATTCGCTCTTATGGAGTCTCTTGACCTTGGGATATGTACCGTTTGGAGATGCGCATAATTTAATTATCACAAAACGGAAGAAAGGGGCATGCCGGGCAATGATGACGAGAGAAGGTAGATAATATAGAAATTTTCAATAAATTCTATATTATCCTCCTTCTCTCGTCTGCTAGTGGACTTTCCATTATGGACTAGATCAGGAGCAAAATCAAAGAGAGGGTGAATAAGGTAGGTAGGAAAATTAAAGGAACTTCAAAAAGTGCCAAAAATAGACCTATTTGTTTTCCCGCAACTCCGAGTTTTGAGATCTCGATGTGCGACGGATGGATGTAGGGTTCGACGCACGATGCATCGAACCCTACATCCATCCGTCGCGCAGCTTGTGAAATCCTGCGTAAATACATCTTGTGGAGCTAAAATCCGGCGCACATCGTGCGTTGAAAAGTCCGAGCTCGGATCCGAGAACGCTTTGGTCGACTTTTCCAGAAGTCACTTTTTGCCGGTCCCAACTCCGGTTTGAGAATCCCTCATGCTCTTTTCTTTAAATTGACTTTCGAAAAACTGCCGTACGGACGTTCGTTGCAGGTGTCGGTTGTTGGAGTTTAGTTTTTCGTAAGAATGTTTTACATTGTGTGATAATTTTAACTTACTTAATAACATTATTATTTTAAAACAAATTGATTCTATAACGCTAAGTATTAGAGATTCTTGGAAAGTACATCTTTCGAAGAAGTTCTATCATTTAGTATATCGTTACTGTTGGTATGTACTACCTGCGCCCGAATAGGTAACGAACGAAGTGAGCATTTCGTAAATGTGCCATTGCACAGTTCACATCTACCCCTCCCCCCCCTCCCTCCGCGATTCCGAGCATGTATCCAGATTATCTTAATTATTTTATTTAAGGGAAAGGATTCTTCGGATCAAGAGGAGCAGAAGTTGATTCACTCGAAATGTTTATTAGGAGTACAGGACTACGCCCTGGACGCTCTCTCCTCCTTCTATTCATCGGGATTTCGATCGGCTTCTTCACCACGTATGTGTTACCCATATAGGTCAAATAGGGTTCCCGCAACTCGAGGCGGAATTTGAGGCCGTTTTGTCGAGCAAGCGCCGCGGCCAACATCAATTAGGATGAACAAGGGATTCTTAGCAAAAAAAATCGATTATTTTATAGTAAGAAAAGTCAATTCACCGTGACTCGGTAGCACAGCGTTTCACGAGTATGGGGAGAAGTGACATAGGAATGATCCCCCACGCGAACGGTGTGTCTACGGTGCTTTCCGCAGTATTGATCGAGCGCGCGCCGCTTATATAGGGTATTGAGAAGGCGGTCTGTACTCGAGCCGGGTTTGACACTAGAGGAGAGAGACGACGTCTCGCCCCGCCCCCTTGCTTCATCGATCTCGTTTCGCACCTCCCCCTCGCTTGACCGCGGCACAGAGAACTGCAGAGAGGAAGAGTACGGCGGTAGATCAGTGTCTCTGCGTCTCTGCCCCAATCGAAAGGGGAGAGACCTGTCAACCCCGTCTCGGGTAATGCGCGTAATGTCGTCGATATAAAACGGCCCGTTCTTTTGCCTCGCCGTCTGGCGTCTCTCTTGAGCGGGCGCTCTGTAGTTTTTTTTAGCTGTCTAGCCCGTATGTCCGCTCTCGAAATGCTGTGGGTAGTTTAAATGTCTTGATGACAATGGCCGCACTAGAGACCACCATGAATTTCTGAAACCGATGCCTGTAATTTCAGGTCAATCAGGGCTGCAGGGTCCTCTTCCTAGAATACTTTATAAAAAATAATTAAGCAAAAAATTAAGTTTTTAATGGACACCTCCCGGTGCATAAAATGTGTTGTGTGGTGCGACCGTAAGTCGTATGTTCGGTGTGTTAACCGAATCTTGGGTCAGCTAATTTCCATTTCGTGTAATTTTTGCCCAGAAACCGATTATTTATGCTTCGTTCACCCCGCATTTCATGCACCGCTAATATTTTAACCTTACAATATAAAGCAAGCAATTGTTTCAACGCTCAGTTAGTTTAAATACGAAATTGTTCGTTTTTCGCTTTATTCTTTATTTTTGGTATGTTCGCGCTCATGATTTCTTTTGAGCTGGGTATATGAAGCCGTTCGCCTAAGAACCGAGCAAGGGCCGGCACAGTAAAAAAAGTCAATTTTCTGTAACTCTGCAATTTGGGGTCATCGATGGTGCTGATGACGATAGACATACTCATTTTGCTCGTTGGCGCCAGATGACGTCGCGTTGGAATTGCATTTTATCGAATATTTCGATAACAGATAATGCTATTTTTTGCTCTCGTGTTCCCTTGGGCAGAATTTGACAGCGGTCACGCCTTTGCATTTCATTTTTTTATCATTTTTATAAATAAATTTTTAAAAATGCAAATTTTGGTAGAGCAATTTGCTACCTTGTTCATGTACACAGATCGGACCGGCGTGAGGAGAGGATTCCAAATATTTTTTTTTCAGAAAATTTTAACAAGAGACTTTCAAATGAGCTAACATATAGTGAAATGAAATTGTAAGTAAAAGGGGAGATCTCCCCGTCTTCTCTTGATTTCTGTGACCCCTTCTCTCCGCGCTCTCTCAAATCTGCACACTCTCGCATTCCCGGCTTATCCCTTCCTCTTGGGATGGCGAGATGGTGTGAGATACTAAGAAAGCGCAGAGAGAGAGGAGGCCACGGGAATCGGGAGAGAGAGGGGGAGATCCCCTCTTTTACTTACAATCTTTATTCACTATATGTTAGCTCATTTGAAAGTCTCTTGTTAAAATTTTCTGAAAAAAAATATATTTGGAATCTCTTCTCACGCCGGTCCGATCTGTGTACATGAACAAGGTCGCAAATTGCTCTACGAAAATTTGCATTTCTAAAATGTATTTTTAAAAATGAGATAAAATGAAGTACACAGGCGTGACCGCCGTAAAATTCTGCCCAAGGTGGCACGAGAGCAAAAACACCTGTGATTGAAATATTTGATAAAATGTGATTTCGACGCGACGTCATCTGGCGCCAACGGGCGTCTTTTGTGAAAAATGACATCAGCACCCTCGAGAACCTCAAATAGTAGAGTTTCAGAAAATTGAAATTTTTTGACTTTGCCGGCCCCTACCGCATCTGCTCGATTCTTACGCGAACGGCTTCGTATGTTACGTTTGACGATGCGCAGAATTTAATTATCACAAAACGGAAGAAAGGGGCATATAGAGAAATATGTACTTTTCGAGCTCGAAATATTCAATGTTCGCGTTAATGTTATATATATATATATATATATATAAAACTGTAAACATTAAGCAATTTGCCTTGTATAGGAAATTGCTTAATGTTTACAGTTTTTCGCGCTCGCGGAAGGGGTGTGCGGCGAAAAGTGGAAGGGGTGAAATTTCAATGAAAAAATATGCAAAAACTTTTGAAACCAATCGGAATCGAACTACCGCCGGATTGAAGCGGCATCCGCACTATCGCATCGGCCATGCGTATGCCGCGCGCGAAAAACTCTAAATCTTAAACAATGAACCACACAGGGCTTACACCTATTCGTGTTATATGCCAGATTGATCATCATCACGATCTCGTTCACAGAAATGCCGAATTTTTTCGTCTTAACGTGTTTTTCAACATTATTTCAAACTTATAATTTAAAGCATCAGGGTAAAATGTGGGTAAAAAATAAGGGTAAAATGAGGAGTTTTCGTGCGTTTCAAATAATTTTGTATTGAAAATATCAACCTTATCCCGCCATCGATACATCACGTAATTGTGTGGATTCGATAGATTATACCCAGGGGACAACATATCGAAAAAACTGGCGACTGGACTCGGCCTGGTTTTTGAGAAAATCGACTTCAAATTTTTAGGTATTTTTTAGAATATAAAATTTGAATAAATAAATGACATAGGCAGACGCAGCTCGTCATGGCGGTCATTTTTTATGTTTAGACAAAACTTCTAGCTCGTCTCCCTGAAGAGATATACTTGAAAAACCTTGAATATAGTCGAACTTTGAAAACGCATAATTATGCAAATTCGAAACTTCAACTCATGAATGAAACAGAAATCGATAGAGCACACCAAGGGCTTTCAGAATCTGTGAAAAACTAAAGTTCCTACTTTTTGCTGTACGGATTTGTCCACGTTTTTTGCGGTTCTTACGCGAACGCACTGATATGTATGACCCAATTGACATTTTATCAAATGTACTGTGATTCTTTTTAAGATGGCATTTGTGGAGATCTTCTTCACTCCCCGCTTTCGCTGAATGTCCTGCTCCTCAAGAGCACGAGAAGGCCAATGGATTCGTTCTCATTGGTTTGCGTTCTTTTCTTCTAAAACACATTTATGTCTGGCCATCCAGGAATCATGACAGCAGCTAAGTACGTGGACTCGCGTGCATTCAATGTGTGGAAAACTTGGGCCCAACACGTTCCAGGAAAGGTACGACCGGCTTCCCGTGGGGATGCCTCTGACCATAGAACAAAAAACTTATGTTCTTAAAAGTCCCAAATGCTGTCTGAATTTAACGTTTTAGGGTGAAAATCCGAAAAAAAGTCTGATTTTTAGAACTTTCACCTCAAAAAAGTAAAAATGATGTCTGATTTTTTTCAAAATTTTATCTCAAAAAGTTTAAAGACTGTCTGTTTTTGTTCCATGGACTTTTTGGTCTATGCCTCTGACGAGAGGATCGAACTGCTATTGACACAGTGAAATTTCAAAGTGTGTTTTATTGAATTTTTGATGTTCAACTAGATCCCTGATAGTTATTATGCCCTAAAACGGCTTCCCCGATTTTATACGGCTACTGTAAAATGCTGCCCACGGATTTTTAGGCTCTTTTGGGTGGTTGTACACAATTTCTGTGCAAACTTTCTTCTTAGAGGTACATTTATTTTTTATATGAACGCGAAAAACTGTAAACCTTAAGCAATTTCCCATACAAGGCTTTAACCTATTAGTGTTATATGAGACGAATCGCGAGAGAATAGACCACCAGAGCCCCCTAGGAGGAAATAGAAATTCATGGTCTTCAAAATGGACGAAAAAATTAATTTAGGTATTAAAAAGCAAGGCGGTTCGAACTGCGTTTACCGTTTTTCGATAAAAAAATTTGTTCACGAGCTGCAAAGCCTCAAACATGACGAAATAGAGAAAACACCGAAAAAAAATTGATCATATCTCGCTTCAAAATTGAGAAAGAAACTTTTTCAAAAAAAGGAATTGAAGAGGAATAGATTCTGTAAAAAAATTCCCATTAGGTCATAACTCTAAGTGTGAAACCTGAATCAGCCTGGTCGGTCATCGGCAAAATGGCCATAACTCGAACAAAACAAAAAAAAACTATTTTTTTTGGTTATGCGCAAGTTGTAGGTCATATATGATAGTATTTGGACCCCACGTATTAGATTTTTCAAGAAATGTTAAAAAAAGCGCTCTCGATTTAGTAGAGGGCTGTCGTAGTGACCTACCCAAAAATGACCTTTTCTGCTCTCCATTTTACTTAATTTTCTAAAAAAATATTGTAAAAATAAACTACAAACACTTTCTGGTTGCTCATTTGCCTCAGAAATGTTGTAATTAGCTGAAACACGAATGTGACGGGCAATATTTCAAATATCATAAAACCCGGTTTTTTCATGTTTAAGACCTGTCTATATAACTCGAAATTTCCCAAAAAGATGTTATAATGTCCCTTTAGTCTCGTCATGTAAAGCGACGCCTAATTTCGTGACATAATTAATTTTGAAACCTAAATTTGACAGGTTACTGCAATATGAACAATTCAAGGTATCCGTGTGTGTATCACACATAGGAATGTTTGTCTAGTGGTACTGAACAACTTTGCTTTTGAGTGCGAATGATTATCTTTACTTTGAAGCGAGCTACAGGACTCAGAAAGTGCAACAACAAAGATCAGCCGCGCGCTCTCGTTTCTCTAGCACTCTCCTCATTTCCCACACTCTCTCGCCAGTTCGATGTTCGGCGAGCGCAAAATGTTTTTGCAAAATAGGAATTACTAGCAATATTGCACGTAAAGGTAAATTTCGTCGTATTTTGATAATTGCAAAAGATTTTTGCACTCGCCGGGCATCGAACTGGCGAGAGAGTGTGGGAAATGAGGAGAGTGCTAGAGAAACGAGAGCGCGCGGCTGACATTTGTTGTTGCACTTTCTGAGTCCTGTAGCTCGCTTCAAAGTAAAGATAATCATTCGCACTCAAAAGCAAAGTTGTTCAGTACCACTAGACAAACATTCCTATGTGTGATACATACACGAGGGACATTATAACATCTTTTTGGAAAATTCCGAGTTATATAGACAGGTCTGAAACATGAAAAAACCTGGTTTTTATGATATTTGAAATATTGCCCGTCGTGTTTCAGCTAATTACAACATTTCTGAGGCAAATGAGCCACGGCGACCACAAAATGAATAAAAGGGCGAGTGTGAAAAACACGGTAGGATTTCACATTGATCAAAATATTGAGGGAAGTGGTGGTGAGAGCCTCGCTGCTGATCAAAAATAGGACCAGTGTGATCTGAGGTGGTACGTTACCAGCTTCAACTTACGCCGTTTATTGACTGAAATAGGCCATACTTTCCATGTTTTGTGGATCATTCCAGCTTTTTGGAATATTCTGCGTTTTTTGAGCACAAAATTGAAGCATTTTGTCTGGGAAGATGCACCGGGGGCCGGAGGTGCTGCAAATTCTGACACTCTCTGTATCTTGCTTTATAGGTTATTTTTCGGATAATCGAAGTGATTTCATTAAATCAGGTGCGCTGGGAAAGCTGATTGCGTTGGTTTGGAGCAAAAATATTGATTTTGAAAATATTGGTTTAAAACCGCGACGCAGCCGCAGCGCAGGTAGACCTCCCGGCCAAATCGTCCTTGTGGTCGCCGTGTGAGCAACCAGAAAGTGTTTGTAGTTTATTTTTACAATATTTTTTAGAAAATTAAGTAAAATTGAGAGCAGAAAAGGTTATTTTTGGGTAGGTCACTACGACAGCTAAATCGAGAGCGCTTTTTTTAACATTTCTTGAAAAATCTAATACGTGGGGTCCAAATACTATCATATATGACCTACAACTTGCGCATAACCAAAAAAAATAGTTTTTTTTTGTTTTGTTCGAGTTATGGCCATTTTGCCGATGACCGACCAGGCTGATTCAGGTTTCACACTTATAGTTATGACGTAATGGGAAATTTTTTAGAGAATCTATTCCTCTTCAATTCCTTTTCTTGAAAAAGTTTCTTTCTCAATTTTGAAGCGAGATATGATCAATTTCGTGAGGTGTGGTTTTCGGTGTTTTCTCTATTTCGTCATGTTTGAGGCTTTGCAGCTCGTGAACAACATTTTTTTTATTGAAAAACGGTAAACGCAGTTCGAACCGCCTTGCTTTTTAATACCTAAATTAATTTTTCCGTCCATTTTGAAGACCGTGAATTTCTATTTCCTCACCCAGGTCGATTCTCTCGCGATTCGTCTCATATATCAAATTGATCAGCTTGACGAGTTCTCTCATATTTGTGTCAATTCACTTTCTACTCTCTGGGTCATGCAGTTGAATTTTCTCAAAGAAGAATGGGACTTCTTCATGGCATTTAAGCTTCACTTAAAACCAAGACTACACCCGTCAATCGAAATCACTTGAATACCGTGAATTGTCTCAGGGAAGCCCGCGAATTTTAAACAACTGCGGAATTTTAAACAGCCCAGCATACCTGTAGTGCTAGTTTTGCTAGCCAACGACTAGCCGGGATGTGTTGAGGTTAAATACACTACGCTCTATGCACAGTTCTGAGTGCAGGTTTGGTCCAGGGGGAGCTCGGTAGGCGGCTCCAGGTTCGGTCCAGGTGGAGCTCGGTAGCCTGCTCTAGGTTCGGTCCAGGGGTAGATTGGTAGCCTGCTTCAGGTACGGTCCAGGGGGAGCTCGGTAGCTTGCTTCAGGTTCGATCCAGGGAAGAGGTCTCGGTTGCCGGTTCTAAGTACTGTCCAGGGGAGCTTAGTAGCCGGCTCCAAGTACGGTACAGAGGGAGCTTAGTATATTGGGGAATCTCTAGAAAGCGCAATGGCTTATTCCGTTGCAAAAGGATCGTGATGCTGAGAGCGATCGAAAAAAGAGTCAACGGAAACGCAGGATACAGTGCGTTCAAATAGAACACGTTCAGACACGTTTCCGACATGGAACAACATTTTTTCCTGTGATCCACCACGCTCTGCGTATCAATTGGAACTTTCGAAAATTTTCGATTTTTTTATGTTAAAACTCGGCAAAACAGGTAAAAACGTGGTTCACGTTACTCAAGAACGTGCTAGAAGAGCTTCTGACGCTTGCGAAAAATGAGGGAAAACGTATAAATTGGGAATTTGCGGTGGGGGTCGAACCTGGGGGGTTCGGATTGAAACTCTGGCGCGTTATTCACTTGGCCATGAAATTAGCGCATATTTGTGTATAAATTTCTAATGTTTTCTGATGGGTTATCTGATGGGCAAAAGGATCCGAGAAGATAGAGCGATTTTGAAGCGATTTATAAGGCTTCCCGATACATGATTCCGAGCCTCCAGAAAGAGGTCAGGGGCGAGAGAGAGAGAGAGAGAGAGAGAAAAAGTGAGAAAATGAGAGAGTCCCTTTCTATTTCACTCGCTCTCGTATTCTAAATCCCTGCCCGCGTGTTGAATTGTTTGCTACTCTCACCACCGCATCATTCCAGCTCTCCAGGAAGGGGTCAGGGGCGAGAGAGTGTGCCAAAGTAGGGGAGTCACTCTCGATTTCCCTTGCTAAGAGAGCGAGAGGGAATCGCGATTTCCCTTGCTCTCTCGCTTTAAACCCCTTCCTGTGAGGTTTGCCGGCATGCGAAATGATTTGCAACTAAATGTACGAAAATTTCATGGAATCAAGTGAAATCAATCGATAATTCACCTTGAAACTCGGAAAAGATGTTCAAACGCGTTTCTAGTTATTCAAAAATGGGTTTGGGCCACATTTGACACTTGCAAAAATGCGGCAAAGGACTATGCACCGGCGGGGATCGAACCTGAGACCTTCGGATTTGAAGTCGAGCTCGCTACCGACTTGTCCATTGAATTATCAATTTTTTGTAAGTAAACTTCGAAATTTTTTCTGTTGGATTATCGTATGCAAAAGGATCTGAGAAGATAGCTTAAGTTTGAAGCGAATCATAGCGAAAAACGAAAATGTCCGTCACGCGGAAGGACAAAAAAAAGCGCACGCACGCACACACCGACAGACATTTCAATTCCCTAGTAGTGGAGGAATTTAAAACTGTATTAAATTCAAAATTTGATTCTCCCGTCCCTTCTTCTTTTTCACCCTGGTGTTACACGCCGAAAATTCCCAAACGGGCCTTGAAATGCCGTGGATCTTTACTTTAGAGGGCAAGTCCCGCGCCCTTTCCCTTATCACCCCTATCACTCCTCTTTTCCCCTCTTGATCTCTTGATCTACCCCTCGAAAGGGGAAGTTGGACGGGGCTTACCCCCTAAAGTACAGAAGTGTCAAAAGAATAATCGAATCTACAAGATATATGAGGACGTTCGCTTAAGAATCGAGCATATCCGGCTAGGTCTGGTTCAATAAATGATTTGAGGCTATCGAGGGTGCTGAAGACGATAGGCATGTTCATTTTTCTCAGTAAGCTCGCGTTGGCGCCAGACGGCTTCGCGTCGAAATCACATTTTGTGGAATTTCTCAGCCCCAAATAAAGTTAATTGTTTGCTCTTGTCATGTCCGGTGCAGAATTTGATGGCGATCACGCCTGCCTAATTCATTTTCTGTCATTATTAAAAATAAATTTTAAAAATGCAACTTTCTGCAGAGGCAAAAGGACGCTTGTTCTTGTGCACCAATCGGACAGGCGTGACGAGACGATTCCAAATCTATATTTTGAGCGAAAGTTAACATCAGATCACCAAATGGGCTGGGGTATAGTGTTCTGAGATTTAAAACAAAAGGGAGGGGCAATTCTCTCTCCTCCCTCCCCTCATCTCTCGTCACTCTCCATTCCCCACGCTCTCTCGCTTTCCCGTGAGATGAGAGAGAGGACCGCCACGGGGAAGAAAGGGGTTACAGCGAGAGAGCGTGGGGAATGGAGAGAATGAAGAGAAATTAGGGGAGGGAGGAGAGAGAATTGCATGATTTACTTACAACCTCAAAACACTATACCCCAGCCCATTTGGCGATATGTTAACTTTCGCTCAAAATATAGATTTGGAACCGTCTCCTCACGCTGGTCCGATGGTGTACAAGAACACGCGTCGTTTTGCATCTACGAAAAATTGCATTTTAAAAATTTATTTTTAATAATGAAATAAAATGAATTAGACAGGCGTGATCGTCATCAAATTCTGCACCGGACGAGACAAGGACAAAAAATTAGCTTAATTTTAAGCTGTGAAATTCCACAAAATGTGATTTCGACGTGACGCCGTCTGGCGCCAACGCGAACTCACTGAGAAAAATGAACATTTACTTACAATCTCAAAACACTATACCCTAGCTTATCTTATCGTCTTCAGCACCCTCAATAACCTCAAATCACAGAGTTTCAGAAAATTGACTTTTTTTCTGTGCCGGCCCCTGCTCGATCCTTACGCAAACGCCTTCATTCCTCCACTTATAGGAAATGATTGTGTCTGTCTGTCTGTCTGTCTGTATGTTTTTTTTGTTGCAGCGTGACAGACATTTTTTTCATTTTCGCCATAAATCGCTTCAAATTCGCGCAATCTTCCCAGAACCTTTTGCACTGCTCAGAAAACCTTTCAAAATTTTAATATAAAAATCCGCTAATTTCATAGCCAAGTGGATAACGCATTAGACTTTGAATCCGAGATCCCCAGGTTCGACCCCCGCCGCGGGCAAATCTTTTGCCGCATTTTTCGCAAGTGCCAGAAGTGGTCCAAACATGTTTTTGAACAACGTGAAACACGTTTCCACCTGTTTTGCCGAGTTTTAACGTGAAAAATCGAAAATTTCGAAAAGTGTCCAATTGATGCGCAGAGCGTAGGGGATCACAGGAAAAGTGTTTTGCGATGTCAGAAACTTGTCTGAACGTGTTCTAACACGTTTTAACGTGAAAAACCGAAAATTTCGAAAAGTGTCCAATTCATGCGCAGAGCGTAGGGGATCACAGGAAAAGTGTTTTGCGATGTCAGAAACGTGTCTGGACTTGTTCTAACATGTTTTAACGTGGAAAATTGAAAATCTCAAAAGTTCCCAAGTGAACCGGGGAGCGTGGAGAACCGCGGGAAAAGTGTTTTGCGATGTCAGAAACGTGTTCGAACAGGCCAAGGAAATCAACATACGGTATCCTGCGTTTCCGTTGAGAAAGGCTCGTCAGGCTGAGAGCGATCGAAAAAAGTTGCCACGGAGCCACGAAGTGGCGTAGTGGCAACCCGTACCTGAAGCAAGCTACCGAGGTCCCCCTGGACCGTACCTGAAGCAAGCTACCGAGGTCCCCCTGGACCGTACCTGAAGCAAGCTACCGAGGTCCCCCTGGACCGAACCTGCAGAACTATGCATAGAGCGTAGTGTACGCATAGAGCGTAGTGTATTTAACCTCAACACATCCCTGCTAGTATATATATATATATATATATATATGAGACGAATCGCCAGAGAATCGACCACTGTGCGGCGGTAGAATTTTTTCTCACCAAATTTGCTGTAAAGAAAATTCAAGGTACTATCAACTGTGCTCTTTCTAATGGTGTTGTCCGATTTTCACGAAACCGCTAATTTTTCGAGTACGGGCGTGTCAAAGTGACGCTCCTTTGACATTTTACGTCGAGTGTGCCTCAGAAGAAAAATCATAACTTTCTTAAAAGTTAAGATATGGAGTTCTATTTTTTAACATTCGAAAGAGGAATAGTTTCCCCTCATTTTGGCGACCACCACGTCATTCCTGGATGAACGGTCGGTCGAGAGTGGTTGCTTTTGTGAAAATCGTCATAAATCATCAAATCGGAAAACCTCCGACAAGCCACTATGCGGCTTTCGTAGACCATAGTTATATTCAACTCCACCGCTAGTTTCAGCCGGATCGGCTTGTGAGAAAAAAAGAGGGCTGGTTTAAGTATGCTTCACCCAAACCAACCCCTCCGAAAAATAATGTTCTAGTATGTCAACCTATTGCATTTGCGGTCAAAATTAATCAGAATACTCGGAAATAAATATTAGAAACCATAAACCCCTAATAATCCTTGGATTTAATCAAAAAATTGACTTTTCAAGAAAAAATTGCCAAAAATATTCAAATGAATGAAAGTAACGTTTATATAGCGTGCCAGGTGGCAAATTTACTTTTACGGCGAGTATATGTTGGGACTAGATCCCCAAACATGCCTGATAAAAAGAGGTCAATACAAACTTGAAATATTTCAATCGGTAGATTTGCAAAATTTTGAAAAAGCAGGGTCTAATATCGCTTGTTCATTCAAGTTTGCGATTGCGCGAGGTGGACGCGCGCTCTAGCCTCCTCGCGCTCTCTCACTTTCGCACACTCTCGCCTAGTACGCACCTAATGAAGAAACTTGTCGTTTTACGAATATTTGATATACACGAATTACATGTTTGAACTCAAATAGCACTTTCTTGGCATAATCTGACAGATCTATGACCTCCCCAGGTGAGAGAGTGTGCGAAAGTGAGAGAGCGCGAGGAGGCTAGAGCGCGCGTCCACCTCGCGCAATCGCAAACTTCGAGAGACTTTAGCGCATTTCAACGAGCAGATACGAACTCACTTTCAAAAGCAAGGTGATCAGCACATAGAGATCAATACTGTCCCATCGTTAGAAGGGTATAGATCGAGAATGAACAAGCGATATTAGACCCTGCTTTTTCAAAATTTTGCAAATCTACCGATTGAAATATTTCAAGTTTGTATTGACCTCTTTTTATCAGGCATGTTTGGGGATCTAGTCCCAACATATACTCGCCGTAAAAGTAAATTTGCCACCTCGCACGCTATATAAACGTTACTTTCATTCATTTGAATATTTTTGGCAATTTTTTCTTGAAAAGTCAATTTTTTGATTAAATCCAAGGATTATTAGGGGTTTATGGTTTCTAATATTTATTTCCGAGTATTCTGATTAATTTTGATCGCAAATGCAATAGGTTGACATACTAGAACATTATTTTTCGGAGGGGTTGGTTTGGGTGAAGCATACTTAAACCAGCCCTCTTTTTTTTCTCACAAACCGATCCGGCTGAAACTAGCGGTGGAGTTGAACATAACTATGGTCTACGAAAGCCGCATAGTGGCTTGTCGGAGGTTTTCCGATTTGATGATTTATGACGATTTTTACAAAAGCAACCACTCTCGACCGACCGTTCATCCAGGAATGACGTGGTGGTCGCCAAAATGAGGGGAAACTATTCCTCTTTCGAATGTTAAAAACTAGAACTCCATATCTCAACTTTTAAGAAAGTTATGATTTTTCTTCTGAGGCACACTCGACGTAAAATGTCAAAGGAGCGTCACTTTGACACGCCCGTACTCGAAAAATAAGCGGTTTCGTGAAAATCGGACAACACCATTAGAAAGAGCACAGTTGATAGTACCTTGAATTTTCTTTACAGCAAATTTGGTGAGAAAAAATTCTACCGCCGCAGACCCCCCTCAAATGGTCGATTCTACCGCGATTCCTCTCATATATATATATATATTATCGACGCCCGAGCGCGCAACGAGCTGCTGTACGAATCGTGAGGTTAAATCGGTTTTGTGACATACAATAATTGCATTATTGAGCAAAAAGGTTTCATGGAAGTCACTAGATGAGTGGAAAGGGTATCGATACTTTCGGTGAATTACGGCACATTCTTTGAGTTCGCCATGTTATACCAACTGAAACATAGCTTACGGTAGGGTAGTTGTCATGTTGCTGATGTGTCTCATTTTCGCACAATGTATCGCATATTGACAGATTCATATATTCTGATCAGAAATTAGCAACTTGATTTACTGCGAAGAACTTTTTTTTCCATGCATGAGGTATGGAAAATTGAAGTTTTGAAATATGGACCGTAGAACCTCCCTTTAGGTCTTTTTTTGTACCGCTGGACCATTACGGAGGTCCACTGCCATCCATTACAGTAGAACTATCACAAACTGTTTTAAATTTTGGTCAAAATATATTTGCATACTTTTTCCCTTGATTTACGCTACTTGCACTTTTTCATGCTTTCTAAATATATTTGATTGTGGAACAGGGCATACCAACGTCTGATTATGCAACAGCGCATACCAACGCATTTGGGAATTAAAAAATATTAACAACAAAGCAAAAAATTTCCGGATCGGGGCATTCCGATCCTAACCGGATTCTTTCGAGGACCATCACTGAGTGTTGGCCCTATATAAGGAATAGCAGGTTGGATAATTGACTGGTCGAAGCAAAAGTGCCGATACTATGTGGGGCTTGAGAGGTAAATAGTATGGATAGTTGATTCGGGGTATTCAAGAGGTTTCTGGTCGATTGGCGTTGACAGATTTTGGGTACCATGCTTGGGGACCGAGATCTATGGCTCCAAAGTTGGGTACTTTTTGGGGCTAAAAGTGCCATTTTTGCATAGCCATAACTTTGTTCAAAGTCAATAAAAAGTTTCGTTCTCGAAAGAAAGAGCATGATCAGGAGATAAAGTCTAGAATCCATGCTTGTACGCATGGACCTTTTGGAATACCTGTGGAAGGCCGTTGAAGCGAGATATACTTGATTTACGACAGGACCGAAAAAACGGTCGAAGTGAGGGTACCCGTGACTTTCTGCCTATGAAGCGGGGTGAGTAAATACTAATAAAATATTAGGTCATGTAGACCAACCACTGGGCACCATTCGTACCCAAACTGGGCGCTGTGCGACCACTTTGAGCCACACAGCACTTGATGGCGTGGGGTACTAATGTCGATTTTTGCGACTTTTTGTAATTTGCAAAAATTCTCACGAGCGAAATTTTTTGTTTTCTGAAGAGAAAATGTTCTCCTTGAAAAGTTGGAAAGTAAGATCCTACGGATCTCACGATTTGGGGGGTCTAGGACGCCTCTGAAACGAGTTACGGGCGTTTGAAGTTGCCAAAAACGGATTTTTGGTGTTTTTCGCGATTCTCGCGAGTCGTAAAGAGGTGCTGGGATGCTCTGGGGTCGTTTTTCGTATATACCCACTTGGGGAGAGTGGATTGGTATCGGTACCATGTCGGTACCACACTTGGTTCGGGTGTCGTAGCCGGTTCAAGGGGGTCACATGATCCAAACATGAATCGGATTTGGACTTTTCGCGTTCCCCTGGTGTTGTAATCGCCCCCTGGACCGTTCTTAAGTTGTTTTACAACTTTATTCGTGGCGCAGTCGGTATCAGCATAGACTGGTGAACGAAAGGTACCGGGTTCGGATCCACTCGGAACCAAACCTTTTGCCGTATTTTTCTCTCACCGGGGTCGTGTACAAGAGTGATTCTAGAGTACTCTGAACCCGTCTAGAGTAGGCGTGGACATTCTGCGAGTCTATAAAGTCTGACATGAACTTGAGGGACGAGAGAAAAGAGACCTCTTCCCTCTCCTCTCCCCTCCTGACGCGCGCTTTCATGAGCGATCTTCGCGATAGCTCTCTCTGCGCTCAGATAGTGTAGTGGGTAAGCTCTCTGCCTGTTAATCGTGATGTCGTGGGTTCGAATCCCCTCCAGTAAAAAACTTTTTGCCAGATTTTTTATAACTTGCTAGAAAAACTATGTACACTTCCCAACGAAATATTTAGGTTTACCCGTAGCAAGCGGTTAGCTTGGCTAGTTGGCCCTTTATAAGGAATAGCAGTTGGATAATTGACCGCTCGAAGCAAAGTGCTCGATAGAATGTGGGGGTTGGAGACTAAATAGTATGGAGAGTTGATTGGGGGTATTGAAGAGGTTTGTGATCGATTGGCGTTGACAGAATTTTGATATCATGCCCAGGGACTGAGATCTATGGCTCTTGGGTACTTTTTGGGTCAAAAAGTGCGTTTTTCGCATAGCCATAACTTTGTTCAAAGTGGTCCAAACCCTTCGCCCCCGGCAGAAAAAGATAGAGCATGATCAGGAGATTAATCCGGAAATCCATGCTTATAAGCATGGACCTTTTGGGATACCTGTACGAGGTCGTTGAAGCGAGATATACTCAATTTACGGAAGCACACGAAAAACGATCCTAATAGGTGTACCCGAGTGATTCTGAATATAAAGCGGGGCGACTAAGTACTAATAAAATATTAGGTCATGTAGAGCAACCACTGGGCAAACTTTATACGCAAACTGGGCACTGTGCGACTACATTGAGCCACACAGCACTTGATGGCGTGGGGTACTAATGTCGATTTTTGCGACTTTTTGTAATTTGCAAAAATTCCACCGGGCCGATTTTTCACTTTTCTGAAGAGAAAATGTTCGCCTTGAAAAGTTGGAAAGTAAGATCCTACGGATCTCACGATTTGGGGGGTCTAGGACGCCTCTGAAACGAGTTACGGGCGGTTAAAGTTGGGGAACTGAGAATTTTGGTGTTTTTCGCGATTCTCGAGAGTCGTAGACAGTTGTTGGGATGCTCTGTGGTAGTTTTTCGTATAGAACCACTTAGGGCGAGTGGATTGGTATCGGTACCATGTCGGTACCACACTTGGTTCGGCTGTGGTAGCTGATTATAGTGAGAAAAGTGATGTAAACATTGATTTTTTGCTTCCCTCCATTCGTATACGGCCCCTGGACTGCTCCCGAGTAGTTTTTCGTGTATATCGCGATGGTAGGAGTGGATGAAAGTTGGTTCCAAGTCGATACCACACCTGGTTCGGGTGTGGTAGCCGGTTCAAGGGGGTTACATGATGCATACATGAATCGGATTTGGACTTTTCGCGTTCCCCTGGTGTTGTAATCGGCCCCTGGACTGCTCTCATGTTGTTTTACAACTTTATTCATGGCGCAGTCGGTTACAGCATAGACTGGTGAACGAAAGGTACCGGGTTCGGATCCACTCGGAACCAAACCTTTTGCCGTATTTTTCTCTCACCGGGGTCGTGTACAAGAGTGATTCTAGAGTACTCTGAGTGTGTCCCGAGAGAGTGTGGACATTCTGCGGGTCTATAAAGTCGGGCATAAACTTGAACGATGAGAGGAAAGAGACCGGCTCACTCTCCTCTCCCCTCCTGACGCGCGCTTTCATGAGCGATCTTCGCGATAGCTCTCTCAACGCTCAGATAGTGTAGTGGGTAAGCTCTCTGCCTGTTAATCGTGATGTCGTGGGTTCGAATCCCCTCCAGTAAAAAACATTTTGCCAGATTTTTTAAAACTTGCTAGAAAAAACATGTACACTTGCCAACAAATCCATTAGGTTTACCCGTAGCAAGCGGTTGGCTTGGCTAGTTATACGATAAACGAACACTAGAGATATAGTGTATTATCACAGTCGTTTCGTAGATATACAATTTTGTCTTAGACGCAAACCCAATGACTGTTTTTTGCAGAAAAAATCTAAATTATAGTAAGGAAGCACTTCTTCGCGCGGCTTAGCACATGTCCTGTGTAAACCGAAAATGGGGCCGGCTACCATGCTCTCCCTTGACACAGCACCTGTGCCGAGATCTATGCGTAGTGTATTTAACCTCAATACATCCCCGCTAGTATAGTCACATTACGCGATATTTTATTTCCTTTTTCTGGGTTTGTGGAATATGTGAGAGACCTTTTGGTACACTGAACGTGTTTATTGTTTTGGGTGTTATTCTTCGTGGCGGAGACGACTACCTCGATCCACCCTGATCTGCCTTTGATTCGATTGAAAGGCGTCGACGATTCATATCCTCCACAGAAGAAAAGCTTCGCTATGATGAAGTGGATGGCAGACAACTATGTGAGATACATCGGTTTGCAATCACATGTCGAGCACTTCCACAAGTTGTTGCTGAACGTGAAAGCATTTTGTGAAAAAAAGCGAACTAAAAACAATGAACTTAATGAATCTGTGCGGGTCGCGTGCGGTCTGCTCTGCCGACTGTAAGTTCTAAGCCATAAATTAAATTGAGCTCAAATTTAAGGCTTATATGTCATATACACCGGTGATTTTTTTGAGGACTTGGTTTTTTGGCCTAATTTTTTTTGTTGAGGACTTGGGGATGACGCAATCGAAACATTTTTTCGGAAGCATAATATTCTTTCATGCATTTTTTTCTGTTCGCCAAACTAATATAGCTTAGGAGGCCGTTTGCAATAAACTCGAACAATGGTCGGACAGTAGAAAATATGAAATGTAAGATAAACATTGTTTTCGACACTTTCGATGATGCTGATCACAACCAACGTAGAATGTGTTATTGCTCACTAATTCTCTCCGACCAGATCTATTTTGCCAAAATTCCTATAATAAGATCTCGATGTATTGTTTTTTCTTCATTCTAAACGAAATTGCCTCTTCAGAAATATAAATTTGTATATTTTGAGCGGAATTTAATATATAAGTTCTTCTGATTAGTGATGAAAATTCACTAGGGATAGAGTGATCTACCATTTAAGTTTGGGCACTCCAATCCATCGGTAAATTGATTTTTAACGAGAGGATCTTGCTTATAATGAACTCCTTCATCCGAGAATATATAATTATCATATGAGAGGAATCGCGAGAGACGACCACGCCAGTACGTAGAAATTTATGATTTTTAATTCGGCTGAAAATCAAATCTAAGGTACTTGAGCACGTGCTCTATCGAATGGTGTTGTCAGAATTTTGTTTAAAAATTTCGTAATCGCGTGAATCGTAACGAAACCTGGACTCTTCGGATTTTGGCCCCGTTAGGATAAAGTTTGAAAATCTGTTATTTTCGGTGGAAATATTCGTAAAGTATCTAAAAACACTATTAAAGTTGTTTTAAAGTTTTAACTTTTGTGAGAAAAAAAGTCGAAAAATTTCAGGGCCATAAGAGGCCGTTAGAGTCGGACAAACCTCGGTACAGCAAAAAAGTGAAAGTCTGAGATAACAACGGTTTTCATTACACATTACACGGTTTTCATTGTTTTCATTACAGCTGAGAACACTGGCCAAATCTCTTTCCATGCAAATTTGATTGTAGGTCACTATGGAGCTCTGAAGTTCACTGAAATTGACGGGTTTTCGAGTATATCTTGATTGAGAACAGACGAAACAAAAAAGTTCAAAAAGAGAGTCTACTCGAATTTCCATGAGGAATCTAATTCGCGAGGCAGAAAGGTAAAATTGACCACGACAACGAGATAAATAATTTAAACTCATATACTAACAAAAAGTGAGCAACCACTCGAGGGTCACGATCTGGAGCATACATTCAGTGTCCTACAAAAAAAATTTGGTAGAAAAAGAATTCTGCCTTTTTGAGTTATGATTTTTCAAACAACGCAATTCGACTGTCAAAACACTCATTTCTCGGAGAGAACGAGCATTTACATCCCTCACTCTCTCTGCGCGGCGTCTGAAAGTCAGCAATGAGAGGGTGAATTCATGTAAATGACCTTTATCTCCGAGAAATGAGTGTTTTGACAGTCGATTTGCGTTGTTTGAAAAATAATAACTCAAAAAAGCAGAATTCTTTTCCTACCAAATTTTTTTTGTAGGACACTAAATGTATGCTCCAGATCGTGACCCTCGAGTGGTTGCTCATTTTTTGTTAGTATATGAGTTAAAATTATTTATCTCGTTGTCGTGGTCAATTTTACCTTTCTGACACAATAATTAGATTGCTCATGCAAATTCGAGTAGACTCTTTTTTTTGAACTCTTTTGTTTCGTCTGCTTTGAATCAAGATATACTCGAAAAACCGTCAATGTCAGTGAACTTCAGAGCTCCATAGTGACCTACAATCAAATTTGCATGCAAAAAGATTTGGCCAGTGTTGTAAGCTTACTGAAATGCATTGAAAGCCGTTGTTATCTCAGACCTTCACTTTTTTGCTGTACCGAGATCTGTTGAGAATTGTCCGACTCTTACGCAAACGGGCTCATAAACTTATCCAAAATTTTAAATAAAAACATATTTTCTAGAGGCCCTATTGCCTTCTCATATCGACTAGGAGTCTCATCCGGGTACGTAGACCGGATGAGACTCCTAGTCGATATGAGAAGTACAACCTCCTAGAATGATTTTGAGAGTGCTCCTCTTTCATGGTCTGAGCAGTTTTTGTGCAATAATTATCTCATATCACATTTCGGGCACTAAATATAGATTGTATATTTACGATTACTTTTTTTTTTGATTTTAGAAAATTGTAATTTGCATAAAAATTAAACATTTCTGTGAGTTTTCTGTTTCAAAAACGTGATTCAGCATACCATATTGACATTATGTCATTATTTTCGATTAATAATAGCCCCATCCCCATTAAGGATTAACCTGGATTTAATCAAATCTAAATTTTTACCTTGTGCAACTCTTTTGAATAAGATATTTTCCCAAATATCATCAAAACCTTGACCTGAGAAAGAGAGTGGCAACGTAGACTCGAGCCATGAGAGGAGTGATATTCCGTAGCGCGAGACCTACGCATGGGCCGATTTTGCCTATTTCTGGTATATAGTGAGTACTCCGGCTGCATGTCCTGGTACACAAAGAACCTAAGACCCCATTTAACTTTACAGTGATGCATAACATATTTTGTGAAACCGACCGCTTCTCTACACTGCATCAGCAAGGAATGAGTTGGGACAGTTGTAACTGTAGTCGACTCTTTTATCTATCTAACAAACAAAATAGCGAATCCCTATGTTTACTTTGAACCGAGTTTTGATTTTTCAAACTTTCTAACGCCTCAGAAATCCGAAGAGTCCAGGTTTGGTTATTATTCACGCGATTGCGAAATTTTTAAACAAAATTCCGACAACGTCTTTCGATAGAGCAGGTGTCCAAGTACCTTAGATATGCTTTTCAGCCGAATCAAAAATCATAAATGTCTACGTCCTGGCGTGGTCGAGTCTCTTGCGATTCCTCTCATATATTAAAGCGACCAGGCAGCGGCCAAAACTGTTTATGATCTAATGATAAATTATTATTACTCACTATGATCTAATGATAAATGAAGAAAAAAAATAACTGGATCCGCACAACTACAATTCATGCAAATGTCTGGTTTTAAAGAATTGAATTGTGGCGTAGTCGCTACCGTAACCTGCTGTGGAGAAACGCCAAAACTTTGAAAATTCATAACTAAGTTTTTAAAAAATCGCAAAATATGCGGTTTTTAGGAATTTTCTTTAATTGAAAAATATCTTATTTTTTTCACTGCCTGGTCCCTTTAAAGTTACCCGCCATGGAAAAAATCGGTATTTGCTTTATTTTATTTTTGGAGGCAGATGGCATCCCTGATAGCGGGTTTGAACCTAAAAATATCCGGAAATTAATCCTGATTTTACTAAAAGCTCTCAAAATGTGTTGCCTAACTTGCCCTGGTTTTTAAATGTTCTTCTTTCCCGATTTTTTCTAGGGATACTGTAGCTCAAATCGACATTGAATTTTCCTCATTTTTGCGTTTTTATCATATTTTCTTTGTTTTTTAATCTCATTATTTATGTTCTTACTTTAGTTAGATCGCATAATCTTTTGACCACACCACCACGTCATTACGATGTTGATTTGAGTGTACTTGAAGCGTTTCTCAAACGAAAACATAAACCCTTCATGTTTTACCCCATGAGATTCAAACAATCATGCAAAGATAAGAATAATATCTTGATTAGATCGAAAATACTTGAGAAAATAAATAAAATAAGGATGAAAAAACAAAGTAAATGATAAAAACGCAAAAATGAGGAAAATTCAATGTCGATTTGAGCTACAGTATACCTCGAAGAGTCTCCCGATATAAAACGGCCCGTTCTTTTGCCTCGCCGTCTGGCGTCTCTTGAGCGGGCGCTCGTAGTTTTGTTTAGCTGTCTAGCCCGTATGTCCGCTCTCGAAATGCTGTGTGTGTGCAAAAACTTCTCACTCAAAAACGCATAATTCCATTTTCCGAAGGATGTTGAGTGTCAAACTTTAAATGGTAGATCACTTGAAGTGTCTTCCACTACCCATGTGGATTTTATGTCACAATACAACTTGAGATAATAATTTATTTCCGCTCAAAAATATACATTTTATATTTTTGAAGAGGTCATTTCGTTTCAAGTGTGAATAGCAACACATCGAACACTTTTTTTGCGAAGTTTGACAAGATATAATGATGAAGTTCGTGCACTACTATTTTCTTCCTGAAATTTCTGACGAACTACTGGAACTGTCTCCTAGCATTGTCCCGCACAGTTATCTCAAGGCATGGTTCTCAAATGTACCATAAATGGCATTATACTAGATGATATTAATGATTCAATATATTGGTGAGCTTAAATAAATCGAACAACCATATCCCCATTTGTAACCCCTTAAACCTAAACTGAAAGCGACAGAACCCAAATTTAGGTTGATGTAGCAACGACACTTGATTCCACTCATTAGAATTTTCAAAGCGTAAACTCACTAAAGAAATATGATTTTTAAAGTTTTTTTTTGTGATTTACAGACCATCTTAAAATTGGAAAATAACGGTAATGCTATAATGAAAACCTTTCGAGATTGGCTGCGTAGTGAAATATGTAATATTCGACGAACAAAAAATGCACGTACTTACCGGACAATCGCATAATCAGCATAATCGAAAGTGTCGAAAACGAGGTGTATCTGACATTTCACATTTTCCAGTGTCCGGCTCACGAAGTGCTTTTCCGACTAATTGCAAACGCACTCTTACATGGGAGTGACCTGAACTCACATTTCCCGAACTTTTTGATTTTACCATGGTAGTATACATGCCTATAGACTCAAAACCATTCTCAAAAGCTGCAAAACTCGCCTGGGAAGCGAGTTAGCAGTTTTCACGCCTCATAAGACCGAAAAGTGCACTTTTGCCAGCTGCATTGGTGGCCGAGTGGTGCAAGGCGCCGGGAAAGGGAAGCAGGGAGGCCCTGCGTTCGGTGCCGCTGCACGGAAATTTGTTTGGCTCTTTTTTAGCTGCTTGTTTTCTGGATTGTTGTCAAATTTGATGTGGTATTGGGTTTTTTTCACTTTTGATCTGTCGTTTAACGTCACAACTACTGGCCTCCTACTTTTACAAATTGAGTTATTAAAAATGGTTCGCAAGTTGCCCCTCGTTTTGTCGGTCTACTGCCTGAAACGTCATCCCACCATCCGGTAAAACTTCCATAAAGGGGTCAAAAGTGAAAGATTGAAAGAGAAGAAAAAGAGACACAACAGGGAAAACTCCAATTTGGCACACTCTTTCGCTCCAAACCCCATTGTGGAGGTTTGTAAAAGTAGGAGGCCAGTAGTTGTGACGTTAAACGACAGATCAAACGTGAAAAACCCAATACCACATCAAATTTGACTCAACAATCCAGAAAGCAAGCAGCGAAAAAAGAGCAAAACAAATTTCCGTGAGCGGCAGCGAACCCAGGGCCTCCCTGCTTCCCTTTCCCGGCGCGTTTCACCACTCGGCTACCAATGCAGCTGCCAACAGTGCACTTTTTCGGTCTTATGAGGCGTGAAAACTGCTAACTCGCTTCCCAGGCGAGTTTCGCAGCTTTTGAGAATGGTTTTGAGATAGTCTATAGGCATGTATACTACCATGGTAAAATCAAAAAGATCGGGAAATGTGAGTTCAGGTCACTCCCATGTTAGAGGTTTGGTGAAGTCTGCAAATTTTTTTTTTTGTGCGTTCGCGTAAGAATCGCAACACCTGTCGTACAGAAACAAGTGACTAGATGAGCATCTCACAGATTCTGGTAGCTGTTGGTGAGGACAACCAATTTCCGTTTCACTCATGACCTGAAATGTCTAATTTGAGTAATTACAGGAGGTCAAATTTCTGCTGATTTCATAGTTTTTCGAGGGTAGCTCTTCCGGGAGTTGAGTTACGACTTTTGTCAAAGAACAAGGAATGGCCGCCAAAACATGGCGCATCTTTCTGTGTCATTTGTTTATTCACATTTTTATTTTTAATTATTTCCGGAAAATTTGGACTCAAATTTCTCGAAAAAAAAACCAGGCCGAGTCCAGTCGCCAATTTTCGATATGCAGTACTTCTGAACATGATTATCACAGTCACATGGTGCATTGAGGGCGGGCATAGGTCGAAATTTTCAATACAAAAATTACCTGAAAAGCACGAAACTCCCTCATTTCACCCTTATTTCACTTGTTCGACGCGAAGTGAGCGGTCTAAAATTCGCACAATTCTCATTTTACGCCGCGCATTTCGCGTCGAATGATCGGAATGATGGTGACATAAGGGTAAAATGATGGGTTTTCATGCTTTTCAGGTATTTTAGTATTGAAAATTTCGACCTTAGCCCTCACACCATGTGACTGTGATCATCGTATAGATCATGTTCAGAAGTACAACATATCGAAAATTGGCGACTGGACTCGGCATGGTTTTCGAGAAATTTGAGTTTTTTTTATACCGAAGGATGTTTTGGCGGCCATTCGTTGACTAAAGTCGTAACTCAACTCCCTGAAGAGCTACACTCGAAAAACTATGAAATCAGCAGAAATTCGACCTCCTGTAATTACTCAAATTAGACATTTCAGGTCATGAGTGTAACAGAAATTGGTTGTCCTCACCAATAGCTACCAGAGTCTGTGAAATACTCATCTAGTCATTTTTTTGCGGTACCACAGGTGTTGCGATTCTTACGCGAACGCTCTGATATGTTTGTTAAAAATTACAATTTAGGAAACATTCGAAAATGTTTTCCAAATTTCGAATCCGAATTTGTTTGCCCGGCTTGAAAATCTTTTAAAAATAAAAAAAGGTTCTTTTTTACCGATTACAGTCTTGGTTGTTTCCCCAATGAAAACTTTCCGGCCCGAATGGGCCCAAGCGGGTCCATGCAATTTGTCGCTCGAGTAGAGAAATTTGAGACAAACTCTGTGCAGTCAATGAGCTTGAGTCATTGATCATCGGTTGTTGTTGTTAGAAAATTTAATTATTTGCTTAAATACTTTTAGTTTCGTTGAAAAAAATCATTGCAAGGAAAGGAGGGTGTTAGAGTTTGACGTAAAATATTACAGTATCTCTTGGATCTACCGCAAACTGATTTTAACCACAAACTTATTTTTCATAGAATGATATTTTCCAACGGATATAAAAATAATTAAAATAAGTTATTTAAATTTATGTTGACACTTACCGATGACCAATGACAAACTCTTTGACTGCACAGAGTTTGTCTCAAATTTTTCTCTACTCGAGTGACAAATTGCATGGGCCCGCTTGGGCCCGGCCGGAAAGTTTTCATTGGGGAAACAACCAGGACTGTATTCAGTTGCATGTTTCGTATTTACGGGATCATAAACGACCCTTGTGGGAATAATCTTTGTTCATAAAACGAGTCTTATCGAGAAGCTTTGATTTAAGTTTACGGTTTTGAATGTGCAGCATCCACGGAGTGTGCAGTAAAATGAGAATTTTTTTTGGAATTTTGGCAGCTCTTCACCTATCGTTTATGCCCTATCACATGGCATTCTGAGAGATAACATGAAAACGGGAAAGTTCTTTACAAAATAAATAAATAATGGCCTGATTCCTCCGTAACTATGATCGAACGTTATCAACAAATCTCGTTCAAAAAACGAAAAGAACGGGAACGATAGGAAGAATAAAATATCTGTTGGAACTGAATGCGCTAAATGAGGGTAATGTTGTTAAAATTTCGAAAAATTGATTTGGAGACTTAAAACCTAAGAATCCTGAAGAAACACATTTTTCTATAAGTTCAAGTTATTTTACGATGGAATCTGATTGTAAATCAAAATTTACCACTTCAAAATTTGCAGGACCCCGTTTAAATTTGAAAATTCATTATGAAATCAATGCGAAAAAAATCGATTATTTTTTCTTCAAAAATGTTTTAAATAAGCTGTGAGCATGTTTGGATGTATTGTGGTTATGTAATCAGAGATTATATACCATGCTCACTTCATTTTGATCTGAATATTCCACACCCAATTCAACCGTTGGAACTTGAGTTCATTTATGAGCATTCAGAAATCGTTTGAAATCTCTTCAAATTAAATTTATAGTTCAACAATCAAAATGCGCAAAACAATTTCTCGATTTTTTCGACTTGTACCCATTTTAGCATCACCACCCATTTTTAGCATACCCATCACCAATAGGGCATTTTCAATTTTAAACGGGGCTCCTAAAACAACAAAAAACGTTCAAAATACATTTTTTTCTTTCGAGAGCCGACTTTTAGGAATCATTGAGTTTACGGCTCCAATCAACATTTCGAAATAGTTGTTATAGTGAAATGATCGACCATACCTACGGAGGAATTTGTCGAGCGGGAAAAACGCATGGAAGAATAATGGCCTTCCGATCAGATATGTACACAATATGCAGCAACTTCGTAATTTGGCTATTCCTCAATACCATTATAATAATCGCAGATACATTTAACACACAGCCTTACAATTTGAGTCAGATTTTTGGCTCAGAAATTACAGCTTGTTGAATAAAGTTTCCAATAACTTATAGGCGCAACTGTATACCATCCCAGTTTTGTCAATATCGGAGATGCGCAACTTTCTTCTGACAGCGAGTTTAAACTAGTTTTCCTACGCCGTTACAGGATAAACGTCCATAGTGCGGACCTACGTACGGTACCGGTCAAAGTATGGCCCCAGAATTCAAATAGTCATAATTTGCAGCAAAGTTGAGATAGAACCCAACGATTTGGAGCATTAAATTGCAAATGAAAACAAGAATATTTCGCAATAATCCATTATCCTTCAGCATGATTCCATTTTAATAATAATAATTTATCTACGCCTGAGGCACAACAGGATTTGAAATTTGACAAGACATTTGTGGAAGATGTGGTGGGGGGGGGGAGACTTTCCGAATATTATTTGAAATGGCGGAGGTCTTTGACGATGGGGTGATTTGCCAATCGTTTCTTGAATATTCGATGATTAGGGGGGAAATTTTTTTTCTTTTTTTTTCGGCATACCATTTGCAGGGGTGCGGTCACAAATAAAATTCCATTCTCACATAGATTTTAGATACAGGCTCAAACACTCCTCAGTGATGATAGTATGTCTATTGATATATACATTCCACTATACGAGCCATTTTTCACTTTGCAAATAAAGCTGTTGCACTATTTCCCGTCACCTCCGAAAAAATCGGAAAATCGTTTATCTCTTGTATAAGCTGTGTTAGAGGTACTAAATTTTGCAGAAACTATGAGAGTATAGCAGAGTACGTTTATGGACTTGCTTTTTGCGAAATTTTGAAAAATTTCGATGTGCTATTTTTGCATTACCAGAACTCGCCGCTACATTAAGCTAAAAATCTGAATTTTTGCCATGCTATGTAAGTACTATCAGGCACCACTTATACTAAGTTACAAAGAATAGGAAATTTATTCACGCCTGTTGGAGTTGAAAATCCATCGAAATTCAGAGGGGGCAGAGCTTGGTAAATGCAGGCCGAGCAAATTCACTCTTTCCTCCTGAGTTCTGGTAATGCAAAAATCGCGTTTCGAAATTTTTCAAAATTTTGCAAAAAGCGATCGATCGAAGTCAATTTTTTCACGAAGGTACTCTGCTATACTTCTATTCTATTCTCATAGTTTCTGCAAAATTTGGAACCTCTAACACAGTTTATACAAGAGATAAACGATTTTCCGATTGTTTTCGGAGGTGACGGGAAAAAGTGCCAACTGCCTTATTCAAGTGAAAAATGGCTTGTATAGTGGAATGTATACATCAATGGATATACTATCACCACTGAGTGTTTGAGTCTGTATCTAAAATCTATGTGAGAATGTAATTTTATTTGCGACCGCACCTCTGCAAATGGAATCATGCGGAGGGAGAATCATGGACTATTGCGAAATATTCTTGCATTCATTTGCTATTTTATGCTCCAAACCGTGGGGTTCTATCTTGAATTTGAAGAAAGTTATGACTATTTGAATTTTGGGGCCACACTTTTGACCGGTAGGCGATGCACATAGATTCCACAAGATATTGCTGTATTGGTATGAAATTGTGATTGCATCCCTTTCTCTGCTTTTCATCGTTGATTGTGATTGTACAGGGAGACAACAGAAAAAATAGAGGAATAGAGTGATGAAACGGATTTAGATGGACTCATTCGAGTGGTTTGTACGCGCTGACGATGATTTGTACATCAAAGGGAATGAATTGGAGAGGCTTTTGAGGGGACTTGATCCTTCTCGTAGTCACGCACTCGGACAGGTAAGTCAGATTTCCATTTACCATGTATCTAGTTCAAAAATTCTTTAAAATTCGCGGTCGGCTCTGACGCTGTTATGTATATGAGGGGTATCACCAAAAATTGCAGGTAACTCGGAACAATTTTCAAAAAAAATTTTTTTTTGATTTCGATTAAGAGAGCGGCTCGGTAAGAATTGAGCACTGCCGGACATCCGCGCCAGGACTTTCGATTTGGCCCATCATACTCATACCATGGAAGTGTCTCAGGACCCACCCTATTTACAAAAGTACTCGGATATGTGCCCTGAGGCTCAAACCCGGCTCGCATATCGCTCGCAACCGACGAAAAAGTGATTTTTGCAACTTTTGATGTACATGAGCTAGGATTAAATTTTCTTCGGCAATATTTTAAGCACGCTCAGTGTGCACCGAAAAACCACTTGAACATTTTTCTGAGCGATTGGAAATATTTTTTCCGAATAAATTTTTCGTCATTTTTGAAATTTCTCCTCAAAGATTGAAATACAGCAAATAATTTCACGATGATGGGATTGACGATAGGCGACAAAAATATTTTGAGATTTTTGACCATGATCCCGGTCATGGATTTTTCAAAAAATATTTTCTTTCAACCTTGATGGATAAATTTGATACTTCTTCAGTAAATGTAGTGCCATGAATTCAGAATAATTCTATGAGATGATGGCATTCCACTCACAGATTTTTTCAGGATGATTTTTGAAATGTAAAATCGATTTTTTCGTTTCATGCGAAATGATGGCATGTAATATAATATCCGCCACCATGCACAGATTGCATAGTGCTATAAGCTGCATCGTGAAATTATTTGCTGTATTTCAATCTTTGAGGAGAAATTTCAAAAATGACGAAAAATTTATACGGAAAAAATATTTCCAATCGCTCAGAAAATTGTTCAAGTGGTTTTTCGGTGCACACTGAGCGTGCTTAAAATATTGCCGAAGAAAATTTAATCCTAGCTCATGTACATCAAAAGTTGCAAAAATCACTTTTTCGTCGGCTGCGAGCGATATGCGAGCCGGGTTTGAGCCTCAGGGCACATATCCGAGTACTTTTGTAAATAGGGTGGGTCCTGAGACACTTCCATGGTATGAGTATGATGGGCCAAATCGAAAGTCCTGGCGCGGATGTCCGGCAGTGCTCAATTCTTACCTAGCCGCTCTCTTAAACTTTTATATAAGAATACTCAGGACGCGAGAAACTTAAATTTTCGGTCCCAGGTCCGAAAGCCGGCTTTTAGGAAATTACCGGTTCCAATGACGGAATCGTCATAACTCAGATCATACTTGACCTAGAACGATGGCGTTAGGTATACCGAACGTATTCTATGTTGAAAAAGAGTATGAAAAACTGAAATGAAAAAAATTCTGCTCGAATAAGTGATGTCGGTAATCTTCTAAAAATTGTGTGATGTCTAAAATGCCAGAACAAGAGGAATTTTATTTCAAAATATGAAAAAGCTCCTCAAATACTGTCTGGAGAAAATAAAAAAGGTAGGCACTTTAAGTCGAAAATCACCTTAGAATGTGAAAAATCGAGAAAATTCCTAAAATCAAGTTGGTGAAAATGGTCCCAAAAATGTTGTTATGTGTCTTTGGTACCTAGAAATTCAGAAAAATTAGTTGCAGTTCATAGACATTTCTTTAACAGCTTGCAGCGGCTCATTGAAATGTCTGTATTCGTTCTTGAGATGCTGCCATGAGCATTCAATTCCCACTTGTCATGCACTGAAACTATTTTTGCTGAACTTCTATTTACCAATTTTCAACTATTTACCAATACCAATTTCAAAAAACAACATTTTTGGGACGATTTTCACCAACTTGATTTTCGGACTTTTCTCGATTTTCACATTCTAAGGTGATTTCCGACTTAAAGTGGATTGTTTCTTAATAGTATTTGACCAGCTCTTTCATACTGTGAAATAAAATTCCGTTTGTTCTGGCATTTTAGAAATCACACAATTTTTGAAAGATTATGGAAAATCACTTTTTTCGATTCAGTTTGTTATGCTCATTTTCTGCAGATAATATGTTCAATAAATTATTGTAGAATTTTTAAACCCAATGTGAGCGTTCTAGATCAAGCATGAGCTGAGTTATGGCGATTCCGGCATTGTATCCGTAAATTGCTTAAATGCCGGCTCTGGAACCTGGGGCCGGAAATTTAAGTTTCTCGTGTCCTGGGTATTCTTTCATAAAAGTTCGATATAAATCGAAAAT
Source organism: Pristionchus fissidentatus (assembly GCA_036245785.1). Lineage (NCBI taxonomy): Eukaryota > Metazoa > Nematoda > Chromadorea > Rhabditida > Neodiplogasteridae > Pristionchus > Pristionchus fissidentatus. The sequence goes on along the minus strand of BTSY01000005.1, from coordinate 23,320,861 downwards.
ATTTTTTGAGAATTGTTCTTAAAATTTTCCTGCAATCTCTCGTGATATCTCTCATATTATAATTGGAGACATAATTAGCCCAGTATCAATTAATTGCGATGCTCTTATGAGAGGAATCGCGAGAGAATCGACCTGGGAGAGGAAATAGAAATTCATGGTCTTCAAAATGGAAAGTTGTTTTGCAAAGCATTGAATGATTTTCACGCGCGCGGCATCCGCAAAAAAATTTGTAAAACTACTTTCCGCAGTGTTAAATATATACACCAAAATGATCATAAAATTAAGCTCTAGAATCTGGTATTGGGAATTTCCGCAGTGCGGCCTGTGTCAAAAATCGGTTTTTTTTCCATGAAACGAGAAATCTTCATGAAATGGCATTAGCTTCATTTCATAGAGCGTATAATTCTGATGAAGAGTTTTAGTTTTCCCGCCTGTTCGACGAGTTTCTGCGAACTTCTGAGGCAAATGAACAACTAGGAAGTGTTTCTAGTTTGTTTTTACAGAATTTTCTAGAAAATCAGTTAAAATTGAGCCCAGAAAAGATAATTTTTGTGTAGGTCACTACGACAGCCCTCCACTAAATCGAGACCGCTTTTTAGTACATTTTTCGAAAAATGCCACTTTGCCACACCGCGCCACTTTGGCGGAAACTTTGGCTGTTTTTTCTCGAATAAAACTCGCTTCGGAGTGCCCGTAGATGCACGAAATCGCGCACCTTCTGACAGAATTTGAAGCTCTATCTAATGGCGTTTTCAGATTCTCGCTATCGATGTTGGCTCCAGTGACAACATCAATTTTTGAAAGAGGAATTTACGTGTGGCAATTGAAAGTACATTAGAAAGAGCTGTTCACGCTGATCATTTTTGTATGTTACACTAAGCATTTGACCCCTGCATGGCCGAGTTATGTTATTTTTAGTGAACTCTCACGCGCGCGGAACGCGTTTACAGACGCGGCAGCAGCATGGTCGAAGCGGTAGTGACTTAGAACTCAACGCCGAAGGTCATTGGTTCGAATCCTATCTGTTGCCAAAGATTTTTGCTGATTTTTTTTCTCGAAAAATCGACCTCGGCCACAATCGTCACTTTTTCGAAAATCTTGAAAGGGTTGATTTTTTCGAAGAAAAAAATTCGGCAAAAATATTTGTCAACCGATTGGATTCGAACCAACCTTCGTCGTTGAGTTCTAATTCAATACTGCATCGACCATGCAGCTGCCGCGTCTGTAAACGCGTGAGAATTCACTAAAAATTGCATAACTCGGCCATGCTGAGGTCAAAAGCTAAGTGCTACATAGAAAAAATGCTCAGCGTGAGCAGCTCTTTCAAATGTACTATAAATAACCATACGTAAATTCTTCTTTCAAAAATTGACGTTTTCATTGGAGCCCATATCGAAATGGAGAATCTGAAAACGCCATAAGAAAGACCTTCAAATTCTGTTAGAATACGCGAGATTTCGTGTCTCTATGGGCACTCCGAAGCGAGTTTTATTCGGAAAACAAATTTCCAAAGTGGCGCGGCGCCATACCGGCGCCCAGAGGGTCCCGATTGCGAAATCGATAGCACCAGCGTGTTCATCGTTAAAAGTTATCTCTAGGACAAAAGTTTTGAGAGATTTCGGTTTTTGACCTGTTCCACCCCCTGTTGAGCCCTTGGTGCTCCTAACGTAAACAGCGTCATATTGTGCATAACCAAAAAAAATATTCTTTTTCTTTGGTTCGAGTTATTGCCATTTTGCCGATGACCGACCAGGCTGATCCGGGTTTTCTCAGTTAGAGTTATGACATAATGGAAAATGTTTTTGAGAATCCATTGCTCTTCAATTCCTTTTTTTTTTAAAGTTTCTATCGCAATTTTGAAGCGAGATATGGTCAATTATATGAGGGGTGGTTTTCGGTGTTTTCTCTATTTCGTCATCTTTGAAGCTTTACAGCTCGTGAACAATTTTATAATCGAAAAACAGTAAACACAGTTCGAACCACCTTGCTTTTTAGTACTTCAATAAATTTTCTCGCCCATTTTGAAGACCATGAATTTCTGTTTCCCCCTAGGGGGCTCTGGTGGTCGACTCTCTCGCGAATCCTCTCTTATATTGCTCGGCTTGTGAGCTCGATCACTTTGTGTGTCAAACTTGATCTCAAATATTAATTGTGGTATACTTGAGGCGGGTTTGGGCAACACAGCAGAGTACGGTCTTCTGGCATTGGGAGTGAGTGACAACTACTGCATGGGCGGACCTGGAGTAGTATTGAGTAGAGAAAGTCTGCGGAAGGTCTCACCTCATCTACAGGCATGTTTAGAGCATCTACTGACTGGGCATGAGGACGTCGAGTTGGGAAGGTGCGTTACTCTCAATTCTTGGGGGGGGGGCAAAGGAGTGGGGTGGCATTTTTTTCTTGAAATCGTGGTCGTTGGCCAAAAGGAAATGTTCCTTGAAAATATTGAGATGGGTATTTTTTTAGTGGGGATGATTTAAAATAGCGACATCAGCGGAAAAATTCGAAGTAATTCCTAAAATTCTAATATTAAGCCTGTCCCCTCATAATTCGAGTCTATGATAGATAAGAGGCTAAATTTGGTGGTATGCAAATTTGACGGTAGGTCACTATAACCCCTTGAAGTTGAGATGTTTTCTTGATTTTTGGACCATAATTCAAGAACCAGTGGGCCAAACGACATATTTCCAAAAGAGAGTTTTCATGAGGAAGATTAATCTGGCAGCAGAATTTGAAAATAGCGAATACTAACGATTGAAAATTTTTTATCTCAATTTTTAAGAAAGTGTACTGCACAAATCTGAGGCATTATGGAAGGCGAATCATTAATAGTGTTGTTAGCTCGAGTGTTATTCGTCGAGTGTTTGCTCGACGAGTTCATTTCTGACGAGTGCTCATCGGTCGATGAATTCGCGAGTGCCCGGTCACTCGTGAGTGAAAATGTGAAAATGCACTCTCGAGTGCTTTTCCGATAAAGCACTCGCGAGTGTCGAGTTACTCGATCTAACAACACTAATCATTAATATCCAAGAAAAAAATTTGGTGAAATTTAAAGTCTGCCAAACCAGGTAATGATTTTTAATCTGATCCGTATTTCTCTTCGAAGCTCTCTAGACTCTTAGAAAGAGTGCAATTTGCATGCGACATCTCTCTCATTACTCATTCTTGTTCTCTCATCGCCGGGTTTCTCTCTCTAAAACGTGAGTTCAGCGACAAATACGGCTCAGTTGAAAAATAATTTTGGCATGCATGAAATTGTACCAAACTTTTTTTGTAAGTCGGGGATGATGTACCTTCAAGCCTGACTATTGATCGTGCAATACACTTTCTATAGAAGAAAGTAAATATCAAATGTTTTTGATCGTTCCCAGGAACCATAAACAAAAATAGTAATAAAAAATGCTTATGTTCTTAGATTAAATTATTTACTTCCAACTATTTTCGCATAACGAATGTTTTGATATTTGTATTGTAATCTATAATGAAAAATAGATATAATATATCGAAACAAGAGGGAGAAAACCATAGGAACATGTGCCGCCTAGCGGGGTTGTATTTAGTGACCATGCGGCGGGGGGGGGGGGGGCTTTCGAGGAATGAGAGGGAACAAAGGAGCGGGAAGCTGAGCAAATGGATTAGCGAGGTAGGTCATTGGCGGAGCTTCGGCGTTGCTGTACCTAGAGAAAAAATTATTCGTAGGAGGGTCGAGAGGTAGGTCATTCGACTCGGCATAGCGAAGGGATTACGGTAGGCCGTGTGGCAAATGCGCCTACCTCCTAACAGACCCCCTAGTCGGACTGTCTAAATCTTGGCGATAGTCTTTTGGCTCCATTTTCTCCGTCTTAATTTTTTGTCAGGGAAATATTTTGGAATTCCGGGACATAGAAAAACTTCCGGAAATTTTGCGCACTCTTGGTGAGGAATTGGACCATCAACATCTTTTCAGGTGCATTCGAAAGCACGTGGGAGTTGCGTGTACGTGGAACTACGAAATGCAGGCTCTATTTCACAACAATCAGAGCACGTCAACCAAGGTAGATATGATATTTATTTACACGATGTGATGTATCTTGAGTGGCTGACATGAGAATGGCCTGAACTCACGTGGGTGGGTTCGGTTCCTCTCCCCGGTTAGTTTGTTTTGCTCTTTTTTTGTTTCTTGTTTTCTCGATTGTAGAGTCTACTTTGACGTGGAAATGGTTTCGTTAACCTTTGACTTACCGTGGCGCGTTACCTTTCCTGGCCTGCTACTTTTACTAATTGGGAGTAATGAATGAAGGCGCTGATACTGCACGTTTCCCTCTCTCGTGTTGTCAGTCTACTACCTGATGCCTCATCCCACCAGATTCCAGAAACCTTCCAGAGAGGGGTAAAAAATGGAAAAGTTTATAGTACCGGACTTTCGCACACTATTTCGCTCCAGACCACGTTGTGAAGGTTTGGAATTATGATCTGCCCAACCCGACATTTTGTCGAATGTAACAGTTCTGCATAATCAGATCAGCGGTGGGAGAATGCTATGGTATTTTTTTTCCTATCTGGATCCCTTTATGATTCCGGGCTGTAAATATAACGTAATCCACGCTGGATTCTTCCCATTTCTAACCGGCATCCAGAATGGAAACGCGCCCAGGATGTATCCCTGTCTGATTCCAGGAAATCCAAATTATACCGGGTTAAAGCCCGGAATAAAATACCAAAGTGAACTCGTATCATTCGATTCCAACGACAAAGAAGACATCGGCCGACTATTCCCTCCCCACCAGATCAAAAATAATCCTCTTTCTCCAACTGATGCAAGACTCTCGAGAGTGTCACAACGTGTCAGACTGCTCACAAAGAAAAAACACTAGAAAGTTAGTGTTTTCCGTAGAGTTTCAAACCCTGTATTTTGACATATGGTGTTTTGCGCTCTAACTTTTAGTGTTTCAAACTCTAACTTCTTGACTCCGCCCACTGCGCTCCCTTCTCCTCATCTACCGTATCCAGTTCAAACAGAGCGCATCATACTCGTGATTTCAAAGCGTTTTGTTCCTCCGTTGCACTGTAACCACACCTGTCGTCGTGTACACTGCGTGTATATGAGATATTGGTCATGATTATTGTAATAATTTATGAACACAAACAGTACAAACGGGGGAGGAACAGGAATATTGCGATAAATAGGTCAAATAGCTTCCAGAACAGGGTTAGGGGCGAGAGATCATTTCACTTTTCCAAACTCTCGTATCATACCCCTTTCAGGAGGGTTGATTGGGCTTTGGAAAGACGCGAAAAATTCACCTCGATTTAAGTTCGTTCGTCTGAAAAAAATACATTTCTGATTTAAAAGGCTGACTTACTTGGTCATGAAATAAATGCGTAGAATAATAACTGATAATACAAGAGAAACCTGAAATTCTCGTTGGTAGCCCACTCGAATGAGTGAAGGCTATCTACGGTACAAATTATAAATAAAACGCTCACCTTTCTCAACACGTTGAATATAAATAACATAAATATTAAAAATTAGATGTATGTGACCTGAAAAGGATCGATTGGTTTAAATAGAAAGTAAGTACCTGTGGAACTGCCTCTGGTTAATTATTATTTCTCTTGAGGGGCTAACACGAGAAGAGCAGTGGGTTGAACATCGCGGTTTTTCTCAATATTTAAATGTACACTCAGAGAAAAATTACTTCGCCATGCATGCGAGTTAATGATTAAATTACTTAGATTCTGCAGAGAGTGTGGAAAATGTGGAGAACTTAAGTACTTTAATCATTAACTCGCATGCATGGCGAAGTAATTTTTCTCTGTGTGTATTTGTTGATACAACTAAAACACACAGAATATAAGAAAGAATCAGCTAGAACTCATCAGTACAACAACCGCGCTTGTCCGGCAGATTTTCGAAATGATGAAACTGCCACTCCCTATGCTGATGTCGGCGGTTTCAGCCACCAATAAGATGGTTGTAAACAGCCGGCCTCCTAAATGAAAGACACTGACCTTTGCTGGAGCAAAACAACGTGGTTTACCTCGAATCTTCCAAAACGAGGTAACTAGTAGCTGGCCACGGGCACGAAGCACATGAAGACATCCAACACCTGGGCTTGAATCGATAAAAATGTAAAAACGGAATGAAAAGGCTCGAAATAACATAAAATATTAAAAATAACACAAAATTGTCACGAGCCGAAAGCCGGCGCGATCAGTGTTCCAAACTCAAATAATTAGAGTTTAAAACCCGTGACGTTTAGAGTTTCCAACTCAAAGACGGTTTAGAGTGACAAACACTAATATATTAGTGTTTAGAATACTAAAAGGTGTTAGAGTTTGAAACTCCTAGTGTTTTTTTCTCTGTGAGTGATGAGAATGTCCCATTAGCATGGCGGTGAAATTTTTGAAACAAATCCCAGACGACGAGTAATTTCTGGTGAGGAGACCGGTCGAAATGAGAGTGCTTTTCTAAATTGATAATATGTAAATGAGGTCAAAATTGTAAACTGGTCAAGTTGTTGGAACATACATTGGGCATGTTAGTCAAATTTTCTATATCGCCAACTGTCATCTCCATAGAGGAGATAGCTTCTGAAATTTTCTAAAGCTATCTCCTCCTCGACCAGACAAACTACAACAATGCCGATTTTTGTAACACCCCCAAGACCCGTTCCCAAAACTTGACCATTCCTGATATTTCGATTTTGGCTTTTTAAAGTAATTATATAATAATTTATTCAAATTTTGGCAATAAAATAATTTTAACGACGAGCAAGTCCGAAATCGAAAAATCAGGACTGGCCATGTTTTTGGAACGCGTCTTGGGGATGTTACAAAAAAAATCGGCATTTCTGTAGCTTGTCTGGTCGAGGAGGAGATAGCATTCGAAAATTTCAGAAGCTATCTCCTCTATGGAGATGACAGTTTGCGATATGCCAAATTTATCTAACATACCCAACGCATGTTTCAACAACTTGGCCAGTTTAGATTTTTCAATTTAAATCTCATTTACATATTATCAATTTATTTCTGAGAAAAGATGTTACGGTAAGCGGCAAGTGCCTGTGATGGCCGTGGACGAACTACAAGGCATTTTCCAAATTCATGCACGGTAGTGTTGGCCATTCGGCCTTAGCGCCCTCGAAATTCCTCCCCTCCCCCGTGCGCGGCTTTGCGAGGTTGTAATACGCTCCGCCCACAATTGCGAGGGCGCAATTCAGAGGTGAGGCTATGCGAGGGCGCATTTAATTACGACCTCGCAATTTTTCCTGATCGCCGATTGGCTCTAAAAGTCGATTTTTTCGCGTATTTCATTTTTTAGAAATAACATTCCCCATTCACAGAAGTGGATACTATAAGGGTGTCCCAAAAGTTTTGCGACTTTTGGTTTTTCAAAGATTTCGAACTACAAACCGTACATCCAAATATTCATCCATGGTGATATAAGATAACCTTGGCCTATTTAAGAAAATATTCATCTTGGGTAACGATGTCATAGTAATGACGCAATATTAGCGAATGTTCAATGATGCCAATTTTACAACCCCATTTTCGACAAGTTAAATCTAGATGAATGTGGAAGCGAACAAATACCTAATATTATTGTAGCGTAGAGAGTGTGTTCAGTAATAATTTAAAACACAAAACGGCGGAATCCGTAAATATACAAAAGAAATAAAAACTCTTGGCGCAGCAGGTTCAATATTTTCAACATTTTTAATTATCTGAAGTCTTGTTGGAATTTGTTCAATATAACATGGCTTATACTTCATTATTAATTAGTAGAAAAATTTATAGATAGATTGTGAAGCGATTTTCTAGAATTTTCAGAGATTTACGTGGGAAAGCTAAAATTGCGTAGGGATGACGAAATTTGTTGCAACTTCGCACGATTACGCGCAACCTTTCTTGAACTTGATTGCAGCGAAAATTGGAATTTTCCCACCACTCATAATAGGAAATTCAGAGAAATCATGATTTTCGATGTCTGAGTCCTGTTCATTAAGCGTAATCGCGCAATCGTAATCGAGGGTCTACTGTTCAAGTGGCAATTTTAAACAGATAATGAGAATTTGTCCTCATCATAGAACTATGCATAGCTCCCATCGAGAAAAGCAGCGGTGAGAAATAACTGAAAAATGAAAACAGTCGCAAAACTTTTGGGACACCCTTATAGATAGTAAGAAATGTTTTTTTTCCGCTATTGTCAACCACTATTGTTGAGTCTTCATTTCTTACTACCTATTTTCACTTCTATGAATTGGGGATGTAAATACTAAGAATAAAATACTCTGTAAAAGCCGCAGAATGATAACTTCTCTCTCAAAGAGTTAATAAAGCTTGAATTGAAATAATTATATTAACTCATTGCACAAGATTCAGGAGGTGATCAAAAATTCACAGAACATCCCAATCACATTTGCCCACAGTTCCTTGGAATTGGATTTTTCGATTACGACCTAATAATCGAATTATGAAATTATTTATCTCAAATTCGGCTTCATTCGGCCCATCTCTCTGCTGACACTCACCCTCTTACCCGTGACATCCTAAAGCGAGTCGAGACGTCTGTCGATGAGTCGGAGACACTCACCCAGACAGGTCTCAGGAAAGGGTTTAATACTCTCGACAATCTGCACGCTCTACCTCGGATGCGTTGACTTCAAGAAGGCCTTCGACTGTGTGGAATGGAATGCAGTGTGGCACGCACTCTACTCGTTTGGAGTCCACCCCACTCGTCGATCTCCTACGCCGCCTCTACGAGTCCTCTTCCATCCTCATCCGAGTCAACGAGGACCTGCCAGGGAGATACTCTTTATCTCCGTCTCTTCAACGCGGAGCAGAAAGTGCTGTGGACGGCATCCGGATCGACGGACGCCATCTCATCGGGAGTAGGCGGACGACGTTGCCCTTATCGCCAAATCTCGACCGGAACTGGAGAAGATGATGTGAAAGCTCATGGAAGCGTGCGCACGAGTCAGTATCGAAGTAAATGCCTCCAAAACGTTTCTCCTCACATCCTGTAGCGCGACCCGCGCACCCATTACCATCAACGGTCAAGTATTTAAATTCGTTTTGCCACATATCTCGGCGGAAGAATTTCCCTTCCCCTGGACCCTCCGAAGAAGTGGAATACAAGATTCGTCTTGGTTGGGCTGCTTGGAGCACACTCCACCACCTGCTTGCGTCGCATTCACCCATGAGGACTAAGAGGAGGCTCTTCGACAGCTGCATCTTACCTACCGTACTCTACGGCAGCGAGGTGTGGGCTTTGAGATCAAGTGACAAAGAGCGCCTCGATGTCACCCTGAGGAAGATGGAACGTCAGATGAATGGAGTCACTCTTCTGGATCGAGTGAGGAACGAGCGACTACGAGAAATCACCCAAATTCGAGACTGGAATAAGGAGGCACTCTAACGGAAAGCGAAATGGGCCTTGAAGATAAGGCGAATGGAAATGGACGCGGGCAACTATGATGTGGACCCCCCCTACAACTGGAAACGCCCCCAAGGCCACCTCAATACCCGATGGAGAGATGACCATTTAACGAGCAATCGGGACCCAATGGTGGAATACAACTTATGAAAAAGTTCGGCCCATCCTCATTAGAGCTCCGAAAACGAGTCCTCGTTTACTCCCTCATTCGTGGCCTCGTTTTCGTCGAGTGGTTGGTGGGGGGATAAAATGAGTGCTCGTTGTCTCAACGAGTGTCAAATTTCGCGAGGCCTCGACACATTTCAACTCTTTGGTGGTCGAGTCGAGCGGTTGTATTGACACCGCGAATGTATGGATAGGCCTATTCCAATCGTCTTCCAACCGATCATTTCAACTGCTGTTGTAGTGTAATGGTTAGGAGATTGGAATTGTAAAGGATGTGGGTTCGTTGCTTATTTGCTTTTTGTCAATCGTTTTGCCATGAATTCGAAAAAAAATCTCAGAATATCCAATAAAAAAATGCTCAAATGATAAGATGCTAACCAAACGTCATTCGATGTATTATTCTGGGATGAGTAAACTACCAAATTTTCGTGAAAATAATTGGCAAAACGATTGAAAAAAAATAGGCAACGTCTTAACAATTCCAATTTCCTAACCATTCCACTACAACGCCACTTGCAATGAGTAGGTGGAAGACGATTGGAATAGGCCTATCAACACATTGGTGGTGTCAGAACAACCGCTCGACTCGACCAACAAAAAGTTGAAATGTCTCGAAGCCTCGCGAAATTTGACACTCGTTGAGACAACGAGCACCCATATTATCCACCAACCACTCGACGAAAACGAGGCCTCGGTTGCGAATTGTATCGAGTGCTCGCTTGTTTTCGGAACTCTAATCCTCATATTAGCACTATTGCCTGACATGATAAATAATTGAATTGAATTGAAACGACCAAATAATTTTTTGTGGTTTCTCCGAAGTTTCGTAATTTGATGGTTAAAATTGACATGTATTCAATACTTCTAACTGTATTGTGTTCATGCCTGTGCGAGATGGTCAGTTGACATACACTTACCTCGAAATATACGGGTCCCCGGCTCAATTTTGTTAAATATTCCGACGCTATTTATGAGGGGTGGCAGGGAAAATTCAAAGTGAAAAGTACGGGTAGCCGCATTATTCCGTTATTTTCTGAGGAAAATCGAAAAATCTACGGGTCCCCACTCCAGTTATGACAGTCCACTGGATCGGCGCTCAGGTATGATTGTGTTATTTTTTCTCGAATGTCCTAAAGACTATTATTTCCGAAAGGTTTTTAGTGTCTCCTTCTGTTCTCCTCACGACTCCCAAATATTGAGGCATTTATCTAGACCATTTTATTTTTTGTTTGTTTTTTTCTTCTTCTTTGGCATTCGTTCTTTGTTCATCGTTCTTGCAGATATTGTATAGGTTGCTTTGCAGGCATACTCGGGATCATTGGACGAAGTGAAGTCTGCAATCACTCTTCATCCCATCAAAGAACCCTCCATTATGAGAAGAGTTCACTCATACGTTCGAATAAGTCACCTAAATAATCTGAGAGAGAAGAGAGCACAACTTCTTTCGGAGACGAGCAGTTCTCCCTCAATTTCACTCCAGCGGGTGAGGACCGAACACAGATAAAATATGAGGGGAACCGCGAGGACTTGAGCACGCCAATAATGTTTTTTTCCCATAATTTGTCTGGAAATTTGCTCTCTAAATGAGACTTTTTTGAAACAATATTTACAAATTCGAGAAAAACGAAAAATCGACTATCCTGATGCCAAAGCATTAGGACATACTTTTCCATTTTGGTGTACGTCTTTTTTATTAATTCTTTTGTAAACAGCCTCATATCTCTGGTATTCTGAGAGATAGCTGGTGCCATTTGACAAAACATACACTGTGGCCCAATTACTTTGTAATCAAGTAGATCACCCCACAAAATTAAATAGCAATATAATTTGAAGCAGTTAACTATTTCATGCCTAATACTCCCTACCAGAAAAAAATATTTTAAAGAATTCTTAACTTTGTTCAATGTTTTTCAAAATCATTATTCTAAAATTCTAATGAACCGGTTTGGCGAGTGTGGAGTACAAAATCACACGATACATTGTTTGGAAAAATGTCTAAAATAGGAAAATCGGAAATTTAACTTCGGGAGTAAAAAAAGGAAACCCACGAGAACCTTTTTTCAGAACAAACGATAATACCCGAAAAAATGGGAGCAAAGACCTGAAATAGAAAAAATGAACTTGGATTTCATCATGAAATATCCATGTATAACCTGAATTGTTTTAATATAGTTTGCATTGTTCTGGCACACAGTCTTCCACACCTGTCGCTTTTGGGACATTCGGTTTTTGAACTCATTGATGTGCATGTCAGCGGGAAGTCAAATTGAGAGCGAAGCAGACGCGTTGCTTGATCTTTGGACCGGCCATGCTAAACTCGAGTGATGCTATGTGAAGAAGAGCCGTGGAAATCAGAGACGTTGTCGCTAATCTGCGTACGCTGTATATAACATAGCTGGAGAGCGCGATTTACGCGAGACGGGGTTGAGAGTAGCAGAGAAAGGGGCGGAGAGAGCGGATGTCTCTCGTTTCTCTGCGGGCTCTACTCTCTCGCCCTCCATAACTGACCGGGAAACGCTGTGTAGCGGCATCCTAAATGTTCATAGACTTCTTAATTATTTGGGTGTGAATATGGGTCCTACGATTGCGCACATACGTGTCCAAGCCGCCGGCCCCGCAGTGCCTACCAAGAATTCTCTTGGTAGGCACTGCGGGAGGTCATGGTCCAAAATGGGTCCGAGGTCGACTTTGTCAAACCCTGTGGTAAAGTGGCCTGTGGTAACTTAACCGCCGGGGTCCCGCAACGAAAAAAAGTACCGTAACCAATGGTATCGTAGAGGTAGGCCTCGAGTAGTAAATAATCGGACGGCATACGGTGGTCTCGACACGACTTTGCCGATACCGTAACCGTCTACAGTATGCCCGAATTTAAAATTGAGCCTATTCGCTCGGTATTCGTTGCATGATCTAGGGTTCGAGTAGAAATTAATCGGGCGGCATACGGTGGTCTCGGCACGACATTACCGATACCGTAACCGTCTACAGTATGCCCACACGGTAAAATCAATACAGCATACCCCTGTATTGATTTCCTGCTCGAGGTCTACCGCCTACAAAAATCGCGAGAAGATATTATCAATTTCATTAATTGGTCATACTGTAACCTCGCTACAGTAACCCTGGGTATGGTAGGGAAGAAACAGCATACCCACCAAGCAATGGCTACTCGAGCCCTACCTCCCACAAAAAGGGGTAGCCAAGCAATGGCTACCCCAGGTCCACCTCCTGTAAAAATCCCGAGTCGATTGGCCCAATTTGAAATTTCAGCATACTGGAGACGGTTACGGTATCGGCAATGTCGTGCCGAGACCACCGTATGACGCCCGATTAATTTCTACTCGAATCCTAGCTCATGCAACGAATACCGAGCGAATAGGCTCAATTTGAAATTTGGGCATACTGTAGACGGTTACCATATCGGCAATGTCGTGTCGAGACCACCGTATGCCGTCCGATTAAATACTACTCGAGGCCTACCTCATGCAACGTATAACGGGTCAATATTCTCAATTTCGTATTTCCGGACTACGGTACCATGGGTTACGGTACTTTTTTTTCGTTGCGGGACCCCGGCTGTTAAGTTACCATAGGCCACTTTGGGTTTGACAAAGTCAACCTCGGACCCATTTTGGACCATGACCTGCCGCAGTGCCTACCAAGAGAATTCTTGGTAGGCACTGCGGGGCCGGCGGCTTTGGACATTGCGCATGAACAATTTAAAACGCGTTCTCTGTTAGAACAACGGACGGGTCCGCACAACTCATTCAAAGTGGTCATCGCGGAGTCAAACTTTTTCCAAGGATACTTTTGGGTACAAAGTGAATTTTAAACGTCACAAATATGCAAAATCTCAACTTTTGAAAAATCGATATTTTTGTAAGAAAAATTTTTTTTTCTAAATTTTTTTTATTTTGCTTTTGTCTTTTAAAAAAAAGAGCATCAAAAGTTATGCGTAAATCCGAAGTTTGATGAGAATTGGACCACTGGGAGCGAAAATGGGAGATCGCACACATAGAATTATGACGTTTTTCGGAATCGAAAGCAAGCGCGTTAGCCACTTGGCCATGGATTTTGTTTTGAATTTTTTCGTTGAGCAAGTTACTCTTGTGGAGATGAATGTGATGGCGAAGGAACTGAGTCGATAGCTCTATCCGTTCGCGATATATTTGCCGTGACGGACGGACAGACATACAGCAAAACCTACAGACCAGGGTTAGAGCGAGAGAGTATGCTAAATTGAGAGAGTCCCTCTCGATTTCACACGCTCTCTCACTCCAAAGGCCTTTCTGTAAGGTTGACCGGTCTGTGGAATGACGTGACAGACAGACAGACGTTCTGAAATAATAGTCTTTAGGAGTTTCTGGGTCTGCGATTATCGATTTTCGCTCCTAGTGGTTCAGTCGTCCTGAAATCATAGATTCAGACATAACTTTTTATGCTCTTTCAAATATCATACATGTGATTTAATTTTAGACTCTGGAAAAAGTTTTCTACGCATTTCAAGATTGTATCGCATTTCTGGATGGTCACGGTTTAGTCAGTGTACGAGTACTTTTACACCGAAAATGTTGAGTTCTGAGTCTTCCATTTTAGTCTACGATAGAAAATACATAATATATGTCGGATTCATGATGGGCAAATCATAGGAACAATTTTATCCAAAATAAAATTTCACAAAAACGTCATAATTCTATGTGTGCGATCTCCCATTTTCGCTCCCAGTGGTCCAATTCTCATCAAACTTCGGATTTACGCATAACTCTTGATGATCTTTTTAATGATATATAACACGATAGCAAAATAAAAAAATTAAGAAAATTTTTTTTTTTGTAAAAAAATTATTGATTTTTCAAAAGTTTAAATTTTGTATATTTCTCACGTTTAAAGTTCACTTTGTACCCAAAACTATCCGTGGAAAAAGTTTGACTTCAGGACGACCACTTTGAATGAGTTGTGCGGCCTACCCTGGCCTCGCACTGCGCTTTCACAGAGAACGCGTTTTAAAAACTCAGTAATCTCTGCCAATTTTGTAAATATGGTCGTTAGCGCGAATTAATAATGATTCTTTTTTTAGAATTGGCCGTCCTCTCTGCAAGACATGTCAGTTTTTGACTTAATAGATACCAATCGAATCATATTCTGCTCCGATGGTGTCAATTGCCCCCGACACACACTCGAACAGAGGATAAGAGGAGAGATGGGACGAGTTGTGACCACGGTGAGTGTGTGGTGTCCAAATGGTTGTTAGAGAATATGTTTTAGTTATTCGATGGATTTAACGAGAATGCTCGACAGAGGGGACGAGTCCTCCAGTTTCAGAACCTTCAATATGGATATCTCAGAGTCATTCCCAAGTCAGTACCGGTGTTTTAATAGCTCATCGGAGATCATTACATGCACAGCGGCTTCGTAGCGTTCCCATCCACAAAATTTTGAAAGATATATATATATATATATATATATATATATATATATATATATCAACGTTATATCGTTATTTCTCAACGTTATATCTGTGCGCAAGGTTATATTCAATGAGGTGAACACCGAAAAGTGTAAGTTCCCACAAATAGGTTAGATCACATGGCAGCCATGCATATTGAAGCTCCATAAATTTATCTCATGATGCTGAGCAACTTTGCTTTTGAGTGCTAATGATTATCTTCACTTTGTAGCGAGCTACACCCGTTCTCTTGCACTCTCTCCATTTCGCACACTCTCGCCGGTTCGATGCCCGGCGAGTGCAAAACCTTTTCCAAAATAAAAATTACTAAGAATATCACAAGGAAGATTGAATTTTGTCGTATTTTGCTATTGAAAAAGATTTTTGCACTTGCCGGGCATCCAACTAGCGAGAGAGTGTGCGAAATGGAGTGAGTGCAAGACGGCGGGTGTAGCTCGCTACTATGGCCATATTGAGAAAATGTGATAAGTGTACATATATAATGTTGAGAAAGTGTATTTATCGAAGTTTCAATTTTCATCCATCACATCAATGTTTCATTAATTTAGGTCAAATATATCCTAAAATATATCACGCCTCTCACGTAAGGCGCAGGACAAATCTGATTTTCTGAGGTACATTGCAAAAAATGATGTAGCAGTTTTCTTCACATTTTGGCACTACCTTTGCTTCCCTATAGGAAAACGGCTATGCGAGAGCATGAACAATTTTCTCGGCTGCAGCAGGCTGCTGCAAAGATTCGAGCATGCCGCTTTGGTGAGATAGAAAATACCTTCAAAATGCTTCAATTTGGACAAACTTTGATTTTAGGCATATAATTACATGTTCTATCATCACTCTGAGTGATTTTGAGATTTATCGATTTTTCATTTCTTTCTATTACGGAAAAACTGCCCAGAAATGAAAAATCGATAAATCCCAAAATCACTCAGAGAGATGTTAGAACATGTAATTGTATGCCTAAAACCCAAGTTTCGCCCAAATTCAAGCATTTTGAAGGTAGTTTCTACCTCACCAAAGTGGCATGCTCGAATCTTTGCAGCAGCCTGCTGCAGCCGAGAAAATTGTTCATGCTCTCGTATAGCCGTTTTCCGATAGAGAAGCAAAGGTAGTGCCAAAATATGAGGAAAACTGTTACAACATTTTTCGAAATGTACCAGGCTTGTTCCAAACCCTACGTGGATGGCGTGATATATCCTAAAATTCTGTGTTTGTTCTCTTTTGGGCAGAGAAGGACTTTTAAAAAACTTTAAAAAGGACTGTCTTTAAAAATGGTTAAATTTCGATTTCGGCCAGTATTTCACGATTTTATTTCGGCTCTCCTCCAAGAAAGTTGTTCCACAGGCAAAAAAAGGAATTCTAGTCCCCAAGGTTCTACATAAAAGTTTGATCGAAATCAAAAATATGTTTTTGAAAGTTGTTCCCGGCTTCATGCAATCTATGGTGATACTTGTCATATATATATACTGCATATTATTTATACAAAATGAGAACTCCTATCAATCGGTGTCTGCTAAATTATGAGGGCTGAAATTAGGAACTTTACTGAATCAACATTAAAATTACCTGCCTCCCTTTTTCGGCACAACCGATTCTTTCGAAACGCGGACGAATAATAATTGCTCTCCCTCGGTTCTCGAAAATCCTCTATTAGCATATATGACGCCGTTTGCGTTAGGAGCAATAAGGCGCTGGAACAGGTCAAAAATCGAAATGGCTCAAAACTTTCACCTATAACTTTTGACGCTGAAAACGCCGGTGCGGTCGATTTCGCAATAGGACATATACCGGGCGCCGGTATATCGCCGCGCCCTTTCTGCGGAAAACTTATTTTTTTAATTAGAAAGCATATTTTTCGATTTAAAGTCATCAAAATGGGCAGAAGTCTAAATTTCTTTATCAGAATTTTAAGCTCTATCGATTCTCTCGCGCGTGGAACGCGTGTATTGGGAGAAAATAATCTGTTTCACGAGTAGCAATTCTGTCGACTATTTGCCAGTGACGCGCGACTGTGGCCAAAAAGTGCGCGGCGAGCGCAGGCTCTCTACTCTGACTCCGCACACGACTCGACCTTTTTTTGTTGTTAATTTTCGCGTTTTTCTATATTTTTGCGCGAATTTTTGGTATAAAAGAGCGCTGCGATTAAGGAAAAAAATTTTATCGCGAAACATGCGGGAAATTCCATAAAAATAAAGAAATCGATCGATCGGCACGGCGAAGATCTACGACGAATTTCCGATTAATCCGTTCCGCGCCCTTCCGACCTTTCCTAACTGTTGCGCAATATTTTTTCAAATTCGCCGGCTCGATAACGGGCGTAAAACCGTTGCTGAGTTTTTGAATCTCACAATTCACACGCGGCATCAGCATGGTCGTTGTGGTAGTGGTCTAGATCTTCAATCCGAAGGTCATTAGTTCGATTCCTATCGGTCGCCAAAGTTTTTTTGCCGGATTTGTTAAACTCGAAAAAAACCACTTTTTCGAGATTTCTGAAAAAGGTTTCAATATTGGCAGGGGTGAAATTTCGATGAAAAAAACTGCAATCCTTTGGCGACCGATAGGAATCGAACCAATGACTTTCTGATTGAAGTTCTGGACCACTACCACAATTCTGATGATTCTGATAATCAATTGAACCATTTCGATTTTTGACCTGTTCCAGAGTCTTGTAGAGCTCTTGTTGATCCTAACGTAAACGTCGTCATATGTGGCTTCGTTAGCACAGGTAAATCTCATTGGAAAAATACAAAGAGCACATTCACTGTGTTAAAAGTGGGTTGTGTATGTAATGTTGAGAGCCCGACGATGCTCGCTTTACTTCAGAATAAATTGCGACCAGTGACACCCGTTGCGGAGTACCGATTGCTGATTGGTTGGAGGTCAACACCTTGTAATTGTAATATTCAGATATGGAGTTGATTATATCATGGATATGATTCTGTGGTTCAAAAAGTTCCGCCCACCTCACAGGACTACTCTATCCGTAAGGAGACATGCTTATGTACAACAAACATTCGCCCCGCTTAAGGTGATTCTTCTTTTTTTTAAGATATGGTTTGATAACGATAGTGAGGTAAAGTTTAAAGAAAACCAGGCTGGAGCTGCCATTAACCTGAGGCGCACTAGGTTGTTAGGACTGTACTTTAGTGAGCAAAACCAAGTCAGTCTTTACAGTACATACAGTATGAATTACAAATTTGTGCAATTAAATAGGCAATTCTAGTTAAAAAGAGCTTATGCGTTAACACAAAACCATAGAGAGTAGAGTTTTAGATATTTAGTGAAAATCGAAATAAGTTTTTTCGTTTCATGAAGCGATGTTCAATTAAATCAAAAGGAGGAGGTCTGAAAAAGAGTGACGGAGTCTTTGTAATGTAAAAAGGCAAATTTACTTGTGAGAACCTCTCCCAAACACCGGAAACTACAGTACAGTAGCGCCGTAAAGGAAGGGCCTCCTTTTTCTTTTCGGTGTAACTTCCTAACCAGGCGAAGAATCGGACTGAAAATGTAAATCCATCCGTAAATAAGATGCGTATACTGTCGTATCCAGAGGACGTAAATATGAATCAACCCGTTTGCCCACAAACGGGGTTTGTCTCCTATGACTCGATAGAAGTGGTTCTTCTGCTCCGTGTAGAGGGTGGCAAGGACCTCGAAGAACAACTGACGATCCTCAATGGGGGCAAACAAGACTGGGGCGTACGCGGAGATAACGGCAATGGTGGATCGGCCGCTTCGGAGTCTGAGTACTCGGGGGAGGCGATGGTGATTGTCACAATGGAAGGGACTAATCTAGGGTGGATGAGGAATGCTATCCCTCCTTGATTGATTCTTGCCGGATACTTTGGGTCCGAGTACAAGTTTGGCTCCACAGGCGAAGGTGGTCTCGGTGAGTGGCTTCGCCTTACAATTAGATTCCTGGAAGCATATGACGTCATAACGAATGCCTTGGATGGATTCTTCGTGGAGGGACCGGTTCTCCTGGGAGGTGATCGTGCGTGCGTTGAACGAGAAAATCCGGAGGTCGTTGTCGTGTCGTGTCGGGGGTACGGTAGATGTCCTGAGTGAAGGAGCAAAACAAAAGCAAAAAATTCCGTAATTTACCAAATCGGGAAAAAAACAATGGCCGGTTCTCAGGCATGTTATAGAGTCATGTATGCATTAATTCGCCAAACTTTTCAGCCATATCGGAACATTAAAAAAATGGCGCTCTCGCCGAAGTAGGGGCTGCCAAACGTTTCAACCAAGTTTAATATGACGCCGTTCGCGTAAGAATCGAGCAGATCCGACAAGGGCCGGCGCAGTAAAAAAAAGGTCGATTCTCTGTAAATCTGACAGTTGAGGTTTTCGAGGGTGCTGAAAACGATGGACATCGATGGACATAATGATTTTGCACAAAAGGCGCCCGTTGGCGCCCGTTGGCGCCACGTTGAAATCACATTTTTTTCAAATATTTCAGTTACAGAAAATGCTAAATTTTTGTTATTATGGTTTCTAAGGCAGATTTTCGCGGCGGACACGCTTGTCTACTTCATTTTGCATGATTATAAAATTTTTAATTTTTAAAAATTTTATAATCGTTTTGCATGATTTTTAAAAATGCAACTTTTCGCTGAGCAATTTCTGACCTTGTTAATGTACACAGATCGGACCGGCGTAACGAGACGATTCCAAATCTGTATTTTTTAGCGAATTTGGTCATGCGGAATTCGGATCCTCCCCTCCATTGACCTCCCCGTCCTGTGCTCTCTCAATTCTCCACACTCTCTCGCCTTCCCGAGTCGGCAGACCCACGGGGAAGGCGAGAGAATGTGGGGATGTGAGAGGGTGCTGGGAAGAGAGTCGAGAGTAAGAGGGAGAATCGCACCTTTTACTCACAGTCTCATTACACTTTATGTTAACTCAATTAAAATCCGCATGACGAAATTAGCTAAAAATACAGATTTGGAATCGTCTCGTTATGCCGGTCCGATCTGTGTACATTAACAAGCTCAGAAATTGCTTAGCGAAAAGTTGCGTTTTTAAAAATTATTAGCCATAATAACAAAAATTTAGCGTTTTCTGTAACTGAAATATTTGATGAAATGTGATTTCAACGTCACGTCATCTGGCGCCAATGGGCGCCTTTTGTACAAAATGATTTCGTCCGTCGTTTTCAGCACCCTCGAAAACCTCAAATGACAGACTTACAGACAATCGACCTTTTTTACTGTGCCGGCGCTTGCTCGATTCGCTTGCTCGGCGAACAGCGTCATATATTATGTAAATGGTTCATAATGTTCATCTCAACATTCTGAACAACTTTTGAAATTGAGCAGCTATCTTTTTCGAGAACGGAGCTACACTGCTCAGAATTTGCGACGCGCGTTCGCAGCCGTCCCCTCTGCTCGTATCGCGCTCTCTCCGCAAATTCTGAGCAGTGTAGCTCCGGTCTCGAAAAAGATAGCTGCTCACTTTCAAAAGAGATGTTGTTCAGAATGTTGAGATGAACATTATTAACCATTTGGATAATATATTAACCTTTGTTGATGGCATGAAACGTTTGGCAACTCCCCTGCAAGAGCGTAATTTTTTGCATGGCCCGATTTGGCTGAAAAGTTGGGCGAATTAACTTCATACATGGTCCTATAACATGCTTGAGAATCGGGCATTGGTTATTTCCGATTTGGTGAATTACGGAAACTTTTGCGAAAGCGACCGCTGCGCGGCACTGAATGAGCCAGGAATGATGGGGGTGGTCGTCAAATCGTGAAGGAATGTTTATTCTTTCATGTGATTCCAAGTATGATAACTAAATGTTGAACAAAGTTATATTAATTTACGTGAAATTTTTAGAAAAAAAATCAAAACACCATGACTTTGAGGCGACCGCTCTCGACCACGAATGATTTTCATGAGCTCTATTATCCAGTTTTGAATAGAGCGGACCCGAAAGTACCTTAGATTTACTATATAGCCAAATCGGGGACCAAAATTGTATATTTCCGCTTGCCTGTCGATTCTATCGTGATTCCTCTCACATATAAAATGAATTGACGAAATATAATGCGTTTTCAAAAAGAAATAAACCGAGTTTTGTAACTCTTACGCAAATGGGCTCATTAGCGTCTTACTTACTGATGAATTTGCAATCTTAAATTATTTAAAAGAAAAAAGTGGGCCCGTACTTTCTGGCGCTACAGGAAATGAGGCCGGCTACCTAAGAGTCGGACAATGATGTACAGGGGTCCGGACAGCGATTTTCCAGAAATTATACTACTAAGGTTTTTGAAGGTGCTGATCATCATGGCGTACTTCATTTTGCATGAAATCAACTGGTTGCCTCAGGCTTGAATCATGCAATATATAGTTTTTCGTGACTTTCTTTGGAACTTTTTGTTCGATTTCCTCCAAACTTTGTCAAATACATAATTTCCCTAATAAGTTGTTTTTCACATGATTTTTTATAACTTTATTCATGCAATATTTGACTTCATAAATACAACAATAATGAGAAAATTAGGTTCAAAAGATATAGCTCGTCCAGACGATCATTTTCGTTACCACATTTCAAAATTTTTTGGTATGCTCACATGAAAATATTTTCCGTTTTAGTTTTTGAAATGCTCACTTTTCACATTTTCTTCCATTCATTCGGCCAAGTCCGACCGCGCATTCGACGAATGATTATGCATTTTTACATTTTTTACATTTGAACAACTTTATCAGCTGATTTGGATGTTAGGTCAACTGGGTCGCCATTAGAGTTCTCCACTGAGTTTGATTGTTCCTTGCGATTTGCATGAAGAGAGGTCCAGCTTCATCTCTTAGCCGGTCTTCCACGCTTCCTCTTGCCTCTTGGGGTCCATCCGAGCACTTTCAGACTCCATCGATTATAGCATAATTTCGAGAGCCTCTCAACCCATATCCATTTACGCTTTTTCGCCTCTCTCACAACATCCTTCAACTTCGTAGTATCACGCACTCGCTCATTTGTAATGTGATCTAGTACGGTGATCCCTAACATTTTCCGTTCGAGTTTACGCTGAGCAACGCAGAGTGATTCCTGATTTCGTTTAGTTAGGTACCAAGTTTCAGCACCATATAGAAATGCGGGGAGAACAACACCATCGAATAGACGCTTTTTAAGGCGATTATGATTATGCGTCGAATTCTAACACGGGACACACCACAACTCACATATCCCGATTTTTTTGATATTTCCATAGTAGTATGTATGTCTATGGACTATCTCAAAACTATTCTCAAAAGTTGCTGAACCCGCCTGGGAAGCGAGTTAGCAAAATTTGTACTACTTCACCTGCGCAAAACCCTTCTTTCTCAACTGCCTTGGTGGCCGAGTGGTACGGGGCGCTGGTTGCTAGAAAGGTAAGGGGGATGAGCATTGGTTCGATTCCCCTATAATGTATTTTTCTTTTGCAAGTTTTTTTTTCACTAATTGTGAAGATTGCATTGTACTTTGATCGCCTACATGCTTTGATCTACCACCACTCATCTCGCTTCTGGAACTTCCGGTGACCTTTGGGAATCGGCTGCTGATCTACCATGAGAGGTATAAAAGAAACAATGAGCTGCACTGGTATTCACAATGTTCTCTTCTGCCCGAGTCGTCGCTCTTCTCGCCCATCGTCTTGGTATCGACCCCGACGTCTCGTCGGCGTCTCGCGAGGAAAGGAAACTGGCCGATCGATTCGTCGCTCTTCTCAAGGAGGCCGAAGTCGGAAGTCTCTTCTACGATGAGAAGGAGGAGATGTACCCTCTGGATGTGGAGGATTATCAGGGCGACCCTGAATGGACCGAGGAAGACCTGGACCTCCTCAACGATCCACCCAACCCGGATAGGAAGCGATTCCACTTCTCGAAGGGGAACGCCACCCTGGAAACGGTTAGTTTTTGTACTCGTGATTTGCCACTACAGTACTCTCCCATTATTGAATTCTACAGTACCCCTCCCATACCCATTTCCATTGATTGCAATTCAGATTCTGCTCGCAGCCAAGTACTATCGTTCCACCACTCACAAGGCCCATCGAAGTCTGGATAGTATGAAGAATACCTTCCGTTTCATCGGGCACGAGAACGATCTACGCAAAATGGAACTGTTCGCCAAGGAGGCAGACGAGCAGTCAACGAGGAGAGTGGGACGGATACTAGGACTTCAATTGATCTCGAACGAATTGGAGGAAAGGGCAAGGAAGGAAATGGAAGATGGTGAGTTATTGCCCCCCCCCTCCCCTCTCCCACCCTCTCCTCTCTGCGCGCTCTCTCGCCGGTTAGAGACGCGAGAGAGCGTGCAAAAGTAAGAGATCCAGACTGTCGTGTCTATTTCGCGTTAATTGACTCATGCCGATTTCAGGATTCTCTTTGCATGACGTGGATCTCATGGTGATGGCAATGGAGATCAACAGAGAGGGCAGCTACGTGGATACTTTCCAGGCGTCGTCCTCATTTGTCGATCGATTCAAGAGGAAGGCACGGATCGGATCACGGCACATTACGAAGTTTATCGCCAAACGGAATCACGTGGAGGAGGAGAAACTGAAGAAGGAGGCTTCTGATTTTGTGGCATCTATCAAGATCGAGCTTTCCAATCGATTGCCTTCTACCATCTGCAATGCAGATCAAACCGGATTTTTGAAGGAGATGCACAGCAAAAGGTACTGGATTACGGTATACTCACTGGATTACGGTATTAGGAGAACGGGGATGAGGAAAAGAAGAGATACTCATTTCATTTCTCTATTCCAGGTCTCTCGCTCCTATCGGGGATAAGACCGTAGTACGATGTGTTCAGTCGAAATCTTCGCTGACACACTCGTACACGGTTATGCCTCTCGTGTTCGCCGATGGAACGATGGGTGACAAGCTGTTCGTCGTTCGGCAAGAGCCAGGAGGAGCATTCCCAAAGAAGAAGAAGGTCTTCTCTGCGCTCAATCTCGTTGTGACCTGCGGCACGAGCCACATCATGACAAAGGCCCACATAAAGGAGTGGGTCAACAAGGTGAGAAACCACTCCTCCTTCCCACTTTCATAGACACTCGCTCACTTTCGCATCCTATCTTGCCCTCTCTCGCCGTCTAGACAGTACAAAAAACTAGGAAACCATCTCTATCCAGTGACCAATTCCGCCCATTCCCGTGCATTTTCACGCCGTCCACCTCTTCATCCGAGCTGCTCATCCTCCTTGACTCGTGAACTTCCTCAGAGACACTGCTGCAATCGATTCCTCCCTTCCCCCTGGCAAGAAACTCCACACCCGGCAGATCCCTGCAGGTACAACTGGCATGGTCCAGCCCCTCGATGTGTACTTTTTCCGTCCCTATAAGGCTCTTGTCCGTAGAATTCTGTCGTACGGCTTCAAAAACGTCCCCTCTTTCATTATATTTCAACGAGATAACATTCTGATCATTCTCTCTCTCTCGTTTACCATCATGCGTAACCCCGTATTTCGCCCCCTCATACAGTATGCCTGGTATGCCGCTGGTTACTTCGATTCCCCTCCTACTGGTGGATTCAAGACTCCCGTTGAGTTCTGTTTCCCTCGAAATGTGCACACTATGATGTGCTCATCCACTGGCTGCCTCATCTTTTCGTTCATTCTGTGCCCCCAGTGCAATTTGACCTTCTGTTTCAAGTGTTTTGTGATCGCTTTCCACACTTGTTAATAAACTGTTCGTCCCAGAGTGCTCCCAGAATCGGCAAAACATAGAACAAAACTTGCAAAAGAAAAATACATCATAGGGGAATCGAGCCACTGCTCATCCCCCTTACCTTTCTAGCAACCAGCGCCCCGTACCACTCGGCCACCAAGGCAGTTGAGAAAGAAGGGTTTTGCGCAGGTGAAGTAGTACAAATTTTGCTAACTCGCTTCCCAGGCGGGTTCAGCAACTTTTGAGAATAGTTTTGAGATAGTCCATAGACATACATACTACTATGGAAATATCAAAAAGATCGGGATATGTGAGTTGTGGTGTGTCCCGTGTAAGTAATCTTTCATTGATATGTTGAAAAAGCAATTGCGCGGTCGAATTTGGTGGAATGAATGGAAGGAGATGTGAAAAGTGAGCATTTCAAAAACTAAAAAAAGGCGAATATTTTTATGTGTACACACATAAAATTTTGAAATGTGGTAACGAAAATGATCGTCTCGACGAGCTGCATCTTTTGAACCTAATCTCAACATTCTCATTTTTGTTGTATTTATTAAGACAAATATTGCATGAATAAAGTTATCAAAAGCATGTGAAAACAACTTAATGCCTTCGATAAACAAAACTTAAAACGCGTTCTCCGTAACAGCGCAGTGAGGGATGGCACAGGGACTCAAAATGGTCGCAGGATGTTCATACTTGGTGGATCCAATCGATATTCTAATTATCGATTTTTCATAGATCACAAAAGGGGCGGAGCCTATCGATTGGCGGTGTGGGCTGAGGCGGGAAGAGCTCCCCTCGGCATTGTATCAGTGGGGTGTTATCTACTAACGTCTCCAGCAACATTGTGTTGGCAGCCTCTGTTATCAAATGTTCGTGGGAGCCCTTCTTTACCATCAACTTCTTTATGCGGTGTGTATTGGAGAAGGAGGTACGCTCCACCACTTCTTCGAATCTGAATTTGCACAGGAAGGCCTTAGCGAATGTATAGACTCAACGAAAATGACATGCTGCGCATTACCTAATAAGACAATGGTTGGATCGGTGACATATTCAATGCTCATGGCGATATAAAAAGCAACTGTTGTAAATGTACGACCAAAAACAATCACAGTCGGTTTCATCGGCTTTACTTGTATTTGAAAGAAATTAAGTGATTGAATTCACTCATCAATGCCTTACGTCCTCCCTGTAAGCCCAAAAGATCGCTTCATAATCCAGAGATGCTCCAAATGCATCGCAGATTGCATAAAACCTGATAAATAACCGTACAAGTATGAATTGACGGCGAAAAAAAGTTGGCAAAAATTTTATGTGGGCAGGCGGAATCGAACCTGAGTCGAGATTTTCGTTTTTCGGGTGATAGAAATTTAAGAAAAACGCTATGCAGGGAATGTGAAAACACATCCTCTTATTTTTTATTGTATTGGCCATCCATTTCTACACCATGAGCCAACTTTTCAGGACCCGCAAATGACGGGAAGATATGGAAAAAAATCTTCATTTATGTTCAATTTGCAAAAATATCGATTTTTCGGTAACTACTCGAACACATTATAATTGATCTTCACGAAAACATGTATTCCGGAAAAACTTTTGATTCTCTTTCGAATGGTATGTAACATGAGGCTATAATACGATGATGAAATTTTCGATTTTGGTAGATCAAAAATCGATAATTGGGGTCAATTTTTTGGCTGAAGTGTATCCCACCCCTAGGGACTCTACCCACCAAGTATGAACATCCTGCGACCATTTTGAGTCCCTGTGCTATCCTTCCGTCATGGGCACGGCGCTGTTACGGAGAACGCGTTTTAAGAGACGGGATTGGTAAAACTCGACCACCCCCGGACGTGGCCCCCCAAAATGAGAGCTGGGGGCCATACTAGGTTGGTTGAAAGGTGTCCACACCGGATTGCACAATTTCCATTTATTTCTATTTGCCGGCTCTGGACTTGGAGAAATATGGATGTGAGTGAAAAATGTTCGAAAAATCATAATTTCTCAAACTGAAAATATTAACTTTATTTATTATTTGCGTTGTGTTTGGGGTGCCCAAACACTGTAAATCTGATTTTCAGATCGAATTTCGATTGATTCCGATACCAGTTTTTGGACTTTTTTCTTTTTTTTTTGGCCATCTTTCGAGCCACTGCCCATAGTTTTTATGCATATGTTGTAGCCTGGCACCACAGGCAACTATATTGACCATATCCAGGCACGCCCTGATTGACAAAGTTTCCGAAATTTTCACTCGAATATCCGTTATCGGCCTTTCTCATTTCCTTCCAATAAATCTTTTGGTACATAAAATATTTACTTGTAATATTACTACAATATCATTAACATAATTGAAAGAACATTTTAAAGAGCTAATATAGTATTTTGCGATAGTCTCCATAGGGATGGGACCACATACGTTTAGTATTGTATGAATTACGAAATATAATATTATAGCTGTTTGAAAATACGAATATACCAAGAACGTAAAATCAAAAATACTGCTATCTAAATCTCAAAAATACAGAAAAAAAAATTTTGAAAAATACCATGACCCGTGAAAAATTATTTTTGGACCATGACCCCATTTTTCGACCATTTTTCACTCAAATCCATATTTCTCCAACTCCAAAATCGGAAAATAGAAATAAGTGGTGTTTTGTGCAATCCGGTGTGGACACCTTCCATCCAACCGAGTATAGGCCCCAGCTCTGATTTTGGGGGGCCACGTCCGCGAAGGGTCGAATATGGTCGAATCTTACCGATCCCGTCTCTTAATCAAACAACTTAATCAATGAGATAGCAGTATTTTTGATTTTACGTTAGATAGATAGATAGATATTTATACATGCTGGACATGTGGTTATAATTAAAGGGGGTTCTTGGTATATTCGTATTTTGAAACAGCTATAATATTATATTTCGTAATTCATACAATACTAAACGTATGTGGTCCCATCCCTATGGAGACTATCGCAAAACTGGTAAAGAAATGCTCTCCATTTTCTGACCAACTCTACTACAGGCCCGTAGGGTACCACGGAATACGGCTCGTTATTTAGGCAGCAATCCGACCTTGTTGGACCGCACCGCCCAACGCGTCGCTTCCTGATTTTACGTTCTTCTTTGTTCTTTTTTTCATAATCTGTAAATTTCGATTATGAAATTCTGAAAACCATTATTAGATTGCCATAGTATCGCTAACTCGAGCCGTGGGATGAGACATCTCAAAATAAGCTCATCGATAATTCAATCATCTCACTTAATCTCGTGTGTCCCGGTGAGACGTCTCACTACAGATTACCGTAATGAGGCACAAAAAATCCATTGTTCCTTTATGGGTCAGACCGATTAGTACTATTTCTTATTCAAACCGGGTGAAGAGAGTAGTGAGACGTCGCATTCAATTCACTATTACTCCCTCATACTGTATTGAGAAATGATGACTAGCAAAACAAAATGAGACGTCTCAATGGCTCACTGCAAAAGTGAGACATATTTGACGCCTTCGTTCTGCTCCTTATCGAACGTCCCATTCGTAGTACCCTGGCCCATATGAGAAATGCTCGCTTCTTACGTGTTAAGAATCGAGCATTTAGCGAGGGTATTCATGCTAATATGCATATTTAATTTGTTCATTGAGCTCCAGACGGCATCACGTCGAAATCACATTTGGGCGTGGCGTTTATCGCCAAAATGTCCATCAACAAAACGAATATGCCTACCGTAATCAGCACCTTCGAAAACCGCAAATCACATAGTTTCTGAAAATGACTCCTTTTCACCGTGCCAGACCCATCCAATTCTGCTTGATACTTACGCAAACGGCCTCATATCCATTTGATCATTATTTTGCAGAGTTTAGAAAGACTACTGTGCACGCCCATGATTAGTCATTGCTAAAATTTGGATATTTCCCGGACCAGCAATATGGATTTACAAGGGAGCCTTGCATTCTTAAAACGCGTTCTCTGTAAGAGCGCAGTGAAATATGAGGTATCGGGCACAACTCTGTCAAAGTGATCCATCCGGGCTCAATTTTTTTCACAATGAGTCTTAGTAAATTTTAGTTGTGAGAAATTGATGAAATGCCAACTTTTGAAAAATCGATATTTTTTCCCGAAATTTTTTTGTTTCGTGTCTTATATAATTTGAAAGATCATCAAAAGTTATGTATAGTTCCATAATTTCAGAAGAATTAAACCTCTAGGAACGAAAATCGATGATCATACCCACCGAACTTGGCCGTTTTCATGAAACTTTCTTTTGACTAAAATTCTTCCCATGATTTCTAGGTCGTGGTTCCGACATATATTATGTATTTTTCATTGAAGAATCAAATGATCAACAGCTCATTAGATATTTCGTGCCTCCCACGGTCTTACAAAGAACGCGTTTTAAGTTGGCCTTTCAGGTAAAGGTAAAGGTACTTCCCGACTTCGAGCTGTGCTCGCGGGAGAACACTGCCAGGCCTTTCAGGATAAGACCCAATTATTTAACCCAAAAACATTCAGAAATTAAATGCCCAAAACTGCTGAACGCCCTCAAGGAAAGAGAAAAATCGACAAATTAGATACGCGCGTGAGCAGGTCAAGCGCCTTTGAAACAACTGACACACAAGCGTCGGTGTTGTAGTGGTACGGGGCGCGCTGTTCTGATCGGAGGGTGAGAGAACTGTTTTGCCGATTTTTAATACATTCATTTCTTCGGAAAAGTGATATGAAACATCACATCCTCATCATCATCGATATGTTCTTCATTGTTCAAACAGCAAAAGGTAAAATTAATAGAAACACGAATATATGGTTTGTTTCATTAGAGAATTTCGAAGATACGGCTGATGTCGACGCTATACAAACAAATACAAAATAAAAATTTATCAGTGTCGCTGTAGGGGCGCTGATCAAGATGGGGTTTCATATAGGTTTCAGACGTGGTCGATGGTCTTCTTTAGAATGATTCATTTTGTCCAGTATTGAGCGTCGGGATCGGTCTTCTCTCCGTATCACAGACCCAGAATTCTGGCTGGAGAAAGAAGAAAACGATCTCGCGAGCTTGACGTTGAAGATTCTGCGTTCGAAGAAAGAAAGATGGTGCCTGCTTTCTTGAATCTGCGTCAACCAAACTCAAATCATCAATCTCAGAAGGAGAGTCATCGAGTCTAGAAACTGAGGGACCAACCATCTTATGTAGTCATACCCATCACACGGTGACCAGTCCGGCTTGGATGGGGATTCCGATCTTGTTGAGTAGTCGATGGCATAGACGAGGGAAATTGAGGGAAATTCCCCTCTCTATCAGAGAGAAATGGAGAGGGACCGCTCGCGACGACTGACAGACTCGGGAAAAAACAAAATATACGAATATATGGTTTGTTTCATTAGAGAATTTCGAAGATACGGCTGATGTCGACACTATAGAGTTGGTAAATGGAGAATACTGAATCTTTGAAAACGTCTACGAGTCAAGTTGCACTGAACATTCTAAATATAGTTAGAAAGTTTAACGATGCGTATCAGTGCAGTGTTCCAGTATTGATCGTATGGAAGCATTGATGGCTTGTTCGTATAAGAGAGTGTCGCGTGCAAACGCATTTGAACATCATGATATTTTTAGATCTCGCTTTCCAGAGATTAACTGTAAATTTAGCGCCATAGGCCTGGGAAGGTGAGTGATCAAGTGCTCTCTAAAACTATCTAAACTTGTTGTCACAATCGTAAAGAAACATTGTGTCTTTGAAAGAAGTCAAAATTGTGTTTCTCCGAGTTTCTGCCATGCCTAACACACCATAGGGTTTCTCTCTCGGAGCCATGGTAGGGGGTTCACGCTGGGAGGGTGTTTAGTTTGCCCTTACAGTGGGTATTTAATCTCTGTCGCTTTCTCTGTTATTTTCGGAATGTGATCATTGAATTTAAAGGAGGGTTTCATGATGATGCAAAGATCATGAACGGAGATGGAATTAGTTCGGCACCATACATTATTAATCAATATATTTATTTGAGAGTATTTCTGAGTCATGGATGAGAGGTACGCTTCATGGTGAAAACGCTCACATCTCCTACCGCATGCACATCATTCTGCCACTAAAGGTGAACAATATCTTCAATCGGTTTAAAGAAGGAGTGAAGAGACAGATTCCCAGCTGGAAGTCACTGTAGTGCACAGTACAATAAGAACCCGGTAAATACAGGAAGTGTTAATTGAGAAACTCAAACATGCCCAGTAAGGACGGGCAGAGACTGTCCTCCCTCGAAGGAGGCAATCAATAGGCGCAGGCGCATGCAAATTAGGGAGGGCTCTGATTACACGAGGTGGGGTTGACAGAGTGGAGAAAAAGAGGAAGAGCGCATGCAAATCGTGCATGATAGGTGAAAGATTAACCTTTGCGAGGGATTATGCAGCGCAAACATATATGTTGCAGCGCTGATCATTACTTAAAGTTTGCGCGCGCATATCGCCGTCATTTTTCGGCCTAGATATTTGAAATTTCGGAGATCTATTATCGTTGAAGGAAGCAATCGACGTGTGTTGGCATTTTACTCACGAGAATATTCCCTTGACTCCTCCTTTAAAGTAATCTGGAGTTGATAATACGACACGTCTCTCACCAGAAATTAATCCGACTATGATTGCTGATAGCTATTAGGGCCTATAATTCATTTCTCG
This sequence comes from Pristionchus fissidentatus, assembly GCA_036245785.1. NCBI lineage: Eukaryota > Metazoa > Nematoda > Chromadorea > Rhabditida > Neodiplogasteridae > Pristionchus > Pristionchus fissidentatus. Next base: position 23,289,498 of record BTSY01000005.1, on the reverse strand, counting down.
TTGAGCATGTAGTTACCTGTTGTAGCTGCAGCTTGCATCTTTGAATCTCTGACTCATTTCTGAGCGAACGGCCTTTTCATAGTTGTAAAGAACTCGTCTACAACCTATTTTCAGTTTAATACAGTATAATTGGTAGACAATGAACTTAGTATTTAAGCAACACTGCTCCATAAAATTTTCTACTGAAACTCAACCATAGAAACTCATGAATAGCTAGTGCAATCAATGCTATAGGATAAATACCGTGTCGAATTCGGCTCTACAGATTAGCATCCGTAGAGCATAGCCCCGCAGATAGAGCCTACTCTGGCCGCCTCATCTTCTTCACCAGACCTCCGTTCTCCCTGCGTTGGCTATCAAACTCGAAACCAATGTCCTTCTCGTGGAGACTGTTATTTACTCATACCCCCATATCCACTGTGCGCGAATTGATACAGTAGCGCCGGAATGTATTTGCCCACTTTTAATTTCCGGTGTAATTTTTGAACCATGCAAGCAATCGGACTGAGAATTTCATTGAAGAGAGCAAATCTATCGGGAAATAATGTGCTTGTAATGCCATATTCCCGGAATTATAAGGTTTTGCGTAATGATGACGCGAATGAACACCACTTATTTGAAAAATTATATCTCTCAGGAACGTTTTTCCACATCGGCCAAAATATTTGCGTGTTGAGCTCTTACCAAGGACTGCTCAGAAAAAAAATTTCAAGTTGATGCGATTTTTCTCCTTTGTAGCAGCCTTGTTGCAATATCAAGGCTGCAAACTCATAACTCAGCTCTCAGATAAGCTAGAGACCCGTTCTAGTGCTCAAAATGATCCTTTTGGTGAGCCCGGACATCATTGAAAGTTTGGTGTAGATTGCTCATCATTTGCCCTCAGAGCACAACAAGTCACTTTTTCGCACACCCTAACTTTGACCATGTACATCTCCAAAGGTGAATTAGCCGAGAACAAGGGAGTGTTTTTCGGTCCCTTGTTGTTTCTCATTTACATTAATGATATTGTTGATTCATGTCCCATAGATTCCTATCTCTTTGCTGATGACCTTAAACTTGTATTCTCTTTTTCCCATCATTCTCCTCCCTCACCCTCTCTTCTCCAATCATCCCTTGATGCCCTTTGCGACTGGTGTGCAAAGTGGCAAATCCTCAACTCAAAAATCTGTCAACTCATCCAAGTCTTATATCCTCCATATAGGAAATAGAAATCCTGAAATTCAGTATAACTTCAATTCCCATTCCATTTCCTCTACAGAAGTACGAGACCTAGGTGTGCTCATATCAAATTCCCTTTCTTTTCGTCTTCACTTTGAAAAAGGCGTCTAAGCGCGTTAATTTTCTTTTTATTGCTATTAGGTCGGCCAATCCATTAGTTCTTGTCCATGCCTACAAGGTGTATGTTCGGTCTATCCTAGAATATTATTCTATCGTCTACTCTCCCCACTTACTCAAGGAGCGCAAACTCCTCGAGAAGGTGCAGTACAATTTCTTGCGTAAACTTCATCATCGTTGTAAAGTTAACAAGGGAGTGTTCTCGGTCCCTTGTTGTTTCTCATTTACATTAATGATATTGTTGATTCATGTCCCATAGATTCCTATCTCTTTGCTGATGACCTTAAACTTGTATTCTCTTTTTCCCATCATTCTCCTCCCTCACCCTCTCTTCTCCAATCATCCCTTGATGCCCTTTGCGACTGGTGTGCAAAGTGGCAAATGTCTGTCAACTCATCCAAGTCTTATATCCTCCATATAGGAAATAGAAATCCTGAAATTCAGTATAACTTCAATTCCCATTCCATTTCCTCTACAGAAGTACGAGACCTAGGTGTGCTCATATCAAATTCCCTTTCTTTTCGTCTTCACTTTGAAAAAGGCGTCTAAGCGCGTTAATTTTCTTTTTATTGCTATTAGGTCGGCCAATCCATTAGTTCTTGTCCATGCCTACAAGGTGTATGTTCGGTCTATCCTAGAATATTATTCTATCGTCTACTCTCCCCACTTACTCAAGGAGCGCAAACTCCTCGAGAAGGTGCAGTACAATTTCTTGCGTAAACTTCATCATCGTTGTAAAGTTAACAAGGGAGTGTTCTCGGTCCCTTGTTGTTTCTCATTTACATTAATGATATTGTTGATTCATGTCCCATAGATTCCTATCTCTTTGCTGATGACCTTAAACTTGTATTCTCTTTTTCCCATCATTCTCCTCCCTCACCCTCTCTTCTCCAATCATCCCTTGATGCCCTTTGCGACTGGTGTGCAAAGTGGCAAATGTCTGTCAACTCATCCAAGTCTTATATCCTCCATATAGGAAATAGAAATCCTGAAATTCAGTATAACTTCAATTCCCATTCCATTTCCTCTACAGAAGTACGAGACCTAGGTGTGCTCATATCAAATTCCCTTTCTTTTCGTCTTCACTTTGAAAAAGGCGTCTAAGCGCGTTAATTTTCTTTTTATTGCTATTAGGTCGGCCAATCCATTAGTTCTTGTCCATGCCTACAAGGTGTATGTTCGGTCTATCCTAGAATATTATTCTATCGTCTACTCTCCCCACTTACTCAAGGAGCGCAAACTCCTCGAGAAGGTGCAGTACAATTTCTTGCGTAAACTTCATCATCGTTGTAAAGTTCCTTTCACTAATTACCCGTCCTCTTGTAAAAGATTCGTACCTCTTGATTTCCGTAGACAATTATCTTCATTCAAGTTCATTCATTCCATTTTCTCACCCAAGTCCAATGTATCCCCCTCCCTTCTATTTACATTCAGATCTTCGTGTACTAGAGGTGCAACCTGTAAACTCTTCCCTATTTTTTTAGAGCAACAGACAATTCATCTACAAACTTCCTTTCTCATCGCACATTCTCTCTTATCAACACCTTACCCGATGATATTTTCTCCCTTTCCTCTCCCTTGTTCTTAAGATCTCTATCTCCGTTTCTTTCTATTGAATATCTCTTGTGATCTTCCTCTCTCTCTCTCTCTCCTCTTTTTCTTTTCTCCTTAGCTCCGTTCGGGTCGCCTCGGAGGCGCCGCTTCTTCTACTTCATTGCTCCCCGATCGTCGTTAAATTGTCCATGTCGGTTCCGAGCTACCGGCTAGTGTGTATTCGCGCATTTATTGTTGTGATAAAGATATATATAGCTAAAATTGTGGCTCCTGTGCAGGAACGCCCCAAAACCATCCAAGAATCGACGCCCAACTTTTTGTAGTAGCAGCATTTTTTTCCTGCATTGTGCGTTCGCATCCCTGGCGCGCCCTTGTGTTCGGAAACGAGAGAGTCTGTGGAGAGTTAGGGGGCGGGGCGAGAATATGCATTCGATACATTTCGAAACCAGCGCAATGCGATGCGACCGCGCAATGCAGAAAAACAATGCTGCTACTACAAAAAGTTGGGCATCGATTCTTGGATGGTTTTGGGGCGTTCCTGCACAGGAGCCACAATTTTAGCTAATTCACCTTTGGAGATGTATATGGTCAAAGTAAGGGTATGTGAAAAAGTGACTTGTTGTGCTCTGAGGGCAAATGATGAGCAATCTACACCAAACTTTCAATGATGTCCGGGCTCACCAAAAGGATCATTTTGAGCACTAGAACGGGTCTCTAGCTTATCTGGGAGCTGAGTTATGATTTTTTATCCTTGATATTGCAGCAAGGCTGCCGCAAAGGAGACAAATCGCAGCAACTTTTTCCTGAGCAGAGCTCAACACGCAAATATTTTGGCCGGTGTGAAAAAAAGTTCCTGAGAGATATAATTTTTCAAATAAGTGGTGTTCAGTTGCGTCATCATTACGCAACACCTTTCAATTCCGGGGATATGACATTACAAGCACCTTATTCCCCACGGAGGGGACGGAGGCGAATCTCCTTTTGAATTTCCGAGAACCGCAACGCGTGCTCCTCGCGTTGCGGACCCCGGGAATTCTCCCGGTTCAAAACTTAGCAACATGCCCGATCCCTTGTTCTTGTGCCAATTTTTGGCAAAACGATGTTAATGATGCGCTCACATGTTTATCGATTACTGAACGAGCAAAAAAAGGGAAGAAAAAGTAGATAAACGCATGAACTGGAAGTCGTATTCTGGAATTTAGTTTGTCGAGTTATTTTCCTTAAATATCCTTTCAAAAAATTATTTTTTCATGAGTATGCCTAGCTACCCCAACGTCTAACTTAATGACTACAATTCAATATTCATAAATGACACATACTAAAGAAAATATACAAAATTCTTGCGAACATTACAACTTTCTTTTGTTTAGCACGTCTGGCGACCGCATTTTATCCACTTTTGCGCCGATCTTTCCTAATCGCACGCAAAACCTGCACATCTTTCCGAGACTCGTCCTTTTGTACTATCCGTCCCCTCCGTGTCCCCGATAGCTTTGCTCTCTTCAATGAAATTTTCAGCTCGATTGCTTGCATGGTTCAAAAATTACACCGGAAAATAAAAGTGGGCAAATACTTTCCGGCGCTACTGTATTTCAGAACTGAAAAAGTCCAGAGCATCAAAATGTCGCCAATCACAACCTTTTCGCTGCCACGGTTGCATGCGGTTGAGTTTCCACAGAAAGGTGCCCCCATACAGAAAAGTGCACAGAATGAAGAAATTTATCAGTTTCTTCTCCTCCCTTCGCGATGCCATAAACTGAGAAATCCGTCGTAATAGTACCATCAACATTCGCGCAACTCTATCCAGCTAAAATAAGTCAAATAAATCGTCATCAATGCTCCTCTTGGTCTCCAGGGTTAATCAAGAATTCAAATATTGACCCATTTTCAAAAACGCCCCATAAAAAGCTGGACGATCCGAAGTTTGAGATCCGAAGTTTTTTTTTACTTTATAGTGTAGTTCCGGCACGATAACACCGGTACCTCAATACATCCTATAGTAGGCCGAAAAAGAAAATTGACCGGGAGTTGGCTTGATGAGCACGACAGCAAGCAATTATTGTTCGGACGTTAATTTTTCTAACATTTTCGGGCACCTTTTTTTTCTTTTTGATGTAACTTTTGAACCAGTTATAGTCAGCTAATCGGATGAGCTCATTATCCTATTAGACTATGCTCGATCTCTGTCTAATACTATGCAATGGTCCATTGTTCTCAATCTTCAGACGATATAAGAGGCCGATTGCATAAAAGTCGAACAAACAGCAACGGCGCTCGGTACAGACGAAAAGTCAATGTCTGAGGAAACAGTGGTTTTCGGTACTATTTGATGTGCTTTCAACTTGGTGTAATGGCATGGTATGCAAATTCATGTCGAGCTCAATCTGGAGCTCCGAAGATCCGACTATTTTACTATTTTCGTGCTGTATCTGGATACCCGTTGCCTCTACCGAAAACATCTGAACACAAACTATGGCTCATTTTCGATAAGAAATATAATGGAAATATTTATAAAGGGTTATCTGACCTTGTTTTTAAGGCGCATTATGGTTCTGGCGTATAAGGAAAAAGAGCATGTTCTTACTTTTGCATAAGGTGCGTCGAACCTGTAATAGTCTTAGTTTTAAATTGGGGGCCATATGTGTGACGGCAAACAAAGTTATGATTTTTCTACTGAAGACGGCTGTTTTTGCCTCAAGTTGCTTGAGCCATAGTTTGTGTTCAGATGTTTTCGGTAGAGGCAACGGGTATCCAGATACAGCACGAAAATAGTAAAATAGTCGGATCTTCGGAGCTCCAGATTGAGCTCGACATGAATTTGCATACCATGTCATTACACCAAGTTGATAAGCACATCAAATAGTACCGAAAACCACTGTTTCTTCAGACATTGACTTTTCGTCTGTACCGAGGCTTGTTCGACAATTACGCAATCGGCCTCATAAAAGGAGTGGATTCCCCTACCATCCCAGTCAGTCTCTCTCTCAGCAGTAGAGCAGTACTCAGGTACCCTGCCCCTTCGTGGCAGAGAGGACCGAACTAGACCGTACCTCCCACGAGGTCTAGGGGGATATCTCACCACACGGTACTTCTAACCCTAGCTGAAGACCCCGTCAGATGAAGATTCCCCGTCGAGACGTGCCGTCCCCAGAAGATTGTCCTCTTTTCCTATCGTATACCTCAATAAATGGTGTTGGATGTCTATCGTTGTGTTATGGGTACATGGGATTGCAATACATTAATATGTCACAAAGGCATATAAATAACTGGCGATCAGGCGAACCCACGTTCAAATCCCACATTGAACTCACGTTCAAGTCCAACCACGGTGACCATCTATCTCGCTAACTTCGCGAGTCGGTCCCATTCGGACCTGGATAGTCTCATCCATGGAGAAAGTTCCTGCTCAAACACTCTGAAGCTACAGTATACCGAAGGCCCATTTAGGTCAGCGGATCCTACGGGAACCCTACCAGGCCATTTTATTTTTTCGGATATTATCGTGGCCGGTGCTAGCAACACCACGTTTACCAGAGTATCAGAACCACGGAGCAACCTCTAACGAGGAGAATGGCACAATTGTCGTTCAATCTGGCAATTCATTATTTGAGACTGCACCAACCACTAAAAGAGTGGAAGGCGACTCGAAATGAACTCAAACGAGTTCGATTGAATGAACCAGACACAAACAGGTCAACAGACCAAACATAAGACGTATTAGAGAACCAAAAAACTGGCCGATACCGTTCTACAGAACGCCTATGGCATGAACCATCAACCGGTTTTCGTCTGATCAACGATTTTTCGGTAAAAGATGCGATTCAATGGTTGACAGCTCTAAACACAAAACACGTCTAAAAGTTGCAGAAGAAACCATCAGACAAAGCAACTATGGAACTAATGTTCCCCTGTGGATTTCTGTCGATCCGTAAAGACAAATCTCACGAACAACTCAGAGATTATGCTCGCTGTAGTCCAGTTCATAGAGGTAGCTCCTCAAGCATGGAAGGACGTTGAGAGTCGAAGGACACTCAGAATCGCAGAGTGAGAGGTTGAGGAAATTGATGAATAGTGCCGAGTTCCACTACTCGTAAGACCTAAGAGAGGCGACATCAATTGTTCAAGCCTGAATCCTTGGAAAGTTCAAAGAACAGCAACTCTCAGCTCAAAGACCGGTCATCTGTAATGGCGACTGAGTAATGGCATCCTTGCCTCCAGACAACGAACATCAATGGTGTGAAAACTGGTCCGCAATACAGGATACCAGGTAAAGTAACATCGAAAAGGCCCAAAATTCATCACATGGAAAGGGCGTGAAGAAGACCCAAATCACAATCAAGTGAGTCGGGCAACACAACAAGCTGAAGCAGCTCTAGCAACCTGTCCCTGATCTCAAGTGGATCTGGAGGGAGCCAACCCTCAGATGAGTAGTGGCGACGAGACCTTGACCCTGACCTGAGAGTAGTGAACTCAGGCGCGCTGCACGCGCATATGTCGGTCACCAGCAAAACCCAAAAGCCAAGGATAATTTTTGGCTGGTTCACAAAGTAGTGACGTCGGCCAGCATGATTGACATGCAATGACAGAGTTGTAGATGTCCTGGACTTCCGCAGGCATCAACCCAGTGGGAACTGGGGAAGAGGCAAAACTCCTAAACAACAAACTATGAAGGAACGCGACCTTCATCTCAGTTGTTTCGTTCCCAAAACATAACAATCTCTTCTAAACGCTGAACGGCAAGAGAAATACTCCAGCTGGTAGACGTAGACTAAACGTCGAACTTCCTACAAGCAAGGGAGATGTAGACCACCACTGGTCGAACTCATATGACGATCCCCACAGAACGCATAAAACGACTTACTCCCGACGAGGGGAGGAAAAGACAGAAATTCGTCATCGTTCGTCATTATGCAAATTCCGGACCAACGAGGTCGATTGACTACTACGTAAGTACCGTAGTAGGGGAGGAGTTATAGTCAGCTAATCGGATGAGCGCATTATCCTATTAGACTATGCTCGACCTCTGTCTAATACTATGCAATGGTCCATTGTTCTCAATCTTCAGACGATATAAAAGGAGTGGATTCCCCTACCATCCCAGCCAGTCTCTCTCTCAGCAGTAGAGCAGTACTCCGGTACCCTGCCCCTTTTGTGGCAGAGAGGACCGAACTAGACCGTACCTCCCACAAAGTAAAGGTCTAGGGGGATATCTCACCACACGGTACTCCTACCCCTAGCTGAAGACCCCGTCAGATGAAGATTCCCCGTCGGGACGTTCCGTCCCCAGAAGATTGTCCTCTTGTCCTATCTTATACCTCAATAAATGGTGTTGGATGTCTATCGTTGTGTTATGGGTACATGGGATTGCAATACATTAATATGTCACAAAGGCATATAAATAACTGAACCCAAGTAGGCTCTGATTTGAAATGATTGTGTCTTAAGCGAAATATACATTGCAAATGACGATGCCATAGGTCAAAAAATCAGATGGTCTGCTTAACAAAATTTTTTTACTGATTTTTTCCAAGGAGAGAAAACCTGCCGGTCTTTACCTTTATCTATTCCTCTGATGGTCCTCTTTTTAACAAAAATATCGTTCACTGGCTCACTGCTCGGGGGGCAAGTTTTTTTCGCGAAATAAATTTGCACTAGGAAATGCATTTTCGACTTTTTTCTAATTACAGCAGGTTTTAACAATTTTCCTCAGATTTTTTTATTGATTGGGGCAGCGGTAGCTACAAAACAATATTTGTATCATGACTCTAGGTTCACGCATTGTACCCGAACCTGCCAGGTTGAATTCAACCCACTTTTAGAGCTTTTAGGAGTATGTCATTATTGGGGTATTGTGGAATATTTCAGTTATTGCGGTGTGATGACGCAATCGATGCATATTTTTCTAAAATGGTAGTATTCTTACGTGGATTTTTCCTGCTCACCTAACTTTCAGTGTGTGAGACATGCCCAAGGTCTACCTATAAACACTTTTTCAAGTTGCTCCTGAGAATGTGGTCGCGGTAGGCCATTATTTGCCCTCAGGCCACGGAAAACCTAATCCGAAGGAGGATGAGTATAGGAAACTAGATCTGGTTTTTTCATGGATTAAATCTATGGTGTAAATCTATGGTGAACCAATTACTAGGTCAAATAAGCGAGTTGACTGGATTCCTTTCCGGAGAGATACTGCTTAGGACACGCCTCTCTCCTGTCATCAGACTTTTACGTGTATCTCGGCACTGCGTTAATTGAGAAGGCTGGCAGATTGGGATCAGGGTGGCTTGCTCTCGCTCCCGCCCGTCACCTCGTCTCATTGCGGCAGTTCTGAGTCTCCGCTCCTTTTCTAAGATTAAATATGTGAACCTCGTTTCGTGCAGCTCGCGTCTTCCAGCTTAATACCGTGCATTGTTTTTCCGGCTTCTGTGCTCTCTTCAGCAAACGTTCTCGAGTTTTTTTGTATATCTGTATCCCGTACGCCCGTTCTCGTAATGCTTTGTACATTATATACAACTTTTTAAAACTTCATTATATACAACAAGGACTGCTTCGAGTGAATTGTTGAATACACGAAATTATGCCGAATGGAGAGCGTCATTCAATATTGCACTATTAATTCAGATATATTCAGGGTCGATCGGAGATCTTCTCTCGATTCGCAACCCACCTGAGAAGTGTTTGCATAAGAGGAGAGAAGCTGAGTCTCGTGAGTTCTCCATTTTCAAGGGGCTGTATACTCTGTTAGAAGTTGGCCATGTTTTCGGATCTTTTTTCGCCAGTCTAACCCTCTTTAACCCCCGCCACCTAAAAAAAATCGACCCCCTGAAACTTGTTATATGAGCTTGGATCACATTTCTGATTGAAAATTTGAAAACTAGAAACGATAAAAATAAATCTCCGATCAAAAAAATTCCCAAAGTTCGAAAATGAAATGCGCTGATCTCTATCGATTTTTACCCTGACGCGCGAAATTCAAACGATAAACGGTATGTGGTAGGCGGACGCCCACTTTTAAAAGATTTTAAAATTTATTATTTATGAGAGGAATCGCGAAAGACTCGAGAATATCGGCCATGGCCGGGACAAAGTTTTTAATTTGGCTAAAATTGGTCTACCTATAATGAGGAATCTTATGATGAAGTAGAGAAAGAATTGGACTGCTTCTAATATACATAGAAACATTTCGCCCACACGTTGTGAATTCCGTGCGGAAAAGTTCACTACTCTACAAATTACAGACAGATATTCCCCCCGCGAGTATATCTAATAATATGAAGATGTTTAAAATTCATACCGACTTCGAAATATGATAAATTCTGCAAATCCAAAAATTGAAGCTTAAAATTTTCATTTCTTTTCCTTCAAAAACTTGTCAATAAAAAAATCCACAGACAACCTGAATATTGTTATACCTGAATATGAATATACCTGAATATTAGTTTAACATTGTTTTCACTGAAAAGATCCAGAATTATGATTCGGGAAAAATAGTTACATCTGGAGGAACTCACACAATTCGTCTCAACATTACAACGCATGACCCGGTTCCACATATTTCCATATTGGAGTGAATACCAACAATGCTCACCAGAGCAACCAGCAATTTTGACTTTTTAATAAAATTAGCTCAACTTTTGCGAAAGCAACACCCGCATCGGCGCATCATCCAGAAATTGTGGATTTTTATCTTCGCTTCGAAGATATTTGCGATTTTTAAAACTTTAATGTTTCTCGAAAAAGTTCCCGACTCACTTAAAAATCATAAATTTCTATGTCCCGGCCAAAATTCTTCTTTTCTTTTTTTCTGCGATTTCACGGCACAAATTCTTTCAATTGACGTTCAGGCAATTGTAGCTGCATCCTGCAGTTGATCGCATGCAAAAAAATCTTAGTTTTAAATAGCAAAAATATGAACAAACTCGGAAAAATAGAGAAAATATACTGTAGCCAAAGATGCGAATGTAAAATTAATTTTTTCTAACATGATCATTGCAAGACAGAAAAGATTAGCACACCGACCGGGATTCGAACCACGGTCCTTCCGCTTTCCGGGCAGATGTCTTCACCACTGAACTACCTGTGCTCTTCTCTGTCTTCTTTCTATGTGATAGGCATTTTTGTTCCCCCAGGGCATTTCTGTTTTAATCATGTTCCCCCACAGCGCAAAGATACAGTGTATCTGCGTACCGAAGGATCATCCAGGCGAAATGCTTATCACATAGACAGAAGACAGAGAAGAGCACAGATAGTTCAGTGGTTAAGACATCTGCCCGGAAAGCGGAAGCCCCGTGGTTCGAATCCCGGTCTGTGTGCTAATCTTTTCTGTCTTGCAATGATCATGTTCCTTGAGCCAACTCGGCAATGACTAGAGTTTACTCAGAAACAAGTTTATTAATTTTTCTATTTTTTTCCAAATTTGTTCATATTTTTGCTATTTAAAAGTGACAGTTCCTGCATGCAATCAACTGCAGGATGCAGCTGCAATTACCTGAATGACAATTTGAAAGAGCTTGTACCGTTAAATCGAAGAAAAAAACGAAAAGGATGAACCTTTCCGAGCTTATAGTAAATTTGGGGCTTATTTTCAGGCGTTTTCTTATTCGAATTAATAATCAGCAGTCTCATCTGTTTCGATTAAAAAAATTTTTAAATAACAAAATTTTTGGTTGGTAACTGTAAATAATACTTTAGGTCTTAAATGGACCAGGCAGTCAAAAAATAAGTTATTTTTAAATAAAAGAAAATCATGTTCCCGGAAGAATGCTAAAAACCGCATATTTTTGCGTTTTTTTAAAAATTAGTTATGATTTTTCAAAGTTTCGCTTTTTCAGTACAGCGGGTTACGGTAGCGACTACACCACAATTAATATCTCTAAAACCAGCTATTTTGATGGAATGTGATTGTGTTCATTCAGTTCGTGAGTGGTCAAAATCTCTTCAATCCTGTTTTTGCAAAAAATATGAAGAAATCAGAGCAAATTAAACAGCTTTCTGTCTTTTCGGAAATAGGCGACGCACCGTTCCAGAGTCTAATTTCAAATTAAAATAACTAATTGTAAAAAAATGCTAAAAATTTAATTTTTTCTGCATTCTCCATTAGATGATAGTGAGAAAAGTTGAATAAAAAATTATGAAAATGAAAAATCTGTTTTTGCAGGCTGCCTGGTCCCTTTAAGAGAGACTGTCTGAGTGGGTCGACATATTTCTTTAGGAAGCTGGCAGTTGACGAAATTTCCGATTGAAGACTGATAACGTTATGTTGTAGTGCATTTGGTGAGAGTTACGAATTTGCCATTCCGGAAGTTCAGAAATGCTTCTACGCCTCAAGGCAAAACATATTGGTACTTGTGACGTCACAAAACTTTTTCGTCAAATCGAATGTATTCTTTCCGATTCTTAGTGCGATCGATAACAAGAGTTTTTTACTCTCGCAACTTTTTTATCAGAGTTCACGCAGCCCAGTTATTCATCAAAAATAGTTTCTCACTTAATTTTCAATACTACTAGAGGTCCTGCAAAATTTTCCCTCGTCCTACTACATCGCACGGCAGTTGCACACAATCTGTGAAAAATAGAGAATTTAAAAGTTTCTGGCAGGAAGTCAAAAACGGAAAAGTATACGAAAAATCTTAATAAAATCAGTTCTCGATTAAAGCAATATGGGTAAAATTCTGTGTTAACTGTAATATTTCTCATATTAGTTAGCGTTTGCAATGTTTCTGGTAACATTGGTGTATACTAAGAGTGAAAAAATACGAAAGTATTCAGGAATTTCCTTAGAATTAAAAAGTTTGACGAAAATACTTACAGTACTTTATCTCTCCGGAGGCGGACGGCTCTTATTTTATTAAGAATTTCTTAGGCTTTTCCGTTTTTCACTTCCTGCCAGAACCTTTTAAATTCTCTATTTTTCACAGATTGTGTGCAACTGCCGTGCGATGTAGTACGAGTGAAAATTTTGCAGGACCTCTAGTAATATTGAAAATTTAAAAAAAATTGTATTTCGATGGGCTATCGATCGCACTAAGAATCGGAAAGATTCCATTCGATTTAACGAAAAAAGTTGTGTGACGTCACAATTACCACTATTTATTGCCCTGAGGCGTAGAAGCATTTTTGAACTTCCGGAATGGCACAGTCGTAACTCTCACCAAATGCACTACAACATAGCGTTGCCAGTCTTCAATCGAAAATTTCGTCAACTGCCTCCGTGCGGCTCGAGTGGCTCGAGTTCAGAGTAGAAAAAAAAATTGTTTTCATGTTTTTCAACAATTTAAGATAACTTGTACAAGCTTCTCAAAATTAGTGACATCCTTTCAGGTCTCATTTTCGATCTCGAATACCTCCCCCCCTTTCACTACGGAAACACAGGATACCTTTGTCGATTTCCTTGACTCACGTTTGTGACATCGCGAAACATTTTTTTCCGTGACTAATTATGCTCCCCGGTTCGATTTTTGGAATTAAAAAAAATATTTTAAACACGTTAAAACGTGTTTTGACACGTTTGAACACAGTTGTGACATTGTAAAACACTTTTCTCGTGATCCCCTACACTTCTCGGTATGTTTGGCGGAATTTCGAAAATTTCGTTAAAACTCATAAAAACGTGTTCGAACACGTTTGAAGTTACTTGAAAACATGTTTCAGCGCTCCTTTAGCGTGTTAAAAAATGCGGCAACAGGTTTGCCCACCGCGGGAGTCGAACTTGCGTCGGTCGGTTTTGAATGTTGCGCCCTTCAACTACTTAGCCATGAATTATGTTACATTTTCATTTTGCGAAATTTAATTGAAAACACATTATAGAAAGTGATTCGATATCTTGTTCCCCTCTCGAGATTTCGGTAGTGGCGCACGGGCGGACAGACAGGCAGACATACAGACACAGAAAGACAGGGCGTTTCGAATAATAGTAAGTAGTAACGGTATATCCCGAGTAATTTAGACTAAGGTGCTAAAAATATATCTGCATGGCTAATGGAACTATTTAAAAAAATATATTTGCATGGCTAATGGAACTATTCCTTGGCTAATGGAACTATTTAATCTGTGTTTGCGTCCGTAGGTAATTCTATAGTTCAAAGAAAACAGATTAAATAACAAGCGAGCATGTTTAGTTGCCTGCTTATTCAGATTGTGGTTCTGTACTCTTCTCCTGACGAGGCGGACACTCGCAAGACGATCGATATGATGAAGTCGTTCTTGGACATATCGATAGTAGAGATGGGAAATGAATCCTTTTCTCGAGGAATCGCCCTCACAAGGTATTTATGCCATTTTTTCGCTTCTTACTCTTTCTTTTCAAAGTTTAATTTTTCTGGTCTTTTATTGTAATTTGTTTTCACTTTTCAAATGAATGTGCCTTGGATGGTAGAGTCATGTATATCACGCCCCTCACGATAGGATCGTACTAGGCTGTACACAGACCAACATTCTATTTTGTCCGAACATTGAGAGATCAACAAATTATCTGTTTTGAAATAATAAAACAAAAATGCGTTTTCTCATATTTTAAAGGGTCCCGGCAGAGATCGGTAACTTGAACTCTATTTTGAATCATAGATCACGCGAAATTTGAATCACAGATCACGGCATATGAACTTCTCAATTTTCGTGGTCTGGAAGTTCGACGTTTCCTAATGGCGTCTTACATGCGAATTCTGAGAGATTGTATCAATCTGGCCAGACAGTTTGACAAAATATTCATCTGTTTTAAGAGACGTGATCGGTAAGACTCGACCATATCTGACCCTGGCCGGACGTGGCCCCCCAAATTGAGGTCTGGGCTCCATACTCGAGCGGTATGAGGGACCTGTGGCAGTATTACACAAAACACCACTTATTTCTATTTGCCGGCTCTGGCCCAGGAAAAAACTGGCTTTGAGTCGAAAAATGTCGAAAAATCATAATTTCTTAACTTGATGAAAAAGACTAATATTTATTTGTGTTATGTTTGCGGTCTCCAGATGTTGCTAAAATGTAATTTAGATCGTTTTTCGGTTGTATCGGAAACCACTTTTTCGACTCTCAATTTCATTTTTTCAGAGAAATTGTCGATTTTTGAAGTTTTTACCCAAGGGATCCATGTGCACATTGTACCTCAGAACACTAGCAATCCATATGGACTAAAGCCAGGTTGTTCCTGGAGTGAAGTTTTTCAAAAAAAAATTCCAAACTTTGGAACTCATGGAACCATTAACGAAATTTTTAAACAATTTTAGCTCAAATCACCTGTTTTTCACACAGTCGACGTAAAATAGTCCTAAGAAAATGATTTGCAACTACATGTATGGCGAACTTACTGTAAACATAAAATTTGTTGGAATTTCAAAATCACCTTTTTTCACTCTCGATCATATTTTTGTCAGTCAAATTGTCCGTCTTTGAATTTTTTACCAAAGGAGTATATGCATATCTTGTACAACAGCACAATATCAATCGACATGGACTATAGCCAGGTTGATCCTGAAATGAAGTTTTTCAAAAAAAAATTCCCAACTTTGAAAATCGTGCTGGCAGGAACTAAGAGAGACTATCTGAATCGGTCGAATTAGTCTTGGCACAGGTCGAAAAGTGAGAAGATGAGATAAACATACCACATTGTAGTATGGCCGAGGCGGAGTTGATTCATGATATTGAGAAAGTGCAAAAACGTTTCTACGCCTCAGGGCATGACGTCATCGGAATTTCCGGTTTTCGAAAACTTCATCAAATGGCCTAACGAGTGGTACCAATCGATTCCTCATAAAATTCTAAGACTTTTGTGACTCCATGAGTTTTTCGCTAATCTTTGATCTAAGCCTGAAAAATTGAAAAATTGGTTTTTAAATAATTGATTTTAAAAATTTAAATATTTTTGTGTAGTTTCCCTGAGGAGATGGCAAAATTTTATTCGCGTAATACAATGCTATAACAGTGACAGTGCAACTGTGTGAAGGGTTGTTTGTATGAGGGGCATTAAGCTTGTTCAGTAAGCTGAAATTGAATGGGTCCTTGGAATTATGGTGTACCTACAGTCACCAGGAGAAAAGTCCCAACGCTATTAAAGCGGCTCCGGGAAACACAGTATCCATTGTAGCATAACTACTCAATAGTAGGTGGCGAGGGCTTTCTTAGGCCTGACCCCCGAACCTGCCGGATAATAATAGGAAATTACTCCGGGTTACTGTAGTACACCATAATTCCAAGGACCCACTCAATTTCAGCTTATTGAACAAGATTAATGCCCCTCATACAAACAACCCTTCACACAGTTGAACTATCATTGTTATAGCATTGTATTACGCGAATAAAACTTTGCCATCTCCTCAGGGAAACTACACAAAAATATTTAAATTTTTTAAATATTTTTTTTAAAAACCAATTTTTCAATTTTTCAGGCTTTTAACAAAGATTGGCGAAAAACTCATGAAGTCACAAAAGTCTTAGAATTTTATGAGGAATCGATTGGTACCACTCATTAGGCCATTTGATGAAGTTTTCAAAAACCGGAAATTCCTATGACGTCATGCCCTGAGGCGTAGAAACGTTTTTGCACTTTCTCAATGTCATGAATCAACTCCGCCTCGGCCATAGTACAATGTGGCATGTTTATCTCATTAACTCACTTTTACTGCTGTGCCAAGCCTCTGACGAAACATGTTGATCCACTCAGATAATCTCTCCTAATTGTTTCAATAATTTTTGCTCAAATTGCGTTTTCTCTTACAGTCGACATATGTCGTCCATAATGTCGACATAAAAAATGTTCCATAAGCTGTTTTACAGGTACATGCCTTGCGAAAATACTATAAACATTAAAATTATTCAAATTCAAAAATCTCGATTTTTCACTCTCGGCAATAATTTTGCCAGTCAAATTGTCGCTAGTTGAAGTTTTTGCCCAAGGGATACATGTGCACATTGTACAACAGCACAATATCAATCCATCAGGACTACAGCAAGGTTGATCCTGAAACGAAGTTTTGCAAAAAAAAATTCCCAACTTTGAAAATCGTGCTGTCAGGAACGAAGTTTTTCAAAAAAAATCCATAAGTTACCTTTTGCACGTCCGATTTTTTCAGGACAAAAAGTGTGAATCCGAAATTTTACTTTTCTTCAAATATGTCGCAAATCATCACGAAACATTGATATAAACTAAATAGCACTCATATAAGTAGCTTTCCTTGAACAACTTCTATAAATAAGTTGCTTTCATGCAAACTTTTAAAAATCATGTTTTGACCCTAATCAGGAAGGCATCTTTGGAGATTAAGCATGGTAGCAATAACCGGTAAATCACATTAAAGTACTTCAGTGAATATGTTTTATTATGAGTTGCGACATTTCTGAAGAAAAGTAAAAAATCGGGCCATCCAGTACACTTTTTCGCCCCCCCTTTTTTTTTTCGCACCTGTCCTGAAAAAATCATATCATCAATTGTCCATATTTTTCAGCTCCCGGAGTTAAATTTGATATAGAATCCGTACTGGGAGCCCCTACTCGAAGGCACCACTATAATGGCACGGGTGTACACCATTGATATATGACATGTCACCATGGTAGATATCACGAGAGATTGCATGAAAAACACCTCTTGGGGAACAACTTTCATAAATATAATTCTGATTTCGATCAAACCTTTTTTTTGTAGAAATACCCCCAGGGAATGAGAATTAGATCAATCCGAGTCACAGGTTACAGAACCGGCTTTTAGCAATGTCCCGGTTCTGAAGCCGGAGTCGACGTAACTTTCTTCAAAATGGAGGTAGAATACTGTGCTGCAGTTCAAAATGATCGCAAAAATATGGCTAACAATTCTCCTGTTTGACACATCCACATAAGAATTGAAAGTTGTGGACAAATATACTATAATTTATTTCAAATATTCTTCGATTGCTGATCTTGCAATCTCTGGTGATACCTGTTATTATAATAAGTCAAGATCAGAGCAGATAAGAGACGTGAATTGTGGGCAAATGTTTTGGAGGCGTATGGCAGGACCATCCTAATATGTCCTTCTTCCCTTCACAATTCCTTCACACTTCCCGAATCTGTCAGTCGTCGCGAGCGGTCCCTCTCCATTTCTCTCTGATGGAGAGGGGGATTTTCCCTCAATTTCCCTCGCCTATGCCATCGACTACTCAACGAGATCGGAATCCCCATCCAAGCCGGAGTGGTCACCGTGTGATGGGTATGACTAAATAAGATGGTTGGTCCCTCAGTTCTAGACTCGATGACTCTCCTTCTGAGATTGATGATTTGAGTTTGGTTGACGCAGATTCAAGAAAGCAGGCACCATCTTTCTTTCTTCGTACGCAAAATCTTCAACGTCAAGCTCGCGAGATCACTATTCCAGCCAATAATTCTGGGTCTGTGATATGGAAAGAAGACCGATCCCGACGCTCAATACTGGACAAAATGAATCATTCTAAAGAAGACCATCGACCACGTCTGAAACTTATATGAAACCCCCATCTTGACCAGCGCCCCTAAAGCGACACTGATAAATTTGTATTTGTATTTGTATTTGTTTTGGAGGCGTATGTCGTCAGACATTACTCTCTCAGAAAATAACTTGTTCCCCACCATCAACAACTTCCTCAGAGAACAGCCCTTCAAGACTCGAGTCGATATCGTAAACGAGTTGACCGGCTTCTTCAAATTGTAGACCCCGGCGTTCTATGAGGGTTGTATCCATAAGAGCCCGTTTGCGTATGAGTTAGACAAAGCTCGGTATAGCAAAAAAAGTGATGGTCTGCGATAACACATGTTTTCGACACAGGAACACTGGGTTAGGAACACTGGTCGAATCTCATTATATGCAAATTTTATTGGAGATCAATATGGAGCTCTGAAGATTCGACTTATTGGTTTATTGAGAATAACTCGATATCCAGTAGTCGAAACCGGAATATCCAAAGAAGGACACTAGTTGGATTTGTGAGTGGAACATCGCTGTGTATTTCAATTTTCGAAAATGCCTTAAATTTCGGAAATTCATTTTATATAAAATCATAACCAAAAAGAGACAGCTGAAACTTTTACAGTATCTCGAGCATACCTTTTTGGTGAACCGTGGTATTTTTCTAGTAGCACCAAATCTCCTGCAAAGACACTTATGATTTTTTAAACTTTCGAGATGTGAAGGCGAGAATCCAAATTTGAGAGTAAATTGCCCGAGTTGCGCGAATTATAGAGGGCTATTAGTGGTGTGAACGTAGACTATTTCCAAGTTCATTGGTTCATTTTTGAAGAAGGTAGGGATAACGATGTCGTACCCCGAAACGCGACAAGATTTTTGCGAGAGCCTAGTATATAGACGATCAACGACACACACACACACACACACTATATATATATATATATATATATATATATATATATATATATATATATCAGGGTGTCCCAAAAGTTTTGCGACTTTTGGTTTTTCAAAGATATCATGCGAACTATAACCTGTACTTCCGAACCTTGTACCGCGATGATATAACACACCCTTGGCCTATCTAAGAAAATGTTCATTTCGAGTAAAGATGGCATAGTAATGACGCAATATTAGCAAATGCTCAATGATGCCAATTTTGTGACCCCATTTTCGACAAGTAAAATCTAGATAAATATGGGAGCCAAAAATTTCTAATAATGTTGCAACGTAGAGCATACGTTCAGCAATAATTTCATACAAAGCAGCGGAATTTGTAAATTTGCAAAAGAGATAAAAAATAACTTTCAAAACTCCTGAAGCAGCAAGGTTCAATTTTTTCAACATATTTAATTATCTGATGTCTTGTTGTAGTTTGTTCTTTATAACATGGCTTATAATTCATTATTAATTGCTACATTTATTTACATATCGACTGCGAAATGATTTTCTAAAATTTTCTAAGATTTACGTGGAAAACCTAAAATTGCGTATGGATGACGAAATTTGCTGTTACTTCGCACATTTATGTATTTCCTTCCCCGAAGCTATTTGCAACTAAAATGGGAATTTTCATGCCATTCCTAATAGTAAAACTCGAATTTCGAGGTCTGAGTTCAGTTCTTTAAAGAAATCGCGATTGCGCAGCTTAAGATCTACAGTTCAAGTAACAATTCAAAATTGATTGAATTTAATATACTTCCCATTCTGTACTGTAGATGAGAAGACTTCCTTAAATCCTATTCTCCTACTTTCAAATGTCTTGTTTCAACGGGAGCCGAGATATTAGCGGAAAAAAAACATATAATGCGGTATTTCAAATCTTTATCTCGATCATGACACATATATGACACATAACGACACATACGAAGCTAATAACCCTCTGACGGAATAAAGAATGGAAAGAATTTAATTTAATATACTTCCCATTTTTTTACTGTAGATGAGAAGACTTCCTTAAATCTTATTCTCCTACTTTCAAATGTCTTGCTTCAACGGGAGCCGAGATATTAGCGGAAAAAAACATATAATGCGGTATTTCAAATCTTTATCTTTATCATGGCACATATATGACACATAACGACACATACGAAGCTAATAACCCTCTGACGGAATAAAGAATGGAAAGAATTGAATTTAATATACATATAATGCGGTATTTCAAATCTTTATCTCGATCACTGTTGTAGTCGGGTTTTTTTAAACAGGCAAGTGTGGGCCTTTTTGACGAGTTTTAACACCACATCAGAAGTCTCTTATATCAGAGGTTGTGCACATCTGCCTGATGATTCTCTACTCTTTCTTACCGACGTTGACATGCTCATCTCCTGTGATGCAGTCCATCGAATTCAGCTCAACACCATTTATAAGTCGCAGGTAAATGCAATCACCTGAAATTATAATATATATGTTCACCTGGAGTTTGTGATGTCATGTGGATCTATGAGAGACTATCTGACTCAGTCGAATTATCCTTAGCACAGTACTAAAATGAGTTTTTGAGTTAAACATTTTAGAATTAACAGTAGCCCAGTAATAGTCGATTCGTGGTGTTGAGAAGTTGTGAAAATGCTTCTACGCATTACGTCATAGCTCTTTCCGGTTTTTCAAAAACGTCATCATTGGGCTTCATAAGTGGTACCCATCGATTCCCCATAAAATTATAAGACTTTTTGACTCTTGCAGCATTTTTTGATAAAAATCTACGGCGAGAAAAATTGAAAATATGTTTCACTTTTACATTTACACAATTCTAGATATTTCCCCTCCGGCAATGCTGAAGTTTTATTTCCGCAAAACGATTCTTCAATAATAGGTTATAATCCATTTTAATACGAAGAGTTTTTATTTTACCCAAAAATATACGCTTAATTGTTGTGTGATACAGTATGACCGCGCGAGATTTCTCATTACCATTCTGCGGAGTTTAATTGCAGTTTGCAGCACTGCGTTGCACATCTTGAAATACTAGGTCAACTCATTACCATTCTCTCGTGCTTTAAACCACCGGAGAATGGTAATGCGAAATCTCGCCCTTTCATATTGTAGCACACAACAATTAAGTCCAGCGCAGTTTTCTGCTTCGCTTATATTTTTGGGTAAAATAAAAACTCTCCGTATTAAAATGGATTAACACCTATTATTGAAGAATCGTTTTGCGGAAATAAAACTTCAGCATTGCTGGAGGGAAAATATCTAGAATTGCGTAAATGTAAAAGTGAAACATATTTTCAACTTTTCTCGCCGTAGATTGACGATTATCAAAAAATGCATAGAATCAAAAAAGTCTTAGAATTTTATGGGGAATCGATTGGTACCACTTATGAAGCCCAATGATGACGTTTTTGAAAAACCGGAAATAGCTATGACGTAATGCCCTGAGGCGTAGAAGCATTTTCACAACTTCTCAACAATGTTTAACTCAACAACTCATTTTAGTACTGTGCCAAGCCTGTGAACAAATATGTCGATCGAGTCAGATAGTCTCTCCTATGCATCATTTAAATTTTAATTTCCAGGTGTATTTCCCCATTGTATTTTCGGAATTCTCGCCTGATAGTTGGAGTGAGAACGATCGACTTCTTGCAGGTCTACTATTTTGTCCATCATGATAACTTTCTTTATCACGCCTGTTACGTAAACATCGCATCAGCTTCGGCGCATGAAAAAAGTTGACAAAAAGCCATTTTTGGATAGCCCTCCGGGTAGCGCACATGATTGCGCGGGATTGTAATCCGGAGATTTTCTCGACGATAGGCTTCGTCGAAGTTCAAGGAAGTTACTACGCTCTGATAATGCCACCTTCTTGGTTCATGGTCATAGGATGGGAGGTGGGGGGGCAGAGATTGAGGGAGAGAGAGGGAGGAAGAGGGAGAGAAAAAAGGAATCGGGATTAGTTGAAAATCCGGTTAGATTTGCTCGCCTTGATTAGAACTATTCATAAATATAATAGTGACTTCGATTAGTTCACTAACAAAGGTGAGGGGCTTTGAATCAGTAAAAAAAGGTAAAGGTGTTCCATGTCAAGCGATTTTACAGTAGCAAACTGCCACGCTAGATGGACAAGCCGGTAAGCCAGCTGCAACGTGGGATTACGTAACCCAAACTTTCCCAAGGCATCTAGGGCACGTTACCTTTCGCAATCAAAGTTGCTACCAATTTACCGCCCCGGGGTAAATTGGTAGGCTTGGTTGGCCTCGGCGGGGATCGAACTCGTGACCCTTCGAATGACTAGCATTTGCTTACACCACTCGTCCATTCCGCCGGTCCAAAGCAGTGCTGTGCTGGAAATTTTCTCAAATATCAATTTCACTTACGCTATTATTTTTTCGGGTTCAAATTGCACTTTCTGTATTTGGCACTTATCGCAAAATCTAATGAGAAAAAAATAGAAACCATTAATTATTCGTAATAATTAATTCTTAAAATTCTACAATATTCCAAACGCTACAAAATATGCAAAATTCCAAATTTCGTTTAGTGAACGGCTATTTTGGATCTCATTTTTCCTATTTCTATTTCTAGAACGAAATTCGATCAAATAATTTTACGAAAGAAATATTTTTAAAATAATATTATCTTGTAGGTAATAAAACTAACTCTATAATTCCAGTTTTGGCATTGTCGCTGAGTCAGATCCGTCGTTTTTAGCTCAATTTTCATTTAGTATAATCACTAGATTTGTTTTTGATACCTTGTAGCCTTCTACACTGCATCAGCCAAAGATATTTCTATATATTCAGTTTGAACCACGATCAGTAAGGGTAAGCAAAAATAATTGTTGTCCCATATGCTGGAAAAAAAGTTATCCACAAATTTCCGATTTAAAAGTAAAAGTATCCTATCTTTGGATGCTCATAGCAAAAAGTGACACTTTAATGCATCCCCGAACTACCTATACATCGATACGCATGGACTAGCTGATCATGAAATCACAAAAATATGGGTTGTCCAATATGCGGGAAAAAAGTTATTCGCGAAAAACATGGTTTTCACGATTTGAATTGCCGCAAAAAAAATAAATGTCGGAATGGCATACACCACCTTTGTCTAAATGCCGGTTCAAAACATGGTTTGGTGATCCCTGATTATCTTGTTATTTCTAATTATTTCGGGAAGGAAAGTTTACCCACCCTTGCTTCGGATGCTCGGCTGGGTATTTTTTTCCCAGTGTGGCAATTGGGAGCATGCTGATAGATGCGCATCAAAAGCATAAATACCATTCGTCTCAATTATCTCTAGCTTCTTAAAAGTTAGGGCACGAAATTTTGGTTTACAAAATTGAATTGGATTAGTCGTAACAATAAGTTTTGATAGCTACATGTTCCTAAATGCATATGAGTGCGTTCGCCTAAGAATCGAGTAGATTCGGCTTGGCCTGGCATAGTGGAAAAGGTCAATTTTCTGAAACTCTGTGATTTGAGGTTCTCTGGGGTGCTGATGACAATAGGCATTATCATTTTGCTGAAAGATCGCTCGTTGGCGCCAGACGTCGTCTCGCTGAAACCACATTTGGTGAATTTCTCTGTCCCAAATAATGATAACATTTGCCCTTATGAGAGGAATCGCGAGAAAGTCGAGGTTGGCAGGGTCTTAGAAATTTATGATTTTTTTTGATTTGGCTGAAACCATAGCACAAGGCACTACAAACCTCCCTCTATCGAATGGCGTTGGCAGAATTTCGATAAAAAATTTCGCAACCGCTTGAAGCACAAAACAACCTGGCGACTTCGGATATTTTTCTTACAATGACAAAATTTGAAAATTCATAACTCTCTTCAAAATGATGATAGAGATTTCCGGTTTGAATATTTGGATAGAGAAACTCCTTGACTACAAGGTGAAAATGCAAAACTCATTCCTGGTTTCTGAGCCGATGAGGGGCTGTCGCTTTTGCAAAATTTATTATTACTATCATAAAAATAAAAACTACTGGCTCCCACCGCGTGCGTTCTGGTAGTGGTTATGGGCACTAATTATAACCAAAACCTGAGCAAAAAAGGCCCATGCTTTTTTAAGTGGGCGCAGGTGACGTAAAATTTTTCGAAATCCGTCAAGTAAAAATGCAACGGAATTATTGTCAATTTTGCTGGAACAGCATGAAAACTATTCAAAAACTAGAAAATACTTGGCTGTAATGAGTTATAACTTATATTTTTTGCTTATAAAGTTTTTGAAATTTTTTATATTTTTTTATTTTTTGAAATGTTTTTCGCATTTTGGATTTTAAATTTTTATATCTTTTCATAGTTCCGTGTTCTCATTGTCAAAGATACTGCATAGACAACGTTTGAATGGTCCAGGTAGTTTCACTCCGAATTTTCATAATTTTTACACATAAATTATGCAATAATTATTTTTGCGTATTCAATCTCATCAATGATATCCTATTCTCAATGTAGGTATTCCTTATCATGTATAGAACATTTCCTTTTTTGAAAGTGAGTTGATTTCTATTCGAAGAAACGAGCTACAAGGTCAAGAATACTGAGTGTCTGAAGAACGACGCACGCTCTGCCTTCTCCAGCGCTCTCTCATTTCCCCATGCTCTCTCGCCAGGTTCGGACCCCGCGATGGACACAAAACTTTTGCCTGAGTTACTTTGACTCCATATCAGCATTTTGAACAGAATTCCATTCGTTCCGTTGAGGCAAGGCTCTGGCAAAAGATTTTTGAATAGTTTTCATGCTGTTCCAGCAAAATTGACAATAGTTCCGTTGCATTTTTACTTGACGGATTTCGAAAAATTTTACGTCACCTGCGCCCACTTAAAAAAAGCATGGGCCTTTTTTCTCAGGTTTTGGTTATAATTAGTGCCCACAACCACCACCAGAACGCACGCGGTGGGAGCCAGTAGTTTTTACTTTTATGATATTATTACAATACATTTTGCAAAAGCGACCCCTCATCGGCTCAAAAACCAGGAATAAATTTTGCATTTTCACCTTGTAGTCAAGGAGTTTCTCTATCCAAATATCCAAACCGGAAATCTCTATCATCATTTTGAAGAGAGTTATGAATTTTCAAATTTTGTCATTGTAAGAAAAATATCCGAAGTCGCCAGGTTGTTTTGTGCTTCAAGCGGTTGCGAAATTTTTTATCGAAATTCTGCCAACGCCATTCGATAGAGGGAGGTTTGTAGTGCCTTGTGCTATGGTTTCAGCCAAATCAAAAAAAATCATAAATTTCAACGTCCCTGCAGCCCGTGAAATGCTCGAGGCTCTCGCGATTCCTCTCTTATGATGTCCGGTACAAAATTTGACGGAGCTTGCTCCTGTTTAGTTCAATTTGCTTCATTATTAAAAAAATAAAATTTTAAAATGCAACTTTTTTAGAGCAAAAAATAGAGCTCTTAAAGTACACCACTCGGACCGGCATGACGAGACGATTCCAACGCTTTATAGCTCATCAAAGCGTCAGATCGCCAAATGGGCTTGGGTATAGTGAATTGAAATTGTAAGTTTAAACAATCAGTTCTTCTCTCTGCCAAATTCGCAAAATGTGATTTCGATATGGCGCCGTCTGGAGCGAACGAGCGCTCTATGAGCAAAATGAATACGTTTATTGTCATCAGCACCCTCGATAACCTCAGATCACAGAGTTTCAGAAAATTGACCTTTTCGGACCCTTTCTCTATTTTTAGGCCAACGCCCTCATCTGAATCCGTTTGCGCAAGAATCGAGCCATATGCGTAAAAATGAGTTCAACATGATAGGTTCCAGTACAAGGCGCTAACCTATAGTCGAGATTTGTAAATTAATTAGAAATCTGAGACTAAGTGTCTGTAAAAAAAACCTGTCCGACTGTCTAATATACACTTCATAGTGCAAATATATTTACCGACAAAACTGCCCTTCCGAGCAATTGGTCAATACAAATTATTTCTGATCACAAGATGACAGAAAATGTGTTCCCTCCAGAAAACAACTAGTAACATTCATTTAAAACCGTTGACTTGGCATTGCCACCTCTGAATGAGCATTTCTCGATTTCTCGGTATTTTCGACATTTTTCGGATTTTTTTCTCGAACGATATTTCATTTGCTCTTTACCTATTTCCACCAAACTTGGAAAAATACGAAGTACGAGCATTCTCAAAATATCTAATACTTTATTCATGCATTCTTCATGTGAAAATTGACTTCATAAATGCCACTTAAATTAGACTTGTGCCACCTACTGAGAAAGATGTAGCTATCGGCTTAAAATTTCTAAAGAGATATTGTGATATCTCTTCTATGTGAGGAATTGGCTAAAATTGAGGCCGGAAAATTTGTCAATCTCGCTAACAATAAGGGTGGAGAAGTCTCGGGCTTGTTTACTACATACTATAATATGAAACCATGTTTTGCGTGGAAGTGTCGACATATCACGCCTGTCACGTAACGATCGCATAAAATCAGGGGGTAGTTGGCACAATTTCTGACCCCCTATTATTTTCACAGTTTTCGTTGGGCCCTCAGGGTCCCTCACAAGATAGCGCGGGTTTTTATCCCGGAGATCGATATTCTCGAAGATAGACGACGTCAAAGTTGGCGGGAGCGAAAAGTAGTGCCTCTTGGGAGCTCAGTATATCTCTTCAAAATGGAAATCCAGGAAAATACCCAACAGAACATTTGTGGAGAATGACATGTAGAATAACCCTGTATAATTGGGCCCACGCTATTTTCAAAACTAATTAGTCAGACTAATTAAAACTTTTAATTCTCACTGCAATTTTGGGCCCAGGATAATCTCGACGCCATCGTCTAGAACTCGTCGAGACGAATCGAATGATATGCTGAACTGTGCATTTCATTCGGTGACTGGATGTTTCACGACCTAAAGAACTTTCGTACTCCCCTCCCTTGTGACCTTTCGCAGTGTGCGAGAGAGAGAGGCACGTGATGCTGGGTAGGTCACGATCTCGCTAGCCAACTCCGTGAAACAGATCGAGTCACCTCCACGCATCCCGCTAGTTTATCAGTTTTTAACCACTGATTAGTTCTTACTTTTATGAAAGTAATCTATCACATTCAATCATTCATTCATTCAAAAACTCCATATCGACCCCTTGCGAGATACTGACGATCAAAGTGAAAATATGTAATCTATTTGAGCTAATTGTCTATGCAAATTTTATACGGAAATTGTTTTTGAAAGCGGGATTTGGAGAGGGGAGCAGTGGCTATCGATCCATGCCAAAATACGCTGATCTAAGTTAGGCACAACTCCCTCTCATTGATTAAAAACAAATATTCGTATTTCTCTTCCTGTTCTCAAAAGAGAGTAAGAGTAGAAGTTTGAAGGAAAGACTTTTCTGTTTCGCAACATTGGGCAGTAAGAGACGCCACGAAACATTTCACATGAAACCGGTATTGCACGTTTTTTTATGAAACCGGTTTTAGTTGTCTCTATTGAAATCGAACGGGATAACTAGTTGCATTAACTGAAATAGAAGAAATATCGAAGACTCGTCATGTTAGAGGGGTAGAGAAGAGGGGGGGAGGGGTATTTCGGTAGCGGGGACATTTCGGTAGGGGGACATTTTGGTATCGTGCGCCGAGTACATTTTGGTATTACCCTTCGCTTTTGGTATGGATCCGCTAATTGAGCGGTATTTTTAGGTGTGGCTGAAAGCACATAGCTCAGAGAAAAGAAAAAAAGCTGTAGACAAATTGAAAACCACGGGGCTCAGAAACCCCTGTAACCGAACAAGAAAAATGAACAGCGAAGGTCCGCAGTCTTAAAAAAATACATTCAGTATAAAACAATGTATATATGAGAGGAATCGCGAGAGAATCGACCATAGCGCGGCAGTAGAAATTTTTGTCGCCGATTTGGCTCTAAAGAGAATGCAAGGTACTTTCAACAGCGCTCTATTCGATGGCGTTTACCGTTTTTCGTTAAACGCCCTATTTTTTGAGTACGAGCGTTTCAAAGTGACGGTCCTCGGCATTTCGACCCCTAATGTGTCTCAGCAGAATTTTCATATCTTTTTTTTTAAAGAGAGATATGAAGTTCTAATTTTTTTTCACTAGATAGAGTTTTTTAAGAGTAGAGTTAGATTCTGCACTTTTTCAATAAGAGAAAAATATTTTTTCAAAATATTTATAGTTTTTTTTGTTGAAAATTCAATATGTGAAAACAGTCGTAACTTTGCTAATCGAAAAAAAAGAATCATACGGCTCTATAGCGGCATTTGTAGAGCACAATTATGATTAATTTTCATGCGCATATTAGCCAAATCGAGACATGTGAAAAAAATCGGCGCTTAAGTATCGGATGTGAAAAACGACCTACCTGGAAAAAAACTTTCGACCATTGAACCTGTCTCAAATACATCCAAAACTATTGTAGTTACTCAATAATGAAATATAAAAATCTTTATTGCAGTATGATTATTGATTTGAAGCCAAAAATTATGAAAATCGATATTTCTCTCCAAAAATCTCCCGATGAGTAGAACTTTCGCTAAAGAGGTATTGCATGTGCTATAATGATTGAAAACTGAAGTGTATGTTGGTACGACATGCCTCAGTTGTCAAGACAAAAACGGCTCATATGAAACTCGAGTTATTTATCTTGGAAGATTCAAGAAATATCGACGTGGTCTGCATAGTTTCATGTGTTCATTCAAAATATCAGCACTCCACCCGTTGTGTCAGTATAGCTCTTTAGGTGGTGATCAACTTTGCCCTCTTAAGTTAGTTGATATCTCTTCATTGAAAGACGCTACAACCGCTCATAGATTGCTGCGCAAGAGCGAGACGTGCGCTCTTCCCTCTCCCCTGCTCTCTCAATTTCACCCGCTCTCACGTTGGCTCGGATCCGCTGCAGCGAAATAATTTTGCAAACTTTTTGGAGTTGTAAATATAGGGACCACCATCTATTCACCAGTTCTGTTTATGCCATGAAATCAATTCTGATCGAGTGCAGTATGATGCCCGAAAAGAAAGAAAAAAAATATAATTTGAAAATAATTGAAATAATTAGAAAAAAATATAAACCCCGCCACCTCAAGAAAAGAGACAGCCGTGTCCGGTAAATACATACTAATCCCCGGCACAGGCCCTCACACTTCTGCCGGTGTCCACGACTATTTTCCGGATGTCACGCTTTTCGCGCTACTACCTGCGACGCTTTAGCTCCCAATCTACCGTATACCTGTGTCTGTATATTCAGTGACTGTTTTGGGCACTTTCGGCTGTCTATTTTTATAAGTTATTGTGGATTGGGAGCATGGAAAATAATACGTAAGAGCTAAAGAGGAAGACGAATACTCCCAGGCTTGAAAAAATCGTGAATTTTAGAACTGGGAGGTATAACGTATTTTCGTTAGAGCAACTAGAATAGAGAGCGTAGATTGATGAAATCAACGCAGAAAATCATGTGGAGTTCACCTTTCGAAGCAATTTTATTTTTATTTTAGTTATTTTTTGCAAAAAGTAAATTGAAAAGTCGAAATAGGGCACACTCAGCTACCGATTGAGCACAAACTTGTAATTTATCTTTCGGTTTCATTTACACGACCACCGTTCCTAAGATTGCCGTCAAAATTGTATGAGACATACTCTTACTACCCTTGATCAATAATCAAAAGAGATAAGGTTATCAGATGTCAAATACGTCAATAAGCTCGTTATGATGTACATTTGGATGTAGTGAGCGCGCGCATGAGCAAAAACAGCCCATTTTACTATGGGATATGCATAAACCATTTCTTGTCCAACCTGAGATGGAAATATGTGCGGCCATCCACGACAACGTTAACTGTCGATGATTAGCCATGACGATACGCATGACTTTATAACAAATTAGAGTGCAGTCAGCGCGCGCATGAACAGATTTCCGTAAAAATTGGATAGGAAGTAGCTTTAGTATCACTAGTCAATAAATAGAGCAAATTAGGCGCGGCCAAACACGGTGGCCGGAGGTCAAACGTGATGAAGTGCAGTGCGTGATAGGAAAAATCGATATCACAAGCGCGTGCATGAACAAATTGGCATTGAAATCATACAAACTACAGCCTTATTATTTGTGAACAATACTGACAAGAAATTTGACGCGGCTATCCAAAAAGGCAGTAGTTATTAAGAAAAAATGAATTATTCCTCAACGGAGAGATGTAAAGGCTGCGAGGGTAAGAGTAGCAATGATTGTGATCTCCCACCATCTACTTCTGTGGTGTATTGGTAAGTAAACCAGTCTTTTACCCGTATAGCATGGGTTCGAATACCCGTCCTTGCTAAACAATTGCAACTTTTCGTACATAAATTCCCCTTCTCTTGCGCAATGTGTCGCGCGAAGGTGCACGATAATTTCGGCCTGTCACACAAGCTTTCAGGGTAAACGCTGGCTCTGCCTTACGGCTCTCCAGGATGGTGGTCCCTATTGTAAATAGTTGTTTTTCGATGAAAAAAGAAGTCCCCATTTCATTTTCAACACTATTTTACTATTTTTGGGTCGAAACAAGCTGCAGCGGAACCGAGCCAACGTGAGAGCGCGTGAAATTGAGAGAGCAGGGGAGAGGGAAGAGCGCGCGTCACCCTCTTGCGCAGCAATCTATGAGCGGTTGTAGCGTCTTTCAATGAAGAGATATCAACTAACTTAAGAGGGCAAAGTTGATCACCACCTAAAGAGCTATACTGACACAACGGGAGGAGTGCTGATATTTTGAATGAACACATGAAAAATGCAGACCACGTCGATATTTCTTGAATCTTCCAAGATAAATAACTCGAGTTTCATATGAGCCGTTTTTGTCTTGACAACTGAGGCATGTCGTACCAACATACACTTCAGTTTTCAATCATTATAGCACATGCAATACCTCTTTAGCGAAAGTTCTACTCATCGGAAGATTTTTGGAGAGAAATATCGATTTTCATAATTTTTGGCTTCAAATCAATAATCATACTGCAATAAAGATTTTTATATTTCATTATTGAGTAACTACAATAGTTTTGGATGTATTTGAGACAGGTTCAATGGTCGAAAGTTTTTTTCCAGGTAGGTCGTTTTTCACATCCGATACTTAAGCGCCGATTTTTTTCACATGTCTCGATTTGGCTAATATGCGCATGAAAATTAATCATAATTGTGCTCTACAATTGCCGCATAGAGCCGTTTGATTCTTTTTTCCGATTCGCTAAGTTACGACTGTTTTTACATAATGAATTTTCACAAAAAAATTGAAATATTTTGAAACATATTTTTTTCCTAATTGGAAAAGTGCAGAATCTATCTAGTGATCTAGTGAAGAAATAGAACTTCATATCTCTCTTTTAAAAAATATACGAAAATTCTGCAGAGACACAGTAGGGGTCGAAATGCCGAGGACCGTCACTTTGAAACGCGCGTACTCGAAAATAGGACGTTTAACGAAAAATGGTAAATTCCATCAAATAGAGCACGGTTGAAAGTACCTTTCATTCTCTTTAGAGCCAATTCGGTGACAAAAAAATCTACTACCGCGACCACCGCTCAAATGGTCGATTTTCTCGCGATTCCTCTCATATGTATTCATCTCATGGATACTTTACATTTAAATTAGGTGAGAACACATGGGTAACTGGGAGGGAAACTGTATTGTGAGGTAAGAGAGCTAAAGATAATGAGAAGATTTCGCATTGGGACCTAAGTTATTTTAAAAATACCTATCGCAAACTGAACAGCGATAAGTACACAAATTGTACTTTGCGCTACACGCAACATGTAATTACTATGGTATTCGAGGCGTATTATCGTAGTAACGTGACATGATCGTGGACCACCTTTCTCCCGTGAAAACTCCGTGAAAACGGTATTTGGTAGAAGTGTGCTTCCTCATATCATATCCAAAAAAACATCAAGGAGCATATAATCACTTAGAAAAAAAGTTTGAAAGGATTTTTAATTCTAATTGTCGGTGTAGTACTCTACTATTCTAATTATAGAGATGATCTAATATTGAAGTCGGAAACTCAACCTTGAGAATTTTGTTAGGAAGTGCTTTGTCTAAATATCAGAGGCTCTACCTTACTTTTCCACTGAGTTGATATGGAAAACAGCTTTTTTTCTCGTTTTCGATGTATTGGAAAACTGATTCTTAATTTTTTTTAGAGTTGGCTTTTGTTTCCTGGCGCGTCGATCGATTTTCGGGTACCCGATAGCCCCCCCCCCCCCCCCGCCCACCTTCTCGCCCTACTTCCCCTACAGTTACGTTAATTCAATTAATTTTTCGTGGTAACCTTTGATCCAGATGAGGAACCTATCTGAAATGTTAACTGTGGTACGCACATATACTCGGCCGCGATACTGAGCAATTCATCATAGGTTCTTTTTTCCATTGCGATGACCATATCTTTCGAGCGATATATCAGAGGCGATTTTTGCTCGGAGGATTCTTTTCCAAACTATACTTTGAGTGGTGACATGGGTTCGACCCCACCAGTGCGAGATCTCAAAGTGAATGTCCGAAAAAAAGTTAATAGTAGCTGAAAATAATGGGGGAGAGTTTGACGCAGGTGGTTCGCCACAGGCGTATTACACCGCACTGATGTGTTGCTTTACCGTTGCCGTTTGAGATTCGTTCCATTACGGTCGTCGCCGAGGATACTTCCGCCATTTCGGCTACGGACTGGCTGCACTCTACAAGGGAGATCTATTTTCCATTGGGGGATTCAACACCAATATCACTGGATGGGGAATGGAAGACGTAGATCTGTTCGAGAAAGCTGTCAAGGTGATTTTTTAAAGTTTAATGAGGATTACTGCAGCCTGCAAACTACATGTTATTCACGTGGAGTATCAAGTTGTGAAAGTAGACTGACATGGGAATGGTCTGAGTACACTTACCCTGATTCTTGCCAAAAATTTGTGGGTTTACTAAACCAACTGCGCTGATTTAAAATCTATTTTTTTTCTTTCAAAATCTGATAAAACCTCTCAGGCGTGTTCGCATGTTCACGCGAGATGCATGGATAACAGAGTTGGGCTGGAAACCCGCAGCGGTCGGTGGTCCTCAACGGGTTCCGGGATTTCGGGAAAATCAATAAATATAATCTAAAAAGTATAGAAAGAATCAAGCACGGATAAGCAAAGAAACAGAAGGATGACGCGGCGGAGTCAAGGATGGAACGCAGAATAGGGTTTTCCGCGAAAACTTTATCGTGAACTTAATAAATGAATAGTCTAATAATTACTCTAATTAGTCAATAATTTTACGTTATTTAATTTTTCTCTGGTATTTATTTCCAGGTTGGATCCCGGTATATTTCCAATCTGGAATCAGACAGGGATCCAGCCTGGAAATTATACCGGGATCCCGGTATCGATACTGGGAAATCTGATAGCTCCTCTCCCTTTCACAAAGAATATTTACAATCCACATAATTTACACTGGTCGGTCAAAGCTACAGAAAGGGGTTGGGAGGGAGAGAGTATGTGTAATCGGAGGGGAAATCTAATTTGAGAGTGTTCTCCCTTTCACACGCGCTCTCTCCTAATCCCTATTAGGAGGTTTCGAACAATATCAGCCAACATTCACAATTGATATGTACATAGAAATATGATACAATATAACGTATTATCGGCTACCGTAATTATGAACTAATTTGCAACTTGTGTCGACAATAACACAAAAAAAGTCTTCGTGGAATCCGCGGGGGGCCTTCGGCTTGTAATCACAATAGAATAAAATATTGCTATCCGCATAACTGAAAGAGTACGCACTCATTTTTCTTTAATTTCCTCGTTCACTAAGGTACTCTAAGGCATTTTTTAGAAAAAAATACAAATTGTTATTTAGCTCGTAGTAAATCCGAGAAAGCGCGTACCTGACTGTAAGTGAATATCGATTTTTTTCACACCATTATAATGGTCCAAAATGGAGTTGGGGACAGGCCGCCAAAACATCAAGTAACAATACTACAGTACTTTGAGTACTGTGGAAAAGTCACCTAAACCTAGCTACCGTAACCCTGATTTGTGAAATATAACAATTTGTGTCTGCATGATGTAGACCTCGGGTAGTGCTTGAGGAGCATACCGTATCTCATCTACGGTACTCACGCCTACAGTATACCTACAGTAATCGGAAAATATGAAGTTCTCCGAATTGAGTCGGGATTTGTTGTATGAGGTAGACCTCGAGTAGTCGTTACCTGAGGGGGGAAACGGCATACCCCTCATTACATACAGTCGCGGTCAAAAGTTTTCGGGCACTTTTTCTTTTCAATACAACTTTTGAACCCGAAGTGGCGCTCTAGTGACATGGTGTGCTCTTATGTGAAATCCATTGGAGATTGCGATACGACTTTTGGGGTATTACGAAATCTTTCAGTTATTACGTAGTAATGACGCAATCAATGCATACTTTTTAGAATGGGCATTATTCTTACGTGGATTTTTTAATGCTCCCCAAACTTACAGGGTGTTAAGACATTCCCACGGTCTATCCATAAATTTTTTTCAAGTTGCTGCGGTGCCGCTACGTGGCTGCAGCCAAGCTGCAATTTCGAGTCCGGAAATTCATATTTCGCCTTCTAGACATCCCATAGACCCGATCAAAGCATCAAAATGATCGTCATAATGACTGCCGATGATTCTGAGAATATGGTCGCGGTAGGCCACCATTTGCCCTCAGGGCACGAGAAAGTCATTATTTCACATTATTGTGGTTTTGCCGAGGGCCCCCCTATAGGACGCCCTCGGGAGATCTGGTTTAAACGTGGATTCGGTCGATAATCTATGGGAGAACCGATGGCTAGCTGCAATAAGCGTTTCGATTGGATTCCCGCCCGCGGCGTAAATTTCCGGAAGGACACTGGTATGGCCACGCCCATTTTCTGCCCGTTGGCAACGATCAGACTTTTAAGCGTATCTCCGCACTGAGCGAACATACAATGCTGGCAGACCCATCAATGGAATCAGCGTGGCTGGCTCTATAATCTCATCCACAAATTGCATCATCACTATGCAATATTTCATCATCCTTAGGCAATACTTTTTAGAATGGTAAAATATTTCATATAAGTGGCGTAATTTGTGCTCTAGAGTGACGCAAAGATCACTTGAATGTCATTAGCATCTTTTCCGCCGTTGCCCGTTGAACTACCGCTAAGAAAACACTACAACTCTGAGTATTGCCTAAGGATGATGAAATATTGCATAATGATGATGCAATTTGTGGATGAGATTATAGAGCATGCCATCCTGATTCCATTGATGGGATTGCCAGCCTTCTCCGTTACCTGGGAGCCGAGATACACTCAAAAATGCGAACCTTGTCAATGGGCTGAAAATTGACCAACCTGATCGTCATGAAAATTGACCAACCTGATCGTCATGATGACTGCCGATGATCCTGAGAATATGGTGGCCTACCGCCACCATATTCTCAGGATCATCGGCAGTCATCATGACGATCAGGTTGGTGCTTTGATCGGGTAGGTGGGATGTCTAGAAGGCGAGATATGGTTTTCCGACCTCGATTTTGCAGAATGGCTGCAGCCAAGTAGCGACACCGCAGCAACTTGAAAAAAATTTTCTAGGTAGGTCGTGGCCATGTCTCAACACCCTGAAAGTTAGGTGAGCGGGAAAAAATCCATGTAAGAATAATGCCCATTCAAAAAAGTATGCATTGATTGCGTCATTACAACGCAATAACTGAAAGATTTCGTAATACCCCAAAATTCGTATCGTAATCTCCAATGGATTTCACATAAGAGCACACCATGTCACTAGAGCGCCACTTCGGGTTCAAAAGTTGTATTGAAAAGAAAAAGTGCCCGAAAACTTTTGACCGCGACTGTACCTACTTGTGATTTAGCTCATACAACATTCCCGAGTCTATTTGGTGAATCCCATATTTTCGGATTACGGTATGCCTAATCTACAGATGAGATGCTCCTCAAGCAATGGCTACTCGTCCACATCATGCATACGTCGCTGACACAATTTGCTATACTTCAGAAATCCGGTATACGGTAACTTTTCTATAGTACTCAAAGTACTGTAGCATTGTTACAGTAAACCACTTGATATTTTGTCAACTTATCCATTTCGGACCATGACCAGGTGTTCATGGTGTGAAAAAAATCGATATTCACTTACAGTTTACCGGGATCAGGGCGTCGGGCCCGCGCTTTCCCAAATTTACTACCGGTTAAATACCATTTTAATTTTTTTTTCTAAAAAATGCCCGCACCTTAGAATTATTCCTTTTTCTAGAAAAAAATAAAAACTGGGAGTCTGTATTTGGTTCACCATTATTTTTTTCAAAAAATAATGGCACTTACTTGGTCAATATTCGATGGTTGACAAAAAAGACGAATAAAAATTCCAAGAGTAATAATATATCCTGAAAATATCTATTAGAGAAGATGAAATGTACCTGTTGCTGTTCGAATAATTAAATAATCCATAATAATATCCAACGTCGTCTTGAAACTGGTAGAGAATCCTAAATTACCGGATAAACATCCAAACTGTTCGGAAACGTATCGTTTCAACGGCAAATACTGCTACGTCGCCATCTCTCTCTACGCGTTCAACTGATATTTTTTCGTCAAAATTGTCATTAGTCAAAACAACAATCAGTCATAAACAGTGGCAGATAGGACAAAGCCTGACCTGAGCGACGAGAATAGCGCGAATGGGCTTCTACTTGGGGACGACGAAGCTGAACCAGTTCTGAAATC
Organism: Pristionchus fissidentatus; assembly: GCA_036245785.1. Classification (NCBI taxonomy): domain Eukaryota; kingdom Metazoa; phylum Nematoda; class Chromadorea; order Rhabditida; family Neodiplogasteridae; genus Pristionchus; species Pristionchus fissidentatus. The sequence goes on along the minus strand of BTSY01000005.1, from coordinate 23,252,547 downwards.
GTGACTAATGGCGAGGCGATGATGAACGAACACAAATAATCAATGAATGTACAATATAACGCGATAATGTTTGAAATGGACGAGAAAACGAAGTCGCCGCATTCGCGTCGCGTCTTTTATATACTGTAGTTCATTGGGGCACACCTCAGATACCGGGATCCTACCTGGAAATCATACCGGGATCCAGGCTGGAAATGCGATAACGGGATCCCTGCCTGGAAACATACCGGGATCGCGGTATCGATACCGGGAAAGCGTGCGCTATACCCGGATCCAGCCTGGAAATAAATACCAGAGTTGGCGTCCCATCGCCTTTTTTTCTTCATATCGAAAACTATATGTTTGCGCGGTTCGCATAATTTTAAAGAGTGCAATTGTCTGAAAAAAAGTCGCCCGCTAGGACCCGCTACTGCGCCAATATGGGCAGTTAGCGGGGGCTAGCGGGAGATCTGTATCTTGCTTCAAACTTAATATGTTTTTCTATTTTTTTAAAATTTTATTCGCAATCGCGAATTAAGTAAATCCGTAGGTCGCATTTTGACTTCTACTTAAACGTTTCGGCGGTCCGCAACCTGAAATTTGGCGTAGTTTCTAGCTCATCTCTGATGGATAACTTTCCGCAAATTACCATCTGGTCAAGTGGCCTAGTGGTTAGGGCCCCCACTCTCACATCGAATTTTCTAAAATATAAGCAAGTATCTTTCTAGGAAACGGGTCCCTGGAAATTTCTTGGTTACATTTAAGTAAGTTCGTTTGCTTACGGCAAATGGTGAGAGAGAGAAGGTGAAAGCGAGCAAAGGTCTGCATAGAGAGGGGTGCGAAGGGCACTGCGAACTCAGTATCATCGGATTGCTGGCCATGCTACCTACTGCGCTAATCTCTGGATGCAGAGAGAGCGCTTACTGAAATTCACGACAGACACTTCGCTCAGTGAGCCCTTCGGAAATAAGCAAGTGACTTACTAAGCAAACGAGTGAGCAAGCACTTAGTCAATTACTCAGTATCATCGGATTACTGGCCCAATCCCGGATTTTTCTTAGCAAATTCGCCTTTAGTGCAGGGTTGGTACCCGGAGAGTGCGGGCTAAATTCCAAGGCCAGGTTGCTCGCGTGGTTCAAATGTTAAAGTGGAAAATAAAAATGTGCTAATTCTTTCCGGCGCTACTGTAGCATATTTTGAATTTTTCTTGAAATCAGCGCAAAAAATGCGTGAGAATCGAGATATGTGTCCTGAGATCATTCCCATGCGAATATTGATGTGTTCAGAGTCCTTCAATGCGAGTGATTCGTGCACCTGAACCGGGTCTTGTGCACATCTACCATCAAATACATTGTGATCCATCGATGCCGCCTGCTCAAGTTACCATGTGCCAAGGGAGTAAAGCGGCCTCTCTCTCTTCGATCGACTCACTCGTCCACTCACTCAATCATTTATCATAAGGGAACAAATCGCATGAGAGAGTAGGAGTATGCCCATTCTGTATGAATCAACTCGTGAATATCCCCCTCTACCACCTATGCAACTGGTAATTTCAATTGTTTTTTCTTCATTTCCCTATGGTTATGCAAATGTTTGTCCATATTTCGCATTCCACGCTCGTGATATTCTTGCCCCGTTGTCCGCTTTAAACGCTCTTTTTTTCCCTTATGAGGCCGTTTTCTTGAGAATCAAACAATGAGACAACAGCGATCGTACAGTTGAAAATACGAACTCTCTTTTAAATACGGTTTCATAGGCATTTGAAAGTGCCGATCAGATTGGCGAGTATGCCATATTATTCAAATCGATCTCCGACCTTTTATTCAAATTGCAAAATTCGGCTCATTTCTCAAGCATTGCCTATACTCAGAGATTTCGTGGCATGAATGTTACGGGTATATGACCGCCAAAACGTACCTGTCGGCAGGTAGAAAGCATCCATGTTACAGGCAGTTTCAAAAAGCATGGCAGTCGCAGGTAAAGGGCATGGATGCTGCAGTTAGTCGAACTGAGTATCGACAAAAAGCATGCATGTTATAGGCACCGGGAAGGTGGACAGGTAGAAAGCATGCATGTCGCAGCCTGTTATTTACCTTTTTACCTGCCATTTAGCTGCGACATCCATGTTTTCTACCAGCCGGCATCCTTGCTTTTTACCTGCCATGGCCATGCCACCAAATGTCTGAGTAGGGACGGGCGTGTGATTTTTTTGAGTACGCGATATTGCCGTACTACCTGCGACGCCGTTGGGTTCGAAATAGCGTATACCTAGAGACCGCAACGAGGTAGACGAAATCATTTTAAACGACATTAATTTTACATTTTTCTATATAATTCGAGCATGCTGAATCGAACTAAATAAAAAATAAAGCATAAAAAATAAAATAATTGGATAAAATAAAATAAATCAGTTTGCTACGCGAACCGTCTCTATACCGTAATATTTGAAACGTTCGTAGTATCATTCGAACGTTCACGCGGTTTCCTATTTTTATAGCGGGTATGATTATATAGACATCTAATTTTATCTTAATTCAATAGTTGAAAGGTGAACCTAATTAATTATCCTGTTAAAAATGGAAAAAAAAGATGCGGAAAGACATAGAAATAGGCTGACTAAGTGTACTTGATAGGTAAACTTTGAGGCGACATAACAGGCGTCCGAACGAAAAGTGGACATAGTGGATAGGCTCATGCGATGCGCAGTGTCCATATTATCAAAACATCAAAAGGCAGCACGGGGGTCTCTAGAAACGACCGAGGAAGAATGGAAAATGTGCGGATTTCGAAGAAAAATGGCAAATATTCTTACTTCAACCCGCTATAACTTGCGTCCGAACGAAGACCCCGGTTAGTGTTAAACGAAATTCTACTCTCCGAAGGCAATAGTCTAACAAGATTATGGTCTAATGCGGGGGTCTCCGTACGGAATGGAATGGGGCCGTTCGGGCGCCAGAAAACTGAAGTAACTCAACAACACTTTACGCGTAAGGGTTTTTACGAATCGCAAGAGAGTCACATATCGTGATAGTGCATACCAATCGGTAGGTAATAGAACAATCTTTCTCTTTGAAGAAATATATGAAAACAAAAATGAGTAGAAATCCATACAAATTAGCGGGGGGAGGGGGCGTTCTGTTATTTATTTTCCTTCATTATTTTCATTGCATAATTCATTCTGGATTTATCGTAACGCACTGGATGCAGAAAGCAAAAGGCATAACAGTTCCTAACGAAAGGACTGATTTTCAGTTGGCGATTGATCAATTTCAAATGTGACCCAGTCACTTGAACCTATGACGTCGCACAAGAAGCTCCTCTTTCAACGCTTTTTTCTTCTTAATGTAATTTAATTTTGTTAAATGAGTGTGATAAGTCGAAATGCGGTAGAATAAGCTATCGAATAAGTATACTCTTGTAGTTTATTGCATTCATCTGTGTGCAACGCGCCCGTCCCTAATTGCCTATTCGAGGCCTGCCTCCTTCAAAAATCCCGAGTCGACTTGCACAATTTCTACAATTTCGCATACTCCATCTTACAGTTGTCGCGGATGCTGTAATAAGCGATCAACGGAATACCGTCCGAACAATAACTGCTCTTGCAACCTGCCCCGAGTCGATTTGCTCAATTTCGAAAAATCGGTACACTGTATTCCTATTGCGGTAGTTACCGATACGGGTATCCGAGAAACGGAATATCCGCATCGGTGGCAGGGATATGGGTGTGGTTCGATTCCTCTATGCAACGTCAAATTCTACTGGAATGCGTGAGATTTTGTGCCTCTACGAGCACTTGGAAGCGAGATTTATTCGTAAAACAAGTTTTCCGCCAAAGTGGCGCGGCGCCATGCAGGCGCCCCGAGGGGTCCGATTGTGAAATAGATAGCACAAACGTGTTCAGTGTAAAAAGTTATCCCTAGGACGAAGTTTTGAGCGATTTCGATTTTTAACCTGTTCCAGAACCTGTTGTGCCCTTGTTGATCCTAAAGCAAACAGCGTCATATGCCGATCCACTCAGATAGTCTCTCATATATTCATTTTCACATGCATAATAATATGCGTACAAGTTGCATACAATAAAGTTCTACCACATGAACCGTTGTAAAACACCCGCTTCGTGAGGCCATTCGAAAGGTTTGAAGAGGAAGAGAGAAAAAACACAAGAAAAAATTATGAGATTAGAAAACAATTCAATTAGAGACGAAAATATTGAGGGGCTGGGAATAGAAAGTCGCCAGATAGCAAAAGGAGTTATAAAGTAGCGGAATTCGATTAGATGGGCCGGGACGAGAATTATGGATGTGGATAAAAGGAATAGAAGGCGGAGGTATCGAGGAGAGGAAGACGAAATGAATGAAAGAAATGAAATGGATATAAGAATGGGTATCGACAGAAGGAGACGGAAGAAATAATTGGATAAAACAATACGATGGATGTAGAAAGGAATGTGACGATTATCGGCCAGTAAATAGGGATGAGTGTAGTAGAAGGAATAGAGAGTGAAGGGGAGGATGAAAATAAGGATGACAGAAGAGGGACGGATGGAGTGTGATGCGATCGAAGGAAGAAGAGGAAGGACGTGAGGCCATGTATGGAGAGACGAGAAAAGAACGAATAAAAGTGGTTGAGAGAGGTGTACAACGGGTTTATGGGCTGATGCGTCCCCCAGAACAATGGAACCCCCATTGATATAGAGGAATGAGAGGAAGGTGATAGCGAGGAGAACGAAGGGGCTGAGAGTAGGAAGAACGGAAAGGGACGAACGGATTATCGATGAAGGAGAAATTGAGGATATGAGAACTGATGAGGCATAGAGGAACGCCCATCCGATATTGGTTTGACGAACGGAGAGAGAGAGAAGGAAGAAGAAGGACGATGGTAGTGGAGGAAGGGAGAAGGAGAGGAGAGTTAGTAAAAGGGAGAGGGGATCGGTGTAGAACAGAAGTGAGCTGTGAAGAAGAACTGGGAGGCAGATTACACTCAAAGAGGAGAGACCGAGAGAACTACGAGTGAAGCGAGAACTGCAACACATTGACATCATCTTATTAGGAACTGACCCTAACTCAAATTTCTTGATCTTTTTTTATTTCCCATGGTAGTAAACCACGCTTCTCACGAGAAGAGGGTCGGCTCAGAATGGCAATATTTCGGCATAGACTCTATTATTCGATAGTGTTTTTTTCACATTTTTGGGTGCCAATAGGTCCAACTAAGATCATCGCGAGTTATTATGCCACACAAATCATCCCCCGCATAGATACTGCCGCATAGATATAGATACAAATGTCGATGTTGACATTTTTACGTTTTGGTGTGCCACTAGGTCCAATTAAGACCCCTGCGTGCAATTATGCCACAGAATTCGTTGCTACTGCTACTGTAAGGTACCGTCTGCTAACTTTCGAGCTGTTTTTCGATGTTTCAATGCAGTTTCTGAGAAAATTTTTCGCTTAGAGCTAAGGCTATTTTTTCAACGCTCTTTTTATCTATGTCATTGGTTTTTCGATGGGCCTGTGAATTTGCAGAATAACTAACTTTTTAAATATACAAAAATCTGCTCGAAAACCCCGCATTTTTATTTTCTCATTGCCTCCGGCAGGTCGCAAGGATTCGATTGATATGTCTTTGCTCCCCCAACTCGGGAGTTGATGTCATATTTCATATGAAAAGGTGTAAACCTCATCGATTCTCGACATTTCACGCCGAGTTATTCAACTTTCAAGTGAAGAATGACCCGTCCTTCCATTGTTCTCACACTGAGCACTCATTTCGCGCGAGTGAAGCGGTGAGGCCTAGCTACTGGTTTTTATGTTCGCACAATTTACTTTGTTGCGATAAAGATATACTTTCCGAAGTTATGCTGGATTTCTTCTCACTTGTGAGAACTATAACAAGAGGAGCTGGTTATAAAGTCGTTATTGAGATGGCTAAGTTGAAACAGCGCGAAAACACTTCGTACATTGAATATCGAAACTACTAATATCTTTATTGCAGAAAGTCAAGCTTCCTACTAATTGTTCTGAGTTTACCAAAAGCATGATTGACGAAATTAATTAATTGCGATATTTAAGTTAATTGAAAACGAATATCAATCATTCCAATACAACCCTTTTCTACAATAATCAAGAAGTCCTAACACGTATAAATATCTATCTATATCTATCAGTGAAACGGAAATTGGTTAAAGTTACCAGGAATCGAACCGAAAATTTTGAATTCGCGCGAGGACGAAAATATGGTGTGGTGCGTGCGTGTTTCGGCGGGCCTATTCAGAAAGCTCGCCTCGCGTTGCGGTCAGCGTCGCGGTTATATTTACAGCGCCTTTTCTTCTCTCGATTACTTTCCTTGCTGGCGCTGGATGAACATCGGTCGTCGGGATTTAATACCGAAAAAAAGATCTAGAATACAAAAAGTGACAATACGTAAAATAAAAGATCACAAATGTGACACAGCGCACTACCATAGTAATTTTTTTTTTGAAATTGCGCGCTTTGCCTGAAAGACACGATTCTCGGCTCGTCCTTTTCCAGGCCTTGATTATCGATTTTTGAAATTTTTTAATATTCCTTCCTTTCTATTTCGACACTTCTCTATTCATTTCTGGGACAAAATAAAGACTTCTTTTTTTCGATTCTCGGTAACTTTAAGCACGCCAATAGCTACCAGAATCTGTGAAATACACCCCTACTCACTTTTTTGCTATACGACAGGTTTTTCTTACGCGAACGCACAGGTATGGACATATCCCACTCCCATATCCTTGGAAATCCCATATTCAGCGTTCTGGCAAATCATTAGAATAGTCCTACATTTCGAAATATTTTGTGATTAAAAAGTAGCATTATATTTTGTGTATTAGTCTAAGTATACGGTATACTTTTACTGTGATTATCACGCGTGTCGCGAAAGGATCGGAACAAGTTACGGACATCAAAAACATTGAAATCGTGTGAATTATATTTTTGTATAGCCCTGACAGTGCTCGAGAAGATAGCGTTTCGCTTTTTTGAATATGATCAATTTTGACGACGGCAGACTCCATTTGCTGTCAAAAAGGGAGGTAGGTCACTAACTTTTAGCCCGAAGAATTCGCTTCGGAATAGAGATAGTGGCATTTTTACTTAGAGATGAATCGTAGAGAATCGTAATTAATTATCAAAACTATAAGTCTTTTGCGGAGAAGTTATGTGGCGGAAAGCTGACGTTCGCACCACATTTCGAAAGCATATTTTTTTATTCATTCAGAATATAGGATTTGCAAAGACGCATCGATTGATATACTGTGTGTGGGGTCGAATCGTGTGGGAAATCGCACTTATGGTCGGAAAACGAGTCTGAATCCTGACTTGTCCCAAAAGACAAATTGGACGTTTAATCTACTCCTCTCGTGTCTCGAAGGTCAGTGATCTACTAGAGTAGACACTATGAGAGACTATCTGACTCGATCGACATATTTGTTCACAGGCTTGGCACAGTACTAAAATGAGTTGTTGAGTTAAACATTTTAGAATGTACAGTAGCCCAGGAGTAGTCGATTCGTGGTGTTGAGAAGTTGTGAAAATGCTTCTACGCCTCAGGGCATGACGCCATAGCTATTTCCGGTTTTTCAAAAACTTCATCATTGGGCCATAAATGGTACCAATCGATTCCCCATAAAATTCTAAGACTTTTTTGATTCTATGCATTTTTTGATAAACGTCGACCTACGGCGAAAAAAGGTGAAAATATGTTTCACTTTTACATTTACGCAATTCTAGATATTTTCCCTCCAGCAATGCTGAAGTTTTATTTCCGCAAAACGATTCTTCAATAATAGGTGTTAATCCATTTTAATATGGAGAGTTTTTAGTTTACCCAAAAATATACGCGAAGCAGAAAATTGTGCTGGACTTAGTTGTTGTGTGCTAGGATGAGATTTCTCATAACCATTCTCCAGGGTTTAATTGCAGTTTGCATCACTGAGCTGCACATCTTGCAATACCAGGCCGTCAATCCCGTGCTTTAAACCACCGGAGAATGGAAATGCGAAATCTCGCCCGGCATACTGTAGCACACGACAATTAAGTCCAGCATAGTTTTCTGCTTCGCGTATATTTTTGGGTAAAATTAAAACTCTCCATTTTAAAATGGATTAACACCTATTATTGAAGAATCGTTTTGCGGAAATAAAACTTCGGCATTGCCGGAGGGAAAATATCTAGAATTGCGTAAATGTAAAAGTGAAACATATTTTCAACTTTTCTCGCCGTAGATCGACGTTTATCAAAAAATGCAAAAAGTCTTAGAATTTTATGGGGAATCGATTGGTACCACTTATGAAGCCCAATGATGAAGTTTTTGAAAACCCGGCAATAGCTATGACGTCATGCCTTGAGGCGTAAAAGCATTTTCACAACTTCACAACACCACGAATCGACTACTCCTGGGCTACTGTACATTCTAAAATGTTTAACTCAACAACTCATTTTAGTACTGTGCCAAGGATAATTCGACGGAGTCAGATAGTCTCTCCTATCATCAGATCATTTCATGGAGAGAGAACGTGTAGATCAGAGAGAGCATCGAGAGACGACAAGGGTAGAACAGTTTGACCCCTGCCTTTCAAGTGAGAAATCGTGCGTCTTTGCAAATCCTATATTCTCAATGATTTTTTTAATATGCTTTCGAGATGTGCTGCGACCGTCAGCTTTCCGCCACTTCACAGCGATTCAGCAACACGGCACTTCCGGCCAGAGAGATCTTGGCACAATTCCAGAATAATTTTGAATTTGAATGTATTGGCGGGCACGTCGCAGTATTGATCGAGCGCGCGCCGCTTATATAGGGTGTATCGAAAGCGGTGCTCGTTCGAGCCGGGTGTGACGATGGGGAGAGAGTCGACGTCTCGCCCCGCCCCCTCTCTCGAGAGCGTCTCCGAGAGGGAGCGGGCGGAGGAAGCTCGAGTCTTCGCCCCTTTTTGACGCGGAATCCGTTCCACCCCGTCTCGTGTAAAACGCGTCTTCCCGATATAAAAGGACCATTTTTTTGTTTCGCTGCTTGAGTTCTCTCTTCATCAGACGCTCTCTAGCTTTTGTCTAGTCGTCTAACCCCTGTGGCCGCTCTCGAAACGCTGTGCACTTAATTTTCCGCAAAATCAAAACTTCTAGTTTTGATAATTACACTTTCGAAGAGATTCTGTACGATTCATCTCTAAGTAACAATGTCACAATCTCTATTCCGAAGCAAGTTAATCGGACTGAAAGTTAGTGATCTACCTCCCATTTTGACAGGAAATGGAGTATATCACGCGACTCACGAGAGGATGGACTCAGAATGATCAGAATCCGGCACTGAGAAAGATTTTCCACATGTTTTTTTTTGCATTTTCGGATGCCTCTGGGTCTAAGTAAGATCCCTGGGAACTATTGTGCCATGAATATCATCCTTCGCCGAGATACTGCTACTGTTAGGTGCAGCGGTCGAAGTTTGAGGCCGTTTTTCGACGTTTCAACGCCATTTCTATGGAAACTTTTCGCGTAGAGCTAAGGACCATTTTTTTTAGATTTTGCAAAAAATCCGCTCGAAAACCCATAGATTTCTCTTTATAGAAGGCTCCGCTAGGTCACAAGGATTCGAATGATATATTGAAGCTCGCATATCTTTGTAGGTCGTGCGAGTTATGATAGGAAACGCGAAAAATTGGCGCAAAATGCTAATAAAATAAGGAAACGCCTTATCATTCCTCATTAGAGAAGAGGACGGAGCGGTCTAGAACAAAGGAAATGACAAATAAAATGGTGATGGGCGCTATATTTAACGCGTTTCCTATCTTAATTCACATGATCTACAAAGATATGCGAGCTCCAATATATCATTCGAATCCTTTTGACCTAGCGGAGCCTTCTTCTATCTTTATAGACTATAAAGAGAAATCTATGGGTTTTCGAGCGGATTTTTGCAAAATCTATAAAATGTCATATTATGCAAATTCAATTCCATACCAGAAATCAAAATTAACATTCTGATAGAGCATTGAAAATGGTCCTTAGCTCTCGAAAAGTTTTCATAGAAATGGCGTTGAAACCTCGAAAAACGGCCTCAAACTTCGACCGCTGCACCTAACAGTAGCAGTATCTCGGCGAAGGATGACATTCATGGCACAATAGTTACCAGCGATCTTAGTTAGATCCAGAGGCATCCGAAAGTGCAAAAAAACACATGTGGAAAATCTTGCTCAATGCCAAACCCAGACTGACTCTCTCTTGAGTAGTGCGATATCGTCGTCAAAATTGATCATATTCAAAAAAAGCGAAACGCAATCTTCTCGAGCACTGTCAGGGCTATCCAAAAATGACAGAGCAGTGTGATCCAAATTCTGTCCCTTTACAACTTGATTTTGTTCCGATCTTGAGACACGCGTGTTATAACACTACTTTTACTGTGATTAAAACACAGTAAAAGTAGAACGAAGAAGAAGGAAAGACTGCTCATACCGAATAAAACTACTCAGTGCTCGTGGCGTATAGCTACTCTGGCGGAAAACATAGCTACTTCAACTGGAAGACAGAAATCAGATAGAAAGAAGCTAGGAAACAGAGCTACTTGAGCTCTGTACAGCTGAAGTAGCTCTGTTTCCTCGCTTCTTTCTATCTGATTTCTGTCTTCCAGTTGAAGTAGCTATGTTTTCCGCCAGAGTAGATATACCCCGCGTACACTGAGTATTCTAAGTCTCCAGTTTTAAACGTGACATCACAAACCGAAATCTACAAGCAGCCAAGAAGAGAAGAGGGTAAAGCAGGGAATTGAGGTATCGCTCCCGACCGCAAAATAGAGGGATTGCGAGGACGTATAGCCCCGGTGGAGTCGTGATCATCGGATCCCATGAGTAGTTTCCTCCAAGTTTCTTAATATTAATAACGAACCGAGCCAATCAATGAACTAATGCACGTGACACAAACCTTGGCAATATCTTCTAGTCTGTCCAATATGGAAAATTTCATCCATGTAACCATCGGGAACAATATTGTAGACTATGGAGACAAGATTGTAATGTACAAAGCCTATGAAAATACTGGCGGGTCCTGAAATTAATATCAGCATGATGAATAGGGCAGTGAAACAACTAACCATAGTCTGTTAGCAATTCTTTCAGGCAGATCATCGGAAAAGTCAATTAACATTTACACACCATCAAGGGGATCACCGCTTATAAGCGCTTAGTGTGTTTCACCGGTGCACCGGCGAAACACACTAAGCTTCAAAATACGAGACGTTTTTCCTAACTTTCACCATGTTGCCTTAAAGGACAAAACCCTGCAAGACCGTAGTAATATATGCCCATCTCCGTGCGAAATACCCGAATATCCTGAAAAATCACGCTCGTTGAATTAAAATGTTAAATATGGAGAGAGTGACAGAGTGGTCAAAGTAGTTAAAATTCTTGAAATTTCTTTTTATAAACTTAAGAACAGACAAACATCGGCGACCTCCTTTCGTTTCCCAATGCACTGTAACTTTGGCACCGATTCACCGATTCTTTTTCGTGTGTGTTACCCCTCGCTTAAGCGCGCATGTTTCACCGTGATCATGCTGTGAGACGTCTCGTCTAGACATTTGGGGCTGAAATATGTATGAAATTACACAGTCCGCCCGAAAGCAATTTTTTCTTCGACTGCCCGTTGAAGATTTATGGTAAATATTTACCAGGGATACTGCGTCCCTTGAACCAAATATTGCAGTCGCTAACTAGAGGAATAGTGTGTTTATAATGTTTAGCGACGCCGTTCATGTGTTGTGGTGTGTGCTTTTTTCCGGATTTTGACGTGGCTTGGTTGCTCTAACTTGAATCTAGATCCAGTCCTCCCTGGCAGTTACAGTAATCAGATGCAGTGTTGAACATTTGCAAGGCCGATCAGGAACTGATTTTCTTATACTTGTACATTTCAGAAGAGTATTTCCTCATCATACTTGCCTACTTTTAGAGACCGCAACGAGGTAGACGAAATCACATTAAACCTAATTAATTTTACATTTTTCTATATATTTCGAGCATGCTGAATCGAACTAAATAAAAAATAAAGCATAAAAAATAAAATAATTGGATAAAATAAAATAAATCAGTTTACTACGAGAACCGTCTCTATACCGTAATATTTGAATCGTTCGTAGTATCATTCGAACGTTCACGCGGTTTCCTATTTTTATAGCGGGTATGATTATATAGACATCTAATTTTATCTTAATTCAATAGTTGAAAGGTGAACCTAATTAATTATCCTGTTAAAAATGGAAAAAAGATGCGGAAAGACATAGAAATAGGCTGACTAAGTGTACTTGATAGGTAAACTTTGAGACGACATAACAGGCGCAGCACGGGGGTCTCTAGAAACGACCGAGGAAGAATGGAAAATGTGCGGATTTTGAACAAAAATGGCAAATATTCTTACTTCAACCCGCTATAACTTGCGTCCGAACGAAGACCCCTTTTAGTGTTAAACGAAATTCTACTCTCCGAAGGCAGTAGTCTAACAAGATTATGGTCTAATGCGGGGGTCTCCGTTCGGGCGCCCGAAAACTTGAGAAAACTGAAGTAACTCAACAACACTGTACGCGTAAGGGCTTTTACGAATCGCAAGAAAGTCGCATATCGTGATAGTGCAAACCAATCGGTAGGTAATAGGACAATCTTTCTCTTTGAAGAAATATATGAAAATAAAAATGAGTAGAAATTCATACAAATTAGCGAAAATAAGAAGCAAATGTGAAAAGACTGAGGTATACGGTAAGTAGGATAACGCGGAAAACAACCGCACGTTGCGCTACCTATCTACGTTGCCCCTGTTTTAATTTATTTAATTATTTTTTTAAAATATTTAATTATTTAATTTATATTTTAAAATAAGAACATTTTTTTCGTATTTTTTATTTATTCACCTTTTTCGTGGAATTTATCCGGCGCTCAACTTTTTAACTCTGGAAAAGTTTAGCAAAGACGGTAGACAAACCCTCTCGGGAGGTTTTTCGGCTATTTGAATGTTAAATGGGGAAATGAGTACTTGTAACATTGTCGTGTGAAAAAAGTGAGAGAGTCCTGATTGATGTGACAAGGTCTCTCATTGTGTGGGCCATCTGAATCTGTTCATTCGATGTTTCCATCTGGGTTTCCTTCAGATCGCGTGTCAGTCAACGAGTGATAGACTTTATGAGAAAAATGTGTTTGGAGTGAGAGAGAGCTTGTAACTCAAGAGGGACTCTCTCACTTATTCATACTCTTTCACCCTCACCCCTTTCTGTAGAGTTGGAATCATGACCCAGTTGACCTAACATCCAAATCAGCTGATAAAGTTGTTCAAATGTTAAAAAAATGTAAAATGGAATCATGAAAAAAATGTCGTTATTTGAGGTACTAATTTCTTAGCATAACGAAGTGAGATCATGAAAGGTCGGGGATCGTACGTGGAGGTCGCTCATACAGAGAAACTGATTTGATTACCGGATTTTGAGAAAAGCCGAGCCGCTCTGGGAAAGAAACTATTGTGTCTCTAATTCGCATGAGAGCCTGCATTTGCGAAATTTATTCCATTTCGTGTGTAATAATAGCTGAAATGATGTGGGTTGAGCTTGAGATTTTGTATTTGCCTCTCAGAAGATAATCATTTTCAGTGCGGACCTCATTTAAATCGAATGTCTTCTTATCTCTTTCTTTATTTCCCGGCAATCTCTTCATGCATCTTTAAGTCAACACCCTTTCATTATTGTTAGTGGAATCATTTCTTGAACAACAGCCAATTTAGATTATGTGTGTATTTATTTCTAATAATATTTATATCCTTTCTCTTCGTATTCTATTTCGATGTTGTGATAATCCAGAAGCAGTTCAACTTTTTTGAAAATTATTAATAATAAAAGTATGCTGGCAATTAGACAAAACTACACACGGCGACCACAAAATGAACAAAAGGGCGAGTGTTAAAAACACGGTAGGATTTCACATTGATCAAAATATTGAGGGAAGTCGTGGTGGGAGCCCCGTTGCTGATCAAAAATAGGACCAGTGTGATCTGCGGTGGTACGTTACCAGCTTTATAGTTTACGCCGATTATTGACTGAAATAGGCTATTCTTTCCATGTTTTGTGCATCATTCCTGCGTTTTGGTACATTCTGCGTATTTTAATCACAAAATTGAACCATTTTGTTCTGAATTCGTCTAGGATGATGCGCCAGGGCCCGGAAGTACTGAAAATTTGGACACTCTCTCTATCTTGCTTTATAGGTTATTTTTCGGAAAATCGAAGCGATTTCATTAAATCGGGTGCGCCGGGAAAGCTGATAGCGTTGGTTTGGAGCAAAAATACTGATTTTGAAAATATTGGTGTGAAACCGCGACGCAGCCGCAGCGCAAGTAAACATCCCGGCAAAATCGTCCTTGTGGACGCCGCGTACAACAATAAAAAGAAAGAAGATTAATTTAAAATCAGTTCTTGATATATCTGGCAAAATTCCAAACATAATATTCCCGTCCGCCCGACTGGATAGTACTGTAACTGCCAGGGAGGACTGGATCTAGATTAGAGTGTTGCTCTATATCACTTTCGCGTTTTGTTTCTACGCTAATTATGGTATTTATTTATTCCGCATTATTTTTAAATTTTCAATGTTTATGTTTTTCGAATAGCTTCACTATGCCCTATATGCTAGTGTAGTTTTACTGTCTTGATGGGCCCTAGAATAAGTAATTTTATTACTGGAACTGCTTTTGCGATGTAGTTCTCATTGATACTTGTCGTGTATGTTTTTAATTAGCTCATAATTTTTAATTATATGTTTACTCTATAGTAAATGTCTACGTTTCTCGGTGGTGGTCGACTTTATTAGTGTTTTTGGCCGACTTTCTTAATGTCATAAACACTGAACAATTTCGTATATATAAAAATAATTTCAAATATGGTTTTTGTCCTAAACCTTAAAAAAAGCACTCCATAGTCAGAACGAGACGGTGTGAGAGACTGGTAACACTGTTCGGTTCAATCCACTCCATTTCCAAAGTAGCGGTGGAGCGACTCGATCGGCTCCTCCAAAGTCTCTCCGATGTATTTGTGCTCGTTGATGAAGGTGACAACATGGGCCTTGTTATGAGCGAGCGGGGTTACCAGTTTGGACGGGTAGAGATAGAGCGAAGTTATTATATTTATAAAATGATACGATGCGAGAGATTTGGGGAAAAGAAAGAATGCGCGGGTCATACACAAACATTTGTTTTTTGCGAATGTTTTTTCCACAGGGCGTTGCACTATTTATTTCCATACCATGCTGTTCTAAAACACTCGGGCATATCATGGTATATAAATTGGAGCGTGCCATGGACGCGAAAACTACTAATCACAGATCTTCTGAGAAGGTGTAGGAAAATTGGACTCGTTTGCAGCAAAAAAATATTTTGTGTCTTCGATTTTGATGTCACTTAGTATATATTGAACCAACTAAATATCAGAAATTTTTTATGAACTTCATTTTTTCAAAATTTGCATATTATCGATTTTTTTGATCTACCACTTTGAATGGTCATAACTCAGTCAGATCACAACGTTTTTCCTCGTATTTTTTTTGGAAAATGTAGCCCGAGGCTTGATCTACAACTTTCTAAATTAGGGTCATGGCTCTATCTCCATTGGTTTCCGATATTAGAGTTCAAAAATCAATTTTCGGCCCATCAAAGGTTATGTTTCTCGAAAAAATCAGTCATACGATACGGATATTATTTCAGAATCGGATTTGGCATATCGCGTTTACTATTCCTACATATTTCGTTCAGCCTGTATCTGTGACCTTTTATGTGCTACCTTTATAAGTTTTTGGACTTTTTTTTTTTTTACAATTTTTCGTTCGAAAATTGTTTCAATCATAACTTTCTTCAATCTTATCGTGGAGAGATCAGGTGGTGTTCATTCGACAGAAATTCCTCTGCACTACAATTCACTACGAACGGTCCTAGTCCACAAAGTTAAGCGTTTTCCAGTTATATTCGTTCGAAAAACTATGTGAAACCCCCATATACAATATTATGCCCTGTCTAAATCGCTTCAGGAAAAAGATCGTTTGACTGATTTTTTCGAGAAACATAACCTTTAAGGGTCGAAAATTGATTTTTGAATCATATATCGGAAACCAATGGAGATAGAGCATGACCTTAATTTAGAAAGTTGTAGATCAAGCCTCGGGCTACATTTTCCAAAAAAAAAATACAAGGAAAAATGTTGTGATCTGACTGAGTTATGACCATTCAAAATGGTAGATCAAAAAAATCGATAATATGCAAATTTTGAAAAATTAAGTTCATAAAAAATTTCTGATATTTAGTTGGATCAATATACCAAGTGACATCAAAATCGAAAACACAAAATATTTTTTTTGCTGCAGTGTCTCCTACACCTTCTCAGAAGATCTGTGTTATAGCGCTTGGCGTCTAGCATACTTTCTCGGTGGAAGCTTTTTTTTATATCATGAATAGCTTTTTCTTCCGCAGGGCGTCGCACTATTCATTTCCATGCCATCCTATGCTAAAACACTTGCGCACTTGCGCGTCTAAATCGGAGCGTGCCATGTACACGAACACTTTTTACAGCGTGGCGAGAAGCATACGTTGACTCTCGAAGCATTTTATTGCGAATAACTTTTTTTCCCACAGGGGTGTCGCAATATTTATTTCCATGCCATTCTCTTCTAATAACACTCGCGCATGCCATGCCTTTTAAACTGAGGGATCAACTCAAGCTGTATTTCAAAAAATGAAGAACGGGTTGCTTTCTTTTTTTATAACAGCGATGATCTATTGTGTGTTCCTCACCATTCTGCAAAGAACTTACAGTGTTCCTTGCTTGAGCAAAGGGCAGTGAACCAGAAATGAGAAGCATCACGAGAAATCTTCGCTCACGAATTAGCAGCTTATTAAATGCTTGACCAGAGAAATACGTCCAAAAAAATATTTGCGATGAACTAGAAGCTAAAAAAAGAGAGGTTACTGTACTTTTTGTCAAGGTTAGAACAGATATTCATGCCCAGCCAATGGAGTTTTTACGCAACTTCAATAACGATTTTAGTACCTTGGGGGGTCTTAGGCGAAACTTCTGAGAACGGTTATTTTTGTCTGGGGGTACCTATATTCCTAAATAGTCAGTTTGTGATTCGAGCTCCACCGACTTTTGTCCTTCCCTTGTAAGTGATTATAGAAATTGCGTGAATTTAACTATGAAAACAATGATTGCCTAGACCGTCAGCAGCCAACAATGATACAATTGGAATTTTACAGTTAGTTTCATTGCGCCTTTGGGGGTCCCTAAGTCAGAGTACGAACTTTGTACGAAACGAGCTTGTAATAAATTCGGGATCAATTTCCGGTTATTTTCAGATTCGAAACCGCTATCAGGGATGCCATCTGGCTCCTAAAATAAAATAAATACCGATTTTTTCCCTGGCGGGTAACTTTAAATCGCTCGAAAAAAGAGCGTTTCATGAAGTTCTGATAACTTCATTCCTAATTTGCACCCTCGACTGCACCAATGAAAAGAAGCACCGATTTTTAAAGATGAAAACAACTTTTTACTTGGTGGTCTCTTGTTCAGAGTCGAATCTAAAACTAGTTTTAGACTACCTCCAGGAGCAAATTTAGAGATTTCTATTTTTTGAGATATACATGCCCGAAAAGTTATTGAATCTGTTGCGGGCATCATCATATCTGCTATAACGCATTATGAGAGGTTGTCTGATTGGATCGACATATTTGTTTAGGGGGCTTGGCACAGGGCTAAATTTTCGTTATGAAAATGACTACTCTATAAAATAGTGCGTTATGTGAGGGTTAGAGTGTGCCGTTCCGGAAGTTCAAAAACGCGTCTACGCCTCAGGGCAAAAAAAAATCTGTTTGTGACGTCACAAAACTTTTTCGTCAAATCGATTCGAATCCTTTCCATTTCTAGTACGATCATCGAAATACAAATATTTTTTACTTACGCAACTTTTTTGATTAGTACTCGTACAAACAAGTTATTAGGCATAAACTAGTTTACGGTCAATTTGCAACTATGCTCCTGCTACTGGAAACTTTTTATCATCATAGCGTATGCCTTACACTGAGGCACACATTCACTGAGAAAGTGGATATTTAAAAGTGGCCCCAAGGAAGTTAATTTAGGAAAAAGGTTGAATATAATCAGTACTCGATTGACATATTTGTATTAATGATACGGTATGTATTCAAATTTTCTTCATCTAAACCGGTTTGATTAGAATATTTTCGCGTTTAAAGATTGTTTTAAATCACAATGGACAAATGAATGAGTAAGAAACGCTGAAAATTTGAATATTTCTTCAAGTCAATTGCATACGACGCGAAAACTTACAGTACTATTGCTGAACATGTGCAATCGAGTACTGATTATATTCAAGTTGCCGCAACATTTTTCCTAAATTAACTTCCTTGGGGCCACTTTTAAATATCCACTTTCTCAGTGAATGTGTGCCTCAGTGTAAGGTATACGCTATGATAATAAGAAGTTTCCAGTAGCAGGAGCATAGTTGCAAATTGACCGTAACCTAGTTTATGCCGAATAACTTGTTTGTACGAGCACTAATCAAAAAAGTTGCATAAGTAAAAAATATTTGTATTTCGATGGGCTATCGATCGTACTAGAAATGGAAAGGATTCGAATCGAATTGACGAAACAGTTTTGTGACGTCACAAACAGATATTTTTTTGCCCTGAGGCGTAGACGCGTTTTTGAACTTCCGGAATGGCACACTCATAACCCTCACATAACGCACTATTTTATAGAGTAGTCATTTTCATAACGAAAATTTAGCCCTGTGCCAAGAGTATGTCGACCCACTCAGATAGTCTCTCTTATCAGACACTTTCTGACAGGATCGAAATAGGTCCGTACTAGCGAATAATACGCCCATGCTGAAAAGTTGCCCCAAGGGTAAACTTCATGCGTAGAGTCCGAAAATCGACCTTAAAAAGAGCGCCGGTCAAACCCGGCTGAGATATGTTTCAAAATGTATGAAAAATCGATTTTTTCAATTTTTGTCATGATCTTCGGAAACCCTTACATAGCTATATTTTCTGGAAGCTGACGCAGAGAGGAGCATTTTGTTCATATTGGAAGTTTTTGGATAGCTCGTAGCAGCAAAAAGTTACGGTAAGTAAAAACATTCAAACTTTTTTATAAAAAAATTTTCCAAACAGGCTACATTTTTTATTACATTTTCGGAATCAGCATGAAAAACCACCATAGCCATATTTTTCGCCATAAATATCTCTGACCGGAACCTGCACGTTTGGACAAAACTTACCGCAGATCTTGGTACTTACCAATTCCTTTCCTATTATAGTGCTCTATCACACTCACGCGATAGATATCAACAGTATCCAGGTATAAATGGTAGCTCGTAAAAGTGATAAATGAGTTTAAAATCGAACAAAAATCTAAAGAAGAAGAATTTTTTCATAATTTTGATGCATATTTTTGGTAAGAACAACGCTCGCATTCCACCTCAAAGGCAGTAAATGTACAACACATCAATAAAAATAATATATTAAATGTATAAACTTGGTATTCTGAGAAAATATTTTTGAAAAGATAAAAAATTCGAAATTCGTATTTAAAATTTAAAAATATCGAAAAACACACGTTAGGCATCATTAAAAGTTACTAACAGTTACGTTCAGCTTTTTTCATTCATCGTTTCGCTTTCACGTTATAAATTCCCCGCCAACTGTTCATGATGACTAACGTGTGTTTTTCGATATCTGGATTTAACTTTTACGGGCTACCATTTATACCTGGATACTGTTGATATCTAAACGTGAGTGTGATAGAGCACTATAATAGAAAAGGAATTGGTCGTAAAGATGAAATTATCGTCAATTCTTACCATAAAGTACAAAGATCTGCGGTAACTTTTGTCCAAACGAGCAGGTTCCGGTCAGAGATATTTATGGCGAAAAAAATATAGCTATGGTGGTTTTTTCTTGCTGATTCCGAAAATGTAATAAAAAATGTAGCCTGTTTGGAAAATTTTTTTATAAAAAAGTTTGAATGTTTTTACTCTTTTTTGCTGCTACGAGCTATCCAAAAACTTCCAACATGAAAATGCTCCTCTCGGCGTCAGCTTCCAGAAAATATAGCTATGTAAGGGTTTCCGAAGATCCTGACAAAAATTCAAAAAAATTTTGAAACATATCTCAGCCGGGTTTGACCGGCGCTCTTTTTAAGGTCGATTTGCGGACTCTACGCATGAAGTTTACCCTTGGGGCAACTTTTCAGCATGGGCGTATTATTCGCTAGTACGGACCCTTCGGGCAGAATCTCAATCCTGTCAGAAAGTGTCTGTTATTTGTTTATCTTTTTTCTCCACAGAATGCACCGTCCAGATGAGTTGAATCCAGTACGAAGCGATGAAGGATTCACAGAAGAGGAGGAGGCTGAACTGACCACTCATATCACTCAACTGGTGCGGAAGGCAGAGAGGAGCAGGACTTCCGACAAATTGACAATCAACATCGAGTACAGGAATAATAATTATGTGGTAAGCTGGCTTTCATACAGTACCCGCCAAAAGTATTGCAAAGAATTTCAAATCGTCATAACTTCTTTTAAAATTGAGATAGAGACCTGTGGTTTGGCGCGTTAGATAGCAAATGATTACAAAACTATTTCGCAATAATGATTGTTTATCCTTCTTTAACTTGTCATTTTCGGCATTCCGTTTGCCGAGGTGCGGTCGCAAAAAAAAATTCCATTCTCACATAGTTTTTATGTAAAAGCTCAAACACTCGGTGGTGATAGAGTATCCATTGTAGCATGTATTCCACTAAACGTACCGTTTTTTGGTTTGCGAATAACGCTGGTAGCACCATTTACCGACACCTCCGAAAAATCGGAAATCGTTTATTTCTCGTCTCAGTAGTGCTAGAGGTCCCAAATTTTGCAGAAACAATGAGAGTATGATAGAGCACCTCCATGCAAAATTTGAATTCAGTCGGTCGCTTATTGCGAAATTTTGAAAAAATTCTAAGTGCCATTTTTGCACTACCACAACTCGCCACTACATTAAGCTAAAAATCTTATTTTTTTGTCATGCTGTGCAAGTACTATCAGGCACCACATTTCGGGGCCCTGGAACTTTGTTCACGGCTGCTGGAGTTGAAAAAAACCTGAGCACTACTAGGGATGCCAAACGAAGTGTTGAATGGTTGCTTTGTCTCGCAGACTATCGTTAGTTCTCTGAAAAGAGAGGCGGACAGTAGACCGATATTCGTGACAGATGGATCACCAATATATTTGGAAACACGATATTTGGAGTCTCGTTTTAACTTTTACAGGAGACAGAAGCATATACCAAAAACATAAGCTGTCGAAAGTACCAAATGATGTCTTGTTTTTTTAGGTGTTTAGGTTGAAAAATCGAAAATGATATCTTATTTTTTTAAGGGATAACCTGATATGATGCCTGATTTTTCGAAATTTCTCCTCAAAAAGTTGTCTGTGTTTGTTCCCTATAACGAACTTTTTGGTCTATGGACAGTAGAAAGGATATCGATTCATTTCTAAAGTCTAAATGAATGTTTCGAAAAACTGTTTCAAGTCGTAAAAACGGAGCCATGGGGCTTTTACCCCATTTTTCACTCCCCACCATAGGGTTTGCGAAAAGTTGTCGCAATGGGTATTTAATCTCTGGGAATGGCTTATACCCAAACACGTGCAGCCTCAAGCGTCCTCTACCTAAATCTATACTCAACTTGGCGATTATATTACGTCATTCAAAAATGCCTAGTTAAATGAGTGTCTCTCTAGAAAAGCATGCCTCACGTGAGTTAGCACTGCTTCAAAGCCAATAAAGGTGGGTAGGTATAGATAGGGGCGCTATATTTATGCCACAACCAGTCAACTTGCGTGCTCACTGACTTTGTAATTCACAGAAAACCTAAAAAATTTGATAGTAGTTGGCAATGGCAAAAACTTTTAGAAGTCATCATAATGAGCATCCGTGGAATCGTCGTAATATTTGTTATTTGTTCGTGCAATTCGTCTGGAGTATTTCTTGGAGATACTTTCACTATACTTGCACTACAAAATTTCTACTAGATAGCTATGATCCATCAATGGACTGTTTTCGTGGTATAACACAGAACATCATTTTCGACACCATAAAAAGGCACCCTATGTTCTGAGTCATCATTTTTTGCTTCGAATAGTACAACCAAGTCAATAGTTTCTATAACCCATATGCATACACTATTTGCCAGTTCAATATAGGATAATCTGCATACTGAGTACCATTCAAAATCGCCGTATTCTCGATAAGTCTTCAATCTCCATCTTAATTCCAGACTATGACCTGGCTTTGCCCGAACTAGCAAACTCTAGTATTGAGCTAGATGTGTAGTCTGGAGGCCATGCAGAAGTGTCTATCCTTGCTAGCGAGAACCTATTTGACCTATTTATTTTTGAAGGTACTTTCTGCCTTGTTAAAGTTAGTGTTCAAGACTTTGCATCAGGTTTCCTTCATCCGGGAAAACTTAATAAATTCGTGAGAGACGTGATATTGAATAGACGCATAGACTGTACAGTATCGACCGAAAGTTCGCTCAAAACTTTGATCTCATGTAATTCTTGTGCCAGACGAGATATCGACATGAAATTTTGGCAGGAAGTAGTGCATCCATCCCTGCTTCAATTTCGAATAGCATGGGATGATGATCTTTTATGGTATTACATAAGGATGATGCAACTGGTGTCGTGGTTTTTCAAAGTCGATTATTTGGTCGGAGGAAATTTTTCATCACACCCTAAATTCAGAGGTGCAAGACGACACTCAGAGGTCCCCGAGAAAAATTGTAGCATAATTCCCCTATGCAGCAAACAGACTGCAGCAGGCCGCAAAATTGGCTGCAAATCTCCAAGGGTGAATTAGCTAAAAATATGGTTTCTGTGCAGGAACGACCCAAAACCATCCAAGAATCGATGCCCTTGTTTCGAAATGTGTCCTCTCTCCCTTTGCATATGCTCGCCCCGCCCCCTCCCTCTCACTAGTCTCTCCTCCTGCCGCAACCTGAGCGCGCCAGGGATCCGATCGCGGCATACAGGAAAAAAAATGCTGCTGCTACAAAAACTTGGGCATCGATTTTTGGATGGTTTTGGGTCGTTCCTGCACAGAAACCATATTTTTAGCTAATTCACGTTATATCATTCTGAGAATTATTGCCTAAGGATGATGAAACATTGCATAGTGATGATGTAATTTGTTCTTGAGATTATATAGCAAGTCAGCCTGATTCCAATGATGTGTCGGATACGCCCAAAAGTCTGATCGTAACCAATGGACCGAAAATGGGTGTGGCCAAAATAATGTCTATCCAGAAAAAAAAACGCTCACTGCAGCTAGGAATCGTTTCTCCCATAGTTTCTCAACCGAATCCACGCTCCAACCAGATCTTTAGATCACGTCCTTCGTTAGATCACAATAATTCGAAAAAGTGATTTTTTTTCGGGGCCTGAGATCAATGGTGGCTTAGCGCGACCATATTCTCAGGATCATCGGCAGTCACGATGAGGATCATTTTGTTGCTTTGATCGGGTCTGTGGGATGTCTACTATGCGAGATCTCTCTCTCTCTCTCTTCGAGTCCGAAAACGGCGTAAATAAAATCGGACTCGTTTTTCGCCCATAAAACTGATTTTGCAAATGATTCGACCCCATAAAGCATAAATCGGCCCATACATCTATGCAATATCTACAAACTGCCAATATAAAAATCTGGATTCGAAATGTGGTACAAACGACAGCTTTCCGCCATTTAACTGAATATCAATTAATTTCAAGATCTCTAATTATGCTCATTGCAATCTCCAGAAGATTCTCTACAATTGATGACATAGTAAATTACTTCTCAATTTTTCTTTTTAAAACCGTTCTTACGCAAAATGACGAAACGCTCTCTTTTCGAGCAGCATGAGCTATCCAAAAAATGTATAGAAATGTGGTGGTCAGAAATTGTACGCCTACCCTTCTGTCTCGATAAAAAAAACTGACCAAAATACCTTTCAAATTTCCGAGCGACACAGGTTCGACCACCGCCGCGGGCGAAAAAAAAAATTTGCCGCATTTTTCTCAATACAGTAAAGCACTGCAAACACGTTTTTGAGTAACGTGAAACACGTTTTCTTCTGTTTCGCCCAGGTTTAACGTGAACAATCGATTTTTTTTTTGCCAAACGCACCGGAGAGTGTCGGGGATCACTGGAAAAGTATTTGTGATATCGGAACCTTGTCTGAACGTGTTCGATTTGAATTATTTATTTCTTTTCTCTATTTTTGGACGAAAATCACGAATAGGCTCTTCTGAAAGATTTCGTTGCGCTGATTATAAATATATACTTTTCAGAACATAGCGTTGTGATTTCGTAGAGAAAAGCGATCGCGCTCTCTTGGCAGATTGGCAAAAAGACGCAGGAGCGCTCTCTCTAGCGCTCCCCGGCTGTAAACAAGCGGGAGCGGGGATCCATTTTCGCTACTCTAGTCTGAACGATTAAAAGCATAACGTGCATCTAAATTTGAACTCACCGTATCTTGCGATTACGTTGAGAAAGGCTCGTAAAGATGAGAAAAAAGTGCCTTTTGCAACGGAATAAGCCAGACTTTTTTTTGTAGCGATTGAATCTGTAGTCGGCTATCAAGCTCCCCCTCAGGGCTATCATAACTAGCGGAATATTACAAATTGAAAAATAAATGACGATTCTGAGAAAATTTCACTTTTCCCCGAGATTTTTAAAAAAATCTCTGAATCGTGTTTTCTCATAAAATAATAAGTAATATGCGTCATGTTTGTGTTTTAAAATTCACTATTGATCAGAGCAATGACCTACGCTTGTTGAAATA
Source organism: Pristionchus fissidentatus (assembly GCA_036245785.1). NCBI lineage: Eukaryota > Metazoa > Nematoda > Chromadorea > Rhabditida > Neodiplogasteridae > Pristionchus > Pristionchus fissidentatus. The sequence goes on along the minus strand of BTSY01000005.1, from coordinate 23,227,654 downwards.
ACAAGAAATATCTATTTACTAAAAATATAAGCATTTCGGAATTATAGCAGGGAATCATACATCTGACCCAACCGAACTCTTCGACGCTAACTACCGTACTCTGTCCCTTTTATGTAATTTCTTCTCTTCACAATTTTCTTCCCTCTCCTTCCCGAAAACGTCGATTTCCCAAGTCTTCAGCCTCGTTACAGGCAACACGTCAGATTTTTGAAATGTATCAACTGGTCAGATTCCGAGATTCTCGGTCAACGAAAATGTATGACCGGAATACATCCTCCGCTAGTTATGATAGTAAACTGGGAAGAATCTGTTCCATCAAATGGTGCCAGCCAATGTACACCAGGGGGCTGTATAATCTGTTAGAAATTGGCCACCTTTTCTTTTTTCCCTGTTTTCTTCAGTTTTTGACTTAATCTTAATTTCTTTACATTCAAAGTACGGTGAAAAATAAAGCACGTTGAAAAAGTAAGAATGCCAAAGAAATGAACTTAAAATAGATTAGCGGCTAGCAAATCCGTGTTAAAGATGGAGAAGTTCGCCAACTTTGTTTTGGACGAGCTAGACAGTGACAAGAGAGCACGGGGATCGAGGAGAGGGAAAAGGACACATGTGTTGTTTATGTCTATTGCGAAGCTCTGCGCTCTCAATTGTTTACGTACTCTCTCTTCACTGTCTAGCCCGCGCAAACAGAAGATGGCCAACATCTTTAAAACGGATTTGCTAGCCGCGAACCATATATTTTAAGCATAGACCAAAAGGTATGTTCCAGTGAATAAATGCAGACATTATTTCGGATTTGCGCCTGGTTCTGGTTCTGGTTGGTTTATCCCGGATGCAGATTTTTACCAAGCGTCTGCAGATTTTTCTGACGTAATCGGACATGGGCTTTCAGCTAAACACAAAATTGGGAAAAAATATTTTCAAAATATTTTTGAAAATATAAAAGTTTACAAAAATAGATTTTCCCTACATTTTAAGCGCAAGATGGGTTTTGCACGCACGAAAATCTGACAATTTATCCTTTTCAAGCGTGACAGACTCAAAATAACACATTTTAAATTCTTCATGGAACATACCGTTTTGGTCTATGATTTTAAGTTCATTTCTTTGGCATTCTTTTTCATCGTGCTTTATCGAACCAATGCAAAGAGTCAAATCGAATCGTGCTTTATCGAACCAATGCAAATAAGATTAAGTCAAAAACTGAAGGAAAAAGAAAAAAGAAAATATGGCCAACTTCTAACAGATTATACAGCCCCTAGGTGAGAAAGTCTCTTATATGCAAATCGATTTCCCTTGCGAATCGGTGGCTTAGCGCGACTAAATTCGATATAGCTATTTTTCTTTAGATATTGCTGAATGTTCCTCCTTCTATCGCTGCATTTAACAAGGAACTGAAGAAATTATTCGGAAGGGCCCTATCCATCTCTGTTCACAATTCTAAGGCGAACTTACCGTTCTCCGTTGATTCTGATGCGTCATTGCACAAGGTGGATTTTTTCATTGTTTTAATTATTTACATGTTCAAGGTCCTTGACGTGTTCTCCCAAAAGAACAAAACACCATCGTTCAATCTAGCGGATAAGAACATCCTGGAACCTTCTCCTGTTCACGTCAATTGGTTCCACCACCCCTGCCTTCCTGGCCCTTCGAAACGTGTGTCTTTTTTTACACAAAAAAAAGAAGAACGAGCGTGATATCGCAGCCACGACGATATACCTCCCTCAAATCGTGCGCTCACTCGGGGAGGGTAGCACTGCCAAAGTGTATCTCATTCGAGATGCTAAGACGGGAGCACTCTTCGCCATGAAGAAACTGTCGAATGCAGAAGGAAAAAGTGCAGCAAGGGAGATGGAGGCGTTCACTACTATCAAGAGTAGAAGGCATGGATACCTTAAACTTCTTAATTGATGGGGGGCATTACGGTAACAAGTATTTAGGGGCCGCAGTACATGCAGTGAAAGAATAAGCGGACAGCAAAAACCCAAGTCTTTGTTCTCTGGATAATGTTTGATAAACATAGACCAAAAACGTTTGTTCCCGACAGTCTGAAAATGGTATGGTTTTTAGGGGTTTAAGGTGAAAAATAAAAAAATAATGCCTGATTTTAATTTTTTTTCGGACGCTGCTCCGCCTGGATGACCTGAAATGATTTCTGATTTTTCAAAATTTCACCACAAAAAGTCCAAAAGCTGTCTGGGTTCGTTCTCTAGAACGAACTTTTTGGACTATTTTGACAAATTACTTTTGGAGTGTTTACTCCCGCTGGCTTTCATCTTTTGCTAGACTAGGGACGTGTGCGCGAGATTGGTGTAGGGTTCGACGCGTGCTGCGTCTCACATCTCGGCAATCGGGCGCACATGCTGCGTTCTCTTGAAAGGTAACGCGATTCCAGAGCTTGTGGAACTGGAATCGCGCACACAAGTAGAGTTCAGCATCCTACCGTACTACTTTCCTTACTTTCATTTTGTTGGATTTGAGCAGTTCGGTTTCAATGTTTTTCATACTCGCAACCAAATTCAGTGTTTATAGCAGAATTGTCCTACTCTTACCGCGAATTTGCTAATAAACATTTTTGCTAACTCATTTGCTTAGCAAATTGGTTGCTTACTTTTGATGGGTCGCGCTTGTCAAATTCTCTCTCGTGAACCCCAATTACCATCGTCGTCGCATCAGCAGCATGGGTGTTAAGGACGTTCCCTCTTGATGCACGCGTTTGCTTCATTTCACCCGTTTTTTCTCCATTTTTTTTCGTAAGCAAACCAATTTGCTTTTTTTTAAAGCAAGTTGTTACCAGGAACTCGGTGTTTAGTAAAACGTGTGCTAATATTCAAGCAAATTCGCTGTGAGAGTAGGTTCTCTTTCGGGCACGCAGCAAACGCACGTTACGAGGAGAAAGAAGCGGAAAATTTAAGAATCTCACCCATAGACCAAAAACGTTTGTTCCCGAAAGTCCCAAAAGATGTCTGGTTTTAGTGTAGTAGGGTGAAGAATCGAAAATGATGTCTGATTGCGAATTTTTTCAGGCGCCTTGGATTGACAAAGTGCCCAAACCTAACGCATACCCGCCCCTGTTTCGCGATTCCCAGGCAACTACTCCATCGCTAGGGCCTATATATACGTTTTTGACGTGGTGGTAAGATTTATATGCTTCGCATATGTCCATAATTTAAAAAGAATTTTTTTAATCTTTAAAAATATATTTAAATTATTTTTAAAAAGAAACCCGCAAGAAAAAAGTTTAATTAATGATCGCACGTGAAAGCGCATGTCAAAATCCACAATAAAAACCTGACCCTAGTTAATAAAAATCTGCAGCAAATAGTTAATTAATCCGTTTCATGCTTCAGGAACATACGCGGTACAAACCGTCCGCGTTACCGCTTCATTATTCGTTATACGGCTCGGCTGCAGATTTTTTTGTTTTGTGCGCGCAAAATTTTTCAGATTCCCTGATATTTTTAGGTTATAACCCTTTTTACAGATTTATCAAATCTTAAGAAATGGCCACGAATCATGAATTTAAAGATGAAACTACGCTATAGTGCAGAGTTATCACGAGCGCGGCGTGTGCATACGGTAGGTGCACACGCATGCGTTAGCTACATGCGGCAAACCTGTCCATTTCAGCTCTTCCTTTACTGTAGAGATAGTTCACCTTCTTTCTCTTTCCATTTATCGTTTAATTTCTCTCGAGAGTTTAGTGAGAGTGTGATGATTTTACGGAATTTCACCTCAAAAAGTCCAAAAGCTGTCTGTGTTTGTTCTAGTGTTGTTATGGCGAGCAACTCGGAACTCGCTAGTATTTTCTGAAAAGATGTTCGCGAACAATGGATACTCGCGAGTGCCTTTGTGAAATCGGCTCACGAGCCAGTGATACTCGCGAGTTCATTTTACACTTTTTGCTCGCGAGCACCGGTCACTCACGAGTGTGGCTCGCGAGTAGATTTGCATCGGTAATTAAATTACCTCCACGTGGGTCAGACCGGTCACCCCTCTCTCATAGTGACTCTGGCAATGGCCTGAGGAAAACAAAGGCACTCGCGAGCAATGCTCACGAGTGCCTCTATCTCGCGAGTGTATCTCACGTAGACACTCGCGAGTAACTATTGTTCGCGAGTCATTTTCCCCATTTCACTCACGAGCGACCGGTCAAAACGAGCCAGCCAAAAATGACTCGGCGAGCAATGCTCGAGCTAACAACACTAGTTTGTTTCCTGGAACGTACTTTTTGGTCTATGATCTCACCTAGTGCTCGCTTTCAGAAATTAGGGTTACGAGTTCCCTGTAGCCGTCGGGGGATACTGTAGGAACACTATAGTACTACTCCCAGACATTTTTTTGTTTCTACTCCAAGTACGGATTGGTGAACACCATTTTTGGTGATAAGACGTTTCGAAAATGCTCCGCGTTCAATACCTACAAACTTATTTTGAGTAATTTTCTTGCTACCCTCGTGTTATTTGAGTTGAGCTGAAATGGGATATGCAAAAAACAGAGTAAAATGACTGATATTTATGCCAAAAACAGCTTTCAAAGTAATGTGTGCGCTCACGCGTTGCGGTCACGTCGCGGTTCAAAATTTCCGGAACGTATTTTTCGGAAACGTTCTTTTCCGAAATGTCTTTTTTCCGCACAGCCTTTCACACCTGTCGCTTTTGGGACATTTGGTTTTGAACTAATTTCTTTGATGTGCATGTCACCGGGAAGTCTAAATTGAGAGCGAAGCGGACGCTTCCAACCGGCATACAAAACTCGAGTGATGAGATGTGCGGAAGAGCCATGGAAATCTGAGACTGTTGCTAATTTGCGCGCGCTGCATATATAGCATCACAGTATTATGGCCAATGCATTGAAGGAAATGCACTCCATGCACGCGTGGTGTGCCTTCCTACCATATGCCGCGAAAGAGTGGTTGAAACAAAGGCAAAGTCTCCCCAAAAATCAGCAAGAGAAGATGCATGGGGTGGTGGGGTCGAACCCCCGCCCCTTCGATTAACACTGTAGAAACTTACCTCTGAGCCAAGTGGGCCGATGTGACACTGACCAACTTAGCTCACCCCATTCTTGCGGAATCGCTGTTCAGTGGATTCCTCTAGATACTGGGGAGGACTAGCTACAGTACGCTAACTTTCCGCGTGAGACCAACATTGAAAAAGCGTTTGAACCTCGCGCGTTTGATTCACACCACATAACGTTTTGTTCATGCACTCTTTTCGTCAGAGTCCTGATACTGTGGCATATCTGGAGAGCGCGATTTACATGAGACGGGTTTGAGAGTAGCAGAGAGAGGAAGAGAAAGGGGAGGAGAGTGCGGGTGTCTCGTTTCTCTGCCGGCTCTACTCTCTCGCCCTCAATGTCTGCCCGTGAAACGCTGTGGACTATTCGGTTCTTAAGTCCCGTTCGAATGGGGGGGGGGTTCAGGATATCCCTTGTGGCCGAAGAAGCACGAAATCTCGCGCGGTTTAACAGAATTTGAAGCTCTTTCAAATGATCTGTGTAGAACGCAGAACTGATCTCTCGTTATTCATTCATTCATTCATTGTTTATTCCGTCAGAGTCATGTACAAGAATTATAACTGTGAATGGGGGTAAGAGACGGATGTCCGTCGACGTCGTCGAATCGGTTGTTTTTGCTTTGGCAGCAAAGGTATGGAGAGGGGGAGGGGGATCAGAGCCAATTTTTAATAACGGATTCAGGGGAAAATGAGATGGGTTGAGAGCGAATAAATTTGCGGAAAGTATCATGAGAGGTGAAAACTGATTTATAAGGGAGGGAGTTCCAGATTGTGATAGTTCTAGAGGAAAATGTGGAATGGGAATTGTGAGGGAGGAAGGGAAGAGAAATGCGGAAAGGATGGGAATTACGTATAAAACGAGTGAGAGGAGAGATAGTAAGAAGAGAGGAATAATCAAGTTCATACTTCCTATGGAGGGTTGAATGCAGGAATACGATATTTGTTATAAATCTACGTCTTTCTAATGTTACTAGATTCTGAGAAAATACCAGTTTTTTTTTAAATCCAGAGAGTAGAAAGTGAATTGACGTACATACATATATGATATGTACCACTAGTAGGTTTAAGCCCTATGTGGAAAATTACTCATTTTTTTACAATTTTTTGCGCTCATGGAAGGCGTGTGCGGACTCGTCATCCGGCATAGCCGATGCGGAAGTGGTCTATAATCCTAACGCCACTGGTACGATTCCAATTGGCTCCAAAAGTTTTGGCGAATTTTTTTTCATCGAAAAAATACTTTTTTCATGATTTCAGAGAACGTGCCAGGGTTTCTAGATCAAAATATGGAATTTTCTCAATAACGAGAAATCGGTTCTGCATTCCACCCATTTGAAAGAGCTTTAAACTCTGTTAAAGCGCGCGAGATTTTGTGCCTCTAGGACCACTCCGAAGCGAGTTTTATTTAAAAAAAAGGCTTTCCGCAAAAACGGCTCGGCGTCCAGTGGGGCTTGATTGCGAAATCGATGGCACCAGCGTGTGCAGCATCAAAAGTTACCCATAGGATCAAGTTTTGAGCGATTTTAATTTTTGACCTGTTCCAGACTCCTGTTGAGCCCTTGTTGATACTAACACAAACGGCGTCATATGATTTCCACCCTCACTAGGGATCCGCAAAAGTAGGTCTCGGTCACGGTGAAATTCACTATCACAAGTCGAAAGAGACCCCTCAGAGGATCTCAGAACCTTTTTCAAAAGTTCCCATATTTGCTTCGTGAGTACTGAAAATCGATCATGAAAATTTGCACGCGCGTCGACGGGAATACTCTTCGAGATTCACAGCCCTACGATCGAAGCATCAGTAGCCTAGTGGATAGCGCGCGATGTCTAGCAGTTTTGGTAGACGACATTCGAATCCCGCCCACTGCAGTTCCTTTTGCCGCATTTTTCTTTTGCTTCTTCTGCTGTTCTCATTATAGCTTTATCTTCTGCGTTGAACGTGCGTGGGAATTCACTTATTTCCCAGGTCAGACCAGGATCTGTGCAGAAGCGGCTAGTTTCATCAGTTCGTTCTCACCCAGTTCTGCCCACTGATCCCCCAAAATTGATTTCGACTTTGACCAAGTGTCTGCCGTGGCTGTTTCCACACAGATGGCTATGTTCTTCGACCACTCCCTGACAACCCCAATCAACCGATATTCCCTCAATTCATCTGAAAAGAGGTGGGTGTATCGCATTGTGACGATGAGTCGTGCGTGCGTGAGAATATCGAGACTGTGAGCATCTTGGAGAATATAGCGCGTTGATAATGAAATTTGGCCAAATAGGAGATATCCAGCGGTAATAGATAAGCAAAAGGAACTGCAGTGGGCGGGAGTCGAACTTTGTCTACCAAACCTGCTAGATAGACGCGCTATCCACTAGGCTACCGATGCTTCGAGCGTAGAGCTGTGAATCTCGAAGAGTATTCCCGTCGACGCTCGTGCAAATTTTCATAATCGATTTTCAGTACTCAGGAAGCAAATATGGGAACTTTTCAAAAAGGTTCCGAGATCCTCTGAGGAGTCTCTTTCGAGTTGTGATAGTGAATTTCACTGGGACCGAGACCTACTTTTGCAGATTTCACTTCGAAAATCGGCAATCCACATTGTGGCCCCTACATACTTTGGCGTTCGTCTTGAGCGCAATATAACTGATCCGTACGTGTAATATTTCTACAGGCTCGTCTCGTTAGTGACGGCGTTTCACGAAGAAGACTACACCAAATTCATAATGGAGTACTTGCCTGGCGGTAGTCTTGACCACGTAATCAAGGAAGGAAACAAGGCACATGAGTTTCCTCCTCTTTCGTGGGATCTTATAAGCAAGTAAGGCATAAGAGAGAATGTTTGAGATTTTCGTTATTGTTGGGGCACTAGTTCATTGAAAATATGAGGCAGGAATGATTCAGGTGCAAGGCAGGTATATCGGCTGGAAAACGGCAGGCATGAGTTCGATTGACATAGCTGAAACATACCTCTCTTTTATCTGAATCATGCCTGCCATCCACCTTCCGCGTTGAGTTTCACTAACATCGATTAACATTACTAGAAGCGATCGCACACCTCATTCCGATAACAGTAAAAACGCTCATGAAGCCGAATCACGGAGGGGACGGAGGCGAATCTTAGGGACGGGCAGCCAAAATATCAAACTGGCTCTAAAATAACGTTTTTTGTTTGGTTGTGGTTATCGGCGATGCTGAATCGTGATTTCATAGTTAAAATTCACGCAATTCACAAAATCATGTGGAAAATTGCATGTTTGCTAAGCCCCGCCCACTTCAAACCTGTGATTCACGCCCGCCTTGCCAACGCGTCGCGGTTTCTCAGTACCGTGTGTCAATGCTCATTTTTGAGTCATTTTTTATTGCGTGAAAAGTGTACGCTGCAATTTATTTTTTTCCTTAAAAAGTTTACTACGGGTGATGCAATATGTATTTCTGATGTTTCGATGGGACATTGATCATATTTACCCGTTTTTCGTGATGATAAAATTACTACTTTTGCGTTGTGCGGCATTTTGTTCGTTTGAAACGTCCAGCATCCATTACCTGCAGACAAATTCGAAATAGACGGTAGTATCTTCTCTCCACTCTACTCGCTGTGCTCGTGTTTTTATAGGCACTTCCTAGGGTCTTGCTTTGAAATCGAGTTGTCAGTTGGCTGAGACCATTGTGACCTACCGTAACCCAATCACCCTGCTCCTAGACATTCTGTGAAACCTACCATAACCCAAAGTACCGTAACCTGATTTTTTAAACCTTTGAAACTGGGTCGAGATTACTGTATTAGATAGATTTCGGATAAAATTTGTCTGTGGAACATACTTTGACCCAGCTATACAGTACCCCGGACTACAGTAGCATAGCTAAAATAACAGGGAAATATTATTTCTTGGAAACTGAGTCAGAATCTATTGTATGAGCTCTCTCAAGTTTCCAAGGATGATGTGCATCTACGGTATTCGCGTTCGGGGTTGACAGTGTTCTCGTAATTTAGACACGGAAGGAACAACACGTGTGTCCTCCACTACAGTTATTTAACCCCCTTCGGCTAGGTTACTGTAGACACAGCATGAAATTAGAGAAGATATGAACAGTATCTGTGACAAAGCGGTATAATAAGTGGGGATGGATTTAATGATATAAGCGGGATACGTGAGAAGAAGAGAAGGAACCCTCGCATGTTCACCCTCGCTGACAAATATTGTCATTCTAATGGGAAAAATAATGAGATCAATACCCACAATGTGGTAAATAACGAAGAAACGTGGTAAGTATGGCTTGACAATTCAGTAATCCGGATATCCATGTTCGGCAGATTGTTGGTGCACGAAAAAACGCATAACAGCAACATATTTATAATAAAAATCAATAAAGGTGAAACAAAACGCAAACTGTACAGGAGATCAGTCTTACTGTAATTTGATTTTCCCGGGTTTTCCATCGTACTTTATCGCGGCTAAAAACCGGGTTCTCACACTTTTTCATTCTGGGCAATATGAGAAGTTCACTATTCCTGAGGGTTCACTAAGTTCACTCAGTTCACCACTACCGTAACCCGGTTCACTATGTTCGCTACGTTCACTTACAGTTGTTGATCCTACTTTATTTACTGTTTTCGTTAAATATTGTCTCACTGAATTCAAACCATTCCCAAAACCGCGTCAACAATAACCGTCTTTATATCAGATCATTCGACTTACAAACTTCAGAAATGAAGTAGAAGTTCCGAGTTAGAATCACGAATCTAACCGGAGAGAGACATATCACATTGATTCACAATGAACAGAGTCATGATCCAAATATGAGCCCGTTTGTGATAGTCTGGGGGCCGCACTGTAGAAAATATAAAATGTGAGATAAACATCATTTTCAATTTGGTTCTTGCGGTTTTATTTTCGACAAGATTCTCTGACCCACAAATTCATAACTCGAATGGTCGAAGGATTTGAGTGACCAAATTTAAGTGGTAGATCACACGAAGTGTCTTCCATGTTCCATTTGAATTTAATGCCTCACTAATCAGAAAAAAAGATAATAATTCCCATCCGCCCAAAAATATATATATTTATGAAGACTTAATGTCGTCAATAGTGTGAGTAGCAACACAACGAGTTCTAATTCTCCGAAGTTTGACAAGTTGGTTGAGAGAAATCGCTAAAAATCTTGAAATTAGCTAAATTTTTGAATTTGGATATCAGGTCGGAGAGTATTTAGTGAGAAATGGCACATACTTAATCGGGATCATTGCCATCGAAAGTGCCGAAAATTTATCCCAAATTTTATATTTTCTACAGTGCGTTCCCCGTAGTGTGATCCCAGAGTATCACAAACGGGCTCATATTTGGATCATGACCTTGTTCATTGTGAGTGATATCTCTCTCCGGTTGGACTCTCCTCCCTGCAATATCATTTTGCTGTATTATCGGTGTTTCTAACTTGGTATGTCTACTTCCTTTAAGAAGTTTGTAAATCGTATGATCCAATATAAAGACGGTTATTGTTAACGCGGTTTTGCGAATGGTTTGAATTTTGTGAGACAATATTTAACGAAAACAGTAAATAAAGTAGGATCAACAACTGAAAATACTGTAAGTGAACGTAGCGAACATAGTGAACCGGGTTACGGTAGTGGTGAACTGAGTGAACTTAGTGAACCCTCAGGAATAGTGAACTTCTCATATTGCCTTCATTCTGCTGAAAAATTCACCCTACGATTTTGATCAAATGGTGCTATACTTGCTTGCATTAATAAACTACGTGTTGTGCAAAAGAGAAAACGGGCGGACATAATATTTTGGATTACGGTATTTTACTTCCAATGGTCTTACAAGAAAATTCACCCTACGATTTGCGATCCTCTTTCTGAGACGATGTGTATTCACATTCTCTGAATTATGAAACTCAGAAAACCCGCGGACACAATTCATTTCACCGTACAACTGAGAAAATACGAGATCGCTCTGCAAAAAAATTCAAATTCAAACGCGTAGTGTGGTGGGTGCGTCACAGTCTATGTGTTGGCTCCACTTCCCGCTCACTTCCGGCTGCCCGTCCCTATGCGAATCTCCGTTTGAATTTCCGAGCCGCAACGCGTGCTCCTCGCGTTGCGGGCCCCGGGAATTCTCCCGGTTCAAAACTTAGCAACATGCCAGATCCCTTGTTCTTGTGCCAATTTTTGGCAAAACGATGTTAATGATGTGCTCACATGTTTAGCGATTACTGAAAGAGCAAAAAAATGGAAGAAAAAGTAGCTAAACACATGAACTGGAAGTCGTATTCTGGAATTTAGTTTATCGAGTTATTTTCCTTAAATATCCTTTCAAAAAAAATTTTTTTTTCATGAGTATGCCTAGGTACCCCCATCGTCTAACTTAATGACTACAATTCAATATTTATAAATGACATACAAAGTTCTTGCGAACATTACAACTTTCTTTGTTTAGCACGTCCGGCGACCGCATTTTATCCACTTTTGCGCCGATGTTTCCTAATCGCACGCAAAACCTGCACATCTTTCCGAGACTCGTCCTTCCGTCCCCTCCGTGGAATGTAGAAGCTAACATCACGTGGCAACTGCGGGATCCCATTGGGCGACTGTGCATCGTTTCATGTTTAACGCAAATCCTCATTTTCGAATTGTGACACGAATAATTCGATTCAGTCAGATAATATCTCGTATGCTTTTGCCGGGTTAATATACCTTAGGAATCGATTACGGCGTTTTTTTAAAACTTCTCTTGTGTTGCTCATGGAGTTTCATTTCCTTATTTGAGCGAAAGTTTCAGAAACCTATATATGAGGTTATGCATTCCCCTTGTCAGCATACCTGCTCCTGGTTGATCATTTCTAAAAATATTGCTACCAATTAAGGGATGGCCGACTAGAAACATAACTAGGGACCGCAGCGCAAACAACGAAGTTGAACGTTAAGATTTTGCTTTCACGTGAATGAGACTTTCCGATGTGCTGACTCGACTAAGTTAAAATAATTAAATTTATAAACTAAAGTAGCAAAACATCTTCGAAAATGAGTTCCAAAATCACGGTGACCATAAGGGCGATTCTGCTGTGATGCTTACGTGCGTTGCGGCTGCGTCGCGGTTATATAAACAATATTTTCAACCTCTTTATTTTTGCCCCAAAATATCGCTATCGGCTTTCTTGGCGCATCCGATTTAGTGAAATCAAGTCTGATTTTATAAATATAACTGATGCAACGAGATAAAGAGAGTCTCTTTAATTTTGTGCTTAAACAACGCAGAATGTTCGAAGCCCCATGAAAGATGCATAAAATAAAGAAAATGTAGTGAAATTTATTCAATAAGCGGCATAAACTAAAAGCTAGTAACGTATTTTACGCATCACCTCAGATCACACCGTTCCTATTTTTAATCAGCCGCGGGGCTCCTACCACGACTTCTCCGAATATTTTGATCAATATGGAATCCTACCGTGTTTTTCACACTCGTTCTTTTGTTCATTTTGTTGTCGCCATGAAAATCGAGCAAATGGGCGGGGTTTGGCGAGTTCCGTGTGTCAGATCTGTGTCAAACCCATGACTCCAAATTAACTTTTCATATTTTTTCTACTAAATGAATTTTTGTTTTCTTTATTTTAAGTATCATTCGAATACTCTATAGTGTTGCAGTACGCTCGACGAATGAGGTTGGAAATAATATCCGTACAACAACACAGCAAATTCTTTTCGAGTGGGAGTCAATTTTTTTTTCGTGGGGGTTTCTCGTCGGTGTTTTCTCATTCACTCAGGAAGCCTTGAGCCGTATGATATTTTGATGTAATACAGAAGCTGCTAAACAATTTTAAATGTTGCTGAAGTTCACTTTTTGATCATATTTCTTCAATTTCAAGGCGTTTATTTTTCTCTCTACCGCTGCACACTCTACTAGTTTTTTTTGGAACCTTTCAAAAATAATAAGCAAGGATTATTTAGAAGTAAACTCTAGTCTAGAGGCACCTACAGATGACTAAAAATGTAAGAAGTGCAGTACTCATCTATTGCTTGAAAACTAAGAGAAAGATGAATTAAGCATAACTAAGTTATACAAAAAAATCGATGCTGCTAAATTTCCCTGAACTTCGCCAATGCAGAAACTCGTCAGAAAAAACAGCAGACATCACTGCCCAATATGCAATTACAAACTAAGAGGGACCTTGCTGGACTAAAAGGTATTAAGGTTTAAAAATCGTGAAGTTCGCTGCTCCTTAACTACTAGATAAAAACTTAACCATAATAAGTAAGGTGGTCAGCGTCAAAAGCAACTCGAAAGAGACACGCACGGCCATCACAGGCACTTGTCGGGTACCGTAAGTTTCGTGGTTTCAGCCGCATCGCATGGAACGCTGGCAAAATTTATGCACAGATTCCTTGACTAAAACGTCTCTTTTGTCTTTTTCGAGTTTTTGCTGACATTGCTAGTATAAAACCGACAATAGACAAAAAAACGAAGACTTTTAAGGAAAAAATATAACTGAAATGTGAGTTTCCCAAAAAAATGTCAGATTTATGATCGATGTCATCGACGTCTCTTTATCACCAATAAGGAAGCACCAAGACGACCCATTTTTGTGATGATAATTATTGTATATCCATGCTATCATGTTATTATCGTATGAAATAATTTATATTTATTGAATTCGTTAGAAATTTCTCTTCAACATTTTGAACTCAACGGCGGGTTACTGTAGTCCAGATTAAACCGTTCCGAGGTAGGAATGATAAGGTTCTTTAACATGCGTTAATCCCTTTTGTCTCTCGCCACGACTTCCCTTCCATATTTCAGTTCTCGATAGTTTTTTTTTCAAATCTTCATTTTCTCCTTTTTGTGATCCCTGTGACACGAAAAATAAAAGAAACTAACCAATTTCCTATCGCTACATATTAAAATGAAATAATGAAAAAGAGTACTTTCGTTCAGTTTGCAGTAAAATAATAATTGTGTGCCTGGTATACTGTCGCGGGGTTTCCACAAATGTCGAAAAGTGGGCGGAGACTGCGGTACCTAAACAAACTCCGACTTTTCAACGCACGACGTGCGCGGGATTTTAGCTGCGCACGATGTGCGCCGGATTTCACAAGCTGCGCGCCGATCTATTTGCCGGACCTGGCTTTTCCGTTCGAGACCTTTCAACAGAACGCGCGATGTGCGACGGATGGGTGTAGGGTTCGACGCGCGATGCGCGCGCGATTTCCGCTACTAGTTTCGCGTCGTGTGAAACCAGTAGCGGAAATGTCGCTTGCGTCGTGTGGAAATCGTGTGTCTGTTGAAGGTCTTGAACGGAAATTACGGTATTCCTGTGAGGCCTGAATGAGGCCCGCGCGCGAGATGGTGGAAATCTCGCGCGCGTCATGTAAAATCGCGCGCACATCGTGCGTTGAAATACCGGAGAACGTAAAATGACAGAAAGGATTCAATGCACCCTTGCCTAAAAGCCGGCTTTAAACATAGTTTGGTGATCCCCATACTTGATTATTTGGTTTTCTTTCTCAGTATTATTGTACAAAAGATTACATTCGATTTGACGAAATAGTTTTGTGACGTCTCACACGACAATCATTTTGCCCTGAGGCGTAGAAGTATTTTTGAACTTCCGAAATGACATTCGTCGTAACTCTCATCCAACTCACTACAACATAGCATTGTTAGTCTTCTATTAAAAATTTCGTCAACTGCTAAGACTTTTTTTGATCCACACAGACAGTCTCTCTTAAGTTCCGTAGATGCCTTCTCTGACTCTGAATAGTAGTGTTGTTAGATCGAGTAACTCGACACTCGCGAGTGCTTTATCGGAAAAGCACTTGAGAGTGCATTTTCCATATTTTCACTCACGAGTGTCTCCCATTGTCCCCTTCCCCCTCTCCTCACCCACCGATCTTGAGCGGTCGCTGTGGAAAATGGATGGTGGACCCCTCATTACGCCAATTCACACCTATCACGTAGACACTCGCGAGTGTTATGCAAAAGAACTCGCGAGTGCCCGGTCACTCGTGAGTGAAAATGTGAAATTACACTCGCGAGTGACATCGACCGATGAGCACTCGTCAGAAATGATCTCGTCGAGCAAACACTCGAGCTAACAACACAACTGAATAGTGCATATGGCTCAATCGGTCACTCAAGATACTCCAATATTAGATTCTTTGTGAAATTCTTCACAAGTTTACTCAAGCCAAGTGGTGTTCTCGCCGGTACTAAATGCCGAGATGCCTAAAACCGTGTGCCGAATTTTCTTTTTAAATTTTTGTAAATTATTTTTTGCAAAAGAGTTCGACGTGTATGAAAGCATCCAAAAATGTCCGTCAGCCGAAATGTGTCGGAGGAAGTGCATAAGTGCCTATCCGCGCTAGTGAGGAGAACTTATTTGACCTATGATTTTACTCCGATGCGAGATATCATAGGAATCGAGCAAATAGTCAAAGCATTGCCGTAACGCCTTGCTCTAGACATTTACGTCAAACAAAAAAAAATTAGTTGTTTAAGATTGTGATATTTAGTATTTCCGGTACACCCGAGAGATCCTGGAAGGAATGGATGATATCCATAACGCAGGATATATACATATGGACATCAAACCGCTGAATCTACTGCTTGAGATAGATGGATCACTCAAGATCACCGATTTTGGATCATTCGCAAAGGTAACTAACGAGACCGTATGCGGTGAAACGGTTCTCCGCAAATCGTCCGCCGTGTTTGCTTGCCTGTCACTCTCGCCATTTTTCAAGATGCGGTAGATGCGCAGTACCGGTCAAAAGTATGGCCCCAACATTCAAATCGTCATAACTCTCTTCAAAGTTAAGATAGAACCCTTCGGTTTGAGGCATTAAATTGTACATGAATACAATTATATCACGTGGTTCATGGGAGATTTGAGGATCTGCTTGCACATCAATTTTGTGACCCCCTTTTTTTAACACGTTTTTGGATAGCCCCTGGTTAGGTGATCTCTAAACGGGAGTAAGAGAGTCTGTAGATCACTCACCTCTCCAGGAGGTCACGTCACATCTCGGCGTTGAAGCATACTTTTTCAGCATTAACTTGGTTTGGAGAGGAGCTATCAACAAAGTTTGAACAGATGAAATGTTCGTTTTCATGAGCTCTATACGATGTCGACTCGAGATTAATGATTGTAATGAATCTGTCTGTCCTACGTTGGAAGATGTCACCATATCATTTGCAGCACAGAGTTTTGAGTTGAGTTGAAAGAGCTCGACGAGAGCTTTCGAATGATATGCTCAACCCCACAATTTCGAGGGGACTTAAGAACAGAAAAGCCCGAAAAACCGACTCCGATGCCAAGGAAAAGTCTTTTCCGCGGGGTCAGAGAGACACGAGGGTAGAGGGAGGTTTGATCTGCCATCTCCCTCTCTTGGTTGCGTTGAGTGGGGACACTCACATCGGCCTTGGTGGCTCAGGTGGTAAGGCGTCCGCCTTATAATCGTTTATCTTAGAAAGCTTGAGTTCGACCACCTCACCTTCCATTTCTCTTTTGCTTATTTTTTACATTCGCTATTTTTAGAAACGAACTTTATCAGAAGCAATAAAATATGCCGTACAAGAAGTAAAGTGATAATAATATAGATCGCATTCGACAAAATCAACATAGGAGAGGAATCGCGAGAAACTCGACCATTGCCAGGACGTAGAAATTTTTATTTTTTGATTTGGCTGAAAATTTTACATAAGGTATTTCAATACCTCTTCTATCGATTGGCGTTGACAGAATTTTGATTTAAAAAATTAGCAATCGCGTGAAACATATCCAAACCTGGAGTCTTCGAATTTTTCCCCCAAGAGGGCAAAGTTTGCAAAACCATAACTTGGTTCAAAATAAAGATAGAGAATATTGTTGGCTACAGTAAGAACCGTGCCAACTCATTCCTGGGTGGCGCGTTGGTGCGGAGCGGTCGGTTAAATGAAAAATGTTATAAGTCACATTAAAATTAAAAGTGGTCTTAGGTTCTTTGTTAGTTCTGATGGGCACCGCAGTTACTCACTATAACCGAGAAATTGGCCAAATCGGTCCATGCATGGGAATTGCGCTAAGGTGAACTTTTTTGTTAAAAATGTATTTTTGTATTTCTGCGACAATCAGTGCTATTTGCGTTGAAAATATTCGCAAATATTCTAAAAACACTATTAAAGTTGTTTTAGGGGACTTTTAAGTAGGGACCGCAGCGCATACAACGAAATCGACTGTTAAAAAACTAGATTTCTCGTGAGTGATACTTTTGATTGCGCTGATTCGACAAAGTAAAATTAAAATTGTCAATAAAATAAACTAAAGTGTCAAAACATCTTCGAAAATGTCTAGCAAAACACATGAAAGTGGGCGGGGTTTGGCGAGTTCCGTGTGTCAAATTCATAACTCGAAATGAACTTTCGAAAATTTTTCATGAAATGTATTGTTTCCTATGTTTATATTTCCGATTCTTGATATTTCCTGCAATTGAAGTTATCATCACCCTCGTCCTTCCATTTGTTCCGTTATCCTCGACAGTTCTGGCCCCGTGCTAATCATACAAATAATCGCAAGTGTACAATGATTCGAAGGCTATAACTTGCGAACGAACGAACGCCGGGCTTAGCTGTTCAGCTGTGGAGGAGCGCAATAAGCTGTTTTGTCAGAATGCGAAGAGAAATTAGAGGGGACACGCGAAATAAATAGAGGAGAGAAGAAAGTTATTTGAAGTCACAAGAATACAGCAAGTTTTCAATGTCTCAACGGTTGCAGCAATCGAACGAACGAACGCCGTGCTTATCGGTTGCACTGTGTATAAGCGCCATAAGTTGTTTGATCAATAGGTGAAGAAAAATTGGAGGGGACACGCCGATTTCGAAGACTATACTAGGGAACGTGACAAAAATTATAAACACAATTTACTAAAGATGAAAGTTCGACCGGCACGGGCATCGAATCACCATGAATCACTCTGTAAGCAATAGAGCGAAAGAAGGGCTATCGATTGAGCTAAAAAAATGAAATGAAACAAAGAAAAATCGACGAGTAATTTGAGAAATCGATAAATAAAGAATAATGTGACACATCACTACATTCTGCGGTATACGGTACCGTATACCATTCTATTACGCGGATGTTGATTATACAGATGTGACACTAGTCTGCGGTCCCTACTTTTAAGGCGAACTTTTTGAGAGAAAAAAATTGAAAATTTTCAGGGCTGAATTTAACTTTTGACGAAATTCTACTTTTGCGGCGTCCTATTGTGTACTAATGTTCTCATAATTATTAGATATGATGCTAGGGTGAAGAATTGTGCATCTAACCTTAGACACTAAATGCTTATTGCATTTCAGCACTCGTTATGCGATGATGGGTTTCATATTTTACAGCGGTTCGCATATCCACCAAACTTTAGAAATTCACTCAACATACGAAGAACAATCAGTTAACTGAAAGTGATTTCCTATTTCTTCATTGTGGGCAGCTACAACAACTATATTTTTCAAAATTTGCCTGAAAGAGCAAATATCGTATTTTGCGAAAGTACGTCCACTTTTTCACACATATCTCAGAAATGTGGATCTCTACCGAATCCTGGCGCAGGTCAAATTGTTCGGAGAGTTTCACTGAATCATTTTGTTGTTGATAGTATACAAATCTATGAATGATTTGATGTCAGAAAAAATAACTGACTTAAAAGTGCGAAATATTGCCCGCATTCATTTTCTTATACCTAAAGAAGAACTATGAAACTAATAACTTAAAAAAATTTTTTTTGAAAAAAAAAAAGGAATCGCAAAATACGATATTTGCTCTTTCAGGCAAATTTTGAAAAATATAGTTGTTGTAGCTGCCCACAATGAAGAGATAGGAACTCACTTTCAGTTAACTAATTGCTTCGCATGTTGAGTGAATTTCTAATTAAGTTTGGTGGATATGCGAACCAAGTGTAAAATATGAAACCCATCATCGCATAACGAGTGCTGAAATGCAATAAGCATTTAGCATCATATCAAATATGAGAACATTAGTACACAAGGACGCCGCAAAAGTAGAATTTCGTCAAAAGTTAAATTCAGCCCTGAAAATTTTCAATTTTTTTCTCTCAAAAAGTTCGCCTTAAAAGTCCCCTAAAACAACTTTAATAGTGTTTTTAGAATATTTGCGAATAATTTCAACGCAAATAGCACTGATTGCCGCAGAAATTTAAAAAAAAATAAATTTTTAACAAAAAAAAGTTCACCTTAGCGCAATTCCCATGCATGGACCGATTTGGCCAATTTCTCGGTTATAGTGAGTAACTGCGGTGCTCATCAGAACTAACAAAGAACCTAAGACCACTTTTAATTTTAACGTGACTTATAACATTTTTCATTTAACCGACCGCTCCGCACCAACGCGCCACCCAGGAATGAGTTGGCACGGTTCTTACTGTAGCCAACAATATTCTCTGTCTAACAAACATTACCGCAATTCTCTATCTTTAAAATCGCCAAATCGAAAAATAAAAAAAGTGTCTCTCTGACCCCGCAGAAAAGACTTTTCCTTGGCATCGGAGTCGGTTTTTCGGGCTTTTCTGTTCTTAAGTCCCCTCGAAATTGTGGGGTTCAGCATATCATTCGATAGCTCTCGTCGAGCTCTTTCAACTGAACTCAAAATTCTGTGCTGCAAAATGCTATGGTGACATCTTCCAACGTAGGACAGACAGATTCATTACAATCATTAATCTCGAGTCGACATCGTATAGAGCTCATGAAAACGAACATTTCATCTGTAGAGGTGGAGAGGTGAGTGATCTACAGACTCTCTTACTCCCGTTTAGAGATCACCTAACCAGGGGCTATCCAAAAACGTGTTAAAAATAGGGGGTCACAAAATTGATGTGCAAGGAGCACCGCCGAAATATGCGGTTTTCCCATGAAACGCGTGATATTTCGCAATTGTTCATGATTATCCCTCCGCATGATTCCACTTTCCGCATTCCCTTTGCAGAGGTGCGGTCACAAATAAAATTCCATTCTCACATAAATTTTAGATATGAGCTCAAAGAGCTCCATTGGTGTACACATTCCACTATACGAGCCATGTTTCACTTTGCTAATAAAGAAGGTGGCACTATTTCCCGGCCTCCAAAAAAAATCGGAAAATCGTTTATCTGTTGTCTAAGTAGTGTTAGAGATCTCATATTTTGCAGAAACTATGAGAGTATGGTATTTGACTTCGATCGGTCGCTTGTTGCGAAATTTTGGAAAAAAATTACTGTGCCAGACCCAGCCGGAGATGCTTCATTGCTACACATTATTCCGTTGCGCCTTCTGTCGTCGATAAAATATATTCTCACGCGAGCGCCCTCTTATGAGCCCGTTTGCGTAAGAGTCAGACAAACCTCGGTGCAGCAAAAAAAAGTGAGAATGTGAGAAAACAACGTTTCACGGGTGCTCAAATCCGCCAGTTCCCCGCATCGAAAATAGGCAGGGAGGGGGCGGGGCTAAGGGGGCAGAGATTTGAATCAGCCAATCAGCGAAATGGGCAAGGAGCACGTACGCGTCGCGTTGCCCTTCATGCGTCGCGTATTTCGGACATTTCTGTCGTAAATCACATAAGTCAAATGAAACGTTAAGAGATGAGCAGGTGAATATAGTCATAGCAATTGTCGTTTCCCGCACGGAAATATACCTTTTTTCGCTTTGTTTAATCTGTTATTCGGTTCCGCCGCTTTTAGATACTGGGGTCGAGCACCCGTGGGTTTTCGTAGCTTTCAGTGGGTTGAAAACATTGCCCCAATCTCATGGTATGTAAATTTGATTTGGGAGTATGTAGGTTAGAAGATCAGACAAAAATGCTGGTTTTCGTCCATAACTCGCTAACCATCCAAGCAATCAAAAATATACGAACAGAGAGTCTAGTCGAATTCGCTCGCTGAATCTTTCTATGTTTTCAGAAAATAAAAAATACTAATATTTAGTTGAATAATTTTATTATCTCGCAAAAGTGTGTGGTACGAGACATGTGTCAGTATCTTGCCCATGCTTTCAGTAACCCACAAATAAATTTTGGTAGCATTTTAAGTTTGCCAAGCCAAGTTATGATTTTTTAACCGACACGAATCGATGGTCAGAACACTCATTTCTGGGAGAGAAATATCATTTACATTCATCGCTCTGGCTGCGCGGCGTCTGTAAATGAGAAATGATTGGGTGATCGGATGTAAATGCTCTTTCACAGTGAAAAAGCGGTGTTCTGATCGTCGATTCGTGTCGGTTAAAAAAATCATAACTTGGCTTGGCAAACTTAAAATGCTACCAAACTTTTTTTGTGGGTTGCTGAAAGCATGGGCCAGATATTGACACATGTCTCGTACCTCAAACTTTTCTCGTTTGCCAGATATTAAAAATATTCAACTAAATATTAGTATTTTCTACTTTCTGAAAACATAGAAAGATTCAGGGAGCGAATTCGATTTGACTCTCTGTTCGTACTTTTTTGATTGCTTCGATGGTTATCGAGTTATGGACGAAAACCAGCATTTTTGTACGATCTTCCGACCTACATCCCCAAATCAAATTTACATACCACGAGATTGGGCCAATGTTTTCAACCCCCTGAAAGCTACTGAAAACGGTTGTTATCTCACATCTTCACTTTTTTTGCTGTACCAAGCGCTGTTGAGAATTGTCTGACTCTTACGCAAACGGGCTCTTATCACGCCACTCACGAGAGGCTCGGTTTGAAAATGGCAGAGATCAAGATTTTCGTAATCGAGTTTTCGTTGGTTTCGGGTTCTATTGGGCCCAACTAAGACCTGTGAGGTATTATGCCACAAAAGTCATTCCTCGACGAGATGCTGCTACTGTTAGGTGCAGCCCGCGAACTTTGAGCAGCTTTTTCACGTTTTCAACGGAGTTTCTGTGAAAACTTTTTGCTTGGAGCTTGGTTTAATTTTCAATGATCTTTCAATTTATATATTTGGTTTGTTAGGTTTCATAACTAATTTGAATAGGGGAAAACGCTTAAAATAGGCGAAATTCGTAATCATTCGTCGCGAGAGCGGCGAATGAACCGGTGAAGAACAAAGGATGAAAACAAAGAATTGAATGGTGGCTCTCTATTTTCCACGTTTCTGGATGCGGCACTATCTCAACTCCCGAGTTATGGGAGCATAGACATATCATTCGAATCCTTGTCACCTCCCACAGACTCTCATGCAATCAGAACATCTGCTTTCCGAACAGTTTTCTCGAAAATCAACAAAATACGATATTATGCAAATTAGTTATGAAACCTAACAAACCAAATAGATAGATTGAAAGATCGTTGAAAATTAAGCCTAGCTCCAAGCAAAAAGTTTTCACAGAAACTCCGTTGAATACGCGAAAAAGCTGCTCAAAATTTGCGGGCTGCACCTAACAGTAGCAGCATCTCGTCGAGGAATAACTTTTGCGGCATAATACCTCACAGGTATCTTAGTTGGACCCAATAGAACCCGAAACCAGCAAAAACTCGATTACGAAAATCTTTGTCTCTGCCGGAATTATGCCATTCTGTGTCGAGCCTCTCGTGAGTGGCATGTTATAACTGTGCAGGGAAACGAAATCAAAACGAAATACGTTCTTAAACGGCTAAACATACATTTGGGAGTTGATCTCTAGTTATTCAGTTGCCATATTTTATGGCAAGAGAACTCATATATAGGTTTCAGATAGGCACGAAGTCTTCTTTCCTCGGTACTCACTCTTATGCTTCCCCAGAAGCAATCGCAAACAACACATCATGGGACAGCAGTACCGACATATGGAGTGTTGGAGTTACTCTGCTGGAAATGATACTAGGAAGAGTTCCATGGGCTACAAACAGGAGAGAAGAGATGCCTCTTCAAGTATTCTGTATGATGGAGAAGACGATACTTGAGGAATTGAGCGAGTTGTCCCTTCCTGCTCCGCTCAATGAAATCCTTGAGCGAACTCTTGTCATCGATCCCACCAGCAGAAGCAATGCCACACAATTATTGTCGCTATTCGAACAAGAAAATCAATCATCTATACTTGGAAAATTATAAATAAATAAATATATATATATATATATGTATATATCGTTTTTTTTAATGTTTCAATATAAGGCGGTACAAGACCATAATTATCTATGAAGCGTGCTCGGGGAAATAATGGGTTTCTTTCCAGGATGTTAGGAGGACTGCGAGAGACACTGAAGGGCATTCAAGATGAAATGTGTGAAGGGTGAGTGTGATTCGAATTTCTATGTACATATAAAATCAACGTATGTTATTGTCAAGAACTTAGCAGTCTCCGCCCACTTCTGGTGATTCTCTGGTTATTAAGAGGCCGATTGCGTAATTGTCGAACAAGCCTCGGTACAGACGAAAAGTCAATGTCTGAGGAAACAGTGATTTTCGGTACTATTTGATGTGCTTATCAACTTGGTGTAATGACATGGTATGTAAATTCATGTGGAGCTCAATCTGGAGCTCCAAAGATCCCAATATTTTTATATTTTCTTGCTGTATCTGGATACCCGTTGCCTCCATCGAAAAAGTCTGAACACAAACTAAAGCTCATTTAGGAAAAGAAAAATAATGTAAATACTTATGGGGCACTACCTGACCTTGTGTTCAAAGCGCATAATGGTTCTGGCGTATAAGGAAAAGGAGCATGTTCTTACTTTTACAAATCGCACGATGCTCTCCTCAGACGGCTGTTTTTGCCTCAAGTTGCTTCAGAAGAAAAATCATAACTTTGTTTGCCGTCACCCACATGGCCCCCAATGTAAAACGCAGACTGTCAAAGGTTCCCTGCACCTTCTGTAAAAGTAAGAACATGCTCTTTTTCCTTATACGCCAGAACCATAATGCGCTTTGAACACAAGGCCAGGTAGCGCCCTATAAGTATTTCCATTATTTTTCTTTTCCTAAATGAGCCATGGTCACTGGTTGCTGGACACAATGTTCTGGTGCCTCAGAGAATGTAAGGCAAACGAGCAACGAGTGTCTTTTCCCAATTGGGAAAAGGCGCCCAAGAAGCGCTGTTCGGCGCCTTTTCCCAATTAGGGAAACACACTTTGTGACCGCTTCCATGACAATCCGAACATTGTGTGGAAGATCTACTTCTACGCTCAATGTCTATCGTCCAAGATCGACACTACAATTGACCAAGGAAGCCAAGCATGATCCATTCCCTTGACCCAGTTTCCTCTGGTTCGAAGACCTGACCACCTCTGCCCCGAATGATACCTCCTGCAGGCCATTTGCCTTGATGTCAGGATAAATATGTAAATATGTATATGTATGTATGTGTAAATGAGCCATAGTTTGTGTTCAGAATTTTTCGATGGAGGCAACGGGTATCCAGATACAGCAAGAAAATATTAAAATAGTTGGATCTTTGGAGCTCCAGATTGAGTTCCACATGAATTTGCATGCCATGTCATTACACCATGTTGATAAGCATATCAAATAGTACCGAAAACCACTGTTTCCTCAGACATTGACTTTTCGTCTGTACCGAGCGCTGTTGCTGTTTGTTCGACTTTTACGCAATCAGCCTCTGAAAGACTTAGGAGAGATTATCTGACTCACACGGGGTGACCGCATAGAGGATATGGGGTTTAGAAATGAGACCTAGTGGGATCGATTACTATCATAAAAGTAAGAAATAATCGGTGGTTTAAAACTGCTAAAGAGATATTGTGATATCTGCACGCTCTGTGGGGAAGTGGCTAAAATTGCGGCTATGTCCGGAAAATTCGTTAATCTCACTAAAGGTGGAGAAGTCTTGGGGCTTGTTTAGCAATTTTAATCCACCGATTATTTCTTACTTTTATGATAGTAATCGATGCCACTAGGTCTCAATTGGAAACTCCATATCCTCTACGCGGTCTCCCCTTGTCAGTCGAATTATCCTTGGCACAGTACAAAAATGAATTGTTGAGTTAAACATTTTAGAATGTACAGCAGCCCAGGAGGAGTTGTTACGTACTGTAAAAAGTTGTGGAAATGCTTCTACGCCTCAGGGCATTACGTCATAACTATTTCCGGTTTTTCAAAAACGTCATCATTGGGCTTCATAAGTGGTACCAATCGATTCCCCATCAAATTCTGAGACTTTTTCGACTCTGCGTTTTTTCGCTAAATGTCGATCTAATGGCAGAAAATTTGAAATTTGTTGCACTTTTTTCGTTTTTCACAATTCTAAATATTTTCCCGCCGAGAACGTTGAAGTTTTATTTTATCAAAATGCTTCTTCAACAATGAGTGTTAAACAGTTTTAATACGGAGAGTTTTTGAAAATCGCTAAAATGTGTGCGAAGCAGAAATCGGAGGTGACCTTAAATTACAGAATTGAGTAGATGGTTATAGATGAACTACCATCCACATATTATAGCCAGACTTGGCCGGATACAGTAATCTTGGTGCCGTACACCTTATTACCGTATTCTACCTACAGTAGCGGTCAAAAGTCTTCATGCACTTTTTTCTCTTTGAAAAACTTTTAAAACCGGATCAGGTTTCGATCTGGTAATGGTTGGGTCCTATGTGAAATCTATTGTAGATTACGATGCAACTATAGGAGTATTGCGAAATCTTTCAGTTATTACGTCGTGATGACGCAATCTATGATTTTTTTGAATGGGCATTATTCTTTCATGGATTTTTTCCTGCTCGCCTAACGTTCGGGGTGTTGAGACAGGCCCAAGGTCTACATATAAAAATTGTTTCAAGTCGCTGCAGTGTCGCTACTTGGCTGTAGCTATGCTGCAATTTTGATGTCGGAAAATCATATCTCGCCTTTTAGACATCCCACAGAGCCGATCAAAGCACCAAAATGATCGCATCATGACTGCCGATGATCCTGAGAATATGGTCATGGTAGGCCACCATTTGCCCTCAGAGCAAGAAAAAGGGAATTATATAAATTACATCATCACCATGCAATATTTGATCTTCCTTAGATAATACTTCAGAAAATGATAAAATATTGCATATTGATGAGGTAATTTGCGCTTTAGAGTAGTAGAAAGATCACACGTCATGCTGATTCCATTGATAGGTCTGCCAGCCTTCTCTTTTAACTCAGAGCCTAGTTATGCAAAAAGTCCTATTGCAGCCCACAGTCAGAAAATTGGGTGTGGCTGAACCAGTGTCCTTCCGGAAATCGATCACAGCGGGCAGAAACCCAATCGAAACGCTTATTGCAGCTAGGAATCGATTTTCCCATACATTCTCAATCGAATCCTCGCCCATACAAGATCTATAGAGCCCTTCCTATAGACTTCTCCTTCGTCAGAACACAATAATGCGAAAAATTCCCTTTTTCGTGCCCTGAGGGCAAATGGTGGCCTACCATGACCATATTCTCAGGATCATCGGCAGTCATGATGCGATCATTTTGGTGCTTTGATCGGGTCTGTGTGATGTCTAAAAGGCGAGATATGATTTTCCGACCTCAAAATTGCAGCATAGCTACAGCCAAGTAGCGACACTGCAGCGACTTGAAACAATTTTTATATGTAGACCTTGGGCCTGTCTCAACACCCCGAACGTTAGGCGAGCAGGAAAAAATCCATGAAAGAATAATGCCCATTCAAAAAAAAATCATAGATTGCGTCATCACGACGTAATAACTGAAAGATTTCGCAATACTCCTATAGTTGCATCGTAATCTACAATAGATTTCACATAGGACCCAACCATTACCAGATCGAAACCTGATCCGGTTTTAAAAGTTTTTCAAAGAGAAAAAAGTGCATGAAGACTTTTGACCGCTACTGTAGGTAGAATACGGTAATAAGGTGTACGGTACCAAGATTACTGTATCCGGCCAAGTCTGGCTATAATATGTGGATGGTAGTTCATCTATAACCATCTACTCTATTCTGTAATAGGGCCGTAAAATAAGAGCCGTCAAATGGTAATGAGAAACCTCGGCCGGCATACTGTATCCACACCATAAATTTAAGGTCACCTCCGATTTCTGCTTCGCACACATTTTAGGGATTTTCAAAAACTCTCCGTACTAAAACTGTTTAACACTCATTGTTGAAGAAGCATTTTGATAAAATATAACTTCAACGTTCTCGGCGACCTTAGATCGACATTTAGCGAAAAAACGCATAGAGTCGAAAAAGTCTTAGAATTTGACGGGGAATCGATTGGTACCACTTATGAAGCCCAATGATGACGTTTTTGAAAAACCGGAAATAGCTATGACGTAATGGCCTGAGGCGTAGAAGCATTTTCACAACTTTTTACAGTACGTAGCAACTCCTCCTGGGCTGCTGTACATTCTAAAATGTTTAACTCAACAATTCATTTTTGTACTGTGCCAAGCCTATGAACAAATATGTCGATCGAGTCAGATAATCTCTCATAGACCAAGATTTGCTTCGGACTATGTATTTCCCGCCGGGGTTCCTCGGCTTATATCATGTGGTCAGAGAGTGCGCGCTACGCGAGCCGGGTTGCCTCGCCGGGAGTGGGAGCGGGCGACGTTGAAGTCAACAACCACGGACCGAGACCACCCGCATGTGTTTGAATTCCCTCCATCCGCACATGCGCGAAAAAAGAAAGAAAAATTAAATTTTCATGCGTCGCGTACTTCCTCTGCGTCTCTGTACTCAAACGAACACAACTTTTGCTAAACCTAGAAACTTTTGGTTTCGAAAAAAACACGTTATTTAGAAAGCGTACTAAACCTATCTTGTTTTCATTGGGTTCAAGACATTATCAATACATTCGAGTATTCTAATTATAGAACCCGTAATTTTGCATTACCTATAAAATGCATAAATATTTTAACAATTCCACATGTCCCTCTGTTTTTACTGTAGAGCCGTACTAATTGACGGTTCCCGGTTCTTAGAACCGTCAACCTGCTCGTCCAAGTCCTTATGCGGGCTTTTCTTCTTAGGTCTCGGTCCGTGCAACGGCGTAGAGCGCAAACCCGTCTCGAGTGAAGCGCGCGGATATTTCGAAACGAAGGATACCTAACGAATATTTCGAAATCTTGTGGTTTAATCACCCACTTCGCCAAACTACGGTAGAAGGCTAGTATCGACTTCTACCGTAATTTGGTAGAGGTGCAGTGGGCGGAGTTTCTGCACAACAACTTCGCCACAATCGCACACATTTTGACGACACGGAATTCTTAGGGCTGAATTGAAAATATTCGCACAATAGTGTAGTAAGTTCTCATTTGTTTCACCCGAAAGTGGTTGGTTCGATACCCCTATACAGCTTCCTAGGATGCAACCTTTTTGCTTTTTGTCCATAAATTCCCCTTCTGGAAGGTGAATGGGATTTTCGGGTAAACGCTGGCTCTGCATTACGGCTCTTCAGGATGGTGGTCCCTACAAGAAGCAAATACAAATCTCGAAACCCAAACCACATCATTTCAGTTATTTTCCAAACGAAATGGAATAAATTTCGCAAATGCTGCACTGCATTTCAAAGCACGGGTCTTTATAGGGGGTGCCAATTAGGTAGAACCTGCGGCGCGCAAAGTGGACCCATATGAAAAACTTCCGCCATATGAAAAAGAGGCGTACTGTAATCACACTGTTATGAAAATTTTGATAAAAATTCTTTTTCTTCATGAGAACCATGCGATCACGCACTTCAATCATTCAGCATTAGCGATTTTGTATAGCCAACACCATTTTTTTCTCCAATGCAGTATGACCGCTTGCACCTTATTAGCGTTACACAGCCCTTCATTCGTGAAGTGAGCGAGAATACAGTACCCGCCAAAAGAAAAGCAACAAATTTCAAATCGTCATTCAAATTGCTTTTAAAATTGAGATAGAGATATGTGGTGCGGAGCATTGGATAGCACATCCATAGTAGATTATGCCAATATAGTTCGCTATTATCATTCCTTATCATCAACTTCACAGATGGTACTTGCACGACATGGCAAAATTCAGGTTTTTATCTTGATATAACGGTGAGTTATGGTTCCGCAAAGGTGCTCTTCTGCAAAAATTTGGGATTTCGCACAACTCCGACCAGAGATAATCGAATTTCCGATTTTTTCGGAGGCGCCGGGAATTAGTGCCATCAACGTTATCCGCTAAGCTAAAAATGCTCTTGTGTATGCTCCAATGGATACACTATTACCACAGAGAGTTTGAGCCTATATGATTTAAAAAAATCTATATTTAGAATGGATTTTTTGCGACCGCACCACTCAAAATGGAATGTTTAAAATTACAAGTGGAAGAATGATATTCGTGAACTACATTTGTGCTGTCCGATGCTCCACACCACATGTCTATATCTCAATCTTAAAAGAAGTTATGACGATTTGTATTTAGTTGCAATACTTTTGGAGGGTACTGTAGCACATCCAACAGTCCACCTTTATATTTCTCTTTTGATAAACAATTATCGATTGGTTTTTTTTTGGAAACTAACAAAATGACCGGAATATATTCACAATTTATGTTTCAGATATTCAAATATTTATATTGGAAAAATGAATATATCTTGCCAAACCAGGTCAGTTGCACTGCATTTTTTGAATCTGATCAGAAGTAGTGCGAAATTAGACTCTGATCAGAAGCATTTAGCATCTGATCTGAATCTGGTCAGATTCAAAATATTAAAGGGACCTGGCACTGCAAAATAAATTATTTTTATTTTATAGAAAATTCTTTTCTGATTAAAATGCAAAAAACCGCATATTTTTACGATTTTTTAAAAGGAGTTATGATTTTTTAGAGGTACTCGCGTACCGGGCATTACTGTGTTTAGCGCGGTAAACACAGTAGCGCCCGGTACATCAACACAAATTCTGAACTTTGAAAAATCATAACTCCTTTCAAAAAAATCGTAAAAATATGCGGTTTTTTGCATTCTAATCAGAAAAGAATTTTCTTTAAAATAAAAATAACTTATTTTGCAGTGCCAGGTCCCTTTAAGTGGTTCTTTTTGAATCTGATCAGATTACGAGCATTCATCAATGAATCGGAATTTGATCAGAAGAATTTCGAATCTGATCAGATTCTAAATTACCTGTCAACCCTGTCTCGTGTAAACACCTCCTTGCCTACTAAATTCTCAAATCCTCGGTAACTCAACTAAGGATTTTTCCTGTTATATTATTTAGGGCTGATATTTCGGCCCATTTTGGATGGTTTCCCGCTATCCCTCTCAGTGGGAAAGTGGAAAGCACCTGCCCATATTCCACATGCGGTATGTGGTGCCTCGCACGTCTGTGAGGAATTGTAGTTACTCCTAGCAGAAATTATGAATTAACATTGAAAATTAGTCAGTACGTTTTTATAACCCAAATCAGAAAGAAATCAAATTTGATTAGAAAAGATTCGAATATTATCAGAATTTTTCGAATCTGATCGGGCCCTACTTGCTGTTAATATTGATCGAATCAGATTCAAATGATTTCTGATCAGATTCAAAACGAGTTTCCTGAGTGGTTTGCTTTGCTATCTGAGACATTCAAACAAAGTAGATATAAGTAAGACAACAAATTCATTTCATGGTGTTCCTGTGCATACGGCTATATAGTTTCTTAACTGATATCGACGTTATAAGCGAGAAAGGATCTATTTCATTTTTCATGCTATTATATGCGATATTACTGATATTAAAGAATGCGATATTTAAAAAAATTGACATATCAAAACAGTATATACAAAAAAATGTTATTCTGCACTCCCTTTTTCATTTGTCCACTTCTTCATATGGTGGAAGAGACCATCCCACCTCGTTTGCCTGGCAGAGAACATGTTAGAGAGCGTGTGGGAGAAGAGAGGCAGAGAAAGATCTCTAGCAAACGAGCTCGTTTGGGTGAGGGGAAAGTTCGTTTGCCAGGCGAGAGACAACCGTTATGTCAGAGAAAGCGAGACGAGCAGAGAGAAAAACTAAAAGTTCATTTGCCTCGTTTCCCTAGTCAAACGAGCTCATTTTTACCCAGTGGGGGTAGACTGATAGCCACGGGGTATAAAAGTGATCTACCCCCAGATAGCGGAGGAGAGACGAATGATAAGAGAGACTCGAGGTCCCCTTGATCTACTCGATGTTTCTAGTGAAGTCTCATTGCGAAGGGTTATTACAAATCATGGAGGTGTTTAGAGGATCTTAATTAGTGGTGTTGTGAGTTCAAAGGGTCGCCCTCCATTCCAATTTCTCTCCCTCCCTCTGCAATTTGTATGTAATGCTCTCACTATCTATGAGAGTTGATCTACCGATCCTCCCAGTATGGTGCTCCCTCTCGATCGTCTCGAAAAGTTCATTTGCATGGAGTATAGCAAAGGGGTTCGGTACGGCGGCAGGGCTGCCACATCTTTTTTAAAAAAATTCCCGCACTGTGGGTCAGGGTATCCGTGCTGTTTTGATTAGTGGGCGGGGTCTTGATTTTATGTAGAGCTCAAATGCCATGTGCTGGCTCTAATGCCAACTATAGAGTTTTTTTCCCATAGCGGCTCGACTTTTCTCAAAACACGGTAATCAAATATGTATCAAATCATTTATTCAAGCTTCAGGGCAAGTGCCTGTTGAATTATGGTTCCGTTCCATGCATCGGGACATCCTACAAATGCTCGTCCAATTTACTCCTAAGGCCTACTATCTCGTTCCGTCACCTATTCTTTGGTCTTTCGATTGGCCGTTCTTCGCCGTTCGAGTGCGTGATACTACGAAGTTGAAGGATGTTGTGAGAGGCGGAAAAGCGTAAATGGATATGGGTTGAGAGGCTCTCGAAATTATGCTATAATCGATGGAGTCTGAAAGTGCTCGGATGGACCCCAAGAGGAAAGAGGAAGCGTGGAAGACCGGCTAAGAGATGGAGGGACGATTTCGTAAAGGCAGCTGTACCTCTCTTCATGCAAATCGCAAGGAACAATCAAACTCAGTGGAGAACTCTAATGGCGACCCAGTTGACCTAACATCCAAATCAGCTGATAAAGTTGTTCAAATGTAAATGTAAATGTAAAATGTTCTTTGTACCATTGCGTCGTATTAGATGGGCCCATTGAATTAATCGCCGTCGTAATGCCTGCATGAGGGAAAACTCTCGGCAATTTTGGATGGGCATGGTCCCACTCTCCGGAGTGTGGTCTATTTACCCCCCTCCATCCGCCCCTAGTATTTTCCTTTTTTCACTGCAGCAGTTTATTTTCACGTGGGCTAAAAGCCGGATAAAAGGTCCGAGAATCAGCTTCTCTTTCTACGGTATCATGAATGAAGGCAGTTCACAAGTTTCATTGCAACATCGTAGTAAGCAATATAAACTTCACGCATTGCGGTCCTGACCCCCCTCTTTCCATTTCTCTTGTGGGGTAGTACCCCGAGATATAAGAAATTTTAGGGAAACGCCATTCTGTAAGTTTTTGAACAAAGGCCGGGCCATTGCTCAAATATTTACAGAATGGCGTTTCCCAAAAAATTCTTTCATCTCGGGGTACTATACAAAACAAACAAAATTGACGAGAACTGTGCATTTTCGCCAACATTTGGAAAGTTGCAACTGTCGAACGAACGAACTCAATGCATAGCGTTTGTGATGGAGGAGCGCAATAAATTGTTTGATCGGGAGGAGACGTGGGCTCAAAAATCCAGGTCCTCTACAAGAGATAGTACCCCGAGATGTAAGAAACTTTTGGGAAACGCCATTCTGTAAATATTTGAACAATTTCTTCCCATTCCTTTGTTCAGCATTACCCGGCCTTTGTTCAAAAATTTACAGAATGGCATTTCACTAAAATTTCTTATATCTCAGGTACTACCTTTTTTCAGTATTATGCTCTGAACAAATAAGAAATAGCAGGCTTTTTGGCCGAAAAGCAAAGTTAGAGACAAGGATTCCTTAAAAACGGCAAGAGAAGATGCATGGGTCGGGGGTTGAACCCCCGACCCATGCGATTGCCACTGCTCAGTGCTTCTGGGGTATAGCTACTGTAGGCAGGGGTCATAGCTACTTCAGCTAGAAGACAGAAATCAGCTAGGAAGTAGCTAGAAAGCAGCGCTACTTCAGCTATGTAGAGCAGTAGCACTGAGTGAAGAAATTTACCTGTACACTACATTGAAGATAGGGAAAGTGATCAACTTTGCTCACCCCGTGTCTGGGGAATCGCCCGTCAGAGATTCCCTATAGAGACTGGAGTCTCTAATTATAGTTTGAATTTCCCGCAATTTTCCGCTGTGGATTTCTTGTTTATTCAGTGACCCCCCGTTTCATAATACTGTGTTCTTTATTATTTGTTCGCATGTCTCTCTAATTATACTTCTCTTAAAGTTAGTGACCACAGTTTAAACTAACCCTCTCATTTTATTTTTTTATTGGAAAGAGAAAAATTCTAAGAGTACCATATTTTTAGGAAAAAATAAAAATCGATAAACATTGTCCAAAATGGGGCTGGGGATATGTCGACAAAACATCGATTGGTCTACTGTACTACACTACAACACTACACTACACATTACTTTGAGAACTGTAGAAAAGTTACTGTAACCCGGATTTCTGAAATTGATCAAATTACGTCATTGTTTGGTGCATGAGGTACAGTAGTCATTGCATACCGTATCTCATCTACAGTACTCCCGGCTACAGTATACCCACAGCAATCCGAAAATATGAAATTGAGCAAATTGACTCGGGATTTTTTTTATGAGGTAGATCTCGAATAGTCATTATCAGAGGATCGTACCATGTTCCGGTTACAGTAATCACGTTACAGTAACTCGACAATTCGAAATTGCGAGTATCGATCCAGAGTTATACGAGCTAAAATTCATGGCGAAGATACTGACGCCGAGTAACGGAACACACCTCTGACATTGCCTGCTAGAGATCTTCCTCATACAAAAAAATCCCGAGTGAATTTGCTCTATTTCATATTTGCGGATTACTGTGGGTTTACTGTAGATGAGATACGGTATGCACGTCAAGCAATGACTACGCGAGTCCTACCTCATACAACTAACAATGACGTAATTTGATTAATTTCAAAAATCCTGGTTACGGTATCTTTTCTACAATACTCAAAGTAATATTGTATTGTTACCGTAGGCCACTTGATGTTTTGTCGACATATCCCCTACCCCATTTTGTATATTCAATTACAGTACACCGGGATCAGGGCATCAGGCCCGCGCTTTCTCGAATTTACTACGGGCTAAATATCGATTTTTATTTTTTTTTCTAAAAAATACCGTATTCTTAAATTTTTTCTATTTACAATAAAAATATAAAAAAGCAGGTCAGTTTTTCAGCGGTCACTAACTTTAAAACGCGTTCCATGTAAGAGCGTCGGATGGGGCCGCACAACTAATTCAAAATGATCGTACAGGGCTCAAACTTTTTTTCAAAGAGTCTTAGGTGGAAAGTATATATCAACCATGAGAAAGACAGGAAATGCCAACTTTTTAAAAATCGATAATTTTTTTAAAATTTTTGTACCGTGTATCTCATTCGAAAGAGCATCAAAAGTTATGTAAGCATCAGAGAAATGGTGGAAAATGAGAATCTCTGAAAGAAATTAGAGCCCATTTTCTGAAGAAGGTTGTCGTTTTGATGAAATATAATTTTGGCTACCTATGTCCCTATGATTTGTTCCTCCCAGTTTCGACATATATCATTTTTTTTTAAATAGTAGAATCAGATAAGCAACTAAAAAGTTCATATTTTCGGTGCATTTGTGAGCATTTTTCGTCCGACCACCACCGCATCACGTGAAATGACCAATTCCGAATGGTTTCAAAAATTTTTGCACATAACTTTTGATGCTCTTTCGAATGAGATATAACACGGTACCAAAATAAAAAAATTGGAAAAAATCTTTTCGTAAAAAAATTATCGTTTTTTTTCAAAAGTTGACATTTCCTGTCTTTCTCATGGTTGATATATACCTTCCACCCAAGACTCTTTGTAAAAAAAAGTTTGAGCCCTGTACGATCATTTAGAATTAGTTGTGCGGTCTACTCCGTCATCGCACTGCGATCTGACATGGAACGCGTTTTAAAGATCAAAAAATTATTGCACTCCCCAATAGCACAACCGCTAAGCCCCCACGGAGGCTCAAACCCCCACTCTCCCACAAAATAATGAATATCTTGTCTACCTTATTGCAGGGCATTCTTCTACAGGAGGGTGAGGAAGAGAGGTAGATCAGTGAGAGAGTGTCCCTCGTCTGATCTAATCGATAGAGCGAGAGACGGGAGGGAATCAAAGGATTTGAATATTGTCATTTTGCCACACGTTGCAGGGCGAACCCGGTTTTCCACACGGAAATATTCATAATCCATACAGGGAGGGCCAATCTCGAACATGTACCTCCGTGGCCCCATGTTCGTGCGCTCGATAGTTGTAATTCCCTTAGCTTTTCCGATCGCATTTGGCAGAAAATTTAACACCACATGAAAAATGATGGCAAAGCCAACAAGTATGAGACGAATGACGATGTGTTCAAATAATAGAATATGATTACAGGATGGAAAATCTGAGGAAAATGACATTGAGGACAGAGGGAGATGACGTTGAACGGTGAGTGATTACACGGTAGAGCAATGCCAATAAAATGTAATATGGTCACGAATTTCCGGTTACGGTATGAGACAATAAACGTGGTCTCGTCGAGTGCCGGAGGGAATCTACTAATGAAGTAAGTCATAAAGTGAGAGAAAATTTATTGAGTGGGATCAGCATGAGATGACTCTCAGAAGATATTTAATATCACGTTACTTTGATTGTTACTTTGCGAAATGCCTACCAACTTTTTCTGGTAGGTATTTCGCAATAAAAAAAAATAGTCACAAAAGTAAAAAAAAGTGAACCATAAAATCACAGCACAGTGGTCAACCCAACCTATAGTGGGAAGGCACTACTATAAAGCCTGCAGTAGCCCAAAATCAACAATCCGGGATACTGCCGCTTTCGCTGCGGGACAACGATTTTAAGAAGTTGCGCAAAATTAGTGGGCTATTGCTTTTCGGCTGGACCTCAGCTACCGTACCCGGGCTACAGTGATCCTGCCTACAGTTTTTTTACAAAGTTGTCACATCAGTTTTATTTCTCCGAAAATATCAATTCCTTCCGCTTTGAGAACAATTTGTATACATCTATTTCTAATTTTAAACAATCATAGTAGAGCGGTAACGCGCTCAGAAAAGAAAGGTGGAAATTAAATTATGGCTGAAAACTAGAAGTTCTGTTTGCGCGGGCTAGACAGTGACGACAGAGCACGGGGATCGAGGAGAGGGAAAAATAAGCATGTGTTGTTTACGTTTATTGCGAAACTCTGCACTCTCACTTGTTTACGTGCTCTCTCGTCACTGTCTAGCCCGCGCAAACAG
The DNA here is from genome assembly GCA_036245785.1 of Pristionchus fissidentatus. Taxonomy (NCBI): domain Eukaryota; kingdom Metazoa; phylum Nematoda; class Chromadorea; order Rhabditida; family Neodiplogasteridae; genus Pristionchus; species Pristionchus fissidentatus. The sequence goes on along the minus strand of BTSY01000005.1, from coordinate 23,191,344 downwards.
GAGATGGCCAACTTCTAAGATGGTGAACTTCTAGTTTTCAGCCATCTTTAACACAGATTTGCTAGCCGCTAACTTCATATTTTAAGTTCATTTCTTTGGTATTATTACTTTTTCATCGTGCTTTATCGAACTAATTCAAAGAAATTAAGATTAAGTCAAAAAGTGAGGAAAAAAAAAAAAAGAAAAGATGGCCAACTTCTTATACATAGAGACCGCAACGAGGTGGACGAAATCATTTTAAACGACATTAATTTAACATTTTTCTATATATTTCGAGCATGCTGAATCGAATTAAATTAAAAAAAATATAGCATAAAAAATAAAATAATTGGATAAAATAAATCAGTTTACTACGCGAACCGTCTCTATACCGTAATATTTGAATCTTTCGTAGTATCATTCGAACGTTCACGCGGTTTCCTATTTTTATAGCGGGTATGATTATATAGACATCTAATTTTATCTAAATTCAATAGTTGAAAGGTGAACCTAATTAATTATCCTGTTAAAAATGGAAAAAAGATGCGGAAAGACATAGAAATAGGCTGACTAAGTGTACTTGATAGGTAAACTTTGAGACGACATAACAGGCGCAGCACGGGGGTCTCTAGAAACGACCGAGGAAGAATGGAAAATGTGCGGATTTTGAACAAAAATGGCAAATATTCTTACTTCAACCCGCTATAACTTGCGTCCGAACGAAGACCCCTTTTAGTGTTAAACGAAATTCTACTCTCCGAAGGCAGTAGTCTAACATGATTATGGTCTAATGCGGGGGTCTCCGTTCGGGCGCCAGAAAACTAAAGTAACTCAACAACACTATACGCGTAAGGGCTTTTACGAATCGCAAGAAAGTCGCATATCGTGATAGTGCAAACCAATCGGTAGGTAATAGGACAATCTTTCTCTTTGAAGAAATACATGAAAACAAAAATGAGTAGAAATCCATACAAATTAGCGAAAATAAAAAAAAGCAAATGTGAAAAGACTGAGGTATACGGTAAGTAGGATAACGCGGAAAACAACAGCACATTGCGGTACCTATCTAAACCGGTTTGATTAGAATATTTTCGCGTTTAAAGATTGTTTTCAATCACAATGGACAAATGAATGAGTAAGAAACGCTGAAAATTTGAATATTTCTTCAAGTCAATTGCATACGACGCGAAAACTTACAGTACTATTGCTGAACATGTGCAATCGAGTACTGATTATATTCAAGTTGCCGCAACATTTTTCCTAAATTAACTTCCTTGGGGCCACTTTTAAATATCCACTTTCTCAGTGAATGTGTGCCTCAGTGTAAGGTATACGCTATGATAATAAGAAGTTTCCAGTAGCAGGAGCATAGTTGCAAATTGACCGTAACCTAGTTTATGCCGAATAACTTGTTTGTACGAGCACTAATCAAAAAAGTTGCGTAAGTAAAAAATATTTGTATTTCGATGGGCTATCGATCGTACTAGAAATGGAAAGGATTCGTATCGAATTGACGAAAAAGTTTTGTGACGTCACAAACAGATATTTTTTTTGCCCTGAGGCGTAGACGCGGTTTTGAACTTCCGGAATGGCACACTCGTAACCCTCACATAACGCACTATTTTATAGAGTAGTCATTTTCATAACGAAAATTTAGCCCTGTGCAAGAGTATGTCGACCCACTCAGATAGTCTCTCATACAAATTAGCGAAAATAAAAAGAAGCAAATGTGAAAAGACTGAGGTATACGGTAAGTAGGATAACGCGGAAAACAACCGCACGTTGCGGTACCTAATTATACATATCGACCGCAGGGGCAAAATTCAAGGTACTTCCTACAATTGTAATATTAAGCCTATCCCCTCATAATTCGAGTGCTGAACCCAATGAGAGCACAAAAAATGTAAAAATCACGAAAGAAAATAACATTAAGGCGGTTTCAAAATTGGACGAAGTTTCACTGATCCTACAGTATCTCCTCAGGCAACTCGTTTTGAATCTGATCAGAAACTATTGGATTCTGATTCGAGCAATTTCAACACCAAGTGGGGCCAGATCAGATTCCAAAATCTCCTGATCAGATTCAAATAGCTCCTGATCAGATTCTAAATCGGCTAAAATTCTGATCAGATTCCAAAATCTTCTGATTAGATTCCAAAATTATCTGATCAGATTCCAAATTCTTCTGATCAGATTCTAAAATCTTCTGATCAGATGTGAAAATTTCCTGACTGGGCTGTAAAATGTACTGTCTTCCAATGTTATGAACATAAAATCTGCAATCCAATGGGATCCCATCACTGGACTGTTCAATGGGTTGTCCGACTGGGTCAGACTTTTTATTAAAAAAAATTTCTTCACATTTTGCAGTTTAAAACGCCCGATTCTCGATATTTCCTGTAATTAAAGTTATCATCATTGAACGGCCTTAGGTTAGAAAGAAGCGCAATAGTCAAAATATTAATAAGGAAAAGAAGAAATGTTGGGGACATTGCATTAAAGTGGTCTGGTAGGTCAAAGCGCCGAACATGTGGTTTGATTCGAAAGAGAGCTATCTTCCAGACGTTTCTTCGGACAAACGACCCATCGGAAATGAACGGCCTTAGGTTAGAAAGAAGCGCAATAGTCGAAATATTAATAAGGACGAAAAGAAATATTGGGGGACACGGCATTAAAGTGGTCTGGTAGGTCAACGTGCGGAATATGGGGTGATTCGAAACACAACTATCTTTCAGATGTTACTGCGGACTAACGACCCATCGAAATTAAACGGTGTTAGGTTAGAAAGAACCACAATAGTCGAAATATTGATAAGGAGAAGAAAATATATTGGGGACACGGCATTAAAGTGGTCTGGTAGGTCAACGCGCGGAACATGTGGAGTGATTCGCAACAAAACTATCTTTCACAGGTAGCTGCGGACAAACGACCCATTGGAATTGAACGTTGTTAGGTTAGAAAAAAAAGCGCAATAGTCAAAACGTTGATAAGGAGAAGAAAACAATGTTGGGGACGACGTTAAAGTGGTCTGGCAAGTTTTTTATGTAAACAAAATGGAGTGGAAATACAACATCAAATTTTCAAGCGAGCAAGGGGCGGCAGTAGCCGAACAAACACTCAGAATGGTTGCTTATGTTGTTGGTCATGTGCTCATACGAGAAACACCACAAAAAATAAACTTTATTAGCAACAAAAGTCAAAAACAAAAATAATATAGAAATTGGCGGGTTGCTGTAAGTTCGAGTGTGGCACACCATAAATGCCTTTCTGGAAAGCTCGAATAGGATCGCAGACCCGGTCCCACTACGCGGAGTTTAGTCACACTTCCACAACTCGAAATTCTTCGACATTTCACAGCAACCGAAGACTACGAAGTACTCTGGGGATATTTTATACAGCCCCCCGATAATCGAAAATACCGATTTCGATCACGAACCCCGGTACGTTGTACCAAAAAAAGTTAGTAGGCACGTCTTAAAGTAGGGTGGCGAAATGTTGTCATTTGGAGTCACTCTTGGTGTCCTTTCGCGGGTCGAGAGTGACTCGCGCGGGTACCCGCACCCCGTGGCGGTGTTTTACGACATAGCGCTGATGAGTCATTTTTGCGGGTCAAAAGCGGGTCAAGACGTTTTTCTCAGCTCACAATGGACCAAATTGAAAAGTAGAAGCAGATTTGGAATCAGCATCATCAGTTCTATAATATAACCATTATAATTTTTGACCGCATGAATTACATCGGAGAACGAGCCAAAGAAGTATCATACAACCTTGTTCATGTTCTCATTCCCCATTCCGATATCAGTAATATAGAACCCACCACTTCCCACGTTGAGTAGGCTCACGTAGATATGTCAAACGAGAGTGCTTTTGAGGGGATCTAATGAATCTATCTAATGATGACGAAGAAGAGCTTTAACTTTCGTTCAATATTATAATTATAATAATATATTTTGAGAAAAAATGTTATTTTCTTGTACAGTTGTATTGCATTCGATAGTACTCGCTGAGCTGATTCCAAAGATATACAAATATCCACATTCGGTCCACTAGGAGCCGAGAAAATACGCTTGACCCGCTTTTGACCCGCAAAATGAATGACTCCTCAATGACTCCTAGCGTCTATCGCGGGTACCCGCGGAGAGAGAGCCCTCATTTACAACCAAGCGCGGGTACCCGCAAATCGGCCATAAAAGCGCGGATGAGTCAGACTAATTCTCGCCACCCTATCGCAAAGGTCGACTAATGCAATGATATGATTATGAACGGTGAACATATTCGTTGAACGTAAATGTTGTATTGTGGATATAGAACATTATTTAATGAATCAAGGGCATAGTGAAACTATTCCTAATACATCAGAAGATGTTTCAAAGTTGATTGGGGATAAAGAAAACATCATTTGGTGACTGAAAAAAATGCAAAAATTTAATGTAGGCAGGCGGATTCGAACATACGATGTGAATGTATCTTATCGGGTGGTAGTATTTGTTCATTATCACTATGGGACGAACCGAGATGAAATTCGGGATAATTTTTATTGGATTCGTCATCCTTTTTTACATATTGTGCCAATTTTTCAGGACCCGCAAATCATGGGAAAATAGGGAAAGAAATTATCGAATCCTTTCGATTTTCAAAAATATCGGTTTATTTTTTCTCTAACACCGATTAAGCAATTTCCACGAAAACATTTTTCATACATAACTTGGCACTTTACTACATCCACGCCAAGCTCCGCCCCCTCCGCCCCCATCCCGCCCCTTGCCGATCCTCTGCCCTCTCCCCTCCCGCTTCAAATGTTTGGTAGACGCATCTTACGAATATTCACAAAACATGTAATCAATTCACCTATTATCGTCATCATACAGTAAAGACACGAGTTTGTGAAACTCTAAAGAATGCATTTAAGGGGTGAGGGGGGAGCAGGAATGAGCTATTTCAAGCACTGTAGAAGTGATAAAGATAATCAGTGCCCACTGTGGGTTCCTAAAGTTCATTGCTCCTACTTAGTATTCAATTGCTTCGAGGAGAAATCACTGATTGTCACCGAACCACGTACTAACTGGGCCCATCGCTGCGGATTAGCGCACTCTCGCGCTCACCTCATGCGCTCTCTCGTTTCTACACTCTCTCTCGCCCGGTCTCATGCCTGATCGTGATCTGCTCATACCCGTCTCGTGTAAATCTCTTATTTTTCTATTAGAAGGGCCCACCGACCTGTCGCTCGCGGCTTGCCGTCGTAATGCCTGCATGAGGGGAACCTCTCGGCAATTTTTGGATGGGCATGGTTCCGCCCTTCGGGGCCCTCTCCCCCTCCGCCGTCCCCGTCCCCTCCCCCTCCGCCCCCTTTGTGAAGGGGGCGGAACTAAGGGGGTGGGTCTTGGCATTGATGTAGTAAAGTTCCCATAACTTTTGATGCTCTATCGAATGGTATGTAACGTGGGTGTCAAATATCACGATGAAAATTTCGATTTTGGTAGGTCAAAATCGATAATTGGGGTCATTTTTTGGCTGAAGTCCCACACCTAGGGACTCTAACCACCAAGTATGAATTTCCTACGATCATTTTGAGTCCCTGTGCCATCTTTCCGTCACGGGCACTGCGCTGTTATGGAGAACGCGTTTTAATCGACATAAAATTACGTAGGGTGCTCGAAGAGATAGTAACTTTTTTGTATAGGGTCGATTTTGAAGAAAACAAGCGCTGTTTGAATCAAGAAAAAAAAGAGCACTTTGAGCCTGAATATGCTGCTTCTGAGTGAAATTGAGAAGTTGCTTACGAAGAAACTAATTGTAAAGGGATTCCTCATATTCGACTCAACAGTTTTGAGCTATTTTTCGGAAAGCTGACAGTCATATTTCTTCTTTCGCAAAAAAGAACTGGGCTGTCAATGTCAAATTGACTCGAAAAGTTATTTCCTAAGTAGCTAAAAATGTGAAAATATGTTCAACTTGGCGTACCCTGTGAAGGAAAATTATTCTTGAGAGAAATCACCATGAACCCGGGTTAATGGCCGAAATTATGGAAATTGGACCAAAAATAAAATGCCACTATATTGTTTGCATTCTTCTTCAACATATCATATGAAGTCTGTAGACAGCAAAGTCGCTGAAATCGCTGGAAACAAAGGTTTACAAGGGAACGGTCACAGGATAAGGTAAAATTATCACGAGTAACCTACCTAGGATCGCATAGCCCCATGAGCACATCAAGAATCCACTTTCAAAAAAATTCCCATATTGATCTATGAGCTGGGAAAATCGATGAAAAGTTTCACCAGGCGGAGCCCTTGTGACTTCCGCCAGTTCTATCACTCCCCTATGAATGACTTGTGTGGCGCAGCCGGTAAAATGCTCACATTTTGGAGGTGAAGGGTTCGACTCCAGAGAGATGTAGTCTTTTTTGCTGTATTTTTTAACATTATTCCAAGTGTCTCATCATAAACAACAAACAATTGATGACAAAAATACGTATGCTCCATGTGGAATCGAACACTCGACCTCCAAAATGTGAGGCTAGCGCTTTACTCGCTGCGCCACACAAGTCATTGATGGGGGAGTGATAGAACTGGTGGAAGTCACAAAAGCTCCGCGTGGTGAAACTTTTCACCGATTTTCCCAGCTCGTAGATCAATATGGGAATTTTTTGAAAGTGGATTCTTGATGTGCTCATGGGGCTATGTGATCCTAGATAGGTCACTCGTGATAATTTTACCTTATCCTGTGACCGGCCCCTTATTAGGTAATGCAACAAGTTGGCAAAAGATTTTTTGGCCTGGGATCAAACTCGCGTCGACAAACGGGTGATGTTGTTTCGCAGAAATAGTATGTCCTTTCCACGATATCTATTATTTTTGACGCTATCGCATCCTACGCACGGAGGCTCAAAACCCCCGCTCCCCCACAAGAAAAATGAACAGCGACGGTCCGTAGACTTGATTGTATGAAACATCGAGAAGTCAGGGCTTTCGGGCTGGGACCGGAGGAGCAATCGCGAACTGAAATTGCCGCACGAAAGGCGCTTGATGCTTGCGCATCGCACATAGCACATTGCGCTATGCGCAACTGTTATGCGCAACAACTTTCCATGACCGTTTTTTATACTCCCCGTGAGCCGCCGTGCTACGATGAAAAATACATCATATGAGAGGAATCGGGAGAAACTCGAGCACTGTTGTCAGTAGGAAAATTTATGATTTTTTTAAAAATATTCTGGTTTTTCCATGGGAGGTACTCCTAAGTCTTCTCTATCGAATAGCGTTTCCATAATTTTTTTAAAAGGACTCGTTTTTGCGTGCAACATGAACAAACCTGGTTAGTTGAGAAAATTTTAAAGAAATCTCCAAGTTTAAAAAATCATAACTTGCTTCAAAATAAGGATACAGATTCCCGGTTTCGTTTGTTAGATAGAGAAAAAGCTCGCCTACAAAACAAATATAATTTCGTCATTCCCGTCTCATGCGATGATGCGGGGCGGTCGCTTTTGTAAATAATACTGCCGTTTTGGTTAAAGTTATAAGTATGAGTCGCCTCTATGCGCGTTCTAGAGGGAGTTCTTAGCACTATTTATAACCAGTAAAATTGGGTGTAAGAGGCTGCGTTGTAAAGACGGTGATTTTTGAGTGCAATCACCTGAACAGAGAATATCGAAAATACAATTTCACTGTCTTATTTGTGGCTGAAAATATTGAAAATATTCAAAAAAATAATATACAATTTTTTTTAAAACTCATTTTATCGATAAATTTTTTCGATAAAAAAATTTGAAAATTTCAAGACTTGAATTTTGGATATCGTAAATTTTTTATAATCTGAAGCCCTAATGTATCCAAACTAATTTTAATTTATTAGTAGGTGCTGTTGAATGGCAGATGTGTGCATATTTCACATTGCTCACCACATTTCGCAAATATATTAAAATAATTATGTGGCTAAATTGTATGTCTATTCAAGCATGTCACATCTCGTCCAGACTTCTTGAGCTGATTCACCAGTTCGCATAGAACATTTATCTTTTTGAAAGTGAGAGGCTATCTCAACGTAGATGGAAGTTACGGCACCACGAAATACGTGTTATCTTCCGAAAACGCACGCTCTGTCTTCTCTAGCACTCTCTCACTTCAACACTCTCTCGCTCTCTCGCACTGGTTCGAGCCCCGATCCGTGCATGAATCTTTTGCCACATCGCTGTTATCCGTTATCCTAATTGAGGGAAATATATTTGTTATTATAGGACAACAAGGGAAACCCATAAAACGTTTTCGTGGTGCCGTAACTCCCTTCTACGTTGAGATAGCCTCTCACTTTCAAAAGACAAATGTTCTATGCGAACTGGTGAATCAGCTCAAGAAGTCTAAACGAGATACGACATGCTTGAATAGACATACAATTTAGCCAGATAATTATTTTAATATATTTGCGAAATGTGGTGAGCAATGTGAAATATGCACAGATCTGTCATTCAACGGCACCTACTAATAAATTAAAATTAGTTTGGATACATTAGGGCTTCAGATTATAAAAAATTTACGATATCTAAAATTCAAGTCTTAAAATTTTCAAATTTTTTTATCGAAAAAATTTATCGATAAAATGAGTTTTAAAAAAAATTGTATATTATTTTTTTGAATATTTTCAATATTTTCAGCCACAAATAAGACAGTGAAATTGTATTTTCGATGTTCTCTGTTCAGGTGATTGCACTCAAAAATCACCGTCTTTACAACGCAGCCTCTCTTACACCCAATTTTACTGGTTATAAATAGTGCTAAGAACTCCCTCTAGAACGCGCATAGAGGCGACTCCTACTTTTAACTTTAACCAAAACAGCAGTATTATTTCCAAAGGCGACCGCCCCGCATCATCGCATGAGCCGGGAATGACGAAATTATATTTGTTTTGTAGGCGAGGTTTTTCTCTATCTAACAAACAAAACCGGGAATCTGTATCCTTATTTTGAAGCAAGTTATGATTTTTTAAACGTGGAGATTTCTTTAAAATGTTCAAAACTAACCAGGTTTGTTCATGTTTCACGCAAAAACGGGTCCTTTTAAAAAAATCTGGAAACGCTATTCGATAGAGGAGACTTAGGAGTACCTCCCATTGGAAAACCAGAATATTTAAAAATCATAAATTTTCCTACTGACAACAGTGCTCGAGTTTCTCCCGATTCCTCTCATATGTAAACGTTTCCTGATTTAGTCTTCATAAGAACCTGAGCTAAAAGCAAGTGGTGTAGTGGTCTAAGGCGCCCTCTTTTCGCCCTCAGTTTCATTCCTTTCCACACCGGGGTTCGATTCTCGGCTGTGCATACCTAACTTATTTTACTGGGTTTTCCAGGGCCCCCGATTTACTGAAATCACATTATATTTGCAAAAAAATGACGAACAAAGCGAGTTATTGGAAGTCGGTCCATATCGGATATGACAGTTCAAACGGGTCAGATTCTATGTACGTTGAGAACTTCATGCAGATCTTTCACCCAATTAGAACATCCTTCTGGATGCTATTTTATCTCTATAATTAGCAGATAGCCTCAAACTCGTTGAAAGATCGAAAGAAACAAGCAAATTGAGTATAATTAAGGAGAAAATCACCTTGTACTAGAACAGCCTTTGTAGAAATTGAGCGACATCGAAAACTGACTTATTTAATTTATGTTCATAATCGCGTCAGGTCCCGCCTGGAATTCCCTTTCCTTTTTCAGTTCTCGATAAAGTTTTTCAACTCTGCATTTCTCCCGTTTTGTCTCTGCTGAAGGATCCTTCGAATACATTTCTCTGCATGTACTAACTTGGGAGTGGTCTGAGGACACATCCCGATTTTCACCGAAATTGGAGGGTGTACTAAATCGACTGCGCTGATTTCAAATCTGTTTTCAAAATCTGCTAAATGTTCTTCCGAAGCGAGTTAGTATTTTCGCGCGAGATGTAAAGAGTACTTTCAGCCCTGTTGACCTCTCTCTGGTCCTGTGGCCGAGTGGCTAAGGCTTGCCTTGGGATCCAGAGGTCGGTGGTTCGACTCCCTCTCCGTGCAACTCGTTTTTCTGACTTCTTTTTTTGCATGTTGAAAATAACTTTTCTGACTTTATTGCACTAGCAGGTGTGGAAATCAACAACAAAACATTTGAAACACAGCGACTTCTGGCATTTCGGGCACAGAATGAACGACATCATGGGGCAATTCACCGTGGTGCAACGGGTTGAATACACGGTACGTGGGAATTTTGGCTGTTCCCACGCCCGTTTTACAAAGAGTGCAATGAGTAAAGCATGTGCAAGTAAAGCTGAAAGTAAAGCTCGGCCACAGGACTAGATGTCAACAGGGCTGAAAGTACTCTTTACATCTCGCGCGAATAAACTCGAAAGCCAGGTGGTAGATGCGGCTAGACGATAGTCGACGAACGAAGGACGAAGGCTAGACGAAGGAGTGGGGTGGTTTTTTTTCTTGAAATTGTGGTCATTGGCCAAAAGGAAATGTTCCTTGAAAATATTGAGATGGGTATTTTTTTAGTGGGGATGATTTAAAATAGCGACAGAAGCGGAAAAATTCGAAGTAATTCCTATAATTCTAATATTAAGCCTGTCCCCTCATAATTCGAGTCTTTGATAGAGGCTAAATTTGGTGGTATGCAAATTTGACGGTAGGTCACTATAACCCCTTAAAGTTGAGGTGTTTTCTTGATTTTTGGACCATAATTCAAGAACCAGTGGACCAAACGACATATTTCCAAAAGAGGTTTTTCATGAGGAAGGTTAATCTGGCAGCAGAATTTGAAAATAGCGAATACTAGCGATTGAAATTTTTTATCTCAATTTTAAAGAAAGTGTACTGCACAAATCTGATGCATTATGGAAGGCGAATCATTAATAGTGTTGTTAGCTCGAGTGTTATTCGTCGAGTGTTTGCTCGACGAGTTCATTTCTGACGAGTGCTCATCGGTCGATGTCACTCGCGAGTGTAATTTCACATTTTCACTCACGAGTGACCGGGCACTCGCGAGTTCTTTTGCATAACACTCGCGAGTTCTTTTGCATAACACTCGCGAGTGTCTACGTGATAGGTGAGAATTGGCGTAATGAGGGGTCCACCATCCATTTCCACAGCGACCGCTCAAGATCGGTGGGTGAGGAGAGGGGGAAGGGGACAATGGGAGACACTCGCGAGTGTTATGCAAAAGAACTGGCGAGTACCCGGTCACTCGTGAGTGAAAATGTGAAAATGCACTCTCGAGTGCATCTCACTCTCGAGTGCTTTTCCGATAAAGCACTCGCGAGTGTCGAGTTACTCGATCTAACAACACTAGACGATACTGATTTATCGATCGGACGTTTCGTCAACTCAGTGACATCATCAGCGATTGTAATACCTACAATGACAAGTACGAATCTCTGTTGTAGGACAACAGGGCGAGAACATGGCATGACAATAGAGTGAAACGAAGTGTAATTTGTGTATAAAAAGATCGATCCCAATCTCTCAGATATGACAATGAAGTGGAGGAGGTGAAGAAGACGACGGACCGCAATATACGTTTTGCTGATCTATGCTCCACTCGTTTGGGGAGAGTACAGCAGGAGAGCATGGAGGCACGTTATTACACCGGTGTGCAACCGCAAGATGATGTAAATCTGTTTCACAAGTCAAGCTTGAAGGCAGCTTGTGAATGAGCTTGATATCAACTTGTGAAATCGGGAGCTTGATATCAAGTTGACATTCGCTCAAGGCTTGATATCAACTTGTGTTTGCACACCGGTGGCGATAGTATCGACCGGCATGCGAAAATAGAAAGTTTAGGTGTACGATTTGGCTTAAAGTTAGTGGTGAAGGAAAAACTGACCCCCTGTTTTTTAAAAATATTTTAATAGATAGAGAAAAATATTCTAAGAAATGGGGTATTTTTTAAAAATAGATATTTAGTCCGTAGTAAATTCGAGAAAGCGCGGGCCTGGCACCCTGATCCCGGTATACTGTAACTGATATCGATTTTTTCACACCATGAACCCCTGGTCCAAAATGGGGTTGGAAACATGTCGACAAAACATCAAGTGGCCTATAGTAACAATACCACATCACTTTGAGTACTGTAGAAAACCTACCGTAACCCGGCTACCGAAACCAGGATTTCTGGAATTAGCAAATTATGTCGTTGTTAGTTTCATAAGATAGATCTCGAGTAGTCATTGCCTGACTGCGATACCGTATGTCATTTACCGTACTCCCGGCTACAGTATACTAGTGTGCAAGTATGAAATTCAACTAATCGACTCGGGATTTTTTGTATGAGGTTGATCTCGAGTAGACAATGAATTTAAGTGTTGTGGTATACTCTGCAGGCAGTAATTACACGAGATCCAGCTAATACAACTGACTCCTGCTCAATTTTCGCAATCTCATCCTTACTGATTACTGTAGCTCGATTGCGTAATCTTGGATGCAGTGGCAGAGAAGCAGTGTATTCCAAATGCATTGTCTACTCGAGATCTACCTCATACAAAAAAATCCCGAATCAATTTGTTCAATTTCATATTTGCCGATTACTACAGGTATACTTTAGCCGGGACTACTGTAGATGAGATACGGTATGTCGTTCAAGCAATGACTACTCGAGATCTATCTTATGTATGTAACTAACAACGACATAATTTGCTCAATTCCAGAAATCCTGGTTACGGTAGCCGGCTTACGGTAGGTTTTCTACAGTACTCAAAGTGCTTTGGTATTGTTACTATAGGCCACTTGATGTTTTGTCGACATTTTTCCAACCCCATTTTGGACCATGAATAGGGGGTTCATGGTGTGAAAAAAATCGATATCAGTTACAGTATACCGGGATCAGAGTGTCAGGACCGCGCTTTCTCGGATTTACTACGGGCTAAATATCCATTTTTTTAAATTCTAAAAAAATACCCATTTCTTAGAATATTTTTCTCTATCTATTAAAAATATAAAAACAGGAGGTCAGTTTTTTCTTCACCACTAACTTTAAAAGTAAATTTATTTTACTTTCGGATCTAAATTTTTTTTATTTCGAGTTTCGAGAGCCTATTTCGAGTCTATTATTTATTAGAGGCTGAATTTAGAATTTTCGGTCTCTTGCAAAAACGCTGCAGTAACCCCGGATACGGTAGAAACAATACGGTATTTATGATTGAAGATACTATCAAAATAGGCGTCTGCATTCTCCCAATTTCATTTGCCGAATTGCCGAATTCTCACCAATTCCTATCGAAAATCTCCCTGAAATTTGTGAAATTCCTTTGTTTTCATTGCCGAAAAGTTCGGCATTTGAAATAGAGTGCCGAAATATTTCAACGTGAGACCGCTCTCTTACGAGGTCGATCTGCCGAATTTCCAGATTTCGGCAGATGAGAATGAATTTCGGCAACCGCACAATGGATTTCCCGGCTTGCGAAAATGATTTAGGGATGCCGAAAATATATTCGGCATTGCCGAAAAATGAAAAAGAATACCGCCCCAGGTGTCGAAAATGACAAGATGAAGACGTGTCACCATGACATGTAGTGATAATCTTCTATGCATTTACTATTTAATGCTCAAACCGTAGGTCTCGATACTCACAGCCGGGCACCCATCCCCAGCGCCGACCGCGCAACCCCCAGCCGCATACAGAGAATGAGGGGGGGAGGGAGAGTGAGAGAGGGACACAGAGAAACATCGATATGTTTCAATTACTATATATTAGGATATCGAAGTGTCGGTCTGTGCGTTTGTTTGTTTGTTTGTTTTTTTTGTCGTTCCGTTCGCACCCAACATTTTCGAATTTTCGCCATATTTCGCTTCAAAATCGCGCAATCTTCTCAGAACCTTTTGAGTATGATAACTGATCAAAATACATTTCAAATTTTACAAAAGTTAAATCCGAAATCGAATTTAGATCCTATTTCGGAAATATTTCGGAAAAATACTTTCGGAAATAGGAATTGGCTCTATTAAAATGTGGACACTATAGCTAGGTACCGCAACGTGCTGTTGCTATCCGCGTTACCCCACTTACCGTATACCTCAGTCTTTTCACATTTGCTTCTTTTTATTTTCGCTAATTTGTATGGATTTCTACTCATTTTTGTTTTCATATATTTTCATGCGATGCGCAGTGTCCATATTATCAAAACATCAAAAGGCAGGGGGTCTCTAGAAACGACCGAGGAAGAATGGAAAATGTGCGGATTTCGAAGAGAAATGGCAAATATTCTTACTTCAACGCGCTATAACTTTTTTTTGGCGTTTTTGGCTTAATTCTGACAATTTCTCATCCACATCTTCTCTTTGTTTTATGAAGATATTGTAGGGATCATTTTCATTTTCTTTTAGCAGAACTAGCCGGGATGTATTGAGGCTAAATGTACTACGCTTTAAGCTTACGCAATATTGTGAGAAAAAACACTGTTGTTGCGAAAATTTATAATGTATAGAACTAATACGCTCTATGCATGCACCGTGCTTCATACATAGTTCCGGGTAGGGCTAAACGATTGCGGCTATTCGAAGTTGAAGCACGTCTTAAGATGGAAAAACGAAAATTTCTAAATTTTCTAAAATGATTAGGAAAGCGTAGTGGATCGCAGGAAAGCGATGTCCGAAACGTGCCTAAACTAGGTACCGCAACGTGCGGTTGTTTTCCGCGTTATCCTACTTACCGTATACCTCAGTCTTTTCACATTTGCTTCTCTTTATTTTCGCTAATTTGTATGGATTTCTACTCATTTTTGTTTTCATATATTTCTTCAAAGAGAAAGATTGTCCTATTACCTACCGATTGGTTTGCACTATCACGATATGCGACTTTCTTGCGATTCGTAAAAGCCCTTACGCGTATAGTGTTGTTGAGTTACTTTAGTTTTCTGGCGCCCGAACGGAGACCCCCGCATTAGACCATAATCTTGTTAGACTACTGCCTTCGGAGAGTAGAATTTCGTTTAACACTGAAAGGGGTCTTCGTTCGGACGCAAGTTATAGCGGGTTGAAGTAAGAATATTTGCCATTTTTGTTCAAAATCCGCACATTTTCCATTCTTCCTCCGTCGTTTCTAGAGACCCCCGTGCTGCCTTTTGATGTTTTGATAATATGGACACTGCGCATCGCATGCGCCTATCCACTATGTCCATTTTTCGTTCGGACGCCTGTTATGTCGCCTCAAAGTTTACCTATCAAGCACACTTAGTCAGCCTATTTCTATGTCTTTCCGCATCTTTTTTTCCATTTTTAACAGGATAATTAATTAGGTTCACCTTTCAACTATTGAATTTAGATAAAATTAGATGTCTATATAATCATACCCGCTATAAAAATAGGAAACCGCGTGAACGTTCGAATGATACTACGAAAGATTCAAATATTACGGTATAGAGACGGTTCGCGTAGTAAACTGATTTATTTTATCCAATTATTTTATTTTTTATGCTATATTTTTTAAATTTAATTCGATTCAGCATGCTCGAAATATATAGAAAAATGTAAAATTAATGTCGTTTAAAATGATTTCGTCCACCTCGTTGCGGTCTCTAGCCTAAACTTGTTCAAACAGGTTTTAATGTGAAGGTTTTAATTTTAAAAAAAGTGAACTCTTGCATAACTCTTGCACCGGCGAGTGTCGTTTGTCTCAGGGAAGCAGTTTCTTGATGTCAGAAACGTGTTTAATCTTGTTCGAACACGTTTAAACGTGATTTGGGAAATTTGAGAAACGAACCGGTGAGCTTATAGAATACAGGGAGAAGTATTTTGTATCATATCAGAAAGTTATTCGAGGAAGTTTGAGAGACGAACCTACCGAGGTCCCCCCGAACCGAAAATGGTGCTGGCTTCTG
This sequence comes from Pristionchus fissidentatus, assembly GCA_036245785.1. NCBI lineage: Eukaryota > Metazoa > Nematoda > Chromadorea > Rhabditida > Neodiplogasteridae > Pristionchus > Pristionchus fissidentatus. Next base: position 23,175,538 of record BTSY01000005.1, on the reverse strand, counting down.
AGGTGCTCCTGGGCTGTATCTTAAAGGAAAGTTTCCAGGAACTAGTTTTGGCCATGCATTACTCCCCCGCAATTCCTCCCCACCCGCGCGTGACAATTCGAGGGTCTAAAAAACTCCGCCCACAATTGCGGCGCCACAATTGTGAGGGGAGACAATTCGAGGGTACAATTTATTAAGAACTCGCAATTTTTTCCTGATCTCCGATTCGCGCTTAAATGAGAATGCTTCGCGTATTTAATTCTTAGTATTAACATTTCCAATTCAACGAAGTCAATAATAGATAGTATGAAATGTTTTGTTTCCAACATTGTCAACCATAATTATCGAGTTGTGATGATATAACAACATTTCTTACTACACTCTCCTAATCATTTTAGAAAATTTTTAAATTTTCGTTTTTCCATGTTAACAAGTGCTTCAACTTCGAATAGCCGCAATCGTTCAGTATGTATAGATTACAAACACACTTCCACATGCATGCGAATAGTGATAAAACACCATTAGGATACTTTTTGGCACGAAAAAAAAGTTGGCAAAAATTTGCCGTGGGCAGGCGGAATCGAACCTACACCTTATTTCTGCGAATCGGGTAGCTCAAAATACAGACAGCCGAAATGCAGACAGGCGAAATTTGACATGAGATAATTTTTATTAGAATCAGCAACCATTTTCACACTAGAAACAATCTTCAAAAAAGTGCAGAAATGACTGGAATGAAGGAGGAAAAATTCAAGTTTGCCATCAATTTGAAGAAAAATCGATATTTTGAGTATATTTCGGATATGGATAAGTCGATCTTTTCGAAAACATATTTTCTTGCACAACTTTTGATGTTCGAACGATATGTAACACGGGGCAGAAATCTCACGATGAATTTTTCGATTTTGGTAGGTCGATAATTGGGTCCATTTTTTTGGCTGAAGTGTATCCCACCCCTAGGGACTCTAACCCTATAGTATGGAGTTCCTAGGGCCATTTTGAGTTTACTCTGCCACCTACTCCTCCGCTGTTACGGAGAACTCGTTTTAAACCCCGGCGAAACAGGTGAACACGTGTTTCACGGCACTCAAAAACGTGATGGAACGGTTTCTCGCACTTGCGAAAAACGCGGTAAAGGGTTTGCCCGCGGCGGGGGTCGAACTTGGACATTCGGAATCGAAAGCAAGCGCTTTAGCCAATTAGCCATGATATTTTAAAAAAAAATTTTATTACAGATTGTTTTAAAAAGTTTGTTCTCGTGTGATGTTGCATGTGATGGCGACGGAATTGAGTCGATAGCATCAGTTCGCGAGATATTTGCCCGGACGGACGGACAGACACACAGACAGACAGACAGACAGACAGACGTTCTGAAATAATAGTCTTTAGGAATCTGGAAACGCCGCGTGATTCTACATCCCTCATTACCCGGAAGGCACGAAATTTGCAATTTTAAAAACAATTTTCAAATATACGTGGTGGGCCCTAATGAAAAACTCAAGCCACGGGTATACGGTAAATTGGGGGCGAAAGCGTCACAAGTAGTAGCGCGAAAAAGCGTACTCAAATATTCAGAGCTCCGTCCCTACGGGGATTTTTTAACAGGCACGTCGCGATCTTTCAAACCTTTCAGGATTTTTAACCTCACATTACTCTGAGGCGAGTTACAGAGCGTTAAAGAGGCAGTGCTTTGCCTATAGCATAAATTACCGCGCTATCAAAAAATATGTAACCAGAATTTATGTCAAGTAGAGTAGATTCCCATTCTTCATTCTGTGCCCGTGACGGGCGGTCGACAGTCTCCCCGCTCCTCTCCCACCTCAGTTTGGAGAATCCTTGCCAGTCAGCTTGGGCAACCCGGCAAGTATATCGCCCACCTGGTACCACTTCCAACAGAGGACCCGGATCGACTACATCTAACTCAAGTCGCCAACTATCAAGAAAAGCCCCAGTCGACAAGACTACGACGTGAGTTTTCGCTTCTGTTGATACACGCTAGTCAGGACGTCACTGGTTGCTGGAAGATCTACTTCTACGCTCAATGTCTATCGTCCAAGATCGACGCTACAATTGACCAAGGAAGCCAAGCAAGATCCATTCCCTTGACCCAGTTGCCTCGAGTTCGAAGATCCTGACCACCTCTGCCCTCCTGCAGGCCCTTGCCTTGATGTCAGGATAAATAATGACTAATGTCTAATGTCTAAGAGTAGATTCGATCTTTAGGCGACATGCGTGATACGACATATTATTGCAGAAAGCGACGACAACCATTCAATTGGATAACTTCCTGAGATACAACAAGCGCATCAATGAATCATTGAGAATTATAGAGCAACAGATGGAGAAAGTGGCCAGGTGATACAAAGATTAGTACATAAAAGAATTTTCCATGAAGGATGGTAAAGTAATACGATCGTGTTCGTCTAGATTCTGTCTTCAAACGGAGGGTGCGATCACTCATCTGGAGGCCCTTTCCATTGTATTGGAAAGTGAGGGAAAAGTGAATGAAGTAAGTCATCTACTCTTCGCAATTTCAAGAGTGCGATGGAAAATTCAGATCAGGAAAAGAAGTTGCCGGCTTTCTCAAGTGGTATCTGTCGCTCCACCGCTGTAAGTGAGGAGAAGTAAGATGACGGGGAATTGTTTGATTGCAGAGTCACCGCTCAACCTCGTGAGGCCAGTGAAGAAATGAGGGATAAACAGGAGGAAATTATGCTAGAAGAATTCCTCTCCACTCAATAGAAACAATATATTATTTATCGTGGATTTCTTCGTGACATACACAATAATTAATTACTTAGTCTTAATTACACGCTTGTATCATACCAGTTATAAACTCTGCTATTTCTCACCCCAACTCTGATATCGCTAGCGACACGTAAAATTAGATCAATTGTGTTACATGTTTTTAGAAATGATATTTCACTGAAATCATTTTGGGATGGGATCCATGAAAATATAGCCGGAGCTGTTAAGTCTCAGATCAATCTTGTCGCTGACAGATATCGTTGAATGCAAATTTGAATGATAACATCCCACCATACAGGCTAAATATCTCGTTTCTGAGTGAGAATTGGCGAAACATCACTAGTAGATGATATGTGGAGACGTTGCTGGTGGTTCTAACCGAGAAAATGAACAGTTCAGCTGTGGTCTCATAGTTGTACCTGTATGTCTCTCTGTCTATTTATTTGTCCAGTATGAGTGACATAGTGAGCAATATTTGCAACTTTTATCAATAAACAGTGTAGGTATTAGCAATAGATTGAGTCATCGTGTGGTTTAATATAGCCAAGACCGACCAGTATCACATCCACCATAGTCCATACTCCCAATCCCCCGAAGGAGAATAACTTCCCGATAGCTGATTTCCAAAGACCAAGATAGAATCGATCGAGGCCAAATCCGCCCAGAGTGATGGAGAGGAAAAGTGTACGGGACCAGCTGTAGCCACGAGAGATGTTGCATCTAAACAAGGAGATGAGAAAGACGTGCAATGCAAAGAGAAAGGTGAAAAACATTTTTTTAAAATGAATTCACGGTGTGACCTGCGCGCCGCCGCACGTTTATCGCATGTAGGAATATTTAAAAAAAGCGAAATATACTCTCATAGCGAATTTGCTATAAGATAAGCAAGCATCTTTCTAGGAAACGGGTTCCTGGATAAATCTTGCTTAAATTTAAGCAAGTTCGTTTGCTTACGACAAATGCTAAGAGAGAAGGTAAAACGAGTAAGTCTGCATCGAGATTGCTGGCCGAACACGCTACCTACTGGCAAGGGACAGTCGCCAATTGTCGGCGGCCATTCCGCATGAGGTGAATGGACAATATAGGACTGGTCTTCACAAGCATGCTGGTAAACTTCAATTTTCCGAAACGACCTTCTGAAACCCGGGAGAGATCCGAAACTTTTTGGAGAGTGAGTTATCACACCATCCCTGTCTCACTCTACCAACAGCCCAGGTGGCCAAGTGGATAAGGTCATTGCCTTCCGCATGAACGGTTTTGCATGTCAGCAGTTCAATTCCCCTGGTTTGCAACTCACTTTTGTCGTTTTCGCTCATGTTCCCCTCGGTGATCTACCACGTTTCGCACGTATCGGGAGGGTTACAGAAGTGGAATTTCATTTATTTTACTTTTTTGTAGGTATTCACAAACATTGGATAATAAAATATATCGTTTTCTCACTATCGAATTCTATAATAACACAAATAAATATATGACTAATGATCTAGCACTGATGGTTTTTTGTCAGCTAGTGTTCCATCTGCTCGGAGACGTGCATTATGGAATAGCTGTGCTGCGTTGCATTGGTATTCTTCGAACAGATCTCGGCCTAGACAACACGAAATTGCGGTCAAGAGAAATTTAATTCGTACTATTTCGGAAAGAAAAATATTAAAAGAGGCAAAAATAATACACATCGTCAAACCATGACTGTCGCATCTCCTCTTGTGCAGAACTTCCTTTTATTCTATGCCCGAATTGTGAATGTGAAGGACAATGTGAACACAATTTTTGTTTCTCATGTTCCGCTTTCGCCAAGACCGCGGCTACCAACTGCTGGAGGAAGCGCCAAACCCCGCCCTGGATTTCGCCCACCACTCGTCGCCTACTCGCCTCCCGTCATTCCCTTCGCGCTGACCCTCGAACCACCGTGTCCTACTCCATTTCCTGCAAGACAGCCCGTGCCGCCCTTTGTGACGACATCCGCAGAAGGAAGGAGAATCAAGCGCACCTCGCGGCTGCCAAGGGAAGGAGCATAGTCAAAACGATGAAGGACCTCCACTCGTCTCGGAAACGCCTACTCGTCCCTGATCCAATCTCTGGCGCGCTCTCTCAAAATGCAACCAAGCTTGCCGTCAAACGTTTCTACGAGACTCTCTACACCCCTGCAGTGGCGCTCCCTCTCGCTGCCGCCCCACCCTCTGAGCCCCTTCCACCGTTCCTGGCTGATGAAACCCGACATGCTCTATCAATCCTCAAGTGTGGTCATTCCCCCGGCTCCGATGGTGTCCTCCCTGATATGCTCCATCTATCAACCGCTAGCCGATCTACTGAACCACCTTGTTGCCGGTGACCCCGTCCCTGGAGCTCTGGTCGAAGCTGTCGTCTCCCTTCTCCACAAGAAGGGCGATCCCTCCAACATTGGCAACTTCCGCCCCATCTCACTACTGACAGTCACTCTGAAGAGCATTACCCGTGTCATCCTAAAGCGAGTCGAGACGTCTCTCGATGAGTCGGAGTCACTCACCCAGACCGGTTTCAGGAAAGGGTTCAGTACTCTCGACAATCTGCACGCCATTAAGCAGCTCGCTGAAAGGACTCACGAATATGGTATGCCTCTCTACCTCGGATGCGTCGACTTCAAGAAGGCCTTCGACTGCGTGGGATGGAATGCAGTGTGGCAAGCACTCTGCACGTTTGGAGTCCATCCCACCCTCGTCGATCTCTTACGTCACCTCTACGAGTCCTCTTCCACCCTAACCCGAGTGAACGAGGACCTGGTCCCAGTGAGCGCGAAGAGAGGAGTCCGCCAGGGAGACACACTTTCTCCCCGTCTCTTCAACGCGGTACTGAGAAGCGCGATGGACGACATCGACTGGGAGACCTGCGGAATCCGAATCGACGGACGCCATCTTAGTCATCTGGAGTACGCAGACGACGTCGCCCTTGTCGCCAAGTCTCGACCTGAACTGGAGAAGATGCTGCGAAAGCTTATGGAAGCGTGTGCACGAGTCGGTCTCGAAGTCAATGCCTCCAAAACGGTTCTCCTTACATCCTGTAGCACGACTCGCGCACCCATTACCATCGACGGTCAAGTATTCAAGTTCGTTGAGTTTACCACATATCTTGGCGGGAGAATTTCCCTTCCCCTGGACCCCTCCGAAGAAGTGGAATACAGGATTCGTCTGGGTTAGGCTGCCTGGAGCAAACTCCACCACCTGCTGGCGTCACGCATTCTTCCCATGAAGACTAAGAGGAGGCTCTTCGACAGCTGCATCTTGCCTACCGTACTCTATGGTAGCGAGGTGTGGGCTTTGAGATCGAGTGACAAAGAGCGCCTCGATGTCACCCTGAGGAAGATGGAACGTCGGATGATTGGAGTCACCCTTCTGGATCGAATGAGGAACGAACGATTACGAGAAATCACCCAAATTCGAGACTGGAATAAGGAGGCACTTAAACGGAAAGCGAAATGGACCTTGAAGATAAGGCGAATGGAAATCAACCATTGGACGCGGGCAACTACGATGTGGACCCCCTACAACTGGAAACGCCCCCAAGGCCACCCCAATACCCGATGGAGAGATGACCTGAAACGAGCAATCGGGCCCCAATGGTGGAATGCAACTAACGAAGAATTCCGGCCCATCCTCATCTGAGCACTATTGCCTGACATGATAAATAATTGAATTGAATTGAAATGTTATTTCATTGATTACCATCTGTGCTAGAAAAATTGTTGTTGTTGTCGCATATTTCTGTTTGACATTAGATGATGTTTCGATAGTAAAATAACGATATATAAATGACGATTTATTTTACAATGTTCGTAAATGCCTTCAAAAATGATATACATTAAAAAAAAGAAATTCCAAAAAAATCCCCCGATTCACGAACCCTCCCGATACGTGCGAAACGTGGTAGATCACCGAGGGGAACATGAGCGAAAACGACAAAAGTGAGTTGCAAACCAGGGGAATTGAACTGCTGACATGCAAAACCGTTCATGCGGAAGGCAATGACCTTATCCACTTGGCCACCTGGGCTGTTGGTAGAGTGAGACAGGGATGGTGTGATAACTCACTCTCCAAAAAGTTTCGGATCTCTCCCGGGTTTCAGAAGGTCGTTTCGGAAAATTGAAGTTTACCAGCATGCTTGTGAAGACCAGTCCTATATTGTCCATTCACCTCATGCGGAATGGCCGCCGACAATTGGCGACTGTCCCTTGTGAGCCACAATCTGGATGCTGCGAGAGTGCTTACTGGAGTTCACGACAGACATTTCGCTCAGACAGACCCTCGAAAATAAACAAATGAGTTAGCAAGCGCTTGTCTGAGCAAATTCGCTGTGAAAGTATTGGAGGGAGATTCAAACGTTTGCGCCCACAGTATATGAGGCTGTTCGCGAGAGGATCAATAACGTTTGTGAAGGACTTCGTACATTGATTTTCTGGAAATCTATTGATTGACGTTATCGAAGGCGCTGATCATCATGGTGGCATTCATTTCGCATTTCACTCATCGGTTGGGGAGTACTGTAGCTACTGGTTTTGAGGCTGAAATGCCATATCTCGTGAACATCTCAACCGATTTAAATGAAAAAAATTTTCGCGGGTACTGCTGATAACAATTTCATAGTCTAGTTTGAAATATAAATATTTTCTCAAGTTTCAAAAAATGCTCCGGAGCACCATTAATAAGTGCCGCTAATTTCATATAACAGAAGATGCGCCGTTTTCTCAGCTTTCATATTCGTATGCGACATCCTTTTGAAAGACCTACCACAGATATCGATCATGCTCTTTAGACCTACCACAGATATCGATCATGCTCTTTTTATTCCCAATTTCGTTTGGGAAATGACCATTAGCGCACCATTTATTATCATTTTTTTCATTTCTCATTCTCATTTCGTGCTCTCCTGCGCGATCAGTGAAATTAAAAAGTGTATATCTAAATAGAGTAAATTGTTATTAGCATCTAAAAGTGCCCACAGAAAATTTATTTCATGAAAATCGGTTGAGAGGTTCATGAGATATGGAATTTCAGCCTCAAAAAACGGTAGTTACAGTACTCCCCAACCGATGAGGGAAATGCAACATCATTGTCACCATGATGATCAGCACCATCAATATTCTCAGTGCATACATTTTGGTAACACTTTTTAATTTCAGTGTAGGTCCATTTTATTGATCCTTTTGCGAACAGCCTCATATCATAAGTTTCGTGTGTGCACAAAACAAGGCTCACGGCTTTCCATGCAGGACTCGCGTACCAATAAAATACAATATTTTACAATACAATATGTATCAGTGTCGCTTTAGGGGCGCCGATACAACCAATTGCGAGATGAATACCCTCAAAACGGACGACAGTGAACCGCGTCGGGAATTTTCGGGGATTTTCCCCGAAAAACTCCGACACCCTGCCAAATCATTGTTTCTCAACCAAATCGTCCGACTTTTTTTGAGTACGAAGGTTTGAGACGATTTGCAGATAAGCCTTTTGAAAACTAAGAAAATTATTGATTGGAAAGTGCATAAATAAAAAAAGACAGTGTGTTGTGTATGACTCGAGGTACGGAGGACATTTCTCTATATGTCCAAAGATAAGGGGGCTCCCAAGCTATTTGCCGGCCCGGGCGCTCTCTCCCTCTCCTTTCCATTAGATCTCTCTTGATTTAATCCATTTTGTAAATGCTTTTTCACAGGTTAAATTGATCTTATTTTCTTTATCAGAAACATGCTCCCACCCCCTAAGCATGATTCTGATAAAGAAATTGAATTGAAATTGAAATAATAGAAGTAATTTTTTGTTTGTGAATAGTTCTGACTAAGACGATCAAATCTAACCGGAATTTAAGCTAATCCCGGTTCTTCCTATTGAGTAGCGAACGGCCAATACAGGCCATTTTCACGCACATAAGGTGAAAAGTATATTCGATGTTATGAATTGTTATATAAAATATATTTCACCCATATCCAAGAATGGGGAACTCGATTTCTACACTCATTTCACATGTGGAAAAAGAGATGGAACTCGGTTCTATTGAAGAACTCAGACTTTTCCCACTCGAAGTTTCCAGTCATTGGGTACAACAGGATGGCATGTCTTCAGAGGGACTGGTGACACGTTCCAGTCCAATTGCAGTATAGGGAAAATGATCGGAGAATATTTTGATAAATTATGGCAGAATGTGAATCCCGAAATGAATTGGCGCAAAAAGCGAGCGAACAAGCGAATGACTGTCTTAAAAGACGAGAACATGTGAAATGAGTGTAGAAATCGGGTTCCCCATTCTTGGATATGGGTGAAATATATTTTATATAACAGTTCATAACATCGAATATACTTTTCACCTTATGTGCGTGAAAATGGCCTGTATTGGCCTCTCGCTACTCAATAGGAAGAATCAGGATTAGCTTAAATCCCGGTTAGATTTGATCGTCTTAGTCAGAACTATTCATAAACAAAAAATTACTTCGATTATTTCAATTTAACCTGTGAAAAAGCATTTACAAAATGGATTAAATCAAGAGAGATCTAATGGGAAAGGAGAGGGAGAGAGCGCCCGGACCGGCAAATAGACGCGCTTGGGAGCCCCCTTATCCTTGGACATATAGAGAAATGTGGTACTGAGGTGATTTAGTCACATTACTGTTTCTTCAGCACGTTTTCGTGTTCGAATCTTTAGTTTCGAGTTATTCTTCATTATTTTGGCATTTGAAGTCTATTATGATGCTAATGAAGCAATATATTGAAAATCAACGCCAAAAATAATAGGGAAGAAATGAAAACAGGCCGAAACAAATAGTGACGTGCAAAGAAACGCCACCGCACCTCAAGTCATACACAATACACCGCCTTTTGAATTATGTACTTTCCAATCAATAATTTTCTTAGTTTTCAAAAAGATTATCTGGCCAAAAAAACAGCGATTTGGCAGGGTGTCGGAGTTTTTTTCGGGGAAAATCGCCGAAAATTCCCGACGCGGTTCACTTTCGCCCGTTTTGAGGGTACGGTATGATAGGAGAAATTTCGTCAAATTTTGAAATCGCCTTAATGTTATTTTCGATCGTGATTTTAAAAGTGTTTATGCTTGCAATGGATTCAGCACTCGAATTATAAGCTTAATATTATCATTGCAGGAATTGCTTTGAATTTTGCCCCTGCGGTTTAACTTTATTAGAAAGTCTTCTTTTATTTTACATTAAAGGGGATTTCGTCATAATATACGTCAGGGCAGTGGAAAAAATAAAAATACCAAGTTTGCTTTTGAAATAACAATTTTGTACTTAATTTTAGCAATATTAATGCAAAATCGCTTGATTTTAGCACTATTTACTGCTTTGCATAAGAAAAACATTTTTTAAAAATGCATTTAAAAGTAATGATTCATTTGTTTCAGAAGTACTGTTTCGTATATGTGCGTTTGCGTAAGAATCGAGAAAGGGTCGGCACAGTAAAAAAGTCAATTTTCTGAAACTCTTTGATTTGAGGTTATCGAGGGCGCTGATGACGATAGGCGTGTTCATTTTTCTCACCGGCGTGACGAGATGATTCCAAATATATTTTTTATAGCGAACCAAAGCGTCAGAGAACAAACTGGGGTGAGGTATAGTGAACTGAGATAAGTAAAAGAAGGCATTTTCTCTCCTCGCTGGCCCGATCTCTCTGCACTCTCCCCGTTTCACACGCTCTCTCGCCTTCCCGTGAGACGAGTGAGGAAACAGCCACATGGGGAAAATGGAATATAGTGAGAGAGCGTGTGAAAGGGGAGAGTGCAGAGAGATCGGGTCAGTGAAGAGAGAAAATGCCTTCTTTTATTTACAATCTCAGTTCACTATACCTCACGCCAATTAGTTCTCTGACGCGTTAATTACAATTACAATTACAATATTTATCACGTCAGACGATAACGTCAGGTGACGATGTGGTTTCAGGGGTCAGGATCTTTCTTCTCAGAATAGACGGATCATTTCCGCTGGGGTCGGGATAGAGGATCGGTCTTCTTCCCATTCACAGACCATCTTCTTTGAAGTTGCTGGAGGAATATACGAGATCTCTCTTAGGACCATGGACGTAGGAGGAAAGGGGAGGTTACGTGAGGCTGAAGGCAGTCCTGACGAACGGGTGACGCATCTTTCTTGCGCTTGAGTCCACCAAGCTCGAATCATCAATCAAATTGAGAATTAGCGAAACTGGTGTCTGAGTAGCCAACATCAAACGGTCATACCCATCCACGGTGACCAGGCCGGCTAGGACGGGGATTCCGATCTTGTCGAGTCGTTGATAGATAGACGAGGGGTCCGGAGGGAACTAGGGAAGTGCCCTCTCCATCAGAGCAAAATTGAGAGGGACCGCTCAAGACGACTGACAGAAACGAGAATGACCTGTGTAGTAATGAGTACTAATTACTAATGACCGTTTTTTTATAGCGAACCAAAACTCTGATGCTTTCGATTGGTGTACATGAACAAGGATAGTTTTGGCTCTATCAAAAGTTGCATTTTTAAATGTATTTTTAACTAGCCGGGATGTGTTGTTAAATACACTACGCTCTATGCGTACACTACGCTCTATGCATAGTTCTGGGTGCAACTTCGGTCCAGGGGGAGCTCGGTAGCCTGCTCCTGGTTCGGTCCAGGGGGATCTCGGTAGCCTACTTAAGGTTCGGTCCAGCGGGAGCTTGGTAGCTTGCTTGAGGTTCGATCCAGGGGGACCTCGGTAGCCTATTTCAGGTTCGGTCCAGGGGGATTTCGGTAGCTTACTTCAGCTTTGATTGCGGTCCAAGGGGAGCTTAGTAGCCGGCTCCAAGTACGGTCCAGGGAGAGCTGAGTATGTTGGGGATGCTAAACGCTAGAAAGAGTACTTGTTGTTAAATTTTTTAAATTTTTTTTTCAGCCACTTTTAGATACTTCTCTTTTATTGCAAAACACTTTTCATCTGATTCCTGAGACTCCCCGGTGCGTTTGGTGAAAGTTCGAAAATTTCGATTTTTCATGTTAAAGCGTGTTAGAACATGTTGAGGTACGTTCCCGACATCACAAAATACTTTTCCTTTGATCCCCTACGCTCTAAATCATTTTGGAACCTTTCGAAATTTTCGATTTTCCACGTTAGAACGTGTCCTGACACGTCCAGACATGTTTCCGACATCGCAAAACATTTTTCCTGTGATCCCCACGCTCTGCGAATCAATTGGGAACTTTTCGAAATTTTCGATTTTTCACGTTAAAACTCGGCAAAACAGGTGAAAACGTGTTTCACGTTACTAAAAAAACGTATCATAATCATAAGGACCATGTAATGGTCCAAATGGTCCAAACAAAGGAGGTCATGGTCCCAACTCGGGTTGGGGTTGGGTCCACCAAACCCAAAGCGGCCTATTCCAACTTAACCGCCGGGTTCCCGCAACGAAAACAAATTACGTAATCCATGCTACCGTAATCCGGAAATACGAAATTGAGCATTTCGATCGGCTATATGTCGCATGAGGTGGCCTCGAGTAGTAATTAATCGGACGGTATTCGGCAGTCCCGGCACGACATTGCCGATACCGTAATCAAGTCTACAGTATGCTGAAATTTCAAATTGACCAAATCGACTGCAGATTTTTACAGAAGGTGGACCTCGATTGACCATTGCTTGGAGGGTATACCGTTTCTCCCCTACCATACCCAGGGTTACTGTAGCGAGGTTACAGTATACTGAAAATACAGAATAATCAAATCGACTCGGGATTTTTACAGGAGGTGGACCTCGAGTTGTCATTGCTTGGAAGGTATATCGTTGGCTACCGTACCCAGGGTTACTGTAGCGGGGTTACAGTATGACTAATTAATGAAATTGATCATATATTCTCGGGATTTTTGTAGGTGGTAGACATCGAGCAGGCAATGAAGAGGGGTACAATGTACTAATTTAACCGTGTCCCGAGGATACTGTAGCGGATTACGGTATAATGAATTTATGAAATCGAGCATATCGAGTCGGGATTTTTGTAGGAAGTATATCTCCAGCAGACGATGGAAACAATATTGTATATTCCTCTGGCATTGCTTACTCGATTCTGGCTCATGAAAAAATCGCGATTCGATTAGATCAATTTCAAAAATTCGCCATACTGTAACTCGCTACAGTATCCCCGGGACGCGGTAGAATCAATTCGCTATACCGGTGGCATTACCACAACAAACATTTTCTTTAAATATTATTTAAATATTTAATCAATTTTTTCGTTTCATGGGGGAAATCGATGTGGCATGTGGATATAAAAAGAGGACCACTAGTTGCACAATCTAAACCATGAAATTATTTGCGCTGGTTTGATTTTTGAGCAGGAGGTAAAAAAATTAATTTTTGAAAAATCATGAAAAATATTTAGAATCGTTCTAGAAATTTCCCATGTCGTGTTTTCATGAACACAGGGCATGCCTAAAATATTGCTGAAGAAAAATTGATCCTAGCTTGTTTGGTTAAAAAGTTGGAAAAATCGCGTTTTCGCACTTTGTGCGCGATACGCGAGACGGGTTTGAGCCTCAGGGCACAAATTCGAATACTTTTGCAAATAGGGTCATGGGATGCTCCCATGGTATGAATATGATGTGCCAAATCGAAAGTGATGGCGCGAATGTCCGGAAGTGCTCGAGTCTTACCGAGCCGGTCTCTTAAAATTTCAGCATACTGTAGACTTGGTTACGGTATCGGCAATGCCGTGCCGGGACCGCCGTATACCGTCCGATTAATTACTACTCGAGGCCTACCTCATGTGACAAATAGCCGATCCAAGTTCTCAATTTCGTACTTCCGGATTACTGTAGCATGGATTACGTAGTTTGTTTTCGTTGCAAAACAAAACTTAGTTAATCTTTTGCGGGATCTAGCTTGCACATAAAAAAGATGATGATTGTTAAACTTCAGAAATTCTTCCGACTTTTATAGACATAATTCATACCTCATGTTTTTCCAGAATCGACGACTGCCCAAACAGAAAGTGTGCGGGTTGACACTAAATATAAATATGAACATTGCAATATATCTTTTCTAACGACCCTTATAATCTGTTAGAAGAATTGTTCCGGCATCTTTTCTTGTTCGTTATGGGATGTTCTTTATCATTTGCGTTGAATAAGCAGCACAAGAAAATATTGAAGTTACCCGCCAGGGAAAAATCGGTTTATTTTATTTTATTTTATTTTCCGAGGCAGATGGCATCCGTGATAGTGCTTTCGAACCTGAAAATGACCGGAAATTAATCCCGAATTTACTACAAGCTCGCAAAGTTCGTACCCTGATTTGCCCTGATTTTTAAATATTCTTCATTCCCGCGCTTTCCGTGGTATACTGAAGCTCAAATGAAAATCGAATTTTCCTCATTTTTGCGTTATGAAAATATCTTTGTTTTTTTCATCTTTATAATTTATTTTCTTTCTTGTGTTCGGACGGGTGTAGTTCTCCCCGCATTTCTATATGGTGCTGAAACTTGTTACCTATCTAAACGAAATCAGGAATCACTCTGCGTTGCTCAGCGTAAACTCAAACGGAAAATGTTATGGATCACCGTACTAGATCACACTACAAATGAGCAGGTACGTGATACTACGAAGTTGAAGGATGTTGTGAGAGAGGCGGAAAAGCGTAAACGGATATGGGTTGAGAAGATCTCGAAATCATGCTATAATCGATGGAGTCTGAAAGTGGACCCCAAGAGGAAAGAAGGGGCGTGGAAGACCGGCTAAGAGATGGAGATATAATTTAGTAAAGGCAGCTGGACCTCTCTTCATGAAAATCGCAACACGGACCGAGACCGGCCGCATGTGTTTGAATTCCCTCCATCTGCACATGCGCGCGCGAAGAAAGAACTTTTTTTCACAACTTTTGCTAAACCTAGAAACTTTTAGTCTCGAAAAAACACGTTATTTAGAAAGCTTACTATTGGGAGAAAATATTACGTTTCACGAGTAGCAATGATGTGGACTATTTGCCAGTGACGCGCAGCGAACGCGGGCTCTCTACTCTGGCTCCGCCCACTCTACTTTTTTTTTCTTTTTCGCGATTTTCTTCATTTTTGCGTGCTTTTTTTAAAAATAAATGATCGTCACAATGAAGGAAAGAGATTTTAACACGCAAGAAATTCTATAAAAATACAGAATTCGATCGATCGGAACACGATAATCTACGAAGATTTCCCGATTAATCAGTTCCGCACCCTTCCGATCTTTCCTATCGTTTTGCAATTTTTTTTCAAATTCGCGGGTTCGCTAACGGTCGTAAGACTGTTGCTGAGTTTTTGAATGTCACAATAAACCTATTTTGTTTTTATTGGGTTCAAGACATTATCAATACATTCGAGTATTCTAATTATAGAACCCGTAATTTTGCATTACCTATACAATGCATAAATTTTTTAACAATTCCATATGTCTCTCTGTTTTTTTTACTGTAGAGTAGTGTTGTTAGCTCGAGTGTTATTCGTCGAGTGTTTGCTCGACGATTTAATTTCTGACGAGTGCTCATCGGTCGATGTCACTCGCGAGTGTAATTTCACATTTTCACTCACGAGTGACCGGGCACTCGCGAGCTCTTTTGCATAACACTCGCGAGTGTCTACGTGATAGGTGAGAATTGGCGTAATGAGGGGTCCACCATCCATTTCCACAGCGACCGCTCAAGATCGGTGGGTGAGGAGAGGGGGAAGGGGACAATGGGAGACACTCGCGAGTGTTATGCAAAAGAACTCGCTAAATATTTGAATTTGAAAGCGTGGTGTAGTGGGTGCGTCACAGTCTATTTGTTGGCTCCAAACCCGGCTTACTCTCGGCTGCCCGTCCCTACCTCCTCAAGGGAAGTTGTGCAACACGCAACGCAACGTTAGCGCGTCGCGGCTACGGTTCAGTGAGTCAACTTTTGCACAACATGTCAGACGTTTTACCAATTTCTAATAGTTTCGCTAATTTACCACTATATTAGTTATTTCTCAGAAGCTTATTTGAATCACTAGTTCCAAAAAAAGAATTCAAGCCCCCCATAGGACTTCAATTTCTTTCGTTATATCTATGCCACTCGATCTGTGTCTGTACTTGGACGTCGCTCGTCCTTCTCTCATTTGCAGTTTATTTTACTGTGCTTGCACATTTCGAAGTGGACATCCGTAAGGCGATTCTGCCCTTCCTTCTCTCACATTCAATCGATTCTACAGTAATCAAAATTATTGAAATCTGTAAGATGGTTCTGTTTTCATACTGTAGTACAAAAAGGATTTGGCAAAGTTACTTTTTTATTACTCCTGTAATAAAAGGAGATAATAAAAGGATGTACCAAGCGACTAATTTTGGAAGGGGAAAGGCAATAATTTTAAAAAATCGGTAGGCGATGTAACCTCAGGTGGCTCCCAAATCCGTGCGCCAATTGCAATCCCCGTCAAAACACTGTGGATGGTACTTCCAAACATGAGGAACGCTTATATAATAATCAAACTCGTGGGAAGGAACTAATTTTGGAAGTGCATGCGAAATTAATGTAAAATTGCGTTGCGATTTAACAGAAAGTGGTCGCCAAATCCGATTTAAGTTACGGCTCTGCGGGATCGTGGTCCTTATTCTTAGAACCGTCAACCTGCTCATCCAAGTCCTTATTCTTCTTAGGTCTCAGTCCGTGGCAAGGAGCAATCAAACTCAGTGGAGAACACTAATGGCGACCCAGTTGACCTAACATTCACATCAGCTGATAAAGTTGTTCAAATGTAATGTGCGGACGAATAAAAAGTCTTAGGTAGACATGAATTTGATTTAAAGTTACCGGGAATCGAAAAAAATCACTCTTTATTTTGTCCCGGAAATGAATAGAGAAGTGTCGAAATAGTAAAGAAGGAATATTACACAATTTCAAAAATCGATAATCAAGGGCAGGGAAAGGACGGAAAGGACGAGCCGAGAATCTTGTCTTTCAGGCTTTTTTTTCAGGCGCAAATTCAAAATGTTATTTTTTTTAAACTACGGTAGTGCGCTGTGTCTCATTAGTGATCTTTTATTTTACGTATTATCACTTTTTGTATTCTAGTTCTCTTCTCGGTATTAAGTCCCTGCGACGGAAGTCTATCGTCTAGTGCTCAGAAAGTAACGTAACCAAGAGAAGTAAAGGCGCTGAAATTATAACCACGACGCGGACCGCAACGCGAGCCGAGCTTTCTGAATAGGCTTGCCGCACCACGCACGCACCACACCAGATTTTCGTCCTTGCGCGAAATCAAAATTTTCGGTTCGATTCCCGGTAACTTTAAATAGTTTATTAACTCAATCAGGGGAAAACTCATGTGGCGTTATGTTTTCATTTGAAACCTGTCTGAAATGCACCCCAATCGACATCATAATGATGTGGTGGTGTGGTCGAAAGATTATTCGATCGAACAAACATAAGAAAATAAATAATAAAGAAGAAAAAACAAAGAAAATATTATGAAAACGCAAAAATGATGAAAAGTCGATTTCGATTTGAGCTACAGTATACCATTCCCGTCGTTTCTGTCAGTCGTCGTGAGCGGTCCCTCTCCATTTTCCTCTGATGGAGAAGGGACTTCCCTAGTTCCCCGGACCCCCTCGTCTTTCTACCATACATGTGCTGGGGTGTAGCCAGCAACAGGACCCTCCCGCTTTTTGCCAAAAACCCTCCCGATTTCGGTTCAAGCCGTTACGATTTTGGATCAGACACTACCGTTTTTTTGTTCAAAATCACCAGGTTTTGTCACTACCCTCCCGCTTTTGACTTACCAGCAACAACCCTTGCCCATCTATGCTTTCTACCAACGACTCGACAAGATCGGAATCCCCGTCCTAGCCGGCTTGGTCACCGTGGATGGGTATGATCGTTTGATGTTGGCTACATGTTGGCTATTTTTCGCTAATTCTCAATTTGATTGATGATTCGAGCTTGGTGGACTCAAGTGGAAGAAAGATGCGCCATCCGTTCGTCAGGACTGCCTTCAGCCTCACGTAACCTCCCCTTTCCTCCTACGTCCATGGTCCTAAGAGAGATCTCGTCTATTCCTCCAGCAACTTCAAAGAAGATAGTCTGTGAATGGGAAGAAGACCGATCCTCTACCTCGACCCCAGCCGAAATGATCCGTGAATACTGAGAAGAATGATCCTGACCCCTGAAACCACATCCTCACCTGACGTTACCGTCTGACGTGATAAACATTGTATTGTATTGTATACCTCGAAAAACGACGGGAAGAAGAATATTTGAAAATCAGGGCAAGTCAGGGTACGAACTTTGCGAGCTTGTAGTAAATTCGGGATTAATTTCCGGTTATTTTCAGGTTCGAAACCACTATCAGGGATGCCATCTGCTTCCGAAAATAAAATAAAATAAACACCAATTTTTCCCTGGCGGGTAACTTTATTGTCGAAAAATTTAACCAGAAATATCACCGGCGGAAATACGTACTTCTTAAATAGAAGGAGGCGACATTCCGCGAGCTGTTGTAAGGCGAGAGGACAAGATAAACAAGGAGAGGGAAAAGTAAGCGAAGTTGTTATTTTGTCTTTATGCGCGTTCTCTGTCCACTTGTTCTCTTGTCACTTTTTTTTGGATCCATCTATGATGTTCTTTGCTGTTGGAAAGAGAGTTCATTCCGCGTTGCATATTGTTTAGCGGATGAGAAGGAATCAAATTGCCAACATAAATCATGTGGTAACTCACATGCACTCGACGGCATTCCACTTCGTAGTACTTGTTCCAGTGCAATTCTCATTTATTGCACACTGCAATTAGTATGGGTAAATTAAGATCCCGGCTCCATAAGATTCGACCACTTCAGGAAATTTGAGCGTAGACATTCTATTTGGCCTATCACACTCAGATTAAGAAAGGACCCCAACACCCTATTTGCAAAAGTACTCGAATTCGTGATGTGAGGCTCAAGCCCGGTCCATGTAATGTTTACACGTGATTACAGATTTGGAAAAAAATTTCAGTCGACAAAGCTAATTATACCTGTGCCACATACATGTGGTTCAAATATGTGAAGGAAATGACGACAATATGAAATATGAACGGCAAACGCTCTCTCCAATGTGGACAAAGAGAAATGTAAATGAATATAGAGGAATTCGAGGGGGGAAATGATCAATATTGAATTCACATCCAGTAATACAAAATTCCATTAATACCCTGTACGTACTGCCCGATGGTATTCCATGCCCCCCATAGAAGTTGTCACTGCCCCCAATCATCGAATATTCAAGAAACATCGCCCCGTAGTCAACGGCCTCCGTCATTTAAATTGTAATTCGGAGAGTCCCCCATATATTTCACTTATTTCTTGTAAAATTTCAAATCCTGTTGCGCCTCGGGCGTAGATAAATTATTATAATTATAATAATTGACATTCGGAAAATGAGGCGAACGTTCACATTTCGCGAATTAATTTTGCGACCGCTGGGGTAAAATTCAAAGTATAAGGGTGTCCGGAAAGTTTTCGCACTCATTTTTTTTCGAGATTTGTGACGAACTACTACGGCTATCCATAAACATTGTACCTCACAGTTATCAGTCTGCACAGTGCTCCAAAATATGCTATTTATTTCATTACGTTATTTCATATGAATGATGCAATACAGTGTAGAAGGTGAACAAATCGAACTATTACATCCCCACATGCGTCACCTAAAATCTAGATGAATGTGAAAGCTACAGATGCCGAATTTTTGGGTGATCTTGCTGCGATGTTTGACTACAATTCCACTCACAAAAATTTAGAATCCGTAAACTCACTAAAGTAATATAATTTTTTAAATCGAAAACTCGTGAAGTCACAGATTTCGGGTTTTCAACTTTTTAATGTATTTTCTGTTTTGTTGAGACTCACGCGATATAATATGTTTTATTGTTCATTAAATATTATTTAAATTTTTTCATGACCGATTGTGAGGTCATTTTCGAAATTTTTTTCAGATTTACGTGGAAAACCCAAAATTGCGTAGGGATGACGAAATTTTCTGTTATTGAGCACACTTATGCAGATCCATGACAGAAGTCATCTGCAGCGAAAATTGGAATTTTCTGGCCACAAAAACCTCAAATCTTTGATGCTGACGTAAAAGTGGTGCATGTTCACAGTAATAGCGATTTCGCAGGGTGCGATCTACACTCCATGCCAATATTGCAAAATAACAAAGTGGTGTTACTCTCACGAATAAACTGTAATAAAGCCGTATTGAGATTGGCTGCGAAGTGAAATATGAAAAAAATTGAAAAAGTGCGAAAACTTTCCGGACACCCTTATAATTCCTACAATTTTAGTATTGAGCATACCCCCTCATAATTCGAGTGCTGAATCCAATGCAAGCATAAGTAGAGACCGCAACGAGGTAGACGAAATCATTTTAAACGACATTAATTTTACATTTTTCTATATATTTCGAGCATGCTGAATCGAACTAAATAAAAAATAAAGCATAAAAAATAAAATAATTGGATAAAATAAAATAAATCAGTTTACTAAACCGTCTCTATACCGTAATTTTCCTATTTTTATAGCGGGTATGATTATATAGACATCTAATTTTATCTAAATTCAATAGTTGAAAGGTGAACCTAATTAATTATCCTGTTAAAAATGGAAAAAAAGATGCGGAAAGACATAGAAATAGGCTGACTAAGTGTGCTTGATAGGTAAACTTTGAGGCGACATAACAGGCGTCCGAACGAAAAATGGACATAGTGGATAGGCGCATGCGATGCGCAGTGTCCATATTATCAAAACATCAAAAGGCAGCACGGGGGTCTCTAGAAACGACGGAGGAAGAATGGAAAATGTGCGGATTTTGAACAAAAATGGCAAATATTCTTACTTCAACCCGCTATAACTTGCGTCCGAACGAAGACCCCTTTCAGTGTTAAACGAAATTCTACTCTCCGAAGGCAGTAGTCTAACAAGATTATGGTCTAATGCGGGGGTCTCCGTTCGGGCGCCAGAAAACTAAAGTAACTCAACAACACTATACGCGTAAGGGCTTTTACGAATCGCAAGAAAGTCGCATATCGTGATAGTGCAAACCAATCGGTAGGTAATAGGACAATCTTTCTCTTTGAAGAAATATATGAAAACAAAAATGAGTAGAAATCCATACAAATTAGCGAAAATAAAGAGAAGCAAATGTGAAAAGACTGAGGTATACGGTAAGTAGGATAACGCGGAAAACAACAGCACGTTGCGGTACCTAGTTTAGGCACGTTTCGGACATCGCTTTCCTGCGATCCACTACGCTTTCCTAATCATTTTAGAAAATTTAGAAATTTTCGTTTTTCCATCTTAACACGTGCTTCAACTTCGAATAGCCGCAATCGTTTAGCCCTACCCGGAACTATGTATGAAGCACGGTGCATGCATAGAGCGTATTAGTTCTATACATTATAAATTTTCGCAACAACAGTGTTTTTTCTCACAATATTGCGTAAGCTTAAAGCGTAGTACATTTAGCCTCAATACATCCCGGCTAGTTCTGCTAAAAGAAAATGAAAATGATCCCTACAATATCTTCATAAAACAAAGAGAAGATGTGGATGAGAAATTGTCAGAATTAAGCCAAAAACGCCAAAAAAAAGTTATAGCGCGTTGAAGTAAGAATATTTGCCATTTCTCTTCGAAATCCGCACATTTTCCATTCTTCCTCGGTCGTTTCTAGAGACCCCCTGCCTTTTGATGTTTTGATAATATGGACACTGCGCATCGCATGAAAATATATGAAAACAAAAATGAGTAGAAATCCATACAAATTAGCGAAAATAAAAAGAAGCAAATGTGAAAAGACTGAGGTATACGGTAAGTGGGGTAACGCGGATAGCAACAGCACGTTGCGGTACCTAGCTATAGTGTCCACATTTTAATAGAGCCAATTCCTATTTCCGAAAGTATTTTTCCGAAATATTTCCGAAATAGGATCTAAATTCGATTTCGGATTTAACTTTTGTAAAATTTGAAATGTATTTTGATCAGTTATCATACTCAAAAGTTATCATACCGAACGAAGACCCCGGTTAGTGTTAAACGAAATTCTACTCTCCGAAGGCAGTAGTCTAACAAGATTATGGTCTAATGCGGGGGTCTCCGTTCGGGCGCCAGAAAACTTGAGAAAACTGAAGTAACTCAACAACACTATACGCGTAAGGGCTTTTACGAATCGCAAGAAAGTCGCATATCTTGATAGTGCAAACCAATCGGTAGGTAATAGGACAATCTTTCTCTTTGAAGAAATACATGAAAACAAAAATGAGTAGAAATCCATACAAATTAGCGAAAATAAAAAGAAGCAAATGTGAAAAGACTGAGGTATACGGTAAGTAGGATAACGCGGAAAACAACCGCACGTTGCGGTACCTAAGTATGTCATTTGAGGTTTTCGAGGATGCTGAAAACGATGGACATAATTATTTTGCACAAAAGGCGCATGTTGGCGTCAGATGGGGTCACGTCGAAATCATATATATATATATATATATATATTTTTGCAAGAGTATGTATATTCAATTCTTTATCATGTCAGGCAATGGATGGTGATTCTTCGTTAGTTGCATTCCACCATTAGGGTCGATTGCTCGTTTCAGGTCATCTCTCCATCGGGTATTGGGGTGGCCTTAGGGGCGTTTCCAGTTGTAGGGGGGTCCACATCGTAGTTGCCCGCATCCAATTGTTGATTTAGATTCGCCTTATCTTCAAGGCCTATTTCGCTTTTCGTTTGAGTGCCTCCTTATTCCCGTCTCGGATTTGGGTGATTTCTCGTAATCGTTCGTTCCTTTGTATAATAATATTTAAAATTTCAACTTTGTGCTGAGTAATTTCTGACCTTGTTAATGTGCACAGATCGGACCGGCGTAACAAGGCGATTCCAAATCTGTTAAAAAATTTTCCTGTGCTCTCCCAAATCTCCACGCTCTCTCACCTTCTTGAGAGGGCGAGACTCGCGGGGAAGGCGCGATGCGGGGATGTGAGAGGGTGCTGAGAAGGGAAGAGAGGAGAATCGTCTCTTTTACTTACAATCTCGTTAGACTTTATGATAACACATAAAATTAAAATCCGTCGAGGGTAAGAGAGGAACTTCTCCAACAAAAATACAGGCGTGACCGCAGTGAAAATCTGCACCAGAGACCACAAGGGCAAAAATTCAGCGATATCTGCGACTGAAATATTCAATAAAATGTGCTTTCGACGTGACGCCATCTGGCGCCTTTTGTGCAAAATGATGATGTCCACCGTTTTAAGCATCCTCGAATACCTCAAATGACCGACTTACAGAGAATCGATCTTTTTCTACTGTGCCGACGCTTTCTCGATTCTTAGACAGACAACCTCATATAGTTTCCCCCATGTATTTTCATGCCTCAGACTTGTACGGTTCCGACCAGATCGGGATCGGTCCCAAGGCCACCACAATACTCGATGGGGTGACGACCTTACACAAGCAATTGGGACCCAATGGTGGAATGCAACTAATGAAGAATATCGGCCCATCCTCATATGAGTCCTATTGTCTGAAATGATAAATAATTGAAATAAAAGGAGACTAATTATCCAATACAAAAATGCTTAAATAATGAATAAAGGAAGATGAGGAGAGGAAGCAGATCATTCTTTGGGTCACCGACAGCGCGGGTGAGAGGCGCATGCACGAAATGAGAGGGAACAAAGAGGCGGAGGGAGGGTGGGGTAGAGTGAATAAAGGGATTAGCGCAGGTAGGTCAGCGGGGATCCTAAAAGGATCTTCGGGTTACTGTAGGTTTGAGTGAAAGTTATTGTAGGAGGGTGAAAAGGTAGGTCCTTCTACTCGGAATGAGACGGGGATTAAGCTGATGCGGGTTAGGGGTACTGTAGAGCGAGTTTAGGGGAAGTGTAGAATACGGGAAGGATACTATAGCGAGGGCTGGCGGATATAGTGGCGAGGGTTGGGGGATACTGTAGCGAGGGTTGGGGTTCTGAAAGAGGGATACTGTATGGAATAGCGGCGAAGCCTGACCGCGGCCCCTGGAAAATAAGAAGCGGAAGCTAGAGGAAGAGAATACAGAACCCGGGGAGGGGGAATGGCGAGATAGAGGAAGGATACCGTAACATGGAGATACTGTAAGGAATAGCGGCGAAGCCTGACCGCAGCCCCTTGACGATAAGGAGGGGAAACTAGAGGGGCATGGAGAACCGGGGAAGGAGGAGGGTAAGCTTGAGGAAGAGACACAGCCCTGGGAAAAAAGGAGGACTGAAGAGTACGATAAGAGTACAGTAACCATACAAAGTCCAATTTCGACCTACAATACCTCAAAATGGCTCAAAATGAGCGCGCAAGGAAACAAGTAGGGGGTAAACTGACGAGTGCGCCTACTCCGCGGCGCGGAACGCGCTAGTTATCCAATACAAAAATGCTTAAATAATGAATAAAGGTCATACGTGTCCAAGCCGACGGCTTGCGCAGTGCCCACCAAGAATTCTCTTGGTGGGCACCGCGTAACCATGTATCATGTCATGGTCCAAGTCGAGGTCATGGTCCAAAATGGGTCCGAGGTCGACTTTGTCAAACCCAAAGTGGCCTGTGGTAACTTAACCGCCGGGGTCCCGCAACGAAAAAAAAGTACCGTAACCCATGGTACCGTAGTCCGGAAATACGAAATTGAGAATATTGACCCGGTATACTTTGCATGAGGTAGGCCTCGAGTAGTAATTAATCGGACGGCATACGGCGGTCCCGACGCGACATTGCTGATACCGTAACCAAGTCTACAGTATGCTGAAATTTTAAGAGACCGGCTCGGTAAGGCTCGAGCACTTCCGGACATTCGCGCCATCACTTTCGATTTGAAACGCGATTTTCCAACTTTTTAACCAAACAAGCTAGGATCAATTTTTCTTCAGCAATGTCCTTCAGCAATGTTCTTCAGCAACGACAATGTCGTGCCGAGACCACCGTATACCGTCCGATTAATTTCTACTCGAGCTCTACCTAATGCAACAAATCCCGAGCGAATTGGCTCAATTTGAAATTTCAGCATACTGTAGGCTTGGTTACGGTATCGGCAATGTCGTGCCAGGACCGCCGTATGCCGTCCGATTAATTACTACTCGAGGTCTACCTCCCACAAAAATTGACTCGATTTGATAAATTTGAAATTTGGGCATATTGTAGACTTGATTACGGTATCGGCAATGTCGTGCCGAGACCACCGTATGCCGTCCGATTAATTACTACTCGATGTCTACCTCATGCAACAAATACCGAGTCCAATTTCTCCATTTCAGTTTTTCCTGGTACGGTAGCATGGGATACGGTACCGGCGATGTCGTGCCGAGACCACCGTATGCAATGACATGCATGTCGTATTAATATGGTAACTTCCATTTATGGTGTGCCTACAGTATGCCGGCCGAGGTTCGCCTTATCACTTAACGGTTAGGGTAATCAAATTACCGCACACTACCGAGTCTTATTGCAATTTTACTCACAATAAATTCTGCCCTGACACCGTTTAACAGAAATACAAATCTCGTCCGACTTACAGTAAGCACACCATAAATGGTTGGGCGCTCTGTTTTTCGCAAAGTTTACATTTTTCGCCGAAATTAAAAGTTATCATATTAATACGACATGCAAGTCATTGTTATTGAAATGTTTTACGAAAATAAAATTTTGTAGTTGGCGGTGGGAAATAGATAGAATAAATTAAAATTGAAAATGATATTCACATTTCCGGGATTTCTGGCGTTGGATCGATAAATATCGAAAAATGTCTAGAGTCGAAAAAGTCTTAGAATTTTATGAGGAATCGATTGGTACCACTCATTCGGTCATACGGTGAAGTATTTGAAAAACCGGAAATTCCTATGACGTAAATGCCCTGAGGCGTAGAAGCGATTTCGCAACTTTTTACATCACGGGGCAACTCCTCCTGGGCTACTGTGCATCATGCCATGTTTCACTCAATCTCTCATTTTTCGTACTGTGCCAAGAGAAATTCGATTGAGTCCGATAGTCTCTCTTAATTACTACTCGAGTACTACCTCATGCAACGTAAAACGGGTCAATATTCTCAATTTCGTATTTCCGGACTACGGTACCATGGGTTACGGTACTTTTTTTCGCTGCGGGACCCCGGCGGTTAAGTTACCACTCAGTGCTCGTGGGGTATAGCTACTTCAGATAGAAGACAGAAATCAGCTAGAAGGAAGCTCGAGAGCATAGCTACTTCAGCTTATAGAGCTGAAGTAGCCCTGCTTTCTAGCTACTTTCTAGCTGATTTCTGTCTTCTAACTGAAGTAGCTATGCTTTCCGCCAGAAGTAGTTATACCCCACCAGCACTGAGCACAGGCCACTTTGGGTTTGACATCGACTTCGGACCCATTTTGGACCATGACCTCGACTTGGACCATGACATGATACATAGTTGCGCGGTGCCCACCAAGAGAATTCTTGGTGGGCACCGCGCAAGCCGTCGGCTTTGGACACCTATGATAAAGGTGGTGAAAAGATAAGTTTTAAGAATTTGTTGTTGTTGAAAAAATCAATGAACCCTTTTCAACCCATGTTTACGTTTTTTTAAAAAATCCATTTTAACATTTTTTTTTGCTAATCTTGACTTCCACTCAGCCCTGTTATTACAGCATATATTATATATTATCAGCCGGGTTTGACTCTCAAAGCACAAATTAGAGTACTTTTGTAAATTGGGTACTGGGGTCTTCTCATGGTCTACGTATGTAAGGTAAAATAGAAAGCCCTTGCTCGAATGCCAGGAAGAAATATCTCCTTACTGAGCCGTTCCCTTAAATTAACTAAAAATAATGCCAGCGACAAAAATGATTCGAGTTGAGGTACAAGTAGCTGACTCTTCACCGTGTATTCATATTCTGGTAGTTGCCAGCAGTACAAACACTTTGCCCTGTACTTGGTACTAACTTTCGGAAGAGCACACTCCGATCGTCGATAACAGTGCAGATCGACCTGAATTAGATCGGTTCGTAACCTCATTTTCTTCCTTCATTATAACCAGTTATTCATCTAGGTTAATGGGTTGGAAAATACTCACTTCATCCCCAATATCACATACATTCGGCCATTGACACTGGAGACAACTTGCCGTCAACGAACAATTATCAGAGCATCTGAGGAAAAGATCCATCAATTAACAACTTTATCAATAACATCACGCCTTCCAAAATCGTTATGTCCTCGTGCCATACAAAAAGAGCGGGAGTGTGATTGGAAGAAATTATATTGGACATCATCAAGCCAAAAAGTGACCTCTCCAAGTGAGAAAGTATGTGAAAGTGAACTAACGGGCGTCTCCCTCGTGTAAATGCAAAGTTTTGGAGACTACAGGTACTTTCAATGAATAGATATTTACGAATTCACTTCCAAAAAAATTGGTCAGCACATGGAGAGCTATACTGTACTATCGTTAGATGTGTGTACGTTGTGAGCTAAAAATCGAAGCAGACCGTAGGGATCTGTTCCCAGCATGTACTTTCAATAAAAGTCTATTTTTCACCACGCAATCAATTTTAACGGTACGAGCGACCACTCCAACCGGATTTCACGCCTTTTCTACAATCCAAAACAAGGACGATTATAGATTTGTGGTTAGCAATACCGAGCTTTTTTGGTGAATTTTGGTTTGGAGAATTACGACAGATTTCACAAAAGCGGCCACTCCAACCGGCTACTACCGAACTTTTTTTGGTGAATTTGGTTTGAAGAATTACGACAGATTTTTTAAAAAGCGACCACTCCAACCGGCTACTACCGAGCTTTTTTGGTGAATTTGGTTTGGGGAATTACGACAGATTTTTTAAAAAGCGACCACTCCAACCGGCTACTCGTCCAGAAATTACGTGGTGATCGTGAAAATGAGGAGAAGCCATCTCTCTTTGGAATGTTCCAAACACGACCTTTGTAGAAAGTTAGGATTTTTCTACTGAGACACATTCGACATACAACGTCAAACAAGCGTGACTTTGAAACGCTGTACTCGAAAATTAAGATGTTTCGTGAAAATATGTAAACTCTATTTGAAAGAGCAGATTATAAAGTACCTTGCCTTTGCTTTAGAGTGATTTTGGCGACAAATACTTCTACCGCCGCATAATGGTCGACTCTCTGGCGATTCCTCTCTTATAATATTTTCGAATTTATTCAAATTTATACTTTGGTGATCGAAACCCAGAGGAAATTATTTACCCCATAGACATGTGCTGTCGAATTTGAAAACAGTTGGCTCATCTCTTTTCAGTCAGTAACATTCGATTGAATGGGGGCATAGCTCAGTCGGTAGTGTGCGTGACTGAGCGGCGCAAGATCCCGGGTTCGATTCTCGTAAAAGATCAGACCACCCCAACAGGTCTACCAAGCCTGGTCCAAGTTAGTACTGGTGTCGAACCCAGGAGGTCGCGGTCGCCGACTGAGAGACTGAATAAGCCGTATATGCCTAGATTGCGTGCACACTGAAAAGCGCAGTGTTCCGCGTATTTTTTTAACCCTAATGCGCAAAATCCAAACGATATCTAATTGGGTCAATCCCGCTTTTTAAAAAGTTTTTTTTTTAATTTTTCATTTTCTTTTTTGTTGTTGTGAAACCTCATTTTTATTTTGCTGTAGTTCTATAGTGTTGGCTGCTGTAGTTCTATATGACTCCGTAATAGCAACTAGATCTGCCCATTTACTGAATATCTTGCATGCCTCTCACGAGAGGCTCGGGACAAAGTGAAACTAATCAGTCACAGTTGCCACTTTGCCACTCTTTTCAGGTACCACTAGGTCCCACTAAGATGCCTGTGAGCTGTTATACCACAGAGGTCATTCCTCGATTTGCTACAGCTACTGTAAGGTACATCCTGGGAAGTTTGAAGCCGTATTTTAGTGATTCAACGCGGTTTCTGAGAAATCTTTTTACTCACAACGTAAAAAAATTGTTAGAGCTAGGGCTACTTTTCTACGTTCTTTCAATCAGTTATAGTCTAATGAGTCGGATTAGTTAATTACCTGCTTAACCAGACAGCCTGTCTCCAATGACAGTCAAATCACTCCTACACATGTAAAGAACCATTGTTCCCCAAATTGGGAAATGTATAAAACCCCCCTGTCTTCACCCTCTTTTCAGAGCATTCAGCATTCACAGCGTCTACACAGCGCTCCGTGCCAGGGTTCGTCTTCCGAGGTCGACGTCATCCTCTCCACTCTACCGAGGACTCCTTCCTGTCCACCTCTACCCAGAAGACACCCATACCCACGCTCAC
Organism: Pristionchus fissidentatus; assembly: GCA_036245785.1. Taxonomy (NCBI): domain Eukaryota; kingdom Metazoa; phylum Nematoda; class Chromadorea; order Rhabditida; family Neodiplogasteridae; genus Pristionchus; species Pristionchus fissidentatus. The sequence continues at coordinate 23,146,561 of BTSY01000005.1, read as the reverse complement.
CTGCGCAAACTGTGTCGTTCGTTTTTTTCGTGTCGTTCGTTTTTTTGTCGTTTTTTTCCATTGGAATTTGGATTTGCATAATTTTTTAAAAGTTTCAATTCAATTATTTAGGCTGAAGGCAGTCCTGACGAACGGATGACACTTCTTTCTTGCACTTGAGTCCACCAAGCTTGAATCATCAATCAAAATGAGAATTAGCGAAACTGGTATCTGAGTAGCCAACATCAAACGGTCATACCCATCCACAGTGACCAGGCCGGCTAGGACGGGGATTCCGATCTTATCGAGTCGTTGGTAGAAAGACGAGGGTCCGGGGAACTAGGGAAGTCCCCTCTCCATCAGAGCAAAATGGAGAGGGACCGCTCACGACGACTAACAGAACCGAGAATGATGATTTTTTTTACTAATTTAAGAAAATCCCACGGAGGCTCAAAAACCCCCGCACCCCCAAGAAAAAGAAGAAAAATGAACAGCCGTCCGAAGACTTGATTGTATGAAACATCGAGAAGTCAGGGCTTTCGCGCTGGGACCGGAGGTGCAATCGCGAACTAAAATTACCGCACGAAAGGCACGCGCATCGCACATTGCACATTACGCTATGCGCAACGAGTTTCCATGACCTTTTTTATACTCTCCGTGAACCGCCGTGAATCCGCTAATAAATACATTACTTTTATTTTACCCTAGCCTCCGGCTGGTCACAAGGATTCGAATGATATGTATAAGCTCTCCCAACTCGGGAGTTGATGACATATTTCATAGAAAAATTTTTTTGTTGATGACATATTTCATAGAAAAATGTCCATTGATCTCCCGAGCGCTGTGCATTTATTTTGGTTGAATTTATCGGTCAGTGGTGCACACAAGGAGAGCAAATGTAATATTTTGCACATTTATGAAATATGTCATCAACTCCAGTTGGGTTGATCTAGTTGAGAGTTGGGAGAGCTGAGACATATCATTTGAATCCTTGTGACCAGCCGGAGGCTATAATAAAATAAAATAGCGGTGTTTTCGAGCGGATTTTCGTAAAGTTAACAAAATAACTTTTTTATGCAAATTCAAAATCTAATTTTATTTTTAAAAAAACGAATAAAATAGATTGAAACAGGCTTCAAAGATCCCAGGCTGTAGGCCTTACAGTAGCTGTAGCAGATCGAGGAATGACTTCTGTGGCATAATAGCTCAGTGGTATCTTAGTTGGACCTAGTGGTCCCCGAAAAAGTCAACTTCGAAAATGGCAAGTGTGCCAAGCCCAGTCGAAACCTCTCGTGAGAGGCGTGATAAGATTTAAAATAAAACTGTCAAAACGAAAAGATCTGACCAAACCTATGCTCGCCAACCCGCCGAGCTCAAGGTACTCGCGTACATAAATTATAAAGTGTTTCATGAAAAACAAGAAACGCTATCAAATATTTCACGGTTGAGATTAATTGAGCTCTCTATTTAGTCAGATCGAGGAAAAAATGCTCTAGTTCCGGTCGATTCTCGAGAGTAGGGCTCCATTCTTGGGCACGGGAGCTCAAAGAATTCTTCTCTTCGAGGACCTACAGAGTCGGGATTGCGCTTGAAATTATGATAGCGCATTTGCAACAAAAAGTTCTTCTTGGGCACATTAGTATTACTTCTTAATTTAATGTCGAAAAAAATGTTTACCCCTGTGGATAATATCGGGTTTCATCTAAAATATACTATACTGTATTTGGCTTGATGTAAGCTGATAAAGTTGATTAAATGTAAAAAAATGTATTTGGCTTATCGAAAACAGATGAATGATACTCTCTCTTTAAAGTAAAATTTTCGAAAAGTCGTCCGGAAAGGGAATTTTCCGTTTTATTTTCTCAGAGTTTCTAGCGTTAGAATTACCTAGGCTACAATCTCTGATATAGTTGCAGAAATTCGTTTACTGCACGTAAGGCCAAAAAACAATGATTTCGGAAATCCGTTTTCACAATCGATTGAGACCATGTGTACTTCATGTTTTCTTCCACATAGAGCATTCCTAGCACATTTATGAAAAGAAATTGATCCTACCTTGAACGGTTGAAGAAGAAAAAATGTGAAAATGTTTTTGAATTCTACGTGTTATATTCGAGCCGGGTTTGCGCTTCAGAGCACATATAATATGTACACATTCGAGTACCTTTAGCAAATATGGTCCTGCAATGTCCAACAGATACGAGTATGGTGGACCAAATCGAACGCCCTCGCGCGAATGTCCGGGAATGCTCATATCTTACCGAGCCAGTCTTTTGTACATCTAAATAATTTCTACAAGCCATAAACAAAGTAGAGAAAGAAAAAAATTGAATATCTTATTGCACTGTCATTGCACTTAGCCTAGTCACATAACATGATCTTTTTCTAGTAGTCGCTAGAACATATTTACGGTCTGATTCAGAGAAAATCAAAAAAAATTTCGACTTTCGTCTGCGAGTAATGATCAGACTCTCCTCATTCTACACTCTCTCATCCATCAGAGAGAGAGAGAGAGAGAGAGAGAGAGAGAGAGAGCGCGCGCGAGAGAGCATGCATAATTGAGAGGGTCAGACCATTACTCTCGTCTGCATAGTTCACTCATTGAGCTAGTACGGTTCATATTAGGGTTGCGAATTCGGACGGACATTTCGGACAAATTCCGGACAAAGTGATCGGTCGACCTCATTTCCCTTGTGTTCGGACACCTTTGTTGTTCGGACGGACGTCCGAATTGTCCGAATTTGTCCGAAAATACTGTAGATTGTCCAAACTATCGTGGAATGATTTTTCAAATATTAAGAAAAATAGTTGAAAATATTATTTTGCTTTTTTAAAATTGTTTTTGGCCTCAATGTATTTTAGATTAATCTCTTTCAAGACTTTGCAGTCACAGAATGTAACATAAACTTTTATTACTAACAATTCAAGTGGTGGGGATATGATTTATAATCACCCGAACGGTTTTCACAAACTAGACCATCCTCAACGTTCTCTCCAAGTGTTTCCACTCCCTTTCGCAATGGGGTTAAGACAACGTTGAGACGGCTGCTCAAGACAAGCGAGAGAGGGGGAAATGAAAATTAAAATAGGCTGAGCGCGATCTCTTTTGTTTGCGCATCATATGTTAATTTTTCGGGTAAAAACTCATTTGGTGATTACTGAATCTACAGTAATTTCGGACAATTCGGACGTCCGTCCGATCTCCGACACTCTCCTATTCATTTTTCACACCCCCTGTCCGGCGTCCGACGTTGTGCGATTTCGCATCCCTAGTTCACATCTGTAGTGGCTCAGTTGGGTCAGCTGCTGCCTTACTTTTTAACGGGTTTCGGTTCAAATCCGATCGTACCCAAACAGTTTTGTCCCCCCCCCCCGGAATTCAATGGTTTCACGCACATGACGTTAGATAATGTAAAGCTGTAATTTTAGAACTGACATTGAGAGTAATGAAACCTGCCATACAAAAGTGTTACTAGGAAAAAGTACAGGTTTATACATCATTGCAGGTGAGTTATGTTATTGGAATTCCAATAACAGGCCATGTTCAATAGCCCAGAACTCCATTAATGAGGGTTCTTGGAAAAGAGGAGGAAATGACACCATTTATAATAGCGTATTTTTTCCAACAAGGGAGCCCTAGGCGGGAGAAAAGATGAATTCCCGGAAATAACTATTTCCTGTAATCGAGGGCGCCGTATACACTCGTGAGTATTTGAAAGTCTGCAAATTTGTTTGCGACCTGATATGCAAACATTACAATTATATCAAATTTGAGTGATTTTAGAATTATCTAATTCATCGTTATGGAATTTCTATGTGGCTTCTGCCGCAAGGCGAAGCTAATGGAACATTCGAATATACGCATTTTCCATTTTTAAGTATACAACTTTCATTTGTCTGATTAATGTGGAGGATTCCATCAGTAACCTATGTTTTAAATTCTTAACTATAACACCGTTCTCAACGAGATGTATGTTTTTTTGCGGCTCTCCCAATTTGCACAAATCGGGAAATGATATGTATGTTGAAGAAGGAGTCCCACGAACTAGGTATCACCGAACCGTAATTTCCAAAATTAGAGCCAGGAAAAGTCGAATACAACCAGGGAATTCAAAATTCAAGTTAAATTTTTTCCATAGCATTTTGATTACTTGACAGTACGGCTCTGAGGTCTCAGAATGAAGATTATATGACAGTGAAGTCACATAAATGATATAAGGAAAATATAGTCTAGCCAATGTGTTTTAATTCTTGATCAAACTTCAGTGTTTTTAAATTATATTCAGTGATGCTCAAAGTCCCTAAATTCGGCGACCCCCCTCGCGCGGGGAGGTCCGAGCTGGGTGAAAAGGTGAAAATAATACTGTTTTCGATAGATTTGATCCAAAATAATGTGATGTCTGATGTCCCCGCTGGCTGTACTATGGATCCCCCCGCACGAGTGGCGGTTGCGGGGGGGGGGGGGGGGCTCGACCCCCCCGCGCTGCCGAATTTCGGGACTCATGAGCATCACTGATTATATTGAATAACTGTTGTTTCATGAGACACGTCTCTGAGATTAGACTTCACGTTCAGGTCGCTCGATCCTTCTTCGTCCACACTCCGGGCTTTTGCGGCTGGACGACTCCTTCCGACCAGTAGCGTCGTGCTTTGCGCAGGCATCGGTCCATGCCACCTTGAATTCTTTCTCCTCCTCTTCCGAATAGTTGGGAGGAGCGATGAGGAAAGTGTTCGCCCACGCTCCGAGAGAGCCGACGATGTAACTGGACTGCCTCTTCCTCAGTCCAAAATGTGAGGTTTAGGGGACGGAGGTATTGATCTCGTCGCAGAGAGTTCCCACTATCTGTTAAGTACATGGGATGGTTCACTAACGTACAGAATAGGGTTCGATACATGAGAGTTGATCGAGAGATGAGAGAATTGACAACTCTCATTTACCCTCCTTTGACATAAAATGAGAGATCTCATTCTCGACTGAGAGATTTCGATCGAGAGCATTTCTCACTTAATCTCTCGGCGGTGCCAGAACAACCGCTCGACTCGACCACCAAAAAGTTGAAATGTCTCGAAGCCTCGCGAAATTGACACTCGTTGAGACAACGAGCACTCATTTTATTCCCCAGCAACCACTCGACAACGAGGCCTCGAATGAGGGGAGTAAACGAGGACTCGTTTTCGAGTCAAACACCCTTTTTCGGAGCTCTACTCTCGAATAGGGTTCTCTTATTGGAAGTATTGGAAATGAACTCGCCACCCTCTCTCTCCATTTCTCTCAGTCTCTCACACGCGTTGCGGTCAGCGGTCCTTTGTTCTCCACATTTCCCATTTCCAATAGTTTTCAATAAGAGAACCCTACTCTCGAATGTCTGTCGCTTTTCAATTCTTTCAGTGGTGATAGCTTATTCGAATGGACAAACGATATACAGAAACCAATTTTAAATAGGTATACCATACCGGAGTACCCCTCAAACAATAGCTACTCGAGATCTACCTACTTCAAAAATCCCGAATCGATCTGGGGGCTGTATAATCTGTCAGAACATGGCCAAGTTTTCGGCGATCTTTTTTTCGTCAGTTTTTGACTTAATCTTAATTTCTTTACAATGGGTAGATTAAGCAAGATGAAAAAGTAACAATGCCAAAGAAATTAACATAAAATATAATGATAGCAATTAGCAAATCCGTGAAAAAGATGGACGAAAACGGAACTTCGCCAAGTTTTGTTTTGGGCGAGCTAGACAGTGACGAGAGAGCACGGAGATCGAGGAGAGGGAAAAGTATGCATGTGTTGTTTACGTTTATTGCGAAACTCTGCGCTCTCTCTTGTTTACGTGCTCTCTCGTCACTGTCTAGCTTGCCCAAAACAAAACTTGGCGAAGTTCCGTTTTCGTCCATCTTTAACACGGATTTGCTAGTCTCTAATATTATATTTTATGTTCATTTATTTGGCATTGTTACTTTTTCATCTTCTACCGATTGTAAAGAAATTAAGGTTAAGTCAAAAACGGACGAAAAAAGATCGCCGAAAACTTGTTCTGACAGATTATACAGCCCCCTGCTCTATTTCAGAAATTTGGAATACGGTATGTCTACTGTAGCTAACCAGGAAACGATATACACCTCAGGCAATAAATACTCGAGGTCTACCAGATGCAGCGGACCAATAGCCAATTTACTCTATTTCATAAATCCGGGTTACGGTATGATGGATTACTCGAGTTCCAAAATGGATCCGAGGTCAACTTTGTCAAACCCAAAGTGGTCTATGGTAACTTACCTTCCGGGGTCCCGCAGCGAAAACAAAATACCGTAACCCGGTCTACCGTAATCAGGAAATACGAAATTGAGAATATTGACCCGGTATACGTTGCGTATTATTCAGACGGTATACGGTGGTCTCGGAACGACATTGCCGATACCGTAACCAAGTCTACAGTATGGTGAAATTTCAAATAGATCAAATCGACTGGGGATTTGTTGCATGAGCAAGGCCTCGAGTAGTAATTAGTCGGACAGTATACGGTGGCCTCGGCACGACATTGCCGATACCGTAAATAAGCCTACAGTACGCTGAAACTTCAAATTGATCAAATCGACTCGGGATTTTTACAGGAGGTGGATCTCGAGTAGCCATTGCTTGGAGGGTATACCGTTTCTCCCCTACCGTAGCCAGGGTTACTGTAGTGATGTTACACTATGCTGAAATTTCAAATTGATCAAATCGATTCGGGATTTTTTCAGGAGGTGGACCTCGAGTTGTCATTGCTTGGAAGGTATATCGTTTCGCGGCTACCGTACCCAGGATAACTGTAGCGGGGTTACAGTACGACCAATTAATGAAATTGATTGTATCTTCTCGGGAGTTTTGTAGGTAGTAGACATCGAGCAGGCAATGACAAATTCATGAAATAAATATTATCTACTCGGGATTTTTGTACGAGGTTGACTTCGGGCAGGTAATGTCATTGAGGTGTACCGTATAACTACTACCGTATTACTGTATTACATTCACAGCATACCGAATTTTTGAAATCGAGCATACCAAGTCAGAAATTTATTAGTAGCTAGGCCTAGTTCAGTTATTGTATGCCAGGCTTGCTTTTGTGCTTCTGCCGCATCCGGGGTTACAGTAGTGGGCTTACCATGGATATTTCTGGAAAAAAAATTCGCATCCATTTAAAAGCCTTCCCCATTGTTCTACGTTGTGAGTATTCCGAAAATATGTCGGATGTTCACATGAAAAGAAATTCAAAAATGGCCTAGAGTAAATATTATAAGTCATATATTTTCGTTGAAACCAGTTTTTGTTCAAGCATAAACTGGTCAGATTTGATATAAACTGGTCAGAAATCGGAAATCGCTAAAAAATGGGATTTTAAGCGTTATTTTGTATTTTTCGCCTAAGTACTATTATAAATATATGATTTGTGAGTATTATGCAGTACGAGGATAACACAAATAACGGAAAACAACCGAAGAAATACCGAAATCTGTGAATAATGGACCTTATGAAAAATGCACCAATTTTTTAAATGGAAAGTACCGTCAATTAGATTAATTAGTTGATTTAACTAATTGTCATCGCTTTGCAGCAATGCCTCAACTCTGTACTCGTGGGGTATAGCTACTTCTTGCGGAAAGCATAATTTCGATGTTTCCCCAGATTTTTTTTAAAATCCGAGAATCCACATTTCTCGTCGAATAATGAATAATATATCTCATGTCTGTGCTTTAAAATTTACTGTTGTTCAGAGCAATGACCTACGCATGCTATAATAACAAAAAATATCGATTTATAAAAAATATTTGCATATTTCAAAATTTCAACGGCGAATCATGAATTTGAAACAACTCAACACTTAACGAATCTCTATCGTATTCTCGTCGCCTTCACTTCTCGCTTTCCAACATCAACACTCATTTTTCCATTATTACAGTTATGTATTCCTCCGTTTCATGTTTTCATTTATTCGTTTACTCGCCATTCCTCCCTTTTGCAACAATAGCAGTTATTATAAATGAATCAAAACATATTTTATATCATTTTTTTTCTCTTCTCTTCAACAATTTTCGTCCCTCTCCTTCCCGAAAACGTAGATTTCCCAAGTCTACAGCCTGTTACCTGCAACTGGTCAGAATTTGAAAATGTATATACTGATCAGAAACCCAGATTCTGGGTCAACGAAAATGTATGTTATAAGTTGTTCAGAGTAAAAATACAACAATTCAATTATTTTACTTTCAGTAACCCCGAGTGCAGCAGAAGCAAAAAGATGAGCCTTGTAATAACTGCACTAGGCCTATCAACTCCAAAATTTCCGACTCGATATACTTGATTTCAAAAGTTCGGTATGAAGTAAATGCGCTACAGTATCCCCGGATACGGTAGAAGTTATGCAGTAACGTCAATGACATTGCCTGCTCAAAGTCAACCTCGTACAAAAATCCCGCGTAGATATTATTAATTTCATGAATTCGTCATACCGTAACCCGTTACAGTATCCTCGGGACACGGTGGAATCAATAGAGTACACCCCAAAGACATTGCCTGCCGGAGATCTGCCCCTGAAAAAAATCCCACTCGATCAATTACATAAATTCGCCATAACGTAATCCGCTACAGTATCCCCGGGACACGGTAAAATAAATACAGTATACCCCTCTGCCATTGCCAGCTCGATGTCTACCACCTACAAAACTCCCGAGAACATATAATCAATTTCATTAATTGGTCATACTGTAACCCCGCTACAGTAACCCTTGGTACGGTAGCCGGGAAACGGTATACCCTCCAAGCAATGGCTACTCGAGGTCCACCTCCTGTAAAAATCCCGAGTCGATTTGATCAATTTAAAATTTCAGCATACTGTAGACTTGGTTACGGTATCGGCAATGTCGTACCAAGACCACCGTATACCATCCGATTAATTATTTCTCGAGGCCTACCTCATGCAAAGTATACCGGGTCAATATTCTTAATTTCGTATTTCCTGATTACGGTAGACCGGGTTACGGTATTTTGTTTTCGCTGCGGGAACCCGGCGGGTAAGTTACCACAGGCCACTTTGGGGTTTGACAAAGTCGACCTCGGACCCATTTTGGACCATGACCCCCTCCCTATACATGGTTGCGCGGTGCCCACCAAGAGAATTCTTGGTGGGCACCGTGCAAGCCGTCTGCTTTGGACACCTATATCTGGAAGCATGCGTGTCCACAGCCGCAGGCTTGCACTGCGCCCATCAAGATAGTCTAAAAAATGGGGTCGGAGTCTGGACCACCATACCCAGAGTGGCTTACGGTAACTTAACCGCCGATGTCCCGCAACAACTATAACCTACAGTAATCCATCATACCAAAGTTGACCTCGGATCCATTTTGGACCATGACCCCCCTATACATATAGGCACGGTGCCCACCAAGAGTTATCTTGGTGGGCACCGTGCAAGCCGTCGGCTTGGACAGGCATGCTTCCAGAAGTTAAAAAAAAAGTTCATGATATTTTCAAATTCTAAATAAAGAGAAATATGGTTCACAAGTGCGCCGCGTGAATCAGAAAGTAATACGTGAATATCACGCCTCTCAGCTAAGGGTCAGCTCAAAGTGGCTGTTTTGCCGCATTGATCAAGATTTTAATGCCGGTGTTTATGTTGTTTTCGGAAAGCCATGGGTCCAACTAAGATCCCTGAGAGTTATTACAACCTGAATTTCATTCTCGGATCAGTAGCTGCACACATTAGATGGAGCTTACAATCTTTGAGGCACTTTTTTCGATATTTAAACGACGTTTCTGTGAAAACTATTGGCTTGGAGCTAACATTATTTTTCATTGTTCTTTCTATCTGTGTGGTTTATTTTTACAATTTGCAACATAATTTGCATAAAAACAATGTTTCATAAATTACATAGAAACCATAAGGAAAGCAGAAGAAATAAAGTCACATGAGTCTGTGCAATGTCAATACAATCAAAATGATATATTTATGCTCCCCCAACTCGGGTGCTGGGTATGTTTTTCGCATGAAAAATTTCTATCAGCACCCATTCTTAACATTAAGCACCTCTCAGACCACCTCTCAGGAATCATGTCTAGAGTCTAAATGACTAAATGACTCTAAATGACTGGGAGAGCGGGCCATTCCTCACTGAGCGGTCTAAAGGGGCGGTGATTCCCATTGTCTGTGAGGTGTCTGATGTTGAAAATGGGTGCTAAAAGAAGTTTTTCATATGAAAAACATACCCAGCTCCCGAGTTGGGGGAGGGGAGCATAAATATTCTGGGACTCCTGGGACTTTATTTCTTCTGCTTTCCTTACGGTTTTCTGTAATCCATGAAACATTGTTTTAATGCAAATTAAGTTGCAAATTGTAAAAATAAACTACACAGGTAGAAAGAACAATGAAAAATAATATTAGCCTCAAGCCAATAGTTTTCACAGAAACGTCGTTTGAATATCGAAAAAGTGCCTCAAAGATTGCAAGCTCTATCTAATGTACGTAGCAACTGAGCCGAGAATGAAATTCAGGTTGTAATAACTCTCAGGGATCTTAGTTGGACCTATGGCTATCCGAAAACATAGAAAACTCAAACTTCAATATTTGATCCTGTGCCAAACCCAGTCCGACCCCTAAGTGAGAGGCGTGATATTGTTATGTGTATTACTCTTTAAAGTTACCGGGAATCCACATTTTTGAGGTCTCATGAATCGAATAGACAAGTGCCGTAAAAGAAAGGCAGTTAAAGAAAAAAATGTCGAAAATCGATACACAGCTCATTTTTGCCCCCCCCCCCCCCCCGCCTAAATACATACTTTAGAGTTTCACAAATTCGTGTCTTTATTGTATGATGTCGAGAATGGGAGAATTGATTACTCTCATGTTTTCTTCCGCATAGAGCATTCCTAGCACATTTATGAAAAGAAATTGATCCTACCTTAACGGTTGAAAAAAAAATGTGAAAATCGTGTTTTTGAATTCTACGAGTTATATTCGAGTATACAACACCAATAGAATAAATACTCTTGAAATGAGCATCCCAAATGGTGTTGTTCTTAGATTCCATTAGGGTTGCCCGCTCGGCGTCGGTTTCGGTAATACGGACGAAGGGTGTGCGGGAAAACTTTTCGGGAAACTTTCGGGGAAAATATTTTTCCCGGTCTAAAACCGGGAAATTTCGGGAAAATCGGGAAAAATACAAATTCACTAGTTTGATACAAAATCAGTTAAAACTTGTCTAAACATTAAAAAATGGAAACTGTCATTCGTAAACTAATCCCTACTCCGCTAAAATGTTCTGAAAAATTAGCAAAACACTGTTCCGCTGGTGGAATCGAACTTGCGTCTGTGGGGGTAGGAAAGCGCAATGGAAGAAATGAAAGGATGCAAAAAAGGTGCTGAAAAAATTTGCAATTCACCAGAACATCGATTTTATGTGAATAAACGCTCACTATGTAAATTGAAGTTTATCAGTAGTATTTTGATCCCATTTTCATCATGTTTCAGTAGAAAAAAGTCAGGTTAGCATTTCCCGGATTTCCCGGTTTATTTTCGGGAAATTCGGGAAACTCAATTTCCCGTAACAGCAATGACTTCCGTTCATTTTTTTCCAAGCTTGTGATCAGGGAAGCAATCCACATCGAAATATCGAGTAAAAAAGGTGTCCAAATTTTTGGTGGGGAGGGTAGCTTCACATGACGTTGTCAAAATTGAGCACACAAAAAGCGGCATTTCAGCTCCACGTAAAACCAAGACCACGCTCATCAATCAAAATCACTCAATATGGCTTGAATATCGTGAATTATCTCAGGGAAATGCGCGAAATTGAAACAACTGCGTAGCTACCCGGCATAAATGTAGTGCTAAAAATTGCTAGCTGCGAATTTAAAAGGGTATTAAATTCAAATGAGATTCTTCCCGCCCTATCTCCTGTTTATCAGTGGTGTAGCACGCAGAAAATTGCCAATCGGGCATTGAAATGCAGTGAGCATATTTTAAAAAAAGCTAAACACTATTTTCTTGAACACAATCGGCGCTATCGAATAATGGTCAGCGAAGCGAGATTTAAGTTCGGGCCCTCAACCCGTTGATGCTGTCTCAGTTACAGTCAAATGAGTCGGATTAGTTAATTATCGGCTTAACCAGACAGACTGTCTCCAATGACAGTCAAATCACTCCGACACATGAGAAGACCCATAGTTCCCCAAATTGGGAGATGTATAAAACCCCTTGCCTTCCCCTCTTTTCAGAGCATTCAGCAGTCACAGCGTCTGCACAGCGCTCCGTGCCGGGGTTCGTCTTCCGAGGTCGACGTCATCCTCTCCACTCTACCGAGGGCTCCTTCCTGTCCACCTCTACCCAGAAGACACCCATACCCACGCTCACCTGCTACCGTATCACCAGATAAAACTGTGATACCGCTATCTTGTACTGGACAAGTAAAGCGACAGCTCAGGAAATACACTTCAAGTAAACATACTTGTAACTGTCTCGATCTTTACAAGAGTTTTAAAAGTGACGCTACCCGATACCCGTCGGACTCGCACGTTCAGAATGAGAGGGAGGTTGGATTCGACACCCGAGAAAGAGAATGAGAATGGATTCGACATCCACGAATGAGAGGGGTAGAGGATTCGACACTTTCAAAATTTAATTCTGCATAACACTCGACTCACGAGAAGGTCAGCCTGGGTTCGGCACTGAGCAAGACTTTTGACATGTGTTTTTTTTGCACTTTCGGATTCCTCTGGGTCTACCTAAGATCCCTGGGAACTATTGTGCCATGAATCTCATCTTTGGCCGAGATACTGCTACTGTAAGGTGCAGCCGTCGAAGTTTGAGGCCGTTTTTAAACGTTTCAACGCCATTTCTGCGAAAACTTTTCGCTTGGAGCTAAGGACCATTTTCAATGCTCTATCAACATGTTAAATTTGTTTTCTGGTAGGTCACAAGGATTCGAATAATATATTGGAGCTCGCATATCTTTGTAGATAATGTGAGTTATGATAGGAAACGTCAAAATATAGCGCATTTCACTATTTTACTATTCATTTCCTTTGATCTGGATCGCTTCGTTCTCTTCTCTCACGAGGAATGATAAGGCGTTTCCCCATTTTATGAGCATTTTGTGCCAATTTTACACGTTTCCTATCATAACTCACATGATTTACAAAGATATGCGAGCTCCAATATATCATTCGAATTCTTGTGACCTAGCGGAGCCATCTATAAAGATAAATCTATGGGGTTTCGAACGGATTTTTTGTAAAATTATGAAACCAAATACGAAGAGGTAATTGAAGGAATCGTTCATATTTCTCGTTGATATATTGCACATTCGCTTCAGGTGGATGTCAAATCCTTCTTATTTTCAAGAAGTGGATATCGATTCCGAGTAATTTCCTAGTGGAGGGTTTCGGATCCAATCATTTTGCGCAAATTGGCAAACCGGTCTTTTGAAAAGCATTTGAACCGAATTAAAACCTCTCTTTACGCGACACACGACACATATGACTCTTCAAAAAAACGCGACACATATGACTCTTCAAAAAAAAGGAGTATCGTGCTTTTTTTAAAAAATCTACATCCTTGCTCATGGGAATTCCATAACGATTAATGAAGATCACTCAAATTTGATATAATTTTAGTTTTTGCATATCAAGTCGAAATAAATTTGCATACTTTCAGATACTCGCCATTGTATTCATCACCTCATATGTACCGGAAATAATTATTTCCTGGGAATTCACCTTTTCAGCTGTCCAGCACTTGTTGCTCAGAACTCGATCACAAGCGGCCTCTTATAAATGAGAGCCTCACGTCAGCCCGTCGTCAGTATCAGATAGGAGCGAATGTGCAGTGGCGATGAGACACGTATATAGTATTCGCATCTAGATGATAGTAATACATAGCAGTTCGTCATGTGCACCGTGTACTGTGCGTACCCAAGAACACCTTACGCAATTTTATGTCGATTAAAACGCGTTCTCCATAACAGCGCAGTGCCCGTGACGGAAGGATGGCACAGGGACTCAAAATGGTCGTAGGAAGTTCATACTATCACGCGATTCACGTATGGTTTGGAACTAGTCTGGTACATTGCGAAAAATGATGTAGCAGTTTTCTTCACATTTTGAAAGCACCTAATCTGCCCTATCGGAAATACGAGAATGGGCAATTTTCTCGGCTGCAGCAGGCTGCTGCAAAGATTCGAACATGCCACTTTGATGAAGGAGAAAATACCCTCAAAATGTTTCAATTTGGACAGAACTTGGCTATTAGGCATACAAGGACATGTTCTATCGTCACCCAAAGTGATTTTGCGATTTATCGATTTTTCATTTCAGATCAGTTTTTCGGTAATAACTTTCACGAATGGCCGAAGGCACAAACTAAATTCACAGAGAATGTGTAGTTTGTGATTACGCATCGATTGAATATCTAATGTCAGGGTATTTGGTGGTATACGATGTGCGCCAGTCGAAAAACCGTCCAACGTGTGATTCTCCCCGCTGCAAGCATCTATTCAGAGCAGGGCTGGGATTTTTTGGTTTTGATTTTTTGAATTTTTTGACCAATTCAAAAAAATCAAAATCAAAATTTTTTTTTAATTTTTTCAAAAAAATTTTTGAAAATATTTTACAGAGATAGTTATAAATATTTTACCGAAATTAGTACGAAACACGTCAAATTTGGCGCCTAATTCGAAATAATAATTCGAATTGACCAATTCAGATCTTAGATTTGTGATATGCCTATGACGATCCTATCACTCATCACTCATAGTTGTATGTTTTTATTTTTATTTTTAACATTCAAAAAATATTTTTTGAAATTCAAAAAATAGGTGAAAAAACTTTTTTTGAAATTTTTTGATTCTTAGTTCTTCAGAGATTCATAGTTCTAGTGCTCTAGGGCCTTGAATCCAAGAGTTGCAGGTTCGAATCCATTTCTTGGGAAATTTCTTTTGCTCATTTTTCGAATGTGTAGTTTGTTTAGGGGTATTTCGGTGGTATACGATGTGCGCCAGCCGAAAAACCTTAAAAAGGGGCGATTTCACGTGCCTCAAAATCATCAAAACACGTTTATAGGCCCTTAACATGTCTCAAATCTTTTTTAGTAGTTGTGAAAAATGAGCAAAAGAAATTTCCCAAGAAATGGATTCGAACCTGCAACTCTTGGATTCAAGGCCCTAGAGCACTAGAACTCTGAATAGATGCTTGCAGCGGGGAGAATCACAAGTTGCGACGGTTTTTCGACTGGCGCACATCGTATACCACCAAATACCCTGACATTAGATATTCAATCGATGCGTAATCACAAACTACACATTCTCTGTGAATTTAGTTTGTGCCTTCGGCCATTTGTGAAAGTTATTACGGAAAAACTACTCAGAAATGAAAAATCGATAAATCGCAAAAAATAAAAAAAAGGGTGATGATAGAACATGTCCTTGTATGCCTAAAAGCCAAGTTCTGTCCAAATTGAAACATTTTGAGGGTATTTTCTTCTAGGGACCACCATCAATTTCTCCGAAAAAATCTCAGGAGCTATTGACGACGTGAAATCGATAGCCATAGAGTGCAGAATTATACCCTAAAAGAAATTAAAAAATTAAATATAAAAATAACTGAGATAATTAATAACAAATGAAACCCCGCCCACTCGAAAAAAAGAGACGACCAGAGCCAGCAAATTGCCCCATTCCCCGGCTCCGGCGCGTCAACTGACTCCGGTCGGGGCATGCTAATTTCCGGATGTTTCTCATATTTTACTATTTTAACATTATATAATCGATTCAAATCAATCTTCATTTTATCGCTATAGCGTTTAGTATGTGTACATGGAGAAATTATTTCGCCTATATCGAAATAAGTAAGAATAATATTACGTTAGCTAATAAGTCAAACTTCTAGAATCGAATTTCGAAGGTCTGACAGCCGCAGAATCTCACCATTTTCACATGAGAGTTGGGTCAGGTGGTCTAGTTCTCTATTCAAAAGAAATTAGGAGCGGCCATCAAGAACTACGGTCAGCGTGGGTTACGGTAGCACGGGTATATCAGTGTACAGAAAGTTTGGACGCAAATTTCGAAGGTCTGACAGCCGCAGAATCTCACCATTTTCACATGAGAGTTGCAAAGGAAGGTCTAGTATTATATTCAAAAGAGATTAGGCGCGGCCAGTAAGAACGGAAGCTGTAATAAGGAGCACTAACCCAGCAATGATGCACATCAGAGTGCACGAGCATAGAGGCTATTGTGAGCCTGGAACTCTAACCTCCTATGTAGTGTATTGGTAAGTATTCAGTTCTTCAATCTGAAGGTCGATGGTTCGATCCCTCTCCTTAGCATCCTTATTGCAAATTTTCTTCCATAACTTCCCCTTCTAGTGCGCAATGAGTCGCGCGAAGGTGCACGATAATTTCGGGTAAACGCGGGCTCTGAATTACGGCTCTCCAGGATGGTGGTCCCTAATTTTCTTCTTCATCAAAGTGGCATTCTCGAATTTTTGCAGCAGCCTGCTGCAGCCGAGAAAATTGCCCATTCTCTCGTATAGCCGTTTTCCGATAGGGCAGATTAGGTACTTTCAAAATGTGAAGAAAGCTGCTACATCATTTTTCGCAATGTACCTCAGATAATACGATTTGTCCTGAGCCTTACATGAGAGGCGTGATATTTCACACCCACGTTACATACCATTCGATAGAGCATCAAAAGTTATGTATAAATCTATGTTTTCGTGAAGATTGCTTAATCGGTGTTAGAGAAAAAATAAACCGATATTTTTGAAAATCGAAAGGATTCGATAATTTCTTTCCCTATTTTCCCATGATTTGCGGGTCCTGAAAAATTGGCACAATATGTAAAAAAAGGATGACGAATCCAATAAAAATGATCCCGAATTTCAATTCGGTTCCTCCCATAGTGATAATGAACAAATACTACCACCCAATCGGACACACTCACATCGTATGTTCGAATTCGCCTGCCTACATGAAATTTTTTCAGTCACCAAATGATCTTTTCTTTATCCCCAATCAACTTTGAAACATCTTCTGATGTATTAGTAATAGTTTCACTATGTCCTTGATTCATTAAATAATGTTCTATATCCACAATACAACATTTACGTTCACCGAATTTGTTCACCATTCATAATCATATCATTGCATTAGTCGACCTTTGCGACGTGTCTACCAATTTTTTTGGTACGTCGTACCAATGACCCGGGGTTCGTGGTCAAAATCGATATTTTCGATTATCGATTGGTCAACCCTACCTATAGTGGGATGGTACCGTATAGTCTACAGTATCTCAAAATTGATAATCAGGGTTACTGTAGCTTTCGCTGCGGGACCACTGTATTACTAAGTTGCGCCAATCGAGTGGGTATTGCCTGCATCAGTTGGCATTCGGTACGGCATTGCTCGAAAGGTCTGCTGTACCTCGGCTACGGTACCCCTTGATGTTATAGCGCTGCTTAAAGAACACGATTTTTTTATTGTGTCAAAGTTGTATTTTTTCTCGAAAATTATAAATTCCTTGCGCGTGCATGTGCAACATTGAGATCAAATTTTATGCAACTATGTTCAATTTATTTTTCTTTTCAACTTTGTTAAATGGTTTACAGCAGCGAAAGCTACGAATGCCGACGTACAGTATACCTTTCGTTCAATGCCGCGCCGAGTGTCAACTCATTCAAGCAATACCCACTCGATTGGCGAAACATAGTAAAACAGTGGTCCTGCAGCGAAAGCTACAGTAACCCTGATTATCAATTTTGAGATACTGTAGACTATACGGTACCATCCCACTATAGGTTGGGTTGACCAATCGATAATCGAAAATATCGATTTTGACCACGAACCCCGGGTCATTGGTACGACGTACCAAAACAAATTGATAGGCACGTCGCAAAGGTCGACTAATGCAATGATATGATTATGAATGGTGAACAAATTCGGTGAACGTAAATGTTGTATTGTGGATATAGAACATTATTTAATGAAACAAGGACATAGTGAAACTATTCCTAATACATCAGGAGATGTTTCAAAGTTGATTGGGGATAAAGAAAACATCACTTGGTGACTGAAAAAAATCGGCAAAAATTTCATGTATGCAGGCGGATTCGAACCTACGATGAGAGTGTGTCCGATCGGGTGGTAGTATTTGTTCATTATCACTATGGGAAGCACTGAGATGAAATTCGGGATAATTTTTATTTGATTCGTCATTTTTTTTACATATTGTGCCAATTTTTCAGGACCCGCAAATCATGGGAAAATAGTGAAAGAAATTATCGAATCCTTTCGATTTTCAAAAATATCGTTTTATTTTTTCTCTAACACCAATTAAGTAATCTTCACGAAAACATAGATTTATACATAACTTTTGATGCTCTATCGAATGGTATGTAACATGGGTGTGAAATATCACGTTGAAATTTTCGATTTTGGTAGGTCAAAAATCGATAATTGGGGCCAATTTTTTTTGGCTGAAGTGTATCCCACCCCTAGGGACTCTAACCACCAAGCATGAACTTCGTACGGCCATTTTGAGTCCCTGTGCCATCCCTCACTGCGCTGTTACGGAGAAAGCGATCTAAATCTCTATTGGAGGGTGCTAATGAGCCTATTTAACGGTAAGATCAAATCAATAAAGACATACGAGTATTTATATAATAAAATGTACATTCTTCATGATAATGCACCATGACAAACTTGCGGTGTATGCACCACAATGTGAACATGAGGAACCACATATAACGAACTCTGCATTGGGCTTGCGAGGTATTCAATAATGCCACAAACATATCATGATAAATAAGCGATTGTCAGGGCAGAACAACATTTATATCTCACTCAACGCAACAAGTGTTCAACAAGAAACGATAAAACATGTAACCATACGAATAATGAGGATCAAGTTATCTCGTATTAACCTAAAAGATTATTCTCCATGACTTCTCGTGATCACTCAGAGGGGAAGGAGAATTCATTTCGGGATCGAGTGAGATATACGATGGCATTCCTCCCTCGCCTCCCTCACATGAAAACTCTCCGTCGCCGTACTGCAATTACAATAGTCTCCATACAACAAACAAATTTAAGTTATTCTTAACAATATTTAAATCGTAAAAGACTCCATGTGAGACCTGCGTGCGATATTCCAGGAGAAAGACATAAATAGGGACAGAGGTGATATTCAAAATAATGCGGTGTTAGTTTATTGGAAAATAAAATGGAAAAAGGAAAAAGAGTGCTAGGTGCACACCGATGAATGAAATAAATTACAAGATCATTCGATAGCTTATTCTACCGCATTTCGACTATCAACTTCGATTTTACAAATTAAGTCTAATTAATAGTGAAAAAATGCTTGAAAAGAGAGTGTTTGTGCGACGCCAATGGTTTCAAGTGGAGCAGCGACTGGGTCAGGTTTGTGATTGATGAATCGCAAACGGAAAATTGGTTCTTTCGTTATGAACCGTTGTCTTTTGTTTTCTACATCCAGTTCGCAACAATTAATCCAATTCTCAATCCAACAGCAGTGATAAGTTTTCGAAATAAACCACCGAAATACCAGAAAAGTAGTTGTGAAATTTACAACAGAGGTATACGGTATTTCGAGCCCAACGGCGTCGCAGTTAGTGCTGCATTATCGAGAAGATTCGTTGCGAATTAGCGAAAATCATTTATGATGTCACAAAAAAACGTATTGTTTTGCCCTGAGGCGCTGAAGAGTTTTTGGACGTCCTGAATGGCACAGTTGTAACCACCACCCGACGCACTACATCATAGCCTTGTCAGTCTCATATTGAAAATTTCGCAAACTGCCAAGCATACCACTCATACCAGTCGACACACTCTGAAAGTCTCTCATATACCATCAACTCTAGCATTCACTTTATCTTTTTCGCAGTACTGTCAGATTGTCTCACTCAGGACTGTAGTGTTATGAAATCATGACTTTCGAACAATTGCGAATAAACCAATTTACCCATTTTTCATTTTTGACTAGTTCTGACCAAGGCGAGCAAATCGAACCGAATTTTCAACTGATCCAAATTCATCCCAAGGAGTTCCGAGAGGTCATATCATATGTGGGCAGGGGGTACAGGTGCACTGTGCAAATGAGGGTTGGGGCTATCGGGAGTACCGTGCAAAACTCAGAATAGTAAAAAATCGAGGAGGAAAATTATTCAAATTTTCGGAGTACCCCACAATGAACTATATTTTTTGGGGTTTGGGGGCTCTCTCTCTCTCTCTTATCCTCATACATGTCGAGCTCTGTAGGAAAGGGGCGTGGCTGCACGGTGCCCCCCACATAAACCATACATGGGTGGTCGAAAAGGGGTGGGGGGCACCGTGCACCCCTGTAAGGGGGTCATGGTCCAAAAATGGGTTGGGGGTTGGTCTCACCAAAAGTCAAGTGACCTACTGTAGCATACCTGTGGTGGTCCCGAAACGACAACAGACTACCGTAATCAGGTCTACCGTAATCCGGAAATACGAAATTGAGAATTTGGACTGGCTATAAGTCGCATGAGGTAGGCCTCGAGTAGTAATTAATCGGACGGTATATGGTGGTCTCGGCACGACATTGCCGAAACCGTAACCGTCTACAGTATGCTGAAATTTCAAATTGGGCCAATCGACTCGGAATTTTTACAGGAGGTGGACCTGGGGTAGCCATTGCTTGGAGGACTTACCGTTTCTTCCCTACCGTACCCAGGGCTACTGTAGCGGGGTCACAGTATGCTGAAAATACAAATTGATCAAATCGGCTCGGGATCTTGACAGGAGGTGGACCTCGAATGGCCATTGCTCGTCCTGTAGGTAAGTCCTCCAAGCAATGGCTACCCCAGGTCCACCTCCTGTAAAAATCCCGAGTCGATTGGCCCAATTTGAAATTTCAGAATACTGTAGACGGTTACGGTATCGGCAATGTCGTGCCGAGACCACCATATACCGTCCGATATCCCGAGCCGATTTGATAAAAAAAATTGATCAAATCGGCTCGGGATTTTTACAGGAGGTGGACCTCGAATGGCCATTGCTCGTCCTGTAAAAATGCCGAGCCGATTTGATCAATTTGTATTTTCAGCATACTGTAACCCCGCTACAGCAGCCCTGGGTACAGTAGGGAAGAAACGGTAAGTCCTCCAAGCAGTGGCTACCCCAGGTCCACCTCCTGTAAAAATCCCGAGTTGATTGGCCCAATTTGAAATTTCAGCATACTGTAGACGGTTACGGTATCGGCAATGTCGTGCCGAGACCACCATATACCGTCCGATTAATTACTACTCGAGGCCTACCTCATGCGACTTACAGCCGGTCCAAATTCTCAATTTCGTATTTCCGGATTACGGTAGACCTGGTTACGGTAGTCTGTTGTCGTTGCGGGACCACCACAGGTATGCTACAGTAGGTCACTTGACTTTTGGTGAGACCAACCCCTAACCCATTTTTGGACCATGACCCCCTTACAGGGGTGCACGGTGCCCCCCACCCCTTTTCGACCACCCATGTATACATGCTTTTTGTGGGGGGGGGGGGGGCACCGTGCAGAAGTTGAATAAACTCTTCAATCAAAAAATATTGTGCTTTTAAACCCGCAATCGCACGTCTTTCGACGTTCAACTGCCTATCAACTTAATATATAATTAACTTAATATAATTAACTTAACTTAATATAATTAACTTAACTTAATATAATCAACTTAACTTAATATAATTAACTTAATATATTATTAATTTTTTCGAAATTTCCTATTCTCTGCATTGCTGTTTATCCATTTTTATGAAAATAATTGCAAAAATTAGAACCTAAAGAAAGTTATCATCCTTTTAAAAGTAGTGTTCGCGAATTAGTAAAGTGGGCGGCGCCAAGAGCGGGCGACGCGCGCTTCCTAGGAGTGCTGACAACGAGCCGTGCGTGGTCGGGATTCGAACCCCTGTAAATCGGGTAGAGAAGAAACTGACATAAAGCGTGAATATCTCAAAAAAGGAAAGAAATTTAGTTATTGAAATATGCCACCAGTAGCGCCTTGACGAGAGGAATCCATTTCCGCAATAAAAAAAACTTGCCTTTTTCATTCCTTCAATCTGTCTTTTTCATTCCTTCATACTGTAACCTTTCGAAAAGTATACGGTAATGTAGTTTTTTCCCGATTTTCTCATGACTGAGAAGAGCGATCGAGCCGAAAATGGAGCTTCCTTTTCATGCTCTATCGATTAGTGTAAGTCGATGGCTAAAATATGAGATTCAATTTTTAAGATCTGAGCATCCCAAAGTTGGATATCCGACCCAAAAATTTGGCTGAAGTGTCTCCCACCCATAGGGAACGTAACCTGAAACCCCGAAGTTACGGAGAAACTTTCCGTGGATTCCCGGTAACATTAATCGATACATGAAACATTCATTGAGTCATATCACGACACAATCCTGGTAGTACTGTACTTTTAGTATGCAGAAGTGTCACGGCTTTGCAGTCCCTAGACATATTGCCGAAACAAATGCGGGAGGCTGAAAAGAGTGCGCCCTCAGTACACTGAAAGGCTACGTTCAGTATAATAAAATAACACTCATGGAAAAAAAAAACCTCATCCAGTAATTTTCAAGGTTGCCTAAATTTTGCTGATTTCGCAACACTTCCCTTGTCGTTTCGCAATCATGACCCTCTCGCTCGAGGGGGTTCCCGAATGTAGGCAACGTGAGATACACTGACCATCCATACGGGGTAAATGAACATCAAATTTCAATATGCGGTCACTGTTCCGGTCCATGTCGTCGTAATAGTTTCGAGAATTCAATTTTTTTCTAGAATAAAGTCTACATTTTACTTTTTTTCTTCATTTCTTATGAACCGTTTTCAATTTTTTTTCCTAAGGAATTTTCAGTGTTCTTCAATTGACGTGATGAATCGATTTTTCATATACCAACTTTTAACCAGCTGTTTTTGAGGTTTTGACGCATCGGCATTACTCGAAGATACGTCCGATTGGTGTAGATGTGGTACTCTATGATGTTGAAACGACTCACAATATGTGAAAATGGTCCAGTAAGAAGGTGAGGGAGAATAGTGGTAGGCCATATGAGAGGACGAAGACGATTCAGAGTTGACTCGAGTCTATCGAGACATCCGGAGAGTGAATAGAATGAAGAAAAGAGACGAATGGATATGAGCGAAGGCATCAAAGTTACCGCTTCCTCTCAAATACAATTAATAACTTTTAAATTTGGAAGAACATGGCCCATCGAATTTCCTCCCATAGTAGCCAACTATTTTAACAATTTCAGAAAGCCTCTCGCTTACATGTCTTTAACATGAAATTGGTCGTTATGTGCGGGATTGTTTTACTAAAAAAGCGTAGTATAGAATGGAAAATGAATGAACTGACCGAGCATCTGCCTCATGGATTTCCAGTGGGAATGACAAGCTATGAGAATAGCCGCATCTTCCCATTCTCCGCCCTCTTTCAAACTTTGCTTCTTCTTTTCCACTTTCTTCGTTCTTCTACTTATCGTGGAAGCACGGGAGGAACGAGAGGATCGTGAAGTGGCCACACTACTCTCAAATGTACAACTTCCCATTGCATGAATACCGACCCGCTGAGGAACAACTTTCAAAAACATAGCTTAGATTTCGATCAAACTTTTATGTAGAAGTACCTTGTGTACGAGAATTCCATTAATCCGGGTCCCAGATCGCAGAACCGGCTTTTAGGAAATTCTCGGCTCTATAGCAGGAATTGACGAAACTTCCTTCAAAATGAAGGTAGAAGGCTGTAAAAGATCTCAAAATGATCGGAAAAATATGCTGAACATTTAACTTGTTACCGACATCCACGTAAGAAAGAATCTGAAAATCAAAAAAGTTAAATTTAATTTCGAAAAAAATGTGTATATATATATACATATATTGAGAGAAGTTACAAAAATGCTATACCTTTTATGAAAGAGAAAATCAATACGTGTTAGAGAAAAAAATAAAAATGATAATAAAGGTACTCCTTTGTACTCAAAAAATCGGGTTGGAGAAGAAAACACTGCGATTTTTCAAAAACGAAATTTTTTGTTTAGCACACTTGTCCACTCTAAAATCAAGAATCTACTTTCTATATTGTTCAGAACAATAAAATGTTATATTCTGAGAAAAGAAAAAAAAGAAAAAGATAATATCATCTAAAAAATTTCGACTTCAACCAGATTTTTCAACTTTTGAGAACAAATGGGTACCTTTTTCATCATTTTTATTTTTTTCTCTAACTCGTATTGACTTTCTCTTTAATGAAATGTATAGCATTTTTGTAACTTCTCTCAATATAGATATACAAATTTTTTTCGAAATTAAATTTTACTTTTTTTGGTTTTAATTTTTTCAGATTCTTTCTTACGTGGATGTCGGTAACAAGTTAAATGTTTAGCATATTCTTCCGATCATTTGGAGAACTTGTACAGCCTTCTCCCCTCATTTTGAAGGAAGTTACGTCAATTCCGGTTATAGAGCCGTGAATTTCCTAAAAGCCGGTTCTGGGACCTGGGACCCGGATAAATCATCACCCAAGGTACTTCTACGTAAAAGTTTGATCGAAATCAAAAATATGTTTTTGAAAGTTGTTCCCGGCTTCATGCAATCTCTGGTGATACCTGTATAATTCGCTGAAATGTTAGTTTCATGACTTTGTATGAACTACCATGCCGTTTTCGTAGGAGTATGGCAAAAGTAATCACACTAGCTGAGGGTGATCTGTTCTTGCCCCACGCTATGAATAGCAAGCATAGCTACTAGGGTTCTCTTGTTGGAAAAATTAGGCTATTGGAAATGGTTTCATTCTCACCTAATTTCCAATAACCCTCATTAATGGAGCGGTGGACTACTGGAAATAGTCTGTTATTGGAATTCCAATAAGAAATGGAATTCCAACTAGCGGGGTGCGTGGAGGTTAGGCGCACTACGTTTTCAAAGTACGGTCCAGGGGGGCTTCGGTCGCCGGGTACAGTTCGGTCCAGGGGGACTTCAGTTTTTTCTTCGTCTTCAGTCACTTCGTGGCGTAGTGGCAACTTTTTACCTGAACCACCTGACCCAAGGAACTTTGGTTGCCCCAGCGAACTTTTTACTGTAGATTACGCTAGAAATTATTGATTTATTGATTTTCGTGTTTTGACAAAAACCATGTATCTGACCCAAGGAACTTTGGTTGCCCCAGCGAACTTTTTACTGTAGATTACGCTAGAAATTATTGATTTATTGATTTTCGTGTTTTGACAAAAACCATGTATCTGACCCAAGGAAATTTGGTTGCCCCAGCGAACTTTTTACTGTAGATTACGCTAGCAATTATTGATTTATTGATTTTCGTGTTTTTGACAAAAGTCATGTATCTGACCCAAGGAACTTTGGTTGCCCCAGGGAACTTTTTACTGTAGATTACGGTAGCAATTATTGATTTATTGATTTTCGTGTTTTTGACAAAAAATCATGAATCTGACCCAACGAACTTTGGTTGCCCCAGCAAACTTTGTACCGTAGTTTGCACGGACTGACGAGCAGACTCACTCACTCACTCACTCACTCACAGACAGACAGGGCTTGTCGTTTTAGGTTAAGTAGTAATAACAGAAATGGCCTCCAATGATGTACAAATACGTGTTTCCAAGTAGTGATTTCTTGAAAAACTTCATGGCTCAGTACAGAGCATGAATACTTATACAAATATTGTATTTTCGTGAAGCAGACAATGATTTTCTTTCAATCACTCCCTTCCCACAACTCTCGTAGAAACGCGGTTGTCGATTGTATCAATACTCTGGCTCTTAGCTATGAAGTTACAGCTTTACAGTATCCATCACCATGCGCGTGAAACCATTTGAATTTTTTTAAACCAGCAAAAGAAATTGCACACAATCGGATTCGAACCAGAAACATTTAGAGGAGAAAGCAACATCTAAACCGACTGAGCCACGATAGACATGTGAAGCACACTCGAGAGATGAGTGGACTACGCAGATGAAATGCGCAATTGTTTTGCTTTTTTGTGAATCAGATCGTGGACATGTTGCCACTCTAATAGGGACTGCCTTTTAGAAAAGAGCATGTTCTGCATTAGGCTAAATGCAACGAAAATGGAAGAAGATTTTCAAGTGGTATTTGTTCTCTCAACATTGCTGATGAACTATCTAGATATTAGTCATAAACAAGGTTTGACAAATCCAGAGGTTCTGGACCACTAGTCATAATGATTAGAACACGGTAGAGTAGTAATACTGCTAAAGTCACAAAGATTGAAGCCGGAAACAGGGCTTTTTCTTATTGGAATTCCAATAAGAAATGGAATTCCATTTCCATTGACCGCACAACGCGCCTTATTGGAACTAATGGAAACAATGGCGGCCTTTGTTTGTTCACCCTTTTTGGAATTCTGGAATCATTTCCAACAAGGGAACCCTAATAGCTATTCATCTTCATAATTATCCGTTTTCACTTATCTGGCTTGTTTGCGCGCCGATAATTTAATTTTTGTAAAAATACTTATAAATAAATAAACAACCGTTCAAGGAGCAGGCTAGTTCGACTGCAGCATGCTTCAGATTTAGCAGTTAAACAATATTGGGTTCCTACTGCTCTCATAGTGCTAAACATGACAGTCAACTAGCGGAGTGTGTGGAGGTTAAGCGCACTACGTTTTCAAAGTTCGTTCCAGGGGGACTACGGTCGCCGGGTACGGTTCGGTTCAGGGGGACATGGGTCGCCGAGTACAGTTCGGTCCAGGGGGGGAATTCGGTCGCCGAGTACAGTTTGGTCCACAGGGAATTCGGTTGCCGGGAGCACATTTAGTCGAGGCACACGCTGGGGAAAAGTAAATCGCTACAAAGAGTACTGGCTATTTCCGTTGCAAAAGACTCGTGAGGCTGAGAGCGATCAAAAAAAGTTGCCACTGCGCCACTTCGTGGCTCCGTAGCAACTTTTTTTCTCGATCGCTCTTAGCCTCACGAGCCTTTCTCAATGGAAACGCAGGATACCGTGTGTTGATTTCCCTGACGTGTTCGAACATGTTTGTGACATCGCAAAACACTTCCCCCGTGATTCCCTAAACTCACCCGGTGCGTTTGCCAGATTTTCGAAAATTTCGTTAAAACACGTTGAAACGTGTTCGGACACGTTTGAACACGTTCGTGGCATCG
Source organism: Pristionchus fissidentatus (assembly GCA_036245785.1). NCBI lineage: Eukaryota > Metazoa > Nematoda > Chromadorea > Rhabditida > Neodiplogasteridae > Pristionchus > Pristionchus fissidentatus. The sequence goes on along the minus strand of BTSY01000005.1, from coordinate 23,119,399 downwards.
CAAAACGTTTTTCTCGTGATTTCCTACACTCTCCGGATCGTTCAGTAGATTTTCGAAAATTTCGTTAAAACGTGTTCTGACACGAGGTGCATACAAAGTTGGTCCGGGAAAAGGTCACGTTACTACGATAATGCGCCGCCAATGCCGTAGTAATTACACGTTGCGTTTAACGCAAAGCGCAAATTACGTACGTGGCATGTTGCCAAGTTTCGTAGCAACGCAAAAAAGACTGAGTAGCAAGCGATTTTGCATGTCGCACCGTATCGCTGTTCAGTTTGCGATAGTGTTAAGCCTGCGGACCGTCGCTGTTCATTTTTCTTGTTCGGGGGAGGGGTTTTAAGCCCCGTGAACACGTTTGTCACATCGCAGACAACCGCGGCTCAGTATGAACCATTCATAAGCGCTGCGGCTGAGTCACGGGTTTGCAATTAAATTTCAAAAATCAGTTATTCCACTTCTAATTTATTTCACTGGGTTTTCCAGGGCCACCGATTTACTGAAATCACATTATATTCGCACAAAATGACGAACAAAGGGAGTTATTGGAAGTCGGTCCATATCGGATATGACAGTTCATACGGGTCAGATTCTATGTACGTTGAGAACTTCATGTAGATCTTTCAACCAATTAGAACATTCGTCTGGTTGCTATTTTATCACTATAATTAGCAGATAGCCTCAAACTCGTTGAAAGATCGAAAGAAACAAGCAAATTGAGTATAATTAAAGAGAAAATCGCCTTATACTAAAATCGCCTTATACCTTTGAAGAAATTGAGCGACATTGAAAACTGACTTATTTAATTTATGTTCATAATCGCGTCAGGTCCCGCCTGGAATTCCCTTTCCTTTTTCAGTTCTCGATAGAGTTTTTCAACTCTGCATTTCTCCTGTTTTGTCTCTGCTGTGGCAGAACAATTTTCCCGTGATTTCCTAGTGTTCCCGGATGTTTTGGTAAAAGTTCGAAAATTTCGTAAAAACACGTTAAAACGTGTTCTGACTCGTTTGAACACGTTTGTGACATCGCAAAATGCTTTTCCCGTGATTCCCTACACTCCCCGGTGCGTTTGGCAGAATTTCGAAAATTTCGTTAAAACACGTTAAAACGTGTTCTGAAACGTTTGGACACGTTTGTGACATCGCGGAACACTTTTCCCGTGATTTGCTAGGGATCCCGGATGTTTTGGTCAAATTTCGAAAATTTCGTAAAAACACGTTAAAACGTGTTCTGACATGTTCAAACACGTTTCAGGTTTCTTGAAAGCATGTTTGCTGTCCATTGCCGTGCAGCGAAAAATGCGGCAAGAGGTTAGCCCGCGGCTGGGTTCGAACCTGCGTCGGTCGGATTTGATTGTCGCACCCTTTAACCTCTTTGCCATGAATAAGTTGGTATTTTTATTTTTTTGAATTTTTTGAAATTAAATTTTTTGTGGATGCGGTCACTATGGCGAAGGAAGTGTGTCGATAGGTTGCGCCGTTTTCGAGATATTCGGTAGTGGCGCACATACGCACGGACAGACTCACTCACTCACAGACAGGGCTTGTCGTTTTAGGTTAAGTAGTAACCTGCACCATAAAAATTGGTATAATCCAGAATCCCAAAGCAACAAATTTAATTAAAGTTATGGAGCTCCAATGAATCATCGAGTCAAAGGCTCACATGGACATCTATAATTGCATAGACATAAGCAATATTTGGTATAAAATCAAGAGCGATCGCACATTCATAAATAAAGTTATGAAGATTCGAAGTCTGTCAAAGAACTTTTGCCCCACCCTGTACACTTCAAACGATAGAATTGTATAACCCTCCATGTGCCCGCGGCGAAAGCTAAGCGATGGGTACGGTGCCCGAGCTACAGTATACCTTTCGAACAATTTCGTACCGAATACCATCTCATACAAGCAATCCCGGCTCATTTGGCGCAACTTCGTAAAATGGTGATCCCGCAGCGAAAGGTACAGTAACCCAGATTATCGATTTTGAGTTACTGTAGATCATACGGTACCATCCCACTATAGGTTGGGTTGATCAATCGATAATCGAAAATATCGATTTTGACCATGAACATGGGTGGGAAGTGCCCACCAAAAAAAGTTGGTGGGCACTTCCCAATGTGCCGACCGTGGGAGGGTATGTTTGCAGCTTAGGCCTTTTTAATGTTTCTATAATAGTAACTCAGAAGGATATAACAGCTACCTCACCTACAGAGTAGTACACCGTTGTTTCCAACTATATAAAATTCATTGTTTCGGTAACATTCGACTGATTAACTAGCATATGATTACTGTAGCATCGTTATCATATGAGAGGAATCGGGAGAGAATCGAGCATTTTTGGGATTCCAGGTCACTTGGAAAAATCATGATTTTTAAATTTCCTGAAAATTTTAGGCAAAGTACTACAAAGTCTCCTCTATCGAATAGCGTTGCCAGAATTCTTTTAAAAATTTTAGTATTGGAGTGAAACACAAACAAACCTGGTATGTTTGGCATTTTTTTCCAAACTTGCATAATCATAACTTCCTTCAAAATAAAGGTACAGATTAGCAGTTTGGTTTAGTAGATAGAGACAACAGTTGGCTACAAACTACAACCAACGTTTTCATTCCTGCTTCATGCAGCGATGCGGGGTGGTCGCTTTTGTAAATAATGTTATTATTTTCTCAAAAGTTAAAAAGAAGAACCCCCTCCTAGTACGTTATTGTGGTATGTGTGGCACCTATTCCAGCCAGAATATGAAATGCCGAAGAGGATGTATTGTAAAGAAGCGCGCAAAAATGTGAAATATGGTTAAAATTTTTCATCGTAAAGTGGGGTCGATAAGTCTCATTTGGGGACTAATCCAATGAAAACGAACTAAAAATAATATTTAAGTTGATTAAAATACATTTTATTAGGTCGTTTTTCGATTAAAAATTTTTGAAAAATTTAAAATCTGAATTTTGATTATATTTAATGTTCTCTGGTTCGAAGTTCTAGTTACTTGCAGGTATCTTAGTATTGTCGAATATAAATTGTAAAATGCGTATTTGTCTATATTACACTCTGTGATCATTTTTACCGAATTTTTCATTCGAGATAATTAACAATGTTAGTCATAAATTCAAATGCCACAATGTGCCTCGACACTTCATCAACGGTTTCTTCAGGAGATATGCAACATTCTTCCTTTTGAAAGAGAGTTGCTATCTATTCGTAGAAAGAAGTTATACCGTCTAGAAAACCGTGCGTTTGACGAACTACGGGGTCCGAACCTGGCCGAGAGAACGTGCTGAAGTGAGAGAGTGCTAGAGAAGGCAGATCGCGCGTAGTTCGTCAAACGCACGGTTTTCTAGACGGTATAACTTCTTTCTACGAATAGATAGCAACTCTCTTTCAAAAGGAAGAATGTTGCATATCTCCTGAAGAAACCGTTGATGAAGTGTCGAGGCACATTGTGGCATTTGAATTTATGAATAACATTTTTTATTATTTCGAATGAAAAATTCGGTAAAAATGATCACAGAGTATAATATGAAAACGTATAATAACAAATACGCATTTTACAATTTATATTCGACAATACTAAGATACCTGCAAGTAACTAGAACTTCGAACCAGAGAAAATTAAATATAATCAAAATTCAAATTTTAAATTTTTCAAAAATTTTTAATCGAAAAACGACCTAATAAAATGTATTTTAATCAACTTAAATATTATTTTTAGTTCGTTTTCATTGGATTAAACCCCAAATGAGACTTATCGACTCCAATTTACGATGAAAAATTTTAACCATATTTCACATTTTGCGCGCTTCTTTACAATACATCCTCTCCGGCATTTCATATTCTGGCTGGAATAAGTGCCCACACATACCACAATAACGTGCTAGGAGGGGGTTCTTCTTTTTAACTTTTGAGAAAATAATAACATTGTTTACAAAAGCGACCACCCCGCATCGCTGCATGAAGCGGGAATGAAAACGTTGGTTGTAGTTTGTAGCCAACTGTTGTCTCTATCTACTAAACCAAACCGCTAATCTGTACCTTTATTTCGAAGGAAGTTATGATTTTTTAAATTTTGCAAGTTTGGAAAAAAACGACAAACATACCAGGTTTGTTTGTGTTTCACTCCAATACTAATTTTTTTTTAAATCTCGCAACGCTATTCGATAGAGGAGACTTTGTAGTACTTTGCATAAAATTTTCAGGAAATTTAAAAATCATGATTTTTCCAAGTGACACTCCATCCTCGAGTTTCTCCCGATTCCTCTCATATGATACTACCCCTCCCTTGTCGCTCCACAATGTATCTCTTGTTTGCCGACACTCATTAGACACCTCTTGACGTTCAAATTGATTAGAACATAACAAGATAAATATATTATTATAATCAGATTATCATTTTCGATATTTCATGAGAATCGAAGATAAATGTTCTATATTTCCCAGTGTTCTAATTTATTCCCCCCTCCCTTTAAATTAGATGGGGATGCCTAACCTCCGAGAATGCGTCACATCTCTCCATATCCTTCAATCCAATTTCTCCACTGGTCATTCTGCCCATAATCTCTCTCTTTTTTTCTCTGACAATATGCAGTCGAGCACTTAATCTGAAAAAGATATAATTAATGTCCATGGTACTAATAACAATGCGTGTTAAAGCAGGAGACCGAACCCCAAAATGTTGACTACTTCATTTTTATATCATGCACGATCTTTTCCGAAGCTAAAAATGATGATGATTGGATTACCCCCAACTTGTGTCCTCAAGTTCAAAACGAACTCCTGGTAATCTCTAATGAAAAATGAAAAGTAGCTTGCTCTATTGAAAAAAAATGTGCGTGTCCTCTCTCTAACAAGACGCACGCTTCCTCTTCTCCCCTCCCGAAAATCGACAAAAAGGCACATGAGGTTTTAACGAAGAATTTAACTGGCCTTATAATTTCTTCGACCTTCTCATTAACTTCCTTCTCCATCTCTTCACTTCTCCTGTGGAGAATCTCCCTTCCTCGATTGACCTTCTCTTCGTTAAGCGTCTCTCCTTCTTCCACCTCTCTAACTATCCCCTTCCAGTCTCTAGCTTTCTCCTTGATTTCTATTCTTTCTCCAAAATCACACGCCTAAAATCCGTACATTGATCTTCATAATACGTATTCTTCTTCACTCACCATCTCATTCATTAGTCTGGCTACAGTATCCCACTTGGACGCCGCTATTAATTTATTTTTCCACTCCTCTTTCTTCAATTTCTTCTCATCATCACTGAGAAGACTTCTTTCAAGTGTCTTCAACCATTCGTCGACCTGCATACCAACCAATAAGTCTACTCAAAAATCGACTCCCAGAAAATCGGTACATGGATTTGGACCATCTATCCACAATTGCAAGTATGGAAATAAATTTAAAAAATACAAGGGATTACCGCAAAGTGGATATGGAGCTTCCGAATGAGACCTAGTGGGAGGATTACTTTTATAAAAGTAATAAATAATCGATGATTTAAAACTGCTAAAGAGATCTTGTGATATATGCACTCCCTGTGGGGTTGCGGCTATATAGAAAGAAACTGTAGAAAGCAGAGCTACTTCAGCTTACAGAGCTCAACTAGCTTTCTAGCTACTTTATAGCTTATCTCTGCCTTCTAGCTGAAGTAGCTATGCTTTCCGCCAGAAGTAGCTATTCCCTGAGTAACTGAAACAACGTATCAGAATATGTGAATGAATATCTGAGAGGATCGAGATACGGAAAAACTAACCTGTGCTGAAAAGTTGCTCTAAGGGTAAAAATTGACCGTAGAGACCGAAAATCGGCATTAGAAGTTGCATAGATCAAACCCAGTTGACTATGATATACGTTTCACCAAATGTTGAAAGGTGAAATTTTCAACTTTGGTTAAACGCATCCAAACCTCATACATAGCTACATTTTCGGGTAGCTCTCAGAGGGATACTTTTTTGTGTTGAAAACCAATTTGTAACTTATGTGAGAAAAAAGATAAGATTTTTTTGAATTCTCAAATTTCAGATAACCATATCTAGACTTTGCCCAGTACACTTTTAATTATGTTTATTCGATTCTGCGTGCAAAGTTACCATTGGGTGCTTGAAATAATCCAAATCCATCATGCCCACCTTGGTGAAAATAGTCGCTGAACCGCGACGCGACACGCGCCGCGTTCCCCAATATCGTAAATAACTGTTCTAATTTCGACGTCACTTTTTGTTTTTCAATACCTAAACACAATATGTATTAAAACTGACTTGGTAACACGCACAAAAACGAATGATTCTTCAAAGTCCTGAAAATTTTTAAAATTATTTTAACGATTTAAAGTTCCGGGAATCGAACCGAAAATTTTGAATTCGCGCGCAGGACGAATTTGAATCACGTGGTGCGTGGTGCGTCTCCTATATCTGAAAGCTCGGACGCGTTGCAGTCGCGTTGCGCGGTAGAATTTCGGCACTATTTTCCTCTCGATTCTGATGACCAGTTTTGCGCCAATAGACGTCCTACAGAATACAGAGAAAAAGAACTAGAATACAAAAAAGTGACAATGCGTAAAAATAGAGATCACAAATGTGACCGAGCGTCGTACCGTAATTCCGTAAATCACATTTGAATTTTCGCGCTCTTGCCTGAAGGACAAGATTCTCGGCTCAGACTTTCCGCCCTTTCCCACGCCAATATTCGATTCCCGGTAACTATAATTCGGTTCTGAAAAGGCATATCGATCAATGAATATTGCAAAAATGACCTGATACCGAAACTGAATTACACGGACAACATGTTTTGCTGATGCCTACAACACAAAAAATATTTTTACAAAATTTAAAACAATTTTCACTGTCTGCAGGAGTACAGATAGATTATATGAGAAAAAAATACGAAAATATTTTCAGCTATATCAGTGTGCCTCTCTCACTCTTCTCCCCCCCCCCCTCATTCTCTGTATGCGGTTGGGGGTGGAGCGGTCGACTGGGGGATGGGTGCCCCGGTGGTAAGTGTGAGAAAATTCTTTAAATACATCAAAGATATAAATTTTAAAATAATTCTGATGATGAAAAAGACAAGGATGATTAATTGGATTCGATATTTCCCTACTGCATTCGAACTTGCACAGCGGACAAAAAGGGGACTCCCCCAAGGATACCAAGGCAAAACTTTTTTGGAGGGCGGGAAAAAATTGAATGCAAACACAACAATTGAACAGAATAACCCTTTTTTCTGCAGTTTTGAATACCCGCCAATTTATATTATCGAAACTCAAATACGCGCCAATTTATTTAAACGCCCGCCATAAAGTCAGTTTTAATAAATAAGTCCCCCTCCAGTTTTAATAAATATTGTGTTTAGGTATTGAAAAACAAAATTTGACGTCGAAATTAGAACATTTCTTTACGATATTGGGGAACGCGGTGCGTGTCGCGTCGCGGTTTGACGACGATTTCCACCAAGGTGGGCATGACGGATTTGGATTATTTCAAGCAACCAAGGTTGATTTTGCAACATAGTTCAAAATGCAATGTGCAAAGTCTAGATATGGTTATTTGGTATTTGAGAATTTAAAAAAAAACCCTACCTTATTTCTAGCATGAGTTACAAATTGGTTTTCAACGATAAAAATATTCCTCTCAGTGAGAGCTATCCGAAAATAGAGCCATGCATTAGGTTTGGATGCGTTCAACCAAAATTAAAAATATCACTTTTCAACATGTGGTGAAACATATCTCAGTCGGGTTTGATCTATGCAATTTCTAATGTCGATTTTCGGTCTCTACAATGAGTCTAAATGCTTACCCTTAGAGCAATTTTTCAACATATCACGCCTCTCACGAGAGAATCGAGCTGGCGGATCCTATGGGCCAAAAAAAGTGAAATTGAGATTTACATGGATTAAATCATGCCTGGGGATGGCGGACTTCCTCCCAAAGTTTAGGACATCCAGGATCACGGGGATCCGTAGATACTCCAGTTCGGTTCCCCGGGTGTCCAACTTTTACTTCGATTTTCTCGGTTGTGGGTTGTTTTTGTGGAAAATTTTGTTTGAACTGCCCCTGCTAATTTTTGGAGCTCTATTGATCCATGTACTTCATTTATCGAGATATTGAATTTCTAGTGTGCTACACTCAAGCCTATATTTCTCAAAAATGTAGGAAAAGCGTGAGCTCTAATCTCTTGAGCTTGCAGATCTCATCAAGATCTTTCGAATGAGTAGCCTATGGTGAAAATAGCCGGGTATATGTGAGAGTTGTGTACTTTTGAAAGCCCGAGACGATTTGAAGTAAATTTTCTTCACCATTGACCGCGTGGTCTCTGACACGAGTAATGGAATGATCTTGTACTTCGGCCATTTCATCCGTAGGTCCTGCATAAGACCGGTTATCGCTTTTTGAGAAATATTGGCCTGAGTGTACTAGGGTTCCGCAAGTGAGACAATTGGGGAGACTCAGAACAACGGAATTTGTAATGTCTCCTTTATAATCCAGAGACAGAGACGTCTCCCACCATTTACATCTAATTTTGAATGTTTCTGTTAATTGATTAATGAAAAGTGGGAGACGTCTCTCGCCATTTTGCATACATATCAGTGTCGTGAGCTGTTGTATCGGTGGTGAATGAGATCGTGTCGACCGCTCAATCTCGACCTAACGTGAGATGGGATCATTGTTCCCGGTGATTCACGGGAACAATGCGAAAGAAGACGTCTCTCCAATTGTCTCTCTGGAGATTAGCGTCGATGTCTCCGGCGGAGACATCAATAAAGGGATACACTAATCCAATCAATGGCTCGATTTCGAGCTGTCTCACATGCGGAACCCTAGTGTACACTGTAGCGCATTAGAAATTCAGTTTCTCGTTAAATGAAGTGCTAGGATCGATAGAGCTCCAAAAATTAGCCGGGGTGGTTCAGACAAAAATTTTCACAAAAACAACCCACAACCGAGAAAATCGAGCTCAACGTTGGATACCCCGAGATCCAACTCGGTGTAAGGACCTCCAAAATGATAGTGGTGGTTTAAGATTTTGGGAGGTTGTTAGGCATCCCTAATGAGGCATAAACCCAAAGATAATTCAAGTTCACTTTGTTGGCTTCTCCTTGTAGGGCCACCCTTGTACGAATCTCAATCGACTCAGATATTCTATCGCGTGAAATATAGAAGTATTCATTTTTTTCCTGTACGGCTTTTTCGTATTTTTCCGCCCCTTACGCGAAAGCACTGATATGTGTTTTGGTGCTCTAATTTGTTGCTTACATCTGCCATCTTCTCTCTGCACATCATCTCTCGTTGATGGTCACCAATATTTTTTGCAACCAGTGCTCCTTCCCTCCACTTTCCTTCCTTGCAATATTGTGTTAAAGCCACGTCCCCGATCTGTAAGTTAAACTTGTTTCTTCGTTCAGCTCTTTGTAGCTAGGATAGTATAGGAAACGTAAAGGAATACGAGAAACTTACGGTAGTGAAGTGAACGTTTGAATGAAGACCGTCTCCGTATATACGGAGTGCAAGTGAATGAAGAGACCTCTTCTTGAGTAGATCGATTACCTCTTCCATTCTGTCACAATATTCTGTATAGGGTTGACCATTTCCCTTTCGATCTATCCCTCTTTACAACGTGTGGCAAGTAGGTGGTTTAAGATGTCGGAAACAGGTAAGCGATCGGAAACAGTTTTATTTTAACTTCCGCCCCCACGTGACCCTGCTCGGAGGAAACTTTTGCAGGCATCACGCTTATTTTTGTGGAATTTGAAGTAGATCACCACTCACGAAAAAATGGTTCCACATTGCACGGTTATGCACCGGTTCAGGGCCATCGGTCAAAGTGAGTGCCCGAAGAAATGGATTTTTCTGTTCTAGATGTGCCAAAGACTCGTTCTTAGGTCAATGATCACAATTATGAACTAAGACGACTCCCAAAGTAGCAATTTTTTATTCACCCTTTTACTTACTTAATTACTTAGTAGATCTATCCTCAGCGGCGAAGCCGCGTGGATCACAGTTTCTCCAAATGTTTCTATCTCGAACGCGCGTTGTCCAGTGACGGTAGGGCGCTCGATGGGATGACGATCGTCCTGTCTTAGGGCATCTCGGCGTACTCCTCGATCGAATCCCTCCATCTCGCAGGCGGTCTACCTTGTGGACGAGGTTGGGAGGACGGAATTGCTGCGTGACACGGGTAGTCCATCTGTCGTCTTCTCTTCGCAGCACATGGCCCGCCCAACGGTGCTTCGCTCTTGTAATATGGTTGATAGGGCACGATAGAAGAGAGATACGTCGGATATCAGCACGCGACCTATTCTTCTTTATTCTTCTGCTGCACGAAGAGCGTTGTCCCAATCAGTGCTCGTTCCAGGGCTCGGTGGGTCGTCCTGATGAAGGAAACCGTCGTCGTCGTAAGTGGCCACGTCGCAGCAGCGTAGCAGAGGGCGGGAAGAACGTGGGAATGGAAGAGAGATGCTCGAAGCTTCGCGTCTTGCAGCTGGGACGCGAATGTTGGAGAAAGCGGCTCTTTTCCTCCGTAGTAGCTCCCAGTGCACAGATCCGTCACATCGCAGTTCACGATCAAGGCAAACGTACGCGTCCTTGTCCACGAGTTCTTCGCAATCGAATGACATCATATACCAAAAACATATGAGGGCGTTCGCGTAAGAATCGAGCAGATCCGGATAGGTCTGGCACAGTAAAAAGGTCAATTTTTGTGAAACTGTTATTGGAGGTTATCGAGGGTGCTGATGACGATAGGCATGTTCATTTTCCTCATTGAGGTCGCGTTGGCACCAGACGGCGTCGCGTCGAAATAACGTTTTGTGGAATTTCTCAGCCCGAAATAAAGCTAATTTTTTGTCCTTGTCATGTCCGGTGCAGAATTTGATGACGATCACGCCTGTCTAATTCATTTTATTTCATTATTAAAAATAAATTTTAAAAATGCAACTTTTCGTAGAGGCAAAAGGACGCTTGTTCTTGTACACCAATCGGACCGGCGTGACGAGACGATTCCAAATATATATATTTTGAGCGAAAGTTAACATCAGATCGCCAAATGGGCTGGGGTATAGTGTTTTGAGATTGAAAGCAAAAGGGGCAATTCTCTCTCCTCCCTCCCCTCATCTCTCTTCACTCTCTCCATTCCCCACGCTCTCTCGCCTTCCAGTGAGATGAGAGAGAGGAACCGCCAGGGGGAAGAAAGGGGTTACAGTGAGAGGGCAATATGAGAAGTTCACTATTCCTAAGGGTTCACTCAGTTCACACTACCGTAACCCGGTTCACTATGTTCACTTACAGTATTTTCAGTTGTTGATCCTACTTTATTTACTGTTATCGTTAAATATTGGCACACTGAGTTCAAGCAATACTCAAGACCGCGTCAACAATAATTATATCAGATCATTCGGCTTACAAACTTCAGAAAAGAAGTAGAAGTACCGAGTTAGAATCAGCTATAATTCAATAAAACCATATTGCAGGGAGGAGAGTCCAACCGGAGAGAGACATATAACATTGATTCACAATGAACAGGGTTATGATCCAAATAACAGCCTGTTTGTGATAAATAGTCTGCGAACACACTATGGGGACCGCACTTTAGAAAATATGAAATGTGAGATAAACATCATTTTCAACTTGGTTCTGCGGACGCATTTTCGACAAGATCCTCTGATTCAAAAAATTCATAACTCGATTTGCCGAAGGATTTGAGTGACCAAATTTAAGTGGTAGATCACTCGAAGTGTCTTCCATGTTCCATTTGAATTTAATGCTTCACTAATCAGAAAAAAACAGATAATAATTCCCATCCGCCCAAAAATATGTATATTTATGAAGACTTAATGTCGTTAATAGTGTGAGTAACAACACAACGAGTTCTTATTCTCCGAAGCTTGACAGTTGGTTGAGAGAAATCGCTAAAAATCTAAAAATTAGCTAAATTTTTGAATGTTGATATCTGGTCGGAGAGTAATTAGTGAGAAATGACACATACTTAATCGGGATCATTGCCATCGAAAGTTCCGGAAATGATGTTTATCTCACATTTTATATTTTCTACAGTGCGGTAGTGTGTTCTCAGACTATCACAAACGTAGTGTGTTCGCAGACTATCACAAACGGGCACATATTTGGATCCTGTTCATTGCGAATCAATGTTATATGTCTCTCTCCGGTTGGACTCTCCTCCCTGCAATATGGTTTTATTGAATTATCGCTGATTCTAACTCGGTACTTCTACTTCTTTTCTGAAGTTTGTAAGTCGAATGATCTGATATAATTATTGTTGACGCGGTCTTGAGTATTGCTTGAACGCAGTGTGCCAATATTTAACGAAAACAGTAAATGAAGTAGGATCAACAAATGAAAATATTGTAAGTGAACATAGTGAACCGGGTTACGGTAGTGGTGAACTGAGTGAACTTAGTGAACCCTCAGGAATATTGAACTTCTAATTTTGCCCAGTGAGAGAGAATGGAGAGAGTGAAGAGAGATGAGGGGAGGGAGGAGGGAGAATTGCCCCTTTTGCTTTCAATCTCAGAACACTATACCCCAGCCCATTTGGCGATCTGATGTTAACTTTCGCTCAAAATATATATTTGGAATCGTCTCGTCACGCCGGTCCGATTGGTGTACAAGAACAAGCGTCCTTTTGCCTCTACGAAAAGTTGCATTTTTAAAATTTATTTTTAATAATGAAATAAAATGAATTAGACAGGCGTGATCGTCATCAAATTCTGCACCGGACATGACAAGGACAAAAAATTAGCTTTATTTCGGGCTGAGAAATTCCACAAAACGTGATTTCGACGCGACGCCGTCTGGCGCCAACGCGAGCTCACTGAGGAAAATGAACATGCCTATCGTCTCAGCACCCTCGATAACGTCAAATCATTTTCAGAAAATTTACATTTTTTTACTATGCCGGCCCCTGCTCGATCCTTAAGCAAACGCCTTCATATGTTATTACTGAAAGTCCCAAATGATGTCTGGTTTTTGGGGGTTTAGGGTGAAAAATCGAAAATGATGCCTGATTTTTCGAAATTTCACCTCGAAAAGAGCAAAAGCTGTCTGGCTTTATTCCCAAGAACGAACTTTTTTGGTCTATGAGTGAGATCGCAAGCCCGATACACCAGCGACGCTCTTATAATCTGTTAAAAGTTCGCGTGAAAACGCATCTTTTTTTGCTCGTTTTAGGCTATTTCCTTCATAATTTGCGTTAGGTCATTAGAGCACCATAAGAAACTATAAATGACGGAAATATTAACCTAATATGTCAACTGGGGAATTAGGCTCTTAGAAGGAACTCCTAGAAGCTCGTGGAATTCCGCGAGCTGTGTTCTCTGGGAGATGTATAATCTGTCAAAAATGTGCGAGAAAAACATTGCAAAAGACATCGCTTAAAATATTCTTGATTTTTCACTAATTCTCTAAATTTCGCATGCTATTTTCGTAACTCTAACCAACTTCGATCGGAAATGGACCCTAATACTTGGCCAAGTTCTAAACGGAATTTGGCCAAGTTTGGTTAGAGTAAGAGAAATAGCATGCAAATCGAGAGAGGGAAAAGTATGCATGTTTGAGTGCCTACTTTTCCCTCTCCGCAATGTGCGTGCTCTCTCGCCGCTGTCTAGGTTTTTTTCTCAAAAATCGGCCATGTGTATGTGTCTGAATCATCGGAACGTTTTATTCATTTTCTTCTTCCGAATGAAGACTGACAACACTATGTTGTAGTGCACTCGGTGAGAGTTACGAATGTGCCATTCCGGAAGTTCAAAAATGCTTCTACGCCTCACGGCAAAAATATAGGTACTAATATTTGAGCGCTAGGCATGTATTTATAGAATGACATTTTTTTACGATGAACAAGCGGGTGCTATCGATTTCGTTACTTTCGGAAGTTTTTTGATTGCTGTTCATGCAAACTAGTTATTTGCAAATTGCGACTTTGCACGCAAATTTCAGCGCCGTGCCAGGCCCTGGAAATTTTAATCTGTTTCTATTTAATCGCTGAAATGGTGTGCACAAACTGTGAGAAAGTGGAAATTTAAAAGTTGCCCGAAGAAAGTAAATTCAGGAAAAGTGTGGCTGAAACTCGAATAAAATCAGTTATCGATCGCTATTTTTTGCAAATATACTGTACGCCGTTTCAGAACTAAGTTGAATTTTGCATCTTTTTCTTTCAATTCGAACTTCAATGACATTAGTATCATTGCAGAGTAACGCAAAACGCGAAGAAATTCAAAACGAACCGTTTTTGCGCAAATATATTTAAATAAGTACCGTAACTTTGCCAAAATTTAGCGATCGAGAACTGATTTTATTCGAGTTTCAGCCATACTTTTCCTGAATTTACTTCCTTCGGGCAACTTTTAAATTTCCACTTTCTCAAAGTTTGTGCACACCATTTCAGCGATTAAATAGAAACAGATTAAAATTTCCAGGGCCTGGCACGGCGCTGAAATTTGCGTGCAAAGTCGCAATTTGCAAAGAACTAGTTTGCATGAACAGCAATCAAAAAACTTCCGAAAGTAAAATATACTTGTATTTTGATGGGCTATCGATCGCGCTATTAATCGAGAAGATTCGTTGCGAATTGGAGAAAATTATTTGTGACGTCACAACTAGATATTTTCTTGCCCTGAGGCGCAGACGCGTAATTGAGCTTCCTGAATGGCATGGGTATAATCCTCAAGTAACACACTATTTTATACTGTTGTCACTTTCACATCGAAAATTTTGCCCAGTGCCAAGACTATGTTGACCCTGTCAGATAGTCTCTCATAATTTACCAGTTTGACTTGAATTGAGTATACCTCGTGGGTTGACACTTAGATAGATTTAAGAGTGCTGAAGACCAATCTTCTCTTAGCAGATCCATTCTGTATGCACGATAAGAGAGATCATCGAGCTGGATATATGATTAAAAAGAGGTGCTATCGGGTTAGATTCGACTTACTTCATTCAGTTCTCTTAATATATCCATGTACTCATTGGGGTCTATGGAGAGAGCCTCCACAACCTGCATTTAACTTCGGTTCAATGTGACCAAGTTTTAAAAATCACATTGAAATATGCGAACCTCGACTACGAAAGGAAGATTGTATGTAGAAAGGGAGGAAGAGAACAAAACGGAGGGGGAAATGTAGAAGGAACACACTTGGAGCCAATTATGTAGAGTAGAGGAACGGGAGGCATCTCAAGAATTTCGCAATTATAATAACCCCACCCCGTCAGGTAATAAAAAAGAACTGACCCTTTGGAAGATACTCCACTATTAATCGGAAAGATTGCACTGTTTTTGGTGGAGTCGATAGAAGGAATGAAGTGAGTAGAGAAGGGAAGAGACGGATGATATGAGAAGATGGCAGGGATAGAATCGATGAACACAGCACGTCACAGTATTCACAGTACTGCTAATTAAAAAATTCCCCCTTCTTGCTAACTATTTCTTCTTACCTCCGAATTTGACCTAAGTTCCATAATTAGGAGAGACAGGAGATGGGTATCATCCATATCTTTGAGCCAATCAATAGATGAACAGAATAAGTAGTCAAATTCTATGATAAAAAAGATTGGTCGAAAAAATGGTTTTAGATTGATGGAGGGTACCCTTGAGCAAAGTGAAAGAGATTCCGTGCTTCCTCATGTCTACCAATGCCTTCTTAACTTCACCCATTGAGAGAAGATAACGAATGGAGCGAACAAGGAAGAATCTTCAATCGAGATGATCATCACTATGCAACATTTCGTCATCCTCATTCAAATAGTCCCACAATTCCCTACGATTGATATTAATGACGTTATTCGTTCTCTACAGTGCTGTGACATTAATTAGATTAACCCATCTACAATCGCTTCTCTAATCAATCGTTCCCTAAAAAGAAAAAAAAATCGAATTTGGATAGTCATTTCCTTTCAATTAGGCTGGTCGTTGCTCATCTCTTCTATTGACTACCTAACGTAGACTTTAAAACAAACACGGGGGCTCAAAGGCGGATAAAAAAGTGGTCCGAGAATCAGCTGCTCTTACAACGGTATAATGCTTGATGCAGTCCACAAGTTTCATAGCAATACCGTAGTAAGCAATGCAAATTTCGAGCATTGCTGTCGTGACCATCCTCTGTTCATTTCTCTTGTAGAGGATCTGGATTTTTGAGCCCCCGTGACAAAATATACCTCAAGAATTCGGATTCCTGGTAACTTTAACAATGGTGTTCACTAGATGAATTGAAGTACACCCAGTATAAAAAAGTATGCCATACGCGTGTCACGTAAGGAACGCATTAAATCAGGGGATTCTTGGCACAATTTCTAACCCCCTATTGTTTTTACAGTTTTCGATATCCCTCAAGGCCCCTCACAAGATAGCGCGGGCTTTTGTGCCTGAGATCGATCTTCTCGACGATAGACGACGTCGAAGTTGGCGGGATCGAAAAGGAGTACCTCTTTGAGGCTCTGTATCTCAGTTCGGAGTAAGTTTACGAGGATGTTCACTAAGTAACTTTTTGTGCAGAATCACCTGGAGAATACACCTGTGCAGTTGGGCCCAAGCTATCAACAAAACTAATTAGTCCAACTAATTAAAACTTCCCACGTTCACCACAATTTCGGGCCCAAACTTTTGAAAAGATCATTCTCTAGATCTCGTCAATACGAATCTAATGATATGCTGTTCATAGGGTTTAATTTAATGTCCCCGGATTCTACAAGCGAAAAACACTCATTAGCGCACCCCTATTTGTGTGACCTCTGGCAGGGTGAGAGAAAGAGGGACGCGCTGATCTACCCTTGCTTCACATGAGACGCTTTGACCCGCTCCCAACTATGTGGTCTTGTGGCGCAGAGGTAAGATTCCGCGCTGGAAATCTTTTGCTCATGGGCTTTTGCTCATTTTGCAAAAATGTAAAAGTTTAGCAATATTTTTATAAATGCGTTTAGATGATATGTTTAGGAATCACCACACCTTCGTTTTCAATAATTGTGTTGGAACATTTTACTATAAAACCAATTTTAGATTCCAGTGGACTGTATTGCGGAGAGATCTGGGAGTTTTTTCTAAATATCACTTTTATTAAAAAAAATATTGTAATGAATGTCATTTTGCAAATTCCAACCAAGCCAAACAACTCCTGAATGGTGTTCAAATTTGGGTGGAGGTGATAGGCGAAAGCGTCTCTACATCTCTCTCACTCTGCCAGAGGCCACCAAAATAGGGGGTTATGAGTGTTTTTCACTTGTAGCAACCGGGGACATTAAATTAAACACTATGAACAGCATATCATTAGATTCGTATTGACGAGATCTAGAGAATGAGCTTTACAAAAGTTTGGGCCCGAAATTGTGGTGAAAATGCGAGGTTTTAATTAGTTGGGCTAATTAGTTTTGTTGATAGCTTGAGCCCAACTGCATAGGTGCATTCTCCAGGTGATTCTGCACAAAAACTTACTTAGTGAACATCCTCGAAAAATTAGTCCGAACTGAGATACAGAGCCTCAAAGAGGTAATACTTTTCGATCCCGCCAACTTCGACGTCGTCTATCGCCGAGAAGATCTGGCACAAAAGCCCGCGCTATCTTGTGAGGGATCCTGAGGGCTATTCAAAAATGGGTCTAACTAATTTTAGATTTTTTTTCGTGTGCCAAAGTTGATTCGATCCTTATGTGACACGCGTGATATGTGACCGTACCTGGAATGGATGGTCTCAATATTACCCCTTGGCATCAGGAGAATCACTTTGGGTGATGCGATCGATACCAGTATCGCCCCCTTCTCTACCGATCTTACTGAATTGAATATAAGTGATTTTTAATGGAATGAAGAATTTCTATCCACCTTCAGCAGTGTCATTCGATGAAGTATCCATTACATGGAGAAGGAATTCATTATCGATCCAAGCCACAAATGGATTTGAATATGAGAATGAAGAGACTCCCTTCGATATCAACGACGAATTATCGTAGAGACAAGAGGACGACCGAAGTGTATACATACCGAATCCCGTCTGTCAATGATTACGGAAAAAAGAGGACGAGTATACGGTACCTCCGAGAATCGGTAATCAACGAGAAGAGATGAATCACAAAGGTCTTCAAGTGCATTTTGATCATTATGAATGGATGCATCAGAGTAGAGAAGAGTTGTTGATCCGTCTTCTTCCTTCTTCACTGATATGACAGCAGCACGAGTTGTACTATTCCTAAATGTGTTACATCTTAAATGATTAGATGGACTACCGACTTGACTTCCTTCCCATTCTTATCATAGAAGACTAGAAGGTGGATGGAATGGAGAGTGAATCCGATCACGTAGTAACTATCGACCATTGAGAGGGAGGAGATGATTGAATTTGGTGGGAGTGATACAGGGAACGAAGCTACGAGGGAACAACATAGGCGTCCCGAAAGGCAACTCACCAGTGAATCTCAAGTAAACAAATGTGACATTATATCAAATTCCTAGGGAAATTTGAATCGCTGAAATATGAATAATTTGAATCGAGAAAATTCTTGGTGAGCACCGCAAATACATGAGTGATCTGGGCCATGGTCTAAAGTAGGGTCGGGGTTAGGTCCATTTTTTTCCAAAGTGACCTAATGTAACTTAACCGCAACGAAAAGAAACTACCGCATTCCATACTAACGTAACCCACATTTATGAAATTGAACAAATTGACCAAAGGTACGTTATATGAGATAGAAATCGCGTAGTTATTACCTGAAAAGTATACCGTACCGTATCCCTGACTACAGTACATCTACCGTAGCCGCAATTTCTGAAATTGGTCTAATCAACCCGAGATTTTTGTAGGAGGTAGATCTCGAGCAGACATGACAGATGGGGTATTACAATTTTTGATTACCGTTTCCGGTCATACGGTAGTGAGGTTAAATTATCCCGTGAAAAAAAGAAATTGGGCAGATAGGATCGGGATTAAATTCATCAGCAAGGTCTCGAATAGTGAATGCTCGGAGGCTATACCATTTCTGGGCTAATATATCCGCGACTACCTAACGGGGTTACAGCTTTTTTTTAAATTGCAAATCGACCCAACCTCAGCAAAATGAGTAGGGCCTCGAGTTGTCAATACTAAATTGAGCAAACCGGCAGGGAAAAATATTATGTACTAGTCGAATTTCAAATTCTAGCTACACAGCATCGAAAATCGAAACATAATTTGGTTAAAAAAAGATCAGTAGAACCTAATTGTGGAAAATCTGAATAGATAAACCTAATTTGGAAAAATCTGAATAGCGAAACCTAATTTGGAAAAATCCCAATAACGAAACATAATCAGGTAACTTGGCCCAGAAGGGGTGAGCTGACGCGCAGGAAGTGCGTTTCCAATTTCGAGTGCAAATTGCACTTTTTTCTTCGATTTTCAGCAAAGTTATCGATTATATTACTTATCGCTTATCTGGTCTTTATTCGGCACTTTACTACATCCGCGCCAAGCTCCGCCCCCATCCATCCCTCGCCCCGCCCCTTGCCGCTCCTCTGCCGCCCACCTTCACATCTTAGGTGGGTAGACGCATCTTACGATTATTCACAAAACATGTAATCAATTCACCCATTCTCGTCATCATAGAGTAAATACACGAATTTGTGAAACTCTAAAGAATGCATTTAGGCGGTGAGGGGGGGGGGGGCAGGAATGAGCTATTTCAAGCACTGTAGAAGTGATAAAGATAATCAGTGCCTACTGTGGGTTCCTAAAGTTCATTGCTCCTACTTAGTATTCAATTGCTTCGAGGAGGAAAACTAAATCACCGATTGTCTCCAAACCATGTACTAGCTGGGCCCACCGCTGCTTGACGGGATTTCGCACTCTCGCGCTCGCATCAGGCGCTATCTCGTTTCCGCACACTCCCTCGCCCGGTCTTCGGCCTGATCGTAATCTGCTCATACGCGTCTCGCGTAAATCTCTCATTCCCTATTAGAAGGACCCACAGACCGATCCCTCGCAGCTTTCCGTCGTAATGCCTGCATGAGGGAAAACTCTCGGCAATTTTTGGATGGGCATGGTCCCGCCCTTCGGGGTATGGCCCATCCCCTTCCTCCTCCGCCCTCTTTGTGAAGGGGGCGTAACAAAGGGGGTGGGGCTTGGCACGGATGTATCAAAGTTCCCTTTATTCAATAGCCGTATCATCCATTTGCACATGTGCTTCATCCGGGGAAAAGTGAGTTGGTTTCCTTTTGAAAACGACAAAAGAATTGTCTCCAGATTCGTGAACTTCGTTTCTCTTCATCAAAATTTTAAAAAAGGTTTTCTACTCTGTTATGTTTCCACATTGTTCCAAAAGTAAAGGTTAGTTCGCTTTCTTTTAAAATGCCTTTCAGCTGGACCAGGACAATTTTTTTAAATGTTGGTGGATAATTAAATAGGGTCAGAGGAGAATGTAGATTTACGAGACAAGTGTTTTCCTTTTCCAATATGAAATTCTTTCCAGAGATAGTTGTATAAGGGTGTCCCAAAAGTTTTGCGACTTTTGGTTTTTCAAAGATTTCATACGAACTACAAACCGTACATCCAAATATTCATCCATGGTGCTATAACATAACCTGGCCTATTTAAGAAAATGTTCATCTTCGGTAACGATGTCATAGTAATGACGCAATATTAGCGAATGTTCAATGATGCCAATTTTACAACCCCATTTTCGACAAGTTAAATCTAGATGAATGTGGAAGCGAACAAATACCTAATATTATTGTAGCGTAGAGAGTGTGTTCAGTAATAATTTAAAACACAAAACGGCGGAATCCGTAAATATACAAAAGAAATAAAAATTCTCTTTTCAAAACTCTTGGCGCAGCAGGTTCAATATTTTCAACATTTTTAATTATCTGAAGTCTTGTTGGAATTTTTTCAATGTAAAATTCATTATTAATTACTAGAAAAATTTACAGATAGATTGTGAAGCGATTTTCTATAATTTTCTGAGATTTACGTGGGAAAGCTAAAATTGCGTAGGGATGACGAAATTTGTTGCAACTTCGCACGATAACGCGCAACCTTTCTTGAACTTGATTGCAGCGAAAATGGGAATTTTCACACCACTCCTAATAGGAAATTCAGAGAAATCATGATTTTCGATGTCTGAGTCCTGTTCATTAAGCGTAATCGCGCAATCGTATTCGAGGGTCTACAGTTCAAGTGGCAATTTTAAACAGATAATGAGAATTTGTCCTCATCATAGAACTATGCATAGCTCCCATCGAGAAAAGCAGCGGTGAGAAATAACTGAAAAAATGAAAACCCTTATACTTCTAAACACTAAATGAGTATTGTATCAGGCCTACGGTATACTACTCAGATTTGCGAAATCGAGGTCAACGTCAAACAAAAAATCCTGAGTGGATGTCCACAATTTCATATTTACACACACTGTAATTTCATAACAGTTGCCAAGGATATGGTAACCGAGAAACATTAGACTCAATTGATAATAACCTTGAATAGGTCCTTGAATTTGTTATGAGGCGAAGCAGGCCTCAATTTTACATTTTTTAAAAATCGGTATACTGTAAACCCACTACAGTAGCCCCTGATGCAGCAGAAAGAACACGATATGCACACATACAATATCTCCTACAAAAATCAATTTGCTCAATTACGAATTTTCGCTATACTGTAAAGTCATTCTATTTTGGATAAATTATATCGAAAACAGTACTATTTTCACTTCCAACCCTTCAAACACGAATTCCACATCTCACTTGAGAGAGGAATTTTATAATGTTCCTCGGTATTAGTATACCCCAGATCCGATTCTATTTTTAATATTTCGACTAGCGACCTTCGGTCATTTAATTTCATTTAATACGTTGGCCCATGCATTGCAATGTAGCTATCGATTGTGTGGTACCTTTCGGATTCAACAACCGAATACGCCTTCCATCTCATTTTTATTTTTTAAACAATTTATACACTATTTTTATGAGAAACATGTGGATTGGCATTTGCAGAATTACGCATAGTTTGGCCTCCTAGTGTGTCCTATGCTATTTCATTTAATCATAGATGATGGTGCTAGAGAGGTAGATCAGCGCGTCTCTCAGGGAGCCGTAGATGGGATACATTACACCCGATCCATCGCCCCCCCCCGCGTATCTGTCCGGGAGTCAATACCGTCATAGCTCTCGAGGACTGGATAGAGAGGTGCCTGATCATCCGCAGCCAGTTGTGCTTACAAACTAGAGAAAAAGTTTTTTTTAATAAAAGGGAAAAATACATGCATTCAGCGCATTTTCCGGGAGAAATGGATCCTTCGACTATTTACCACTCCCTGCTTAAAAGATAGGCCACTTACAACTCTTCTCGCGCTGAGTGCTAGAGAGGGGAGAATAACGGCGCGGCGTCTATTTTCGATAGCAGTGTCTACGGTGTTTTAGTATTTTTCAATATCTCTTCTTCCCGCATTTCACGTACCTTGCGCAATTTCTTGACTTGTCACACCGTGATTGGTGAAGAAATTATTGTGTTTTGTATAATGTGATTGTGTTAGCACAATTGCATATCACGCGACTCCGAGAGGATCGACTCAGAATGATCAGAATCCGGCACTGAGAAAGATTTTCCGCATGTGTTTGTTTTGCATTTTCGGATGCCTCTGGGTCTAACTAAGATCCCTGGGAACTATTGTGCCATGAATGTCATCCTTCGCCGAGATACTGCTACTGTTAGGTGCAGCGGTCGAAGTTTGAGGCCGTTTTTCGACGTTTCAACGCCATTTCTATAGAAACTTTTCTCTTGGAGCTAGGGACCATTTTCAATGCTCTATCAGATTGTTAATTTTGATTTCTGGTATGGAATCGAATTAGCATAATATGACATTTTATAAATTTTGCAAAAATCCGCTCGAAAACCCATAGATTTCTCTTTATAGTCTATAAAGATAGAAGAAGGCTCCGCTAGGTCAAAAGGATTCGAATGATATATTGAAGCTCGCATATAAGACGGGTTCATCTAATTTATTAACCATTTTTGTCTTGCCATGTTTTTTCCCGAATTTCACTGAGATAGAGTAGGCTGTAGTGTCTGGCAATATTAAACGTACTATCAAGCTAGAACACTCTAAAATCACAGGATATTTCGTGGACGTTGATGTTTGCAATGCGCAATTTATGGCACTACTTCGAGCTCCTTGCTCCTTATACTTTCCACAGTGAGCTGTTGGTGTTTTGCGCAAAAACACAGATTGCCAAGTTTCCACTTTCGCAAAAATGAAATCTCTACTTAACTGTTCCGTGCTTGGATTCGCCATTCTTTAACCGTGAGAAATTGTCTGTGTCCAATCTGCCAATTTTTCACCGTGGAAATTGGTTGTTTCAAATCTGCCAACTTTTCACCGTGGGAATTGGTTGTTTGTCTCTTCTTCAAACGCAGCAAAAGATGGCGTACTCCGCCAGAGTTCGAACCAACGGCACATGAATTTGTAGTAAACCGCTCTACCGACTGCGCTACAGAAGACAATGTGGGAGAGGGCCAAGGAGAGACTCAGAACACATTTTCTCTGCCGAATGGTGTGGGTGCCTATCCGCTTTATCGAGTTCTACAACGTACATAAGTAAGAGTTTGAATAGTATACCTCGCAGAGTGTGTTAGGAGTGTGCTATGCTTTATACATACATCTTTATCCTGACATCAAGGCAGGGGCAGCAGGAGGTATAATTCGGGGGCAGAGGTGGTCGGGATCTTCGAATTCGAGGCAACTGGGTCAAGGGAATGGATCTTGCTTGGCTTCTTTGGTCAATTGAAGTGTCGATCTTGGACGATTGACATTGAGCGTAGAAGTAGATTTTCCAGCAACCAGTAACGTCCTGAGAAAGTTGGCGACTTGAATTAGATGTAGGCGATCCGGGTCCTCTTCTCGAAGTGGTACCAGGTGGGCGATATACAGTCGCGCCGCACGGGGGCTCAAAAATTCAGATCCTCTACAAGAGAAATGAACAGATAATGGTCACGAGCGCAATGCGTAAATTTCCATTGCTTACTACGGTATTGCGATGAAAATTGCGTATTGCGATGGCTACATCAAGCATTATACCGTAGTAAGTGCAGCTTATTCGCGGACCGCTTTTTTATCCGCATTTGAGCCCCCGTGCGCCGGAAAGTATTCGTGCTAGCTAGCCAATCCATTAACTAATCGGATGCCATTATTGCGGTGTTTGGAGCCATTCGTCTTGATTGCATAGTGATGGCGCAACTAAACAGCACTTTTTCGAAAAATTTTATCTCGGAGGAAAAAATTCTCCTACATGTCAGTTTAACAGAAGTTGTAGATCTACCCATGGACTACCCAGAAAAAAAAAATCAAGATGTTGCGATTGTTCTCCTTTGCAGCAACCTTGCTGCAAAATTGAGGCTGCAAACTCATAACTCGGCTCCCAGACAAGCTAGAGACCCGTCCTAGTGCTCAAAATTACCCGTTTGGTGAGCCCAGACATCAGGTTGCTGCAAAGGAGAACAATCGCAACATCTTGAATTTTTTTTTCTGGGTAGTCCATGGGTAGATCTACAACTTCTGTTAAACTGACATGTAGGAGAATTTTTTCCTCCGAGATAAAATTTTTCGAAAAAGTGCTGTTTAGTTGCGCCATCACTATGCAATCGAGACGAATGGCTCCAAACACCGCAATAATGGCATCCGATTAGTTAATGGATTGGCTAGCTCCAATAAATTTTTCAGGTCAATTGCTCAACTACTGCAAACGTTACACAAGAAAAACAAAGTGCACGAATACTTTCCGGCGCACGGGGGCTCAAATGCGGATAAAAAAGCGGTCCGCGAATAAGCTGCACTTACTACGGTATAATGCTTGATGTAGCCATCGCAATACGCAATTTTCATCGCAATACCGTAGTAAGCAATGGAAATTTACGCATTGCGCTCGTGACCATTATCTGTTCATTTCCCTTGTAGAGGATCTGAATTTTTGAGCCCCCGTGCGGCGCGACTGTATATCGCCCACCTGGTACCACTTCGAGAAGAGGACCCGGATCGCCTACATCTAATTCAAGTCGCCAACTTTCTCAGGACGTTACTGGTTGCTGGAAAATCTACTTCTACGCTCAATGTCAATCGTCCAAGATCGACACTTCAATTGACCAAAGAAGCCAAGCAAGATCCATTCCCTTGACCCAGTTGCCTCGAATTCGAAGATCCCGACCACCTCTGCCCCCGAATTATACCTCCTGCTGCCCCTGCCTTGATGTCAGGATAAAGATGTATGTATAAAGCATAGCACACTCCTAACACACTCTGCGAGGTATACTATTCAAACTCTTACTTATGTACGTTGTAGAACTCGATAAAGCGGATAGGCACCCACACCATTCGGCAGAGAAAATGTGTTCTGAGTCTCTCCTTGGCCCTCTCCCACATTGTCTTCTGTAGCGCAGTCGGTAGAGCGGTTTACTACAAATTCATGTGCCGTTGGTTCGAACTCTGGCGGAGTACGCCATCTTTTGCTGCGTTTGAAGAAGAGACAAACAACCAATTCCCACGGTGAAAAGTTGGCAGATTTGAAACAACCAATTTCCACGGTGAAAAATTGGCAGATTGGACACAGACAATTTCTCACGGTTAAAGAATGGCGAATCCAAGCACGGAACAGTTAAGTAGAGATTTCATTTTTGCGAAAGTGGAAACTTGGCCATCTGTGTTTTTGCGTAAAACACCAACAGCTCACTGTGGAAAGTATAAGGGGCAAGGAGCTCGAAGTAGTGCCATAAATTGCGCATTGCAAACATCAACGTCCACGAAATATCCTGTGATTTTAGAGAATTGTAGAAAAGCCAGTTCCTACACAATGAAAGGACATGGCAAAGCAATAATGGTTAAAAAATTAGATGAACCCGTCTCATATCTCTGTAGATCATGCGAGTTATGATAGGAAACGCGAAAAATTGGCGCAAAATGCTCATAAAATAGGGAAACGCCTTATCATTCCTCGTGAGAGAAGAGAAAGAAGCGGTCCCGAACAAAGGAAATGAATAGTGAAATGGTGAAGTGCGCTATATTTTGACGTTTCCTATCATAACTCACATTATCTACAAAGATATGCGAGCTCCAATATATTATTCGGATCCTTGTAACCTAGCGGAGCCTTCTGTAAAGAGATATCTATGGGTTTTCGAGCGGATTTTTGCAAAGTAAAGGAAATGTCATACTATGCTAATTCGATTTCATACCAGAAATCAAATTTAACAGGCTGATAGAGCATTGAAAAAGTCCTTAGCTCTACGCGAAAAGTTTCCATATAAATGGCGTTGAAACGTCGAAAAATGGCCTCAAACTTCGACCACTGCACCGAAGTTTGAGGCCGTTTTTCACCTAACAGTAGCAGTATCTCGGCGAAGGATGACATTCTTGGCACAATAGTTCCCAGTGATCTTAGTTAGATCCAGAGGCATCCGAAAGTGCAAAAAAACACATGTCAAAAATCTTGCTGAATGTCAAACCCAGACTGACTCTCTCGTGAGTCGCGTGATATGATGGGGCATCGACGAGGTAATTAGAAGACTCACAGTGGAAGAGAGATCGAGAATATGTGATAACAACAAGATTTGTGGATGAGAAGAAGAGGGCTGAAGGGCATTCAATCGAAATAGATAATTCAGCCATCGGAGGTGGAATAACAACCCTACTGAGGTTGGTCAATCTCATCGAAGATAGTCCCATCGTGCACACGACCTCAAATATAAATACTGTATCGGAGTTAGTATGAAGATAGAAGTTTAGCAGTCACTAT
The DNA here is from genome assembly GCA_036245785.1 of Pristionchus fissidentatus. NCBI lineage: Eukaryota > Metazoa > Nematoda > Chromadorea > Rhabditida > Neodiplogasteridae > Pristionchus > Pristionchus fissidentatus. The sequence continues at coordinate 23,092,671 of BTSY01000005.1, read as the reverse complement.
CAGAGAGCATCGGTAGTGAGCTCGGACTAGGAAATGGAAGTGCCTGTTGGTCTTTGTCCTTGCGAGAGACGAATATTTTTTGGCATTTGCCTTATAAGAGAGGAATCGGGAGGGAATCGACCATTGCGCTGCAGAAGACATGTTTCTCACCAATTCGGTTCTAAAGAGAATTTCATAAAACGCGTTATTTTTAGTACAGGGTGACGTTTATCTGATTTTTAACTTCGGTTGGTTCCCTCTATGAGCCATCTGTTGAGCATAATTGACGCTCACTGTAGTATAAAAATGGGCCGAATCGGCACATGCGTTGTAAAGACAGGAAGAAATCTTTACGCCATTCCTTCCAAATGTAACCAGTACTCGTCAATTATAATTTTGGATTTTTCATTGAAAACACTGTAAAACTAACATAAAACAATATTCAAGTAGTTTGTGACATTTTTTGGCTAACAAATTTTTCGAGGAAAACAATTTGGATTTTATACATCTCCAAATTACTATATGACGCTGTTTACGTTAGGATCAACAAGAGCTCATCAGGGGTCTGGAACCGGTCAAAAATCGAATTCGCTCAAAACTTCGTCCTAGGGATAACTTTTTACGCTGAACACGCTGGTGCCATGGATCTCGCAATCGAACCCCTCTGGGCGCCGCGTCCTTTTTGCGGAAAACGTGTTTTTCGATTAAAACTCCTCACCGATTATAGAAAATGTTTTCTGATCATTTTGATATATCGGATGATGTACTTGACCTCGTGGAAAGTAGTTTTTCTTTGCACCACACGAATTTCTCGCGCGCGGAACGCGTGTAAACACGCGGCATCTACATGGTCGATGTGGTAGTGGCCTAGAACTTCAATCCGAAGGTCATTGGTTCGATTCCTATCGGTTGCCAAAGTTTTTTGCCGGATTTGTTTTCTTCGAAATTTCACCCCCCGACAATATTGGCACTTTTTCTGGACTGAAAAAAAAATGAAAAACTGATTTTTCGAGCAAAAAAAATTCTGCAAAAAACTTTGGCAACCGATAGGAATCGAACCAATGACCTTCGGATTGAAGTTCTAGGCCACTACCACATCGACCATGCGGATGCCGCGCGTTTACACGCGTGAAATTCGTGCGATGTAAATAAAAACTACTTTCCACGAGGTCAAATACATCATCCGATATATCAAAATGATCAGAAAAAAAATCTCTATAATCGGTGACTGGCTTTTTCCGCAATGCGGCCTGTATCAAAAATCTACTTTTTGGCGAAAACGAAAAACAAACAGGATGTGGCACTAGTGTCATTTGATAGAGAATCAAATTCTGATCTAAACGTTTAGGTTTCGGGCCATTTAGACGAGTTTCCAAAGACTTTTACTCGAAAAACACGTTTTCCATAGACAGGGCGCGGCGCCATACCGGCAAACGGCGTCATATATGAGAGGAATCGCGAGAGACTCGAGCTCGAGCTTAGGTGTAGATTCATTGGGCAAAATATACTGCAGAAACATCTTGAACCGAAGGAATAGCAGAAACATCTTGAACCAGCGTTCATAACTAATAATATGAAACCTAATAACAAACATATAGACTTCGAAATAATCGAAATACAGCAAATCCAAAAATCGACGCTGATTTTTTTCAATTTTTTTTACTCGAAAAATCAATCCATAAAAATGCCACAAAGAATATAAATATTGTTTTTGAATAGTTTGCGATAGTTTTCACCACAATTGATGTTCGCGGCCATTAATTATATTTGACCGACATGACATAATCGCGAGTATCTTTAGAATGGCCGATTCGTCCCATTTTTACAGTAGTTAGTACCAACAATGTTCACCAGAACATCTCTTAGAGTGAACCAGCAGTTTTGACTTTTAAGAAAATTAGCTCAACTTTGGCAAAAACGACCACCCCACATCGGCGGATCCAGGAATGACTTCGAGCGGTTGGTAAACAAGCTGAGTCATTTATCTATCTAACACACCAAACCGTGGATTTTTATCTTCACTTTGAAGATATTTATGATTTTTCAAAATTTACTATTTCTCGAAAAAGTTCCCGACTCACCAGGTTGATTTGTGTTTCACGCGAAAACGATTTTTTTTAAATTCTGAAAACGCTATTCGATAGAGGGAGGTTTGCAGTACCTTGTGCTATGTTTTCAGCCAATTCAAAAACCATAAATTTCACTGTCCCGGCCATGGCCGATGAGCTCGAGTCTCTCGCGATTCCTGTCATATGATCGCTGGGGGAAGATTTGTCCGTAATTTGATGAGTAGTGAACTTTTCATCGAGGAATCAGTGAGCATGTGACATTTTTTACGAATATTATAATTTGATCAATATCTGTCATACGATGTTCCATAGTATAGTACATAGTATAATATGAGCATTTCCCTTTTTGACAGTTAATGGCCATCTGTCCGTACAAAACAATTACATCGCCTAGAAAATGGAGTAAAATGCGAAAAGCGCGTGCTCTGACTTCTCCAGCACTCTCTCGCCCCGTTCGGACCCCGAGCTGGGCAAAACTCTTTTACAAAACTTTTGTGTTATCGGAATCACGTTTATACGACCCTCAATCCCTGATGATGAATCAGTGGAGTACCGGCAAAATATTTCTGCCCAGCTCGAGTGTTAGAGAAGTCAGAGCATGCGCTTTTCGCCTTTTATTCCATTTTCTTGGCCCTGTAACTTTTTGTACGGACATATAGCGATTAACTTTCAAAAAGAAAAAATAATATCTAATTATACAGAGGAACATGTTAAAGAAGTATGACAGATATTGAACAAGTTCTAATATTCGTAGAAAAAGGTCGCATGTTTGTTACTGATTCCGTAATGAAAAGCTGCGCGGGTTATTTCAGTGAGGAACCGTGCCCTTATCTTGAATCGATATTTAGAAGTTGTCACTTTCAGCATATTATTCGACTCGTATTTACGAGCCACAGATCGTGGTTACAATTGTTAGTCGTGCCCGAAATTGTAATTTAAAGTTACCGGGAATCGAAAAATTTCACTCTTTATTTTTCCCCGGAAATGAATAGAGAAGTGTCGAAATAGAAAGGCAGGAATAATAAAAAAAATTTAAAAAATCGATAATCAAGGCGTGGGAAAGAACGGAAAGCACGGCAGGCAAAAACCCGACTGAAGTTCAAAATCCGTGGCAAAAAAACGACGACCGGTGCGCAGTCGCGGCAAATTCAAACAGCATGTTTGAACCTGATATTTGAATGCCTGATATTTGAATTCGCCGGAAACCGCGGGAAAATGCCTGATATTTCGATACCGGGAATTTAAATTCACAGTATGATGTGCAACCAGCAAATCATACTGTGCTTTTTTTGAATTTGGGTTGACGCACAGCGAATTTTTGTTGCCTGATGAAAATGCATGATCTAAGTCCCGCCCACTTTTCGATGGACAACTCGTACATTTTCTCGCCTTGATTTTTACCCTCGGGTCGGGTTTCTGCCCGCCGTGCGGAAAGTTCGAGCCGAGAATCTTGTCCTTCAAGAGGGCAGTTCGCATATCGCACCGTGCACCACTGCACCACTGCACCGATTACGGTGCAGTATCCCGCACCACGCACCGTACCTTGCACCTTTCACGATATTATTTCGCACAGGGAATCGCACCATTTATTATTTGCATTTCAAAAAGCATATTAAATGATATTTTTACGCCAATTCTTGCATGTTCGGCTCAGGGTATCAGGGTATCAGGGTAATTTATCATTTTAACAAAGAGAGCATCAAACAACGGCAAATGAATCAACAATTTAACGACGACTAAAGAACAATATATCTACCATCTGAATACAATTTTCTCAAAATCATCTGAATATATCCAGAACAAAAAATTCCACTCCCAGGGAGTTTCGAATCTCATATCTGTAAGGGCAATTTGCAACACTGATACTGCTTGAGATACAATAGTAAGTCGAGAGGCATTGGGAATTCCCATGAAGACAAGCATTTGGAATCTGTTAATTGCTTCTTGACCCCATAACGCAGGTGTGTGTCCAGTACATGCATATTCAATGTATCTTTTCTATCTTTCCACTCCACCGTGGTGACCAATATTCCCTTAAATTGTAGAGATGTTCCAGAGAAACTTGCAGTACTGTTGGATCTCTCTAACCATGGCCTTCCCAAGCTTTCCCATATTTGATAATAGTCAAACTGCTACCCGTATGCAATTCAAATTCCATTATATCATCCACTTTTGTCTGAACCACACACTTCGGACAGACTGTTCGTTTTATACTGTGCACACCCGCAAAGTCATGCTGTAGATACACTTCATTCAGGCTAAAGCGATTGTTTCTGGAAAAAAACTTTCTGAAGCGTCATATTCTGAGATTGATTTTTCGAAGTGTTATTTTTTTCAAATTATCTTTTAGAAATAATTTTTATCTCAAAATGTAATTTCTCGTCTTGTTTCTCGGAAATGTCTTACTACCCCTAGTATTTAGTAGATCCTCCAGGATGGCTTCACCAATCTCATCTAGGAAAATTAGTTTCTTTGCTTCAATGGCAACCTTTCCGATACTCATGACATTTTCTAGTCTTTTTCTGCGCCTGGTGCTAGAGGTTCGCAGGAACGTCAAACCCGTGCTGCCAAGTTTAGCACGTGGTCGTCTACCAGAAGAGCTGCAACCTCTGTGATTGAGTGTGATTAAGTGGTGAAGGTAGCCAAGTGTGGACCTTGTTGGAAGTTCCAACAAGCGAGCTAAAACCTCATTATTGGTCAGGATAGCCAAGCGTGGACCTTGTTGGTTGTACTTCCTAATTTCGGAGTCTAATTTGGCAGATACAGTGAGAAACTGAGAACGGACAGGTAAAAGTGACAGTTTGTCAAAGAGTCGGCGTTTGTGGGCAAGAAGTGAACGGATGTGAGGGGGGTAGTTTTCAAAAGGGACAATGTTTTTCTTAACGGGAACGTGGGAGATGAACAGGGAAGATAGGTAATCGATAAATAGGGAGTACAAATGAGAGGCATCGGTGAATTCATGAAAGATCAAAGACCAATCCGTATTTGCAAGAACGATGTTCAATGAGGGAAAATCAGTTTTACGGAAATCGAAGGCAGGAATGGAAATGGGTGAGATCAAAGGCCACGAGATACGGAAGAAGACGGAGTTGTGGTCGGCATTTTTGAAAGGGGCTTGGACAGTGCAATCATTAACGATTCCTAGTGGTGCAAGAACTATATCCAGTATATTCGAACCGAGAGTGGGTGCTTTAACAAATTGGATGAGGTCAAGGGATTGAGAGTAATCAATAAGAGAGAGCGCATGACCACGGGAAGATTGATGATTTGACCAATCGATATTTAAGTTGAGGTCACCGGTGAGAACAATCGATTTTTCGCATGAGGAAAGTGTGGAAAGGAGATCAAATAACTCATTATTATCCTTGGTAGTTGTGTTCGGAGGACGATAAACAAGGAGAAACCGTATGGCAGAGAGTCCAAGAGGGGGGAACAGATCGATGCAGATAACGTCAGACGAGACTGGGGTAGGCAATCTAACACGGGAACAGGGAATGTGATCTCTGATGAGAACACAGACACCCCCGCCTCGTCTGGCACGATCAGCACGGAAGAGATGGTAAGGATATGAGAGAATGATTTCAGAATCAAGAATACGAGAAGTAAGCCAAGATTCAGTTATGAGTATGACATCGGGTCGATCAATCGATAGAATGGAATGGAGATCGGGCAATTTGTTGCAAATCGAGCGAGCGTTGAACAGTAGACAAGAAATTGATGGGGCAGAGGACAAGAGAGGCAATGGACTTATGGTTGAATCGATAACTCTAGCGGGTGTATCACATATTAGTTTCCCGACACCGGAACACGAGAGCGGACCTTCGACTTGATGTCGTCTTTGTGCCAGATTTGGTCACGGTAGACGACGAATCGGCAGTCGGGGTCTTTCTCTCGCATATCCTTTATCGTCTTCCTCATCTCCGAATGTCTTTTCAGCTCATCCTTGCTCATTGATTTGCGAATGTACACGCCGGTGAACTCGGTCGACTGACGGAGTCTAGTGGCGTTTTTGAGAGCAATGAGGACGAATGAGCGAGAAGGCATAACAAGTTTCACGAGACGAGGATGATCCCCCTTCTTTCCCATACGGTAGACTTGGACCGGCATAGTCTCGACCTCGAGGTAACAGAGGAGTCGGGCAATGCCCTTCCTGTCGGCCTCGCATCGATCATCCAGATCCAGACTGGCGTCTGGCTCAGGAAGACCGACTACGACGAGAGACTTTGCACGCAGAAAAGCCTCCATTGGGTCATCAGGGGAAGGAACGGAAGAGGAGGGAGGGGAATGGGACGAGAGAGTGTGGGAAGAGGGGAGAGTGGAGACAGAGGAGAGAGAGTGAGAGGGAGGAGGATGAGAGGAGGAGGAATTGGGGAGAGAAAGGGACGGCATGGTAGAGTCATCAACCGATTTGGCATTGTTGCTGAGAAGCTCGATGGACTTGGCCATACTATGCACAAGATCAGTGATTGCCTTCCACTTGCCCACATCGACTCCTTTGGGCGCGTCTTCCATTGCCAATTCGAAGGCAGTAATCACCATGTTTTGAATGGTGGCTGCCTCCTTTTTGGCCCCAGAAGACGAACCATCAGGTGACGACATGAGCGGCCGCTTAGGGACAGAGGGTACCATAAGGTACGATAGAAATCAAGATCAAAGATGACAAGGGGAAAGAGTACGTGCAAATAAATAGAAGTAAACAGCGAGAGAGAGCTCGCAAAGGGTCACCTTCCCAGGGGAAGGGAGAGAGAGGGAATGATAGGGAAGGGAGAGAGAGGGAATGGGAAGGGAGAGAGAGGGAAAAGGGAAGGGAGAGAGAGGGAATGGGAAGGGAGAGAGAGGGAATGGGAAGGGAGAGAGAGGGAATGAAAAAATTTCGAACGCTTCACGAATTTGCGTGTCATCCTTGCGCAGGGGCCATGCTAATCTTCTCTGTATTGTTCCAATTTTTAGTATATGTTCATTTGGAATGAACAAAAGGTGAGAGTACTGCTGAGGCACCTCAGTGTGAAGTGTAATGCTCAGTACCGTGATCACAAGGCACCCGAGGATGTCATGGCTTCGTCTTTTGATGAAACGGTAGCCACGCTCAAATCCTTATTCGGAAAGAAGGAGTCAGATTTCGAATTGCGTGTTCGATTCTTCAACCAGAAAATGTCCACGAGTGGTAATCTCGATGTGATGAAATTCGCCGCAGAAGTGAACCGTCTGTACCAGAAGGGTAATCTTAAGTCGATTACTGAGGACCAGATGAAGATTACAGTCTTCCTGGCTAGTCTGGATCTGCCAATTCAGAAGGCGATGCGCACTCAGCTGTTCAATGCAGTGAGTTTGAAGGCATCAATCACGTTCAAGGAGCTACTCGAGAAGTACTCCGCGCTGAGGGCACTGGAACGTGACGTGGCAGTGGTACAGAATGTGTCGGTAAACATGGTGAAGACGTACAATAAAGGAACGACTGAAAGGAGCAAGAATCCCGAGTATAAGAGAGACAAATCGATCACATGTAGAAGCTGTGATAAGAAGGGTCACTACGAGAGTGACTGTTGGCTGACATATCCAGAGAAGATGCCGAAGAGGCATGGAAGGAGGTCGTACCTCATCCGCTGTGGTGGAGAGAGGAGGGATCGCGTGTATGTGAACTTGAAGATCGGTGGAAAATCGATCGAGTTCCAAGTGGATACTGGATCAGATGTCACAATCATCTCGGAGAGTGACTGGAGAGGACTGAATTGTCCGTCTCTAACGAAGTTTGTCGATCGTATTAGCGCTGCTAACGATCAGTCTCTCGAGATTCTCGGAATGTTTTCCTGTGCTATGGAGTACAGTGGAGTCAAGAGTAGCGGAGTGGTCTACGTTACTACAACCCCGATTCGACTTGTCGGTGGTGAATGGTTCTGGAAATTGAACCTGAGAAGATCATTCTTCAGGAATGATAATGCGGTAGTCGCATGCACCAAGTCTCCGGATGACTACGCAAACTTGATGGAATGTCAAGAATATTGCGAGACTGGACTGGCCAGACTGAACCCGAGAGGTAGTACTGGAGGATGTGTAGATCCTGGAACCAGCCAGCAGGTGTATGAAAAGGAGATCGATCAAAGATTAATAATGGGAGTGAACTCGCAAGGAGAACACTTGGAGCAGGCAGGAGTATTCTCTCTAGTCGAAGAGAAGAATGAGTCTGTGGAAGAACATGCTGATCCCAAAGAGGACAGAGCGTGTCTGCCTGTGATTCCGGAGGTTGACTCGGACTCTGGAAAGAGAGGGAGCAGCTTCTCCAAGATCGATTTCTGTGATGTGGATTCACGTGTAGAAGTCCAAGAGACGAAGGAACCGTGGATGAACCAGACACGTCACGGGCTGACTATTGTCGTAAACGACAGATTACCGTACAGAGATGAGCCCACTCTGAAGACGTTTCATGCGGATGACCATGATGCAGAAGCGCAATTACTGACTATTCGTGAGAAAGTCGCATTCAATGGGAAGAGGAAGAGAGAGCACACGGATAATCTGGAATGGATTCCCAATAATGGTGCCGAAGACAGAGATGTCAACTCTCTTGGTTTCGTCGTGAACGAAACTTACCGTAACCCAAGACTGGAGGAACATACGGGTCCTGCCAGAAGCAGTGAACCAGTGTTGGACTGCACAAAGGTATTCTCATCGAGAATTGCATCGGATGTCTCTTATATGAAGATCAAAGATCAACTCACTCTCTCCGAGAAGGAAGAGGAGGGAAGAATGTGTGGTGTCGGTAGGGACAACAGAGAGTTCGTCCAGGGTACTACCGTACATCAAGAGAGCATCACTAGCCGTTACCCAAGTATGGAGGAATCTTCGGGTCCTGCCAAGAGCAACGAACGCGTGTTCGTGTGCAATGAGGAGATCTTTCGAAGAAAGATCAGACATCAGCTCACTCTCTCCGAGAGGGAAGAGGGGAGTTGGAGAGATGTCGGTAGTGGGAACAGAGAGTTCGCCATGGGTAATACCAGACATCGAGAGATCATGCGTCATGATGGAATGTGTGTCGAGAGATGGTCGATGACCATGGAGAAGTGCATCTACTGATCGTGCGAGAAGAAAGACATCGTCGAGGACAACTACATCTTCTCGCGAGTCTCAACTACCACGACAAGTGCGACTACATCGAGTGCAATCGTCGAGTCTCGCCGTGCAACTTCAATCGTCGAAGAAAGATTCGAGCCCACGGAAGATGTGGAGAACGACATGAAGACAATTACTCTGAATGAGTCCCATCATAATTGACCATCATTACCCAGTACTACGATATTGATTCTTTACTACCGTATAAGTTACCTTCGTACTATCGTAACTTCATATCGTCAGATATTCAATACTCGTATTTCATATCTTGTGGCGGAGGTGCTGTGTATGAGACTAGTCATGTGTCTGACCTAGCGAACTAGTCGCGCCCCAACTCAACTTCCCGTACACTTGGCGCCAAATTCAAACCGTTGACTGAGTATCACGCTTTTCATTGTATACTACATATTGACTGCGTAGCTGAGAGTTCCCGCTCTTTTCCTACGTAATTCAGTCTTGTCCTCCGCTCGCGTAGCGAGACGTCGTTATTCCTTTCGCTCCCATATTATAAATATATTACACTAAAACACCCGTTGTGCACAGACATAACAATAGTCAACCTTTCTCGCCGTAGAGGCTTCTGTGGATACTGTATCCATCCCAGACGCTTCGTTAGTCAAAGTCGTACACTCTTGGGGTATATCTTCCTGCCGTCTTCGAGATGCTTCGATAATCGAGGTCTTACAGTCTCGGGTCTTACGGGTATTTTCAGTAACTTCAGTGTCTTGAGACGATGACGACATGGTACCGCTTGCACGCTGTACCGTAGTAGCTGGAGATTGAATAGACGAACGAAGGAGTTGGTTCGACATCCTTCAGATTGCGATTGATACCGTGTAAACGATGTTCAATGTAAAGTGTGTAACGTTAGTCAGATACGGGACACATTATCTACAATTGGATATCGATATCAGTCACAGTAATCCTAGACAACCTTTGGTTACTGTAGACCTCCGCGTAGCTCGAAGACTGGTTGCTAGTTGGTTGTCGTGTGAGACAAGGGAGAGGGAGAGTACACCAAGCGCCTCTCTCCCCAATGGCGGTAGATCCCCGTCCATATGCAATCACAAGAAATATTTTTAAAAAATTAGAAAAAACACATCAAATAAGCAACAACAATCAATAAAACAATTGTTAAAATTTTTTAACGTCAGTGCGAAATTATATCCGAATTTCGCATCGTCTCTCGGTGCATTAAGCGGTGCGTGGTGCGGGATACTGCACCGTAATCGGTGCAGTGGTGCAGTGGTGCACGGTGCGATATGCGAACTGCCCAGAATCGAACGGAATCGAGAGAAAAATAGCGCCGAAAATCTAACTGCGCAAGGCGTCCGTCCGAGCATTCAGATATAGGAGGCGCACCACGCACCAAATGATTCAAATTCGTCCTACGCGAGAATTCTAAATTTTCGGTTCGATTCCCGGTAACTTCAAAATAATCAATTTAATTAATTAGGCTAATTAGTTTTGAAGATAAGATGGGCCCAATTGTACCCGTGTGTTTTCCAGGTGATACTGCGCAAAAACTTTGAAAGTGAATCTTTCTCCAAAGCCAATTTAAATTCGACGTCGTCTGTCGTCGAGGAGAACGATATACGGAAGAAAAGCCTGCGCTATCTTGTGAACGACCTTAAGGAGTATCCAACAATGGCTCAACCTCTTTTTTAATGTATTGTGTGTGCCAAAGTTGATTCGATTCTTATGGGACATGGAAGAAAGAATGAAATAATCTAAATGAAACTGACCCCATTTGAAGAATGGCAGTTGACGGATAGATGCAATTGGAATAATTCATTCTTTGGAGATACTATCATTATCTGATTCCATCTTTCGCTGTTCCATCTCAATACAATAAATTCATTCCAAACTTCACACATCAATGATCTTATGTATACATTTCATACTACATACACCAAAAAGTGACTGCTCGTATTCCGCAGATTCTGGCAGTCTTTTCGATGCGAAATGTACAGTCAAAATTCATTCAAATGGGAGAAAAGGATAAATAATTGTTAGAAATCAGGTATACGATTGCTACGAAAGTTTCAAAAGAAAATATTTTAAAATCACAATTTCGATTTTTTAAAAATATTCTTCCGCTATTCGATTCTAACCATTTTTTAATCTGTTAAAGATCGCGAACTTTTCCTGCATCCCCGTTAGAGTACGCGAGCTTTTCCGGAATGGAGAGAGAACACATAAATAAAGAGAGAAAAGTTGTTCTAAAATCTAAAAGTTGAAATCTAAAACATGTTTTTGAAAGTTGTTCCTCAGCGGGGCGGTTTTCACGCAATCTCTCGTGATACCTGTCATAAATGTAAAACCGTTTCTGAGTCACAACATTCCTCTTAGGCAATGATCAAAGGCCGACAAATACGTAAAAAAAACGAAGCCTAGCCATATCTTGGCATTTTAATGGCTTTTTGAAAAACCTACCCCATTTCAGGATTTTGAAAGAAAAATTGGAAGACAACCTACATTTTGACTTTTCATTGGCTAATTTTGAACAACCCTGCCCACATTTTCGAATTTTTCCTACCCACCTTTCATTTTCAAACAACTATTTTACCATTTCTTCACAACCATTGCACTGTTAATTCCAAAACTGTGTTAGGGCTGCGGAATAGGACAAAGCAAACATCGGAGCTACGATGGCGAGAAATAACTCGGACTGTATTTGCCGTTGTTCGGTAGTCTATTCGGACGAACATCCGATTGTTAACAATTTCGGGATCCTCGGCTTTGATTGGTTTGTTGATTCGAATGATATTTCGGGGGGGGGGGGCGAGAAAACAGCAACGGAGGTTTTAAAGCTGAGTTAAGAGACCGGATAGGTAAGGATCGACCACCCCCGGGCATCGCCGCCAGGATTTGCGATTCAGACCTAAATATTTTTTGTGGGTATAGACCCCATGCATAGAAGTAACATAGCGTTTCTAGATTTGCCCTCAATCTCAAACCCGGCTCGAGTAGAGAATTACAGTGTGAAAAAAGTATTTTTTTCTACTTTTTAATTCGGAAAGCTGGGATCAAAATTTCTTCAATAATTCATTGAAGGTACTCCCAAAGTGAAAAATAATCACAAATGAAAATTTCTACTCCTTTCTGAAACCTACTTTTAAACATTTTTTTGTTATTTTTTCTTTTCTTCGTAGATTGCAATCCGCCGCTAGTCTAGCAATGTAGATCAAGACATTGTTCATCAACTTTGCAAATATTAGATTTTTAGAAAAATGTATTTTTGAGAAAAATTTTTTTTTGAATTTTTAAAATTCATTTTTTCAAAAATTTTTTTTACATAACTCTCGATTTTTTTCGTATACACACTAACTTTGGGATCGAAATTGTTCCTTACACTCATAGTGCAATAATACATCGCTGATCGCGAATATCTAACTAGCCTACCAGAATTTAAAAATAAAACACAACTACTGTACAAATATGAGATTGATCCTGCAACTTTGAAAAAAAAGTTTTTCTGAAAAAAATCCATCCAAAAAACCATGAAATCTGGAAAAAAAATATTGTCATTTATTTTCGCTCAAACGTTACCCCCGCGCCAGTCTCGAGGTTCCTGGTATATCCAGAGCATTCCGCGGTTGTCTGCTGAATAACCTGCGAACAAAACAATTTTTCACTTTTTGGACCTTTTTACGGGTTCATGGATTTTTTTAGAAAAACTTTTTTTTCAAAGTTGCAGGATCAATCTCATATTTGTGCAGTAGTTGTGTTACTATGAGTTCTACAAATTAATTTTTAAATTCTCGTAGGCTAGTTAGATATTTGCGATCAGCGATGTATTGTTGTACTATGAGTGTATGAAACAATTTTAGTCGCAAAGTTAGTATGTATACGAAAAAAATCGAGAGTTATGTAAAAATTTTTTTTGAAAAAATGAATTTTAAAAATTCAAAAATTTTTGTTCTCAAAAATAAATTTTTCTAAATATCTAATATTTGCAAAGTTGATGAACAATGTCTTGATTTACATTGCTAGACTAGCGGCGGATTGCAATCTACGAAGAAAAGAAAAATATTTTCAAAAAACCGAGAAAAAAATGTTTGAAAGTAGGTTTCAGAAACGAGTAGAAATTTTAATTTGTATTTATTTTTCACTTTGGGAGTACCTTCAATGAATTATTGAAGAAATTTTGATCCTAGCTTTCCGAATTAAAAAGTTGAAAAAAATGACTTTTTTCACACTGTAATTCTCTACTCGAGCCGGGTTTGAGATTGAGGGCAAATCTAGAAACGCTATGTTACTTCTATGCATGGGGTCTATACCCACAAAAAATATTTAGGTCTGAATCGCAAATCCTGGCGGCGATGTCCGGGGGTGGTCGATCCTTACCTATCCGGTCTCTTAAAGTTAGTGGTGAAGGAAAACTGACCCCTTGTTTTTTTTATATTTTTAATAAAAAGAGACCAGCATTCTACATATTTTTTAGGAAAAAAAAATTTTAAAAAATATTTAGCCCGCCACACATTTATGGTGTGCTACAGAAACCTGGCCGAGATTTCACAAAGTCGTTCTATGAACTTTTAATGCAGCAAGCGGAATTATCGACGTTAGTGTAAACCTAGGCCAGCAATCCAGCTCGCAAGCTGCATTAGAAGTCCGGTGAATGAAAATGGAAATTCTCGCCCGGCATACTAGCCACACCATAAATGGTGTGGCGGGTTACATATTGATTTATATTATTTTCTTAGACATTCTAAGACATTTTTATAAAAATACACATGTCTTAGAATGTTGTTCTCTTTATATTACTATATGAAAACAGGGGTCAGTTTTTCCTTCACCACTAACTTTAACTTTCTTCTACACCAAACACATGAACCAATAGAAATATAAGGGTATCCGGAAAGTTCTTGCACTATCTGCTGTATCTCATTCATACCGATGTCTTGGGTTCAGTGAATAGCCAATATGCATGTGCAATCCACCAACCGTATTTATGGTCTTTTGATTAGGTGGCTAGGATGTAGTATAGGACTAGGACAATTTTTCTAACATAAAAAAATCAGCTTTTTTCGAATCTCCCTTGTCGGGGGTTCTAAAAATCGGTTCATAGGCTCCAATAGATATTGGAGAGCCAACGATTAAATTCAGCACAAATTTGGCAAATTTCGTCATCATTACGAAATCTTTTTTTTCAACGTGTTTTTGTTATAATTGAGGATTTCGCAATAAAAGTGGTCTCAATAATTTTATTTTGTTTATAATGATGGACGAACCACCTTTCTAATAACAGGATCGAAGACCCCGGAAATACAGAAAAATCGAAAACAAATAATTTCGAAATTTTCGAGTTTTTAGTTTTAACAATCGATTTTCCTTGATCAATTTATCTCAATTTATTGATTAAAATGATAATTGATTACTGTTGCAACTGCAGCTCTTGTTGCAACCGATTCGTTGAGAAAATAATATTTTATTGTGCAGTTCAAAAACTTAGCAGTCTCCGCCCATTTAGGCGACACGGTCGTTAGCGCGAATTAGTCCATGTTTAGGAACATTATATTCCCTACTAAGGCAGGCATCTTCTCTAAAATTATTTAATTCCTATTTCATAAAACGTGCATTCTACTGCTATTGAAAGCGCATAATTAAATCACGGAAATATTGATATGGCGTGTTAGCATTTCGCCGACTTTTTGCACTGTAGTTTCGTTATCGTCGGAACGGAAAATTTACGCACAATAACAGTGGTTTTTCTCAACCCATTTCTGTCGATTACATCATCATTACGCAACCGAACAACCATATCTAAGGGTATATGTTGTATTTTTGTGATAGTATTACCGATGAATGTTTATGTAAATTCAAAGTGGGCTCTTTGAGAAATCGAAAAATCACAAAGTGCAAGAACTTTGTTCAAAATCAAATATTTGTTCAAATATTGATATTATAAGAGACTATCGAAGAGACTATCGACATAAGCTTGGCACAGGGCGAAATTTTCGAAAAGACTAACAATGTTATGTTGTAGTGCGTTGGATGATACTGTGCCATTCCGGAAGCTCAAAATTGCTACTACGCTTTAGGGCCAAATTATTGGTACTTGTGACGCCACAAAACTTTTTTCGTCAAATCGAATGGAACCTTTAAATTATAAAAAAAAAATTTTTAAAAAATGCAACTATTTTTATCTTTCGCAACTTTGTTTGATTAGAGTTCATGCAGTCCAGTTATTCATCAAATATGGTTTCTCCCCCAATTTTCACCATTACCAGAAATCCTGGAAAATATTCCCTCGTGCTACTACATCACATTGATGTTACCAGATACATCGCAAACGATTGCTAAAATAAGAAATGTTGCAGTTAACACGGAATTTATTTTTATCGAGAACTGATTTTATTCAGATTTTTCGTATACTTTTCCGTATCCGTATTTGACTTCCTTGCATAAACTTTTATATTTTATCTTCTTCACAGATTGAGCGCAATTACCGCGTGATGTAGTTTACCGCATGAGGGAAAATCCAGGAGTTATAGTAATGGTGAAAATTTTAAAAAAAGATGAATAACTGGGCTGCATGAACTCTAATAAAAAAAATACATTTTTTGCATTTCGATGGACTATCGATCGCACTAACTCAGGCAACTCTTTTTGAATCTAATCAGAGTTTGCGAGAATTTAGGATCTAATCATACAGTTTTTAGAGTCTACGTTGAACCTCGGGAAATCGAATTTCAAATCAGGATTTTCTCCGTACTGTGCTGATATTTCCATTTTAGCCATTTTTGGGTCGTTTCCCACTCTCTCCTTCAATGCAAGAGTGGGGATCGCACGCACCTCCCCCACGAGGGAAGAGGTGCCCCGCTGTGCTGGGATACATAATATAATCAGAATTCTTTTAGAATCTAATCAGAACGGTTTTTTTAAAAATCTAATCAGAATGCTTTAGAATCTAATCAGAACATAAAACGAAGTTAGCATCTAATTAGAGAGAAATTAGAATCTAATTTAGCCACGGTTAGTTTTAAACTTGTTCTGATTAGATTAAAATTGTTTCAGATTAGATTCAAAACGAGTTGCCTGAGAAGAATCGAAAAGAGTCAATATGATTTGACGAAAAAGTTTTGTGACGTCACAAGCACCAATTTTTTTCCCTGAGGCCTAGAATCATTTTTTAACTTCCGGAATAGCACATTAGTAACTCTTATCCAATACACTACAACTAGCCGGGATGTGTTGAGGTTAAATACACTACGCTCTATGCTTAGTTTTGGGTGCAGGTTTGGTGCTGGGGGATTTCGGTAGCTAATTCCAGGTTCAGTCCAGGGGGAGCTCGGTAACCTGCTCCAGGTTCGGTCCAGGAGGAGCTTGGTAACCTTATTAAGGTTCGGTGTTGCAAAAGGGTCGTGATGCTGAGAACGATCAAAAAAGTTGCCACTACGCCACTTCGTGGCTCCGTGGCAACTTTTTTTCGATCGCTCTCAGCCTCACGAGCCTATCTCAACGGAAACGCAGGATACAGTGTGTTCAAATAGAACACGTTCAGATACGTTTCCGTCAACACAAAACACTTTTACTATGATCCCCCACCCTCTGCGAATCATTTGGAAACTTTTCGAATTTTTCGATTTTTTTCACGTCAAATGTCAAAACGTGATAGAACACATTCAGACACGTTTCCGACAACGCAAAACACTTTTCCCGAGATTCCCCACGCTCTGCGAATCAATTGGGAACTTTTCGAAATTTTCGATTTTCCACCCTAAAACATGTTTGAACACATCCAGACACGTTTCCGACATCGGTGAACACGTGTTTCATGTTACTTGAGAACGTGCTAGAAGGGCTTCTGACACTTGCGAAAAATTAGGCAAAAGGTTTGCCAGTGGCAGGGGGAAATGTACGAAAATTTCATGAAAACAAGTGAAATCAATCGATATTTCACTTCGAAACTCGGCAAAAGATGCTCAAATTTCTTTCTCGCCACTTAAAAACGTGTTTCGACCACTTGTACACGTGCAAGAAATGCGGCAAAAGACTATGTACCGGCGGGGATCGAACCTGCGACCTTCGGATTTGAATTCGGGCTCGCTACCGACTTAGCCATGGAATTATCGAATTTTTGTAAATAAATATTAAAATATTTTCTGATTGGTTATCGATGCTAAAAGGTCTGAGAAAATTGATAGAGTTTGAAGTTTGAAAAAACGAAAAATGTCCGTAACGTGGAAGGAAAAAGACAAACAGAAAGACATTTCAATTCCCTAGCAGTGGAGAAACATGACGTAGTTAGTATCACAGCAAAAATTTAGTCCTGTTTGGTTTTTGCTCATTACTCAAAGTTCTACAAGTTGAAGTACCAAATCAATAGTCATCGATTCATGGTACTGATTACACCACGGGCTTCATCATCAAATTTGCCGAACCCATACGCCCCCCGTGCTGTCAGAGTCCGTGGACAACTGGTCACTTTTTACTTTACGGAAGATATACCGTCTTTGCGCGGACGAGTTTATAATAACAAATGTACCTCCAAGCGGGAATTTCTCCTTCGAAGGGGAGAACTAACTTGCAGCTCCAGTCAAAGTTGGAACACAACCAGAACATGACTAGAATAATAATATCGTTCGTTCTTCGTTTCCTCAGAATAATCCACTTACTATATTGGAGAGTCGCGTCGTCCTTCTTTTTCTCCACAATAAGAGCGAGGAGACTTCCATCAATATTCCATCCACCGTCCATTACCCTCCCTTCCGACACCACTCTCAATATTATCTTCTAATATACATACAATCCAATCCTCCACTCACAATTGAACATTGATATCTCCATTTCTCTTATGTCCGTTCTTTTCTGTGATTACCACTCTTCCGTCAACAGCCACCCCCATAGTATTCCTTTTAGGTCGGAATCCACTCCATTCATCAATTCGAGTTTCTCCAAGCACGCGAGACACCAACTCTCCATTCCCATTCCATATCTTCAATGTATGACTTATGCGAAGAATCGGGAGAAACTCGAGGATGAAGTGTCACTTGGAAAAATTAGCAAAATTTTTTTTAAATTTCCAGACAAAGTACTGCAAAGTCTCTTCTATCTAATACCGTTGCCAGATTTTAAAAAAAAATACTATAGGAGTGAAACACAAACAAACCAGGTGAATTGGAATTTTTTTTCTCTATATTGCAAGTTTGAAGAAAAAAAACTTGCTTCAAAATCGTGGCTGGGCGTAAAATAAAAAAAAATTACAGATCCGTAAAACCGTAAAATTTACGGTTTCTGAATAACGTAAAATAAATAAAAAAATCAGTAAAATAATTTTTTTTACGCTCCAAGTATGATTCTTTCGGGTAATTTTTCGAAATATCGCTTATTCGCAAATTTTTGTAAACTTCGATTTTTTTTGTTTCTCCTAGTTACAAACAAAACAAATCGGGACTATATTTGCAGGCTAGATAGAATTAAGAAAACAATCTTTCTGAAATTTTCTTCTAAAAAATATTTTGAGCATTTTGGAGTTAAAAAAACCAAAAACAGTATTTACGGATTTTTATTTTACTGATAAATATATATATTACGGATTCGGTCCGTAAAATCCGTAAACGTAAAATCCCAGCCCTTTTCAAAATGAAAATACAGACTTTGCAAATATTATTTTTTTAATTAAAAAAAGGAAATAATTTCAACCAAAATATGAAATCCAGAGAGGGTGTATAGGGACCGCAGCGCATACAACGAAATCGAACGTAAAAGTCTAGCTTTCTCGTGAATGATTGGTTTGATTGTGTTAAGATAAGATAAGATTTATCAGTGTCGCTTTAAGGGCGCTGATTCAGGATAGTCTTGTTTTCCATTCTTCGTTACTAATGCTCCACCAATCCGTTCCAATTCGTCGTTTCAGTTCGTTTCTCCATCTTTCTTTCGGTCTTCCTCTGGAACGATCATTTGCATAATCGTATGGTATCCACACGGTTAATCGTCGCGCCCATCGGTCCTCCTCTAGATTCCTAATCTTGTTCGCCCAGTTGAACTTTCTCCTTTCTGCTTCCTTCACCCAATCCTTCACTCCAGTTGCGAGTCGCAATCTTTCATTCGTCCATTTATCCGACCAAATCAATCTCATCATTCTTCTCTCAATCTTTCTCTGTGCAATAGCTAACGCTTCTTTGTCTGATTTTCGCATAGACCAAACTTCGCATCCGTATAGTACTGCAGGCATGATACAAGCATCAAATGCTCTTCTCTTTGAGGCAGCACTCACGAGGGGATGTCTTAGCAGATCACTGATCTTTGACCATGCATTCCATCCTCCTTGTATTCGTCTCTTCAGTTCTTTTCCATTCTCCATCGGCAGTGATAGCCATCGTTCCAAGTATTTTCCTCCGCCTTCATATTCAAACTTCTATCCTTCTACACTTATTGGATGCCTATTGTTCGCGTCTTCTGTCATTAGTTTCGTCTTTCCTGGGTGAACTTGTAGACCGACCTCTTCACTCGCTAAGATCAATTTCCGCAGCATTCGACCCAATTCCTTTCTACTTTTCGCGACTACTATCACGTCATTAGTATATCATAAGGTTGTCAGTTGTGTTCCGTTTATTCTTACTCCATCTTTCTTCCAATCAATATAATCGAGATTGTGTTGATTCGACTAATTAAAATTAAAATAGTCAATAAAATAAGCCGATGAGGCAAAAAATCTTCGAAAATGAGTTGCAAAAATACATGAAAGTGGGCGGGGTTTGGCGAGTTCCATGTTCAGATCTGTGTCAAACTCATAACTCGCAATGAAATTTCGAGAATTTTTAATGAAATGAATTTTTGTTTTCCTATGTTTTATGTATAAATAGAGTACCCAATACTAATGCAGTATGTGCAAGCAAGGGTATTTGATATAATATTCATACAACATCACAGGAATACATTTTCGAGTGAGTTTGATATTTTGTCAGTTATATATATTTTGTTCAAATACGTTTCCCGACTAACTTAGGAAGCCTTCCTAAGAGTCCTACGCTAGTAGATCTGAACAATGCAGCGCTGAAGCTGATAAATATTTTCTAACAATGAAAAAGCGCGGTTTTCGTTAATATCTTTTCAGTTAGGAGCAGCTTCTCACTTTATTAAAGATAGTGGCCACTGAAAAACTGACTCCCTATTTTTATATTTTTATTAGAAGGAGAAAAACATTCTAAGAAACTGGTATTTTTTAGAAAAAATTATAAATCAATATTTAGCCCGTCACGCATTTATGGTGTGCTACAGAAACCCGGCCGAGATTTCCCAAAGTCGTTCTATGACCTTTTAATGCAGCATTAGAGCGACATTTTCGACGTCATGTAAACCTAGGTCAACAATCCAGCTCGGATGATTCATTACAAGCACGGTGAATGACAATGGAAAATCTCGGCTGGCATACTGTAGCCACACCATAAATATAGTGAGGGGCTCAATATTTATTTTAAATTTTTTCTAAAAAATACCAGTTTCTTAGAATGTTTTTCTCATTGTAATAAACATATAAAATTAGGGGGTCAGTTTTTCAGTGACCACTAACTTTAATCCACAAATCAATTTACAATTTTTACAATTATTTATTCCGCCAGGGTAAGGGGTTTCATGTGAGTTCTTCGTAGTTCGTTCAAATCAGTATTCTAGTGCTCCTTAACAGCTCCACAAACCCTTGAGACACAATGAAAATGTTATCAAAATATACTTTGCGCGTCGCGTCAAAATAAGCAGCATATTATAGTATTCAAATTAGAAAATGGCATTAAGCGGCATCTAGAGAGAACAGTGTTTGAAAGGTGGGTGTTTGGATTGCTCGCAAAAATATATATTCCAGCCCTCCAACGGGAATCTATAATGACGTTGCAATGGAATGTTAGTAGACAGTAGCGTCACGTAAGAGAAATAAAAATAAAATGCAGGAAGTAACAAAAAAATAAATTTTGAAAATTAGAATTCGAAAGTGGGCGCCTTGAATACTGTAGCGGTAGCGGCGTTTCCACAAATGTCGAAAAGTGGCGGAGACTGCGGTCCCTAAGGATGTATTGTGAAGTAGGCGAACAAAATGTGAAATCTGGTGAACATTTTTCATCGAAAAGTGAAGTCGATGAGAACCTCGCGACAGTGTGCGGAAGCGAGAGTGCTAGAGAGAGTAGGTAGATCGCGCGTCGTTCGTCAGAATCAGGGTATTCTAGACCTTATAACTTCTTAGAGCGTGGGCATCTCTCAACACCCTAAAAGTTTGGGGAGCACGAAAAAATCCATGTAAGAATAATGCCCATTCACAAAAGTATGCATTGATTGCGTCATTACTAAGCAATAACTGAAAGATTTCGCAACACCCCAATAGTTGCATCGTAATCACCAATGGATTTCGCATAAGAGCCCATATCACATCAAAGCCTCTTCAGTTTCAAAAGTTGTATTGAAAAGAAAAAGTGCACGAAAACTTTTGGCCGCGACTGTATATATATATATATATATATATATATATATATATATATATATATATATATATATATATATATATATATATATATATATATACTGTTGTTGGGGTGGTCTGATCTTTTGCGGGAGTCGAACCCGGGACCTTGCACCGCTCAGTCGAGCACACTACCGACTGAGCTCCGATATCCTACCGTGTTTTTCACACTCGCCCTTTTGTTCATTTTGTGCTCGCCGTGTTCTTACGATGCCTAAATTCGAGAACCCCTCGCGCGCGAGAGGTCCCCGGGCCAAAAGTGAAAATGACACTTTTTTGATAGATTCCATCGAAAATAATGTGATCACTGATGTTTCCGTTACATGTATTAAGAGAGGGAATCGGTAAGATTCGGCCATATTCGATCCTTCCCGGACGTGGCCGCTCAAAAGGAGAGCTGGTGGCCCATACTCGGCTGGGTGGAAGGTGTCCACACCGGATTGCACAAAACACCATTTATTTCTATTTGCCGGCTCTGAACTTGAAGAAAAATGGTTTTGAGTGAAAAACTGGTCGAAAAATCAAAATTTCTCAAAATGAAAAGATCGACTATGTTTATTATTTGTGTTATGTTTGGGGTGCCCAAACACTGTAAAACGCATGTTCAGATCGAATCTTGATTGATTCCGATACCACTTTTTGGACTCGAAATTTTGGATTTTCGAGAAAAGTTGGCCATTTTTCGAGCCGAATCCAATAGTTTTTATGCATGCGTTGTAGCCTGGCACTATATGCAACTATATTAACCATAGCAAGGTCCACCATGATTGACGAAGTTTCCGAAATTTTGACTCGAATATCCGTTCGCGACGAAGTCGGTATCGACCTTTCTCATTTCCTTCCAATAAATCTTTTGATACATACAATATTTACTTGTAATATTATGCCAATATCATCAACAATATTGATCGACCATTTTAAAGATCCAATATACTACTACAATATACAATATTCTTCATTCTGTGCCTCGTGACGGGCGGTCGACAGTCTCCCCGCTCCTCTCCCACCTCAGTTTGGAGAATCCTTGCCAGTCAGCTTGGGCAACCCGGCAAGTACATCGCCCACCTGGTACCACTTCGAGCAGAGGACCAGAATCGACTACATCCAATTCAAGTCGCCAACTATCAAGAAAGGCCCCAGCCGGCAAGACTAACACGTGAGTAAACACTTCGGTTGATACACGTTAAATAGTCAGGACGTCTCTGGAAGCTGGATGATCTACTTCTACGCTCAATGTCTATCGTCCAAGAACGGCACTACAATTGACCAAGGAAGCCAAGCACGATTCATTCCCTTGACCTAATTTCCTCGAGTTCGAAGATCCCGACCACCTCTGTCCCGAATGATGCCTCCTGCAGGCCCTTTGCTTTGATGTCAAGATAAATATGTCTATATGTCTATACTATTTGGCGACCGTGGTTTTTGAAATCTTTTCATAAAACGTTGTTTTCGAAAATACGTCCAATATATCTCAGAAACATGCATCTCTACCGAATCCTGGAACAGATCCAATTGTTTAAAGTTTCATTGAATCATTTTGTTGCTGACAGTATTCAAATCTATGAGCGATCTGATCTCAAAAAAATCGAAGATCCAAAAGTGCTCAAATTTGTCAACAACAAAAAATAATTCTAAAAACATTTGAAACGGTTCGAGCGAAATATTGCCCATATTCATTTTCATATACCTAAAGAAGAACTATGAAACTAATAACTTAAACTTTTGAAATTTTTTTTTGAAAACTACCATGAACCCTAGTTTTTTTGGACCATGACCCCAGGTTAATGATATTTTGCCAAAAAAAAATTTCTAATTGTAAGTTTTCTAGTTCATAGTTCTTCTTTAGGTATATGAAAATGAATGTGGGCAATATTTCACTGGAACCGTTTCAAATATACTCAGAATAAATTTTTTTGCTGACAAATTTGAGCACTTTTGAGTCGTAGATTTTTTATCGAGGTCAAATCACTCATAGATTTGAATACTATCAACAACAAAATAAGTCAGTAAAACTCTCCAAACACTTTGACCTGCGCCAGTATTTGGTAGTGATCCAGATTTCTGAGATATGTCTGATACAATTGGACGTATTTTCAAAAACAACGTTTTATGAAAACTTTTTAAAAACAACGATCGCCAAATAGTATATTGACTCTTTAAAATGGTATTTCAATTATGTCGATGATATTGTAATAATATTACAAGTAAATATTGTATGCACCAAAAGATTTATTGGAAGGAAAGAAGAAAGGTCGACACCGACTTCGTCGATAACGGATATTCGAGTGAAAATTTCGTCAATCAGGAATCGTGGTATCGGAATCAATCGAGATTCGATCTGAACATGCGTTTTACAGTGTTTGGGCACCCCAAACATAACGCAAATAATAAATATAGTCTATCTTTTCAGTTTGAGAAATTTTGATTTTTCGACCATTTTTCACTCAAAACCATATTTCTCCAAGTCCAGAGCTGGCAAATAGAAATAAATAGTGTTTTGTGCAATCCGGTGTGGACATCTTCCACCTAACCGAGTATGGGCCCCCAGCTCTCATTTTGGGCGGCCACGTCCGGGGGTTGTCGAATTTTACCGATCCCGTCTCTTAAGTATCCCTCCGCAGGCCTAGTCGATGCGAGGGGGTCAAAAAAATCGGTATCGCAAAATTTAAGGAACCGTGAAAATCACTGAGGGAAAAGGAAAACGTCCAGCAACGGAAAGAAACAACTTTCGCGAATTTATTCTTTCATGGTTGAAAGTTATATAGGAATGTCAACAATATCTGTAAAATACTACGGCTGATTACAAATTATAAATGAGTAAGAAACTCACGGTGCATTCTCTTTCTTTCTTCTCTGCATCATAATAATTGACGACAAATATCTCTCCATCCTCTCTCCATTCCACTCTGCATCCACTTGTATTCTCCTCATTTGCCTGTCTACTTTCTACTACCTTCTCTTTCTGCTCCTTTCCTCCCTCAATTATTCCATGGTAATCTCTTTTCATGGATGGAAGGGTTAAATACCTTTCCTTGGAATTGAGTCTTTTCACTTCCCCATCCTACCGTAACCAGTTCATCCATTCCTGTCCCCTTCGTCTGAAATGTATGTTATAAGGAGAAGTACTGTTCATTACCACTCTCACATGCATATCAATTCCCTCCACAAGGACATCAAAGAGGACGTCAATGATGGTGATGGTATAGTCATTGAGAACGAGAGCCATCACACCCCTCACGCTGTTTATTGCCCCACCAATGATTCCGACAGTAGTTACAATCGATTCCTCCACCTGAAAAATACTGTAAATACTCCTAATGATCGCTCAATGCACCCACATGCCCAGATTCGCAATCAATACACGAGACAATTCCCGATGAGTATATGCACACAGCACGTCCTTCGATCACTCCGAAACAAATTACAGTATCGCGATCCACCATCTCCCTCCATCTGATATCCCGTGTAACCTATAATATATCTAGTTTAAAGTTACCCTCCCACCAAAAAAATTCGCCCCCTTTTTTTATTTGCTCTTTCGATGTGGATGGTGTCCCTGATCACAAGGTTGAATAAGAAAATGACCGGAAATAAACCCCCGAATTTATATAATTTTAAAAGTATCAAAAAAGAGGTGTCTTGAAAAAGAGAATCCAAGGGCCAAGAGAGAAATTCAAAATTTTCACTCGTGCGTACTATATCTCTCTCCTCCGCTCCTTTTGAGATATCGAAGCATCTGAAAGGCCTGAGGTGTAAAGAGCGCTCTTATCATCATGTGAGCATCGAAAAATCTTTGACTTAAATTATAGGAAACGATAAAAAATTATGATAAGCGGATTTTTGATACACCCGGCACAGTATGCTTGATTGGCATTATTGAATTTCGCACGTGGCCTTTGGCACTTCAAGGCACTTTATTTTGCTACTTTTAAAAATTATATAAATTCAGATATTTATTTCCGGTTTTTTCAAACTTATGATCAGGGAAACCATCCACATATGTGAAAATTTCGACCCCTTTTTATTTGCGATTTCTATGTACATAGAAATCGCAAATAAAAAGGGGTCGAAATTTTTGGTAGGAGATAACTTTAATGATTAGATTGAAATGTACCTCTCCTTTCTCAACGAACAATAGGTTTGTGGATGATGAGACTAGTATTACTCCAGAATCAACAACTGTCTCCACTCCGATAATATGGTCGTTAGATGATAAACATGTCGATTCAACAGAAGAGATCACTACTGATCTCATCTGCATTCATTCTTGACAAAACATCATTCACCTTAGCCAAATACTGCCTCGCGATTCAACGCGTAATTGTCACGTCTCAACTGTATTTGAGAGAAAAATCTTTATCGATAAGCCCGTTCAATAATTGGGCGTAATGCAGAGTGCTGCGGGCATTTTACAGGGGTGAAGGAGAAAGGTACTTTTTTCCTGCAGTTTTATGCTTCTTAGTAGCAAAAGTAGATCAAAAGAGGGAGAAAGTGTCTCTCTCTAGGAAGAAGTGAGAAAGTGAGTGAGATTGTGTACTGATATTTTTCCAATCCACTCATTATCCATTCCATCTCGAAGGGAACTTACGAGAGCCGTTCAAAATTGTTCCTGCCGAAGTACTGTGGAGCTGTTTCAAGTTAAAAGATAGTCCAAGACTTAATCACATTTACGTCTCGCTTACAAGCAGATCCAATCGAAAAGACGAATCCATCCGAGATTTTAATCATACCTAAAAGTTTTGCCAGTTTCAGTATCTTCTGAAATATTTCATGCGAACTACAACCAGTTCATCACAACATTTTTCCACAGTGATATAATATACCCGTGGTCTATTTACCCAAATGCTCTTCTCGAAAAAAGATTATAATGATGGAATATTAGCGAATGCTTACTGATGCTATTTTCGCGTATCACTTAAAGGGACCTGGGCATACAAATGAAGTAATCAGTTCAGGAAACCTAAACGATTCCATAAGATGTATGCCAAAAAACGTGATGCCGGAAAGGAGCAAAAGGGAAATAAACCGAATTAAAAGAAGGAATGGAACAAATGCGCATTAATGGTATAATGATTTCTAGAGAAAGTGAACCGCTAACTGATAAAGTTTAACTATAGTGCTTACAGTAATAAATATGGCAAACCTCGATAGACTCTATTCGAGAGACGGGAGGGAATGAGAGGGTTTGCATGTTGACATTTTGCCACACGTACATAGCAGGGCGAACCCGGCTTCCCACACCGAAATATTCAAAATAAATGGCGTCAAAACGGAACTGGTTTACTTTTCCGGACCAGGCAACCCGTGCAATCGGTGTGGTTTCTGAAAGGAGCGCGA
This sequence comes from Pristionchus fissidentatus, assembly GCA_036245785.1. Taxonomy (NCBI): domain Eukaryota; kingdom Metazoa; phylum Nematoda; class Chromadorea; order Rhabditida; family Neodiplogasteridae; genus Pristionchus; species Pristionchus fissidentatus. The sequence goes on along the minus strand of BTSY01000005.1, from coordinate 23,065,722 downwards.
GAGCAAACTAAAATCAACATGACCGGTCATGACCGGGGTATGTAAAAAGTCTATCACATGCCCGAAATAAAGGATGAATAGTTTACTAGCATTTAAAGGGGAGTGTCTAGTTTCTTAAGGTTTTTTTTTCAGTAAAAGTCGGTGCACCAATACAGTTTTTAAAAAATGGATAAAAACGCTCATGTAATTTGCAAAAATCCAAAAAAAATAAATACAATTGGATCCTACATTAATCAATATCTGACAGTCTGTATGAAACAGATTATGTATGGACCTGGCTATATTTCCTAACATGAATACCTACTTTGTAAAAAAATAAATATTTTGAATGCATATTCGAATGAAAGGTCAAACGCGAAAGGAATAATTTAGTAAAAAGTCTGGCACAGGCGACCAATCGATTGATGGGAGATGGATAGGATATGAGCCAGGCAATTCCGCGAATTCTTGAAATCATCGTCATGTGATTTATTTTTCTTCTTAATTTTAAATTTGTATTTGCTGCAATGGATTCAGCGGTACCGAAATATGTGGGGTAGACTGAACATTACGATTATAGGAATTTCTTTGAATTTGCTCTGCGGTTAAATCTGTTTCCTAATTTTAAAATATTGCATAATTTTTCCGTTCCTCAACTTTATTTTCTATTTTCAATTATTTGGCACATTCCCAATTGTTGTAACCGCATTCTCCTTCTTGAAAAACACCTCTGTTGTTGATTTTACGAAAAATGAAATTCCTGCATGTTTGAAGTTAGAACACTTGAAGTTAGTTCGTTTGAAGTTAGTTCGTTTTCTTTATTTTTCATCTTCCCTTCCAACGCTAGAAGTTTGACCACTATTACCATCTTGTTACCCGCCTGGAAAAGTTCTACTAACGTTAATTTTAAGAAACGTCACTTAGGGCCGCCGATTTCCTAGTCGTTCGAAGTTCGCATGTTGATCTTTTTTATATTGATTTTTCATCTTCCCTTCCAAAACTATAAGCTGTCACGCTTTTTATTGTTACCATCTTTTTGCCTGATTGATTTTCTAAAAAAATTTCAAATTAAACACGATTATGTGTTTTGTGAGCACACACAATGTTGTTTTTGTTATTTGTGTACATGCAATTCTGTGTCGCAAAAAACGCTGTGTCTAAGCCCTGATGATGAGGTGATGATTGTGCATGTTTGAACTATTTCGCGAATAAATTTTTATGAAAGAAGTTATGATATAGTTTAAAAATCGGACCGCTCTGTACCAGTATCCGGACAAACGTTTCTCATGTTCTACAAATAGTTTAACGAGATGGATGTGTGAGGGGTGTCTACACAAAAAACTAGCTCCGGAATATGCCAATTTGGATTTTTTGTGACATTAAGTTGTCGATTTTCTACATTCCGTCATAAGACGGCGTCGTACGACGTGTGCAATATGAGTTATAAACGGAGAAATGTCTGCAAGAGTAATTGGAGAGTACAAGGTCACAGAGGGAGTCCGAGGGAGGAGGAAACTCACTCAATCAATCCACTCTCTCTCTCTCTTTCTCCCCTCCCCTCCCCCTCGCTATACATATTCTTCTCTTATCGTTTATCTGGCAGCTCTGTTCTGCTCTTCTCCTCCTGTTGCGATGACCAAGCCCCTCTCTCTCCTTATCTTAACATACTCCGCATGGATAATAATCGTAAGTCGAATTTATTTTCATATCTTAATTGCGCAATGCAGAGGTCTCCAAACTCGTACATAACAGGAGTTCCCTGTATCTTGTGTGCCTTGTGTTCTCTCTTCTCCAGTTCATCTTCTCAAGTGTCAGTTCGCTATTCGTCCTAGACCTACCATACGCATCCATTCAGATGGCGCATACTATCGGGTTCAGTTCTTCTTTTCACTTCGTTTCTTTCACTCTTCCTTATCTCGACTCTTCAGCCTATATTCTCAATCCCATCAATCGCACTGGTATACAATTTATACTCCTTTTTTTCAGCGCAGCTTGTGCTCCGTATTTTTTCACAAGCTTTTAGGTTCGGGAAAATTCAACAGGAATGCAGCACGCGCGAGGGATTGTTGTAAAGCCGGCGCATTGCGCGTCGAACCTTACAACAATCGGTTGCGCATGATGTGCCAAAACCGGAGAAATGATAAAAAAAATTCCTCGTTGGGAAAAGACAGAATGGCCGGGAATAAGCAGTCGGAAAAAGGACGCGCGGGAAACACACTTTGCTCGTTGTTGAATATAATAAATGACACGAAAAACAACATTTATTGTGCGTAAATTTTCCGTTCCGACAATGACGAAGCTACTGTGCAAAAAGTCGGCGAAACGCTAACACGCCATATCAATATTTCCGTGATTTAATTATGTGCTTTCAATAGCAGTAGAATGCACGTTTTATGATTCAATTATTTATCATGTCAGGCAATAGTGCTCAGATGAGGATGGGCCGGTATTCATCATAAGTTGCATTCCACCATTGGGGACCGATTGCTCGTTTCAGGTCATCTCTCCATCGGGTATTGGGGTGGCCTTGGGGGCGTTTTCAGTTGTAGGGGGGTCCACATCGTAGTTGCCCGCGTCCAATTGTTGATTTAGATTCGCCTTATCTTCAAGGCCCATTTCGCTTTTCGTTTGAGTGCCTCTTTATTCCAGTCTCGGATTTGGGTAATTTATCGTAGTCGCTCGTTCCTCACTCGATCCAGAAGAGTGACTCCAATCATCCGACGTTCCATCTTTCTAACAATAAGGGTGATATCGAGGCGCTCTTTGTCACTCGATCTCAGGGCCCACACCTCGCTACCATAGAGTACTGTAGGCAAGATGCAGCTGTCGAAGAGCCTCCTCTTAGTCTTCATGGGTAGAATGCGAGACGCCAACAGGTGGCGGAGTTTGCTCCAGGCAGTGAACAAAGTGAACCTGGTTACGGTAGTGGTGAACTGAGTGCTTAGTCTGCTTAGGTTTAGTCTCTGCTTAGGCATAATCTGCTTAGACTAACGCTTTAGTTGCTTAGGCCACGGAGGCTCATGGGGAGTATAAAAACACAATCATGGAAAATCGTTGCGCAGCGCGTACTGCGCAGCGCGTACTACAAAGCGCAATTATTTAGATCCCGTCCACCCGAGCAGTTACTCCCTGAGTATCATACCGTATGATTGTGTTCAGTTAGCGATTATTTTTAAAAGAGAGTTAGGTCCCAACACGAAAACCCTTTTAGATCAATGTTCCATACGGTGCTTCCTATTTGGGAGTGCGGACCGTCGCTGTTCATTTTTCTTGTCGGGGAGCGGGGGTTTTGAGCCTCCGTGTAGGCATAGTGCTTAGGCTGAGACCGTAGGCTTAGTTCAGACAAAATTTGACATTTAAAAAATCGGCAAAAGAGAATTACAAGGGCGGGAGTCGAACCACCGACAATAGGCTTGCAAGCCGAGTGTTTTACCACTAGACCACTCAAGGGTGTGCTGGAAAACCTTTCGGGGAAAATATTTTTCCCGGTCTGAAAACCGGGAAATTTCGGGAAAACTAAAAATTTATTTGTTTGGTACAAAATCGGTTAAAACTTGCCTACAAATGTTTTAACATGGATACTGTTATTCGCAAACTAATCTCTACTCCGCTATAATGTTTTAAAAAAATCTGCAAAAGATTATTCCGCTGGTGGAATCGAACTTGCGTTTGTCGGGTAGGAAAGCGAAGAGATGAAAATATGCAAAACATGAAAGTGCTGAAAAAAAACTTCGATTTCTCCAAAAAAATCGATTTTATGTGAATAAACGCTCATTATGCAAAATTGAAGTTTATCAGTTGTATTTTAGTCCCATTTCACGTTTCAAGAGAAAAAAAGCCAGGTTAACATTTCCCGTATTTCCCGGGTTTTTTCCGGGGAAATCGGGAAAAACATTCTAACCAAAAATCCGGGAAATTACGTGAAACGGGAAAAACGTCCGGGAAATTTTGCACACCCTTGTAAACCACGCTGCTGATGGTGGAGGTGTGATCACTGTTCCTAAGGTGCAATGCAAATTGTGAAAGTGCCCGGTTTGTTAAATGTCCGTTTTGCGGAAATGTCCGCATTGTACTATATGGATATGAAGCTGCTCACGTAATAATCGAGCAAGAGCCGGCACGGTTGAAAAATGGCGATTCTCTGTAAATCCGTCATTTGAGGTTATCGAGGGTGTTGATCACGATAGGCATATTAATTTTGCACAAAAGGCGCCCGTTGGCGCCAGATGGCGTCTCGTCGATATCGCATTTTATCAAATAAGACAGTAACTAGTTATAACTGATAATGCTGAATTTTTGTTTTTGTAGTATCCTGTACAGAATTTCATTGCGAGCACGCTGGTGTACTTCATTTTGCATGATTATTATTAATAATTTTTCAAAATGCGACTTTTTGCAGAGTAATTTCTGATCTTGTTCATGTACACCAATCGGACCGGCTTGACAAGAGGAATCCAAATTTGTATTTTGAGCGAATTTCGTCATATGAATTTTAATTGAGCTATCATACAGTGTATCAAGATTGTAGGTAAAACAGGCGATTCTCCCCTCCCCCCCCACTCCATTGACCTACCCGTCCCATCAACGCACTATCTCGCCTTCCCGGGACGGCGACTCACGGGGAAGACGAGAGTGTGTGGATGTGAGAGAGCGCAGAGAAGGGAATCGAGGGGAAGAAGGGAGAATCGCCTCTTTTACTTGCATTTTCTATCCACTTTATGTTAGCTCAATTAAAATTCCTATGACGAAATTCGCTCAAAATACAGATTTGGATTTCTGTGCCGGCCTCTGTTCTGCTCGATTCTTATGCGAACAGCTTCATATATCTGTCTTTTATTGGGGACCAATCGAGGGCATTCCCATCCACGAGTTTCTGAGCTGCCTTTTCGGAGTTCTATCGTTTCTGAGTTTCCGTTTTCTGAGTTGACACCTATTCTGATCTTTCGTTTTTCTGAGTTGCCCGTCACGCACCCGAGTCGCCTCCTCCAGCGATCGATCCCAGAATTTCTATTGATTGTGATCTCAGTAATTGAGTAAACGAAAATTCGCGGAAAAATCGCGCGTGCTTACTATACATAATTTAACCCACTTTGAAAAAAATTTACGGATTAGGTCTGTAAAATTAGTAAACTTAAGATCCCAGCCAATTTCTATTGATTGTGATTTCAGTAATTGAGTAAACGAAAATTTCCGGGGAAATCGTGCATGCTTACTATGCATAATTTAACCCACTTTGGAATGTTTCTAGGATACTATTCCGCTGGAGAATGTCGTAAAACGATCAAACCCAGAAAATACGACACCGAATATACTCAACATATGAGTTTTTCTGTTTTTTTTCGGTGCGCAACCCAGGTTTACAATCGTCCAGCCTCGGTCCAGAGGTTTCTAGTGTTCATCGAGGGGCTATGGGTTCGGCCCCCACCCCATGCAACTTCTCTTTGGAGAGACTTTACCGTTGTCCCCCTCCAGTTATCGGAATACTGTAGAAAGGCACACCCCGCGTGCATGGGAGTCAGTGATTTTTACGGTTCCTTAAATTTTGCGATACCGAAAAATTGACCCCCTCCGACTAGGCGTGCGGAGGGATCCTTAATACTGGGAACGGGAACATCAGGCATCACATAATTTTTGATTAAAACTATCGAAAAGTGCACTTTTTACTTCCGACCCTAAGCGCGCGAGGGTGTTACCGAATAAAACATTGATGGTAGTGTATTCCTTATTTGCATTGGCTATGCTACTGTGAAACCTGTGTAATATTTGCATGTGCAGGATGAAGTTATGCATCTTCTACGTCTGGGAATATCTCTCTATCTCCTAGTCTCTTACCGAATCCCCTCATCTTCCAACTTTATGCAGTCCGTTCTTCTCTACCTCATCGCAGGTATATTACATTTTTATAAACTGCAATGCATACCTCATTTACAGGAACATCTCTTCTCTCTGTAATCTATTCCATTACACAGTATTATATTCCGAAGACAACAGGCTGGGCCAATTAATATTAAACCCCACATCATAAACATTTATTTACTTAACGAGTTTCAACAAGCAATAAAGGACGAATGTAACGGATCAGACTTAGTAGTCGTAAGTGAACTCGAGGTACTCCGCATCAAGTTCTTGCACTCGTACATAACCATCCTCTCCTCCCGAAGCGATTATGTTACCATCGGGATGGAAAGCAAGAGTGTTGATGGGACCGAAGTGACCTTTGAATCGAGCGAACTCCTCCTGTAAACACGAGATTCTACTGCGAGACAACAGGACAAAAAATACACAATTTCTTGCTCATGCGGTTCACTATTCGCGAGCGGCGCACTGATAGAGCATGTATTTGATCCACGGCCTAGGCGGTGTAGAGGTAGAGCGCTTACCTCACTCCCGTGCCCATTTGGGTTCAATGCCCACCCTCATCATGTATTTTGCTTAGTTTCTTCCCACGAGGTGCAAAGCGTCGCCGACACCTTTGAAATTTTCGGGAATTCAACGGTGCCTTTACTGCCCCTTTAAAATAATACGTTTAAGTTCAAGTACAAAATTTTGATAGAAAATTTATCAATCACTTGAAACAAAAAAAGCTAGTGAGTTCAAGAAATAGTGACGTGTGAAAAATTATAACATGCTTCAAAATAAAGATAGAAAATAAAGGCTTGGTTTGTTAGATAGAGAAACACCTCATATTAAAATTTGAAAAAAATCATAGTTCGCTTAAAAACGATAATAAAAATAACTGTGTATTTCTATTGAGGAAGTTCGGCATTGTTTGCCAGGTTGATTAGTGGCATCTAATGAACAGTCGTCTAGTGAAATAATTCTGAACATTTTCAAGGATTTCTTTCTCACGTACTAAGTAGGGTGGAAAATCATAGAAGCGCTCTCTAGGATGAGACGGATGTAAATAGAGTAGGCTTTGAGGAGCATTTCGGCGTTATTGATGCGTAGAGCTCTGAGAATAATGTGGCATGCGGTAACACCTTTCTGACAATGAACAATTGCCTAGCAATGGTCGGAAAAAGTAAGCGATTTTTCGATTATGAAATCAAGAACAATTGTCTAGCAATGGTCGGAAAAAGCAAGTGATTTTTCGATTATGAAATCAAGATCTTTCATTACTAATTTCTGTTCTAATATAGTATTGCCTATTTTGTAATTATTCTCTGCATCACCCCCTTTGGGAGAGGGGTGGAAGTTGCACTATTACTACCGTAATTTTGCTGTTTGTAAGAGGTTGTTTGAGGCGAGTGAGTTGTTTTATAGTATGTGTTGTATATGACAAAATCATAGTTGGGCACAGGGTACCTTGACGACCGCCTGCAGGGGGGGGGGGGGGTATGCCCTCCTCCTGCAAGCAAATCCTTTTTTTACTTGTAAACACCTGAAAAAGGGGTCCTTTGGGGGGTCATATGACAACCGCCTGCAAGGCGAAATTGTGATCGGACGACCGCCTACGAAAAAGTTGGATTTTAGCTGGGCAAAATTAAAAAGAATAAGCAAATTGGTTAAAATACGCGAAGAAACAAAAGTCTGATGAAAGTCGCGGTGAGAGCCTGCAATTGCGATATACGAATGTTGTATTTTTCCTTATTTTTTATTGTATTATTATTATTATTATTATTATTTCCGCGTGGGGCCGAAGGCCTGACTTCCCCGCAGGGATAGTGGCAGGCGCATTCTGCCGCTAGTTTGCTCTACCTAAATGTAATGAGTTGCATTTATTCGCAACTAATGGTAGTTGCCAGTCTTCATACCAGCTAACAATGGTATCAATCGTGCTTTTCAATAGAGTAGTGATGTCAACTCTTTTAGAAGGGCGTTATATGACGCCGTTTGCGTAAGAGTAAGACACGTTCCGTGCAGTGATTTTGTAACAGTGTAATATTATGACAGTTTTTAGTACATCTCGATAGATAAGAGACAGTGGCCAAAAGCTATGCCATGCAAATTTTATGGTAGGTCACTGTAATTCCTTGAAGATTCAGCGTTTTCGCTCTTATTTGGTTATAACTAGAGAACCAATAAATATCAAAGTATAAACAGAGACTCTGGCTTAATTTATGTGTAAATTCCGATGCGGCATTGGAAATAAAATTAGTATGAAATAAAATTAGCACTCTCATCTCTCATTGCCGGGACCGGGCTGCTGTGTGGGACAATCCGAAATGAAATGAAGAATACCTGTAAATTGCGCCTTTCCATAGGCAGATCGGCGTTGCAAGGCAGTTTCAGACTTGGTTAATAAATCAAAACTCAGTTGGGTCGCGTTTGTTTTACACCATTTTTTTGTAGGCAGAGACTATGGTATCCTTCATCTCTGTTAAGCGAGTGCCTTACACTTTCTTTGGACGGCAAGTACTAATTTTTTTCTTCATAACCGCTCGCACATTTTACATGCGAATGGTATCATCTGAATCGAAATATAAAATAAGCCAGAGTCTTTTTTTGGACTTTGAATTTTAGTCCACTGGTTCTCTAGTTATAACCAAAAAAGTGCGAAAATGCTGGGAATTACAGTGACCTACCATCAAATTTGAATGACATGACATTTGGCCATTGTCTCTTATCTATCGAGGTAGTAGTAAAAACCGTCACAATATTAGTCAGTACAAAATCACCGTACGGAGTGTGTTGAAGATTGTCTGACTCTTGCGCAAACGGGCCCATATTTTGATATCATCAGCGTACATTCGTACTACGGCACCATTTTTCTGGGCTAGGAATGGGATTGCAGATGTGTAAATCAAAAATAGAAGTGGACCTAGTACCGATTCTTGCGGGACGACGCTTGTAACTGGAAATGACGACGACAGTTACCCACGAACTTGGAAGGTTCTATTTGCAAGATAGCATGTAGTCCAATCAATAGTTTTATGTGAAAGCCCGATTGTTCTTAGTTTGTGCATTAGTTTGGAGTGGGATAATCTATCAAGAGCCTTTGCGAAGTCTAAATAGATTGCATCTACAGGTTGGTCATCACTAATCGACGATGTCAAATTTTCCAAAGCGTCTAGCATTTGAAGCTCGCGGGAGCGTTTCTTTCGGAATTATGGACAAATGATGTTCAGGATGTCAAAAATAGAAGGCGTATGTTTTTAGAATTTTCAAATTTGATGAGTCTTGGAATATGCAATTTTTAGTTAATTTATATCTTGGATACCAGAACGAAAAATAATCTTAGAAAATGGATGTCATGTATTTTGGTACAACGAATCAGATTCGGAAATAAAAATCTAATGTTTTGAAAACCACCGAAACGCCTTATTTTGCACGGATTTGACGTGCTGCTTTCTCGTTTCTACCAGTCGCCACGAGCGGTCCCTCTACATTTGGCTCTGATGGAAAGGGGCCTTCTCTAGTTCCCTGGACCACTTCGTCTATCTAACAACGACTCGACATAGCGGAATCCCCGTCCTAGCCGGCCTGGTCATCGTGGATGGGTATGACCATTTGATGCGGGCTCAAATACCAGTTTCGCTAATAGGTTCCAATTTTCTCTCGTTCGTCAGGAAACTGATCAGAATTAGCCACTAACAAATTGTACGCAGGTAACACATTAGAAAAGACATATGAAGGCCTCATGTATATGCTCTGCTCTATACTAATGGTAAAAATTGCGAGAACCCCCATAAACCCACATGGCCTATCAATCTATCTCAAATCTAACCCACTAGAAAAATAGCGTCTGAATCTCTTTATATGGGGAGCATGATATTACAATACATACCTCAAAAACCATGTGATACAGCTTCGCCTCAAAGTGACCTGCTGATACAGCGGTTTGAGTGACCTAGAAGGAATGGTTTCTATAATTGATGGATTCACAGAGGATAAAATAATATATAAAAGGAAACAAACCTGCATAGCATCTTCACCTCCTCCGAGAACGATGTGATCTCTCATGGGGGAGACACATGCAGAGTTGACTGGACGCTCCGATCTACAACACGTCGAATACTGTGGTGAACGAATAACCAACTCTTAATATATTTATTTAAAAAAAAGGATATTCTAGCAATGAGGTGCGAATTTTTAAAATATCAGCGCGAATTAAATTTCAGAAAATACGGTAAAACTAATGTGTCCATGCCGGAAAAGAGGTCCAGAAATCTCGAAAATGACCAATAAGACAGAATCTAATTTTCAACTTTGGTAAATAGGTAAAGGTCCGAATTTAAAGTTACCAGGAATCGAACCGAAAATTTTGAATTCGCGGGAGGACGAAAATCTGGTGTGGTGCGTGTTGCAGCGGACCTATTCAGAAAGCTCGCCTAACGTTGCGGTCTGCGTCGCGATTATAATTTCAGCGCCTTTTTTCTCTTGATTACGTTACTTTCTGAGCGCTGGATGATAAACATCCGTCGCCGGGACGTAATACCGAAAAAAAGAACTAGAATACAATAAGTGATAATACGTAAAATAAAAGATCACAAATGTGACACAGCGCATTACCGTAGTAAAAAAAAATCACACTTTGAATTTGCGCGCTTTGCCTGAAAGACAAGATTCTCGGTTCGTCCTTTGCCTCATTTCCCAGGACTTGATTATCGATTTTTGATATTTTTTAATATTCTTCCTTTCTATTTCGACACTTCTCTATTCATTTCCGGGACAAAATAAAGAGTGATTTTTTTCGATTCCCAGTAACTTTAATTGATAGGATAGTACCGGCATACAGCATACCGGCGCGCGTTACTCGAGACGGGTTTGACGAGATGCCGCTGTTGACGTCGTGGTCGCCCACCTACTCTCCCGCCCTGGCAAACCCGGCATATATGCATAGTCCGAAGCTGATCTTGGTCTAATTTTCCAAAAACTAGAGGATCGCGAGAGGCTGCTGAATTTTTGAATGACACAATGTTTATTCTTTATTCTTTTTTCCCCGAGTTTTTTTGCGAAATAAAATAAATTCCCCGCAATGGCCATGGGGTGCGTTAAAATGGAATAATCGCGGGTAACTGTGGGGATTTTTTTTATTTCGTCAATTTTAATATTTATATTAATCAAAACATAAGTCGGTAGTTATATTTTTGTAATACGATTGATCTGCACCCTGATTTGCCCCTATTGCAACCTCTCCCCCAAACAATACTTCCCCCAATAGTCACAATTTACTTTACTTCGTTTCGTGTAATCACACAATATTCCGTTGCGCCTTCGAGCGTCGATAAAAACTTTTTTTGTGTTTTTATAGCTTTTAATCCATTTTCGTTATGATTTTATTGTAATCGCTATTGCTGTAAACGGATTTTACTCGGACCTCGAATAAGGGTACTCCAATGGGGAGTGAGTTTAAAAATTCCCTAAAATATTGCATGAATCTCAATAAAACTGTAAATGAATAAAAACGTTGAAAATGAAATTATGTCACTTCGCCATTTTTCCACGATATTTTTATTTCGTTAATAAATTTGGAATTCTACATTTTGCGGTTGGAATTGTAGCATACATGGGCGGGCTTCATCGCCGGGAGGTCAAAAGCGGGAGGGTCAGAGCACAAAAATGAAGGGGAAAATAAAGAAATTTGTTTGAGCTAACTGTGAATTTCGGTTGGGTGGTGTGGTGTATAAATGAGTGCTACGACTCGAGGCGACATATTCAAAGCGTTATTTGACTGTATTAGTTTTAAAATTGCGCTAGAGTTTGTCGCGGAGCCGCCAAGTGAAAAGAATTTCGACGAAAAACAATAGCTTAAGTAACATCCTCATGTGAAAACAATTTCAACCAAAGATTCGGCGGCCGATCAACGCCTTTGGTTTCTCCCCTCTCACCTCCAAAGGTCGACGAAGCTTTGACCTTTGGTTTTGGCCCTGAAACACTACAAGAGATGACCACGACGACACAGAGGAATCAGATTTTGACGACCTCTTTAGTACGCACAACCCTCCACCTTACGTTCTGTAATTTTTAGACTGAGTATACGATATTTCACACTTCCCCTCATTTCCCACCCAATGCAGTAAGCAAACTTTTAGCCGTCAAATCAATTTGGCCAATTCTAAACAGCAGAATCGTTTATAGAGAATAAGTCGCTCAAAAATTTTGGAAGAAATCGGACGAGTAGTTTTTGTTGCGGGTGGGTCCATCGCTACGCAATCGCCAGCGATGGGCCCACCCGCAGCGAAATTGAGACAACTATTGACAAAGCCAATCACATGGGCACAATGGAAGGTAAAATTAATTAGGATGTGCCAAAAACTAGAAGAAATTGAATTCATTTGGCCATTTAAAAATTATTTTCGAAAATTTGACGAAAACGAGACGGAAATCATAAACTCACACCAAGGATAATCTTACTGCAAGAAAATGCATCAATCGGCTTTTTCTCAGTATGACCCCGATCAAACTTATGTGTACAAACCCTGGGAACTAGAATTCCATGAATCCGGAACACAGGTTTCAGAACAGGCTTTTAGCGATTTTCCGGCTCTGATGAGCGAATCGACGTAAAACTTCTTTGAAAATATAGCTCCACAATTTTTGGACGAATTCTTTGTGTTTTGCCAATTTTTTTCGAGAAAGTCATTTTTCAAGCCATAATTCTGCACGCTCAAATGGTTGATAAGAGAGAAAGATAACAACATACAAAGTGTTTGGGAATTATTCTGGAACACTATCACCAACAGAATAATAATTCACCATATTTATTAAGCTGTTTTGATTTTATGCTGAATTGCAGCTGTTATAAAAGTTTCGTCGATTCCGGCAACAGAGCTGGAAAATCACAAAAAGCTGGTTCTGAGACATGTGACCCGGATCCATGGAAATAACGCTCTAAAGGTATTCCCACATAATTTTGATCGGAATCCGAAATGTTTTGTAAGGTCTTCACGGCCACGTGCAATCTCTGGTGTTACGTGTCCTAATCAGTCACTCAGTTTACTTCTGGTTTCGACACCAGTGCCATTTTAGGGCAGGCCTTGACTGATTTTTTCGAGAGTCGTACCCGGGACCATAGACCAAAAACGATTGTTCCCGAAAGTCCCAAAATATGTCTGGTTTTAGTGTAGAAGGGTGAAAATCGGAAATTATTTCTGATTTCGAATTATTTTAAGGCGCTGCCGCACCTTGGATTGAAATGTGAGAAAGCCAAAACCTAGCGTATACCCGCCTGTTTCGCGATTCCCAGGCAAATACTCCATCGCTAGGGCCTAAATATAAGTTTGACGTGGTGAGGTATATGTGCTTCGCATATGTCCATAATTTAAAAAGAAAAATTTAAAAAAAAATTATTTTAAAAAAAGTATTTAAAATATTTAAAAATAATAATGAACCCGCAAGAAAAAAAAGTTTAATTAATGATCGCACGTGAAAGCATATCAAAAGCATATCATATCAAAATCCACAATAACAACCTGACCCCAGTTAATATAAATCTGCAGCAAATAGTTAATTAATCGGTTTCATGTTTCGGGAACATACGCGGTACAAACTGTCGGCGTTACAGCTTCATTATTCGTTATACGGCTCGGCTGCAGATTTTTTGTTGTGCGCGCCAGATTTGTTCACATTCCCTAATGTTTTTGGGTTATAACCCTTTCTACAAATTTATCGAATCTTAAGAAATGGCCACGAATCATGAATTTAAAGATGAACATACGCTATAATGCAGAGTTGTCACGTAGGGACCACCGAACCGTAAATTCAAAAATTAGAGCCGGGGAAAAGTACGAAAAGACAAGTTTAAATCTGCACCGAGTAACAGTTTTTGAAGGATATTTCGATTAAAAGAGGATGTGCCATTGGGTTTTTTTGCTTAGTATGAAGTTCGGTAGACAGAGAATGAAACAAATTAAAATTAGAAAAAAATGACAGAAGCGAACATGTTTAAAATCTTGTGCGAAGTTCAGTGCTATTTTATTCTATTCAATAGATATTGTTTTAGGAGTTGCGCCAACGGATTTTTTAAACGTGTTCGGTGTATGATGTCAGCTGCACATTTGTGAGAAAATTCAAGAAAATTCACAGAAGCTAACCTTTTAAATTTTAGCTTCAAAGTTTAAGGCTTGAATACGGTAGTTATCGACTATAAACTAGTTATAATTTATGAAACATTCAATAAATTGATTTTATATTCATATGTAACTCCCGAAGAGCAGCCCAAGCCGCATATTTAATGTGAACGTCAAAATTAGTCAAGGAAAACTCACTGTGAAAACCAATATGTCTGACCTAACAAACTTGTGTCGCCCCACCGAACTCATGTCGCAGCGATGCGGCACGAATTCGGTGGGGCGACTACACCACAGAGGGCGGGGCTTGGAAACTTGTCTGATACTAGATGAATTGGAAATATCACGCCATCCACGTAAGGCTTGGAACAAGCCTGGTACATTTCGAAAAAATGGTGTGACAGTTTTCTTCACATTTTGGCACTACCTTTGCTTCTCTATCGGAAAACGGCTATACGAGAGCATGAGCAATTTTCTCGGCTGCAGTAGGCTGCTGCAAATATTTGAACATGTCACTTCGGTGAGGTATAATATACCTTCAAAATAATTCAATTTGGACGAAACTTGTGTTTTGGGCAAACAATAACATGTTCAATCATCACTCAGAGTGATTTTGAGATTAATCGATTTTTCATTTCTGAGAAGTTTTCCCGTAATAACTTCACAAACGGCCGAAAGCACAAACCAAATTGACAGAAAATGTGTAGCTTGTGACTACGCATCAAATGAATATCTAATATCAAGGTACAGTAGCGGACAAAAGTTTACGGGCACTTTTTATTGTTGATACAACTTTAGAACCCGAGGAAGGTTTGATGCGACATCGTGGGCTCTTATACGAAATCCATTGGAGATTACGATGCAACTATTGGGGTATTGCGAAATCTTTCAGGTATTGCGTCGTGTTGACGCAATCGATGCACACTTTTTTGAAGTGTTATTATTCTTACATGGATTTTTTCCTGCTCGCCTAACTTTAAGGGTGTTGAGAAATGCCCACGGTCTACCTATAAAAATTTTTTCAAGTTGCTGCGATGCCGCTACTTGGCTGTAGCCAAGTTGCAAAATGGAGACCGGAAAACCATATCTCGCCTTTCAGACATCGCACAGGCCCGATCAATGCACCAAAATGATCACCATCATGACTGCCGACGATCCTGAGAATATGGTTGCGGTAGCTCACCATTTGCCCTCAGGGCACGAAAAAATCACTTTTTCGCATTATTGTGGTCTGACGAAGGGGAAGTCTATAGGACGTACTCTAAAGATCTGGTTTGGGCGTGGATTCGGTTGAGAATCTATGGGAGAACCGATTCCTAGCTGCAATAAGCGTTTCGATTGGATTCCTGACCGCGGCGATCGATTTCCGGAAGGACACTGGATGGCCACGCCCATTGTCTGCCCTTTGGCAACGATCAGACTTTTGAGCTTATCTCAGCACTGACCTAACGGACAAGGCTGACAGACACATCAATGGAATGAGCGTGGCCGGCTCTATAATCTCATTCACAAATTACATCATCACTATGCAATATTGCATCATCCTTATGAAATATTCCTACTTTTTGTGTTTTTCTTGCGGTAAGTCTACAGAAAACGGTGGAAAAGGTGCAAATGAAATAATTTTGGTGTTTCCACAACTCTGACCACAAATTACCTCATCAATATGCGTGTTTTTATAATTCGCTAAAGTATTGCATAAGGATGATGCAACATTGCATAGTGCTAATGTAATTTGTGAATGAGATTATAAAGCCGGCCACGCTGATTCCATTGATGTGTCTGTCAGCCTTGTCCGTTAGCTCAGTGCTGAAAAACATTCCTAGGGTTCTAAAGTTGTATCAACAATAAAAAGTGTCCGTAAACTTTTGTCCGCTACTGTATCTCGGCGGTCTTCGATGTCCGCCAGTCGAAAAACCACAAAAACGCGCGATTTCCCTTGCTGCAAAATCATCAAAACACATTTATGGGCCCTCAGACTGTCTCAAACTTTCTACAATAGTTGCGAAAAATGAGCAAAAGAAATTTGCCAAGAAGTGGATTCGAACTTGCAACTCTTGGATTCAAGGTCCTAGAGCACTAGAACTCTGAATAGATGCTTGCAGCAAGGGAAATCGCACTTTGCGACGGATTTTCGACTGGCGCACATCGAAGACCGCTGAGATACCCTTACATAAGATATTCATTCGATGCGTTATCACAAACTACACATTCTCTAGGAATTTGGTTTGTGCTTTCAGCCGTTTGTTAAAGTTTTTACGGGAAAACTGCTCAGAAATGAAAAATCGATAAATCTCAAAATCACTCTGAGTGATGATTGAACATGTTATTGTTTGCCCAAAACCCAAGTTTCGTCCAAATTGAAGTATTTTGAAGGTATATTATACCTCACCGAAGTGGCATGCTCAAATATTTGCAGCAGCCTACTGCAGCCGAGAAAATTGCTCATGCTCTCGTATAGCCGTTTTCCGATAGAGAAGCAAAGGTAGTGCCAAAATGTGAAGAAAACTGCTACACCATTTTTCGCAATGTACCTCAGAAAATACGATTTGTCCCGAGCCTTACGTGAGGGGCGTTATATTTGGTAAATCTGGAAACGCTGTCGTGATTCTGCTTCGCCGAAGGCACGAAATTTGCAATTTTCAATTTTACGCGGTGGCCCCTAGTCACGAGCGCAGCGTGTGTTAGCGCAGCGCAGCACGCAAACGTTAGCAACATGCGGCAAACCTGCCCATTTCAGCTCTTCCTTTACTCTTCGTGATAGTTCACCTTCTTTCTCTTTCCATTTCTCGTGTAATTTCTCTCGCGTGTTTAGTGAAAGTGTTTTTTTCGGAATTTCACCTCAAAAAGTTCAAAAGCTGTCTGGATGTGTTCCCTGGAACGTACTTTTTGGTCTATGCCCGGGATCAAGTCTCAGTAACTTTAATGTACGTTTTTAGGGGAACCGAAAGTGCCGGTTTCCGATCATAAAAATAGAACCGCATGAACAATCGCATAGCGCTTCCGACTTTATCACGAAGACTTATATCGTATAGCAATCAACAAATTGTACCTGTATTGCTTTAGCTGCTTCAAATTGGTCATATCAAGAAGCGCTGCAGTCTTGTCCTTTGATGAAGAGATTACGAAGGCACCGTCGGGAGACAGTTGCAGATCAGTTATTCCGAACTGCATGCAAAATTCAACATCTTGAAATTTTAAGGATGCCTCCAGAATTTACTCAAAGGAATCATTAATTATAAATTAAATAGATTTACGTTTTCTGATGCACTCTCCCATGGACAAAATATTTAGTAGGCGCAGCTTACGAGGAAGTGGGGAAGTAGGGAAAAAAACACCACACATATCTCGATATTTTGTCAAAGAAAGTACGCATGTCTATGGATTACCTCAAAACTGTTCGATTAAACTTCCGAACCCGCTTGGGAAGCGAGAAAGAAATTTTCACGCTTCTTAATATGGTAACTCAATAATACGCATCAAACAGCATCAAAATAAAATTGATTCTTCGATCCGGAGCAAGACGTGTGCGAAAAAAAGAGCAAAATAAAATTTCTGAAGAGGAATCGAACCCTCCGCCTCCCGCCATTCACCATTAGGCCACCGCTGCAGTTGCTTAATGTGCACTCTTTCGAATTTAGGGGCGAAAATTGCTATCTTGCTTCCCAGGCGGGCTCGGCAACTTAAGAGAACAGTTTTGAGGTAATCCATAGACACGGATGTGATTTTTTTTAATGTGCGAGTTGTGATCAGCCCTTGGTTATATATTGTTCAAATCCTTGTTTAGGTATGAAAGTGTACTTTCTAACAGAGTAACAACTTGATCTACATTCATACATTTTCGTTGAAACCAGATTTCTTTTCAAGAATAAACTGGTCAGATTTGATATAAACTGGTCAGAACTCGCTAAAAATGGGATTTTAAGCGTTATTTTGAATTTTCGCCGAAGTACTATTATAAATATGATTTGTGAGTAATATGCAGTACGAGAATAACACAAATAAAGGAAAACAACCGAAGAAATACCGAAATATGCGACTAATGGCTTCAAAAAACTGACCAGTTGCAGGTAACAGGCTGAAGACTTGGGAAATCTACGTTTTCGGCAAGGAGAGGGAAGAAATTTGTGAAGAGTAGAGAAAAAATTATATAAAAACCATGTGTTGTGATTCATTTATAATAACTGCTATTAATGCAAAAGGGAGGAATGGCGAGTGAACGAATAAATGAAAACATGAAACGGAGGAAAACATAACTGTAATAATGGGAAAATGAGTGTAGATGTTGGAAAGCGAGAAGTGAAGGCGACGAGAATACGGTAGAGATTCGTTAAGTGTTGAGTTGTTTCAAATTCATGATTCGCCGTTGAAATTTTGAAATATGCAAATATTTTTCGTAAATCGATATTTCTTGTTATTTTGACATGCGTAGGTCATTGCTCTGATCAACAGTAAATTTTAAAGCACATGAGATATATTATTCATTATTCGACGAGAAATGTGGATTCCCAGATTTTACAAAAAATCTGGGAAAATCGATTTTTTTTTGGGTTAAGAAAATATCAAAATCTGACCAGTTTTGAACTTCAAATCTAAATTTATAGTGGTTGCACCACATGTGATGTGCTCATTTTCTTTGTTAAGCAAGCCTCTCAAGGTGCTTGAATTTAATTAATTTACCAAAAACAGTAATATTGTAAATTGAGAAAAACAACTGGGTTCCTAAAAAAATTCGATTTTCCCCAGATTTTTTGTAAAATCTGGGAATCTACATTTCTCGTCGAATAATGAATAATATATCTCATGTCTGTGCTTTAAAATTTACTGTAGATCAGATTTACTGTAGTTTACTGAAAATTTACTGTATAACTGTAGAGCAATGACCTACGCATGTTAAAAAAACAAGAAATATCGATTAACGAAAAATATTTGCATATTTCAAAATGTTAACGGCGAATCGATCCCTCTTGTATGAGAGGTGTAAGTTGCAATAACTCTACCGTATTTGCGTTACAGTACTCTTTGAGATTGCAAGTGAATTTGCTGGGCGAGTGTGATGTTTTACATTATGTGTTGTATATAATAGTATAGTATTTATGATGCTCTATAAAATGCGCATAATGGCGAAATATGTAACAGTCAGTAAAAAGGTTAAAATGCGCGCCGAAAAAATGTCTGATGAAAGTCGCGGTGAGCACCTCCAGTTTGCGATAGGCGAATGTTGTTCTTTGTTTCAAAAGTGGATTTTCACAATAAAGGAATTTTTTTATTAGTTTTCTGATTTTATTTTCTTGTTATTGAGGTCGGTTTTAGTATGCGCGAGCAAATCAAAGCGTTTTAGTGGGTATTTAGTGCAAAATCGATGAAAATTGTGATTTTGTGAAATGTGTGAGTGGGGCATGTGCTTGCAAGTTGTTGTATTAGTTTATTATGATTTTTAATATTATTTTATTAATATAATAAGGTGAATAAGAGGCAAAAAAAGCGATTAATCATGAAATATAAGCGATTTAGTGCGTGAATACGCGACGCGACCGCGTCGCGCGTGAGCACAGGGGAGGGGGCGAGGGAGTGTGAGAGTTTGTAAAATGTATTTTCAGTGCCAATGTAGTTTATATCCGTCATTTTAAGATTTTTTGAGAAGCTATTACTTAAAGGGACCTGGTACTGCAAATTAAGTGAATTTCAGATTAAAGAGAATTTTATTCCGATTCGAACGCAAAAAACCGCATATTTTTACGATTTTTTTGAAATTAGTTATGAATTTTCAAAGATCCCTTTTCAGGCCAAATTGACCCGGCGCTACTGTGTTTAGCGGCTAAACACAGTAGTGCCCGAGTCATTTCAGCCAAAAATGGGACCTTTGAAAATTCATAACTAATTTCAAAAAAATCGTAAAAATATCCGGTTTTTTGCATTATAATCGGAAGAAAATTCTCTTTAATCTGAAATTCACTTCATTTGCAGTACCAGGTCCCTTTAATGCAACATTTGTAAGTTATGATAATGGTGTAAATAAACACATGTATTGTGAGATTTGTGAATTGCATTTTTAGTGCCAATGCAGTTTAAAACCGTCATTTTGAGAGGGTTTGAGAATCTATTCAATAATTCTATATTTCTAATGATGTTTAAATGATCACATGGGTAGTGAGAAATGCATTTTCAGTGCCAATGCAGTTTGTATGCTTCATTTTGAGAGGGTTTCATAGGAGGACAACAGAATCAATTTTCTGACTGAAGGGGGATAAGATGAGTATGTTGCAGTATGAGATGGTATATGTCAGCGCCAACGAAGCTGCTAATCGATATTTTTGAGATGCATTAGAAGTAGGTCTTTGGGGGTGCACTTTCTACAGTAATCCCTCGTGCGCAACAATTCCTATTGCCGTGTCGGAAGCGTCAAAGCGAACGGCGTGAAGGGTAGCGATTTTTCAGAGCCAATGAACTTGTCAATCGATATTTAGAGATGTTTTAGAGGTAGACCAATGGCGGGCGCTTTCTACAGTAATCCATTGCTTGTAACTGATGCAATTACCGCGTGGGAAGCGTCAGGCCGAAGGTCTGACTGCCCCGCAGGGATAGTGGCAAGCGCAGCCTGCCGCTAGTCGCTTCCTTTTGTATGAGATGTGAAAGTTGCGACTTTTCTACCGTAATCTTTGAGTTTGTAAGAGGTTGTTTGGGGCGAGTGAGTGTTTGTAAATTATGTGTTGTATATGATAAAATAGTATTCGTGATGCTCTATAAAATGCGCTTAATTGTGATATTTACAAAATTCAGTAAAACAGGTAATAAAATCGCCGAAGAAAAATATCCCGACATCCGCGTGAGACCATGTGGAATGTTCAGTTGGCGATGGGCAAATGTTACAGATTTGTTTCAAAAGTGTATTTTCTTTATAAAGGAATTTTTTTATTAGTTTTCCGATTTTATTTTCTTGTTATTGAGGTCGGAATTAGTATGCGCGAGCAAATAAAAGGGTTTTAGTGGGTATTTACCGAAAAATTGATGAAATTTGTCATTTTGTGAAATGTGTGAGTGGGGCATTTACTTGCAAGTTATAATATTAGTTTACTATAATTTTTAATATTATTATATTAATATAATAACGTAAATGAAAGGTAAAAGAAGCGATTAAAGCGGAAATTTAAGCGATTTAGTGCTTGAGTACGCGACGCGACCGCGTCGCGCGTGAGCACAGGGAGGGGGCGAGGGAGTGGGAGTGTGAGAGTTTGTGAAATGCATTTTCAGTGCCAATGCAGTTTATATCCGTCATTTTTAGAATATTTCAAAATATATTACTCAAAGCGACATTTGTAAGTTATGTAAGTGGTGTAAATGATCACATGGATTGTGAGATTTGTGAAATGCATTATCAGTGCCAATGCAGTTCATAACCGTTATTTTGAGAGGGTTTCGAGGGAGGACAGCAGTAAATAATTTCTATTCGCTTTTGGATGTGAGAAGCCATTTTGCAGTGCATACGGAATTTTTTATGCTTTCTTTTGGGAGTATTGGGAGACATACCAAAGATGAGCGACTTCGATGGGGTTGCCGATCTAAATTTTGAGAGGTAGATCAATACAATGCTACATTTCTACAGTACTCCCTCGTGTGTGCGTGTTCCCATTGAAGGGGTTAGGATTAGCATGTGGCAGTATTAGATGGTATTTTTCACTGCCAATGAAGTTGCTAATCGATATTTTGATATGTATTTGAGGTAGATCAATGCGCTTTCAGTAATCCATTGCTTGTAACTGATGTCATTGCCGCGTGGGGAGCGTCAGGCCGAAGGCCTGACTGCCCCGCAGGGAGTCATGAATTTGACACAACTCGACACTTAACGAATCTCTACCGTATTCTCGTCGCCTTCACTTCTCGCTTGCCAACATCAACATCAACACTCATTTTTCCATTATTACAGTTATGTATTCCTCCGTTTCGTGTTTTCATTTATTCGTTCACTCGCCATTCCTCCATTTTGCAACAACATCAGTTATTATAAATGAATCAAAACACAGGGTTTTTTATATAATTTTTTCTCTTCTCTTCACAATTTTCTTCCCTTTTTATATAATTTTTATCTCTTCTCTTCACAATTTTCTTCCCTCTCCTTCCCGAAAACGCAGATTTCCCAAGTCTTCAGCCTGTTGCTGGTCAGAATTTGAAAATTTATATACTGGTCAGAAACCCAGATTCTGGGTCAACGAAAATGTATGTCTACATTTAGCTCCCGATGCCAGATCCCAGGCCAAAGGGAAGGGGAAATTCGTCTGATCTCGATTCACAATCTATACGCAGAGGTTGTTCCCCCAGAAGGTATAAAGCCATTTGCTGAACATACTCATAAGACACCCTGGCGTTAGAATAGTGAATAACCCCCCCCCCCCCCCCCTGGCGCGGTATCCATCGAAACTACCTCTCGCTTGCTCAACAAAGTAGATCGTAAATAAATTACTATCTTTGTTCATTTTTATGTGAACCACGATGATTTTTTTCGTACTGACATGGGGATGGGTCCCGACTCCGAGGTCAGTCAAAAATGAGAGTACACAAGTACAGCAACCACCTTTTTTTAAATTGAATACAATAAACTGACCCCCAGTGGGGGGGAAATGTTCCAAGCGATTCCTCGTACAAAAGAAAAGGAAAGCATAGGTGAGCACAGGGTGCTCTTCTACTGCCTGCACGGTGGCTATCCCACCGCCTGCAAGCCGCAGTTAGCAAAAAAAGGCTTCAAAGAGAGCCGTCGGGGCACACCGCTTGCGTTCGAAAATTTGGATTTCAGCTGCCCAGGGGACCATATATATAAATATAAAAGAAGATTTTTTTTGGAATGTTAACCAACTTCCGGAGATGTTACGTTGCAAGATTTAAAAAAAAATCTTACCCTGTGAGAAGACTCATTTGTGGCACATGGAGCCTCGCTGTTACGAATGTCGTATTGCAGAATCACTCCATTCTCGTTCCCGACGGTGATCTGCAGCGGTCGGTCAAATAGGGCAGTGATGTTCATGTTCTCTAGGATAGTGTATCTCTATCTCTAGGATATCTCTAGGATTGTGTTCTCCAGTTTCACCTGCGCAGCTTTTGTCAAAAGCGTTGAATCATGTCCTACCTATCTAAGCCCGTTTGCGAAAGAGTCAGACAAACCTCACGAGGAACCGGTCACAGGATAAGGTAAAATTATCACGAGTGACCTACCTAGGATCACATTGCCCCATGAGCACATCAAGAATCCACTTTCAAAAAATTACCATATTGATCTACGAGCTGGGAAAATCGATGAAAAGTTTCACAACGCGGAACTCTTGTGACTTCCTTCAGTTCTATCAATCCCCTCTCCATGAACTGTGTGGCGCAGCCTGTAAAGCGTCAGCCTCACTAGCCTCACATTTTGGAGGTCGAGGGTTCGACTCCAACGAGATGCAGTCTTTTTTTGCTGTCTTTTCTAACATTATTCCAAGTGTCATTACATCATAAACAGCAAACAATTGGTGACAAAAATATGTATGCTCCGTGTGGAATCGAACCCTCGACCTCCAAAATGTGACGCTAACGCTTTACCGGCTGCGCCACACAGTTCATGGAGCGGGAGTGATAGAACTGAAGGAAGTCACAAGGGTTCCGTGTTGTGAAACTTTTCGTCGATTTTCCCAGCTCGTAGATCAATATGGGAATTTTTTGAAAGTGGATTCTTGATGTGCTCATGGGGCAATGTGATCCTAGGTAGGTCACTCGTGATAATTTTACCTTATCCTGTGACAAGTCCCTTGTCAGCAAAAAAGAGAAGCTGTGAGATAACCATCGTTTTCAGTACCTTTCAGTGGGTTAAAAACATTGGCCCAATCTCGTGATATGCAAATTTAATTTGGGTTCAGTCTGTAGGCCAGAAGATGAAACAAAAATACTGGTTTTCGTCGATATCTTGATAAAAATCGAAGCAATCAAAAATGTTCGAACAGAGTCTAGCCGAATTAAATGTAATGTATTAATTAATATAATAGTAATGTAAAGGTAAAGGTGTTAGGTCTTCTACACGCAAGGCGGTCTCGACCACCCGTATGCCTGAGTAGCAATGAGATCCTGTCCTGAGATGATCAGCGGTCTGTTGCGAGGCTATTGTCGTGTTATGTGCACGTGAATCATGTTTGGATCGTGATTTACCCATCACTACCAACATTTCTTAACCCCCTTGGTTGGGTGGATCTGCAGACACGGGGGGTCGAACTTGTGATCATTCGATTCGCATTCTAGCACACCACCACTGCGCTACCCGGTCTGTAATGTAATGTAATGTTTGGATAGATAGATTTCGATGAGGAGACCAAGCGCGCAGGTTTGCGAAAAGACAAATGGTAAATTACACTTAATTTTCACTCAAATATTGAACGATCTATCTTTAAAATGCGTTCAAAATACGCTCGATTCGAAATGAATTAGAATATATTTCGAAAGGACTCTCATTTGCTTTAAACTAAATATTTTTCTCGCTTTTATTTCTGATAGATGCGGGGTTCACAAGTTATCGAAGCTTAAAAATATAATAAATTCTCAGCACATCACTGGTGTCAAACACCTCAGATATCCTACCAAGT
The DNA here is from genome assembly GCA_036245785.1 of Pristionchus fissidentatus. Classification (NCBI taxonomy): domain Eukaryota; kingdom Metazoa; phylum Nematoda; class Chromadorea; order Rhabditida; family Neodiplogasteridae; genus Pristionchus; species Pristionchus fissidentatus. Next base: position 23,041,193 of record BTSY01000005.1, on the reverse strand, counting down.
TAACAAGGAGTACATAAAATATATATCGACGAGAATAAAGTATTGTCATACCTGATCGCAGATCCAGTGGACTGTCATAACTGGCGCGGGGACCCGTAGATTTTTTGGATTTTCCTCAGAAAACAACGAAATAATGCGGCCACTCGTACCTTTTCATCTTGAATTTTCCCTGCCACCCCTCATAAATAGCGGGGACACGTAGAAATATTTACCAAAATTGAGCCGGGGACCCGTATATTTCGAGGTAAGTGTACGTCAATAGGCCATCTCGCACAGGTATGAGTATTGTACAATAATTCAAACCTTATCGTCCAGTGATGAGAAGAGTGACATAATTATCGAGTGATCGAATGATGTGCGGAACAATCCCTCTCCGCCCTCTTTCATCTGAACAAAATAATTGATGAAAGCGTTATTTGTAAAATGATTTTCCTCAGTTGGAATAATCATTTTTTTCACATGCACGCAGTGATTTGCACGGTTCCCGAAATTTTCCGACATCGAAATATTGACCCCTTCGCATCGACCAGGCGTGCGGAGGAATCGTTAATACAGGGAACGGGAACATCAGTCATCACATAATTTTTGATTAAAACTATCGAAAAGTGCACTTTTACTTCCGACCCTACGCGCGCGAGGGTGTTACCGAATAAAACATTGATGGGAGTGTATTCCTTATTTGCATTGGCTATGCTACTGGAATCTATCGAAAACTTTGTAATTTTCACAATGGAATCTATCGAAAACTTTGTAATTTTCACTTCCAATCTGAATTTCGGGAATGTGAAAAACACTGCATGCACGGAAATCCAGATCTACGTAAAAGTAGGGACCATCATGTGCGCACCAAGGTGAATGCTTAAATTTCAGTTTAGAATTTGTGGGTGCTGATGGTTCGACGTACGGAACTCAGAATAAAGGATATGAATTAGGGTCTGCATTTTGACTATTTCAGTGAATGTTTTGGCCAATTTTGAACGGTTTTCGACGCGGCTTTCACTTTATTGCTATCAATAAAGCCATAGCATATCCGCAACGCCAGCCCCCTAAAACGGCACTCCCCTAAAACTACTCTAAGAAAATTTTGATTTATTTTTCTTTATAGGAATTGAAGTTTAACTACAGTATGACAGAACATCTAGCAAATCGGAGTTCCTTAAGTAAACTTGAGATTGGAGAAGTGGTTGGAAAATAACCCTATTGTAAGATGTTTTCCATGACTTTAACTTTTGGTAGGTATGATGATTTATAGAATCCAGAACTTCTTAGTTGTGCAAGGATATCAGTTTACGATTTCATGGATGATTTATGCGCTCGAAAATTCTGAGTTACTACTGCTTTTTTGCGTCGTTACATAGCTAAGATTCATATGAATTTTCGTGAAGATTCACCAGAATATTTTCATTTCCTCTATCGCCCATTCTGGATTCAATCCACTCTCTCCAATCGCCGCTCGCGCGGCCAACGAAGATTCAAAATGCAGACCCTAATGTGAATGTAGTCGTGCGACTACTCTATCGATCCCATCCAATCGCGCAAGTAACCAAGGACACTCAAGAACTCGATGGAGGGACGATCTCACAGCATCGAAAATCGAAACATAATTTGGTAAAAAATGATCAGTGGAACAAAATTATGGAAAATCTGAATAGATAAACCTAATTATGACAAATCTGAATAGCGAAACCCTATTTGGAAAAATCCGAATAACGAATCAAAATTAGGCAACTTTGCGCAAAGGGGGTGAGCTGACGCGTAGAAGGTGCGTTTCCAATTTCGAGTGCATATTGCACATTTTCACTGTTTTCTTCGATTTTCAGCAAAGTTATCGATTATATACTCATCGCATTTTACCCAAATCAAGGTTCGATTTTTGTAAATTATCTTTCGATTTTCGATGCTGTGCTGGAGAGAAACTAAAGAATATTCGCCCATCCTCACCTGAAGCGTTAACAGCCTGACATGATAAGTATTATTATTGTTATTACTCACTAGGGAAAGACGCAAAGTGTCCGTGGGGTTTCTGAAATCGCCAAACTAGTTCCAGGTTGGAGATCCAAGTTCTTCTGTTAAAAGTTGCCAGAGCCTCTTGGCTGCCTCAGAAAATCGATTGCAAGATCGCACTTAGGTAGTTTCGGTTTTTCAATTTCGGCTTTTGTCCCGTGGGTTCGATCCCAGGTGATCGAGATCATTTTTTTCCAATTTTTTAAACAACTATTTTGCCATTTTTAATTGCCTGCACATTCGTTAGGGTTACGGGCCCATTTGATGTCAGAATAAATCTGTATATCTGTAAATCTTGATTGGTTTGCTGACTCGAATGGTATCTCTACCTTGAATATTTGAAGGACACACCAGTACGTTAACTAGTAGAGTTCCGAGAGCAAGCGGGCACTTGACAAGTTTCACAAACGAGCCTAGAGATAGAAACAATACGACAATAAGGAGGCTCTGGTGTACATCATTCTAATCTATGCATAATGCATCTCCATACTTGCCGCGCTGTTTGGATCGCCCTCTTCCCCCTCCCCTGCCGGCTTCAAGCAGTAGTCCGCATGCCGGGTTCTCGTTTGTTTCTCGGATTGTTTTTTTGGCGTTTACAAAGTGGGCAAATTATATAAAATTAAAAACATTAAACAATTGCAAATATTTAAACAAATGCGAACAATGCGTAGTAATCGAGTACCTCCAAACACTAGGGAAATGATGCCGACCGATCATTCTGTCCGGAAATGCCCGAATTGCCTTGGAATTCACCACCCTAATGTAGACGCTTCGCGAAATCTCGAACTTGAATGGCAAACGAACCATTGTTAGTCAGATTGCTAGTCATCGTTGCTATGTCAGACAAAAATTGATTATCTGTCGGTTTCAAATTCGTAATGATTTATGCAGATATCGCGATTCAATTGAAGAGGGGCATCCCTCTTCATGAAGAGTAGAACGACCGCTCCCTCTCTTCTTGAAGAGAGGAGGGAATCAGAATTCCTTTGTTCGAGGAGAGAGGAAGCTCTTCATTTGGCATCTCTATTGGTAATACTACGGTTTTACTAACAAATATATCTGACTTTGAGATTAATCTAATAGTTATTCGCTTTTTCTGATAGTCAGGAAACTCGAGTTGTCTCGAAAATTCTCAATGTTGGTAGATGAGGATTGTTGGGCGAATCATCCAAACGAAAAACAACATGGGATAGTTTCCGGTCAACTTTGTAGATTATCACAACAATGTTTTACGATGTACTGTAACGATGAATGAGGGAAATATGAATTCATGCGAAATCAATGCTTTATTAAAGTGGGAAATTTTTTTTCGAACCGCATATTATAGCCGGGGGCACTCTACAAACCGTCCGAATAGGGCCCAGGAGGACTGTGCAAAAAAGTTCTATAAGAGAGATATCACGAGAGATTGCAGGAAAAATCGCCATTTCGGAACTATTTTCGAAAAAATATTTTTGATTTCGATCAAACTTTTATTGTGCCATTCAAGAACTTAGCAGTCTCCGCCCACTTTGGCGATACGGTCGTTAGCGCGAATTAGTCCATGTTTCGGAACATTATATTCTCTAGACATCTTCTCTAAAATTATTTCATTCCTATTTCATAAACCGTGCATTCCACCGCTATTGAAAGCACATAATTAAATCAAAGAAACATTGATATGGCGTCTTAGCGTTCCGCCGACTTTTTGCACGGTAGTTTCGTTATTAACAGAACGGAAAATTTAAGCACAATATGTGAGAGTAGTAGTTACGAAAAAAATATGTTTGAGGTGATTTTAAAAGAATCGATTTTTCGATAAATTTGAAAAAGCGTTTTTTTGACATTCAGAGCCATTTTTCAACTAGAAAGCCCCCACTTTTGCTCGATTTTATTTTTTTTTACCTGACTAATGTTCGCATGCTCGTTCATATTTCGAGCAGAAACCTCTTGGGTTCGGCCATCTAAAATATGTTATTATTTTTGGAAAAATTACAAAATTTAATTTTCGTTAGTAACTTTCTAGCTCAAACAGTTGCTTAATTATTACCAACATGAAAATTGTTCGGATAATTCCTCCGCATATTTTGAGCCTAACCAGATCTTTCTAGCTCAACTTAGAAAGTTATGACGATTCCGGCGAAAGAACCGGGCTTATGTACTCTCACATAAAAGTTTTATCGAAATCAAAAATATTTTTTTCGAAAATTGTTCCGACCTTCCTGCAATCTCTCGTGATGCCTCTCATAATATGCTGCCCACGTATGCTTCGTGCCAAAGTGCCTAAAATCGCAAAAGTGCTTTCTTAAAACAATCTCGTTTTTCTTCAGCGCAATACAATCATTGCTTTTGCGCATAAGAAACGGTCGGATGAGAAAAAAAAAGCATAGATGGGAAAGGGTTGTTGCTGGAAGGTCAAAAGCGGGAGGGTCGGAGATAAACCTGGTGAATTTGAACAAAAAGCGGGAACGTCTGAACCAAAACCGTGATAAGTTTAAACGAAATCGGATGGGTCTGTGGAAAAGCGGAAGAGTACTGTTGCTGGATACACCATAGCCCATGTATGGATTTTAGATTGATCAAAACGAAATGGGCGGAGACTGCTGCGTTTTTGAATCACACAATATGAACATTTTTTAAAGAAGGTATTTGAAAAGAAAAAAAGAACACCGTCTCTATCAAATTTTTGAATTTTTGTACGATTTTTACATTATGCACCGTGTACAGTGTTTTTAAGAGAAAATATTGAAAATTAAAAAAAATCATAATTCACTTTGGAATGTTATGGATTAGTGGGTTGGGTTGCGACATAGTAACACCTCCGCAACAAAAACAAACACCCCAGTATTTTTGTGCATGTGTCGGTGGTTGGTGTTTGTTGTCAAAATTATAATTTTCTTAGAGTTACTCTCATACCAAAAATTTCGACCTCTTTTTTATTTATAATTTCGAAGTTCCTGATCACAAGTTTAGGGACCGCAGACCCGTGTCACATCTGTATAATCAACATCCGCGTACTAGAAGGGGAATACTGCAGAACGTCGTGATGTGTTACATAATTCTTTATTTATCGATTTTTCACGTGGACGTGTTTGTTTTATTTCAATTTTTAGCTCATTCGATAGCCCTTCTCTCTCTCTAGCCGTGCCGGTTGAATTTTCACTTTTAGTAAATGGTGTTCCTAATTTGTCATGTTTCCTGGCATAGTCTTCGACATCGGAGTGTACCCTCTATTGTTTGTACGCCTACTGATGAATCAACTTATTGCGCTCCTCCACAGCCGAACAGCTAAGCGCCGCGTTCGTTCATTCACTTAGTATAACCTTCGAAACATTGAAAACTTGCGCTATTTTTGTAATTTTTTACAATTTTCTTCTCTCCTCTGTTTATATCGCATATACCCTCTTATTCTTCTTCAGATTTTGACAAAACAATTACTATATATTAGAAAATGCTTCTGTCTGTCTGTTTTTGACCTTCCGTCCGGTCACACTTTTTTCTCATTTTCCTTATATTTCGCATCAAAATCACGTCTTCTCAGAACCTTTTGCTTATGATAACTGATCAGAATTGGTTTAAAATTTTACAACATTTAAATCGTCAAATGCATAGCCAACTGGGTTACGAGCTTGACTATCAATCCGAGCGACGCAGGTTCGACCCCCGCCGCGGGCGAACCTTTTGCCGCATTTTTCGCAAGTGCCAGAAACAGTTCTAACACAGGAAAAGTGCTTTGCGATGCCGGAAACGTGTCTGAACGTGTTAAAACATGTTTTAACGTGAAAAATAATAATTTTCGGACTTTTTCCAAAGTCACTGGGGAGTTCTGGGAGCATAGGAAAAGAGTTTTCTGATGTTCGAAACTGTGTTTAAGCGTGTTTCGAGAAAGCCTTGGCTTAAGCATAAGGTTGGCCGAAAATTGCGAAACGAGGTTCGGGGTACGCAGGGGCACGCCGAAAATTGAACACAATCTATAAAGCGTTTCCGTTGTGAGAGGCTCGTGAGGCTGAGAGCGATCGAGAAAAAAAAGTTGCCACAGAGCCACGAAGTGGCGCAGTGGCAACTTTTCTTACGCAGAAACTGAACTTTTAGGTGAAGCTGAATATTCGGCTTTATTCTCATTCAATGTGATCGGCAAGGGCGGAAACTTTTTTTACACACATTATTAGGTGCATACTAAAATTTAATCGTGAGACACATGAAAAGTCAACTTTTGAAAAATCGATAAAAATATTTTCGAAAAAAATCATTTTAATTTTTTTTTTCAGCTGAGATATATATCATTCGATAGAGCATCAAAAGTTATGCATAAATCTAGATTTTCATGGAGATTGAGCCACAACGAGCAAAAATAGGTAATGCGTCCCCAGAAATATATCTTTCCTTCTTAGACACCGATTTTCGCGGCAAATGTTCTTACACAATCATGCAATACACGATACTTCGTACACCACACAATTATTGATATTATTTTATTCTTACACAATATTTTGTATTCCGTCAATGCTCATGATCACGCATGGTCGTAGTTGACTAGGAGTATGCGTTTGCGCTGTGAATGATTTTATTCACAACATCCTTAACGAACTAGTCAAAAATAAGCATACGCTAGAGCCTCAGACTACGTATGATCCAAGTGAATTTAAATTCCCGCAATATTGTGAGGGAACATAATAATTGGGTGGTGTAGGAATTATTGTGTATCGCGTGATTGCGTAAGAACATTTGCCGATTTTGGCATCTAGTGGTTCAATCTGCATGAAACTGGGACCAAGAGCCAGAATAAAAAAACGAGAGACAAAGTATGCTACGCCCCAAGCGCTGTAAATAAAATCCTCCCCATCAGCACACACCGGACCGTGGCCTCTCTCTCTCTCACACACACACACACACACCTGATTCGAATCTCTGATATCGTGAACAGAGAGCGCAGAAAGGTTCTTCGTCATCTTCAGAGTCGAGAACCCGACAAGATTTCCAGAGTAACTAAGAGTGACTGATCGGCATGGGGTGGGCTGATTAATAGTATCTGTGCACTCCCCAGACTCGACGTCCCACACCTGCAATTAACATAAAAGATGAATTTGGCTTAATAATCCAATTAACAAACCTTAATCGAGTTATCTCCAGAAGAAGTGACCATCCGCTTCGTGTCCCAACTGACATCAAGATCCCAGACAACTCCGTTGTGCCCTTCGTATGTTCCTATCCTCTCCCCATTCTCAGTGAACCAAACACAAGGCGCCTTATTTTTGCCTGCCGAGAATAGAAGATCGCCCTCTCGGTTAAATCTGACCCGAGTGAGGGCTCTGTCGTGACCCTTCAGAGAGAGCGGGCGCATCTAAAGAAATTGTGATTAGATGATAGATCATACAAAATCGTGGATGGATAATGCAACGTCTGGCAATGAACAGAGAGAAATGAGATAACAAGAATGAGCGAAAGAAGAGATAGACAGAAGCCCACAATGCCAAATTGTCCTATTCCACTATGTCACTTCCCTCGTATCCCACCAATGATTTTAGTACGGACGAAAGAAGAAAATAGGGTTATGAACCAGAAAAATTATGTTCCAGGGAACAAACGCAGACATCGTTTCGGGTCTGCACTTTGTTCGATATCTCGGCTACAGATTTTTACCAAGCTCCTTTATATCTTTCTGATGTAATCGGCAGTGATGGGCTGGAAATTTCGACGTTTTTTTCTGGTGCGACCCGCCAGAAACGTCGAAACCCATTCTTACGGTTAAAATATTAAAGAAAAACCCAAAAGATATCCGTTTGAGACCTTTAAATCTTGTCATTATAGTTCCCACCAAGCGATGTGCCCCGCTAGTCTCATATTCCGAAAAGCAAGAGAACGCTCATGTCTCATAACCCAGAAAGGCGACAAAAGATGGAAAACGAGCGTTGGAGTTGAAACAGTACTCGTCGAGTAGAACTCCGACGCCTCACCGCCTGCGCTAAATGGGAGAACAAGCGCTGCTAGGGAGCGCTCAAGAGAGAGAGAGAGGGGGGGGAGAGGAAAGGAAGAAAGCGTCAGTGACACAAAACATAAAGTCAAAATGCGAGCCGCCGCTTTTTCTAATCTCGCGATTCTGAATCGATCACAAAAAAATGTCAAAAAATATTAAGTTTTAAGGTAAATAGAACATTTTCAAAACACTTTCAATATCGGGCCAAATAGAGCGAATTTTGAAAATCTGGCGATTCACGAATATTGCAATAATATATGCATGCAATACCAATATCAGCTCCTGTTGGTATGGAGAGCAATTGCGCCGGGTCGCAAAAACTCCAGAACCAACGAATAAAAGGTTATTAAGACTTTAAAATACGAATTACATAAATTCAATCAGTTTGCGGTCCTATTTCTCTGCCAGCCTCCTTCAACTCTATGGTATACTGTAATGCAGTCATGCCAAGCTGTGGCTTGTTCTTCTCAATTTAGCAGATTTTTAAACTTTTTTAAAAAACTTTTGCGACCCGGCCATTATCAAAATTTGCGATTCGCCATTCTATATCGAGTATCTAGCACATTACTGGTAATCGGACATGGGCTTTCAACACAACACACAATTTTTTTTCTGAATTTCTTACATCTCTTGTAATATAGATCAAAACACATCAAATTCTGATAATTGATCCTTTTTTAATGTGGTCGACTAAAAATAACATTTTTTCTTCATGGAGTATACTCTTTCAATATATGTAGAGACAGACACGACAGCGCCGTCGCCAGGATTAGAGTTAATAATCTAAAGAAAAAACTGCAAGAGATGAATCAACTGGTACCTGACACGACAGCGCCGTCGTCAGGACCGATGGAAAAGTCGCAGGGTATAAAGCAAGAAATCTATCAATTGGAAACGGATACGACAGCGCCGTCCTCAGGACAAATGGATAAAGACTCAAGAGCAAGAGGTAAACGCAAAGGAAGCGACAACGGCGCCGTCCGAGCATACCTGTGCGAGATGGCCAGCTGTCAAAAACTTACTTCAAAACATACGGGTCCCCGGCTCAATTTTGGCAAATATTTCTACGTGTCCCCTCTATTTATAAGGGGTTACAGGGAAAATTCAAGATGAAAAAGTACGGGTAGCCGTAGTTTTCTGAGGAAAATCACAAAAATCTACGGGTCCTCTCGCCAATTATGCCTGTCCACTGGATCGGCGCTCCGGTATGCGTCCGAGTCGGGCTTAAACGCTCAAGTGAAAAAGAAATCTAGGGGAGAAAAAAGTATTTCTACTCCGTCTCATCACTTTTCCCTGTCCCTTGCTCCTCCGAATTTCCGACTGTGTACGACAGGGAAGCAGAGAAAAACCACATGAGGGGGATTGAAACTATTGTCTTACTATGAAAGAGTAGAGAGAAAATGACAAATATCGAGTAAATTGAAACAGTATTTAAAATACTTTTCGAACCTGTGTATATACAAATATTGGAAGCAAGAAGTACAGTTGCTACTGCATGTTCAAAGCGCTAGCTTAAGAACGATACGCGAACTTGTAACGCGGGCATGGAAATATGAAAATAGTAGAGGTGCAAGAACCTAGATCTCGTGCAAGCAGTGTTTTTACTATATTTTCAGGCAATCTTAAGCTTGCCAAGTTTCCAAACTAAAATCAAGTATTTCGTGATACTCAGCGCCGATTTGAGCAAAGATCGAAAAACATAAAGTCTGTAGAAAACCCGTGCAGTTCCATGTACAGTTTCGTATCACTTATCCGATAACTGTATTCGAAACTGCGCGGGAAACAGCTTTTTTCGTCCGAATTCGAAGTGTATTATAATATATTAATGGATACCCGAGCAGGGCCCCCGTAAATCAGGCATACAGTTCTGAAAAGCGTCACATTATAAAAGAAAAGCTGTGGAAAGTGAGCTGCAGAATGCACACTAAAAGCAGGAACTTTTTGGGACATACTCTCAGAGATTGTAGAGTAATATTGCTTCAAGTATCTTGGCCGAAAAGTAAGTTACCAGGAGTAATAAAGTAACTCAGGGATTGTAGGGTAATATTACTGCAATTAATTTGCCGAAAAGTAAGTTACCAGCAGTAACAAAGTAAATTACTCTTTTCGTGCAATAATTTAGCAATATCTCAGTAACTTATTTTGTGCTTGTTACAGAGGTTAATTTGAAGTAAGCAAAAAGTAATATTGTAGCAATGTCGAAATAATTTTTTTTTGAGAGCAAGAAAAGTAATATTACTAATATTACTAATAAAAGTAATATTAAAAGTAATATTTTTTAAAAGTAATATTACTGCAAAGGTAACTTCACTTACCTTGGTGCTCGCAGTAATAAATAGCTAAAAAATTGAAAATCAGAGATTAAATATACCCCTGTACAATTATAGTAGGCAACTCCAACCATATGATGGAAATCTGGGGAAATTTTTTTCGAAACCTGATTTACATTCATTTAAAAATAAATCCACATCATTTATACTATTAACTGAAAACTTGAGAGCGAGTTTCGCAATGTTTGAATTTCCCGTTCTAACAATACGGTAGGTAACATCTCAAAATGCGGTAAATCGTCCACTCCACCGTAGGATTCGGTGGAGTTCGATTTTTAAAAAGGTAGCAGTGGGTTTCGGTGTTTTCACACCATGGGTTCGACCACTCGTCCTTAATGAAATAGGCTGAATTTTTTTACGGGCAGACTAGAGCTAGTGTCGAGTTTTCTTTTTGTACGAATGGTCAAGTTATATACATGACATTTCGAGGCCCGATTGGGAATTTTCGGCGCACTAGGGTGAAAAAGAAGGATGGATAAAGTTTTGAATTTAATGCAGTTTTAAATCCGTGGCTAGCAAATTTAGCACGTATGCTGGGCAGCTACAGGTTTTTTTTATTCGAGGGCCCCCCTGACATAATTCACAGTATTCAAGTGATTTTGATTGATGTGCGTGGTCGGTTTTTAAAACGGCGGGCGTGGTCGGTGGTAAATAAAATTGTACATGGAGCTGAAATGCCGTGAGTATATGCATTTAAAAATAATTACAATCAGGGAATGAAGTGAAATATCAGGGAACTTATCGCAAACTAAGTGCCCAAGCTCCAAGCTGAGAATAAATGATCTGTGGGACTTCGTGATGGAACCTTTGGAGCATATAAAATTGGATGACTGTAGTCTAAGGTTAACTTTAACGCAAAACCCTGAATTTCAATAATGCAAAATGTTTTCGCGAAACTCCGTAACCAATCGTCATTTCCATCTTTTAGCACAAGAAATCGTCCAAATCGCGCAGTTTGAGTGTACCATGAATTGCGCATATTTTACTGCTTAATGTGCAGTCACGGAAAAGCAGCGCAAATTTGCTGCAAGAATCTGGACCTGATGCAAGTTGCAGGGAACACCAGCGCGGTTATTTCGTAGTATCTGGCAATTTGCTTGAGGCTTACCAAATTGAGAAACTAAAATAACTTACTCGCTTGCTCCCGCTAAGGATCAAGCAATTTCTGGTAAGTTTGCTGTAGTTATTTTATAAGCTTGCATCAAGGGTCTAAGGTACTTGCGGTGGTGTTCCCTGCATATTGCACAAGGTCCTTGCGGCAAATTTGCGCTGGAGTTTCCGTGTGAGTACTTCTAGTAACTTACCCTACTACTTGTCGTAATATTACCTTGCAATCACTGAATGGGGTGCCACGGAAACTCTGGCGCAAATTTGCCGCAAGAACCTTGTGCAATATGCCGTGAACACCACAGCAAGCATCCTCTACCCTTGCTGCAAACAGGCGCGTGCAAGGAGTAACTAGTAGTTACTAACTACAGCAAACAAACTGGCAATTTGATTGATCCTTGCCCGAACTCGAACTGAGTATCATGCGATACGCGCGCATGTTATTTTAGTTTCTCAATTTAGAAAGCCTCAATCAAATTGCCGGATACAACGAAATAATTGCGCTGATGTTTCCCTCAACTTGCACCAGGTCCAGATTCTTGCAGCAAATTTGCCCTCGCTTTTCCGTGTTGCTGCATTTGTTTTAAAACGTTTAATCTTGTTTAAAAAATTTGTTTGCTCCCCATCCTGTTTCTCGATTCTGTTCTTGCTGTACGATGCATTTTTCGATGTGCGGTTTTTTAACCGAATCGATCCAAGTTTTCGGAGTAGGGTTCTCTTATTTGCACAGCATTTCAGCTTTACGCAAACCGAAAATAAATAATTACGCTGATGTTCCCCGCAACTTGCACCAGGCCCAGATTCTTGCAGCAAATTTTGCGCTATCTTTTCCGTGTTGCTGCATTTGTTTTAAAACGTTTAATCTTGTTTTAAAAAAATTGTTTGCTACCAATCCTGTTTCTCGATTCTGCTCTTGCTGTACGATGCATTTTTCGATGTGCGGTTTTTTTTAACCGAATCGATCCAAGTTTCCGGTAGGGTTCTCTTATTTGCATTTGCTATTTGCTACGCTTCAATGCTAAACAATTGGCTCTTGTGACGTCACACAACATTTTCGTCTAATCAAATTGAATCTTTTCTATTCCTAGTGTGATCGATCGATAGCCCATCGAAATACTAACATTTTTTTTACTCTCGAAACTTTTTTTGCATCAGAGGACACACAGACCAGTTTTTTTTGCCAATTACTGCATCAAACGGAATTTTCAACACTGCTGAGGCGTAGATGCGTTTTTGAGCTTCCGGAATGGCACGTCCGGCCGCTCACCGAGATCACTATAACATAGCGTTATCAGTCTTTCATCGAAAATTTCGTCAGCTGTACTTTAAAGCGGTTAAAGGGATTTGCTAGCTTTTCAATAATTCTGAAATATACACGAAAGAAAAACCAACGCTGTAATTAGTAGCAATTTATATTTCGGCCGAAATACTTGCAGTATTACTAAAGTACAATGTCTGAGTTGTGCTCGGCGTGGTACGAAACAGGGCTGTGCGGCATGGTCATGCCGAATATGCCTGTTTTTTCATGCCGTTTATGCCGTGCCGAAAACGGCATGAACATTTTTTTCATGCCGGTTAGTGAAAATATCATAAAATGTAAGTAAATGAGGCAAAACTTGAATTAAAAATGAACCACTCAGAATGTTTTTTCCATAGCATCTCAAAATTAGACCATTTTCTCGTACGATACAGTATTCCAAAAGAAATTGACTGATGTTTTGCGTGATTTTGTTTTATTAGTTGCCAATTTTTGTTAATTACTTGTTTTTTTCGACAAAATTTTCATGCCGAACTATTTTTTCGGCATATGCCGTCATGCCGAAAATAGTTCATGCCGCACAACCCTGGTACGAAATGAATATTTATTTACAGGAAACATGCTGAATCTTCAGAAGCGTATTAAAGGAGTAGATGAGAACAAAAAGTACATGGAAACTCGCATCTGCATTAGAGAGAAGCTGCTTACTGAAGGTATTATGTACTGCTTTGTTAGCGTACAATGTTTCGCTTCAGAGATAAAAGAACTCGAGAGGACTCTTAAGTCTGATAAAGTGTGCCGTCTTACTTTCCCCACCCCCGGCGCTCTCCATGAAATGCATCTAACCATCACCCCCAGTGATGGTTTCTACAAGGGAGGCATCTACCACTTTGACATCAAGGTTCCTGCTGAGTACAACAATGTGGTGAGTAGAGTCTCAAGCATTTACGTACTACAAGTGTCTTTGCCGAACAGTAAGTTGCTACTAAATAGAACCTTTTTTTTCTTTCGTATATATTTCTGAATTTGTTTAAAGCTGAAAAATCCACTTTAAACCACTTTAAAGTTAAAGCAGGCGGACACTCCAAAATATCAACCACCTCAATTTTTTTATGTGAATTCTATGGCACTCTATGGTTCTATGGTATTGTACACATCGAAAAAAAAGTTTAATATTTAACATTCACGGTGTTGATGATAACACGCCTATCAGCTAAGGGTCGATCTTTGTTTTGCACAGGATCAAATATCGAAGTATGGCTTTTCTCTCTCTATATTTTCGGGTACCTGTGGGTCCGACTAAGATCCCTGAGAATTATAACGACCTAAATTTCATTCTCTGCCCAGTAGCTGCATAAATTAGATAGAGCTTTTAGATATTTAAACGACGTTTCTATGAAAACTTTTGGCTTGGAGTCCCTCGGTGCCTTCGCTTGTTATATGGCCTAGAGTTGGTCACGTTTATCAGTCTACCGCCTCAAAAAATCGCCGGGCGCTTGCGCAGACTATTGCTTACGAGCCCGTATGCGTAAGAGTCGGACAATTCACAACAGATCTCGGTACAGCAAAAAAGTGAAGGTCTGAGATAACAACGGTTTTCAATACACTTCGGTATGCTGAGAACACTGGCAAATCTCTTTGCATGCAAATTTGATTGTAGGTCACTATGGTGCTCTGAAGTTCACTGAAATTTACGGGTTTTCGAGTATATCTGGATTCAGAGTAGACGAAACAAAAAAGTTCAAAAAGGGAGTCTACTCGAATTTGCATGAGGAATAGACGCGAATCGACGGTCATAACACTCATTTCTTGGAGAGAAAGGTCATTTACATGAATTCACCCTCTCATTTCTGACTTTCAGACGCCGCGCAGACACAGTGAGGGATGTAAATGACCTTTCTCTTCGAGAAATGAGTGTCATGACCGTCAATTCAAGTTGGTTGAAAAATCATAACTCAAAAAGGCGTTCTTTTTCTACCAAATTTTTCTTGTAGGACACTGAATGTATGCTCCAGATCGTTAACCTAGAATAATTGCTCGCTTTTTGTTAGTATATGAGTTAAAATTATTTATCTCGTTGTCGTGCTCAATTTTACATTTCTGACACAAGAGTTATATTCCTCATGCAAATTCGAGTAGACTCCCTTTTTGAACTTTTTTGTTTCGTCTACTCTGAATCCAGATATACTCGAAAACCCGTAAATTTCAGTGAACTTCAGAGCACCATAGTGACCTACAATCAAATTTGCATGCAAAGAGATTTGCCAGTGTTCTCAGCATACCGAAGTGTATTGAAAACCGTTGTTATCTCAGACCTTCACTTTTTTGCTGTACCGAGGTTTGTCCGACTCTTACGCAAACGGGCTCTTATAACTTTAAAAAAATTTTATTTATAAAATACAATTCCTTCGGCAGAATTTTTTTTTTGCATGCCACGGCTATTTACCGGCACTAACTACTTATTTTTACTAAAATATTAGTGAATTGGATGATGGTCCCTAAGCTTGGACCTAATATTCTTCTTCATTGTTCTTCCTACCTATGTAGTTTGCTTAGACAATTTCTAAAATAATTTGCATAAAAACAATTGATCTTGAATTACAAAAAAAACCGTAAGGGAAAAAAATAAAATAACTGTGCAAGGTCTACGATGACTACTAAATAACTACGATGAAATGATAAAGCTGGGTATGTTTTTTTCATATGAAAAATTTCTTTCCACTCTCATTTTCAACAATAGACACCGCATTTTTCGACCGCTCAATCATGAAATACTACTTTCCAGCCTCCTATTGTCAAATGTCTCACACGTGTCTGGCATCCGAATATCAACGAGGACGGAGCTATATGTCTTTCTCTGCTGAGAGAGAACTCGCTAGATGCATTCGGATGGCGTCCTACCAGAAACATAACAGAGGTAAAATAGCATCTACATTTTATCAGTGCGTTCGCGTAGATGAGAGAAATGAGAGAATATCTGCACATCATTTTTGAAGGTGATGGATCACTTGGGAACCATAATTTCGACACCAACATTTTAGTAGAAATGGTCTGGCCACTTTCAGTGTGCATTGTTCTCTATACAAACGATAATCCACAACCAATAATCTTGTAACCAAAGTTTGTTCACCGAGCATTTACCTCATTTGAATGAGAACGGTCGAAACGGCAACTTTCATTTTCCTCATTGTCCGGACAGCAATTGTCGGCAATTTCCAGGGCCTGGCACGGCATTGACATTTGAGTGCAAAATAGCAATTTGCGAATAACTAATTTGCATGAACACCAATAAAAAACGTCTGAAAGTAAAATATACTATTTTGATGGGCTATTGATTGCGCCAATGAATGAGAAGATTAGTTGCGAATTAGCGAAAATGATTTGTGACGTCACAAAAACGTATTGTTTTGCCCTGAGGCGGTGAACCATTTTTTTGACTTATATCACAGTAGTTGCAACCACCACCCACCGCGCTACAACATAGGGTTATCAGTTGGATATAGAAAATTTCGTCAACAGACCGACGATATAGACCGACGCAGCTCTTCGAACTGAGTAAAGTTTGTTCAGCCGTAACCAGCACTTTTTCAAAGCTAACAGAGATAGAATCGAAAAACTGTAGAAATTTACAATCTTTGCAGCTTATGCATACAAATATTTTGTTAAGTGAAATAGGATAAGGAGTTCGGTTAGTGTCATAATTAGATATAGTTCAAAATTGATGTGCAGGAAGTGGGCAATGTTTACGCGAATGCTTTGTTACACGAACCTGGAAGAGTACAACTGCCTGCAAAATATAGGAATACCCAAACGATTCATTGAATTTACTTATCGCACAGGTTGATTGGTTTCTTTTTACTACCGGCATTGAATTCGTGTGATCTTGCTCTATCGAATGGTACAACTTTCGGAATTTTAATCGATTAATGAAAAGATCATTCGTACTTTTGTTATCATGGGAGGAGAAAAATCACGAACTAGAGACCGCCAAACCGATGACAATTGTATAAATATACCATTGGCTTTACGTTTGGCCAATCGAATAACAATCATTATGCATATTTCGAATGAGATTTGAGCGGTCTTTCTTTGAGACCGCATGAGTATTTTAAGAGACGTGATCGGTAAGATTCGACCACCCCCCGGACGTGGCCCCCCAATTTGAGGTCTGGGGCCCCATACTCGAGCGGTATGAGGGACCTGTCACCGTATTACACAAAACACCACTTATTTCTATTTGCCGGCTCTGGCCCAGGAAAAAGCTGGTTTTGAGTCGAAAAATGTTGAAAAATCATAATTTCTTAACTTGATGAAATAGACTAATATTTATTTGTGTTATGTTTGCGGTCTCCAGATGTTGCTAAAATGTAATTTAGATCGTTTTTCGGTTGTATCCGAAACCACTTTTTCGACTCTCAATTTAATTTTTTCCAGAGAAATTGTCGCTTTTTGAAGTTTTTGCCCAAGGGATCCATGTGCACATTGTGCCTCAGCACAATAGCAATCCATATGGGCTAAAGCCAAGAAGTTTTTCGACAATTTTAGCTCAAATCGCCTGTTTTTCACACAGTCAACGAAAAAAAAAATCCCAACATTGAAAATCTTGCTGGCAGGAACTAAGTGTTTCAATAATTTTTGCTCAAATTGCCTGTTTTTCTTACAGTCGGCATAAAATATGTTCCATAAGCTGTTTTACAGGTACGTGCCTCGCGAAAATACTATAAACATCAAAATTATTGAAATTCAAAAATCTCGATTTTTCACTAGGGCAATAATTTTTCCAGTCAAATTGTCGCTATTTGAGGTTTTTGCCCAAGGGATACATGTGCACTAGTGTTGTTGGCTCGAGCGTTATTCTTCGACTAAAAGCTCGACAAATCATTTCTGCCTAACGCTCGCCGGTCAATCTTATTCTCGAGTGAAAAATGAATTTCTAGTCTCGAGCCGATCCGGCTCGAGATTAAAATCAAAAGTTAGTCGCGACTAATCACGTGCAAAATTGAAAGTTTTACCAAATTGCTCTCAGGCATCGGGGTATTCCGGGTATGGAATCTGCTGGAAAGGCGGTCCTTTTTTCGTTACAGGATCCTTGCGGCTAAGTTACCATAGGCCAGTTTGGGTTCGGTGGACCCGACCCCGACCCCATGTTGAACCGCGAACCCCCTTCATGAGTCGAATGTGCCTACCAAGCTCGCTGGCAGCGTGGGCACGTATGATCTCGGCTCGACAATCAGGGTAAATCCCTCCATACGAGATACGACCGCTCCACACCCACCGGCGATCTAACTATGAGTTCAAAATGACACGCGCTCGAGACTAATATGCAAATTAGCTCGCGACTAAAAGTGAAAACTGACTCGCGATTAATTTTAGTCGCGAGCTCTTTCTCAGAAAAGAACTAGCGAATAAGAGTTAGTCTGTCTAACAACACTAATGTGCACATTGTACAACACCACAATATCAATCCATCAGGACTATAGCAAGGTTGATCCTGAAATGAAGTTCTTCAAATAAAAATTCCCAACTTTGAAAATCGTGCTGTCAGGAACGAAGTTTTTCACGAAAAAAATACTTAAATTGCCTGTTTTTCTCACAACTGGCGTAACATATTTTATATAAACTGATTGCAAGAACAGTTATAGGAAAAAAGGTAATTTATGGATTTTTTTTGAAAAACTTCGTTCCTGACAGCACGATTTTCAAAGTTGGGTATTTTTTTTGAAAAACTTCATTTCAGGATCAACCTTGCTATAGTCCTGATGGATTGATATTGTGCTGTTATACAATGTGCACATGTATCCTTGGGCAAAAACTTCAAATAGCGACAATTTGACTGGCAAAATTGCCGAGATTGAAAAATCGAGATTTTTGAATTTGAATAATTTTGATGTTTATTGTATTTTCGCAAGGCATGTACCTGTAAAACAGCTTATGGAACATATTTTATGTCGACTGTAAGAGAAACAGGCAATTTGAGCAAAAATTATTGAAACACTTAGTTCCTGCCAGCACGATTTTCAATGTTGGGAATTTTTTTTGAAAAACTTCATTTCAGGATCAACCTGGCTATAGTCCATATCGATTGATATTGTGCTGTTGTGCAAGATATGCATATACCCCTTTGGCAAAAACTCCAAAGACGGACAATTTTACTGACAAAAATATGGTAGAGTGAAAAAAGGTGATTTTGGAATTTCAACAAATTTTATGTTTACAGTATGTTCGCCATACATATAGTTGCAAATCATTTTCTTAGGACTGTTTTACGTCGACTGTGTGAAAAACAGGCGATTTGAGCTAAAATTGTTGAAAAACTTCGTTACTGGTTCCATGAGTTCCAAAGTTTGGAATTTTTTTGAAAAACTTCATTCCACTTTAGTCCATATGGATTGCTATTGTGCTGAGGTACAATGCGCACATGGATCCCTTGGGCAAAAACTTCAAAGAGCGACAATTTCTCTGAAAAAAATGAAATTGAGTGTCGAAAAAGCCAATAGAAATAAGTGGTGTTTTGTGTAATACGATCACAGGTCACTCATACCGCTCGAGTATGGGGTCCCAGACCTCAATTTGGGGGGCCACGTCCGGCCAGGGTCAGATATGGTCGAGTCTTACCGATCACGTCTCTTTATAGGATCCCGTCTGTTTCCTATTTCGAACATGCACTCTCGAGGTCAAGGCATGTCGATAAAGAAATTTCCTTTGTAGTACAAAACGACGGTCTTTAACACTATATTTATAATACATAGGGATCACCGAACCCAAAACTATGCCGCTGAAATTGAAATTTGGGGACGGTCTCCCGCAGATTTCAACAAAATGTTGAAAACTGTTATCGTTCGAAGAATGCATTTTACTACCTGTGCGACGTCGGTTGGAGTTATGTAGAGTTATACTAACTTGTGCACCAGTTAATGAAAACCTAATTTTAGCAATCGTTTTAGGTGGTTCACGGTTTGTCTTCTCTCTTCACCGATCTTATGGATTTCGACGATCCTCTTAACCAACAGGCCGCTGAACAGTATCAGCAGAACAGAGGTGCCTTCGAGTCCAAAGTTCGTGATTACATTTACCGGTACGCTAGACAATAAAAACATTCTGTACTCATTTTGAACTCTTACGTGCAGCAGGCTCGTTTTCAATGTCGACTCCCGATGCTTTTTGATCTTTCATTCTCATTTGGTATTCGCTCATGAAACCCCCTGTACATTGTATATACATCTCACTCTCTCCTAATTAAATCTCTCCCTGACTGTAATGTGCTTTTTATTACGAATAAATAATACCAAATATGAGCTTGTGATTTCAAGAAATTATCAATAATCAATGTGCTACTAATGTACAATGTATTGCGAAGTCGGTAAGTTACAGGCAGTCTATCGTAACAAAGAAAAACATTATTCAGCGAACATGAAATAACTAGTTCTGAAAGTGCAGAGAAAAAAAGAAAAAAAATAGCCTTGGGCTACATATCAAAAATCTCCTGTAACCTGTGTTTTTTAATAGTCCCATAAATAGCCCCCCCCCCCCTTCAATGTTTTTCAGTGGAGAACCCGATTTCTTTGGTTATAATTACTCGGCATTTTTCTCTTGAAGCAGAAAATGATATTTCGAAAATGGATTCTGCTCATCAGTCGCCGTATTAAATACCCTGGAGAGAGACGAAAATAGCGCAGGGAAGCTATTATAAATTCACAAACACTCATCCAAAATAATAAAACGTTCCGCTCCTAAACAACAGATACGGCTGCGAGAGAGCATGACAAAGCGAGAGACGTGCCGAGGTATAGAAAGAGAATACGCCACCAGTAGTCTACTACATGGACGCATCATTTTCAATTTGTAATAGAGATTGGGACAGTGACCTAACACGGATATTCTGAGACTGGGGCGGCATTCTCTCTCATGTTTCAGCAATCCCGAATTTTTCGGCGTCCCGAAAAATTCGGTAATCTGCCCAAAATTTCATTTTATTTTTCAATCTCTTCGATGAATTCAGTGGTCGCCGTTCTTCGTCAGAGGACGCCTCAATAACCTCATATAAGGCTTCCCAAGATTGATTTGACTCTCCAATGTTAAATCAATCAATATATTCTCTATGGCATGGTCCAAAATGGGATATCATACCGGGGTTACGGTAGCGCGGTTACATTATGACCATTTTTTTCAAAATGGGATCGTGTCGGGATTTGTATTCGAGGCAGGCCTTGAGCTAGCTATATTAGAGGTATACCTATTGTTTCTACAGTATACGGGGTTATTGCATTCGAATTAACGTATGACGAATTTATGAAATTGCTCTAATTCAGTCGGGATTTTGGCAGGCGGTGGTTCTATAGTAGGCAATGCCACTGGGGGTATGTCGTACCGTTTCTACCGTATTACTCTCGAAGTCTACCTCCTGTAAAAATCCCGAGTATTATTTATTAGAGGCTGAATTTAGAATTTTCAGTCTCCTGCACACACGCCGCAGTAACCCCGGATAGGGTAGAAACAATACGGTATTTATGATTGAAGATACTATCAAAATAGGCGCCTGCCGAATTCTCCCCAATTCCTGCCGAAAATCTCCCTGAAATTTGTTAAATTCCTTTGTTCTCATTGCCGAAAAGTTCGGCATTTGAAATAGAGTGCCGAAATATTTCAACGTGAGACCGCTCTCTCACGAGGTCGATCTGCCGAATTTCCAGATTTCGGCAGATGAGAATGAATTTCCCGGCATGCGAAAATGATTTCGGGATGCCGAAAAATGAGAAAGAATACCGCTCCTTGTAGCAAAAAAATGTCACCGATTTAGATGCAATTTAATATTGTGATGATAGTAAATAGAAGAAATTTTTTGATAAAGTTCATTTTTCGAAATTTGTATATTATCGATTTTTTGATCTACCACTTTGTAGGGTCATATCTCAGTCAGTTCAAACATTTTTGCACATAATTTTTTTCCAATCTATTGCACTGAGGTAGTTCTACATTTTTCTCCATTAGGTAAAAGGTAAAGGTAAAGGTACTTCCCGACTTCAAACTGGGCTCGTAGGAGAACACTGCTAGGCCAGTGTTAGAATGAGCAGATTCAGTCGTGCCCTCCTTGCGCCAGACCTATTTACCTGCGTGATCTAGTCACGACTACCAATTCTCCGTCCCCAATGGGTGGGCGCCTAGGTGAGGCGGTGGCGGTGTCACGACCGGGAATCGAATCCGGGTGAGATGTAATGTAATGGGAGGGCGCCTTAGACCACTACATCACTTCGCCATTAGGTTAGGTACCTTGTCTAAATTCTATGGTTTCGAAGATATGTTTCAAAAACCGATTTTCGATAAATACATAAAATGTTATTTTTCTCAAAATAATTAGTCAAAGTACCTCGGTTTTCTTTCAGAATCGGATTCCCCATAGCAGGTTTACTCATTTCTAATATTTCATATAGCCTATCTCTGTGACGTTTTTGCTGCACTCTCCATATAGTTAGGTCATATAATTTCGGTTGGGTCATATTTATTATTTATTATTGTAAATTTCGATTATGTATTATACTTCTATTTATCTTAGCATATATTTGTTTTTTTCATCTTCTAATCAAACATTCAGTAGGGATGGGCCGCACTGCGACCGCGGGCAAGAAAAAAAACTAGCGACGAATTGGGAGTATTGGCGAGCGTACCAGTCTACGGGCGAAAAGGCTATCTCTCTAACACCGTCTGGGCACCGCTCTCTTCTCGTCACTATCTCAGATGGACCAAATCCTTTTATTGCCCTGTACGGATCGGGAGCTTTGGCAAGAGCAATCAGTCAATCTGGCAGAGCAATCTGGCTCTCTCATCTGAGATCGGAGTTGGGTCTGCAGTGCTGCATGTTTCCCGTTGTCGGAACACTAGACTATGACGAGAATGTGCAGCCTTGTGATTCTGAGGATCTCAGAGTTGCAATAATGATGATTCTTGATGCAGAATTATATCCAGCCAAAAAACACTGGGCTAGTTATTTCTATCCTCCGTCACCTATACTTGGCTCGCATTCAAATCTGCATCCCTCCTCTCTGGTGGCCAGATGATGACGATTTCAAGTCATTCAATCACGCCAGGGAAGAAACCGAAACAGGTGCTACCCCTTTCTGAAATTGAAAATAATTATTAAATTCAAGGCCCACCACTCGACAAGATGAGGAGAGTAGTCAGTGTGTACAAGGAGTTCTGTAAGAAACGAAAGAAAGCCCTTGAGATCGATAGACGAGATTCAACAGGTATTTGTGTCTCATAGATATCACGCGTCTCACGAGAGGGTCGACTCAGAATGATTAGAATCCGGCACAGACCAAGATTTTCGACATGTCTTTTTTTGCAGTTTTGGATGCTCCTGGGTCTAACTAAGATTCCTGAGAACTATTATGTCATACAAGTCATTCTTTGCAGAGATGCAGCTACTGTTAGGTGCAGCCCTAGAACTTTGAGGACGTTTTTCGATGTTTCAACGCAATTTCTGTGAAATATGTTCGTTTAGAGCTAAGGACCATTTTCATTTCTCTTTCGATCTGTGTACTTCGTTTTCTGATAAACATCTATATTTGCATAATATTAAACTTTGTTGATTTTACAAAAATTGGCTCGAAAGCCAATAGGTTTCTCTTTCTAGAAGGCTCCGGTAGGTCACAAGGATTCGAATGATATATTGGAGCTCTCATATCTCTGTAGATGAAGTGCTATTTCAATGGAAAAGGTATGAACTATAAGGCTTTTAATTATTTCACTATTTGCTTCCTTTGTTCCACACCGCTTCTTTCACTTCCCTCACGAGGAATGACACGGTGTTTTCCTCTTTTCATCTATTTCTAGTGGAAATTCTACCAGTTTCACGCGATTTCTAATGTAATACCACTTCATCTACAGAGATATGAGAGCTCCAATATATCATTCGAATCCTTGTGACCTACCGGAGCCTTCTAGAAAGAGAAACCTATTGGCTTTCGAGCCAATTTTTGTAAAATCAACAAAGTTTAATATTATGCAAATATAGATGTTTATCAGAAAACGAAGTACACAGATCGAAAGAGCATTGAAAATGGTCCTTAGCTCTAAGCGAACACATTTCACAGAAATTGCGTTGAAACATCGAAAAACGGCCTCAAAGTTCTAGGGCTGCACCTAACAGTAGCTGCATCTCTGCAAAGAATGACTTGTATGACATAATAGTTCTCAGGAATCTTAGTTAGACCCAGGAGCATCCAAAACTGCAAAAAAAAGACATGTCGTAAATCTTGGTCTGTGCCGAACTTAGGCCGAGCCTCTCGTGAGACGCGTCACAGCATTCCAAAAGTTCGAAAAACGAGCCAGACCCCCAAACTGCACAGAGTTTCCTTAACTTTTTTTCCACCCCGTCCTTCACTCAGTTTTCAGAGCCGTTGGGGGTGTCTATAGTTTAAAGCATAATGCGATAAAATATAGTAGCTCGCATACTAGGAGCATCGGAGTTTCGCAAATAATGCACAATCCTCCATCTGCCCATTACGAAACAAGAGATGTATGGTCAATCATTTATGCATTATCAACAATATCGGTAATAAATTATGTAACATTAAAGGAAAAGCATGCTAGAGACTTTCAGGATGCTATTTCAATCCCAAATACTCTACTGCTATAGTCAAATTATGCTTTATCGTGATCAATGGGGGGTTAGGAATTGATAGAAGTCGCTCCATGAGCAGTACGGCATCTTCGGGTTGGTGGCGACGAAGATGATAAGTGTCTCCTTAGTTGAAGACTGCCGAGACCTGGAATTACCAATAGCATTTGTCATTGAAAAAAATGGGCATAGGTTCCCCCCTATTTATAGATATCACTACGCCGAGTGCAACTGTGGTAAATAAATACCGCAGTCATCAATTTACTACACATTTCCACACTATCGTAACGAGAAGTAGTATGTTTTGCAACCATAACACATTAAATCAAATTTTTAACTCACCTTTGAGGACAATTGAATATCTCCTTCTTGACTTCTTTTCGTCTCGATTAGTCACGTAAAGTCGCAGTGCACCGTCGCGTCGCATCAATTCTGGTTGTCCGCTAATCACCGAGCACGCGCGGCCTCCCTAAATAAACCAATAAATCAATCGATACCGATGCAATTAGTAAACTCACAAGTCCCGCCGGTTAGTCTTGATGACGTCCTCCAACGTCACATCCATATTCGGAGTGCGAGGGTCCTGACCGGTCGATTACGGCCTGGTGCAATGAATGGAACTGAAGAGGGCACAATTGTTTAGCGAGAGAAGAAAATAAGATGATTTAGAACAAAAATGCATGTTTCACGAGCGAAATAATAATTTCAAAAGTCGATCATTGACTTTATGCTATTCGCGTTCTAGTTTCGAAATATTATAGACCAGTTTAGCAAGAAAAACACGACATAAATAACATAGAAAACGGAGAAAAGTAAAAAATAAAGTAAAAAATAGAAAAGTCATCGTGGCTGAAACTTACCGTACCCCAAGTTCATTCTTAAGGGGATTCGTGTCGAGAGTTCGGTAGGACGTTGAAACCCACTTTCCCGTTTGGCAAACAAACCCCCTGTTTGCGGAATGATGTGAGTCACTCACCCTCTATTGCTGAGAGGGGTTGTGCTAACGGGCAACCCGCTCACGCAGTACTAGGTACTTGCACGCCCCATGTATAGGCGGCCCTCCCGAACCCCCGGCTCGGATAGGAAAGGTAACCAGATCACGCATCTGCTGCGACAGTCACTCACCCGCGCCCTAGTCCTCCGCGCCCCCACAACAAAGCCTTCAACTCTGTCGAAATCCCCGCCGTTCTCAACGCGCTCACTCAATCTGGGATCGACTCATCTCATATCGACTGCCTGGAGAAGCTCAACATCGATTGCTACACGGAGATGAGACCCTTCGAGAGGCCCATTCGCATCCCCATAGGCACCCACACCATTCGGCAGAGAAAATGTGTTCTGAGTCTCTCCTTGGCCCTATCGCACATTGTCTTCTGTAGCGCAGTCGGTAGAGCGGTTTGCTACAAATCCATGTGTCGTTGGTTCGAACTCTGGCGGAGCACGCCTTCTTTTGCCGCGTTTGAAGAAGAGAGAAACAACCAATTTCCACGGTGAAAAGTTGGCAGATTTGAAACAACCAATTTCCACGGTGAAAAATTGGCAGATTGGACACAGACAATTTCTCACGGTTAAAGAATGGCGAATCCAAGCACGGAACAGTTAAGTAGAGATTTCATTTTTGCGAAAGTGGAAACTTGGCAATCTGTGTTTTTGCGTAAAACACCAACAGCTCACTGTGGAAAGTATATGGGGCAAGGAGCTCGAAGTAGTGCCATGAGTTGCGCATTGCAATCATGAACTTCCACGAAATATCCTGTGATTTTAGAGAATTGTAGAAAAGCCAGTTCCTACACAATGAAAGGACATGGCAAAGCAATAATGGTTAAAAAATTAGATGAACCCGTCTTATATCTCCTGATTACGAGAATATAACTGCTGACCACGGACATACTTTCAGAAGGAATGTACATGCCGGACGACGCAAGTTCACAATTCGACACTAGAGGTAATCATAAATGAATAGTAGTTGAAAAACACTAGTTCATTTAGGAGTAAAGAGTTAACCACGTTAATACATAGTGTTGTATATGATAAGTTATAAGAATGCAATTCAGGAAGTACGTTCGGTACTGGTCATCTGGTCAATTCCGCTTCTCCCTTTCTTCCCCGTCCAACCTAAGGTTTCCCGCCATCTTAGGTAACACTACTTCAACGATCAACAACAGGAAATCGGGCAGTGGCAGTGGGCACTTCTACGATGAGGGTCACTGACGTCTCCCATTCTGCTCTCAATCTCGGGCAGTGGCAGTGGGCACTTCTACGATGAGGGTCACTGACGTCTCCCACTTTGCTCTCAATCTCATGTCTGGTTAGTACATTTTCGTCTTAGTATTATTGCAGGTAATCGATTAGTTCAAGCAATTCAGAAGAAACTGTCTGTTATCGATTGAGATACCGTCACCCACATCCCTTAGTACTGTAGTTCGAAATGAATGGATACTCAATACTCATTCATTTAGGAGAGAGAGCTATCAGGCCAAAATAATATTTAAGTAATACCTGATCACATTAAAATTTCCGACTGAATATATTTGAATCTGATCAGATCTTGAATTCACCTGATTATATACAAATAGGGCAAAACACCTGATTGAAATCAAATAACGCCTGAACGAGATTGATTGAGTTACATAACTAACTAGTAACTACAGTAGCGCGCATAAGTCATTGGTCACTTTTTCAAGCGTCTGTATCTTTTGCGACAGAAAACGGATCAATCTGAAATTTTGGCATGATATATAAAATCCATCGGTGATTATGTTGCTGATATTGAGATATGTCGAAATCCCTCAGTTATTGCATAGTGATGCCGTAATCAAAGCATACTTTTTTGCAGCCTTGCTGCAATTTCGCGGTCGCAAACTCGTATCTCGGCTTCTAGACAAGCTAGAAAGTCGTTCTTGGAATCAAAATGATCGTCATAAGGATTCCTGACGATTCTGAGAATATGATACATATAACTCAAAAATTCCCCTCAGGGTACCAACAAATCGATTTTTTCATGATCCATTTTCGATCGATCTCAACTCTGAGGGATAGTTTAGCAAAAATCATGCTTCGATTTAAAAAAAAAAAAAAAATCATGCTATGCTTCGATTTATTAATAGGCAACGGAACGATTAGTACAAATGGTACAATAGTAGAAATGAGAGGAATGCTTCCTACGAAGTTATTTCGTGTAATTACTCCTGTAAAAGAGTGGCTATTGAGTCAAATAGTAACTGAAATGATAAAATAGCGTAGCTACAGCGTCTAAAAAGGTTCAGAGAAAGGGGGGAATGCGAACGTTCAATAAATGGATTAGGAATCTCTGGAAAGAATATAATATTGGAAAAGGAAAACACTCACCTCGCAAATCGACATCCTTCTCTCAGTCTATTTAAATATAAACTAACATTAAAATTGTCCTGGTCCAGCTGAAAGGCATTTTGAAAGAAAGCGAACTAACCTGCATACGAATATTGAATGACGACGAGATAAGCGATAAGTAATATAATCGATAACTTTGCTGAAAATCGAAGAAAACAGTGAAAATGTGCAATATGCACTCGAAATACCCACCCCCTTTGCGCAAAGTTGCCTAATTTTGATTCGTTATTCGGATTTTTCCAAATAGGGTTTCGCTATTCAGATTTGCCATAATTAGGTTTATCTATTCAGATTTTCCATAATTTGGTTCCACTGATCATTTTTTTACCAAATTATGTTTCGATTTTCGATGCTGTGATACCTTGACTGTGCCTCAAATTGTATTGAAGAATAGAGATTGAAACTATCAACTATAGACGCCAATCAAGTTTTCATTGGTTCATCGCGCAGAGAAGAATCGATTGATTCACCAGTTTGTTTATATACGTGACTTTGATTGAGATTGGAAAAGACTTTTTCAAGCGTCTGTATCTTTTGCGACAGAAAACGGATCAATCTGAAATTTTGGCATGATATATAAAATCCATCGGTGATTATGTTGCTGATATTGAGATATGTCGAAATCCCTCAGTTATTGCATAGTGATGCCGTAATCAAAGCATACTTTTTTGCAGCCTTGCTGCAATTTCGCGGTCGCAAACTCGTATCTCGGCTTCTAGACAAGCTAGAAAGTCGTTCTTGGAATCAAAATGATCGTCATAAGGATTCCTGACGATTCTGAGAATATGATACATATAACTCAAAAATTCCCCTCAGGGTACCAACAAATCGATTTTTTCATGATCCATTTTCGATCGATCTCAACTCTGAGGGATAGTTTAGCAAAAATCTAGTCTTTGCGTAGACGTATTGCAAATGTATTGATGAACTGATGCCCAACTTTTTGTACGGTTGCCATTCGTTTCCAGGGTGCGCCGATCGATTTTCGGAAGGACACTCGATATTCGGCATATTGCCCTACAATGTCGTTAACATAGTTCGTTTTGCTGTAACTTTAGAACCAGATGAGTTAGCCGTCTGAAATTTTAACTGGAATACATACACTGGGGCCTCGATTCTGTGCATCATAGTTTCATTTTTTTCATTGCGTAGTGATGACGCAACATTTAGGAGAAAATTTAGAGACGGTGTTTTGCTCGGAGGATAATTTTGCAAACAGTCTACTTAGAGTGATGATAGTTGACCTGGAGGGAAACTCGAGAAAAATTAGTACCACATTGTACGGTTCAATACCGGACCAGTGCGATATTTCAAAGTTAGTGCCCGAAAAATTTTTTTTCGTTTCCAGACGAGCTAGAAACTCGTAGTCAACTTCAAAATGATCGTTATGGTTATTTAATAATATACCAAAAGTTTGGAATTGATCGGCCGTCATATGCCCTCAGGGAATAAAAATTCAATTTTTTTCTGGTGTTTTATTTTTAGGAACAAGATCCATCAAAATAGTGATAAACATAAACATAAAAAAACATAAACATAAAAAAACATAAACAAAAAAACAATCATAAACAATCATATTTCTTTGTCCTTAATATTTGTAAAAACATTATAAAATGCGTTTTTAGCGGTTTACAATGCTATGATCAAATGGATCTTGCCCCTGAAAATAAAACACCAGAAAAAATTGAATTTTTATGCCCTCAGGGCATATGACAGCTGATCAATTCCAAACTTTTGGTATATTATTAAATCACCATAACGATCATTTTGAAGTTGACTACGAGTTTCTAGCTCGTCTGGAAACGAAAAACCATTTTTTCGGGCACTAATTTTGAAATCTCGCACTGGTCCGGTATTGAACCGTACAACGTGGTACTAATTTTTCTCGAGTTTCCCTCCATGTCAACTATTCTCACTCAAATTACACTGTTTGCAAAATTATCCTCCGAGCAAAAAAAGTCTAAAATTTCGCCTAAATGTTGCGTCATCACGACGCAATGAAGAAAAATGAAACTATGATGCACAGAATCGAGGCCCCAGTGTATGTATTCCAGTTAAAATTTCAGACGGCTAACTCATCTGGTTCTAAAGTTACAGCAAAACGAACTATGTTAACGACATTGTAGGGCAATAAGCCGAAAAGGGGGCGTGGCCTATCGCGTGTCCTTCCGAAAATCGATCGGCGCATCCTGGAAACGAATGGCAACCGTACAAAAAGTTGAGCATCAGTTCATCAATACATTTGCAATACGTCTACGCAAAAACTAGATTTTTGCTAAACTGCCCCTCAGAGTTGAGATCGATCGAAAATGGATCATGAAAAAATCGATTTTTTGGTACCCTGAGGGGAATTTTTGAATTATATGTATCATATTCTCAGAATCGTCAGCAATCCTTATGACGATCATTTTGATCCCAAGAACGACTTTCTAGCTTGCCTAGAAGTCGAAATACGAGTTTGCGACCGCGAAATCGCAGCAAGGCTGCATCCAAGGTGCGAAGTCGCAGCAACTTGAAATTTTTTTCATAGCAGCCCTTCAACCCTTCTTTACGCTCAAAAAGTTTGGCTAGCAGGAAAAAATGTATGTAAGAATAATGTACTTCGGAAAAAGTATGCCTTGATTACGTCATCACTATGCAATAACTGAGGGATTTCGAGATATCTCAATATCAGCAACCTAATCAACGATGGATTTTATATATCATGCCAAAATTTCAGATTGATCCGTTTTCTGTCGCAAAAGATACAGACGCTTGAAAAAGTCTTTTCCAATCTCAATCAAAGTCACGTATATAAACAAACTGGTGAATCAATCGATTCTTCTCTGCGCGATGAACCAATGAAAACTTGATTGGCGTCTATAGTTGATAGTTTCAATCTCTATTCTTCAATACAA
Source organism: Pristionchus fissidentatus (assembly GCA_036245785.1). Lineage (NCBI taxonomy): Eukaryota > Metazoa > Nematoda > Chromadorea > Rhabditida > Neodiplogasteridae > Pristionchus > Pristionchus fissidentatus. Next base: position 23,010,658 of record BTSY01000005.1, on the reverse strand, counting down.
TTTGAGGCACAGTCAAGGTATCACAGCATCGAAAATCGAAACATAATTTGGTAAAAAAATGATCAGTGGAACCAAATTATGGAAAATCTGAATAGATAAACCTAATTATGGCAAATCTGAATAGCGAAACCCTATTTGGAAAAATCCGAATAACGAATCAAAATTAGGCAACTTTGCGCAAAGGGGGTGGGTATTTCGAGTGCATATTGCACATTTTCACTGTTTTCTTCGATTTTCAGCAAAGTTATCGATTATATTACTTATCGCTTATCTCGTCGTCATTCAATATTCGTATGCAGGTTAGTTCGCTTTCTTTCAAAATGCCTTTCAGCTGGACCAGGACAATTTTAATGTTAGTTTATATTTAAATAGACTGAGAGAAGGATGTCGATTTGCGAGGTGAGTGTTTTCCTTTTCCAATATTATATTCTTTCCAGAGATTCCTAATCCATTTATTGAACGTTCGCATTCCCCCCTTTCTCTGAACCTTTTTAGACGCTGTAGCTACGCTATTTTATCATTTCAGTTACTATTTGACTCAATAGCCACTCTTTTACAGGAGTAATTACACGAAATAACTTCGTAGGAAGCATTCCTCTCATTTCTACTATTGTACCATTTGTACTAATCGTTCCGTTGCCTATTAATAAATCGAAGCATAATTTGGTTGGATCGAAACATAATTTGGTTTAATCGAAGCATAATTTGATAAAAATTTGACCCTAATTGTGGCGCAAAATTTTCCAATTTTACCCAAATAAAGGTTCGATTTTTGTAAATTATCTTTCGATTTTCGATGCTGTGGAGTAGCCACTGTGGCTTCAGAGTGTAGACACAGTGGCTTCGAAGTGTACAGACAGTGCGCCGACGTGTGTAGACACGCTGCTGTAACTGATTCCACTGTCTATACTTTTGTCTATACTTTTTCTCAATTTGGAAAACTTAAATCAAATGGCCTGCTAAAAAAATAATTGGGCTGGCTGTTCCGTGCATGTGCATGTTACACCAGGAGTCCAAATTTTAAAAGAAAGAGAAATGACATGCCTCCGTCACAGCTTAGGGGCGAAACTCGATGAAGTCGATGGACGGTGTTTCTACCGAACTATCCAGCCCATGCCAATGGATAGAAACACACATTTCACTCAAACTAATTTATCGAGACTTAAACAAGTCACCTTTCCTGTCGTTTCGATAAGGTTCTTTTTCGCTATGACCTTCAATAGTTCCCCAACCATCCACATTTTATATAATAACAAATAATACACGATATCACGAGTAGAGCTCCGAAAACGAGGCCTCGTTTTTTTAGGAGATTGGAATTGTAAAGACGAGGTTCTTGATTCGTTGCTTATTTTTTGTCAATCGTTTTGCCATGAATTCGAAAAAAATCTCAGAATATCCAATAAAAACTGCTCAAATGATAAGATGTTAACCAAAAGTCATTCGATGTATATTCTGGGATGAGTAAACTACCAAATTTTATTGAAAATAATTGGCAAAACGATTGACAAAAAATAGGCAACGAACCAAGAACCTCGTCTTTACAATTCCAATCTCCTAACCATTCCACTACAACGCCACTTACAATGAGTGGTTGGAAGACGATTGGAATAGGCCTATCAACCCATTGACGGTGTCAGAACAACCGCTCGACTCGACCACTAAAAAGTTGAAATATGTCAAAGCCTCGCGAAATTTGACACTCATTGAGACAACGAGCACTCATTTTATCCCCCACCAACCACTCGACGAAAACGAGGCCTCGAATGAGGGGAGTAAACGAGGCCTCGTTTGTGCATTTTATCGAGTGCTCGCTTGTTTTCGGAACTCTAATCATGAGTACTCAGCTAGAAAAAAAGTGAAATTGGTCGGAGAAAGTGGGCGGGGCGAGGTGGTTCCGAGCGATGCATCAAACCAGGAGAACAGATGCCATTCAAAGAGGAAAAATGCTACACATATGAAAATATAAGTGGTGATTCTCTAATAGATTCTCAAAGGTTTAATCAACAAACCAGATTTTTAGATAACCTTCTCAGAGCGAAAGAGCTCCTTCAAAATGGGTGATCCGAAAAAGTGAAATTTTCATGTCCTGAGGGCAAATAAAATAATATGCTACCAAACTTTGTGGATAGTATTATTTTATGATTGCGATCAGTTTGAGCCTAAGCACAAGTCTCTAGCACGTCTAGAAACGAAAATCCGTTTTTTCTGGCACTCATTTTGAGGAATGGTCCTGATACGGTACAGAACCGAACCATCTGGTATCAATTTTTCTTTAGTGCCCCTCCACTTCTACTTTCACTGAAATAAGCGCGATGCTCGAAAAATTTTTCTCCGAGCAAATAATCGCCTCTGAAATACTATCGTAATCTTATCTCATCACTACGCAATAACTGAAAATCGGCCTACGATGAAATAATTAGAAATGAGGCCCTAGGCTATGAGTTTCTTCCACTCAACAATTCATGCCGATTGCTATCTTGGTTCGGAAGTTACACCACTTCGACTTTTTGGGCGAATACTTTTGATCGATACTGTAAGAGCTATAAAAAGAAACCAGAGTAAAAAAGATCTGACACGATGAACATGCATCGCCCCACCGAACTCATGGCGCAACGATGCGGCATGAATTCGGTGAGGCGACTACACCACGAAGGGAGGGGCTTGGAAACTTGTCTGATACTAGATGAATTGGAAATATTTGATAAATCTGGAAACGCTATCGTGATTCTGAATCCCCCTACCACGAAAGCACAAAATTTGCAATTTTAGAAGCAATGTTCAATTTTACGCGGTGGCCCCTAATTTGAAAGAAGATATTTGATATGTAGGAAGATATTTGGGAAAAATTGAAACAAAAATAGATAATAAATATCATACAAATATTAGGTAAAACATGGATAATAATTCCGACAAACCGTTTATCAACCGATTTGCCTGGGGTATAGGTCGACAAACCATTTGCCCGGCAAAAGCGTTTGTCGACAAAGCCCGACAAACCGGTTTGTACCCCGTTTAAACCCCGTATGAATTTTAGAAGCAATGTTCAATTTTACGCGGTGGCCCCTCACCGTTTACACAAATTTAAGGTGTAGAGCATGGTAAGTGCATCTTGTCACTGGAAATATGCGATTTTCAATATTTTTTTCCAAAAACGGAATCGAACACATATCATTATTGCAATCATTCGAAAAATACCGAAAGATGTGAGTGTGAAATCGTAATGTAAGCTTGCCATAACATTACGCTGATACATCACATTACATATTATACATTGCATTGCATTGCATTATGCATTATATATACGTCAACAAACTGTGTTTTTGCCTAGCATAATATAATAATACCATTATCAGTTCCTGCGAATTTTTTTCACAGTGAAACTTTTTGTGCAAGCTCAACATGGCCACGTCAGTTCATCTCCGATACTCGACAGTTTATAGGGGGTGGGGGTTCACTGGATAGCACAGATCCCTGGCACAGTTCCCCCATTGGTAACTTGTGGTGGTAACTTGGCCATCTCTTCCTCCATTCCCTTCAATTGTTCATCCACATTCTTAGAATTTGTTTCTGCCTCTCCGATGCTCTTCTTCAGATCATTCAGTTGATCTGTCCTGTAACATACAGCGTCTCATATTATTATTCTTTGTTCTAAATGTAAAAAAATGAGTTATATTTTCATGCTCCGCTCTACTGTATTGGCCTATAGAAAGCTGACTATTTCCGTTCGTGATACTCCTACTTTATATGGACCAGGCAATAAGCCAAAAAAAAACCGTGCCACGGATCCGCGTTCGCGGCGACCCTTTAAAAAAATTTTAAAAAGCGACATCTGCTTGCTGTGCAATCACTCTACCACTGAGCCAAGGTGGCAATGTTGGAGCGCTTTGACATTTCCTCCATGGTCAGATAGGAACGCTTCATTCTGTCACTATGTACGCATGCGTACGCAAACTCCGCCCATCGCTAGAGAGTGTCCACATTCTGACTCTCAACCGTTGTGGTTTTCGAGCTGCAGCGCGGCTCAGATACAATATATCGACAAACGGCAAAAAGTATGGTGTTAGTGAGAGCTTAGCGGTTCATTTGGACACACGTTCTACCACTTGCCATGAAAATGGCAGATCACGTTGCGGCCCCTAAGTACAGTTGCCGCCAATATTATATCACAATGGTGTTTTTCGATTATATCTCGGTTCAAACTTATCGAATGTTCATAATTTTTGAGAGTAATCCAAATTCACGGTCTCTCATGATATGGTCGTGCAACAACTTGCTGCAAATTTTTAGTTTTCTTTTTGGCTAAATTCTGGATGACGAGTTATTACGATATGACTATGCAGGTGCAATAGCGGGACACTAGGGCTACTACATCTATTACTTGGTTAGAACCTCAACTGCTCCACAAGCCGAGCCGTATGTGCTGAACATGACACACTTCGAAAACTGTTTTCGATTATAATTCTCTTTCTGATCGAGGAATCGTGATAATACGGGTCCATTATTATTGGGTGGTCAATACACATGCACTGTTCTAGTATGGACGGGATCCGCCTCTCTTTGGAACTTGCAGCACATTGTAGGTCTGAGAAAAATGTTTGCAAGAGTGCTGCATGGCAAAATTGGTGCTGCAAAAGTGACGTAATTGTGATATAATATTGGCGGCAACTGTATATTTTTGAGTGTATACCTGGCGGAAAGCTGCTGAGTGAGTACTTGTTCCAACTGCTGAGTACTCTCGATATTCTTCGCTATGGTTGATATATCAGTCTTGAGCAGTTCATGTAGATCCCTAAAGTAAATTCATAGTAGCTATCACATCAAGGCTGTTAAAATGACCCGCCAGGGAAAAATCGAAATCTATTATTTATATGCGAGGAATCGCCAGAGATTTGACCATTGTGCGGAGGTAGAACTTAGCGTTTCTCGATTTTCACGAAACCTCTTATTTTTCGAGTACGCGCGTGTCAAGTGACGTTCCTTTGACGTTTAACATAGTGTGCCTCAGCAGAAAAATCATAACTTTCTTCAAAGTTGAGATATCATGTTATATTTTTTTCCATTAGAAAGAAGAAAAAAACGCCAAACGCCCCTCATTTTGGCGACATCGTTCCTGGATGAGCTGCTGGTCGGGGACTGTCACGTATGTGGCGCTACTTTCCAAATCGGAAAAATTAATTAAATCCCCTGTGCGGCTTTTGTAGACCATAGTTATGTTCAATTCCACCGCATGTTTCAGTCTGATCGGTGAATGCGAAAAAAAGAGCGCTGGTTTAAGTGTGGCTCGGTCAAAACGACCCCCCTGGAAAATACTGTTCTAGCATGTTTACCTGTCTCATTTGGGATAAAAATCATCCAAATACTCAAGAATGATAAATAGTAACTATAAATCCCTAATTATCCATGAATTGAACCGACAAATTGATGTTTTGTGAAAAATCCGCCAAAAACGTATAATTGAATGAAACTAACGTTAAAACAGTGTGGAAGGTGGTGAATCAACTTTTAATGTGAGTACATGAAGGGACGAGATCCCTAAACTTGCCAGACCAAAGGAGCGCAATTTTGACAACAGATATTTCACTTGAAAGATTCGTTAAATTCTGTAAAAACAACGTGAGCCCTAGCTTTTCTACAATTGCCTGAATGTCAATATTAAAGAGATTGTACCGTGAAATCGCACAAAAAACGATAAGAAGAATTTTGAGCTGCTATAGTATACTAATCAATATTACCGATCAGGGTGACCCTCCGCGCTTATAGTAAATTTGAGGTTTATTTTCAGGCGTTTTCTTATTCGAACTAAAATTTAGCAGTCTCATCTGCATCGAATAAATACATTTTAAAAATATCAAAAATTTTGGTTCGTCGGTAACTTTAAAAATGCACGAGTTGCGCATAGCGTAATGAGTTTTTCGAAACGATACGTAACGAGTTTTTCATGATCACGTTTTTATAGTCCCCATGAACCTCCGTGACCTCTGCGCCTCAGCGTACGAATTCGACAGCTTTTGAAAGATTATGATACGCCAAATCAAAAGTCCTGGCGCGAATGTGCGAAAGTACTCGACTCTTGCCGAGCAGCTCTCTTACAACCTTCATGGACGAATAACTGTAAAAGGCGGCGGGATGGCTAAATGATGTGAGCAACCACTACTCTGGTATAAACTGCGTTTCCAGCCTGGAATCAGGCAGGGATCCAGCCTGGAGACGTTTCCAGGCTAGATTCCGGTATAATTTACAGCCTGGAACCAAGTATAGTGAGATTTCGAGCCTGGATCCCGGTAAGAAATGGGAAGATTCTAGCCTGGAATCAGGCATATTTCCAGCCAGGAATCAGACAGGGATCCAGCTAGGAAAAAAACAGGAAAAAAGAAAAAAATATTTTTAAAAAATCATACGAAGGGTTGGCGCCGCAAGGCACGAATTCGACTACTTTAGAAAAAAAGGATTACATTGCCCCAATGGCGTCGCACAAACAGTACGTAGAACGTAGAACTGAAGTAGCTATGCCTTCTAGCTTCTTCCTAGCTGTTTTCTTGCTTCTAGTTTCAATTTGATTTAAAGGATCATTTCTTCATCATCGGTAGAATTCGTACCGCAAATTATTGCTATCAAAACAGAAAATTGATTGGAGTGGCCGTTATTGAGAAACACGTCATCAAAGTTTCGCATTTTAGAACGGGAAAATCACTATTTTTGAAATTGCTCGAAAAAAAGGTAAACGGCCTTAGGTCACGTAGGCTTTTGAATGGCTGATGTGCAGAGTTTTCAAATCCGATGGCGGCCGAACAGTAAACAACAACGGGGGCGCAGACTGCTGTCTAGCGCTCTCTCACTTTTGCACGCTCTCTCGTGTTTCCTCGTTTCTCTGCAGCTCTCTGCTCTCTTGCCCATCAATGTCTGCGCGTAAAAAATGTGTACTGTAGCATACCGAAAACTTTTTGGGAAAGTTGACTTTCTTATATAAGAGTGTCCCAAAAGTTTTGCGACTTTTTTCAATAAAAACTTTTATCATCACATCTTCAACAGTTGACAAAGGTGATCAATCAATGTAGGCTCCCTTCTTAGTCACAACCTTCTGCCATCGATCGGGCAGGCTCATGATTCCATTTCTTCAGAATGACTTGGTCTTCGAATCGATCCAAGCTTGGAAGGCCGAGTCGAGATCGGTCCGATTAGCGAACTTCTTTCCGCGACAGAAGTTAGCAAGAGATTGGAAACAGTGATAGTCACAGGGGCTGATATCGGGTGAATACGGTGGATGAGGCAGCCATTCCATATTCAGTTCGTCCAACTTTTTCTGGGTCAATTTCGCATGATGGGGTCTCGCGTTATCCATAAGGATCAGGGTTTTTCCATCGCTTAGAAGACCAGAAGGGACCCTGATGGTGACCTCTTCCAGTTGAGTAGTGAAGACGTCAGCGTTGATGGTGGTTCCATGGGGGAGGATCTCCCAGTAGACGGGTCCCAACACGGAGAAGAAGAAACTCAGTAGTTCCTTCTTTTCGTGCAATTCCTTCTTCGGGACTGGCTGGGGATTCTCTCCGATGCCCAACCATTCCAATTTCCGCTCAGGGTTATCGTATGTGATCCACTTCTCGTCCATAGCGATGATCTTGCTGACCCATCGAAAGTTGCGTCTACGGTGGAGCAATTCTCGGCACACATCGACACGCTTTTTGATCTGAGCAGGGGTGAGGGAGTGGGGAATGACATGGGGGGAGCTTCGGCTTCCTCTCATCCCGGTGGAGGATTCGTTGTACCGTGGATTTGGGAGTATGAGTCTCTATCTCCAACTCACGCACACTCACTTTGGGTTTGGCCGTTCTTGCTGTGAGGGCGTCCAGAACGGGGTTCGTCTTCGATATGGTCGCCAGAATTGAAACGCTGGTACCATCTATAGCAGGTCGATAGAGTCGAGGCAGAATCTCCTTTCGAAAGCACCAGTTCTTGATGGGCTGCCTTCGCCGTCTTTCCCGCAAGAAAATTGTGAAGCAAAACTGTGCGATGATCGAAAGAAGTGTCCATCGGGAGAAACGTTGTAGAAACTAGGAGACTACAGCACTCGACTTGTGCTAAGGCTTGAATGATTACGAAATGGATTGTTTACCAAATGTATTTCGCAATCATCGATATCGATCGATTGCGCAATCGTCGCAAACTAAAATAGGCCCGAGTCGCAAAACTTTTGGGACACCCTTATAGTATCAACACCAATAAATCGGAAACAGCAGAATGATACAGTACACCACTACAATTTTTAAAATCAAATCTACCTTTCACGTTGGCCAATTTTTGCCTTTTTTCTTTAAATCATTCTTCAGTGTTTTGCGGACAATATGCGAGAATAAAATTCCTGCACTTTTTATAAAAAGTAAATTTGGTGCATATCAAACATTTCAAACTAAATTTGCTTGCCAGGATCAAATTTTCATGGGACGTTGTCAACATACATATTGTTCGACTTTGTGAGAGTGGCTAGAAAAAAATAAAATTTTAAAATGTAAATTTCAAGTTTGGCGCCGTCTGGCGCGGCGCGGTCATTTCTCCAGTTGGCTATCTGCGCCTCTCATGGAGTACTATCCATCAAAGACGATTGAAGCTAGTTCCTTATTTCAACTTTTTCGCGTAGTACCGGGCATGTGATGAGATATGTCACAGATCTCGGAATAACCTCATTTCTCATTCCTGATATATTATGACCTACTTGAGAGATTGAGTTTTGCTATCCTCGTTCTTCTCATTGTCCAGAATGCTAAGGAGCGACTCACTTCTGTTAGGAGACTATAACAGCGGTATTAGTTTGCCGTGAGAGCATATAGTATTCTCACTCCTTGCTTGGATAGGAACTCTGCATTGTCTAGATTCATTAGAGTAGTTCCAAGCTGGAGAGGGATCTTCTGCATTTCTTCGCTCCTTCTCTTGTCTCCGAACACATCTCCCGCTATGTTGTCTCGCATCACAAGAGCCTGCACTCAATTCCTCTATTCATAATATAATTGGTCCATAGAACCGAAGTAGTCGCACACCTGTAGTTCCATCTTATGTAGAGGGGAGAATCGCTGATGCAGTAGTTCGATCGTAACCTCAATTAACCATCATTTCTGCAGCTACGGCTGTGACAACTCACAGCCAATGGTTTGTCATCCACGATCACTCCTCTGTTTGGACTCACAATGTACCTTAATTTGATTTTAATCGATATGTCTGTATTAGCAAATTATATCTTATCTCCAGTATACATTTACACATTTACCGTACGCTTCTCACGTTCCAACTGCACCCCACACATCAAGAGCACACCTGGTGGGAGCATTCGTCAGCCATCGGAATGAAACTTTCTGGGGCACATTTCTTTTCAAGTTCACAGTTTGTATGTTCTGTGTTTGTTCAGGGTCGAAGCAGATCAAAGTCTGGAAGAAGCGTCATCGGAAGTAAAATGAAGTTAACAGCTTACTCGATCAATAAAGATGAGCTCAGGCCCGATGACGCCACTCTCAGAAGAAACGGCCGCCATAGGAGACCGAGAGTATGAATAATGGCAGAAAAGAAGAAATGAATAGGACATATAACGTACTTTGAATAAATGCAAACTTGCAAGACAAGGAGATGAATGAACACACAAATTAACATGATTGCATTACAACTTATCATTTACGTGTATAGTAATAAGAAAAATAAATTCCCAAAATGGTGTTAAAAATTTAGAATCGAATTTGATAATTTTGAATTTTAGTTCAAGGATTTTGCAATCTAATTAGGAAATTTTGGAATTTTATCAGGAGATTTGCGAATCTGATAATAAGATTTTGCAATCTAATGTAGAGAGGGCGATCCTTGAGACAAGTCTGCGTTCTCACGAAACTACCTAAGTACACGGTGACCACAAAATGAACAAGTGGGCGAGTGTGAAAAACACGGTAGGATCTCACATTGATCAAAATATTGAGGGAAGTCGTGGTGGGAGCCCCGCTGCTGATCAAAAAATATGACCAGTGTGATCAGAGGTGGTACGTTACCAGCTTTAAGTTACGCCGTTTATTGACTGAAATAGGCTATTCTTTCCATGTTTTGTGGATCATTCCAGCGTTTTGGAATATTCTGCGTTTTTTAAGCACAAAATTGAAGCATTTTGTTCTGAATTCGTCTAGGAAGAAATTCGGACACTCTGTCTATCTTGCTTTATAGGTTATTTTTCGGAAATTCTTTAATATTTATGATAGCATAACACTTGGAATGATGTTAGAAAAGACAGCAAAAAGACTGCATCTCGCTGGAGTCGAACCCTCGACCTACAAAATGTAAGCCAAAATAGTGGGAGCAAAAATTCTAAGGGATCCGGACCGTAGAACATATGAAATATTCGGAAACACTGTTTTCGGCGTTTTCACAATATATTGCGTGTCATTAATAACTCGTTAATTACGCTAGATATTCAATTATTTATCATGTTAGGCAATAGTGCTCAGATGAGGATGGGCCGGTATTCTTCATAAGTTGCATTCCACGCTTACATAAATCAATCTCATTTCATGATTTTTAAATACCGATTTCACTGAACTTAATTTTCAAAGTTCGGAATCTTTGGGTTCATACTCACACAAGTAAGCAATAAAGTTACATCCTCAGAATTATAAATTTGCTTACGTCTCTTGTTAATGGTCGCGCAATTTTTTCAAGGAAAGTAAACGGGACAGGCATCTGCTCAATTAAAGATTCGGCAATCGGGAAACGAAAATATTTAGAATCAGCTCCTGGAAATAGGTGGTTCCCATCCGAATTCGGGCTTACGGTTGAGTCCGGTACCTCATAGCCCCTCTTTTCCGATTCTGGCCCTCTATTTTTTTTTAAAGAAGAAGGCGGGTTTTGATTTTAGCTAATTACTACGCCTATTTTTAAAATTACTTTTAATGAATAATGCTTTATCACAAATATCGCGCCATTTATACTGCGATTTATTTATATTTTCTCGTCTTCCGCCATTTCGCGATTGCTGGTTAGTCTCTCGTCCTGCGGGCTCACTATCACATCCCTCCACCCCTGCCCATTCCCAATCCCCACATATACTCAGCGCTAATTGGGTAGATCTACTTCAGCTTGGGGGGAGACATTTCTGTAGGTCGGGGGGAGATCTTCTTCAGACCTGAAGTAGATCTACCCAATAGCAGAAGTAGATCTACCCCCAAGCTGCAGTAGATCTTCCTCTTATTTTGGAATACCTTCCTTGCTTCCTTCCCCTTCCCTTGCTTTTGCCATAATTTTTTATTCGTGTAATAATGGATTGTGAAAATAATACGAGGTATTTATATATCGAATTTATACACAGATTCAATTAGTAATCTAATAAATAATTTGTAGCATGAGAATGTAGTCTTCAGACCTCTTAGAAGTGACTGAATCTGCAAAGATAAAACCAGTACACGAACGTTATATATCAGTAGCAACCGTTGAAATGTCCAAAAAGCGAGAGAGCGGGGGAAAGAACTAGATTTGTAGCCGAAGTATAGACTCATACCCTCTCTCTCCTAACCCCTTTCTGGGGAAATTTTTGTGGATTTAACATAACTACTGTATCCAATCTACGAGTACCGTAACCCCTCCAAAAGCGAGAAAAGAGTCAAAACTCACTAGTATTCACAGAAACAAGAGAAACAAAATATTCGAGTAATAATTTCTCCTCTACTCTCCTCTCGTCTCTCCGAATGAAAGATCGACAACTTAGAACCTGCAATTAGAGTGCGTGTAACGAGACAATCGACAGGTAAACAAACCGACGGTAGATCAACCCTGCTATTGCGTCAGCCCCTACACAACAAGAGACTTGATTGCATGTCGCTACCGTATCCAATCGTTCCACGACTACCGTAACCCCTCGAGAAGCGAGAAAAGAGTCAAGCAACTTACTTTTTACCTACATAGTCCTCGAGAACAAAAAATATGAGCGTTTTGTTCTCCTCTTCAATTCGATTCATAATCCTTCTATCCAATCGATCAAATTACTTCTGCAATGAGAATGAGCATCAAGAGGAAATGGACGCGACAACTGACCGATGTCCGATAAACACTGCTCTTGCGTCAGCCCCTACGCAACAAGAGACTATCTCGATTAGATATCGCTAGCGTATCCAATCGTTCCACGACTACCGTAACCCCTCGAAAAGCGAGAAAAGAGTCAAGCAACTTACTTTTTACCCACATAGTCCTCGAGAACAAAAAATATGAGCGTTTTGTTCTCCTCTTCAATTCGATTCATAATCCTTCTATCCAATCGATCAAATTACTTCTGCAATGAGAATGAGCATCAAGAGGAAATGGACGCGACAACTGACCGATGTCCGATAAACACTGCTATTGCGTCAGCCCCTACGCAACAAGAGACTATCGATTAGATATCGCTACCGTATCCAATCGTTCTACAAGTACAGTAAACGGTGTGAAGCCGACTTTTAAGCAAAAAAAATAAAAGTTAAAGTAACGAAACAATCAATAAATCGATAATGCACGCTTGACAACGAGCTTTCGCAAAAACCCATTCCACTTACTCAAAACCGCTGCGAATACAGCAGTAAATATTACAGTAAATATTTAGTGTTACTTGTCGGAACAATATAATCCACTTCCTTTCCTTCCCGTAGCTGAAGTAGACCTCCCCCCAATCTTCTTCCTGTCTTCTTTTCATCTACCATCTGAAGTAGACCTCCCCCCGAGCTGAAGTAGCTCTACCCCATAAGCGCTGAGTAAGATCACCAAAATCTGTTGCCACCCCTCTTAATGTAGGAATGTGAGGCCGTTCGCGTAAGAATCGAGCAGATTCGGCTGGGTCTGGTACAGTGAAAAAAGGTCATTTTTCTGAAACTATGTGATTTGAGGTTATCGAGGGTGCTGATGACGATAGGCATATTCATTTTGCACGTAGAAGCGCCCGTTGGTGCCAGACGGCGTCGCGTTGAAATCGCGTTTTGTGGAATATCTCGATCCCAAATATTGCTAATTTTTTGCCCTTTTTATGTCCGGTGCAGAATTTGATGGGGATTACGCCTGTCTAGTTCATTTGTTTCATTATTAAAAATAAATTTTAAAAAATACAACTTTTCGTTGAGCAAAAAGTAGAGCTGTTCATGTACACCAATCGGACCGGCTTGACGAGACGATTCCAAATCTATATTTATGGCGCATCAAAGCGTCACTACGGTTCCTTCTTCCCTGTGGCTGTCCTCTCTCTCTCTCTCTCTCTCTCTCTCTCTCTCTCTCGTCCCTCGGGCTGGCAAGAGAACGTGGGGAATCGAGAGAGTGCCGAGAGATGGGGGGAGGGAGAGAGGAAAGTTGCTTCTTTTATTTTCAATTTCAATTCACCATACCCCAGCCCATTTGGCGATCTGACGTTAGATGCGCTATAAATATAGATTTGGCATCGTCTGGTCAAGCCGGTTCGATTGGTGTACATGAACAGCTCTACTTTTTGCTCTACGAAAAGTTGTATTTTTAAAATTTATTTTTAACAATGAAACAAAATGAACTAGACAGGCGTAATCCCCATCAAATTCTGCAAAAGGGCAAACAATTAGCATTATTTGGGATCGAGATATTCCACAAAACGCGATTTCGACGCGACGCCGTCTGGCGCCAACGGGCGTTCCAAAATGAATATGTTTATCGTCATCAGCACCCTCGATAACCTCAAATCACATAGTTTCAGAGAAATTACCTTTTTCACTGTGCTCGATTCTTACGCGAACGGCCTCATATGCAATATCCAGTCATAAGTATGACACATCGAATACGGTCTGACCCAACGCCAAATAAACACTCTCGAATATTTCACGGCAGCAGAACAGCAGACTTTAGGCAATCGCGGTAAAAACTGCCCAAAACTACCGTGCTTAAAGAGCTGCTCGATTTGTGCTGTTGTAAAACCAGAAACAGTTCGAAATTTAATAAGGTCCTACCGCGATAGCCCACTCACATCAATAAACGACCGTAGTTTTAGTGAACATCAGGCGTTTCGCAGCGAGAGACATGAATTTTTATTTAGTTTCTACTGTAAGAATTTCCTGATTATCAATAGCGGGCAGATACTCAGCCTGCGTAACTCAGATGCTTTTCAATGGAATGTCGGTGTTTCTGCTGCCGTGATATTTTAAAAACGTTGTAAAGTTATTTTTTCGCGTGATTTTTATTTTTATTGTATTCGCAAAGGATTCAGAGCTATCGAATTGTAGGGGGTAGGACGAAATGCTGATTATAGAAGCTACTTTGAATTTTACCTCTGCGGTCCTTACCTTTGTTCTTGTTTTCCGGGATGTGTTCGTTGTCCTCTTTTGCTCTTAGAGAGTATTTTCTTTGAAGCCAATACATAGGTAATAACTGATATCTCTAAAATAGATAGCCGAAAGTGTCCAAAACGTTCACTGAATACTCAGGCAAAGGTATACGGTAGATCGGACCTAAAGCGTCACAGGTAGTAGCGCTAAAACGTACTCAAATATTCAGAGCTCCATCCCTTGAACGAAGTAACAATTATATGTTATGAATCCTCTTACTTGTATGAATCCAATTTAAATGAATCCTCTAACCTGTATGAATCCAACTTAAATGAATAATCTAACCATTGCGAGAACTAAGTTTATCAGGCTACATTGCAAAGCGGGAGTAGGGACGTGATTACAATATAAGTGGTTGTTAAAGGTGGTTAGGAATAGGCTGATTTCATTATATAAGAGATACTATCTTAGTGGATCGAAATAGTCTTGGCAGCTGACGAAATTTTCAATAGAAGACTAACAATGCTATGTTGTAGTGCGTTGGATGAGAGTTACGACTCTGCCATTCCGGAACTTAAAAAATGCTTCTACGACTCGGGGCAAAATGAATGTCGTGTGTGACGTCACAAACGACAATAATTTTTCCCGGAGGCGTAAAAGCACTTTTGAACTTCCGGAATGGCATAGTCGTAACTTTCATCAACGCACTGCAATATAGCATTGTGAGTCTTCCTTTGAAAATTTAGTCAACTGCCAGCTTCCTGAAGAAATATGTCGATCTACTCAGACAGTCTCTATAATATGAAGAAAAGAAATTAACGGAATGTTTCGAAATAGAAAGAGGGACAGAGACCAACGCGATCTCACATCATGAGATCAGAGTGATGGGAGAGGGGTCCGACAGTTAGATAGACTGATTCTCTACACAACTGTCGCTTTCATGCTGATCTGTTTCTTCTTTCGAGAAGCATCTCTGGTATTTTCCCCCCACTGGTCCCCAGGCTCCCCTCCCAGTGGGGGAACATCAAAGGTTCCGATGGCTTCCCCCACTAGTCCCCCATTCTTCCCCCACTGGTCCCCCACTGTTTGAGTGGGGGACTAGTGGGGGGAAGCTGTCGGAACCTTTGATGGGAGGGGAGCCTGGGGACCAGTGGGAGAAAAATACCAGAGATAATGCCATCACCGATGACTCATCACAATCCCAGGAAATCATATAGTTCATTTGCTCTTTCCGAGTGCTAGTGAACTGCTAACTGGTGGCTCAATCTTTGCGATTGTGAATCTATTCTAATACTTGATACAAGGAATCGCGAGAAATTCAAGCACGATAGGGACGTACAAATATATGAATTTTAATTTTACTGAAAACATGAACGAAAGTATTGAGACCTCCCTCTATCGAATGGCGTAGTCAGAATTCCGATAATTTTTTTTTCGCAAATAGTGAAACTCAAACAAACCTAGTGACTCAGCGAACAAAATCAGAGAGGGGCATGTTCGAAAACTCATAACTCGCTTAAAAAATGACGATAACGACTCGTCCTTTTCTAGTTAAATAGGAAATCACTCGTGCTACGAACTACACACGATATAATCATTCCAGGCGCAAGCGCCGTGCGCGGCAGTCGCATTTGCAAAAATTGAATGATATTTGTCCTAAAACTAAAAAGGCAATTTGTTTTTTTTGACTTTAATTACAATCACTATGTGTACCATTTAAATACATAAAAGGGCCAAATCGGTACAGCACTTTTAAAGACGCCCGCGATCTCGTGCGACTGGCAAATGGAATCTCATGACCAAATTCTTGGAGTCCTCCGTACTAGTGTTGAATCGTAAATGAAGGGACAGACAAAAAATAAATTCTCTGAAACTCCGTTATTTGAGGTTATCGAGGATGCTCATAACGGTGGTCATACTCATTTTTCATGGGAGACCCTGTTGGAGGCAGACGGCGTTGCACCGAATCCACATTTTCTCAATTTTTTCGGTTCTAAATATCGTTAATTGTTTGCCCTTAATTTTGTGGCGGCTACGTCTGATCAGTTGATATTGCGTTATAATTAAAAAAATAGAATGTAAATTTCGTAGGCGCAAGAGTTTTCTTGTTCATGCACACTTATAATTTAAGTATCTTCTAGGTCCGGACCTCCAAATGAGCAGCAATAAAGTGAACAGAGATTATAAGAATCTCATCCCCTTTACTCTCTTACATGTCTGACCCTGTCATATATACATAATCTCTAACCACCCACTCTATTACCCTCTGGCCGTTTCTTCTCTATTATCTCAAGGGGAAACGATAGATTGTGGGCGTTTGAGAGATAGGTCATAGAGAAAATGTAGAAAGAAATGTATCTTTTACTTACAATCTCTGTTCACTTTATTCTGATCATTTGGAGATCCGACCATAAAATTTTCTGAAACTATATGTGGAATCCTTAAACAACGCCTTTTTGTAAAAAAAATATTTGTAATTATATCGCAAAATAAACTTAACAGGCGTACTCGCCAAAAAAATCTGATAATAATGGTGCGGACAGTGTCATTCCCTTCTAGTCGAAAAAGATTAAGATTATATATATATAATTATATGGTGTAGCGTGCCCTATCGGCTCATACGCTAGTTGGAATATTGCAAACTCTTAAATCGAAGGCAATGGGAGGGGATCGGAAACTTCTAATCCACATGGCGCATGACAAATAAATAAATTATGCAATAATGGATAGTGACAAATCGCTTTAGGCAAAGGGATTTCCTTGAGATGAGGGAGGCAGGCCCTGGGGAGGCCGCATCGGGAGCATACCGTAGCCAGGCATTCCACCTGGAGCGATTGTGTACCCAGGAGTCTGGTACATTGCTGAAATTTAAAATCTCTTCGAATGAGCTGTAAAGTCGGATCCGTTCGGCTCTTATCATTATGTGAATAGCCTCATATATCCAAAACTAAATCAGTTTATCTTAATTTGAGCTTAGTTTTGAATGTGACGCCGTTCTCCTAACAAGGGGAGTGCATTACTTCACGGAAAGGTTTCTGAAAATTTTGCTCAAATATGGAAAAGAAATCATGAGAAACCTAAACAAGTTTCAAAAACACACACACATTCATATGGAATATTCACCCGGCAAAAGTAACGCACATGCCAGAGCACCAGTGATGCCAATTTTGCACCGCGAATTCCACCCCTTCAAGTTGTAAAATTTTTTGCTTCGTTTTTTTTGGAATAATGTATAAGCAGCTGTAAAGCAGGGCTGCAACAGAAAATTTGAAAAAAAATCTGAAACAGAAAAAATAAATTTCTATTTTCAAAAAAGCAAAACAATTCGAAAAAAAAATAGAAATTTAAAAAAAAATTAAAATTTTCTAAGCCGAATTTATGAACATATTTTCACTTTGGGTTGCTTAAACGTGAGCAGAAATTGTTTTCCGGTCACTACTTCTCAAACCCCGAAGGACGCTCAAAATACTCAACTTTGTATTATACACCCAAAAAGAGTATAACATTATAATTTCTGACAGCTTAGAGTGTGATTAACAGCAAAATTATTTGCGAAATATTGGGAGCTTATGCTTCCAGGTGCAACACTTTCATATAATTCTTAAAAAATATTCAGAAAATTAATCATCAAGAAATAAGTCGTTGAAAATAGTGATTATATATTTTTATACTTTCTGATCAGAAATTTTTTTTGTCACCAGAAAAAAATACCAGAAAGCACATACAGAAAATTCAGAAACAAAAAAGTTGCAGCCCTGGTGTAGAGTATGATTTTTAATTGGAAAACACCGACATTCGCTAATTCATAGAAGCCTGATCATTATGAATTTACAAAAAATGCGAACTTGGGACTGTCGAATTGGGAAAGAGAACGTCAGCTAACGTCATTCTATCATCACATCTAGATGTTGTAGCTTATGAATCCTTAGAATCGATTCGATTTCAGAATCGAATGCAGTTGGGCGCATTTTTGTAAATTAATCATTCTCAGGCTTGTATGTATTTTTCCGATGAAAAAATACATGCTCTACACAAATACAATATTCCAAAAATGAAGTTTTGCCGGGTTAATATTCTTTAGGAATCGGTTGCGGGTGAAACCTGTTTTCGGTTGGACCTGATCACTCTTCCTATATTTGACCGAAGTTTACAGAAATCTTTCAGTGCATGTATGTATTCCCGTTGTAAGAACCGAGCAAATCCTGCAAAGGCCGGCACAGTAAAAAAAGACAATTTTCCATAACTCTATCGAGTGTATCGAGATTGCTGATGACGATATACTCATTTTGCTCGTGGTGCGCCCATGTGCGCCAGACGGCGTCACATTGAAATAAAGTTTTGTCGGATTTCTTGGTAAAAATACTGCTAATTTTATTGCCATTTGATGTATCAAATAGAATTTCATGGCTATAACGCCAGTCTCGTTAATTTTGCTAAATGATGAAAAATACAATTTTTTTTCCGTAGAGTAATTTACGACTTTGTTCATCTACACAGTTCGAACTGGTGCGATGAGAGGATTCCAAATCTATATTTTAATAAACAAGAGCGGTAAAACTCGACCATCCCGCGGACACGTTGACCTAGCACAAAGAACTGGGAGCCCATATCGTGGTCCGAGTTCAAAATGAACATTTGATGTATCAAATAGAATTTGTGAAAACTGTTTACAACTGTGAACACAATCGTTCACAATGGAATTGCTCAAAACTCAGCCATTTGGGATATTTTTCCTTCTTTTCATAGTTTTTCTCGTGTTTGCGAAGCCGTAAGAAAAATAGGGTAGCCAAAATGTTATTTTTGACGAAATTAACTGCTGGGCGGAGCCAGACAAAGCTATTTTCCTGGGAATAGAGAAAGATTACTGTGGGAGGAAGGGACGGGGAACAGGGAAGGGAAGAAAGTTGACCCCGGAGGGAGACGAGCCATCCCTCTTCCCTTCTTTCTATCTCTCTCTACTCTTCCTCATTTTCACGTTCTCTCTTCCTCGCATTTCGACAAATCATCGCTTGAACATGGTTTCTTCTTCTTCTTTTGTTATGTTTGGAGTGTCCAATCATTGTCGAAAAATTATTCTGATCGAATTCAACTTGTCTCCGAAACCACTTTTTCGAGTCGCATTTTCACATTTTTGAGAAAATTCCGCATTTTATGATCTGAATCCCCTGCACACGTTGTATCCAGACATCATATGCACACATAATACCTAGGACCATGTTCTCCCTAGGCAGCCCTTTTTCAGTATTTCTGTGCCAATTCAAAGACCACAGTGATCGAAAATGGAATATCTTATTTCCTTCCGCTCTAACAATCCTAGTTAACACTGTTGGTGCAAAATAATTTCCAAAACAAGTCGAGAAACATGTTAACGCCGTTTGAAGGGAATATTGCACCGTATTAGGTTATCTCGGTTTAAATTTGGAAGAGCTCTCGCTGTTTCGCGCTTAAATTTCATAGAGTAAATCCCAGACTTCTTCATGCTGATGAAATTCAAACGGCGTTAACATGTTTCTCGACATGTTTTGGAAATTATTTTCCACCAACAGTGTTAACTAGGATTATTAGAGCGGAAGGAAATAAGATATTCTATTTTCGATCACAGTGCTCTTTGAATTGGAACAGAAAGTAATGGAACACTTTAAACAGACTAAAAATCAATATCGAAAAAGTTCACTGTTGGTAGCTTTTGGATTCAGATATGATTTGACAAGTCTTAAAAAAACGCCACTCAAAGTGTGGAAATTATCAACAAAATCGATAATTTTTAATGGGAGAAATAACCCCAAAGAAAAACCTAGCGATTGACCTCTCGTCCTCTGTCTCTCTTGGAGAGAGCACATACATGAAAGTGACAAGAAAAGAAAAAAATATCGATTGAGAATATCTTTGACTTGGGGGAAAATTTTTTGACCCCTGGGGCTGTACAATCTGTTAGAAGTTGGCCAACTTTTCGGCCAGTTTTTGACTTAATCTTAAGGGCCCACAAGTCCTACGTTGCCTGATTTTCAATTAGCAAATACAGTATACCGGAACACGAAAATGGAGCGCGCACACTCGGAACAGGAACAATTTCTAATCGTTCCTTTACGAAAACTATTATATTATTGATGAAAGCCGATATTATCCACATGGGGGAACATTATTATACTGTTTGTAATTTTATTTTACGTCGATTGCATGTATTCTCACGTGTCCTAACACGCGTTGCCTGTTGATTATTGGCTCTTTTGTAGCCATTTGAGCGACAATATATCGATTTATAGATCATGATAGATTTTCGGATGTGTTGCAATATGATCGGGTGAGCGTTCCCCACAGCACTGCGTTGGCAGTCTATGTGACCAAAACTCGTGGGAGGCCTTCTTAAATTTCTTTGCAATGTTTCGATAAATCACGATGAAAAAGTAAGAATAGCAAAGAAATTTACATAAAATATAGTGTTAGCGGCTAGCAGCGATGGCCGAAAATTATAAGTTGGCCAACTTTGTTTTGGGCGAACTAGACAGTGACGAGAGAGCACGCAGATCGAGGAGAGGGAAAAAGACGCATGTTTGTTTACCAATATTGCGACACTGCGATCTCACTTGTTTACGTGCTCTCTCGTCACTGTCCAGCTCGCCCAAAACAAAGTTTGCCAACTTCTATTATAGTTTTCGGACTTCGTTAACATGGATTTGCTAGCCGCTAACATTATATTCTATTTTCATTTTTTTGACATTCTTATTTTTCATCGTGCGTTATCGAACCACTGAAAAGAAATTAAGAATAAGTCCCGTCAAAGACCTCCGTCACCAAGTAAAATCGGAGATCCCCCATATCTTCCTTTTATTTCTCGTAAAATTTCAAATCCTGTTGCGTCTCGGGCGTAGATAAATTATTATTAATTATAAAAGCGGGCGAAAAAATAGCCGAAAAGTTTGCAACTTCTAACAGATTGTACAGCTCCCTGGTTATGCAAAACCATTTTTATCCAGCTCCAGAGCCAGCAAATGGAAATAAAGGCCGTTTTATGTGATGCAGAGACTAGACACTACACATATGTGAGTATGGACTCCTAGTTCTCAGTGCTAGCGCAACGTGTCCGGGCAGCGTCCATTTTGGTCTTACCGATCCTGCCTTATAAGCGAAAGGCGGCAATGGACTTTCAATGTTAATATCATATACCAAAGATCTAATGTAACGGTAAAAAGCTCATCTGGCTAGAAGAAAAATATTTGCAATTCCCGATTCGGGTGAAAGTTTGTATATGTCTAGAAATGGGGATAAGAAAATTTTTCATCTAGTTTAATTTGTCCAATTTCACAATTATCGGATTTCCACATCAAAACTCTTCAAATTTACACTTATAAAAAATCACGAGCCAATTTTCTCAGTTTCAAAAATTGGCATTACGGTAGGTCTACTGTAACAGGGAGTATTGTAGGTGAGATATGATATACCCCTCAAGAAATTACTACTCGGGGTCTACCTCATGTAACATAGTCAGGGTCAATTTGCTCAATTTCATACTTTCGGGATACGGTAGAACGGAATAAGATAATTTATTTTCGTTACCGGTCCACGATGGGACCAAAGTAGACGAGTTTGGGTATGTACGACCTAATCCAAACCCCATTTTGGACCTTGAGGTCCATGTACTCATGGTGTAAACAAATCGATATTCACTTATATTATACCGGGACCAGAAATCAGGCCCGCCACAGTCTGGAAATTACTACGGCCGGCACATTGAATTAATTTTTTTTTCGAAAAAAATCTTGGATTTTTTTCTCCTTCTGTTTTCTTTTTTTTACTGTGCCGGCCCTTGCTCGGTTTTCTAGCGAATGACAGCATAGTCGCCTGTACATTATTGATTTGAAAAGTTTTTTTTAAATTCGCAAACAGAACAATAATAATTGAGTGAAAAAGACTCACGATGTTGCCACTGCTGTAAGTGCATCATATGAGGTGCGTAAGGATTGGGATTGGGCACTCCATATCCTCCGACAGTCGTCTCCCATTCTACGGTCTTCCTACAATTAAATAATTCCACTTCTTCTGTGGTTTCCACTATAGCATAGCATCATAACTATTCTCACGAGATTTGGGCTGAAACACATGTTTTGCGCATTTGGTCAAAAAAGTTAATTTTAGTTATTGTGCAGTTCAAAAACTTAGCAGTCTCCGCCCACTTTGGCGATACGGTCGTTAGTGGGAATTAGTCCATATTTCGGAACATATTCCCTACTAAGGCAGGCATCTTCTCTAAAATTATTTCATTCCTATTTCTTAAAACGTGCATTTCACTGCTATTGAATGGACATAATAAAATCACGGAAATATTGATATGGCGTGTTAGCGTTTCGCCGACTTTTTGCACAGTAGTTTCGTTATGGACGGAACGGAAAATTTACGCACAATATCTGGTTTATGCTTCCTTAGGGATGCCTAGCAAACCCCTAAAATCTTCAATCACCAACATCGCTTTGGGGGGACCATACAACGAGTTGAATCTCAGGGTGTCCAACGTTGAGTTTTGTTTTATAGGTTGTGTTATTTTTGTAAAAAAAGTCAAAAGTACCACGGATAATTTTTCGGAGGGGGTTCTCGATCATCAGTCAGGTGTGCTGCCCACTGCACTTCGAAAATATCCATAAGCATGAACCTTATAAGTGCGTCTAGATTTTCCCAAGTATACCACTCACCCTTGAGTGTTGTTCCCAGCAATATCCAGATTGTGGGTGAGAGAGGCGAGTGAATTGTCAACGTCGCCATTTCCACCTAAATTCACCGTGTCATCACTTGATATGGAATATACAACTAATTTAGCATGAATACAATACAAGAACCAAACTTCACTTCTTTATTCACGGCAGTTTTTGAATTTCAAAAATAAACTATTTCAGTTGTATAGGGACCACCAAACCAGGTTTTTGACCGGCATTTATACAAGGGTGGTGTGTGCCTTTCCTACATTTATTTTTTGCGGAAATTCAATTTTCCACACACAAATTTTGTTTTTCGCTAACTTTTTTTCCGCAGGGCGTCGCACTATTTATTTCCATACCATGCTCTTCTAAAAACGCTCGCGCATGTCATGCTGTAAACACTGGAGCGTGCCATGGACGCGAAAACTTTTTACAGCGCTTGGCGTGAAGCATACTTTCTTTGTCGAAGCCTTTTATTGCGAATAACTTTTTTTCCACAAGATGTCGCACTATTTATTTCCATACCATGCTCTTCTAAAAACGCTCGCGCATGTCATGCTGTAAACACTGGAGCGTGCCATGGACGCGAAAACTTTTTACAGCGCTTGGCGTGAAGCATACTTTCTTTGTCGAAGCCTTTTATCGCGAATAACTTTTTTTTCCACAGGATGTCGCACTATTTATTTCCACACCATTCTCTTCTAAAAACTCTCGCGCATATCATGGTGTGTAAATTGGAGCGTGCAATGGACGCGAAAACTTTTTACAGCGTGTCGCGAAGCATACGTTGGCTATAGATGCGTTTCATCGTGAACAACTTTTTTCCCATAGGGTGTCGCAATATTTATTTCTATCAGGTTGATGCAAAAGTTTTGAACGTTTTTGCTTTTTTTGAAAAATCTTCCGCGCTTCCATTCAGAGTCTTCAATCAAATTCTTTGTAGCAAAATAACATGTACTGAGTGTTCCCCTTTTCATCGCACACTACTTCATTGCTACCCCTTCATTCGGGCGAGGAATGGAAGTTGAGAAAGTTAGTCGGGTCGTTTTCGATTTGGCATTTGTGCTGAGTCGTAGCTCCATAGTGGATCAAGGCAGGGTCCCATGCACGCTATTTACTAGAAGGGTGATCTGTCCTGAATGCAGCAAGATTGATGGAGCCAAGGTTCTTTGTCGGACTAGCCTGAACTGATGTCTCAAACAAAAATGTTGCACGAAGTACTTAACGAGGCGAACCGTATTTCGATTTTTAGAGTCGCCAGAACGAATTGAATTTTCATTCCGCTCTGATTTAGAATAAAATAATACAACTCACTTTGAACTAGGTGCTACTATCGTTGAACTATATGAGATTTACGATTAGCTCTGAAATCAGAGCTCGAAAAGGTGATTTCGCAAAGTGCCTCAATTTTAGGAAAGATTTTATCAATAGATTAGGCCGCTCATTCTACAGTAAAAGTCCAATAGTACTGCTATTTAATGGAACTTTGTTCGATTTGCGTTCACTTCTACAGGACACTTCATGGAATCAGACACTAAAAACTGGAATTTTACTGAAAATTCGCCATTTTCTAAATTTTTGAATTTTCTGTTTCTGGCAAAGCGCAGAAGGGCTCAATTTAAAGTATCACTAGTAAAAGGAAGTTAAATTGTCAGTAAGTAAATCGTGCACCAGTACATGCCAATAGCTTCACATGCCACATAGTGACTTGAAATAATTGGGACATACTTTTTCCGGACTAACTGAATCTGGGGAATCATAACTTATAAGTCAAATATAGCAGCGGCTCATTCTCACCATACATTGAAAGAGGACTGTTGATACTATAATTGATTCTTAGCTGCGGCTCTGGAAACAATTCTCGACGCCAAGAGAACCATTTACTTTTTAGTTCAATTTTCCAATGATGACATAAGTTTTATACAGTGATATATTCAGGGGCCCGTAAGAGAGTGAAATGAAACCAAAGATAGAAGTTGTTACATAACAGTCCTCCTACAACATATAATGACCACAAGGCCTGACAATTCGAACTGGCCGAAAAGCGAAAGCGCAAAGTTCGCACTTCAAATCGTTCAAAACTTTTGCATCAACCCTATATACCATTCTCTTCTAAAAACACTCGCGCATATCATGTCGTTAAAAGTGAGGGATTCCATGGACGCGAAAATGTGCTATGCCAATTCTAGGGAAAAGACATTATTGACGAAGTTGCGTAACCAAGCTGTATTTCAAAAATGAAGCAGGGGTTGCTTTCTTTTTTTATAACAGCGATGATCTGCGGGGTGCTCCTCACCATTCTGCAAAGAACTGACAATGTTTGTTGCTTGAGGAAAGGACAGGAAACGAAAAACGAGCAGCTTCACGATTAACCTTCTCTCACGTTTCACAGTGCATGATGGGATCTTACATATAGACGAATTCGCAACTTGTTCAATGCTTGACCACTAAAGAAGACAAAAAATACGTTGAAAAAAATTCTGCGATTAACTAGAAGCTAAAAACGACTAATCTGACTCAGTGAAGTCTGGTTGACCCAGAGAACAGCGCGATGCGGTCGCGTTATAAGAGCTTCGCGTACGTCACAAAAGGAGTCTAATTGTAACGCAATTTTTTAAGAGATCATTGAAATTGCGTGAATTTAACTATGAAAACAATGATTCTCTAGACCGTCAGCAGCCAACAATGCTAAAACTGGAATTTTAGAGTCAGTTTCATTGCGCCTTTGGGGGTCCCTACAGTTGTAACTTATTTTTCTAGATTCTCCAGTGCCTCCATTTTTCATCTAGGCACCATGTCATGAGGGAATCAATGCTTACAATAAGGCCATTCCCGAGCCTGTTAGTCGCGAGCGGTCTAGTCCATTTATTTTGCAACTTCTAAGAAGATGGTCTGTGAATGATAAGAAGGCATACATTTTCGTTGGCAGGAAATTCTGGTCGGCGATTTTTCTATCCAAAAAATCTCCAAATATATCTAGAAATGTGCAGGAGGCCCAGATGAGCAATATTATTCCCGTATCTGACCAGCTTGATGGCTCTGAAACTGGTAAGAAATGACGATTTTTCTTGTCGGATTCTCGTGAAATGATCCACTCTAGACTTTGAAAGGCGGAACAACTAGTTGTTTATTCCGTCTCGTTTTCAATATACGGAGCGGTTGGCGGGTAGTTGCGAATTCCGCGGGTAGTTGCTAAGAATTCCGCGGGTAGTAGTTTAGCATAGTAATAGTTGTGAATTGAATTATGATAATCATAAAATAAGAGGGGAATATGATTATTCCTCCCTCATTTCTCACCATGTTGGCGCCCGGAGTTAGTGGGTTGCCTAATTTGGAGCTAAATCAAGTTTGCATCGCCTAAATACGCCAATTCCAAGATTACCAATGTGGGTTGAAATTTGGGCGGTTAGATTTTAATATATTTATATTTATTTTTAAAAACATGATATTCACATATTTCAAGGCTTAAATCTGTTATCTCCGATTTGTATAGATTTTTCCGTTTCAGGCTGAAGTCGACCGGAAGTAACGTTATCAAAAGTCTCTTGCACATTAGAAAAGCTGATAGTCAACAGTAAGGTTGCCGCTTCAAGTCCAAGGGTCAAGGGCTTGGTTTCCCTCGCCAGAGAGAGTGTGATCTCTCACTCAACCCTTGATAAGGGGGAGGTCACAGGGAGAGAGACAACCAAGGGCTTGGTTTATAAACCAAGCCCTTGGTTTTCAGATCCCTGAAAGAAAACGATTTCCCTACACAATTTTACAAGTTGTTTATGTTGTTGTTGACCTGGCACTGTAGGTCTCACACACACAAACGGGTAGGTCTCACACAAACAAAAATTAAATTTTAAAAAAATAATTAATCGACGAAATAGCACCTTTGAATAGAATCAAGCGCTTGGAAAAACCAAGGGCTTGGTTTGTTATCTCTCTTAGCGTCCTATCACTCCAAACCCTTGAGCCCCCTGGCTGTTTATCTCTCACACTTGGAATGAGAGAGAGGGTCACGGGAGAGAGAGAGAGAGAGAGAGAGAGAGAAACCCTTGACCCTTGATCCGGCAACCCTAGTCAACAGATGTCTGTTCTGTGGGGTATCCCAATTTTCCTTGTCACTATCGCTCATCGGGTGTTCGAGTTATTTCGATTTCCGCAGTCGGCGATTACGATAGCTATCGTCTGCTTATTTTATAACCCACCCCCCCCCCCCCGAAATTCCAGAATCTAATACAACCAGAAATCCAATTTGCGGCCGGAAATAAGGTTTTTTAGTGGTTTCTTCCGAAATATAGTCAGTTCCCGATGTTCCAAACTACCGTAATCATTGTCTAAGGAAACCGTATAAGCTCGGGCGTGGTGTGAAGTACCAACTATATGAGAGACAAGATGATAGGTAATCACATGAAGCAGAGACATTTTGTGTCTCTGCTTCATGTGATTTCTTCTGAGACATTTTGTACCGATGGATGAACTCCAGGTTCCTTCTCCTTCTTCCAAAATCCCGCTTACACAACTAGTTGCCGGGTGAAATAAACAACTACCCGCGAAACCGGTTATGCGGAGAATAAACGGAGAAAATGAGAATAGTAAATAGAATAGTAAATAGAAGAGAATAGTAGAAAATGAGAACTCAACTAGTTGCTTTGTTATTTATCGTTACCTTTCAAAGTCTAATCCACTCGCTCTCAGTGAGAAAAGTTCTCACCGGGAATCATCCTGGGCGAGAATTCGATATCGCGCGGTCTCGACTCTCGGCGAGAGTTTGGCGAAACCGACCCCTTATTGAAGTGGGACAAATGATCAACATTTCACATATGTTTCTGCCACACCGCGCGTGATCACAAGGAAGAATCATAGTGAAGGGCCATTTCACGAAATTCTCGCCGAGAGTTTTCCTCTCGAATTAAAGTTCTCATTCGAGACCGATTCTCGCCGAGAGCTGAGGGGAGAAATGATTCGACCTCTCGACTCTCGATGAATTCTCGTTTCCCGCACCCAATTATACAATGTGTGTTCTAGGCCCCTATCTTCTCCATTCACCTCTCTGATCTCGGTGCTACCCTTACCCGTTTCAACAATGTTTCCGTCCAATACTATGCTGGTGATGCAAATCTGTACGTCTCCTATGATAAGAGCGTTTCACGAGTATGGAGAGAAGTGAAATAGGAAAATACGCGTTTGAATTATTGCACATCAACCAGACAGTGACATAGGAATGATCCCCCACGCGAACGGTGTGTCTACGGTGCTTTCCGCAGTATTGATCGAGCGCGCGCCGCTTATAGGTAAGGAGAAGGCGGTCTGCACTCCAGATGGGCATGGCAATATAGGAAAGAATCGATGTCTCGCCCCCCCCCACGCTTGACTGCGGCACAGAGATTTGCAGAGGGGGGGGAGTGCTGCGGTAGATCAGTGTCGCTGCGTCTCTGCCCCACTCGAAGAGGGTGAGACCTGCCAACCCCGTCTCGGGTAACGCGCGTCCTCTCGATATAAGTCCGTTCCTTTGCCTCGCCGTATGGCGTATCTCTTGAGAGGGCGCTCCCTAATTTTTGTCTAGCCCGCATGTCCTCTCTCGAAATGCTGTGTAAGAATAATCGATCCCGAATCACCGCTGAATGCCATTATCAACTTTCAAATATGCAGACCACAGACAGAGCATTCGAGAGATCGTTGATCGGCACGAATCTGTACACGATGCACCAGAAGAAGCGCCGCAGCCCGCCGGCAGTCACTCCTCACAGACCCGATACGCTACATCAAACGATCGAAGCATCGATGGGCCGGACACGTGATTCGACGGGACGACGGCAGATCGTCAACAACGGTCACTGAATGTTTCCCCCTCCCGATCTCCGCCGATCACCAGGAAAGACGAGTGAGATGGGGGGATTCGATCGTGGAATATGCAAAAATGCCCTATAAAATACCTACAGTATCCAAAGGGCGTATCACGCTATCGTCCTCGCAGCGACAGCCCTACAGGCATTGGACTACGCGCGCTCGCGATAGAGAATAATGGAGGAATTGCGATCCACACGGCAACGGCCGATGAAGATGGATTTGTAAAATATTTAAGTAAGTATACAAGGGATACCAAACGTCTCTCGAGCGCGATGGGAGCGCGTTAGCCCCCCCCCCCCCCCCATCGCGCTCCTTGACAGATGGAGAAAAAGACACGGAAGCGCTGTCTCTTGCGCTTCCCGTACTTCGGCTTTAAGAGACGTGATCGGTAAAACCCGACCACCCCCCGGACGTGGCCCCCCAAATTGAGAACTGAGGACCCATACTGTGGTGGGTGGAGGGTTCCCACACCTGATTGCACAAAACACCACTTATTTCTATTTGCCGGCTCTGGCCTAGGAGAAAAGTGACTTTAAAACGCGTTCTTTGCAAGAACGCAGGACACACGGCACAACTAGTTTAAAGTTGTCGCACAGGGTTAAAACTTTTTACACAAACAGTCTTAAGTGTAAAGTAAATTTTAAACATGAGAAATATACAAAATGTCAAAATTTGAAAAATCGAGATTTTTTCAGTTGAAGTTGGACGGTTGAATCGTTGCGATATGAAAATATCGTTTGAGACCGCACATTTGACACTTTTTCGAATATTAATTCCGATAAAATGGCCGCCCAGGACGAACCTCCCAATACGTGGAATGGATGTACACTAGTTAGGGTTAATAGGTGTGCTAAGAAATGGTTGGCTTCAGGTCGGAAAATGGTCAACTTTTTTCCGAAAATGCGAAAATTTGAGTCAAAAAAGTGGTATCGGAACACTGCGAATTTCGATCGGAACAATTGTTTGATAATATCCGGGCACCCGAAACACAACGCAAATAAATTATAAAGTCTACCTTTTCAATTTGAGAAATTTTCATTTTTCGATTTTTTTCGACTTAAAACGCGTTCTCTGTAAGAACGTAGTGCGAGGCCGGGGTAGGCGGCACAACTAATTTAAAGTTGTCGCACAGGGTTAAAACTTTTCACACAAACAGTCCTAGGTGTAAAGTAAATTTTACACATGAGAAATATACAAAATGTCAAAATTTGAAAAAACTTTTTTCCGAAAACATTTTTTTTCTCAATTTTTTATTTTGCTATCATGCAATATATCATTCAAAAGAGCATCAAAAGTTATGTATAGATCTATATTCTCATGCGAATTCAACAATTGGGAGAGAAAATCGGTGATCGCATTCACAGAAATTTGGCGTTTCTGTGAAAAGATATTTTGGAAAAATATGTTCCCATGATTTCCACCTCATGGATCCGATATATATTATAAATTTTTTATCGTAGAATCGAATGGCCACTATTTGGTTAAAAATCTAGGGAGTAAAAGTACTCGTATATTCATTAGACCGTGACCACCCAGAAATGAGATTCAATCTTGAAGTGAGCAGAAATTTTTTTCCAGAATTTAGAACTAAATCACACGTATGTCACATGAAAGAGCATCAAAAGTTATGTCTAAATTTATGATTTCAGGACGATTGAACCATTAGGAATGAAAATCCATAACCACAGCTTCATAAATTGATAATTTTAATGAAACTCAATATTCGTATATATTTCCACTTAAAGTGATCGGACTGGGCTAAAACTTTTTTCACAACCATGCGGGGGGTAAGGTGTAAAGTAAATTTTAATGGTGAGAAAGTCATGAAAAGTTAAATTTTGAAAAATCGATAAAAAAATTTCGAAAAAAAAAATATTTTTTTCATTTTTTTTAGAAAATCATATCATGTCATATCGCATTCGAAAGAGCATCAAAAGTTATGCAAAAAATTATATTTTTAGCATGATTGAGTTGCTACTAGCAGAGAAATGGTGATTGCATCCACTCAAAATATAAGTTTTTCGCAATCGCATATTTTCGCTCCTAGTAGCTCAATAATGCTAAAAATAGAAATTTATACATAACTTTTGATGCTATTTCGAATGAGATATGGCATGATATGACATTCTAAAAAAAATGAAAAATTATTTTTTTCGAAAATTGTTTTTATCGATTTTTCGAAATTTATTTTTTCATGACTTTCTCACCATTAAAATCGAAAAAAGTGCTTGTTAAAAAAAGTTTTAGCCCAGCCCGATCACGTTAAGTGGAAATATATACGAATATTGAGTTTCACTAACATCATCAATTTATGAAGCTGTGGTTATAGATTTTCAATCCTAATGGTTCAATCGTCCTGAAATTATAGATTTAGACATAACTTTTGATGCTCTTTCATGTGGCATAGGTGTGATTTAGTTCTAAATTCTGGAAAAAAATTCTGCTCACTTCAAGATTGAATCTCATTTCTGGGTGGTCATGGTCTAGTTATGAGAGGCAAATACAAAATCTCTAAACTCAAACCACATCATTTGACACATATATATAAATATATATATATATATATATATATATATATATATAGTACTTTTACTCCTTACATTTTTAACCAAATAGTGACCATTCGATTCTACGATAAAAAATACATAGTATATATCGGATCCATGAGGTGGAAATCATGGAAACATATTTTTCCAAAATATCTTTTCACAGAAACGCCAAATTTCTGTGAATTTTTCTGTACCAAATTTCATGGCAGAGAGATAGTTAGGATGTGGTGTCGGAACAGTGGATTACGGCAGATCGAGAGAACAAAGCTCAAGATCGACTTTATTACACAAACAACCACAGGGAAAAGGGTGAAATGGGAGGGTATCGTGGGTGTCCAGGGGTATTGGAGATCCAGCCACGATGAGTGAAGTGAAGGTCCCGCCGAGTGTACCGATGAAGTGGACAATCAGGTGGGAAAATGTGGGGAAAATGTGGCCTGTGCCTACTAGTAGGTCACACCCAATGGATAATGACGCGGCGGACCGGCCAGGTGGAAGAGATCACACACGACGAGAGGGAGGAACTCTCGTCCTTTTATACGAGGAAAATGGACCAATTAGCATCAGATTAGACTCGCAAGCTGAGATGCTGCAGACAGTCAAATTCAATTGCCATGGTAATTGATAGGGAAATGAGGTAATTGAGAGCAAAGTGCAGTGTAGTCTCGCAAGATTCACGTCTGCATGGATAATTAGCATGAAATTGATGGATAATTGTAGTTTGGGTATCGATTTTCATGGAAAGTCGGTACATTTTCTGTGTTCTCTCCCAATTGTTGAATTTGAATGAGAATATAGATTTATACATAACTTTTGATGCTCTTTTGAATGATATATTGCATGATAGCAAAATAAAAAATTGAGAAAAAAAATGTTTTCGGAAAAAAGTTTTTTCAAATTTTGACATTTTGTATATTTCTCATGTGTAAAATTTACTTTACACCTAGGACTGTTTGTGTGAAAAGTTTTAACCCTGTGCGACAACTTTAAATTAGTTGTGCCGCCTACCCCGGCCTCGCACTACGTTCTTACAGAGAACGCGTTTTAAGTCGAAAAAAATCGAAAAATGAAAATTTCTCAAATTGAAAAGGTAGACTTTATATTTTATTTGCGTTGTGTTTCGGGTGCCCGGATATTATCAAACAATTGTTCCGATCGAAATTCGCAGTGTTCCGATACCACTTTTTTGACTCAAATTTTCACATTTTCGGAAAAAGTTGACCATTTTCCGACCTGAAGCCAACCAATTCTTAGCACACCTATTAACCCTAACTAGTGTACATCCATTCCACGTATTGGGAGGTTCGTCCTGGGCGGCCATTTTATCGAAATTAATATTCGAAAAAGTGTCAAATGTGCGGTCTCAAACGATATTTTCATATCGCAACGATTCAACCGTCCAACTTCAACTGGCATATCAAAAAATATGTTCCAATATTCTCAGAATACTTGATTGAGCACGTTAGACAAGTGATTTAGCCTTTATCAAACGAGACGTCTTGAAAGTATCAGAGCCATTTCCCCCAACTATCTCGTAAACTTGATCTCAATCATCTCAGCTCCCCGATGAGTTACAGAGGTCTGATGTAGCTCAAAATGTTGAGACATTTACCCTGAAAAACTTTACTGTTGATGTCGTTCAAATATGTATTTCGATTAAAGTATTTAAAAAAATTTAGAGCTAAAAATGGTTTAAATTTTTAAAGAAATTGTATATCCTGAAAATTTCAGACAACGGCAAATCCTTATATATTAGGGTGTCCCAAAAGTTCCGCTGTTTGGTGTATGAAATTATTGCTGAACGTATGCTCTACGTTGCAACATTATTAGGAATTTTTGGCTCCCATATTTATCTAGATTTTACTTGTCGAAAATGGGGTCACAAAATTGGCATCATTGAGCATTTGCTAATATTGCGTCATTACTATGCCATCTTTACTCGAAATGAAGATTTTCTTAGATAGACCGAGGGTGTGTTATATAATAGCGGTTTTTTTGGGCATAAATAATGTTGCAACGTAGAGCATACGTTCAGCAATAATTTCATACACCAAACAGCGGAACTTTTGGGACACCCTAATATATAAGGATTTGCCGTTGTCTGAAATTTCCAGGATACACAATTTCTTTAAAAATTTAAACCATTTTTAGCTCTTATTTTTTTAAATACTTTAATCGAAATACATATTTGAACGACATCAACAGTAAAGTTTTTCAGGGTAAATGTCTCAACATTTTGAGCTACATCAGACCTCTGTAACTCATCGGGGAGCTGAGATGATTGAGATCAAGTTTACGAGATATTTGCGGGAAATGGCTCTGATACTTTCAAGACGTCTCGTTTGATATAGGCTAAATCACTTGTCTAACGTGCTCAATCAAGTATTCTGAGAATATTGGAACATATTTGTTGATATGCCAGTTGAAGTTGGACGGTTGAATCGTTGCGGTATGAAAATATCGTTAAAGACCGCACATTTGACGCTTTTTCGAATATTAATTTCGATAAAATGGCCGCCCAGGAAGAACCTCCCAATACGTGGAATGGAAGTACACTAGTTTGGGTTAATAGGTGTGCTAAGAATTGGTTGGCTTCAGGTCGGAAAATGGTCAACTTTTTTCCGAAAATGCGAAAATTTGAGTCAAAAAAGTGGTATCGGAACACTGCGAATTTCGATCGGAACAATTGTTTGATAATATCCGGGCACCCGAAACACAACGCAAATAAAATATAAAGTCTATCTTTTCAATTTGAGAAATTTTCATTTTTCGATTTTTTTCGACTTAAAGCCACTTTTATCCTAGGCCAGAGCCGGCAAATAGAAATAAGTGGTGTTTTGTGCAATCAGGTGTAGGAACCCTTCACCCACCACAGTATGGGTCCTCAGTTCTCAATTTGGGGGGCCACGTCCGGGAAGGGTCGGATATGGTCGAGTCTTACCGATCCTGTCTCTTAAACAAGCGGGAGCGGGGATCCATTCCCGCTACTCTAACTCCTACCTCCTCCACTCCTCTCTCTCATAAAAATCACTCGATTTTAGTCCATATTTCAGTTGTTCGCTCTCAGCCGCAAGTGAACCGATCCGCAACTCACTATAATAAACTAATGGATTTAGACAATTCCGTAAACACACCGCTGACTTCCGCGCCAATGGTGCATTTTTTGTGAGTTTTTTTTATTTCCATAATTTATCATAATTTTCTCCCATGCGAATACAATGAAACGAGTCTGAGTTGGGAATGTAATCAAAATTGTCAACGGATTGAGTGTTGCAACAATTAGTAATAATAATGACTCCTTCTTTGAATGTTTTCGCCTTGCAAAAGATGAAAATAAACGTTACAATAGCGAATATCAAAAAGGCAGAACAAATAAATGTAAGCATCTTTTCTGCAATGTTTTTAAGTGCTCGAAGAAAGCCTTGAAATTCTCATCACTAAGAGGTTTATTCATCGATGATACCCAGTTATTCTTGAGCATCTTCTGCTTGCACTTCGCCGAAAACTCTCTTCTCGAATACTGTTGTCAGCTCTTAATTGAAATTGAAATGAAAATGAGCCTCGCCAAAGCATTTCTCCATCTAGGTCCGATGTGAACTTCCGAATCTTTGTGGTATGTAACAACCGCGATACCATTGGAGATGGGCGCAAATGAGGCCGATTGGATAAAAATCTGGCAAGGGCCTGTACAGTAAAAAGTCAATTCTGGGTAACTCGGTAATTTGAGGTCATAAAGTGTGCTAATCACGACGGCCGCACTCATTTTTTTTATGTAGGACATCCGTTGGCGCCATAAGGCATCGCGTCGAAATCGCGTTTTTGAAGAATTTCTTAATCTCTGAAAACGCTAATTTTGCCCTTATCGTGTCCGGTGCAGAATTTGATGGCGATTACGCCTGTCTAGTTTATTTTTCTTAAAGATTAAAAAAAAACTTTTTTCAGAATAATTTCTGACCTTGTTCTTGTACACAGATCGGACCGGCGTGACGAAACGAATCCAAATCTATAATTTGAGCGAAAGTTAACATCAGAACTCCAAATGGGCTGGGGTATAGTGTTCTGAGATTGAAAGCAAAAGGGGCAATTCTCCCTCTCCAAATGATTCTCCAATTCTCCAAATAAGCTGACGTATAGTGAATTGAAATTGGAAGTAAAGGAGACAATTCTCTCCCCTCCCTCCCCTCATCTCAGCCCCGGCGGTAAGTGTTGGTCACCAGCGGGGAACCTTTCCCCCAGCCGACCGCTCCACCCCCTCGGCCACACCGAGAAAGAGGGGAGGAAGAGTGAGAGAGGCACATTGAGAATCATCTATCAGGCTGTTGCAAAAGTCTTGTCGTTTTTTGAGCGTTCACTTTCGCGCGTTATCTCGACTCCGTTCCTTTTTGTGATGTACCTTCCAGTATATAGTAGAAGGGGGTCCATACCTACTCTCTAAAGCACGGTTATGATTAGTCCCTTCTAGTTCTCTGAGGGAGAAATACGAATTGTTTTGCTAACGTCCCTCATCACTTTTGGGAGTTAGTTTTGTCCGTCTTCCTGTGTGGCTCAAAGTCACCCGACTTTGAACGTCATGTGGATGTGAGTTATCAGTCATATGCAACCTATTTGCACACCGTGAAAATTTGGACTCTGGATACCGAGAATATGGACTTTTCCCTGGCCGAAGAGAACCGATCCGGAAAATCCGCCATCTGTATTTTGGCACTCTGTGCATAGAGCAAGAAGCAGACCCCTATTATATCATGCGCAAACTGGGCGACACATTAGGGGCCAACTTTGCTATCATACATTGGGGAGTTCACGAAATTAGAAAGAGGAAAAATATGGGACAGTTGATTTACTACGAATTCTCGGATCCAGTCTTTTTTCTGAGGTTGGATATGTCTTTGATTTTCCTAATTTTCAACAGGGCCTTCAACTGCCTGGACTAAATGGTGACTGGGGGTTATGCATGGGTAAAGTGTAAAAACATTGTACCCAAACACCAGTGGGTTGATGCAGATTAGAGGGCAGACGATGTTCCCAAACGCAGTTTTCGGTAGTCAAAAAACGATGTTGTGAAACTCGTCGAGCGCCTGGGGTGCTCAGTACTTGGAGCTCCTATTCGAAGGCACCACTATCATGGCACAGGTGTACACCATTGATATATAATAAGTCAAGATCAAAGTCGATAAGAGACGCGAATTGTGGGCAAATGCTTACTTCCAACACTGCATCGCTAGACCCTTTACTGCGAGGGCGACCAATTCTGAACTGGCGGCGTATGGAAGCACCATCCTATTATATCCTTCTTAGCCGTCAGACAATACCCTCTCATAAAATTACTTGTTCCCCACCATCACCAACTTCCTCAGAGAACAGCACTTCAAGATCTGAGTCGATATCGTAAACGAGTTGACCGGCTTTTTCAAATAATAGACCCCGGCTTTCTATGAGGGTGGTATCCATAAGTTGCGCGAATTATAGAGGAGTACTAGTGGTGTGAACTTAGACTATTCCCAAGTTCATTGGTTCATCTTTGAAGATGGTAGGGATAAAGTTGTTCGTACTCCGAAACGCGACAGGACTTTTGCAACAGCATAGTATATGTTTCAAGAATCACGTTTGAAAAAAAAATTTTTTCAAAACGAAATTTTTTGTTTAGCACAATTTTCCACTCTAAAATCAAGAATCTACTTTCTATATTGTTCAGAACAATAAAATGATATATTCTGAGAAATTTCATTCGAATAATGCATCATCTGAAAAAAAATTCGTTTTGAAAAATCGCAGTTTTTTTCAACTTCAACCCGATTTATAGAGTACAAAGGGGTACCTTTTTCATCATTTTTATTTTTTTTTTGGAAGTTGTTCCCGGCTTCATGCAATCTCTGGTGATACCTGTCATATGTACAACTGCTCATTTGGAGGTCAACTGACAGGTTTCGCTTAAATTATAGATTTGGATTCGTCTTGTCACGCAGGTCCTATCTGTGTACAAGAACAAGGTCAGAAATTGCTCTGAATAAAGTTTTAAAAATAATTAAGAAAAAAGAACGAGACATATTTACCGAACACGTAGGTTTCGTCCATTCATGAGCGGTTTCACATATTTCTTACTGAACACTATTAATAACCCTTTCTTCAGCATAAGCAAGCATGCAAGTCTTTGTAAATAGAGCATGAACGTCTGGAAAACAAGTTAATGACTGTGTCATATGGAAATCAATTGTAAAGCATGATAAAGATGTTGAAAATAAAAATGCAGAGCCCGTTTCAGGCGAAGTAACAAATAATTACAACGAAATAGATCGAAAGACATCATTTTTTACAAAAGGTGTATTTAGGGTTCTTGGAAGGTAGCGGACTGTTTACGGAATTGTCGAAAATCAGATTCAATTTGTTTATTATAGCGCGATCAATTAACTATCAAAAAATTACCCGAATCGGTTCACTTGCAGCTGAGAGCGGACACCTGAAATATGTTCTAAAATGAAATTACTCTTATGAGGGGAGAGAGAGGAGTGGAAGAGATGGGGGAGGGGGCTGTCAGTTACGGGGCTCCCCGAGAGGGGCGAGAGACGCTTGGGAGCCATTGCATGGTAGGACAAATAGAGAAATGTGGAACAAAAAAGTCCGAAATTTTTTTTTGGATACGTGCGGGACCGGTACTTTTTTGGTGATGGTCCCGGCCCGGCCTGGCTTAGGCCACTCCTAGTACACAACGAACGGCGAGAGAGCGTGTAATACAGTGCGCAAAGCATTATCCCCGCTTTTTTGAGTGTATCGATATATCACGCGTCTCACGAGAGGTTCGACTCAGAATGACCATAATCAGGCACATACCAATTTTTCGACTTTCGGATGCTCCTGGATCGAACTAAGATCCCTGATAACTGCTATGGCTTACATTGTTTGCCGAGATGCTGCTACTGTTAGGTGCAGCCCTCCAACTTTGAGGTTGTTTTTCGATGCTTCAACGTAATTTCTATGAAAACTTTTCTCTTTGAGCTAAGGTACGTTTTCAATGGTCTTTCGATCTATGTGATTTGTTTTCCGATATGCATGTGAATTTGCATAATATTTAATTTAATCGATTTATGAAAAAAACACGAAAGCCAGTACAATTTTTGTCAGGATCTTCGGAAACCCTTACATAGCTATATTTTCTGAAGCTGACGCAGAGAGGAGCATTTTTCATATTGGAAGTTTTTGGATAGCTCGTAGCAGCAAAAAGTTACGGTAAGTAAAAACATTCAAACTTTTTTATAAAAAAAATTTTCCAAACAGGCTACATTTTTTTATTACATTTTCGGAATCAGCATGAAAAACCACCATAGCCATATTTTTCGCCATAAATATCTGACCGGAACCTGCACGTTTGGACAAAACTTACCGCAGATCTTGGTACTTTATTGTAAGAATTGACGATAATTTCATCTTTACGACCAATTCCTTTCCTATTATAGTGCTCTATCATACTCACGCGATAGATATCAACAGTATCCAGGTATAAATGGTAGCTCGTAAAAGTGATAAATGAGTTTAAAATCGAACAAAAATCTAAAGAAGAAGAATTTTTTTCATAATTTTGATGCATATTTATGGTAAGAACAACGCTTGCATTCCACCTCAAAGGCAGTAAATGTACAACACATCAATAAAATAATATATTAAATGTATAAACTTGGTATTCTGAGAAAATATTTTTGAAAAGATAAAAATTTAAAAAAATTCGAATTTCTAACGTGAAAATTTATAACGTGAAAGCGAAACGATGAATGAAAAAAGCTGAACGTAACTGTTAGTAACTTTTAATGATGCCTAACGTGTGTTTTTCGATATCTAGATAAAAAAATAAAGTATTTCCAGGACGATTTGGTGTCAACAAATTAAGAAAAAAATTTTAAATTAATACGAATTTCGAATTTCGAATTTTTTATTTTTTTTAAATTTTTAAATTAAATCTTTTCAAAAATATTTTCTCTGAATACCAAGTTTATACATTTAATATATTATTTTTATTGATGTGTTGTACATTTACTGCCTTTGAGATGGAATGCAAGCGTTGTTCTTACCAAAAAATATGCATCAACATTATGAAAAAAATTTATTCTTCTTTAGATTTTTGTTCGATTTTAAACTCATTTATCACTTTTACGGGCTACCATTTATACCTGGATACTGTTGATATCTAAACGTGAGTGTGATAGAGCACTATAATAGGAAGGAATTGGCCGTAAAGATCAAATTATCGTCAATTTTTACCTTAAAGTACAAAGATCTGCGGTAACTTTTGTCCAAACGAGCAGGTTCCGGTCAGAGATATTTATGGCGAAAAATATAGTTATGGTAGTTTTTCTTGCTGATTCCGAAAATGTAATAAAAAAATGTAGCCTGTTTGGAAAATTTTTTTAATAAAAAAGTTTGAATGTTTTTACTTACCGTAACTTTTTGCTGCTACGAGCTATCCAAAAACTTCCAACATGAAAAATGCTCCTCTCGGCGTCAGCTTCCAGAAAATATAGCTATGTAAGGGTTTCCGAAGATCCTGACAAAAATTCAAAAAATCGATTTTTCATACATTTTGAAACATATCTCAGCCGGGTTTGACCGGCGCTCTTTTTAAGGTCGATTTTCGGACTCTACGCATGAATTTTACCCTTGGGGCAACTTTTCAGCATGGGCGTATTATTCGCTAGTACGGACCCTTCAGGCAGAATCTCAATCCTGTCAGAAAGTGTCTGATATATTGGAGCTCCCATAAGTCGGTGGGACTTTCGTCGAAAAAACCGTTTCACTACGTCCTTAAATCATCATTTCTTAGCATTTGACACGTTTATTTCAAGGTTTCGCGAGGAATGACTCGGCCTCTCTCAATATTCTCACTCATTTCTCTCATTTTCTTCTGAGAATTGTGTTTTATGGACATTTCGTCGAAAAAACGTTTCACTACGTCCTTAAATCATCATTTCTTAGTGAAACGTTTTTTCGTCGAAAACCGAGTTATCGGAGCTCCAACATGTCATTCGAATACTAATAACCTCTAGAAGGATCGTTCTAGAAAGAGAAAACTACTGGCTTACGAGTGGATTAATCGTAAATCAATTAAATTTAATATTGTGCAAATTCAGATGCATTTCAGAAAAAATTTACATAGATCGAAAGAGCGTTGAAAATGGACCTTAGGTCCAAGAGAAAAGTTTTCATAGAAATTACGTTGAAACATCGAAAAATAGCCTCATAGTTCATGGGCTGCACCTAAAAGGAGCTGCATCTCGGCAAAGAATGACACGTATGACATAATAGTTCTCAGGGATCTTAATTAGACCCAGGAGCATCCAAAGTGCAAAAAAACACAAGTGGAAAAATTGGTATGTGCCGACCTTAGTCCGAGCCTCTGGTGAGTCGCGTGATATTTCTCTTTTTTTTAAATATGAGGATTTCACAGTATCATGGCTGTGAACAAAATAGTGCACAAACATAACGTGGTGTACTATAGTACCTTTCGTTTAAACACATCGATTCAAAGTGAAATATTCTCTTACCACGACAACAAGCGTACTGTAGCTAGTGCGCCACCAGTGTCTAGAGGACCCCATGCAACTTCTCTTGCTGATTTTTGAGGAGACTTTTTTTTCAACAAACCTATATGATTGATAGGCACACCACGCTTGCATCGAGTGCATTTCCTTCTTTGAATTTACAATGATACTGTGGTTTTTTTCTTCTAAATTGGCCACGAAAATACCAAAATGTGTTTGAGCGAAATCATCCGATCTCCAAATGAGCAGACATATAGTGTACTCAAAATAAGGAATTTTTCTTCTCTTTCATCTCCGCACTCTCTCACTAACACACGGTCTTCTCGTTTCCCCGATAGAGTTCACCCCCCCCCCCCACTCCCCATACAGCCACGGGGAAGGTAGAGTGGGTGATGAGAGAGCAAAGAAAGAATAGGGTAGAGGGAGGACAGTACTGTCCCTTTTACTTACAATCTCAATACACTATATGACTGCTCATTTGGAGATCGGATGGCAGATTCACCTCAAATTATAGATTTGGATTCGTCTGTTTTAACAACAGATTTCGCAATAGTTGAAGAATTAATTTACAATTAGTTCATATTTGGTATGATTTTTCGAGTTCTGAATGCTATCATGCGAACACTGTAAATCGGTGATCAAATGGGGTTCCTGATCTGCTGTGCCAAATACTCTGTTCCAACCCGCATGTTGCAGAACGTCGGTTACAAATCATCTGTCCAATTTACATGTTCCATACCCATTTTGCATAGAGGGATAATAAGGAAAATGAGAGTTGCCGTTCCGACCAAAAATTTAGTTTCGAAATCAATATTTGCTCGGATAATGAAAGAAATATCAATTTTACATAGCGCATAACGCCAATTTACAGGGTGTTCAAGAAGTACGGGTCCGAAACTGGAATTTGCAAAACTATCCGCCAAAATGTATTCAAACAAAATTGGGTACAGTACGTTGTAGGAGGTCCTTTGATGTTCACTCGTCGCTAGTTAGCTAGGTTCCTGCAGTCATGATGCGCCCACATTGTTTGAGCCAATCGAAAATTGAATATTGGACTCTCGGAGAGGACCCAACTGTCATCAGAATTAAATTGCGTATCTCCCACCAAACAATACGCCGTACTGTCTCACCATACAAGAAGATAGGTAATACCAAGGGCTATCCCAGATTTGTTGAACTCCGAGCTGCTGTCATCCACAACACCAGAACAATATTGTGTAGGATGAAAAACGCACTCCACAGCGATCTATGAGACAAATGGATTTCTCGCTTGGTATCTCAATAGGATCGATGCCTGTCATAGTGCATTCTGGACTCACTTCATACCTCTACAAGATGTGTCAACACCATGTTC
The DNA here is from genome assembly GCA_036245785.1 of Pristionchus fissidentatus. Lineage (NCBI taxonomy): Eukaryota > Metazoa > Nematoda > Chromadorea > Rhabditida > Neodiplogasteridae > Pristionchus > Pristionchus fissidentatus. The sequence goes on along the minus strand of BTSY01000005.1, from coordinate 22,968,445 downwards.
TTACGGCAGCGTATATTCAAAAACGCTTCGAAAGATTCATGTTGGGTTTTATGCGCGCCGTTTGTGGCTGAAAAACGGCTACTGCACATTTCGATGATTCTTAGTTCTCTGTATAGGAGGTATCCCTTCCCCACAATTTGAGAATCGGCACTCAATAACATCAGTAAGCGATAACCATGGCGGCTACCATGTCCCTCGTTTCACGCTCGCTGTGTTTCATTATTTGTGCCGGGGTCTGTACCAACCAATATCCCACTGTTCTTCGCAAAGCCTGAAGTGAGGAACAGCAATGAGTATCTAATCAAGATGATTGTAGAGAACTCCCTTCTTCTCTGATCCTATTTTAATTTCAAAAGTCAAACATGGACGCTCCTCTAAGATTTAGCATTCAAAAATCGCCCATCAACGGTTTTTATCCCAATTTTGAGAGTTCAACTCAATTCCGGAATTTCCCTCCAAATGGTCGGACCTCAGTTCGCATGACTTGTCTGTGTGGTCAGTAATGTAGAAGGAGGTATACTCTACCATCTCTCAAAATAAGGACTCGCTCAATAAGGCCATCTTAAAACCACGAGATAAGATTGACACAAAATACAAACGGCTCTTCACCCATTGAGTCCAAGGTCGAATCCTTGACGTCATGAAGGCCGACGACGATAAGATATAACGAACCAAATATTGTTATGACCGTATGATCCCATGTATATAACACGCCTAGTTTCGTGAGCCTTCATTGAATTTGAAAGAAGTTATACACTTGAATCCACGGACCCGAACTTTTTGAACACCCTGTATTGTGTGAAGAAAAAATATCTATAAAAATATATCTTTCAATCATAGGTGGGCTCAGGGTACCTTGACTACCGCCTGCAAGCAAAATCCCAAAAAAAAATATACAATACACCTCATACCCACCTCATTTTTTCATTATTATTGATTGTATTTAGTAGTACGTGTTATGTACTGTCCGTGAAAGCATTCAAAACCAGTGATGGGCTGGAAATTTCAACATTTTTTCTGGTGCGACCCGCCCGAAACGTCGAAACCCATTTTTACGGTTAACATATTTAAGAAAAAACCCAAAAGATTTCCGATTGAGACCTTCAAATGATGTCATAATAGTTCTTCTCACACACCAAACGATGTGCCCCGCTAGTCCCATAAGCCGAAGAACAAGAGAACGCGCATGTCTCATGACCCAGAAAGGCGACAAAAGATGGAAAACGAGCGTAGAAGTTGAAACAGCACCCGTCGGGTGGAACGCCGACGCCTTACCGCCTGCGCTAAATGGGAGAACAAGAGAGCGCTGCTAGGGAGCGCTCAAGAGAGAGAGAGAGGGAGGGGAGAGGAAAGGAAGACAGCGTCAGTGACACAAAACATAAAGTCAAAATGCGAGCTGCCGCTTTTTCTAATCTCGCGATTATAAATCGATCACAAAAAAAATGTCAAAAAATATTAAGTTTTAAGGTAAATAGAACATTTTCAAAACACTTTCATTATCGGGCCAAATAGAGCGCATTTTGAAAGCATTTTGAAAATCTGGCGATTCACGAATATTGCAATAATATATGCATGCAATACCAATATCAGCTCCTGTTGGTGTATAGAGCAATTTCGCCGGGTCGCAAAAACTCCAGAACCAACGGATAAAAAGTTATTAAGACTTTAAATACGAATTACATAAATTCCACCAGTTTGCGGTTCCCTTTTTCTGCCAGCCTCCTTCACCTCTATGGTATACGGTAATGCAGTCATGTTAAGCTGCGACTTGTTCTTCTCAATTTAGCAGTTTTTTTACCTTTGCGACCCGGCCATTATCAAATTTTGCGATCCGCCGTTCTATATTGAGTATCTAGCCCATCACTGCTCAAAACACCATTTATCATTCTTTTTCACTGGTAAAAACTGTGATCGGTCGACCGCCAAAATTGGATTTTGGCTGCCCATCTATGCTTTCAATCAGAAGCAAAAGAAGAAAACAAGGAAAAAATTAATAAAAATGAGACAAATAAAATAAATATCAGCCACATACCCTGAAGGGCGAAAAACAACATTTTTTGTTTTAAATCATGGCTTTTAAAAAAAATTGAGTACTAATTTCCGGCAGCGGTGATCATCCGAACTAGTGCCCCCCCATATATGGAGCTTTATGCTCTAACATGTTGGAACTATGAAATAATCTTTCAAAATCGTCTTTTAGTAACATTTCGAATAGAAATTGAGACCCCATGAAGAAAATGTAGATTTCCATTGTGAGTGTTTGACTTTAAAATATCAGATTGCTTTCAGAAATTGTCAATGGGTGGTCGGAATTTTCAGAAAGGGAAGCACCAAGATGCCCACTGACTGACTCTCTCATATGTTTTCACGTTTGAACCTAATTTCGTGTCCGTGTTAATTTTATAGTAAGACTTTATTATACCGGTTTTCACCAGTTATAGTAGGAATCATCCTTTTTTTATAACAATTCGATTTTCGATTACGTAAAATGCAAATATAGTCACCTTGTGAGACTCCAGTCATCTGTTGCATTGAATTGGGTGCTGTGTAGCTACTGTCGTATTGAGCTGCGAGAGATTTAAAATACGAACATGCATGAATAGACTCACAGAATGGGGTATCTTTGTAAACACTTAGTGCGGCATTTCCGCTAGGAACGGCCATCGGCTGAGTAGTCACTGCCGACACATTCGGATCTGAAGCAATAGAAGGATAATAAAGATATACAAGAGATATAACAAAGCATTATCAACCTCGATCAAGAAATGGGTTGAATTGAGTAGCAGGGGGCTCTGAAGACGTGGCATCATGAGAAACAAATTTGAAGGGGTTAGATGAATCGGCTGAAAGGACACAATAATACTGCGAGTCATTTGAATAATTTACGGAGGAAATCAAACAACATCCATAGAACACGAAAGACCAACGAAACCACAATATCAGTATCATAAATGAACACACTTCACTGCGTTTCGAAACAGGAACATTACAGACATTAGGGTTTAAAGTGATTTGTTGAAATGCATGTCAGCGCGAATCTGAAATGGCAGCATGAGCGTATGCTTCGAGGAGACTGGATATTGCGTTTGCCCATTGTCTTCCGCACACCCTCTCTGTGCCTAACAAACTCTCCAGCCTTATCTCGCTTCTCTGCCTTTCTATGCTCTCTAGTCTAAATTTCCGTCAGCGAAATGCTATGTAGTTAAACGTAGTGGGAATCATGAATTTTCTTTCGACGAGAAATAACGATATGTACAACCAGTGAACAGGTCAGAAAAATTGAGAAATCTTGTAAAATCCAAACCGAAAGTAGATGGAAACCTATCCGATAGGGGATTATTCTTACAAATAGCAACCTCCAGCACATCTCTAGACCGTTTACGAGACTCGAGGCAAAATTGAAGCCCATAATGTTTGGCTAACCAACATGTGTGCGTTTAAAAAGTGAAATGTGAGCAACGAACTTGGACGAGTGAAAGGGATTAAAATCATACTGAACGAGGTCGGGAGAATAGTTGTGTTGAATGCACTAGAGAAGTCTGCAGGAAATTGTCCCTGTGGCTGTGGATGAAGCAGAGGCGACCAATTCATTCCGACTACAACGAGCACACTACACTATGTACCAACCAATCACTCCGCCACACCACAACACATGCACATTAGCCAATAGTAATACTGACCTGTAGCCTGCTGGTACATGTGCAGAGGTTGCTGACCTCCGAACACATTCGTCGTTGGTTGTGCCATAGCGAAAGGATTAGAAGCATCCATCGACTGGTGCTGTAATCACCATATCGGTCATATTACAATCTTAAAATTATATGTTCTTAGAATGGACTAATGGTGCGTGTACTCTCTTACTATGTCTCTCGCTTTGTCACTCGCGGCCATATCTGATGTGGGAGCGGAACGTTTTATTATTTTGGACGAGTATTTGTGAGTTTTTACATATAATAAAGAACCGGTCAAAAGCATGGCACCAAAATTTAAATTGTCTTCCTTTAAAATTGATACAGAACCTTACGGTTTACTATTAAGGGAGAAAATGGAAACATGATTGCTACACAACAATTCATGATGATCTATATGTTTCCATCCTCGACGTTCCCTTTGCTCATCGTTCGAAAAAAAAAGATACATTCTTACATAGATTTGCGATATTATCTTAAATATATATCCATATATGATAATATATCCATTGCTGTATGCATTCTATTTCACGACTCATTTTTCGTTTTGCGAATACAGTACAGTACATTTAGCGTTCGCGCCCACATCTATTATAAAAAATACATAAGCTACAATAACTAAATTCATGTGAGTAAAAGTATTGTAGCTTATGTATGGCAATGGTAAGGCCCCAAGGACTACCTCAAAACCCGTTTCAAAAGTTGCCAAGCCGCCTGCTAAGCGAGACCATTCTCACGCCTCTTAAGCTCGAAAGGGTGCAAAGTTTCCATCTGCAGCGGTGGCCTAGTGGTGATCGGAGTATGGTTGAACCCGAGAGGCGGAGGGTTCGATTCTACTCCACATTATTTTTGTTTTGCTTTTTTCGTACTCTTTTATCACATTCATAGACCAAAAAAGGTTCAAAATGTTGGCTGATTTACCATTTTGTTTTGCTGAAAAATCTCAAATGTGCACTTTCAATTTCCATACCTTGCGGTCCTGAAATGCTGTCCGATTTTTTGTTGTTGAAAATTTCGTCTAAAAATTCGGAATATTACGAGGGCATGTATCCCGGAACGAACCGTTTGGTCTATCATCATATTCCGGATTGTAGAATCAAAATTATTTTTATACTGTTTATATTGATATGAAGGCGTTTGCGTAAGGATCGAGCAGGTGCCGGCACAGTCGAAAAAGGTAAATTTTCTGAAACTCTGTCATTCGAGGTTATCGAGTGTGCTGAAGACGATAAGCACATTCATTTTGCTCCTGGTGCACTCGTTAGAGCCAGACGACGTCCGTTGAAATCAAGTTTTGCGGAATATCTCAATCCCAAGCAACGCTAATTGTTTGCCCTTTATATGCCCGGTGCAAAATTTGATGGCTATAACGCATGTCTAGTTCATTTCTTTCATTATTAAAAATAAATTTTGAAAATGAAACTTTTCGTAGAGGCAAAACGACGCTTGTTTTCGTACACCAATCGGACCGGCGTGACGAGACTATTCCAAATCTTTATTTTGAGCGTTAACATAAGATCGCCAAATGGGCTAGAGTATAGTGTTTTGAGATTGTAAGTAAAACCGGCAATATTATCCCCTCCCTCTCCTCATCTCTCGGCACTCTCTCGATTCCTCACGCTCTCTCACTGTAGTCCCTATATTCCATCCTATGTCTCACCTCACGGGGAGGCGAGAGATAGTGTAAAATCGAGAGTGCCGAGAGATGAGGGGAGGGAGAGGAGAGAATTGCCTCCTTTACTTCCAATTTCAATTCACTATACGTCAGCTTATTTGGAGAATTGGAGAATCATTTGGAGACATTTGGAGAGGGAGAATTGCCCCTTTTGCTTTCAATCTCAGAACACTATACCCCAGCCCATTTGGCGTTCTGATGTTAACTTTCGCTCAAAATATAGATTTGGAATCGTCTCGTCACCCCGGTTCGATTGGTGTACAACAGCAAGCGTCCTTTTGCCTTTACGAAAAGTTGCATTTTTAGAATTTATTTTTAATAATGAAAAAAATGAACTAGACAGGCGTTATCGCCATCAAATTCTGCACCGGGCATATCAATGACAAAAAATAGCGTTTCTTGGGGTTGAGAAATGCAACAAAACTTGATTTCAACGGACGTCGTCTGGCTCTAACGAATGCACCAGGAGCAAAATGAATGTGCTTATCGTCTTCAGCACACTCAATAACCTCGAATGAAAGAGTTTCAGAAAATTTACCTTTTTTACCGTGCCAGACATGCTCGATTCTTACACGAAAACATTCATATTGATCTACCATGTTGCATTGTGTGTCGGATAGACACGTATACAGACTCCGTCCCTATCGACATCCTCTTATGTAACGAGTCATTCTTCACCCACACACATTCAAGTATTTATCAGTTCAGAGCCATCATTTATATTCTGACAATGATGGCACTGAACTGATCCAAGAGATTTCCATTCCCATTATGCACTCTACCACATAAACATTCCAAGAAATTGGTGCATCGACTCGCGTTGAAGCGATCCCAGTCCTCCCAATCTCATTATTTTTTTATTTATTTAGCATCCCCGTATTCATTCTGAAACATGCGGTGCCGTATTGGACCGTTCACATCCTCGAACCGTATTTCGCCGTTTTGATCGTCAATATTCCCCCCCCCCAATCATACATCTAGTTCAGTGTTGTGACAGCCTCAGTCTCCCTTCCACTAAGCTATCCGACGTATTCAATTCTGCGGGTTCGGAAGGACACCTATGTGTGCAATAAGCGATGGATTGTAGGATTATTTTAGTCAGAGAGGTTGTACTGCATCTAAGTAGCCGCGTGTCGGTGACCCCATGGTGTGCGCTATTATCTTTTCCGCATTGTGCCTGGTTCCGTGACCCAGTTTGACAATAGTATCACAACACGGATTTTCTGGTCGTTTCCTAATGTGGGCGGTAGTAAGACGGCCTCACGCCGATAGTGTGGATGGGCACCGTAACTTGCACTACCCTCATTATACACTTTAAAAATGTCGATTATGTTATGATTTTGTGGAAAACGCGCACTCTTCCAGAAGTCGGAGTATGGCATGACAGAACATGTTAACAGAGATTATAACACTTATAAAATGATAGATCATACCAAAATTTTTCTCAGAGCTTCTCACCTGCGGTGCAGCATTGAAAATGTCAATGAGATCGGGCGCTCCTGCCTGGGGTACTCCCACTGGTTGGGGAGATGAGAAGGGGTTTGTGGAAGGTTCACCTCCTCTGTGTCTCTCATCCTCAATCTGTCTCAGTCGCTCCTTCTCCATATCCAGATATCGTAGTCTCTCTGCCTCGCCCACAGATGGTTGTGCCCCGTAAAAGGGAGTGGAATGAGAGGGGATGGAGACGGAGAAGGGATTTGAAGCGGCGACGGATGCTTGTGGGCGACCTCCCTCCAGATGATAAAGATGCGCCTGATGGATAAATGGATTAGAGATACTAGAGAGATCAAAGAGGGCCATAGTACCTCGAGTGCTTCCAAGAGGGAAGCAGGGGCTCGTGTCAGATCGGGTATCTCTCCCTTGTCCATTCCCACGCTTTCGGCAACTCCAAGGAACATAGAAACCTTGTCGAGACGACCCTAAACTTATAAATGGAAAAAAAATGCATAGGAAGCAATCATTTTCGCCAACCCAGAGGGGGGGGAGAGAGAGAGAGAGAGAGAGAGACATTTACAACCTCCCACCGCGCTCTGCGCTAGAAAGGGCCAAAAACAGCGCGGAGCGGGGCTCCATTCTCGCTGCTCTACCTCTCACGAGGCCCGAACAAAAATCATTCAGTAACCTACTCATACCTATTTATTTCATTTACATCCACTCCTATTTATAAACTAATAGAAAGAAGAAGCACACAAAGCACACATTAATTCTCTCTCCTGCATCTTCTCTTCCCTCTATCCTCGTCCCTTTCTCCCTCTAATTATATTTATCTCTTCTATCTCTCTCCTCAATGTCATTCTTCGAATAAGAATAAATTGAAGAATTAATCACACCCCTCACAAACTACGATGCGACACAAGACGAACTGAGGTGGCTACGAGAGAACTCCCATCTCACTTTAGACTCGGCAAGGACAAGGAAATTGACGGAAAAAAGTTGGGAAACGAGCCTAACTAGGGTTCCGCAAGTGAGACAATTGGGGAGACTCAGAACAACGGAATTTGTAATGTCTCCTTTATAATCCAGAGACAGAGACGTCTTCCATCATTTACATCTAATTTTGAATGTTTCTGTTAATTGATTGATGAAAAGTGGGAGACGTCTCTCGCCATTTTGCATACATATCAGTGTCGTGAGCTGTTGTATCGGTGGTGAATGAGATCGTGTCGACCGCTCAATCTCGACCTAACGTGAGATGGGATCATTGTTCCCGGTGATTCACGGGAACAATGCGAAAGGAGACGTCTCTCCAATTGTCTCCCTGGAGATTAGCGTCGAGAGACGTCTTCCCCGGAGACATCAATAAAGGGATACACTAATCCAATCAATGGCTCGATTTCGACTTGCGTCTCACTTGCGGAACCCTACTAACTATGTAGTCGATCTCGAAAAGATGGATGTCCTCTAGGAGCACAAGATAGAAAAGGATACCTCCAGCAGCATTCTCTAACATATTCCATCGATTATTCAATCTACTTTATATCTATTGTATCCCTAATCGGCGTCCCGCGCGTGTCCGCCTCGCCATCACGATTTTTTTGAACAAAAAAAATTAAGTTTAAAGCGTTTCACATCTCTGAAAGCGAAAAACGCGTGTTAATTAATTAAAATAACTAATATCTTCAAATGTGCATCCGTATAAAAAAAGCGACACGCCGCACACATAGACCGCGTGATCATTTTGGAAAAAAGATTCAGAATGAACGAAGTTCCCCTTGTATTTCTGTCACGCTTTAATAGTCATCGATGTCCTTGAAATTGCTAAAAAATTTTACCAATTTTCGGGGTTCCGCAGACAAAAAACCATCGTGCCCCCTCGGAGCCGAGGGGGTCGCTCATCACTGCTTGGAAAACTGGTCGGGCAGGATTTCGAATGTTTGATGGTCTACCGGGCAGGTTTATACATTTCGGGGATGTATTCAGAGACACTTTTTTTTCAGAGTTTTCAGAGACACTGTCGGGCAGGTTTAGTTTTTAGGGGTCTATTTGATCAGGCATTTATTTTTCGCGCCCTGCTTCGGCGGGCAGCTTATGTTGAAGTCTACCTACTTTTGACCTATGAGTACAGAGTATCTAATTTAGGGGTTGAGCTCTGAACATGTGAGTAAGTTTTAGCTCCAATCTATAGTGTACGAATGCCAGAAAAATTCGGTGACTAATTTGGACAATTTCATCTAGTTTAATCCGTATTTAATCAGGAAGCGAACAAAAGAATCTGTAAGCAAAAGAGGAAGAATAGCACATCCCTGCAAACAAGAACAAAGGCTTCAAAAATTCGCGAATCGTGGCACTTGGAGATACATACAGTTGCCGCCAATATTGTGTCAGCTTTGCATTTTTCGAATATATCTTTGTTCAAACCTATAGAATCTTTCCAATTTTTTTGAATGGTTGGATTTTATGATCGCCGATGATATTCTATAGTACAGGTCGGTCGTCTATGGTCGTACGACCACTTGCTGCATACTCGTTTACTTTCTGTAAATTCGATATTTCAGTTTTACGTTTGGCTAAATTCGGAATGGCCGGCTATATCCGAATAGGTGTGCTGGTCAAATAGCACAGATATTCTGAGTCGGAGTAGGAACACTGGTAGCAAAACAAAATTTTTGTCACCGATTTTAATGTAACTGAGCATAGTGATGAAAGTGAATATGAGAAGAATCGCGAGAAAATCGAGCATGACTGGGACGTAGAAATTTGATTTTTAATTTTTTTAAAATTTAGTCACTGTGTGTACTATTTAAAACCATGAAATGGGCCAAATCGGTCAATGACTTTTAAAGATGCACGCGATCATGTGCGACCGGCCAATGACATCTCATGGTCATATTCGTGCTACCATTCAAATTTGTAATGAAAATAATCGTAAATGAGCCAAAAACAATATTCCAGTTGATTTTGAGACGATTCTTTTTCGAGATTTTTTATTATGCCCGGCTCGAGCGTCAAACTAGGCGAGAGAGTGTGCTGAAGGGAGAGAGTGCTAGAGAAGCAGAGCGATCGGCATTTTGCGCATACACGATTTTCTAAGCGCCGTAGCTCCTTTGTACAACCAGATAGCCATTCACTTTCAAAAAAGAAAATGTGTGTGGTATAATGAGGAAACTCTTCACCAAGTAGCATGAGAATAGGGGCAATTTAAAATGTCGAAAATGATTACTGAATATGCAGACATAAATATCATTTGCTCATATTTCATCCTTGGTTGAACTTTCAACCAAGGATGAAATATGAGCAAATGTTAGTCAAACTATCAAAACTTAATGTGTGGACATAGATTTACCACACTATCGCTTAATTAAAGCGCATTTTTGACGAAAAAAAATTTCGGTCGAAATTTTTTGACATTTTTTTCTTTAAAAATCTCGAAAAAGAATAGTCTCAAAATCAACTGGAATATTGTTTTTTTCTCATTTACGATTATTTTCATTACAAATTTGAATGGTAGCACAAATATGACCAAATTTTATCGAAATTCTGTCAACGCCATTCGATAGAGGGATGTTTGAAATACCTTAGGCCATATTTTCAGCCAAATTGAAAATCATAAAATTTCTACGTCCCCACAACCCCGGATATGCTTGATTTTCTCGCGATTCCTCTCATATGAGAAATTTAAAAACCTATAGAATCTTTCCAATTTTTTTGAATGGTTGGATTTTATGATCACCGATGATATTCTATAGTAGAGGTCGGTCGTCTATGGTCGTACGACCACTTGCTGCATACTCGTTTACTTTCTGTAAATTCGATATTTCAGTTTTACGTTTGGCCAAATTCGGAATGGCCGGCTATATCCGAATAGGTATGCTGGTCAAATAGAGGGACCTTAGGTCAAATAGCACAGATATTCTGAGTCGGCGTAGGAACACTGGTAGCAAAACAATTTTTGTCACCGATTTTAATGTACCTGAGCATAGTGATGAAAGTAAATATGAGAAATTTTTTTATGAACTTCATTTTTCGAAATTTGCATGTTATCGATTTTTTTGATCTACCACTTTGAAGAGTCATATCTCGGTCAGTTCAAAATATTTTTCCTCAATATTTTTTTCTAAACTGTACGAGATCCACATTTTTCTCAATTAGCACCCTTGTCTATCTTTAATGGTACCGGAGATAGGCGCCGAAAACCGAATTTGCACATACAAAATCATCTTTTCCTCGAAATAATTAGTCAAACTACCTCCGTTTTATTGCAGAATTGGATTCTACGTGTGAATTTACCTATGGTAGCATATTTTATTTATCTCATATCTGGGAATATTTTTCTGTGCCCTTGCTGAGTGCACGGACTTTACATTTTTGCGCTCCGAAACACGTTTTTGATCATAACTCAGCTCGAAATGGTCGTCATGGGCCCAAGCAGTGTTCAATCGAAAGATCGTTCCGAGCGTGATAAATCATTCCATGACGTTCAAGACCAAAAAGTTTTTGTGTTACAGCCAAAATACTACAGCGAGCGCTATACACATGACGCATTGGACGATGTTTGGATTAGGATCAAAACATGGCTGGAACAGGTCTAACATCGAAATCGCTCAAAAATTGGTCCTAGGGACAACTTTCGAAGCTAAACACGCTGGTGCCATCGATTTCGCAATAGGACGCCTGTGGGCGCCGCTATGGCGCCGCGCCGCTGTGGAGGCTTGTTGTAGTATTTTGGCTGTAACACAAAAACCGTTGACTTTTTGGTCTAGAACGATTGAACACTGCTTGGGCCTATGACGACCATTTTGAGCTAAGTTATGATCAAAAACGTGGTTCGGCGCGCAAAAATGTAAAGTCCGAGCACTCAGCAAGGGCACAGAAAAATATTCCCAGATATGAGATAAATAAAATATGCTACCATAGGTAAATTCAATAAAACGGAGGTAGTTTGACTAATTATTTCGAGGAAAAAAATGATTTTGTATGTGCAAATTCTGTTTTCGGCGCGTATCTCCGGAACCATTAAAGATAGACAAGGGTGCTAATTGAGAAAAATGTGGATCTCGTACAGTTTTGAAAAAAATATTGAGGAACAATATTTTGAACTGACCGAGATATGACTCTCCAAAGTGGTAGATCAAAAAAATCGATAACATGCAAATTTCGAAAAATGAAGTTCATAAAAAAATTTCTCATATTTACTTTCATCACTATGCTCAGGTACATTAAAATCGGTGACAAAAATTGTTTTGCTACCAGTGTTCCTACGCCGACTCAGAATATCTGTGCTATTTGACCTAAGGTCCCTCTATTTGACCAGCATACCTATTCGGATATAGCCGGCCATTCCGAATTTGGCCAAACGTAAAACTGAAATATCGAATTTACAGAAAGTAAACGAGTATGCAGCAAGTGGTCGTACGACCATAGACGACCGACCTCTACTATAGAATATCATCGGTGATCATAAAATCCAACCATTCAAAAAAATTGGAAAGATTCTATAGGTTTGAACAAAAATAAATTCGAAAAATGCAAAGCTGAAACAATATTGGCGGCAACTGTATTGATGATACTGTATAACCCCCTTCGTTAAGGCAGCTAGAATAGAGGGCGTAGAATAATGAAATCAAGCAGAAAATAGATCAGTAGACTTGTTTCCGACAATAAAGCCAATTTTTACGAGATGAACGAGATGTTAAACATATTTGGGCTAAGTGTTCACGGGTTGTTTTAAAGTTACCGACCAGGGAAAACATTCGACCCTTTTAATTGTTTTACATGGATTTGGATGGACTCCACAATTGCAAGTTTGAAAAACAAAAAAAAAAGAAAAAAATCGCACATTTTAAAATTCGGAAGCTTCATCGATTTTGACCCTGACGCGCGAAATTCAAAATATACAGGAATCCCACGCACACGGTCCTTTGTTTTATTTATCATTTTGTTTGTTTTTTTAGCTGTGAAGCATCACTTTCCATTAAAAGACGATAATTGTAATAAATGAAAAATGAAGAAAATATATATAAAAAAGAAAAGCAAAAAGTGGTATTACTGTTTGTTTTGAATTTCGCGCGTCAGGGTCAAAATCGAAGAAGCTCAATCGCTTGATTTTCCGAATTTGAATATGTATTCTAAAATTTGCGAATTTCTTTTCGTTCTTTTTGATTTTCAAACTTGAAATGCTGGATGTCATCAAAACCCATATAAAATTTTCAGGAGGTCGACCCCTGATCGGTAACTTTAAAATATGTTATTTGGAATGATCTTGCCTGATTAATGTGAATAAATAAAACGTGAAAACGTAGCCCAAAGCAACTAAATTACGCTTTGCAATATGCAATAATCGGATTACGGTAAAAGATTTTTTTTTGGACAACGACTTTCTGCGGATATTATTGAATGCGGCCCACCATGCAAAAAAAAAATTACTCATAAAATTGCAATTTTGGTATCTTTGAGGTAATGGATAGTGTAGAATCACGATGGCGTTTCCACATTAACTGACATTGCCAGTTCATCGAGTATTAGATAAGTTTCTAAGCAATGCCCTCTATAGTGTAGTCGCTCCAACGAATTCGTGCCGCAACGTTGCGACATGGGTTCGGTAGGGCGACGGGCGTCGATTAGGTCAGTCTGTTTTCACGGTTTTCTTGAAATTTCCTACACTAATTCTGGCATTTTCAGCAAGTATACCGTTCTGGCTACTCCTAGGGACCCGTTCATAAGTAAACAATCAAGTTATTATGTTTCATCAATTACAACTAGTTAACAACCCCAGCCGACGTCCGTCGCCCCCACAGACCTCATGTCGCAACGATGCGGCACGAATTCCGTGGGGCCACTACACCACGGTGGGCCGGGATTAGAAACTTGTCTGATACTCGATGATCTGGCAATATTTGGTAAATGTGGAAACGCTCTCGTGATTCTACACTCCTCCTTACTTCAAAGGCACCAAAATTGCAATTATAGGAGTAATTTTCAATTTTACCTGTTGGGTCCTATTCCCCACTGTCTACTTATGTCGGTAAGTCAGCCGCAACCTGGGATTACCCGTTTACTCTAGATATCTAGGGCACGTTCTCTTCTGCAATAATAGCTGCTGCCAATTTACCGCCCCGTTGGTCATAAACTAACCAAAAAACTCTTATAGATGTCGAGTGCCTCTCTGGCCTCTTTCTTGTTCATGTCAAAGTATTTCTCCAGCAGATTAATCACTCCGTCGTTGTAGCATGCGAAAAGACGAATTAGGTCACGGAAGAGAAGAATGAAGGAACAATTAATGACTCCGTTGTTAAGTTCCCCAGGAGATACCTGAGAAAAGAAGAGATAAAAACAATTGGTGAAAGGGCGTGTCGTTTTTTTAAACACAGGGAACATGCGGAAATATAAAATACAGCTTGTTTTCGCGGTTCAAAAAAAACATACGCGACGCGCGACCGCAACTCGTGTGAATAATATGCCTATCTGAGACGTTATTGTGTGTTTTCGCATATGATTCAATATTGATAAAATTAAGAACTAATTGAAATGATATTAGTATTTCTATATTTTCAAAAATCATTCATATTCCACCTTTTTCACTATTTCATCATTTCTCTATATGTCCAAAGATAAGGGGCTCCCAAGAGCGTCTATTTGCCGGCCCGGGCACTCCCTCTCCCTCACCCTTTCATTGGATCTTTCTAGATTTACTCCATTTTGTAAATATTAAATTGAAATAATCGAAGTAATTTTTGTTGGTGAATAGTTCTGACCAAGACGATTATCAAATCTAACCGGGATTTAAGCTATTCCCGATTCTTTCTATTGAGTTGCGAGAGGCCAATACAGGCCATTTTCACGCAGATATTTTTTTCATTTTCACCCACTATGGCGAACAGTAAAAATATTCGATGTTATGAATTGTTATACAAATTATATTTCAATCATTTCCAAGCATGGGGGCTCATTTTCAACACCCATTTCACATGTTCTCGCCTTTTAAGGCAGTTATTCGCTTGTTCGTTCGCTTTTTGCGCCAATTCATTTCGAGATTCACATTTTGCCATAATTTATCGTAATATGTTCAGGTTTAAACTTTATTATTCCACAATTGATCACCATTCGAATTAAAATTCACTAAATATCCGACGTCGCGAAGTTTCCAGCCAGTGGGTGCAACAGGATGGCATGTCTGCAGAGGGATTGGTGGTACGCTCCAGTCCAATTGCAGTATAGGGAAAATGATCGGAGAATATTTTGATAAATTATGCCAAAATGTGAATCCCGGAATGAATTGGCGCAAAAAGGAACGAAAAGGCGAAAAAAAACTGCCTTAAAAGGCGAGAACATGTGAAATGGGTGCTGAAATCGAACCCCCCATACTTGGAAATGGGTTAAACATATTTAATATAGCAATTCATAACATCGAATATTTGTACTTTTCGCCATAGTGGGGACCCTTATCTGCGTGAAAATGGCCTGTATTGGCCTCTCGCAACTCAATAGGATGAATCGGGATTACCTTAAATTCCGGTTAGATTTGATCGTCTTTGTCAGAACTATTCACAAACAAAAAATTACGCCGATTATTTAAATTTAACCTGAGAAAAAGCACTTACAAATGAAGGTCTAGTGGGTAACTTGACGCGATCCCCGAACCTTTTGAGGTGTCGGTGGTTCAATCCCAAGTTGTGCGAAAATATTTTGCAGTTTTTTTCAAACAATTTATCGCATCAAAAACAAGTACAATCGTAGATTGTGAAATGCATTGGGGGCTGGTACCATAGATTTCGCAATAGGACGCCGTTGGGCGCCGGTATGGCACAGTGCACTTTTGGCGAAAAAAACGGAAAAATATTTTCCGATAAAACTCGTCGTGAAGTGAAGTTAGAATTGTAGCTGTTTTTGATGCGATAAATTGTTTGAAAAAAAACTGCAAAATATTTTCGCACAACTTGGGATTGAACCACCGACACCTCAAAAGGTTCGGGGATCGCGTCAAGCGCGTTACCCACTAGTCCACCGAGGCAGATGTCTCAACCTCCTTAAGGAGAGGACAAGAGGCCACTGAAACTTGGAGCGCGATCTTTTTATCGATTTTCTGAGGCCGTCAAGGGGCCTTGGCAACTTTTGACAGATGAATTTCGCTATTCACTCTGATTACTAGTTTGGCGTTTTCAGCGTTTTCCGAAACCCCACGGACACTTTGCGACTCTCCCTAGTAAGGCACAGCATTTCGAGAGCGGACATACGGGCTAGACAGCTAGACAAAACTACAGAGCGCCCGCTCAAGAGAGACGCCAGACGGAGAGGCAAAATAACGGGCCCTATTATATCGGGAGGACGCGCATTACCCGAGACGGGGTTGACAGGTCTCTCCCCTTTCGATTGGGGCAGAGACGCAGAGACACTGATCTACCGCCGTACTCTCCCCCTCTGCAGATCTCTGTGCCGCGGTCAAGCGAGGGGGAGGTGCGAAACGAGATCGATGAAGCAAGGGGGCGGGGCGAGACGTCGTCTCTCTCCTCTAGTGTCAAACCCGGCTCGAGTACAGACCGCTTTCTCAATACCCTATATAAGCGGCGCGCGCTCGATCAATACTGCGGAAAGCACCGTAGACACACCGTTCGCGTGGGGGATCATTCCTATGTCACTGCCGAGCCGGCAAATAGACGCGCTTGGGATCTTTGGATCTTTTTTAGAAATTTCTATTTCAAGTTTTCCCCTTATTTTCGGGAAATTGAGCTATCACGCAACGGTTGTCGACATGACAATCTAATCAAGCGTGTCCACCATTTTTTAGTGGATAATTACAGATCAAGAAAAAAATGATAAAAAATCGCGGTATTGAGATGTTTGCGCAAACCCGATATGAATGTCGTGATCATCTAGACCATTGAAACTTCTCGTCAAAGAATCAATTTTTTTTAAATCGTAGCCTCTTAGAAAAAATATTTCAAACTTCGCAAATTTGAATATAAACAGTGAGGGAATCTGACCGCGACGCGATCCAAATAGGCCTCAATAACAAGGAGTGATGCGCCTTTCCGTTTTATCTTAAATTTAATGGAAAAGTAGAGTGAGTTTGAGGATAAAACTGTACAAACCCTAGTGTTAATCGATTTAGTGAAGAAGAAGAAAAAAACCTGCACGACCACTGTAAGTTATCCTTAGTATGTATTACTCCGCAAAAGACTGGTGGTCCATACCATCAAGTGAATACAACGCAAGAAGAGATCAGCATGCCCACAACCCCTACTCTGGTTTTTCTGCCCCACTGGGGCCCCAGTAAAAGGGGGCGTGGTTTTGCTCCCCCAGTAGGGCCCCAGAAGAAATATAGGGGGCGAGAGTGGTCTCATTTCTCCCACTAGGGCCCCAGAGAATAAAATGCGTCATCAAAGTGGATTGGCGCGCTCCTTGAGTGCGCCGGAGAGCTGTTTCGAAATTCAAGAGATTTTTTACGTTTTAAGCTGATTTTAAAGTTATGCTCAGTATATTATTGACTTGTTTAACTCGTATTTTGAGCGTAGTTGCTATACCCTTCTCGCGATGTGGTTGTTGCTTCATTATAGTCCGCCAATCTGTTAATTTCGTCATGTTTACGAAACTCGTGGTTTCAGATCACTTGATACGCATCGATCGTTTTTAACTACTTCGATACGATATATCTAGAAGTGATACTATCTGCTACGAGATTTACCTACGAGCTGTTGTTTTCTTGTACTCAAACGGATAAACCAGCCTTTCTCATGCATATCTACACCGGTGTGCATCCCCATCTTGGTATCAAGCCTAATGTTGAATTCCAAGTTGGTATCAAGCTTGATGCCAACTTGGGAAATTTCATAAGAAATAGTGTGTCAGGGTGAGAGAGCGCAGACAGCGAGAGCTTGATACCAACTTGGGGAACGTCAACTTGGGGAATTTCTGTCTCGTTGTCTAATTCTCTCATTTGACACACTCTCTCATTTGACGCGCTCGTTCCCCAAGTTGGTATCAAGCCTGGGGGCAAATTGATGTTTACTTGATACCAAGTTGGAGATGCATACCGGTGTATTCTACTATTCACAGTGCAACAATCGTCGATGCCGGGGGGCCCCAATATTCCCCCAGCACAGCCCTAAAATTTCCCCCAGTAGGGACCCAGCAATTATTTTGCCCCAGTTGAGCCCCAGAGTTAGCCCCACTAGGAACCCTAACCTGCCTCCCAATGGGGCGAACTCTGGGGCCCAGTGGGGCAGAAAAACCAGAGTAAGCATGATTCTGATAAAGTAATTGATTGATTGATCCTCAGTATAGCTTTTTCGGGGCTTTTTCTCGACGAAAAGAAAACTGTATTCTTTCGCCACTACATGAGAACCATTGCAATTCACTATATGAGGAGAATCGCGAGAAAATCGAGAACGGGTGAGAAATAGAAATTGTTTTGCTTCGATTCTCCTAAAATAATATGCAAGGTCAGAGATTAAATACCACTGCGAACCTATCATGGGCAAATCCAACCATAGGGTGTTAGGATGGACATTTGGGAAAATATTTTTTCTTCGCAACCAAGCTTCCATACATTTAAAAATGAATCGATATCCTTTCTACTATTCTCTGAACAATTTTAAGCGACTTTCGCAATATTTCAACTACCCGTTCTATGATATAGAAAATAGCATGAGTAAATTAGTATTACCGAGAAGTCAAGGAGAGCATCAATTTGCTTCTGAAGGGTGGGCAGCGTCTTGAGGAGCTGGAATGCATTAAATGCTTCCCTTTCTTCGACGCTTCTCCTCACTTTATCGGTATGCATTGTCCTTAGCAATCCGTCCTCTCGTCCCCTCTTCACTTTACAGAAATCGAAGGCACAGTTCCTGTATGTCGCAATCTTCTCGCTGATGTACTTACCATATTTCTTCACATGATTCGACATGTCGTATCCTGAATTCACAGCGGAAACATAAGAAATAAGAAAATTAAGAATAGTATATCACGCGTGTCACATACGGATCGAAACAAAATGAGGGGGTAGACGTACACATTTTGACTCCCACATTTCTATATATTTTTGGAGAGCTGTCATAGTGCTCGAAAAGATAGCGTTTTTTTTCATAATTTCAATTTTGACGTCGACAGACGTCGTTTACTGTTTGAAAGTGGGGAATGACACCATATTTGAAAAATTGAGAAGAAGTTTACTCAGACATGAAATGTAGACAATTCTCAGGAGATTGTAATGAACACAACTAAAATTCCTGAAATCAATTAAGAGGCGAGTTAATTGGCGGAAAGCTGGCGTAATCACCACATTTCGAATCCAGATTTTTTTATTGGCTTAGATTGTAGATATTGCAGAGACGGATCCACTTTATGGGGTCGAATCGTTTGCAAAATCGGTGTTTCGGGTGAAAAACGAGTTCACTTTCTTGGACTTAGTCTTTTTCTGATTCGAAAAGCGAGAGATCAGCGTGATCTACTCCTCCCCTCGAGAGTGTGTGAAAGAAGGAAGTCAGGTGACCTTTTGAGAGAGGAGACCCCACATTTAGTATACCATTTGATTCGTCTTCACAAGCTACAGACTTTGAGAAAATAACTTTTTCAGGATTCCAAATGTGGTGCAAAGCCACGTTTCCGCCAATTAACACCTTCCATAATTAATTTCAAGATTTCTAATTATGTTCATATTAATCTCTAGAAGATTATCTACAATTTATGTCTTACTGAACTTCTTGTAAATTTAACTCTGAAGCGATATTCAGCCGCAAACAGGAAATCATATTTTTCTTGTTCAGATGGTAATCCACGTCTGTCGATGTCAAAATTGATGTCATTCAAAAAAAACGAAACGCTATCTTTTCGAGCACCGTGACGTCCAAAAATGATAAACATAAATTTTCGACTTTTTTGGTGTACGGCACTTGTCTCGATCTGTATGTGACACGAGTGATATGAAGAATTGTCGTAAGAATAAGGGATGTGGGCAAGGGCAAAAAAGTGAAATAATGTCAATTTTCTGAAGCTCTTCGAAGTTGTAGAGGGTGCTGATGACGGTAGGAATGTTGATTGTGCTTATGGTGCGCTCGTTGGCTCCAGAAGACGCCACGTCGAGATCACTTTTTGGCGAATTTCTCCATCCCAAACAGCTTTTTTTGTCCTTATGATGTCCGGTGAGAATTTTATGGTGATTATGCCCGTCTAGTTCAATTCGCTACATTTTTTAAATTAAAAAAAATAACTTTGCGTAGAGTAAAAAGTAGCTGTGCACCAATCGGATGGACAAGGCGAGAAGATTCCAAATATATATTTATAGCGCATCAAACCGCCAGATCGCCAAATGGGCTGGGGTATAGCGAATTGAATTTGAAAGAAAAAGAAGTAATTAGCCCACCCCCCCCCCCCGATATCTCTGCACTGTCTGAGTCTCTCTCGACTTCCACGTTCTCTCACTACGGCCCCATCTCCCCTGTGGATGTTTCCTCCATCTCGTCGAACGTGGAGGCGAGAGAATGTGGAAAATCAAGAGTGCAGAGATATGAGGGGAGTCCGAGAGGCATACATGGGCGGGAGTGTTGCTAGCAACAATACTCTCCCGCTTTAGCCCGAAATAAGTAGAAACTAATTGCTAAAATTTGCACATCTCAGAATATTAAAAAGGAAGAGAACGGAAAAGGCAGTAAACAAATGCCGGTTCACGAAATTTATTACAGTAACCCTTAGCAACTTGTGCGCTATATTTGGCTCACGTTTATGATCTCTTTCTCATTTTTCCGCCAAATTTTGGAAAAGAATTTGTAGAATTGCTAAATTAAGTTCATTTGTTTTCTATTTTTGTGGTTCAGCCTAATCAATTTCAACTAATATTGTCCCATGTAACTACTTTTGCCAACAGATGTTCCAATTTCACAGCGAGTGGGTCCATCGCTACGCAATCGCGAGCGATGAACCCACCCGCAGCAAAAATTACAAGTCCGATTTCTCCCGAGCTTTTTTGTACGACTTATTAGAAATAAACGATTAGGCTGTGGAAAGATTTGGCCTGATTGAACGTCGTCTAAAAGTTTGCTCTCTGCCTTGGGAGGAAATGGTGAGAAAAATCGCGACTTCTCATCATGTTTTGTGGATCGACCCTCCCGCTTTTGAGTTCACTGGAACAATTCTTGTCGATGTATGGAGAAATGAGAATTGCTTCTTTTACTTTCATTTTAAATTCACTATACCCGAGCCGATTTGGCGATCTGACGCTTTGATGCGCTAAAAAAGCAGACATGGAATCGTCTATTTAGATATGCGGGCCATATTGGTGTACATGAACAGTACTACTTATTGCTCTACGAAGCATTCTCAAATATAATTTTTAACAATGGATCAAATTGAAATAGAGGCGTTATCGCCATAAATTCCCCCCCCGGGTATCATAAGGGCAAGAAAATTAGCATTAGTTGCGCGGATAAATTCGACAAAAAAAAGTTATTTCAAAGTGACACCATCTGGGAGCGTCAAGAGCAAAATTAATATGCCTATCGTCATCAGCACCCTCGATACTCTCAAATCACAGAGTTTCGGAAAATTGACTTTTTCACTGTGCCAGACAAAGGCGAATCTGCTCGATTCTTTGCGAACGGCCTCATAACACACATCTCCTGTAACGCCGTAGGAAAGCGAGGACGAATTTTTACCAGAAAATTATTTTTCTAGAAAATTATCTCCGATTTAGATTAAACTTGGGTGATGTATAACAATGAGGGTTAGAACAATTTTCATCGAGGTGATTTTGTCAAATTTTGAAATTATTCGATTCTTATCATCAAAAATTTCAAATTGCAATATTGAATTTTTTCCGTACAGCGTAGACTTTTTTCACTTGATTCCTTTCTACAAGTTCTTCAATTCTTCTAGAATTTCCGGCTTACATTTCATCTTGGTTGGGTTTCAATCGAAATATTGTTTTCGGATATATAATCGATTTTTCTCTAAAATTTTCTCAATAGTTTTCATAAAAGATGGATTTCAGGTTATCCGAACAAAAATTGAAAATTTGATTTTTCAATTATTTTCACCGGGTTTGATCGGAGCACATTGTAAGTTCGATTTTCGAAAACTACGCATGAAGTTTACCATTAGATCAACTTT
Source organism: Pristionchus fissidentatus (assembly GCA_036245785.1). Lineage (NCBI taxonomy): Eukaryota > Metazoa > Nematoda > Chromadorea > Rhabditida > Neodiplogasteridae > Pristionchus > Pristionchus fissidentatus. The sequence continues at coordinate 22,946,548 of BTSY01000005.1, read as the reverse complement.
TTAGCATATTCTGATTTTTGGCCAGTGCGGACCCCTCAGCCCGGACCCCCTACTTTAGAAAGTGTTTGTTATTAGGAAACATGTCGAATATCTAGAAAACATAGCATCCTATCAATATGAGTTACTCGGAAAATATTGTGCGCCTCATTCAGCGCTATCGATTTCATTTTTAATTAGACAATTCGATCAACTTAAACAAACATATAATTTTAAACAGCTGAATATGGGTGAAAAAAATCGTTGAATGGCAAACAAATCATCGCACCCGTCAGCGAATAAAATAAACCGAAAAAGAGCAAGGGCTTGTTTGTGAAACAACATCTCAAATGCCCGCTAGCTTTCGAAACCATAATAGTTAACGCATTTGTGAGTTTTGCAAATATTCAAGGTAAAGATACGATTCGAATCAGCATGCCCTACCCATAACAGCCGGGAATCTCGAACAAATCTGAATAATCGGACGCTCTCCCGAATACACTCATCAACAAGGGCGAACACAATCATAGTCCTAATCTCGCCCTCGCAGTTCGGCAGTTGATTTTGTTTGACCCCGTAACCCTAACGAATTAACAGGCAATGAAAAATAGCAAAATAGTTGTTCGAAAAACAGATAATCGGATCGCTAATTTAAAGGGAGAGTTACCCCATGTTTGAATTCGCGCGAATTTCGATGGTCTCGCCACGAAAAGACAAACTATTCCATCCCTTTTCCGGACTAGTGTGATTCCCTGGAAGCGAGGTCACCTCTTCTCTCTCGCACTCTCTTTGATCTACTCAGTCTCTCTTCTCCTCTCGTATCTCTCGCCCCTCCTCGATTCCCCAATCTCTCGTTTCCCCGATTCCCCAATGTCTGTTCTCTCTCCAAGAGAGACAGACGAGGAGAGGTCAATCTCTAGGTCTTTTCTAGGGGTATTTCTCCCTTTAAGGCCTTATCCACTCGGCCACCAAGGCAGTTGAGAGAGGGAGACCTCTCCGAGCGCGCACAAGAGCCAACCGACATTTGGAGAGCGATCTTTCAATCAATATTGAGGCCACCAAGGGGCTTTGGCAACTTTTGACAAAAGAATTTGCCTCTCCAACTTGGATACTAGTTTGGCGTTTTCAGCGTTTTCAGAAACCCCACGGACTTTCCCTAGTGAATGTACGAGTAATCAATATTGGCCTCTTATGGGAATCGAACAACACAGTAACCCTGTATCATATGAAGCGAAAACGATTTTAATAGTTCTGATCTGGAACTCTAGAGAAAATTCTAGAGAAAAAATCGATTATATATCCGAAAACATGATATGTCGATTTCAACACAACTAAGATGGTATTTTAAATCGATAATTGCACAATTTGACAAAATCACCTCGATGAAAAATTGTCTAACCCTCATTGTTACAGATCACCCAAGTTTCATCCAAATCAGAGATGCAAAAATTTTCTGGAAGAGGGCATTCAGAGATGAAATAGGTACCGTTCGCCCAAATGCACTATGTGTCCACCAGGGTTGGGCGGAAAATGATTTTCCGTTTCCGAATTTTCCGACCCTCTGGCGGAAAATTTTAAGTCGGAAAAATTTTCCGTCGGCACTCGGAAAATTTTCCGACTTTTACACTTGATATTCCAAGGATATAAAGTGACAAAAACAATGAAAAAAACATTAAAGTGATACTTTTTCGAAGTCGGTACTGCTATTCACTCAATACTATTTGCATTCTGCAGTTTCCAGTCAAAAACTTGGGGAGAAACGGTACCGTGTTCACATGGTTAATAAATGGTTTTTATATATATTTCTCTTACAGTGTTAGCTTCTGTGTTAAAGATGTCCTAGTTACTTATTATATGTTTTCTCCGATGCTTTTGATAAAACAGTGCTAAAATTGATGTTCCGATAACAAAAAAAGCCAATTTTTCCGACTTTTTGAGACGGAAATTTTCCAAACCTGGTGTCCACAGCTGTTGGGAAATTTTTTGAGCTTTTCTCTTACCAAATGTTCATATATTGTTATAGAGAATACATTTCAGTGATAATTGAAATTATCCTGACTCTCTAAGGCTTCAAATACATGGTGCATTTCGATTTTTAAAAATTATTCGATTCATTTGATTTCTATGAATAGGCTGATCTAGATTTGGAGTACGACTACCGCCTGCAAGCAAAATCCGAAATCATTTTTTTCATTGGTAAACACCTGAAAAAGGGATCCTTTGGGGGTCATATGACGACCGCCTGCAGGGCGAAATTCTAATCGGACGACCGCCCGCAAAAAAGTTGAATTTTAGCTGCCCATCTATGATTTGGAGCGGATATTATCGTCCTCCTGTGCGTACACATGGTGCACTGCCACTGCGTAACGTTAGACAACGGAACTATTTTATCTATGCTGGTATTCCTGCAGTCTCTAAGGAGATCTGTGACATGTGGATGTCGGAGCCAATACCATCAACAAAAATATTAAATTATAAAAGTAAAAACAATGATTTGAGCGGCAACCTGTAGTTGGAGGTCTCTCCATTGAATTTCCCAAATTGAATGTCGTATTGCACGAAGCAAGATATTGGGAGTATCTCTGAGCACAACAAAATCAAAGTTTTTTTCGAAGCAAAAAGCTTGCCTCATTTCCGTAGCACATGATGTTGTGAATAGTAATGAGTGCTTTGTAAACAACCGTCCAGTTGGGATTCTGTGTTCTCTCAATCAAAAGATTCGCCATTTGAGGTATCGAAACGTTGGGTTCGTTTGTGCAGTGAAGAAGATCTGAATGGACAAATGAAACAATAAGGGACACATGAATACCCACAATCCAGATGCTTCTTCTTCGGTGCCATCAACTCTTCGGTAGTCGCCTTGCAAATGGTCTTTCCCAGTTGACTGCCCGCCAGAGAGTGCTTAGCCGCATTCAACCTGCACGCTCTCCATATAACCCCGTTTGCAATATAGTCTCCATAGAACACTAAGGGCACCGGACAGTACAAAATATGAAATGTTAGATAAACATTAGTTTATCGAGTTACTTTTTTCCAAATTTAATAACAGTTAACTGATCAGATCTGTGCCGAAATTTGATGGACACTGGTACGATAGGGGATTGTTTTAATAATTTGGACCACCTGCACATTGTAGATCAGTTTCGAGTCTTGAAATATCTTAGAGAGAAAAATTGAAGACCAGGTGGCCGACGAAAATTGATGATGCCCCACCCCCCAATTTCTTGTCGAATTTCAATTCATGTTGCACCTCGGTCATATACTAATTAATAAATCAATGAAACGTGACAAAAAAAAGTGCACGCAGCTGCAGTCGAATATCTGGGAACCCCTCCAATTTTAATCTCAGTGTATTAAAAAAAAGGGGAAATGGTTCATTAAAACAACGCAAATATGGGTGTGACAATCCTTCCCGTCTGGGTTATTTCATTCATATTCATTACGGCAACATTCACGTGTGGCAGCCCGCTTTAAGGTTTAATTTGACTGGATGTACCATATATGGGCTAGTTTTTTTTCTACGTTGATGTATCAATATAACCGCTATACAGTACATGTATCGTCACGAGTACAGAATAAATTTATGAGATGGTTGCATTACCACACCAAACATTATCAGGATGAATTATTTAAATATTTAATCGATTTTTTTCGTTTCACGGGGGAAATCGATATCACAGATATTCTGAGACTGTGTAGGAACACTGGTAGCAAAAACAAATTTATTGAATTTGGTTACAATATCGATTGCTATGTCAAGTGTACTACAAGTTAAATACGGTTAAAACTACAATAGGTATGACTGTTTCGCTCCCTTAGCGTCAGACAGTCATACCCCTCCTGGGGGGGAGCTCGTCAGTGACGGCCCCAGGAGTAGTTAGGTCAATTTAACTTTTTTTCAACAGTAAAAGTTAGATGATAAACTAGAATCTTACTGCCGAAAATGGACTATAAATCGAATCAAGGGAAGGGAGAGGAACGACAGATGTTTTCGAGCGAATGAGGATTGACCTCTTCCAATCTCCCTTTTATAGTGGGGTTGTTGTTCTCTCTCTTTGAACTCTTGGTTGCGCGTGTTTATCGCGTGGTTTCTCGTATAGCGTCCTTTTTCACGTGCGAGATCAAACATCTCTGAAGGGTCACCGATTTCGATGTAACTTAAAACGTGTTCTCTGTAAGAGCGCAGTGAAGGGTCGGATAAAGTTGCACAACTCGGTCAAAATGATCGCCCGGGGCTAAAACTTTGGTAACATGACCCCTAGGGGTAATGTATACTACAACCCTAAAATTGACCCGAAATCTCAAGTTTTGACATACCAAATCGATTTTTTCAAACGTTTGATTTTGATGTCGTGTTATATATCATTCGATAGAACATGAAAAGTTATGCCAGAAGCCAGGTTTTTACTGGATTTGAATCGAGGAGAAGACAGAAATATAGCAAAATCGAAAATTGTTGTCTGTTTTAGTGAAACATCGATCTGCCTACCCTACTCATAATGTCGGCCCGGAAACCATTCTTCTGCATAACATATTAGGGGCATATGTGATCAAATTTCTGGTTTGAAATTGGCGCATTTTCGGTGCCCTCGTAGCGAGATCACTGCTCGTTTGACGCATAATAATTTTAAATACTTCGGTACAAAAATATATATTTTACGAACCATACATGCTAGGCCTGATTTTCTTTTGGAAACATCTTCTACATGTGCGGCATGCTCCAAAACCCCAAATTTGGATACATCTATTGAATTTATCAAACAATTTTAAATGTTTTCATCTAGAATCTACGACGCCAAAATGAGGTATTGATAATATCGTTCCTACGAGAACCCACTCCTTCAAGAATAGCCTCAAAATATGCATATGATGTTTTTAAACAAGTTTACTGTTCACAACATTTTGATTGGCCCACAATTTCAAGTCGAAAAAAATCAAAATCTCTGAAACGGTTGAATTTTTTTAGTTTAATAATTATTCCTGGAAGCATGAGTATTCAGTTTGGCGAGATATTTGGCACACATGATACACATATGGTACAACATCAAATGGCAAAAGTATAGCAACTTTCAGAAGAAAAATATTTTTTCGAAAAAAACCATGAAAAAAACCAAAACTGAAAATCATCTACTGTTCAATACAGCCGATAATTGATAGCCACTAGGTAGCAAATGGTCTAAAATGTAGTTTCGACCTCAAAACTTCTCCTGTGACGTGATTTTGAGCATAAATAAGCGGAAAAAAAATTTCCGTTTTGGACGTTTTTTCGAAAAAATATTTTTCTTCTGAAAGTTGCTATTCTTTTGCCACTTGATGTAGTACCATAAGTGTATCATGTGTGCCAAATATCTCGCCAAACTGAGTACTCATACTTCCAGAAATAATTATTAAACTAAAAAATTTCAACCATTTCAGAGATTTTGATTTTTTTCGACTTGAAATTGTGGGCCAATCAAAATGTTGTGAACAGTAAACTTGTTTAAAATATCATATGTATGTTTTGAGGCTATTCTCGAAGGAGTGGGTTCTCGTAGGAATGATATAATCAATACCTAATTTTGGCGTCGTAGATTCTAGATGAAAACATTTAAAATTGTTTGATAAATTCAATAGATGTATCCAAATTTGTGGTTTTGGAGCATGCCGCACATGTAGAAGATGTTTCCGAAAGAAAATCAGGCCTAGCATGTATGGTTCATAAAATATATATATTTTTGCACCAAAGTATTTAAAATTAGTATGCGTTAAACGAGCAGTGATCTCGCTACGAGGGCACCGAAAATGTGCCAATTTCAAACCAGAAATTTGATCACATATGCCCATAATATGTTATGCAGTAGAATGGTTTCCGGGCCGACATTATGAGTAGGGTAGGCAGATCGATGTTTCACTAAAACGGCCAAAAATTTTAGATTTTGCTATATTTCTGTCTTCTCCTCGATTCAAATCTAGTAAAAACCTGGCTTCTGGCATAACTTTTCATGCTCTTTCGAATGATATATAACACGACATCAAAATCAAAAGTTTGAAAAAATCGATTTGGTGGGTCAAAACTTGAGATTTCGGGTCAATTTTAGGGTTGTAGTATACATTACCCCTAGGGGTCATGTTACCAAAGTTTTAGCCCCGGGCGATAATTTTGACCGAGTTGTGCAACTTCACCGACGTTCTTACAGAGAGTGCGTTTTAATATAGTGATGATAGTAAATAGAAGAAATTTTTTTGTGAACTTCATTTTTCGAAATATCCATATTATCGATTTTTGTGATCTACCACTTTGAAGAGTCATATCTCAGTCAGTTCAAAATATTTTTCTACAATATTTTTATCCAAACTGTAGCGAGAGACGTGATTTACATTTTTCTCAATTAGCACCCTTGTCTAACTTTAATGGTTCGGGAGATTCGCGCCGAAAACCGAATTTCTACCTACATAATCATCTTCTCGAAATAATTGGTCAAACTACTTGTAAATTTTCGCACGTACGGAGACGTTATTGATCATAACTCGGCTCAAAATGGTCCTCATGGGCCCAGGTGGTGTTCAATCGAAAGATCATGCTGAGCCTGATAAATAATTTTATGTCGTGCCAGACGTAAAAGTCAAAGGTTTTTGACTTTAATGGTTCGGGAGATACGCGCCGAAAACCGAATTTCTACCTACATAATCATCTTCTTCTTGAAATAATTGGTCAAACTACCTCCGTTTTATTGAAGAATTGGATTCTACGCGTGATTTTCCCTATAGTATCATATTTCATTTACCTCATATCTGGGAATATTTTACTGTGCTCTTGGTGAGTGCTCGAACTTGTAAATTTTCGCACGTACGGAGACGTTATTGATCATAACTCGGCTCAAAATGGTCCTCATGGGCCCAGGTTGTGTTCAATCGAAAGATCGTGCTGAGCCTGATAAATCATTTTATGTCGTGCCAGACGTAAAAGTCAAAGGTTTTTGAGCCAAAAGACTGCAACAAGAATTATACAAATGACGCTGTCCATCTTAGGATCAACAAGGCTCAACAGAGGTCTGGAACAGGTCAAAAATCGAAATCGCTTAAAAATTGTTCTTGGGTAACTTATCACGCTGAACACGTTGGCGCCATCGATTTCGCAATCGGACGCCGCAATGGCGCCGCGCCATTGTGGCTGCTAGTTGCAGTCTTTTGGCTGTAACTCAAAAACCTTTGACTTTTACGTCTGGCACGACATAAAATTATTTATCAGGCTCAGCACGATCTTTCGATTGAACACCACCTGGGCCCATGAGGACCATTTTGAGCCGAGTTATGATCAATAACGTCTCCGTACGTGCGAAAATTTACAAGTAGTTTGACCAATTATTTCGAGAAGATGATTATGTAGATAGAAATTCGGTTTTCGGCGCGAATCTCCCGAACCATTAAAGTTAGACAAGGGTGCTAATTGAGAAAAATGTAAATCACGTCTCTCGCTACAGTTTGGAAAAAAATATTGTAGAAAAATATTTTGAACTGACTGAGATATGACTCTTCAAAGTGGTAGATCACAAAAATCGATAATATGGAAATTTCGAAGAAAAAAAAGTTCACAAAAAAATTTCTTATATTTACTATCATCACTATATTAAGTTACATCGAAATCGGTAACATAAATTTGTTTTTGCTGCAAAAGGCTCATTTTTTCCTACACTCTCTCAGAATATCTGTGATATGGCATGTGGATATGAAAATCATATAAAGGACTACTAGGTATGCAATCTATGCCATGAAATTATTTGCGCTGGTTTGATTTTTCGAGGAAAATAATTTTTAGGAAAAAAAAAGATCAAAAATATCTCGAATCGCTCCAAAAATTACTCATGTCGTGTTTTCACGCATAAAGGGCATGCATAAAAAATTGGCGAAAAAAAACTTATTCTAGCTTATTTGGTTGAAAAATAGTAAAAATCGAGTATTCGCACTTTGTGCGCCATACGCGAGACGGGTTTGAGCCTCAGGGCACAAATTCGAATACTTTTGTAAATAGGACCCTAAGAGAGATTATCTGAGAGGATCGGCATATTTCTTCAGAGGCTTGGCACAGGGCGAAATATTTGATAAGAGATTAGTCTACAACGCACTACAACGCTATGTTGTAGTGCGTTGGATGAGAGTTAAGACTATGCCAGTCCGGAAGTTCAAAAATGCTTCTGCGCATTAGGGCATAATAATTGGCGTTTGTGACGTCACAAAACGTTTTCGTCAATTTGAATCGGATCTTCTCGATTTTTAGTGCAATCCATAGTCGTTCGAAATGCAACGATTTTTCACTTTCACAACGTTTTTATTAGAGCTCATGCAGCCTAGTTATTCTTCAAAATAGTTTGTTACGTTATTTTCAATACTACTAGAGGTCCTGCAATATTCCCCCTCATGCTACTACATCGCATAGCAGTTGCAATCAATCTGTTAAAAATAAGGAATTTAAAATTTTCTGGCAGGAAGTCAAATACCGAAAAGTAGGCGGAAAATCTTAATAAAATCAGTTCTCGATTAAAACAATTTGGGTGAAATTCCCTGTTAACTTCTCATTTTATAAGGGTGTCCCAAAAGTTTTGCGACTTTTTTCAATAAAAACTTTTATCATCACATCTTCAACAGTTGACAAAGGTGATCAATCAATGTAGGCTCCCTTCTTAGTCACAACCTTCTGCCATCGATCGGGCAGGCTCATGATTCCATTTCTCCAGAATGACTTGGTCTTCGAATCGATCCAAGCTTGGAAGGCCGAGTCGAGATCGGTCCGATTAGCGAACTTCTTTCCGCGACAGAAGTTAGCAAGAGATTGGAAACAGTGATAGTCACAGGGGCTGATATCGGGTGAATACGGTGGATGAGGCAGCCATTCCATATTCAGTTCGTCCAACTTTTTCTGGGTCAATTTCGCATGATGGGGTCTCGCGTTATCCATAAGGATCAGGGTTTTTCCATCGCTTAGAAGACCAGAAGGGACCCTGATGGTGACCTCTTCCAGTTGAGTAGTGAAGACGTCAGCGTTGATGGTGGTTCCATGAGGGAGGATCTCCCAGTAGACGGGTCCCAACACGGAGAAGAAGAAACTCAGTAGTTCCTTCTTTTCGTGCAATTCCTTCTTCGGGACTGGCTGGGGATTCTCTCCGATGCCCAACCATTCCAATTTCCGCTCAGGGTTATCGTATGTGATCCACTTCTCGTCCATAGCGATGATCTTGCTGACCCATCGAAAGTTGCGTCTACGGTGGAGCAATTCTCGGCACACATCGACACGCTTTTTGATCTGAGCAGGGGTGAGGGAGTGGGGAATGACATGGGGGAGCTTCGGCTTCCTCTCATCCCAGTGGAGGATTCGTTGTACCGTGGATTTGGGAGTATGAGTCTCTATCTCCAACTCACGCACACTCACTTTGGGTTTGGCCGCCACTGCACTGAGTACCAGGGGTTGATTCTTGCTGTGAGGGCGTCCAGAACGGGGTTCGTCTTCGATACTATGGTCGCCAGAATTGAAACGCTGGTACCATCTATAGCAGGTCGATAGAGTCGGGGCAGAATCTCCTTTCGAAAGCACCAGTTCTTGATGGGCTGCCTTCGCCGTCTTTCCCGCAAGAAAATTGTGAAGCAAAACTGTGCGATGATCGAAAGAAGTGTCCATCGGGAGAAACGTTGTAGAAACTAGGAGACTACAGCACTCGACTTGTGCTAAGGCTTGAATGATTACGAAATGGATTGTTTACCAAATGTATTTCGCAATTATCGATATCGATCGATTGCGCAATCGTCGCAAACTAAAATAGGCCCGAGTCGCAAAACTTTTGGGACACCCTTATAGATAACGTTTGCGAGGTTTCTGGTAACATTAGGGCACACTAAGAGTGAAAAATGTGAAAGTATGCAAGTATTTCAAATAAAATTAAACCGTTTGACGAGAATACTTACAGTACTTTATCTCTCCGAAGGCGGACGGCTTATAATTTTGCTCTATTTCTGTATACTTTTCCGTTTTTGACTTCCTGCTAGAAACTTTAAATTCTCATTTTTAACAGATTGAGTGCAACTGCTGTACGATGTAATAGGATGAGGGAAAATTCTGCACGACCAATTGTAGTATTGAAAATTACGTAACAAACTATTTATGATGAATAACTAGGTTGGATGACATCTGATCAAAAAAGATGCGAGAGTAAAAAACAATTGCATTTTGATGAGCTATCGATCGCACCATGAATCGAGAAGATTCGATTGGAATTGGCGAAAAAAATTTGTGACGTCACAAACACTTATTATTTTGCCTTGAGTTTGTTTTTGAATGTTTATGTGTTTTTGAACTTCCGGAATGGCATAATCGTAACTATCACGTAGCACACTATTTTATAGCGTCGTTAGTTTCATTGCAAAAAAATTAGCCCTGCGCCAAGCCTATCTCGAGCCACACAGATAGTATCTCCTAAGACGCTCTCATGGGCCATGGCATGCGTATTATGGGTAAAATCGAAAGTCCTGGCAGGAATGTCCGGAAGTGCTCAATTCTTACCGAGCCTGTTTCTTAAGTATTTCCGGATTACGAATATCCGGCTGATATTTAGTCCCTTATTAATCTCACAATAAACACCAACACTCCACCGATTACCAAAACAGTAGCTCAACTGTTTTGGTAATGGAGTGTTGGTGTTTATTGCGAGATTCAAAACTGCGCAACTGTCTTACGCCCGTTAGCGATGGCGGGAATTTTTAAAATATTCTGCGGAACGATAGGAATTTTCGACGAGGCGCGGGTCTGTCATTGAAGGAGAAGCTGAACTCGGCTTGTGTTACGCGAGACGGGGCTGACAAAACCGACGGCGTGGGTGACGCCAGAGGACTAGCACGTAACGGACGGTGTAGCCAAATTGCAAATGTGCAACTTGGCCACTCCGTCGGTTAGTTATCCCACAGAGGCTAAATCGCAATTTTATAAAACTCCCGCTCTTATACCTCACAATTTCCAGTAAAGACCCAACTTCGAAATAACGCCATTCTTTCACCATTCGCTTCACTTTGTTCCGGAGAAACCAAAATAGACCTATGTTGGCGGATAGGCGAAAGAAAACTCCACAAAATAATTCGCAAAATGGAAAGATAATGGAGGGTTCTCCACAAAATCAAGTACAAGTTGTGCAGCATCGATTAATTCTTCATCAAACCAACCCCGGTTAGATTATTTGATAGGCTGCTCCTTCGAAGATACAACATAAACGAGCAATTCCAAAAAATGCGAGAAAATAGGCCATGAAACCGATTGTTTTGATAGAATAGCCGCAGTTTCATAGGCGAGCGAACCCGAGACGCAACGCGGTACTTATATAGTTTCTCTCTCTTGAGTAACGGGCCGTGCGTTATGAAAAATACATACAATTGTGCATTGTATGGAATGTGAAAATTATAAGAAGGGTGAATAAATATACCGAGAGATAATCAACATTTGCCATATCTATGTACGTCAATGCAACGTAGAGTTGCGCGGATAGTGCATTTAATTAAATGCAACACAAAATATTTTTAAAAATAAAAGAAAGAGTAGAAAAAACAATTTTAAAAAACACTAGACACTGACCAGCGTAGTGCATAACCGTTCCAAACAAGGGTCTTTACAGGAAATGGTAAGAGCGGGAGTTAAAAAAATGATTGTTTTGCCACTCGTCGGTTACGTTAGGGACCCTCAAAGGCGCAATGAAACTAACTCTAAAATTCAAGTTTAAGCATTGTTGGCTGCTGACGGTCTAGAGAATGATTGTTTTCATAGTTAAATTCCCGCAATTCCTATAATCACTTAACAAATTGCGTTACAATTAGGCTCCTTTCCTGCGGTACGCGAAGCTCTTTTAGAGCGACCGCTACGCGCTGTACTCTGGGTCCACAAGACTTCGGTGAGTCAGATCACTCGTTTTTAGCTCATTTTTCATTTAGTATAATCACTAGATTTGTTTTTGATACAGAGCAGCCTTCTACACTGGTGTTTGAACCACGATCAGTAAGGGTAGGCGAGGAATTACTGAATGTCCGGTCTAGTTTTCGTTGCAGCGTGTCTAAGGTGAAACGTAGAACGCTATTTTTTACGATATGTTGAAGAGCATGCATTGTAGAAGATCGCTAGAACAAGAAAAAGAGGCACTGAAAGCACCTGATCGTTCTTATGCGCAAATTTCAAGTTTACTGTAAGAATGCCCAACCTTTGGAAGCTCATAGAAAAAATTGGCACTTGAATGCATTCTCAAACTGCCTATAGGACAATGCGGTAGGTTTAGGCGATCATAAAACCACAAAAATATAGGTCTTTTTTACCCTCGTCTAAATGCCTGTCAAAGACCTGGTTTGGCGGACCCTAGGCCACGTGCTGCTTGCCAGAGGTCTCCTGAAGAGACTCTCCTTAACTTCGTCCATGCCGTCTCGTATAACGCGCGCGCGGTCTTGAAGAGAGCGAAATTTCGTAACCTTTTGGATTAGCTCCCCTATGCGCTATCTAACGGTAATGATCGCTACCGTAATTCTCCACGAGCGCCACGTACTTTTTGGCCTCTTACAGACGGGAAGGCCGATTGTCCTCCGGGTCGCTACTCGTGAAACGGATTATTTTCTCCCAATACGATTCCGTGGTGATTAAACGCAACGGGCTCCACTGCCTCCCGAGGAGGTTTCAAACCCGTATCGGGCAAAGCGTGCGTTGGAGAGCCGTGTTTCGAATTACATTCAAAATAGTTCACGTCAAAACGCCATTGATACGTGGATACGAGTTATCCCTCCCCCCCGTTCGAGGTAAAAAAAATCTACGTGCCTGTCAGTTATGGTCTGTCCTCCAGTCGTGAAGGGCATCGGTTGGTGCAACGCCTTCTCGATAGTTTGCATCGCCCTCTGAAATAGTATTTAAGGTTTTGGTGCTCAATGTGATAATACTAATTGCTCTGAATGACACATTTATAAGGAAAAAAATCGAGGAAAATTCGAAAGAATAGAGAATGAGACTTTTCAATAAATTCCTCGCTTTCTTCTATCGATTGTGCCCCACATGACGTTAGTTCTCCCAGACCTCCCACTAATACAAATACTCTGCCAATACAGTCTCAACATCCCGCCGATTTATTTTTTTTTCATATTTAAAAGTAAAGTCATTAGGCAAACTTGTTGTAAATATGTAATTATGTTTAAAGGGGATTTTTTTCCAGAAAATATTGCAAGGTTATGTGGAAAATATCGATAAGAGGAAGCGACGGACATTGAAAACTAGAATTGATATAAAACGGTTTTAAAAACAAAAGCAGCAGGCATAATCGAAGTAAGAAACTGGACTCATGTTAAATACATATGCAAGAGAAGGGAAGTGGAAAACGGGTAGTAGAAAGAGAGAGAGAGGAGAAAATGGGAGGGGGTGGGGAATCGATCACACGCGCACATTGCGAGAAAACTTGGCCAACGCATACGGAATTTTCACTCTAAAAGGCCATGCGGCATCTAGAAGGGGTTTCTAACAAAAATTTTGCGAAGACTTTCTGCCGTTTATTTAGCGACTGCAGGAGCAAAATTCAAAGTAGTTATACAAATTGCCAATGTCAGCCTATCCCCATAATTCGACACTGTCCATTGCGAGCTAAACATAAATGTAAACAACACGAAAAAGCAACTTAACAACGACATCAAAGAATTGCGAAAACACAGCCGGCTGCAGCCCCATGAGAACGTGGCCTTAGGCAAACTCCTTCTCATGGGGCCGTGCGAAAATTCCCGGATTCTACCGTAATCCTGTACACATTGGAGTTGACTAGTTAAATTGTGTCAGACTTATTACTATTTTTTTTTCTTCGTTATTTGCAATATTTTTTGGGAATTGATTTTATATGTAGATGTAGCAGATGAGATGTCTCCTCCATACTCGTGCTCACTAAAATTAATGAGCTAATATTTATAATCACTCCTTCCGTTATTGATGACAGCTCCTATATAGGCCGCCTAATATCTTCTGACGTCCACCACCTGACCCAATTCTAATGTGAATTCACGTGAACATGGTGAGTTCTACGATCATCGGACCTTCGAAATTAAAGTTTTGCAAATTTTTTTTTCTTTTTTTCTTTTTTTTAACATACTTCCGTGCTTTATTATTTATTGAAATTTATGTTCATACTAGAATTTATTTAACCAAAACCGCGAAAGAGAAAAAAAGAGCCTCCAAAACAAAAAAGCGATGCGGCCATTGATCATCAGGGAATACCGCAAATGCAACATTATTCAGTAGATTCTCTCATTAATTAAAAATTGTTTGTGCTCGCAATGGATTCAGAGGCCGTATGCATGAACACGTTTGCCGGGCAAACGGGGTTTAAACGGGGTACAAACCGGTTTGTCGGGCTTTGTCGGCAAACGCTTTTGCCGGGCAAATGGTTTGTCGACCTATACCCCAGGCAAATCGGTTGACAAACGGTTTGTCGGAATTATTATCCATGTTTTGCCTAATATTTGTATGATATTTATTATCTATTTTTGTTTCAATTTTTCCCAAATATCTTCCTACATATCAAATATCTTCTTTCAAATTAGGGGCCACCGCGTAAAATTGAACATTGCTTCTAAAATTGCAAATTTTGTGCTTTCGTGGTAGGGGGATTCAGAATCACGATAGCGTTTCCAGATTTATCAAATATTTCCAATTCATCTAGTATCAGACAAGTTTCTAAGCCCCTCCCTTCGTGGTGTAGTCGCCTCACCGAATTCATGCCGCATCGTTGCGCCATGAGTTCGGTGGGGCGATGCATGTTCATCGTGTCAGATCTTTTTTACTCTGGTTTCTTTTTATAGCTCTTACAGTATCGATCAAAAGTATTCGCCCAAAAAGTCGAAGTGGTGTAACTTCCGAACCAAGATAGCAATCGGCATGAATTGTTGAGTGGAAGAAACTCATAGCCTAGGGCCTCATTTCTAATTATTTCATCGTAGGCCGATTTTCAGTTATTGCGTAGTGATGACATAAAATTACGATAGTATTTCAGAGGCGATTATTTGCTCGGAGGAAAATTTTTCGGGCATCGCGCTTATTTCAGTGAAAGTAGAAGTGGAGGGGCACTAAAGAAAAATTTATACCAGATGGTTCGGTTCTGTACCGTATCAGGACCATTCCTCAAAATGAGTGCCAGAAAAAACGGATTTTCGTTTCTAGACGTGCTAGAGACTTGTGCTTAGGCTCAAAATGATCGCAATCATAAAATAATACTATCCACAAAGTTTGGTAGCATATTATTTTATTTGCCCTCAGGACATGAAAATTTCACTTTTTCGGATCACCCATTTTGAAGGAGCTCTTTCGCTCTGAGAAGGTTATCTAAAAATCTGGTTTGTTGATTAAAACTTTGAGAATCTATTAGAGAATTACAGCTCTTATGTGTTTTTTTCTCGATTTAATTATATTTATTCCGATATTTATAGCAAGATTAAGGAAAAAACTAACGTTAAACCTGTAGCTAGAGCTGCAACTGT
Organism: Pristionchus fissidentatus; assembly: GCA_036245785.1. Classification (NCBI taxonomy): domain Eukaryota; kingdom Metazoa; phylum Nematoda; class Chromadorea; order Rhabditida; family Neodiplogasteridae; genus Pristionchus; species Pristionchus fissidentatus. Next base: position 22,931,077 of record BTSY01000005.1, on the reverse strand, counting down.
AAATACTGTGAAAAAAAATAAAAATCAATAAAATGTCCTAAAACGACATCTACCGTAATACGCTATCTCTGAACAAAACTTTGAAGCCAAAATAAAGAAGGTTCACTAACACGGATTTCCCCTTTCTTTCTCCCAAAGACACTTTCGACTTCAAACAATTAATAATTAAACTAATCTCGTTGGCGCATCCCCTGAAACGCCAGCTTTTTAATACCGGATTGATCGATCAGCTACAACCGCGGCTTAGCATGAACCGTTCTTACGCGCTGCGGCTGCGACGCGGGTTTGCAATTGAATTTAAAAAATCAGTTAATTCCACTTCTTTCACTGGGTTTTCCAGGGCCCCCGATTTACTGAAATCACATTATATTTGTACAAAATGACGAACAAAGCGAGTTATTGGAAGTCGGTCCATATCGGATATGACAGTTCAAACGGGTCAGATTCTATGTACGTTGAGAACTTCATGCAGATCTTTCACCCAATTAGAACATCCTTTTTGTTGCTATTTTATCTCTATAATTAGCAGACAGCCTCAAACTCGTTGAAAGATCGAAAGAAACAAGCAAATTGAGTATAATTAAGGAGAAAATCGCCTTATACTAGAACAGCCTTTGTAGAAATTGAGCGACATCGAAAACTGATTTATTTAATTATGTTCATAATCGCGTCAGGTCCCGCCTGGAATTCCCTTTCTTTTTTCAGTTCTCGATAGAGTTGTTTAACTCTGCATTTCACCCGTTTTCACGGCGACGTTTTTTTTTGCAATCTAATGTAGAGAGGGCGATCCTTGAGACAAGTCTGCGTTCTCACAAAACTACCTAAGTTGGCACACGGCGACCACAAAATGAAGAAAAGGGCGAGTGTTAAGAACACACTGTAGGATTTCACATTGATCAAAATATTGAGGGAAGTCGTGGTGGGAGCCCCGTTGCTGATCAAAAATAGGACCAGTGTGATCTGCGGTGGTACGTTACCAGCTTTTAGTTTACGCCGATTATTAACTGAAATAGGCTATTCTTTCCATGTTTTGTGGATCATTCCAGCGTTTTGGTACATTCTGCGTATTTTAAGCACAAAATTGAACCATTTTGTTCTGAATTCGTCTGGGAAGATGCGCCGGGGGCCGGAAGTACTGAAAATTCGGACACTCTATCTTGCTTTATAGGTTATTTTTCGGAAAATCTAAGCGATTTCATTAAATCTTGTGCGCCGGGAAAGCTGATAGCGTTGTTTTTTTTGATTTTGAAAATAGTGGTTTAAAACCGCGACGCAGCCGCAGCGCAGGTAAGCATCACAGCAAAATCGCCCTTGTGGTCGCCGTGTGTGGAAATGAAGAAGAAAAAGTATAAGAGAATCAATTAGTGATCAGCCTTGGCAAATTTCAAAAACACTTCTGATTACTGTAACCACCCGGGAGGATTGGATGTAGAAAAGTTGTTAAACCAACGATGTGCGCGGGGTTCTACACGTGCACGTGCACGGAAACTTGCGAGCATTTGTAGCAAAACTGAAGGCGATATGTAGGGAGTACCATCGCATGTACTCCCAACCCTACTCCGAAGACGATTGTGGGGTTACCGAAGGATTTTGCGAATGAATATCGGGGGAGTTCCTTGGAAACTCATTCTCAAACTCCGGTAACCCCCCCCCTCCCCCCTTTAAAATGTATATATTACTTCATTTAGCTGAGTATCAATGTCATCGTGGCCTAATGGATACGGTCGCTAGGTTCGGCTCAGACAGAGTTGTCGCTTGTCGACGTAAAAACCAGGCTCCCTTGGGAACTTTGTTTTTTTTTACATTTACCTATTTGATTAGAGGTATGCGATTATAGGTCGTTGGTTCGAATCTTATTGTGTGCATTTTCCTCTCTTTTCGATTTTTATTGTCTGGGGAGCTGCCGAGTGAGTTTGCGAATTTTTCCACAACAAACTTAGCAAAACATTTTCGGTAACTCCACCTCGTGTTCTCAGTGCTTTTTTGCCACCCCCCGGGAGAACCCTATTTTTTGTGTCATTCTATTCAGAAACACCAAGCGCATCGCTATATGGGTAGATTGGGAATATCCCTCCTAGCCGTTTTTTGCTATGAGCTTCCAAACTTAGGGTACTTTCAGTTTCTTCGAAGTTAAGGCGCCATAGTTCTTTGCAGACCCCCCGGGACAAGTATGATCTATTCGGATCCTGATTCTACATCATCTTGCGCATCTAAACAGCGGAAATGAGGAGTATCTGCTCCTGTCGGTTTTTTGCAATACTATTTCGAAGTTGCGCATTTCAACGAATTTCCGCTGTCTACGGCTGTATTACGCCTGGTTCTTTCAATGCCTCTTTTTCCTTGATATGGGAGGCATCTACAATGCTTGCTCTACAATATATCATAAAAATAGCGTTCTATGTTTCGTTTTCGACATGCTGCAATCAAAATGAGATCGGGCATTCAATAATTCCTCACTTGCACTTATTGATCGTGGTTCAGACTGAGTATATACGACAATTCGTGGCTGATACATTGTTGAAGGCTACCAGCTATCAAAAAAATCTAGTAATTATACTAAATGATAGGGGAGCTAAAAACGACTGATCTGACTCAACGAAGTCTAGTTAACCCAGCAAACAGCGTGTTGCGGTCGCGTTAGAAGGGTTTCGCGTACGTCACAAAAGGAGTCTAATTGTAACGCATTTTTTAAAGTGATTATAGAAATTGCGTGAATTTAACTATGAAAACAATGATTCTCTAGACCGTCAGCAGCCAACAATACTAAAACTGGAATTTTAGAGTTATTTTCATTGCGCCTTTGGGGGTCCCTATGTATAGAGCTATGAATTCCCGTTCCGAATTTTGACGAGCTGTCTCACGACTTTTACGTCGAGTTGGTCACGGCGTGTTGTCTATATTTCATTGGTAATATGGGGTTCTCGCAGGCACTTCGTGCAGAAATGCCTAAAATCATGTGCCAAAATGCATATTGCACTGTTTTCGATAAATTTTCTAAAAAAGTGTTTTTCCTCGCTATCGAGGACCTATTTGCCCTATGCTGCATTTATACAAACAAATCAGAGCTTTTTTAAACAAAAAAGCTCTGGAATCTCGGACTTGTTCGACTTTACTCGAGAACAGAGAGAGGTCACAACTCATGCACATGAGGCCGATTGCGTTAAAGTCGAACAAACAGCAAAAGGGATCGGTACAGCGAAAAAGATGAAGTCTTAAACACCTATTTCATATACTATTCGAGGTGCTTATCAACTTGGTATAATGACATGATATGCACAGCAAATTTAATGCATATGAAGCTGTTCGCGTAAGAATCGAGCAAGGGCCGGCACAGTAAAAATATGTCGATTCTCTGTAAATCTGTTATGTGAGGTTATCGAGGGTGCTGATTAAGATAGGCATAATCATTTTGAACCAAAGGCGCCCATTGGCGCCAGATAGCATTGCGACAAAATCGCATTTTCTCAAATATTTCGGTAACAGAAGCCGCTAAATTTTTGTTCTTGTAGTCACTTGTGCAGACTTTTATGGCGGTCACGCTAGTGTACTTCATTTTGCATGAACAAAAATTTAGCGGCTTCTGTTACCGAAATATTTGGGAAAATGCGATTTTGTCGCAATGCTATCTGGCGCCTTTGGTTCAAAATGATTATGCCTATCTTAATCAGCACTTTCGATAACCTCAAATACCAGATTTACAGAGAATCAACCTATTTTTGCTGTGCCGGCCCTTGCCGGATCCGCTCGTTTCTTACGCGAACAGCGTCATATATTTATGGAGCGTGTTCTGGCCGTATTTTCAGGATGCATTCTGGTTCTGGCGTGTAAGGAAAAAGAGCATGCTCTTACTTTTATAAAATTTTGCGTTCAACCTTTGTCAGTCTACCTTTTAAATTGAGGGTTATATGGTTGTCTGCAAACAAAGTTATGATTTTTTTACCGAGATAACTTGAGTAAAAAAACCCTTCAGCGGAGTAAGAAAACTATGACATAGTCAAATCTTCGGAGCTCCAGATTGACCTCCACATGAATTTGCATATCATCTCATTATACCGTATTGATGAGCACCTCGAACAGTATATAAAAACAGTGTTTCCTCAGACTCCAACATTTCCACTGTACTGGCACTTGTCTGATATTTACGCAATCGACCTCATATGACATGTTTTATATATGAGGTCGTTTGCCAAAGAATCGAGCGAAGCTCGGACAGAAGAAAAATCGAAGTCGAAGTAGAACATTGTCTTAGATACTCTCCAGGGTGCTGATTACGATGGTAAGTATGTCATGTTATGCAAATCGATCTCCGACCTGTTATTCAAATTACAAAGTTAAGCTGAATTCACGTGTTTTTATTATTCCAAAAGAAAGTGCCCTCAAACCATTTCGTGCAAATACCCTGCTAGGGTGAAATTGCATGAGGAATCTAATGGCATTTTCAGGAATGCAAATTTCCGTGCTTTTCACGTAGCACCTGTCTATTTCCCCATGTTAAACTCAAAAGGGAAGTCTGGGATTAACAATTGTTATGTGGGGAACTTACACATCGTATCGCCTCTTAAATTTGCACGCTATTGACTCCCGGCAAATCGAGTTATGAATTTTTAAATCAGCAGATCCTGGTGGAAATGCACCGATCTGACGAGAGGCATCAATTTGCTCTCATTTCTCATTTGCCTGCTCGCGCGGCGTCAGAGAGTGCGAAATGAGATGGTGATCGCATGCTAATTGCGCTTTCTCTTGTCAGATCGGTTTTTTCCCGTCAGGATCCGCTGAGCTAAAAATTCATAACTCGATTTGCCGGAGGTCAACAGCGTGCAAATTTAAGAGGCGATACGATGTGTGTGTTCCCCACACTTTGTTAATGTCAGACCTCCCTTTTGAGTTTAACATGGGTAAATAGACTGATGCTTTGTGGAAAAAAAACACGGAAATTTGTATTTCTGAAAATTCCATTATATTCCTCATGAAATTTCACCCTAGTTGAGTATTTGCACGACATGGTTTGAGGGATCTTTCTTTTGGAATAATAAAAACACGTGAATACAGCTTAATTTTATGATTTGAATAACAGGTCGGAGATCGATTTGCATAACATGACATACTTGCCATCGTAATCAGCACCATTGAGAGTATCTAAGACAATGTTCTACTTCGACTTCGATTTTTCTTCTGTCCGAGCTTCGCTCGATTCTTTGGCAAACGACCGCAGATCGATTTGTATAATATGGCATACTCGCCATCGTGATTTGCATCCTCGAATTTGTAGGAAACCGTGTTCAACTGAGATTTCGTATTTTCACCTGTCCGATCTCTGTTGTCGCATTGTTTTATTCTCTCGCAAACGGCCTCATATCAGTGCGTTCGCGTAAGGAGCGCAGATATTGCCAAAATTCCGTACAGCAAAAAGTGACTAGTTGTGTATTTCACATATTCTGATGGCCCTTGGTATGCTCTATCGAAATATGCTTCATTCATGACCTGATGTCTCTAATTTGCATAATTACAGCAGGTCAAAGTTGAGCTATATTCACGGTTTTCGAACTGTAGGTCGTCAGAGAGAAGAGATAGGGAAGTAGTTTTTTTCAGCAATATTGACCGCCTTGACGAGCTACATCTACTTGTACAATTTGTTTATGCAAATTTTCAATTCTAAAAAATCGTGAACATTTCAAAGTCGACTTTCTCGAAAACAAAGCAAAAGATGACTTTTTTTATATGTTGTAGCCGTGTCATTAGCTTGTCATTAGCTATCGAACAAGCACTACCAAACATAGGTGGGCACAGGGTACCTTGACTACCGTCTGCAGGGGGTACGACTACCGCCTGCAAGCAAAATCCGAAAAAAATCACATTTTTCACTGGTAAACACCTCAAAAAGGGGTCCTTTGGGGGTCATATGACAACCGCCTGCAGGGCCAAAATTGTGATCGGGCGGCCGCCTGCACAAAAGTTGGATCTTTCTTTCTTTTATTCGGTTATATATACATCAATTAAAATCGAATAATAATTTTAGAATGCTACCCCATGAAAATAATAAACACAGAAAGACCTTTACATTGTACAACAAAAAGATATTACCGTAATCCTCAATTGAGTAAATTGCAAAGCGTAATTTTGTGGCTTTGGGCGGCGTATTCATGCTTAATTTTTTAAATATAATTTAGGAAGTAGCACTCCAAACAACATATCAAAAAAGATCTTACGAATACGCCGCACAAATATGTTAAATATCACGAACAGTTGTTACCCCGTTGTAAAAGCCGAAACTTTGACAACTTTGTTCTCGGAATCGACTCCTCTAATCGATTTTCTGCTTTGATTTCATCAATCTACGCTCTCTATTCTAGTTGCTCTAACGAAAATACGTTATACCTCCAAGTTCTAAAATTCACGAATTTTTCAAAACTTTGTTCTTGTTTGCCTGGAAGTATTCGTCTTCCTCTTTAGTTGTTACGTATTATTTTCCTTGCTCCCAATCCACAATAACTTATTAAATTCAAAAATAGACAGCCGAACGTGCCCAAAACAGTCACTGAATATACAGACACAGGTATACGGTAGATTGGGGGCTAAAGCGTCGCAGGTAGTAGCGCGAAATGCGCACTCAAATAATCAAAGCTCCGTCCCTATACCCGTAGCAAGCAGTTAGCTTGGCTAGTTTATATTCATAATCGCGTCAGGTCCCGCCTGGAATCCCCTTTTCTTTTTCAGTTCCCGATTGAGTTTTTCAACTCTGCATTTCTCCCGTTTTGTCTCTGCTGTGAATATTAATGAAAAAAGGAATAAATAAATGACTAGCTCTACTCTTTCCCTTTTTAGCGCTCTCTGCGCGAGAAAGAGACATTTACAACCCCCCTCCACGCTCTGCGCTAGAAAGGGCCAAAAACAGCGCTGAGCGATTCTCGCTGCTCTAATACCCATCCTCCAAAACGTGTTTGGTAGTGCTTGTTCGACAGCTAATGACCATGGCTACAACATATCAAAAAATATTCATCTTTTGCTTTATTTTCGAGAATGTCGACTTTGAAATTTTCACGATTTTTTAGAATTGAAAATTTGCATAAACAAATTGTACAAGTAGATGTAGCTTGTCAAGGCGGTCAATATTGCTAAAAAAAACTAATTCCCTATCTCTTCTCTCTGACGACCTACAGTTCGAAAACCGTGAATATAGCTCAACTTTGACCTGCTGTAATTATGCAAATTAGAGACATCAGGTCATGAATGAAGCATATTTCGATAGAGCATACCAAGGGCTATCAGAATATGTGAAATACACAACTAGTCACTTTTTGCTGTACGGAATTTTGGCAATATCTGCGCTCCTTACGCGAACGCACTGATATGAGGCCGTTTGCGAGAGAATAAAACAATGCGACAACAGAGATCGGACAGGTGAAAATACGAAATCATGAAGAATCAGGTCATGAATGAAGCATATTTCGATAGAGCTATCAGATATAGAGCCAAGGGCTATCAGAATATGTGAAATACACAACTAGTCACTTTTTGCTGTACGGAGGGATTGAAATCCTTACGCGAACGCACTGATATTTGTTTGCAGATCGACATGGGCAGAGTGAAGCTCGATAATCGGATAAGGACGTTAATCGAAGTAGGAGTTCAATGTGGACACCGTTCGATGTTCGCCCTCGTGGGAGACAAAGCCAGAGACCAGGTGATCATTGCGAACTTGGTCGATCTCTGTCTGTAATGGCTACCAATTGCATGTTCTCGAGGCGGACAGAAACCTCATCCGTGGAAAAAAGCGAGACGCGAAAATATCACGCATGTTACCTATGGATCGAGATAAATTAAGGGTGTTGATGTATCTAATTCATCCATCACTCTCGCAGTGACGGAGGGGGTCGAGCTGTGGCGGGGGATAGGTGCTTCGACGGCCAGTGTTGTTTTGAGCCATTCTCGTTTCTGTCAGTCGTCGCTGGCAGCCACTTTCCATTCTGCTCTGATGGAGATGGGACAGAACCCTGGACCCCTCGGCTATCGAGGATGCAAATTAGGAATGGCGTCGTTAGAATTTCAGGAAACGCCCACTTCAGCGCGTTTTAAGCAATTTAGTTGAATCGCACCTAGGGACGAGCAGGCGAAATATCAAACTGGCTCTAAAATTACGTTTATTGTTTGGTTGTGGTTATCGGCGATGCTGAATCGTGATTTCTTAGTTAAAATTCACGCAATTTACAAAATCATGTAGAAAATTGTTTTTGCTAAGCCCCGCCCACTTTAAACCTGTGATTCACGCCCGCCTTGTCAACGCGTCGCTGTTTCTCAGTTCCGAGTGTCAATGTTAGTTTTTTTGAGTCTTTTTTTATTGCATGAAAAGTGTACGCTGCAATTTATTTTTTTTCCTTAAAAATATTACTGCGAGTGATGCAATACGTATTTCTGCTGTTTCGATGGGAAATTGATCATATATACCTGTTTTTCGTGATGATAAAAATTACTACTTTTGCGTTGTGCGACATTTTGTTCGTTTGAAACGTCCAGCATCCAATACTTGCAGGCATATTCGAAATAGGCGGTAGTATCTTCTCTCCACTCTACTCGCTGTGATCGTGTTTTATAGGCACTATGTAAGGTCTTGCTTTGAAGTCGAGTCGCCAGTTGGCTGAGCACATTGTGACCTACCGTAACCCTACCACCGTACTCCTAGACATTCTGCCAAACCTACCATAACCCAAAGTACAGTAACCTAAATTTTTAGACCTTTGAAACTGAGTCGATATTGCTGTATGAGACAGATCTCGGATAAAATGTATCTGTGGAACATTCTGAAGCCAATGAGCAGAAGTTAGTCCCTATACCGCCTGCAAACCGAAAACCCAGCTCATTCTTGGCTGTCCGTTCCTAGGTTAATTGCTATGGAAAAAGGGGGCCAGAAAGTGAAAAATATGATATTTTTTTAAGGAAAAGAAAATAATATCCCCAAAAGAATACTCAAAAGCGCATATTATTGCGATTTAACCTTTTTATCTTAATTTAAGCATCAGTGCATATTTATTAGCTGTCTGTCTTTTCGGAAACGTTCCAGTTTATTATAACTAATTGTAAAAAGCTTTAAAAAAAGTTTCCCCCCTGCATTTTCCATTAGATACTTTTGAGAAAAGATGAGTAAGGAAATTACGAAAATGTAAAAAAAAATCGATTTTGGCCTGATCACTTTTTTTAAAATCGGTCTTTCGGAAAAGCAATCTGCTTGTGCTGTCACTATACACTCGGGCATGTTTCTTTCAATCATTATTTAAAAGGAGTTTGGAACCAAAAAATCATTATTTTACATTCTTTTAATTGTATTTTTATTCAGAAGAGCTAAAAATTCTAAGAACAGCTGCACAAACCACATATTTTTACGATTTTTTTGAAATTAATTATGAATTTTCAAAAAATCGTGTTTCAAAGGAGGTACTGTAGCTCCTGCATCCACAAAACTTGTGATGTTTAACGGCTGCAAATTTAAAAAAAAATAGCAAAGTGAAAACAAGTTTTTTCGCAATTGATTCGACTATAGAGAGTATCGGTGAGGATGAATGAGAAGAAAGAATCGCACAAATATTACGACATCATCTCTTTTGAGATTCTGCAGCCGCTAAACAGCGTAAGTCCGCGCATGCGAGAGCTACCGTATACCTAAACTTTGCCATCTTTGAAAATTCATAATTAATTTTTTTTAAATCGTAAAAAAATATGCGGTTTTCACAGTTGTTTTTAGAATTTTCTGATTTTTAAAATAAAAATAACTTATTTAGGGACCTGGCACTGCAAAATAAGTTATTTTTATTTTAAAGAAAATTATTTTCTGATTAGAATGCAAAAAATCGCATATTTTTACGATTTTTTTGAACGGAGTTATGATTTTTTAAAGGTACTCGCGTACCGGGCATTACTGTGTTTAGCGCGCTAAACACCGTAACGCCCGGTACATCAGCGCAAATTCCCAACTAAACTCATAACTCCTTTTTAAAAAATCGTAAAAATATGCGATTTTTTGCATTCAAATCAGAAAAGAATTTTCTCTCAAATAAAAATAGCTTATTTTGCAGTGCCAGGTCCCTTTAATGATTCGTTCTTTGAAGGTGGTGGTGCTGCACCAGATCCTCTCGAAGGCAACGGTATCGGCTCGTCCATCTGTGCTGTGGTGCTACAAGAAAGATCTGGGGTTCTCGAGCAATCGCAAGAAACGCATGAAGGGATTGAAGAAGAAATTGGATGTGGGGAAGATCAACGTCAGAGTGAGTAAATTACTCAATGTCTTATGATAAGTGTAAGAGACAAGGTAGCAAAAAAAATCTCTTCGATATATATATATATATATAGAGTAGCGGTCAAAAGTCTTCGGGCACTTTTTCTCTTTGTGATGGGGTCCTATGTGAAATCCATTGGAGATTACGATGCAACTATTGGAGCAATGCGAACTCAATGCATACTTTTTTGAATGGACATTATTCTTTCATGGATTTTTTTCCTGTTCGCCTAACTTTCAGGGTGTTGGGAAATGTCCAAGGTCTACATATAAATTTTTTTTCAAATCGCTGCGGTGCCGCTACTTGGCTGCAGCTATGCTGCAATTTTGAGGTCTGAAAAATCATATCTCGGCTTTTAGATATCCCACAGTCATGATCAAAGCATCAAAATAATCGCCATCATGACTGCCGATGATCCTGAGAATATGGTCGCGGTAGGCCATCATTTGCCCTTAGGACACGAAAAAAAATTTCGCATTATTATGGTTTGACGAAGGGGAAGTGCTCTAAAGATCTGGTTTGGGCGAGGATTCGGTTGAGAATCTATGGGAGAACAGCTGCAATAAGCGTTTCGATTGGATTTCTGCCCGCGGCGATCGATTTCCGGAAGGAAACTGGTTTGGCCACGCCCATTTTCTGCCCGTTGGCAACGATCAGACTTTTGAGCGTATCTCAGCTCCGTGTTAACGGAGAAGGGTGGCAGATCTATCAGAAATCTGCATTACGTGCTCTATAATCTCAAGCATAAGTTACATCATAACTATGCAATATTTCATCATCCTTATGCAATCTCTATTCTCGTCATGTAAAGAGCGACCTTAATTCGGGACATAATTATTTTTGAATCCCAAATTTGGAAGGTTAGGTATCCCTGTATATAGCACACATAGGAATCAGGGCTGTTCGGAAAAAGATATTTTCGGAAAATCGGAAATTTCCGGTTTCAACTTCGGAAAATTTTCGGAAAAATTTCTGAAACTACATTTTCCATTTTTTTTCGAAATAACAAGTTTTATCTTCAAACAATAAACTAAAAGAAGACGAGAGAAAAACGATAAATCATGGCAAGACCACTTAGATTTTTAATTTTTTTCATTATAATCTTGAAAGTAAGCACCTGCTCAAAGTTCTCATGGTCGAGGGAAGAATGTACGAAATTTATGAAATTGGAAAGCCAGTCAATCAATGATTATTTCGACTACACTATGCTCACTTCGACGAAAATTGATTATATCGTAATGGAAAATTTAAAAATATTAAGTTTTATTCAATATTGAAAGGTTTTTTTGACGATTAAAAAGTCATTAAAAATTCGAAAATTTTCCGAAATATTTTCGGAAAAACGGAAAATCCCAGCCCTGATAGGAATGTTTATCTAGGGGTACTGAACAACTTTGCTTTTGAGTCCGAATGATTATCTTCACTCTGAAGCGAGCTACAGGATTCAGAAAGTTCAACAACAAAGGGTCAGCCGCGCGATCTCGCACTCTCCCCATTTCGCACGCTCTCTCGCCAGTTCAATGCCCGGCGAGTGCAAAAATATTTTGAAATAGCAAAATACGACAAAGTCGACCTTCACTTGCAATATTCCTAGTATTTCCTATTTTGCAAAATATTTTTTTTGCACTCGCCTGGCATCGAACTGGCGAGGGAGTGTGCGAAATGGGGAGAGCGCTAGAGAAACGAGATCGCGCAGCTGACCTTTATTGTTGTACTTTCTGAAACCTGTAACTCGCTTCAACGTGAAGATAATCATTCGCACTTAAAAGCAAAGTTGTTCAGTACCACTAGACAAACGTTCCTCTGTGTATTACATACACGGATACCTTGAATTATTAATATGACGGTAATCTTCCAAAATTTATGTTTCAAAATTAATTATGTCCCGAAATAAGGCCCCGCTTTGCATGACCAGACTAGCGGGGCATAATAACATCCTTTTTTTTAAATTTCGAGTTAAATAGACAGATCTGAACCATTAAAAAAAGTTTTCTGACTTGAAATATCTCCCTTCACATTCGTGTTTCAGTTAGCTAAAGCATTTCTGGGGCAAATGAACAGCCAGAAAATGTTTCTAGCTTGTTTTTACACACTTGTTCTTTAAAATGAATATATATATATATATATAATTATTTCATTCCTATTTCATAAAACGTGCTTCATTAAAACTCTACTGCTATTGAAAGCGCATAATTAAATCACGAAATATTGATATGGCGTGTTAGCGTTTCGCCGACTTTTTGCACAGTAGTTTTGTTATTGACGGAACGGAAAATTTAGGCACAATAACTGAAATTTTTTATGCATATTTTAAATTTTTATCTACCTCTTTTGCGGGTCATGTCTCAGCCACATTCAAAGATGTTGGTACTTTTTAAAACAAATTAATTATTAATAATTTGTGGAGACATCCATGTTACATTTACTGAAGAAATATCGGAGTTTTTTTCATTCACGAAGAAACTTTTTTGAAAAATAAAAAAAAATTGTCCAAAATATTTTTCCTTCGTATTCGGCACCCATTGTTCTTCAGTAGTCACATATCAGTCTACACTATATATACATTATCTAGAGTATGTCAAGTTATCTCCATGTGAAAATATCGACATTGCGATTTTTCACCATGTTCGTGGTGTTTATGCTAACAAAAAAATTCGCTGAAAATGATCAAATCAACGTTTTATGTGATCTGTAGAAACCACAAATATAAATATTAAATTTGGAGTCGCACCTAAAAAAAATTTCTTCGCGAGTGATAAATGATGATATTTATTTAGTAAATATACAGTTCTGACTTTTTTTGAAAATTTTTTCTCCAAAAAAAAGCCGCGAGGCACAAATTCGAATACTTTTGTAAATAGGGCCCTAGGGTACTATCATGGTATGAGTATGATGGCCACTTAGAAAGTCCTGGCGCGAATGTCCGGAAGCGCTCGAGTCTTACCGAGTCGATTTCTTAATCGCGATCGTTCCAACTTTCCCGGTTTCCTTGTAAACCAAATAAGTTGCCAAATACGGAAATTCTACAATTTGCTTACCAGGAAGAAGATTCATTCGATGTCTTCATTTCTTCCACTCAAATTCGTTACTGTTACTATTCCGAGACGCAGAACATCCTCGGGAACACGTATGGTATGGTTATTCTCCAGGTAACTTTAACTTTTTTTCCAACTACCGAGCTGTCGATTGTGAGGACTTCGAGGCGCTCACTCCTAATACTCTTGCTCGAACCATCGAAACAGTGGAGGGAGGTGGATTGGTGGTATTCCTCATGCGATCAGTCAACTCCCTCAGGCAACTCTATACACTGAGCATGGTACGAGCACTTTTTATATATTTCTCATTGGTGGGCACAAATGCGATTCCACTGTTAATGCAGAGGCTAATTAAAAAAAAAGAAAATATCTTTATTTGAACTCCCGAAATTTAAATAATCGGCGGTGGTGTACAACATGAATATCGGGAGTTCAACTATATTAGATTTCAGGGTCAACTGACTGTTTGCACAGATTAAATAGTACCGCAAAATTACGGTCCAATATCTCCTACCTTGTGTTTTATAGTGCGAAAAAGTGGTCTACCATGTATTTTTTTGGCCCGAATTAGTTTTAAAAAAAAGTGTGCTACCACATGGTTTTCAATCGCATTTAGCGTCCTGCCATGTGCTTTAGAAATTGCTCGTGATAGGTATTTACTCTGTGACTGTTTGTAAAGACGGACGAATGAGATTTTGCGTACGGAATATCGCCTCCCTTCCGCCCATAGGTCAAATGGATTCTCACAACTTTCCCTTTTACATAGAACAGAACATGTAAATGTCGGTCTTCATGTGTTTGCCCTGTACTATTTTTAGATCAATTATAATATATGTAACTTATCAAAGCGAGTCGTTTTGCTAAAACAACAGTTTCTGTGAGCCTAAAAACGGGTTATGTGCTAATGATTTACTTACTTAGATACTTAGAAGATCCATCTTCATTGGTCATTGCCGTGTGGATCACAATTCCTCCATGCTTCTCTATCGCGAGCGCGTTGTCAGTAGGGCGAGTTCATTGTCAGTAGGGCTGTCGCTGCGAGGACGATCGCGTGATACGCCCTTGAATACTGTAGGGCATCTTCGCATATTCCACGATCGAATCCCTCCATCTCACTGGCGGCTTTCCTGGAGGTCGGCGGAGATCGGGAGGGGGGAACCATTCAGTGACTGTGGTTAACCATCTGCCGTCGTCCCGTCGAAGCACGTGTCCGGCCCATCGATGCTTCGCTCGTTTGATGTAGCGCATGGGATCTGTGAGAAGTGACTGCCGGCGGACGTCCGAGCTGTGGCGCTTCTTCTGGTGCATCGTGTACAGATTCGTGCCTATCAACGATCTCTCGAGTGCTCTGTGTGCGGTCTGCACGTAGGAGATGACGTAGTTCGAGAGAGGCCACGACTCGGCAGCATAGCACAGAGCGGGAAGGACGTGAGAGTCGAAGAGCGATGAGCGAAGCTTGGCGTCCTTCAGCATGGATGTGACTTCTCTGATGCTCCCGTAGGCAGCCCAGGCTGCTCTCTTCCTCCTTCTCAGCTCCGTCTCGATGGATCCGTCGCCGCGTAGTTCTCTTCCAAGATAGACGTAAGCAGCATTCTCCACGAGGGTCTCTCCGTGAAGAGCGATATCTGGTCCAGGGCACCATGCGTTCCTCATCAGCTGTGTCTTCTTCCTGTTGATAGTCAACCCAATCGAATCTCCTGCGTCCGCCAGTTCTGTCAGCATCCTCTCCAGCGATGCTGTGTCAGAGCCGAGCTGAACGATGTCGTCCGCAAATCGATGCCATCTTCGCATATTCCACGATCGAATCCCTCCTTCTCACTGGCGTCTTTCCTGGTGGTATGCGGAGATCGGGAGGGACCATTTAGTGACTGAAAATTAGGTTAACCATCTGCCGTCGTCCCGTCGAAGCACGTGTCCGGCCCATCGATGCTTCGCTCGTTTGATGTAGCGTATCGGATCTGTGAGAAGTGACTACCGGCGGACGTCCGAGCCGTAGGAGAAGACTGAATTCTAGAGAGGCCACGGCTTGGCTGCGTAGCACAGGGGGCGGGGAGGACGTGCGACTCGAAGAGCGATGAACGAAGTTTGGCGTCCTTCAGCATGGATGTGACTTCTCTGATGCTCCCGTAGGCAGCCCAGGCTGCTCTCTTCCTCCTTCTCAGCTCTGTCTCGATGGATCCGTCGCCGCGTAGTTCTCTTCCAAGATAGGCATAAGCGTCAGTCTCCACGAGTCTCTCCGTGAAAGTGATATCTAGACCTGGGCACCACCCCACAGCATCGAGTTAGTTGGCACCATGCCAAGATTGTCTTTTGTTGTCTGAATCTCTCGTTTCGCACACTCTTGATGATTCCCTCTTTATCTAACTTGCTTTCGCCGTTACTCGTTCGGATGCTGTGCACCAGTTCCTCATAAGTTGTGTTTTCTACCTGTTGATCGTCAGCCCGATCGCATCTCCTGCTTGCCAGTTCAGTCAGCATCCTCTCCAGCGATGCTGTGTCGGAGCCGAGCAGAACGATGTCGTCCGCAAATCGGAGTGCGGGAGGCGCTTCCCATTGACGCAGATTCCTTCCGTCACCCAGGCAAGGTCTCTCATACAATCCGCCAATGCCGCGGTGAACAGCTTGGGTGAGATTGTGTCTCCCTTTTCCAGAAATCTTGAAAGAGTGATATTTTTCGAAAGAAAAAAATCGGCAAAAATGCCCCGTCATCAGCAGGGATCGAACGAACAAAAAAATGCCCCGCCATCAGCAGGGATCGAACGAACAAGGAGTGAAGTTGTAAACTCTTACCTCAGCGTCTATCAGGATGCAGCGTGCGCAGCGTATGATTAAAAATGCGCTTAATTGCGCGGCTCTCCCCTCATGATAAGATAATATTATGGTTTCTTTATCTTAGAATGAAGAATGAAGCGATATTCAAGAAAGGATATGTCTCCCAGTTTACTTTCCATTAAAAAAAAAGTTTTCGTGATAGAGTTTTCTGAAACTGACAACGCCATTAGAACGAGCAACAAATTCTGAGCATATGTTACTAATTTCGGGCCTCTCCGGGGTACTCTGAGACGAATTCGAGTCGGAAAAAGCTGTTTTCGAGAAAAAACCGCGCAGCGCGATCGATATCGCGCTGCGCGGTTTTTTCTCGAAAACAGCTTTTTTTGCGTACAGAGGCGTCCGATTGCAAAGTCGATGACATTAGCCTCAAAAGTTACCGTTAAGACAAAGTTTTGAGCGATTTCGATTTTTGACCTGTTCCAGACCGCCGTCGAACCTTGTTGATCCTATCGTAAACAGCGCCATATTTGGTTTTTTTTCTTCTCTCATTACCTAATAATTGGAGGCTAGCTATCACATTTGGAGTGAGGGAAAGGTCACGTGAGAGAGATCCAAATACTTACCCGAGTAAGTATTTATCACATCAGGCGGTAACTGGTGAGGAAACACACATCTGGTGAGGATGGGGCGATATTCTTCGTTCGTTGCATCCACCATTGGGGGCCAATTGCTCTTCGTAGCTCATCTCTCCATCGTGATGAGGGGCGTCCTTGGGGTCGTTGACGGTTGTATGGCGTCCATAAGGTAATTGCTCTGCTCCAATTGTCGGTATCCTTATTTCTAAACTTGAGTGTCCAACTAGCAGGGATGTGTTGAGGTTAAATACACTACGCTCTATGCATAGTTCTGCAGGTTCGGTCCAGGGGGACCTCGGTAGCTTGCTTCAGGTACGGTCCAGGGGGACTTCGGTAGCTTGCTTCAGGTACGGTCCAGGGGGACCTCGGTAGCTTGCTTCAG
Organism: Pristionchus fissidentatus; assembly: GCA_036245785.1. Lineage (NCBI taxonomy): Eukaryota > Metazoa > Nematoda > Chromadorea > Rhabditida > Neodiplogasteridae > Pristionchus > Pristionchus fissidentatus. Next base: position 22,913,988 of record BTSY01000005.1, on the reverse strand, counting down.
GTACGGTCCAGGGGGACCTCGGTAGCTTGCTTCAGGTACGGTCCAGGGGGACCTCGGTAGCTTGCTTCAGGTACGGTCCAGGGGGACCTCGGTAGCCGGCTCCAAGTACGGTCCAGGGAGAGCTTAGGATGGTGGGGAATCTTAATCGCTAGAAAGAGCACTGGCTTATTCCGTTGCAAAAGGCTCGTGAGGATGAGAGCGATCGAAAAAAGTTGCCACTACGCCACTTCGTGGCTCCGTGGCAACTTTTTTCGATCGCTCTCAGCCTGACGAGCCTTTCTCAACGGAAACGCAGGATACCGTATGTTGATTTCCTTGGCCTGTTCGAACACGTTTCTGACATCGCAAAACACTTTTCCCGCGGTTCTCCACGCTCCCCGGTTCATTTGGGAACTTTTTGAGATTTTCAATTTTCCACGTTAAAACATGTTAGGACAAGTCCAGACACGTTTCTGACATCGCAAAACACTTTTCCTGTGATCCCCTACGCTCTGCGCATCAATTGGACACTTTTCGAAATTTTCGGTTTTTCGCGTTAAAACGTGTTAGAACACGTTCAGACACGTTTCTGACATCACAAAACACTTTTCCTGTGATCCCCTACGCTCTGCGCATCAATTGGACACTTTTCGAAATTTTTGATTTTTCACGTTAAAACTCGGCAAAACAGGTGGAAACGTGTTTCACGTTGTTCAAAAACATGTTAGGACCACTTCTGGCACTTGCGAAAAATGCGGCAAAAGATTTGCCCGCGGCGGGGGTCGAACCTGGGGGTCTCGGATTCAAAGTCTGATGCGTTATCCACTTGGCTATGAAATTAGCGGATTTTTATATTAAAATTTTGAAAGGTTTTCTGAGCAGTTATCATATGCAAAAGGTTCTGGGAAGATTGCGCGAATTTGAAGCGATTTATGGCGAAAATGAAAAAAATGTCTGTCACGCTGCAACAAAAAAAACATACAGACAGACAAACAGACAGACACAATCATTTCCTATAAGTGGAGGAATTTGCTTACCCGACAACCCTAACTAATACAATGTGTTGAATTGAAGAGATACAAGAGTACAGCGCCCCTGTATAGTCCTTCCATTGTTTACCGATGAAGGAATGATGATCCGGCGTGCGTCGGTATTTCTAATATCGAATCTTATTCGACGCGGTGTTTCTCTGGATTGTTTAATCTGATCATCATATTAAAAAAATCTAATCCCCAATGGACAGAGGACTTACGGAACTATACGATGTGTAGTATGGCATGTACCAATTAACGCTCAATTTCGTAAACGAGACTGAACAAATTTCTACCTTTTTTGTTGTTGTAAATGACAGTGAAGTTGATTCATTCTTCTCCTCGCCAACGAGAACAAGAATGAATTTAAACTCGTTCTCCGTAACAACACTGGGGGGGATTACACAAGGACTCAATATGGTAGTAGAAGGTTCATACTTGGTGGTTAGAGTCCGTAAGGGTGGGATACACTTCAGCCAAAAAATTTACCCCAATTATCGATTTTGAGCTACCAAAATCGAAATTTTCAAAGTGACATTAAACACCCATGTTACATACCGTTTGATAGACCTTGAAAAGTTATGTAAGAATCTATGTTTTCGTTAAAATTGGTCAACTGGTGTTCGAGAAAAAGCGAAAAAATCGATATTTTTGCAAATTGAAAATATTTTTAAAAATGTTCCCATCATTTCCGGGCCTTGAAAATTTAGCGCAAAGCGTAAAAATGGATGGCGCTTCCGTTAAAAAATAGTGAGGATTTGTTTGTACAACCCACCTATAGTGTTTTTGCTGAAATACTGCCACCCGAAAGTTGGGAAACCGACTTGGGTTCGATTCCGCTTGCCCACATAAAAATTTTGCCAACTTTTTTCTTCGAGCAAACATTTTTTCTTGCATGTACATTCACTTTTATTGAATTTTAGTGTAAATGAAATATTTTATTGATAATATTTCATAACTATGACATACAGCAAAAGTACAGACTTCTCTCAGTTTTCGTAGTGCTAGTGCACATAAGAGTGAATACATCATTTCCTCACCTTGCTCTCGGAATCATTGTCATCGATATAGGTTTGTTTACTACAGTAGCCAAATCGATTTCTCCACGTCTTCGATAATACGAGGAAATCGTTATTAGAATTGAAGAGCGGAAGGTGAGGAAATTAAGTATTCACTGTTATGTCCCCTAGCACTACGAAAACTGAGAGAACACTGTACTTTTGCTGTAAAAAGTTAGTCATAGTTATGAAATATTATCAAATGTTCAATATAAAAAAAATTCAATAAAAGTGTTTGCTCGAACTTCTTCGAGCCTCGAAGAAAAAAATTAGCAAAAATTTTATGTGGGCAGGCGGAATCGAGCCCACGTCGGTTTTCCCAATTTTCGGATGGTAGTATTAAAACACTATGGGTGGATTGCACAAACAAATCCACACTATTTTTAACAGAAGCGCCATACATATGAGGCCGTTCGCCTGTTCATGTACACAGATCGGACCGGCGTGACGAGATTCCAAATCTATTTTATCAGCGAATTTCAACAAGAGAATTCCAAATGAGCTAACATATAGTGAATTAAGATTGTAAGTAAACGAGGGGACCTCCCCCTCTATTTCCCGAGTTACGTGACCCCCTCTCTCTGCGCTCTCTCGCCTTCCCTGCTCGCCTCTTCCTCTTGGGAAGGCGAGATAGTGTGGGATAGTGAGACAGCGCAGAGGGAAGGGGTCAGGGAAATCGGGGGACAAAGGGGGAGATGCCCTGTTTTACTTACAATCTTATTTCACTATATGTTAGCTCATTTGGAATTCTCTTGTCGAAATTCGCTGATGAAAATAGTTTTGGAATCCTCTCGTCACGCCGGTCCGATCTGTGTACATGACTGCTCTACGAAAAGTTGCATTTTTAAAATTTATTTTTTAAATGAAACAAAATGAACTAGACAGGCGTTATCTCCATTAAATTCTACACCGGGCATAAAAATCACAAAAATTAGCTTTATTTGGAACCGAGAAATTCGACAAACCGTGATTTCGGCGCGGCGCCAACGGGCGCCTCACGAGAAAAAATGAGTGCCTATCGTCATCAGCACTCTCGATAACCCCTAAGTACAGAGTTTCAGAAAATTGACTTTTTTCACTGTGCCGACCCAGTTGGATCTGCTCGATTCTTAGGCGAACGGCCTCATATGCATTGCGCCAAATTTTCAGGATTCGAAAATGATGGGAACATAGGGAAATTTTTTTTTGAAATATGTTCAATTTGCAAAAATATCGAATTTTTCGTTTTTTCTCGAATACCAGTTGACCAATTTTAACGAAAACATAGATTCTTACATAAATTCCTTCTACTACCATTTTGAGTCCTTGTGCCATCCCTCCGTCACGGGCACTGCGCTGTTATGGAGAACGCGTTTTAACTTCACTGGATAGCTCACAATGAGTTCATGGTTATGAACCGCAACCACTATCCCATAGTATGCTCGGATTACACTTTCGGAAGCGGAGTGTATCAAAAATATACTTGAGAAGAACAAGCCGCAGCTTGACATGGCTGCATCACCGTATACCATAGAGTTGAATGAGGCTGGAACGAGAACCGCAATATGATGAAGTTTATGTAATTCGTATTTTAAAATCTTAATAACTTTTTCTTCGTTGGTTCTGGAGTTTTTGCGACCCGGCGTAATTGCTCTCCACACCAACAGGCGCTGATATTGGTATTACATGCATATATTATTGCGATATTCGTGAATCGCAAGACTTTCAAAATACTTTCAAAATGCGCTCTATTTGGCCCGATATTGAAAGAGTTTTGAAAATGTTCTGTTTACCTTCTACCTTAATATTTGTTGACAATTATTTTTGTGATCGATACAGAATCGCGAGATTAGAAAAACCTGTTGCTCGCATTTTAACTTATGTTTAGTGTCACTGACGCTCTCTCCCTCTCCTTCCCCTTCTCTCTCTCCCCTCTCTCTCTTGAGCGCTCCCTAGCCGCGCCCTCCTGTTCCCCCATCTTGCACAGGCGGTAAGGCGTCGGTGCTCCACCCGACGAGTACTGTTTCAACTCCCACGCTCGTTTTCCATCTTTTGTCGCCTTTCTGGGGCATGAGACATGAGCGTTCTCTTGCTTTTCGGAATGTGGGACTAGCGGGGCACATCGCTTGGTGAGTGAGAGGAACTATAATGACTAGACTTAACGGTCTCTTTTGGGTTTTTCTTAAATATTTTAACCGTAAGAATGGGTTTCGACGTTTCGGGCGGGTCGCAAGGCTGGCCGGGCGTGTTGCACCAGAAAAAAACGTCGAAATTTCCAGCCCATCACTGTTCCCGTATCCATCCTTTCTCATTCCTGCTGCTTTGAATGAAATGTAATTCGAGGTTGTTTAAGGACGTTCATAATCGTTATCGTACTCACGCGGAACAGGAGATAGTTCCAAGATTCAATGAAAGATTCATACTCTCGCTCGCAAATTGCAAGGTAAATTTCCTTACAATTAGACGAATATCAAAGTATGCATGTGTGTTCGTTTGTCGCTCTTTCTTCCTCTCAGACTTGTGCTGTTCTCGATGGCCAGCTGAACATCCTACCTATTTCTTCCCATATTGCGAAGCTAGACAAGGAGCTGATCACATCTCTCGTTAGTTCCCTAATATTGATACATATTACAGGGTGGCTAGGAAGTACGGCCCCGTTATTGGAATTTTCAAAACTATCCGCCAAAACACGTTCTGACAAAAACAGTCGTTAGTTGGATAGGTTCCCATGGTCATGGCCCTCCCACATGTGTCCCACCAGGATGCGTTAAACGAAAATTGATGGTGTGACTCTCGGAGAGGACGTCACTTCCATCAGAAAAAGAAATGCATATTTACCACCGGACACTTCGCCGTACTGGCTCACTACTACAAGAAGAAGACACTACTACAAGAAGATTGGTTATGCCAAGGACTATCCCAGATTTGGTAAACTCCGAGCTGTTGTCATCCACAAGAACAGAAACGTAGATAGATTGATGAAAAACGTAACCCACAGCATAGGCCGAATGGGTTTCGCTCAGGCATTTCGTGCAGAAATGCCTAAAATCGCGCGCCGAAGTACATATTGCCCATTTTTCGATAAATTTGTCAAAAAAGAGGTAAATGCATGAAACATTCAAAATTTTCGTTTGTCGGCATGATCTGGACGCAAGCAGAAGTGCCTATTACCCACAGCGATCTACGAGAAAAATTGATTGCTAGCTTGGAATCTCAATAGGATCGATGGATGCTATGGTGCATTCAGAGATTAAATACCACTGTAAAACTATCATGGGCAACTCTAACCATAGGGTTTAGGATGGAAATTTGGGGAAATATTTCTTTCTTCGCAACCAAGCTTCCATACATTTAAAAATGAATCGATATCCTTTTTTATACTATTCTGTAAACAATTTACGCGAGTTTCGCAATATTTGAACTGCCCGTTCTATGGTAGGTGGAATCTGCAAATGAAGTAAATCGGCCGCCCCACCATAGGAAATTCAGCCGATTTCATCAGGGATCAGTGGTCGAACCCATGGTGTGAAAACATCGAAATCAACTGTAACATTTTTACAGTCTAACCCCACCATAGATTCGCCATTCATCCTTAATGAAATAGACTGAAAAAAAATTTGGGAAGAGTAGTGCAAGTGTCGAGTCTTTTTTGAACGGAAGGTCAAGTTATGTAAACTACTTTTCGAAAAGGAACAGCGATAAAGTTGCGCCACTTTTGGTTAGTTTCACGCACTCACTTCATAGGTGATAACAATTTCAAATGTGAAATATCTTCTCAGATTATGGGTTCAATATCACTTACCGATGTCTAATTAATTTAATTTAATATTGTAGGCTCCATTATGACACTCCTTATAGCGAATCCTATGGTGGGGTGGTCGATTTACCCCCCATTTGCAAAGTTCACGTACCATAGAGCGGACAGTTCAAACAATTCGAAACTCGTTTGAAATTTTACAGGGGATAGTCGATTAATTTGTAAGTGAATAGAAGTCGGGTTTCGAAAAAATTTTAAAGACTGTTTCAAGTTGTAAAAAAGGACCCAACCATGGGGGTTTTAATCCCATTTTTCACTCCCGTCGCAGTGGGTCATATGTTGTCGCAGTGGGAAATGGGATTTGGGAGGTATTTAGTGTAGAAATGCCTAAAATCGCGTGCCGAAGTGCATATTGCCCACTTCTCGATAAATTTGTCAAAAATTGTCAGAAACGCATGAAACAATCAAAGTTGTCTTTTGCCGATATGGTCTGGACGCCATGCAGATGTGCATACCTTCGCTAGCGATAACCTATTTGACCTATGGTGCCGGGGTCCGTAATCGCTGTTTTTTTTCTTTTTTTTTGCAAAGCCTGTAGTGAGGAACGGTTAGGAGTATGTAACCAAGGTGATTGTAGAGAACACCCTTCTTCTATGATGCTATTTTGATTTCAAAAACAAACATGAACGCTTCTGCAAGAATCAGCATTCAAAAATCGCCCAAGACCAGTTTTCCAGCCAATTATGCGAGCATTGGTCAAAAAGTGGGTGGATTTTGACATAACCTGCCCGACCCCTAAAACGAAACCTTTACCCCCTAAAAGACCCCTAAAAACGAAACCTGCCCGTCAGGGTCTCCTAAAACACCCCCGAAATGTAGAAACCTGCCCGATAGATGATCAAAAAATCAAAACCTGCCCGACCAGTTTTCCTTGCTTCTTTACTTTTTGGCCTCTGTATGCGAGTTCAATCCAACTTCAAGATTTCACCCCCCCCCTCCCCCCCTCCAATCGTCAAACCTTGATTCATACGATTTCTCCGTGTGGTCAGTATTGTAGGAGGAGATATACTCTACCACCTCTCAGAATAAGAACTCTCTTAAGAATACCCTTGTAAAATATAGGAAAATATTGTCACAACATAACTGCGGCGCACCACCCACTGTGACGCTGGAAAAAAACGTTCACGTCATGAAGGCCGACAACGGTCAGACACAATGAACTACATAATGTTATGTCCATGTGGCCCCAGGTAAATACCATAATTAGTTTGAAGAGCCATCGTAAGATTTTAAAGCAATTATACACGTAAATCCATGAGCCCGTACTTTCTAGCCACACTGTACATTATACTAGATGAGTAAAAAATTTTTAACCATTTAGTTCGAGTAAAAGTTTTGTTAACTTTCCTTGTTTGAAGGAGAGTCCGATGGCGAAAGAATTGGGAGAGTTGAAGGAGGCAATGAGGGACACTAAACCCATTGGAGGTCTACTCAATCGATGCAAAACTTTATGCCAGGCTAAATGTCTACTGAGGTTAGTGCAGTTAGTTACGGCAATTGACATACAGTATTGACCAAAAGTGTTCGCTCAAAACTTTGATCTTATGCCAGATGAGATATCGACATGAAATTTTTACACGATATAGTGTATCCATCCCTGCTTCGATTTCGAATAGCAGGGCATGATGATATTTTATGGTATTACATAAGGATAAGGGTAACTGTTGTCGTGGTCTTTCAAAGTCGATTATTTGGTCGGAGGAAATTTTTCATGGCACCCTAAATTCAGAGGTGCAAGAGGACACCCAGAGGTCCCCGAGAAAAATTGTAGCATAATTCCCCTCTGCAGCAAAGAGCCTGCAGCAGGCTGCAAAATTGGCTAACGCAAATGCGGAACTCGGCTTGTAGACAAGCTAGGAACCTGTTCAAGGGCACAAAATGATCCCTTTGGAGAGTCCAAACATCCCTGAGAGTTTGGTATCGATTGCTCATCAATTGCTTTCAGGGCACAAAAAAGTCACTTTTTCAGATACCCTAACTTTGACGATGTACATCTCCAATGGCGAATTAGCTAAAAATACGATTCCTGGGCAGGAACGACCCAAAACTATCCAGGAATAGATGCCCAACGTTTTGTAGCAGCAGCATTTTTTCCAGCATGCTGCGATCGGATTCCTGGCGCGCCCATGTTTCGGAAGCGTTTGAGAATAGAGAGAGGGAGGGGGCGGGGCGAGCTTATGCAAAGAGAGAGGGCAATTTGGACTCTCCAAAGGGATCATTTTGTGCCCTTGAACAGGTTCCTAGCTTGTCTGCAAGCCGAGTTCCGCATTTGCGACGGCCAATTTTGCAGCCTGCTGCAGGCTCTTTGTTGCATAGGGGAATTATGCTACAATTTTTATCGGGACCTCTGGGTGTCCTCTTGCACCTCTGAAATCAGGGTGCCATTAAAAAATTCCTCCGACCAAATAATCGACTTTGAAAAACTACGACAACAGTTACCATAAAATATCATCATGCCCTGCTATTCGAAATCGAAGCAGGGATGGATGCCCTATATCGTGCCAAAATTTCATGTCGATATCTCATCTGGCACAAGAATGGCATGAGATCAAAGTTTTGAGCGAACACATTTGGTCGATACTGTACGATAGAAATTGTCATAATTGGAAGTGGTTTTCAGACTGCTGGACTGTGTGACAGAGAAGTCAATGTCATCAACGTGTTCGATATCAGCTGGTCGTGGCCGGGGAAAATCGGCCGCTCTTGGACTCGCACTCGCGGGAGCTATTGCATTCGGATACACTAATATATTCGTCACATCGCCATCACCTGAGAATCTAAAGACTCTTTTCGAGTTCGTACTCAAAGGATTTGACTCTCTCGATTACACGGTAATTCCCTTCGCATGCAATTGTCTTTTTTTTCAACAACAGATGCAAAGAGAATCATTCTCTCCCAGGAAATTAAGTTCAAAACATTGTATGAAGGCACGAATATCCCTGTTTAAAGGGGCCTGATACTACAAAATATGTTAATTTTAATTTAAAGTTTCCTGCCAGGGAAAACAATCGATATTGATTATCCCCGCCACCCAAACAATTCGACCCACTGAAACTTTTTTATATGTGCTTGAATTCCTGATTGTAAATACTTACTTACTTAGATACTTAGAAGATCTTCATCGGCCGTTGCCTTGTGAATCACAATTCCTCCATTCTTCTCTATCGCGAGCGCGCGTATGTCCAATGTCTGTAGGCAATGTCATAGTCCAATGTCTGTAGGGCCGTCGCTGCGTGGACGATCGCGTGATACGTCCTTGAATACTGTAGGGCATCCTCGCATACTCCACGATCGAATCCCTCCATCTAACAGGCGGCTTTCCTGGAGGTCGGCGGAGATCGGGAGGGGGGAACCATTCAGTGACTGTGGTTAACCATCTGCCGTCGTCCCGTCGAAGCACGTGTCCGGCCCATCGATGCTTCGCTCGTTTGATGTAGCGCATGGGATCTGTGAGAAGTGACTGCCGGCGGACGTCCGAGCTGTGGCGCTTCTTCTGGTGCATCGTGTACAGATTCGTGCCTATCAACGATCTCTCGAGTGCTCTGTGTGCTGTCTGCACGTAGGAGATGACGTAGTTCGAGAGAGGCCACGACTCGGCAGCATAGCACAGAGCGGGAAGGACGTGAGAGTTGAAGAGCGATGAGCGAAGCTTGGCGTTCTTCAGCATGGATGTGACTTCTCTGATGCTCCCGTAGGCAGCCCAGGCTGCTCTCTTCCTCCTTCTCAGCTCCGTCTCGATGGATCCGTCGCCGCGTAGCTCTCTTCCAAGATAGACGTAAGCATCGGTCTCCACGAGGGTCTCTCCGTGAAAGTGATATCTGGTCCAGGGCACCACGCGTTCCTCATCAGCTGTGTCTTCTTCCTGTTGATAGTCAACCCAATCGAGTCTCCTGCGTCCGCCAGTTCTGTCAGCATCCTCTCCAGCGATGCTGTGTCAGAGCCGAGCAGAACTATGTCGTCCGCAAACCGGAGATGCGATAGGTGCTTCCCATTGATGCAGATTCCTTCCTTGTAAATTTGAAAAATATAAATGATAAAAATACTTCTCCGATTTAATAAAATTCCTCAAAAATGAAGTGCCCTGATCTCCATCGATTTTGACCCTGGCGCGCGAAATTCAAACGATATACGGTATACGCCCACTTTTAACAGATTCTTAATTATTATTATTTATTTGTTTTTGCTATTAATCTTCATTTTTCTTATTTTTTGCTCGCTTAACACTTTGTTATGTTACCTAACAAATGGTAAGCGAGCAAAAAAAAAACAAGAAAAAAGCATGTTAACAGCAAAAACAAATAAATAATGAAAATTAATTTTTTTTTTTAAATTGGGCGTCTGCCTACGACATTAGGGACCACCAAACCAGGGTTTTGACCGGCATTTAGACAAGGATGGTGTGTGCCTTTCCTACATTTATTTTTTGCGGCAATTCAAATAGTGAAAATCATGTTTTTCGCGAATAACTTTTTTCCCTCATATGAGACAACCCATATTTTTTGATTTCATGATCACCTAGAACACGCGCATCGCTCTATAGGTATTTCGAGAATGCCATTAAGTTCAATTTTTTGCTATGCGCTTCCAAAGATCGGATACTGTTGCTATTGAATCAATTATTTGCGTATAACTTTTTATCTATAAGGGTGTCCCAAAAGTTTTGCGACTGTTTTCTTTTTTTCAGTTATTTCTCACCGCTGCTTTTCTCGATGGGAGCTATGCATAGTTCTATGATGAGGACAAATTCTCATTATTTGTTTAAAATTGCAACTTGAACTGTACACCCTCGATTACGATTGCGCGATTACGCTTTTTGAACAAGACTCAGACCTCGAAAATCATGATTTCTCTGAATTTCCTATTAGGAGTGGTGTGAAAATTCCCATTTTCGCTGCAATCAAGTTCAAGGAAGGTTGTGCGTAATCGTGCCAAGTTGCAATAAATTTCGTCATCCTTACGCAATTTTAGCTTTCCCACGTAAATCTCAAAAAAATTTAGAAAATCGCTTCACAATCTATCTGTAAATTTTTCTAGTAATTAATAATGAAGTATAAACCATGTTATATTGAACAAATTCCCACAAGACTTCAGATAATTAAAAATGTGGAAAATATTGAACCTGCTGCGCCAAGAGTTTTGAAAAGAAAATTTGTATTTCTTTTGTATATTTACGGATTCCGCCGTTTTGTGTTTAAAATTATTACTGAACACACTCTCTACACTACAATAATATTAGGTATTTGTTCGCTTCCACATTCATCTAGATTTAACTTGGGGGTTTTAAAATTGGCATCATTGAACATTCGCTAATATTGCGTCATTACTATGACATCGTTACCCAAGATGAACATTTTCTTAAATAGGCCAAGGTTATGTTATATGACCATAGATGAATATTTGGATGTACGGTTTGTAGTTCGTATGAAATCTTTGAAAAACCAAAAGTCGCAAAACTTTTGGGACACCCTTATAGGATATGGGACAACCCTTATTTTTGTGATTTCGTGATCACCTACAGCTACCGCATTGCCCTATAGGTAGTTTGAGAATGCCGTCAAGTTCAACTTTTTGCTATTCGCTTCGAAATGTTGGGCATTCTTACAGTGAACTTGAATTTTTTGCGTGTAAGCTCGATCAAGTGCTTTCTGAGCCTTTTTTCTTGCTGTGACGATCATCTACAAAGTATGCTCTACAACATATCGTAAAAATAGCGTTCTGCGTCCCGCCTTGAACATGCTACAACGAAAACTAGACAGGACATTCAGTAATTCCTCGCTTACTCTTACTGATCGTGGTTCAAACTGAAATATAGAAATATCTGTGGCTGATGCAGTGTAGAAGGCTACTAGGTATCAAAAACAAATCTAGTGATTATACTAAATGAAAAATGAGCTAAAAACGACGGATCTGACTCAGCGAAGTCTAGTTGACCCAGCGTACAGCGCGTTGCGGTCGCGCTAAAAGAGCTTCGCGTGCGTCACAAAAGGAGTCTAATTGCAACGCAATTTGTTAAGTGATAATAGAAATTGCGTGAATTTAACTATGAAAACAATGATTCTCTAGACCGTCAGCAGCCAACAATGCTTAAACTAGAATTTTAGAGTTAGTTTCATTGCGCCTTTGAGGGTACCTACTACGACATACCGTATATCGTTTGAATTTCGCGCGTCAGGGTCAAAATCGATGGAGATCGGGGCGCTTCATTTTCGACTTTGGGAATTTTTTTAAATCGAATATTTATTTTTATCGTTTATAGTTTTCAAACTTGCAATCAGGAATGCGATCCAAGCTCATATAAAAAGTTTCAGGGGGGTCGAATTTTTTTGGGTGGTGGGGAACTTTAAATGTCGAAAATTAATTCTGATTGGCACGTTTTCAAATTTTCGCGCCATTTCAAGTATTCTATATGTGGATCGCACCACTCAGTTAGACCGTAACGCTTGCCTCATGCGTCGCGGGTATGTTTAGTACTCGAATCGGAAAAGCCTTGGAACCACCATTCTCATGAACCGAATTGAAAACTAGGACATGAAAACCATGTCATAATCTTAATCGGGTGTGCTGAATCACTGTCATATTTATGAAGATCGGCATTTATAGGGTTGGCTAACTAGTCTTGTTCGTTTTCAATATTTCGGAAAACGCTCTCGCGCTTTCTTTTCAATTGATGCAATGAATTATCTCTAGTATATTCCAATGTAGTAAGTCTTCCTCTTCTCATCGCCCTCTACCGCATGGCTACTAATTCATTATGGCGAGAATGATTTGTGGGCAAAGTGGGTCAGTTCGAGTTCGACTAGACTTTTTCAATTCATTAAAGTTCTATGTTGCGATTAAGTATGACCGGATACAACGTATGTATGAGTTGGGTGATGATGACTGAACATACTCACGTCAATGGGAGCAAGCCACCTCTTCGGGCCAGTCAATAGCGACGTTTCTATTTTTTTAAAATTGCGCACGAAATATCAAGCTAGATGGAATATTTGACATTGGAACTTTGCCCGGTTGAATTGAAGCCTCGCTCTTTGTTGGTTTTTACGTGCTCCCATCATAGTTATAATAGAGTCACTCATTTTGTACCATATTTTCTCATCTGTAAATTGGATGAAAATTCGCAAAGGACTCAAAAATCGAGACCGAAAATGAAACTTTGAAACTCCCACAAATTTTGAGGATGAGATATTGAATCAGTTTGGCTGACCATTCAATAGAGAAAGTGTACTAGTATGCCTGCTTACTAGGGTATTTATTCATTTAACACTACTTCGACAGGGCACGTAATCAAATGAAGTACCCAAAATAGGAATTTCGAAGAAATTCTGCGAGTTTCGGAATTTTTTGAATACTTTGTTTCTTAAGACAGATATCGCGAGAGATTGCATGAAAACAGACCACTTGGGGAAAAAACTTTTAAAAAGTATTTCTAAAATCGATCAAACTTTTATGTTGGTACCCTGGAGGTGAGAAATTTTCAATCCTGTTCCCAGGTCTGAAAACCGGCTTTTAGACATTCTCCGGCTCTGAATCCGGAATCGTCATAACTTCGTTGACTTTTTAGCTACAATGCTGTGGTTAGGCTTAAAAAGAGCGCAAAATTCGCGCGAACAATTTTTCTGTTATTGGCAACTTCCGATATTGTCTTCTGTACAAGTTGTGAATCAAAAAGTTGAAAAGTTATTATTTTTAAAATCAAAACATTTCAAAAATGAAATAGTAGGCACCCAGGCTATGTCAATTTTGAAAGAGCACATCAAACTGTATAAGAGAAAAAATAAAAATAAAACTTTAGGTAGGTTGAATTTCGGAAACTTGGTTTTTCCATATTTTAATTTTGTCTCAATGGCACCAACAAAAGGCCAATTATTGTTTGAATTAATTTTAAACTTGTTTTTATATCCTATTTAAGTATTATGTGTTCTCTATTTGCCACAAAAATGTAATTTTCAAATTTTTTTTTGGTGATTAATTAAAACAAACTATCTGACCGGATCGAAATGGGTCCGTACTAGAGAAAGTTAAAATGTGCAGAACAGTTGCCCTAAGGGTAATCCTGATGCGTATAATTCGAAAATCGACATAAAAATTTGTTTCGCTCGAGCCCGGCCGAGATATATTTCACCAATCATCCAAAAAAAACCAAATTCGCAAACCTCTATGACACGAATATTGGCAAATATCGGCTGAATTAACTTTTTATCTTGCTTTGTGGGTCATGGTCTAAAATTTCAAAAAAAATTTTTAAGAATTTTACATTCGTTGTATATCCAACGTAATATCAAATATGCTATGTATTATTATTCATGTAATGTTTTTTTTCAAGATTCACAAAATATTTATTACAAATAGAGAATGTAAAACGCTTTTAAAGAATACAACGCATGTTAAAAAGTTAATTCAGCCGATATTTTGCCAATATTCGTGTCATAGAGATTTGTCATAGAGACCTGTAAAAATCGATTTTGGTTTTTTTGGATGACTGGTGAAACATATCTCAGCCGGGCTTGAGCGGAGCAAATTTTTGTGTCGAATTAGAATTCTACGCATCAGGTTTAACCTTAGGGCAACTGTTCAGCACATCTTAACTTTCTCTAGTACGGACCCATTTCGATCCGGTCAGATAATTTCTGTTTTAATTAATCACCATTTTTTTTGAAAATCACATTTTTTGCGGCAAATAGGGAACACATAATGCTTAAATAGGATATAAAGCAAGTTTAAAATTAATTCAAACAATAGTTGGCCATTATTGGTGCCATTGAGACAACATAAAAATTTGGAAAAACCAAGGTTCCGAACTTCGACCCGATTTTTCAAGTACGGGTACCTACCTAAAGTTTTATTTTTATTTTTTCTCTTATACAGTTTGATGTGCTCTTTCAAAATTGACATAGCCTGGGTGCCTACTATTTCATTTTTGAAATGTTTTGATTTTAAAAATAATAACTTTTCAACTTTTTGATTCACAACTTGTACAGAAGACAATATCGGAAGTTGCCAATAACAGAAAAATTGTTCGCGCGAATTTTGCGCTCTTTTTAAGCCTAACCACAGCATTGTAGCTAAAAAAATTAATGAAGTTATGACGCTTCCGGCTTCAGAGCCGGAGAATGTTTAAAAGCCGGTTTTCAGACCTGGGACCTAGATTGAAAAATTTCTCACCTCCACGGTACTCCAACATAAAAGTTTGATCGATTTTTAAAATACTTTTTAAAAGTTTTTCCCGGCCTTATGCAATCTCTGGTGATATCCGTCTTAAACAGTGGAGGAAAAACAGGGGGACGGGGGATGACACTTCTAATTATCAAAGAGTACTCATCACTTTCGCGCACTTTTTCGCTCCAGGCCCCATTCTGGAGTTTTGGGATTTTGTTCAACCCAACTCGGAATTCGATCGAACGTAACAAGTTTGCATTAGCTTGTCTATGGTGAGGTGGATGCTCTGATTTTTTTTCCTTAACTTGATCCCTGTCTGATTCCAGGCTGTAAATCTACCGTATTCTGGCCTGGAATCCTCCCATTTCTTACCGGGATCCAGCCTCGAAACGCGTCCAGGCTAGATCCCTGTCGGATTCCATGCTGGAGATGCAGATTATATCGGGATACAGTCCGGAATAAAATACCATAGTGAACTCGCATTACTCGATCCCAATGACGAAGAAGACATCGACCGTGGATTTCAGGCTAGAATACGGTAGATTTACAGCCTGGAATCAGACAGGGATCAAGTTGAGGAAAAAAATCAGAGCATCCACCTCACTATAGGCAAGCTAATGCAAACTTGTTACGTTCGATCGAATTCCGAGTTGGGTTGAACAAAATCCCAAAACTCCAGAATGGGGCCTGGAGCGAAAAAGTGCGCGAAAGTGAAGAGTACTCTTTGTTGTATAAATTATTTCAATTTTGAAACCTTTCTGGAGATTTGACCGACTGGTGGGATGACGTATGGGGTAGTAGACGTACAACACGAGAAGGGTAAACATGTAGATCAGCGTCCTCATTAATTATTCTCCAATTTGTAAAGGTAGCGGACCCGGAAAGTTAACGTAAAAGAGTAAATCAAAAGTGAACAAACCGATTTCCACATCAAAATTGACTCTACAATCCAGAAAACAATTGGCGAAAAATGAGCAAAACGCTCGCTCGCTCCCTCCCGCCGCCTTTCACCACTAGACCACCGTTGCGGTTGGGAGCAGTGCACTCTTTCGAACTTATGAGGCGTGAAATCTGCTAACTCGCTTCCCAGGCGGATTCCGCAGCTTTTGAGAACGGTTTTGAGATAGTCTTTAGACATGTATACTACCATGGTAAAATCAAAAAGATCGGGAAATGTGAGTTCAGGTCACTCCCATGTCAGATAAGTGCTGCCCATCTATGTACTGCATGATTATATCTCGATTGCTTCACATTGGGCCTCTCCGCATGAGATCGTCCGGACACTACTTTTTCCGCCCATATCTTATTTGAAGAACCATTATTTCCAATGTTGAACTAGGAGCAGCATTTCCTCGCCATAATTCGAAAGAGGATACATAATACATTAACTCCTTCAAAGTTGAGGTCTTGAGAAAAATTCTAGACGATAAAAATCGAGCAATGTTTCGCTCATTTTCAGAAAATTTCAGGAATAATAATAATTCATTATATCTATGACAAACCGACAGTTGCAAGTTTATATCTAAAAGTCCTCCTACAATATATTACGAGAACAGGAGATCTTGATTTGGACTGACCGAAAACTGAAATCTCAAAGTTCGCAGACCAAAACGGACAGAACTTATTAGCCAACCTGATAAATTGTTAACATTTTCTAAATTTCCGTTAGAGAGAATAATGTTGCGCTTTGGAAAGGAACTCAAAAAGCCACTTTTTAGTGATCTGTTCTCGTTAAGGTTCTGTGTTAAGGTTCTCGTGAAACCATGTAAAACATTCATTGATATCATGTCTGGAAAACGTTTTACTATATCTCATTTCTGGGTGGTCACGTAGGAAAACTTTCACTGTGAAAATGTCGTATTGTAAGGTCACCATTCGATTGTACAATGAAAAATACATAATATGAGGCTGTTCGCGAGAGGATCACTAACTTTTGTGAAGGACCTCGTACATCGATTTTCTGGAATTCCCGTAGTTGAGGTTATCGAGTGTGCTGATCATCATTGTAACAATCATTTTGCATTTCACTCATCGGTTCGGGAGTGCTGTAACTACCGTTTTTGAGGCTGCAGTGCCATATCTCGTGACCCAGTGAACCGTTTTCCATGAAAAATTTTTTTGGAGGTTTGTTAGAGTTGCTAATAACTATTTGATACTCTATTTTGATATTGCTATTTTTAGTCATCAGCAAAAAAATGTTTTCTGAAGGATGCATGTAGCATAAAAATATGAAAGCTGAGGAAACGGCACATCTTCTGGTATATGTCATTAACATTAGTTAGGAGGGGTGTTCGAGAACATTTTTTTTGGCAGATGAATAAAAATAACAATATCAAAATATAGTATCAAACAGTTATTAGCAACTCAAACTAAGCTCCCAAAAAAAATTTCATGGAAATTCACGAGATATGGCATTGCAGCCTCAAAGACGGTAGTTACAGTACATCCCAACCAATGAGTGAAATTCAAAATGATTGTTGCCATGATGATCAGCGCACTCAATAACATGAGTGTTCACATTTTGGAAATACATTTTGAAAAATCAATTTCAGTTTACGTCCATTTCATTGATCCTTTCGCGAACAGCCTCATATGAAGTCGTTTGCCTAGGAATCGAGCACTGCTCGGTACAGTCGAAAAGGTCAATTCTTTGTAAAAGCGTGATTTGGGGTTATCGAGGGTGCTGATGACGGTGGACATCTTCATTTTGGACGTATAGCCTCCATTGGCTCCAGACGACGTTGCGTCGAAATCGATTTTTCTCTATTTATTCAGACTCTGGTAACGCTAATTTTTTATCCTTGTTGTTTCTGGGACAGAATATGATGGCGATCACGCCTGACTAGTTTATTTCTCATAATTATTAATGATAATTGGTAAAAAAAATCAACTTTCTTCAGAGCAATTTCTGACCTTGTTAAGATACACAGATCGGACCGGAATGACGAGAGGAATCCAAATATATAATTTGAGCGAAATCTATCATCCGATATCCAAATGAGCAGCAATAAAGTTCATTGAAATTACAGTTATGTCCCCTCTCTACCCCGATCTCTCGGCACTCTCTCGTTTTGACACACTCTCTCGTCATTCTTCCTTCCCCGTGGCTCTTTTCTCTTTTTCTCTATCGGGGAAGCGAGAAAGCGTTGCAAAATGAGAGAATACGAAGCTGCCCAGTGGAAAATAGAGGAGTATTGGCTCATTTTCAATACACTTTATTGCTGCTCATTTGGAGATCGGATGACAGATTTCGCTCAAATTATATATTTTGATTCCTCTCGTCACTCCGGTCCGATCTGTGTACGTTAGCAAGGTCAGAATTTACTCTGAAGAAAGTTGGATTTTTAAAAATTATTTTTAATATTAAAGACAAATCAACTAGATGAGCGTAACCGCAATAAAATTCTGCCCCAGAAACAATATTGACGAAAAATTAGCTTTTCTGAAACTGAATAAATATTGAAAAAGTGATTTCGACGCAACGTCGTCTGGAGCCAACGGTGGCTCTGCGTGAAAAATGAATATGTCCACCGTTATAAGCACCCTCAAAAACCCCAAATCACGTAGTTTCAAAGAATTGACCTTTTTTACTGTACCAACCCCTGTCGAATCTGCCCGACTCTTAGGCAAACGGCTTCATATACGTCGGTTCCATGGGGCGGAAGGGTGTAATGGAAATAATTTAATTCCAAATAACGTTTAATCGAAAAGTCGAATTTCTGGGAATACGATCACCGATTTTCGCTCATGGCGGTTCCATCGTCAATTTCGGATTTATACATAACTTTTGATACTCTTTCGAATGATTTATAACACGATAGCAAAATATATTATGAAAAATCATTTTAAAAATATCGATTTTTCAAAAGTTGAGATTTCGTGTATTTCTCACCTTTTTAAATTTATTTTCTGCCCAGGATCGTCTGTGAAACAAGTTAGAGTCCTGGGCGATCACTTTAAATGAGTTGTGCCACCCCTACCGACATTCTTACAGAGAACGCGTTTCAATTAATTGGGGTATTGGTAGCAATTTTGTTTCCTAATGATACACCTATGCTTTTCGCATGTTAAAGTAAAAGTAAAAGATTTTTAAAAAAAATATCACAGGAGCACTCTGACTTCGAACTCGTCAGATCCACTAATACAGAACTAAAGAACTGTCTCGTGAGAATCAATGTGAATAGGCAGCATAAACAGATTATACAGGTATTTTTCATCATCGATTCTATCAATTAATTGTTATTGCACAGTACATTGACCCATCGGACGCGGTTAAATTGGAACAGGCGGAGTTGGTAGTGATTGACGAGGCAGCCGCTATTCCTCTCCCTCTCGTCAAAGAACTCATCAAGGGTCACATATTACATTCGTCATCGAAATAAACTAACTTTGCAGGTCCTTATCTTGTATTCCTTGCCTCTACTATCAATGGGTATGAGGGTACAGGTAGATCACTCTCACTGAAACTACTTGATCAACTGAGGAAGCAATCTAATGGGTTCAGTAAAGGAGACAGCGCGCTTATGACCAAAGGTTAGTTGAAATTAGTCGTGAGGACATATATGAGTAGACCATGTTACTGACCTTGTTGAAGGACGTTCTCTTCACGAGATGGTTCTGGAAGAAAGCATCAGATACAAGAGTGGAGACCCGGTTCGCCTATTACTTCATTCTTTTCATTCCCGATATCTTAGGTGGAGTCGTGGCTAAACAAATTATTATGTCTTGACACTAGCTCTGCACTGGCCAAGTACCGTATCACAGGAACTCCATCTCCTTCGGAGTGCCAGCTGTGAGTCCCTCATGGACACTACATTCCTGTAGTAATAGTTGCCTTTAACTTTGTCTTTTGCCTCAGGTACTATGTAAACCGTGATTCTCTCTTTTCGTTCCATCGTGCTTCTGAATCTTTCCTGCAGCAGATTGTTTCTATCTACGTGTCTGCTCACTACAAGAACCAACCGAATGACTTACAGGTACTACTTATTCACATCACAAGGGATAGACAAATTTCTTTTGCGAGTGTCATTTTGATTTGCTTTCACAAATGTTGTTGAAATATACACTAAAATTTGTAATAATTCTAATCGCGCTAACGGTCTAACGATCAAAACAACTCGTGAGACATGCTTTTTAATGAAGAGGGGGTGTGATATGGATAAATTAGTGAATTTGAGGTATTGGGACTTACGTTTTCGTTTCGCTGACGGGATAAGACATTTCGGAGAATCAACTTGAAAATACATTTTGAGAAAGAAAGATTTCGGAAAATTAATTTGAGAAAATCACACTTCCATCTCAGAATATGACGTTTCAGAAAGTTTCTTTTCCTGAAAAAAATGATGTTTCATAAAGTTCTTTGAAATAAACGTCAGCTAAACAATAATGGGTCAGATAAACGTTAAAAGTTTTTGCCGGAAAAAATTGTCTCCCTGTTTCTGAAATAAAACTTTCTGGAACTTCCGTTTTTGACTTTGATTTTACGAAACGTAATTTTCCGATTTTTTCTGAAACCGTTTTTCTTGTTTTCTTTCTCCGAAATATCTTATCACCCCGCGGGCAGTACGTGTTGTATTAGAAGAATTATAATCACTGATAATAAAATATTCCTATCGCTGTAAAATATAATCAGTTCGTGATTTCCCCCCTACATGGCCAGTTTTCAAACGTTTCCGTGTAGGACCGTTTATTGAGTGTCAGGCTTGTAATTCCGATTTTTGTATTTTTCCTAAACTAGGCTCGCTTGCTCTCTCTCTCTCTTTCTTCATATTTTTTTCATGGGCCAATATTTTGTGGTGGTTGGGTATTTTGCGAACGTACATCACTCGACAGACTGAAATGAATTACAGATGCTGAGCGATGCTCCTGCCCATCATATCTTTGTGTTGATGGCTCCAGTGAAGGAGGAGGAAGACAACATCCCTCAGGTGGTCATCCTTGTCTACTCACCACTCATCCTTTTTCCAGGTTTTGGTTATGATCCAAGTGTGTCTGGAGGGATCTCTACCTTTGGATTCAGTTAAGCAATCTTTGGAGAGTGGGAAGAGAGCAGCGGGAGACCTTCTTCCATGGACAATCTCTCAGCAATTCCTGGTACATTCCACCATATTCAAACTAGGGATCACCATCCTCATGAACGGAATTGAAAAGATGGGCATGGAAATATTGACATAATGTCAATATGTGGTGCTGAATCACGTTTCTGAAACGGAAAAGTCACACAAATGTTTACTTTTTATGCAAATTACGATTTTCTATAATCCCGCTTCCTGTAAAAGGGAAGTTGCCACACTAAACGCGTTCTAGTATCCGTTCTAAACGAGTGCCCCTCGTTTTGAAAGTTTTAAGTGATAAAGTAGGTATCCCCTCATGACATATCCAAAAGTCGAGTAATTCGATCAGTGCCTTCGGTTTCTATAGTAGATCAAAGATCAAACATTCCTGTTAAATTTGATCCACTATAGAAACCAAAGGCACTGGTCGAATAGCCTAATTTTTGGATATGTTATGAGGGGATACCTACTTTATCACATACAACTTTCAAAACGAGCGGCACTCGTCCAAAACGGGGTTTTGAGCGCTTCTAATGTGAAAGTAGCTTAATTGGCGCGTACTTTTGATCTTCCGCTTCATATATCTCGTGAAGGCACTGGTCGATTTGTCTAATTTTCTGATGTGATAGTCATGATAGTACTCTACATGATAGTGAAAACAGAACACGCGGCGCTCTTACTTCTCGTGAGCTAAAAGCTTCCGAATAGGATAAATAATGTTTCCAGGGGATGGTGGTCCCTATATTCAAACTGGCTAAAAAGTATTGTAATCTATATGATGGATCCTTGATTTTGTGCAGGACAAAGAGTTCTCTTCCCTCAGCGGAGCTCGCATAGTCAGAATTGCCGTCCATCCAAATTATCAAGGTAAATGCAACAAAAAAAATTAAATGATAATTCCATTTAAAATACGTAATATTTTATCCATGTCAGGAATGGGGTACGGAGGGAGAGCGATGCAATTGCTTCACGACTATTATCAGGGGAAATTTCCTTGTATGAAGGAAGACGGGGAAAAGAGACAAGCCAAAAGTGTCAAGGTATTGTCAATTAATGTCGCGTATGAATCGAGCAGGAACCGGCACAGTAAAAAATATCGTTTACCTTTTAATTTAAAAAAAGTAAATTGAGGTAATCGAGCGTGCTTATTAGAGCAGCGAGAATGGATCCCCGCTCCGCGCTGTTTTTGTCCTTTTCTAGCGCAGAGCGCGGTGGGGGGTTGTAAACGCCACTCTCTCGCGCAGAGAGCGCTAAGACGGGAAAGAGCGCTCTTCTATGAGTAGAGCGAGTTACTGAAAGATCTCGTCGCGCTGATTATAAATATATACTTTCCAGAACATAGCGTTGTGATTTCGTTGAGAAAAGCGGTTGGGAGCGCGTTTAGCAGATTGCCAAAAAGACGCGGGAGCGCTCTCTCTAGCGCTCCCCGCACTTTGACTGTAAACAAGCGGGAGCGGGGAGCCATTTTCGCTCGCCTCAATGCGAAGAATACAGTCCGGTCAGATCCCCACGTGAAAACGGGGCGCCCGGGGGCGACCCGAAGTGACCCGAAGCGACCCATTGACTTTCACAGCAAGGAGAATGAGAAATTCACGTTGAATTAAAGTGCGCTGTGTTCTCGAGGTCATTACCGAACTTTTAATGTATTTCACATACATTTTTAAAAGTACATTAATTATAAATAAATTATTTAAAACAGTTCAATTTAGGAATAATAAGTGCACCCGAGCCGGACTACCGTAGTGAAGAGCACACCAAGACCAGGTCCGTAAAAAAGAATGCTCTTAACTACGGTAGTCCGGCTCGGGTGCGCTTATGATTCCTAAATTGAACCGATTTAAATATTTAATTTATAATTAATGTACTTTTAAAAAATTATGTGAAATACATTAAACGTTCGGTAATGACCTCGAGAACACAGTGCACTTTAATTCAACGTGAATTTCTCATTCTCCTTGCTGTGAAAGTCAATGGGTCGCCCCGGGCGTCCCGTTTTCACGTGGGGATCTGACCGGACTGTAGTAGCGAATGTCTAAGTCGGAAAAAAAGAAGTTGAATATCTATTTTCTAGATTATTCAATTATTGGCTCTCTATGAGAAATATTTTCATATAAAAAAAAGTTGAATGTGTTCATGCTTATAAATTTTGCCGTTTTTTTCTTCCTCATGCGTAAGATAATGAATTTTTTTCAAAAAAAAATAAGAATAATTGATTTCACTAGGGAACCGACAATGTAGGGGGCAGCCCCGATGTAACTCATTACTACAAGTGGATGTACACCACTGAGTGAATCTCAGAAGCATTTTTTAAAGATGCCATAGTTACCTCCGGAGTATCGAAAATCGATATTGAAAAATTGCCCACGCTCGCCTTGAATAGTCTCCAAATTTCGGAGCAACTTCTCCAAAACATCAGTGGTCTAGTGGATAAGTCGCCTGGATTGCTTTTGGGAGGTAGGAGGTTCGAATCCCCACCACTGCTGGATGTTTTGCTAGTGTTTTGCTTCACCAGGCAGGCTACCTGATCAACAAATATCACAACGAAGTAGATCTTTATACGAGAAGAATAGATACGTGAATGTGAAGGCAAAGTAATGAAAATGCTATCGCCTACACTGTTCCTGGTCAAGAGTCTGTGGATCGCAGGGTCGTCCCACATCCAATTCCCACATTTGCAAATTAGTGCATTAAAAGAACAAGAATAGAGACAAAAAAATCCGGCAAAACATCCAGCAGTTGTGGGGATTCTAACCTATATTCAAAAAGCAAGTCAGACAGCGTATCCACAGATTCTTTGGAGAACATGCTCCGAAATTTATTCTATGCGGGCGCGTGCAGATTTTCAATTGATTTTCTATACTCAGGAGGCAAATATCTTTTAAAAAATGTTTCTGAGATCCACTCAGTGGTGTACGTCCACCTGTAGTAATGAGTTACATCGGGACCGCCCCCTACTTTTGCGATTTTTTATGTGAATTTCCTGAACCTCAAAAAAATGCACGCCTTTCCGGATAAGGTTACGGTTAGATGCTTGACTAATTAGATTTGGAATTTTCGATGACGATCCTGATGGTGTAATAAGTACTTTTCTCGTAGGACGTGGAGACTCTTCAATTGATGGAGGAACAGATTACTCCACGGACTAATCTGCCGCCGCTACTTGAGAGACTTACTGAGAGAAGAGCAGAGAAGCTTGACTATCTAGGTATCTCGCCATTCTCTTAACTCTCATACAGGAAGTTTTGAGGTGTCTCCTTTGGCCTAACCGTAGAATTGCTCAAATTCTGGAAGAAGTGTTCTTTTGTTCCTGTATATATCAGACAGGAGTCCTCCATTCTCACGGGAGAACACACTCTCATTGCACTCAAGAATCTGAGTACTGAAGGAATCGTGAGTTTATCTTTCGACCCTTATAATCCGCGAATTTTTCACGCAACTTTTCTTGCTCGTTTTAGGCTATTTTCTTTATAATTTGCGTTAGGTCATTAGAGACGCATAAGAAACTACTAATGCCGAAGAATTTAACTTAAAATATAAACTAGCGTATTAGCCGCACCTATTAGAAGGTCGCGGAATTCTGCGAGCTGTTTTCACGCAGCTAGACAGTGACGAGAGAGCACGCTGAACGAGGAGAGGGAAAAGTAAGCTATGATATTGTTGTCTTTCTGCGCTCTCTCTCTGTTTGCGCGCTCTCTCGTCACTGTCTAGCTCCGTGAAAACAGCTTGCAGAAGTCCGCGACCTTCTAAGAGGTGCGGCTAATTCCCTAGTATATATTTTTGGTTTAATTCTTCGGCATTAGTAGTTTCTTATGCCTCTCTAATGACCTAACGCAATTTATAAAGAAAATAACCTAAAACGAGCAAAAAAAGATGCGTGAAAAGTTCGCGAACTTCTAACGGATTATAAGGGTCGTTTAACTCTCCTTATTTTTTGCGCACTGAAGTAAGTTTTATTGTTTGTTAAAGTTAATGGTAAACAAAATTTGCCCCCTTTTAAAAATATTGGAGAAAGGGGGAAAGAAAAATTTGAATTCCCGCAATTATCGATTTTTGCCTATATCTCGGCTCCCAGTGAACCTAGCCACATAAAATTTTGTTTGCAAGTTCGAAACGTGCAAAATAATCTAAATTCGAAGTTTTGTGCCTGTAGCTTCAACGGGAGTCGAGATATAAGCAAAAATCGATAATTGCGGGAATTCAAATTTAAAAGTTCCACCCTCCAATTTTTGCACCCAAAATGTTTTCTTCCACTTTCCACCCCTGATTTTTGCGCGGCATCACTGGGGACTTTCCTGGAGGTCGGCGGAGATCGGGTGGGGGGAACCATTCAGTGACTGTGGTTAACCATCTGCCGTCGTCCCGTCGAAGCACGTGTCCGGCCCATCGATGCTTCGCTCGTATGATGTAGCGCATGGGATCTGTGAGAAGTGACTGCCGGCGGACGTCCGAGCTGTGGCGCTTCTTCTGGTGCATCGTGTACAGATTCGTGCCTATCAACGATTTCTCGAGTGCTCTGTGTGCGGTCTGCACATAGGAGATGACGGAGTTCGAGAGAGGCCACGACTCGGCTGCGTAGCACAGGGCGGGGAGGACGTGCGACTCGAAGAGCGATGAGAGAAGCTTGGCGTCCTTCAGCATGGATGTGACTTCTCTGATGCTCCCGTAGGCAGCCCAGGCTGCTCTCTTCCTCCGTTTCAGTTCCGAATCTATTGAGCCGTCGCCTCGTAGCTCACTTCCAAGATAGACGTAAGCATCAGTCTCCACGAGGGTCTCTTCGTGAAGAGCGATATCTGGGCCAGGGGAACATGCGTTCCTCATAAGTTGCGTCTTCTTCCTGTTGATCGTCAGCCCGATCGCATCTCCTGCTTCCGCCAGTTCTGTCAGCATCCTCTCCAGCGATGCTGTGTCGGAGCAGAGCAGAACGATGTCGTCCGCAAATCGGACATGCGGGAGGCGCTTCCCATTGATGCAGATTCCTTCCGTCTCCCAGTCGAGGTCTCTCATACAATCCTCCAGTGCCGCGGTGAACAGCTTGGGCGAGATTGTATCTCCTTGGTGGACTCCTTTGCCGATCGGAATGCGTACGGGTCGGTCAAACGGCTTCATCTTTTTTTTCAGTTTTGGCACTTTTTCAGAAATCTTGAAAGAGTGATATGAACGTCCACTCCAGAGCGAGAGCTGGCACTTCCACGGAGTCGAATGCCGTACTATAATCGACGAAGACGAGACCGAGAGGCATGTGGTACTCGCGATGGAGC
The DNA here is from genome assembly GCA_036245785.1 of Pristionchus fissidentatus. Classification (NCBI taxonomy): domain Eukaryota; kingdom Metazoa; phylum Nematoda; class Chromadorea; order Rhabditida; family Neodiplogasteridae; genus Pristionchus; species Pristionchus fissidentatus. The sequence goes on along the minus strand of BTSY01000005.1, from coordinate 22,887,657 downwards.
TCGATGACGGTCGACAGCGTGTGGATGTGATAGAGAAAGCAAAAACTTCTCCTGAATTCAGCTTGTTCCACGGGTTGGGCCTCGTCCAGGGTCTGCTCCATTCTCGCTACCAATATCTTGGTGAAGATCTTGTAAGGGATTGAGAGGAGGGCGATTGGACGGTAGTTGTCGAGGTTGGATTTGTCAGACACATTCTGTCTCCCTTCTTGTGAATGAGGATGGAGTTAGAGGCCTTCCACTGAGTGGGAAAGCTCTGAGAAGCAAGGTATTGACTGAAGTGCGGCAAGGAGCGAATGCAACGGAGGCCCTCCGAGTCGTAGCAATTGGCCGGAAATCTTGTCCGGTCCGGCAGCTCCGTCCTTCGTTCTAGCTATGGCTGTGCGTATCTCCGAGGGGAGAATGGGAAGTGGATGTAGAACTCCTTCATCGGTGATGTCCCTCGCCACGAAACTCCTGCACGTCCAGTTTGCCATCGTCTTCTCGAGTATGGAACAATAAGGGTCACGGGAAAGTTCGCCTCTCCTCCTTATCCAGAACTTGGAGGCATCAGACGGACGAGGAGGAGGTAGTGAGGGAGGGGTCTCGGCTGATCCGACCCAACGATCAGCGCTGAAGAAACTTACCTGTACAGTATAGCACTGTTCTCATTTGCTCACCCCATTCCTAGGGAAACACCGGTCTGCGATTTCCTATGGGAACTGGCAGCGGGCGAACTACAGTATGCCAAAAATTGTTTTATGAGTACGCACTGTTTGGTTTGAATTTTCCCGCACTTTTATTTGTACAGCGACCCTCCTTTTCATAATACTGTGACGAGATGAGGCCGGGGTCAGATCTCCAAGGGTATCTCTCGATGGCTGCCTGGTAGAGAAGAGGATCGAGTATTACCGGTCGGGGCTTCTGGCGTCTTGTGTATCTCCAGCTCTTCTCGATCGTCGTATCGATGCGGATGCGTGATCGAAGAAGTCTAAGATAATCGAATCCTTCAACGACCGATTCGTCTTGAAGCATCCATTGACGGTTGACGATCACGTGGTCCAATTCGAGAAGCGCACTACCTCCTGCTTGCTCCCAGGTCCAGCAGGAGCTCAACTTCTTGTCAAAAAAGGAGTTCTCATTGAAGGAGCGAGTGGAGGAGAGGAGATCGAAGAGGAGGTCGTCAGGTTCTCCTTGTTGGTCCGCGTGAAAGGGCCCAGTGCGGAAAGCTCCATCTTGTCGGACCGGTGCGGATATTGATGTCTCCCGCAATCACCCGGTAGAAATGCTTCTTCTCACTCTCGTACACAGCAGCAACTTCATCAAAGAACGCTTGACGTTCCTCGGCAGAAAAATTCTATGAGATGGTGGCATTCCACATATAGATTTTTTCAGAATGATTTTTTTAAATGTTAAATCGTTTTTGTTCGTTTAATGCGAAATGATGGCAGGCAATATGGTATCCACCACCATGTACAGATTATTTTTTGCTGCAATGTGCATCGTGAAATTATTTGCTGTCTTTCAATATTTGAAGAGAAATTTCAAAAATTTCGAAAAATTGATTCAGATGTAATATTTCCAATCGCTTAGATAATTGTTGAAATAGTTTTTCAGTGCACACTGAGCATGCTTAAAATATTGCCGTAGAAAAATTAATCCTAGTTCATGTACTTCAAAAGTTGCAAAAAAATCACTTTTTCGCCACTTGAAAGCCATACGCGAGCCGGGTTTGAGCCTCAGGGCACAAATTCGAATACTTTTGTAAATAGGGTCCAGAGATGCTTCCATGGTATAAGTATGGTGGGCCAAATCGAAAGTCATGGCGCGGATGTCCGGCAGTGCTCAATTCTTACCGAGCTGCTCTCTTAATGGGGGTAGATATGTATCTATCGTACAGATTGCAAGTCCATGTGTTTGATGTAGTCCGAGAAAACATTGATACTACTATTGCTTACAATATCATCATCTAGACGATTCCAATGATAGACTATTCTATTTGAAAAGAAACGATTAAACCTGACGGTGTTACAAGTGAATGGACAAATTTTTAGCCTATGACCTCTAGAGATACCAATACGATTAGAGAAGTTAAATATTGATCTGGGGGGTAATATCGTAGTATCCGAAAATAATCTTATATGACACAAGAATATCTATACGTGTTCATCGGTCACAAAGGGAAGGAATCTTGAGCGCCACCAGTCTGTTGTGGTAAGATGTCGAGGGTAGGTCACATCTGCGGAAGACGATTCGAGTAAATCTGTGTAAAACATTCTCGAGGCGAGCAATGTTAGTTATCGTATTTACTAGGGTTCCATATTTCACAACAAAATTCGAGTAAGGGTCGGACATAAGTGCAGAACAATTTTGTACTGCCGGGCTTTTCGAGATGAACGATCGATGTATGAAAGAGCAACGTGCGGATGCTTTACCTATAATATTTTCGAAATGCTTCGAAAAACTCAGTTTGTTAGCGTAAGTAATTCCCAAGTCTTTGATGGATATTTTGATGGGTAGATCAATTCCAAGAGCTGAATGGATGCAAACTAGTTATAATTGATGAAACATATAATAAATTAATTTTGTATTTATGAATTGCTCTATAGGGGCATCAAGAGAGGTATAATACTGTAAATACAAGAATGTATCTAGGAAAAACGGCTTTGGGAAATCTCGGCCTGCATACTGTACCACATCATACATGGTGGACGGGCTAAATATTTTTAATTTAAAAAAAACAATACCCGCACCTTAGAACTTTTTCTCCTTCTATTAAAATATAAAAGGGGGGGGGTCAGTGTTCACCACTAACTTTAAGACACCTCTCTTCGGTCAATTTCGAAGAGAGGTCGTATATTTTGTCGGATTTTGTCTCCGTTCGCGACCAACCTTTTTGACTGCCCTCCAGCATGGAGATAATTGTTTGGGGGTATAATTAGGCACTGACGCATGAATAATTTGTAACAAGGCCAACTGTCAGGAGGGGCAGTTTATTATCAGCATAATGTTGAGGAGTGGCTATCATCGTTCTCCTCTCAATTCCGAACTCGTTTTATCAATCTCCTTCCCTCTTCATTTGCTCAATTCCCATCCACTACGGCTCTCTCCATTCTTCAGCTTAGAAACAAGGAAATCGAGCAGTCGATCAAGAGGAAAGGTAGTTAAACACTTACTCACTTTCCATATGTAGATACTATATCCAATTGCAGTTCTAACTCGTGAAGAGATATCCGTGTTTATGAGTGACACGGACCTCGGCCGTCTATCATCTTTTGTCCATAATCTGATCGACCATCGTTTGATCTCAGACGTGGTTCCTACTCTCGCCAGACTCTACCACAATAACAATCTATCCTCGTCACTCCAATTGTGAGTATGCTAATTCACTATACAGTACACTATTGTATACAGGGTACACTATATTTTTATTTTCCAATTTTCCATACGCAAATATGACACCGTTCGCCACCTCTCACAAAGCTGGTAAATTTTCATGTTGATGCCTTCCTCTGAAAATTTGAGCATATCATAACCATAGACCAAAAGGTATGGGCACGTTCCTAGATCCGTGCCAGGCCCCGCCCCCTTCCCTTCGACAGGAGAGGAGGGGATGAGCTGACCTCCCGCCCAACCCGAGGGAGGAGATAGAGGCGTTCAAAATAGCTGAGCAATCGCCAATCAATCGGCGATAGCTTCGCTGCTTTGTTACGGCACACGCCGCACATCATTGATGCGAGCGAGCATCATGTCTAGGGAACGCGCGCGTTTCCCGAGACGGGTTTGACAGGCGAGAGACACATCAGAGAGGGGAGGAGCGGTAAAGAGAGAGCTGCACAAACTCCGCCCACTCATGAGCGCGCTCTCCCCGCTTGTCAACCCCGTCTCGGGCGCGCGTTCCCTAGACATAGTGCTCGCTCGCTCACAGGCAGTTCAGTGCGTACTGTAATTCTTCGGCGCAGCCATGCCCGACTGAATGCCGAATTCTCGGCTATTTTGGACTGCCTCTCGCTCTTCCTTCTGGATGGGTCGACTCCACCCTCTCTCGAGGGGGTGGAGCACAGGGGGGCCTGGCACTGATCTAGGAAAGTTCCAAGGTATGTTCCAGGGACCAAACGCAGACATCATTTCGGGTTTGCGCCTGGTTTAATATCCCGGGTGCAGATTTTTACTAAGCGTCTGCAGATTCTTCTGACGTAATCGGACATGGGCTTTCAGCTAAACACAAAATTAGGAAAAAATATTTTCAAAATATTTTCGAAATATTTTTGAAAATATAAAATTTTGAAAAAATTTTTTTTTCTACATTTTGAGCACAAGATGGGTTTTGCAAGCACTAAAATCTGATAATTGATCCGTTTCAAGCGTGACATACTAAAAATAACACATTTTATATTCTTCATGGAACATACCATTTTGGTCTATGATTCATGACAATTTAGTTTGAAATTTTTGATAATGAACGAGGCTTACAAGGGAAGGTCGCGAAGTGACCGTGGAGTTTCTGAAAAAGCTGAAAACGCCAAACTTGGAATTCATTTGAATACCTCATTTCAGTTGTCAAAAGTTGCTAAGGACCCCTGGCGACCCCAAAAAAATCGATAAATAGTTTGCGGAAAATCTTCCGGCTGCCTCTTGATCTCCTCTCCAACCCTCCCTCCTAACTGCCTTGGTAGTCGAGTGGATAAGAGCTTCGACTGTCGATCCGACCGTTTTGAGTTCGACTCCCTACTTCAGAAATTTTTTTTACCGTATTTTTAGAAACTAATTTATGTCAACAGGAAACATGTACAAGAATGATGAACTGTACTACCAGCCCAACGATGGTAGCGCACGAAAAAGCAGTCAAAACAATACTCCGTCTCACAGTTGGAGCACATAATGAACGAGAGCTCTATCGCTACCATCTAGATGGCTGGTAGTACAGTTCATCATTCTTGTACATGTTTCCTGTTGACATAAATTAGTTTCCAAAAATACGCAAAATAATTTTCTGAAGTAGGGAGTCGAACTCAAAACGGTCGGATCGACAGTCGAAGCTCTTATCCACTCGACTACCAAGGAGGGAGGGTTGGAGAGGAGATCAAGAGGCAGCCGGAAGATTTTCCGCAAACTATTTATCGATTTTTTGGGATCGCCAGGATCCTTAGCAACTTTTGACAACTGAAATGAGGTATTCAAATGAGTTCCAAGTTTTGCGTTTTCAGCTTTTTCAGAAACTCCACGGTCACCTTCCCTTGTTAGATAATTCAAAAATATGTTTTGAATTTAAAAACTTTTCCGGCAAGTTCCCTGTGGAACGGGGAAAAGTTTTATTCGCTCGTTAAAATGCAATAAGATTAAAGGGAGAGTTACCCCATGTTTGAATTCGCGCGAATTTCGATGGTCTCACCACGAAACAACAAACTTTCCTTCCCTTTTCCGGACTAGTGTGATTCCCTGGATGCGAGGTCACCTCTCCTCTCTCGCACTCTCTTTGATCTACTCAGTCTCTCTTCTCCTCTCGTATCTCTGGCCCCTCCTCGATTCCCCAATCTCTCGTTTCCCCGATTCCCCAATGTCTGTTCTCTCTCCAAGACAGACAGAGGAGGAGAGGTCAATCTCTAGGTTTTTTCTAAGGGTATTTCTCCCTTTAATGTGTCAACTATGCAGAGGAATAGATATATCTTGAGGATCGGGAAGTTTGGTGATCGAAAAACTGCGTAGACCTCGAATTGTGGTGTGGCCTACAGTAACACGGAGCATTTTATAAAAGTTTTGGGAACTACAGTTTTGGGAGCTACCTTTGTAGAATGATAGAGTAACTTTACGTCGCCAGGTGTATGGTCGACCCGACCTCCCATCCCAGTCAGAGATTCCCAAAGTATACTAAAATAACCCCGGGTTACTGTAGGGTTACTGTTCGAGGTCTACGCAGTTTTTCTGTTACCAAACTTCCCGGTCCTCAAGATATATCCATTCCTTTGCATAGTTGACACATTAATGATAGTGCATTTTAATGAGCGAATAAAAGTTTTTCCGTTCCCCAGGGAACTTTCCTAAAAAAATAAATTTAAAACTCAAAACATATTTTTGAATTTTCCAAGTTTCGATCATTGATTATCGAAAATTTAATGGAGTCGAAAAAGTATTAGAATTTTATGAGGAATCGATTTGTATCACTCATTATGCACATAGATGACGTTTTAGAAAAAAACCGGAAATTCCTATGACGTAATGCCCTGAGGCGTAGATAGCGACCGCGATGTGGGACCGCATGGTGAGTCCCAGCCGATTTTTTGGAAAAGACACCGTGGTGTAGTACACGCTAACTCGCAAATTTCGTATATTCCGTTCGTTTTTAACTTTATTTGCTAGTAAAGTTTAATTTTTTGCTGTATTTCTACTTTGAGCACATGACCAACAACTTAAGCAGTGATTGTGTGCGTTTGTTCGACTACCTCGACCCCGCGCACGCCTGAAATATTGATGATTTATTTTCACTGAATTTTACAAACCATTATATTTCCAGCTTTTTCTTACGATTGCGCTCGTGCCCCCAGATTTTCTTCTCTACCAGGAAACTATGTTTATCATTCTGCATCGTTTCATCATAGTGTGGGCTGCTTTGGATGGGTCTTTTGATGTGTGAGCCTTAGAAATTTTCTCCTTTTTGCATGTCTTTCCATTGATGGCCTGTTTGACTGATTTCTTATCGTGCCCCCGCCCTTTATTCCCTCCCTCTGCATTCTGTAGATGGTCGCCGTTCTTTCTAGCCTAAGACCGTTCCATTATGGTGGGTCGTTGGTCCGCAGCACCTTCTGAATGATGTTTTGTTTCGAATCGCAACCATGCTACGCGGTTTGACCCAGCAACCCAATTTAATGCCGTGCCACCAATATTTCTTATTCCCCCCTGCATTCTGTAGATGCTTGCCGTTATTTCTAGCCTAAAGCCGTTCAATATCGATGGGTCGTTGGTCCGCAAAAGCTTCTGAAGTACAGTTTCGTTTCGAATCACCCCAATGTTACGCGCTTTGACCCACCAAAAAAATTTAATGCCGTGCCCCCAATTTTTCTTATTATCCTTCTTACTGTTACGACTATTGCGCATCTTTCAAGCATAAGCCCGTTCAATTCCGATGGGTCGTTTGTCCGTGACACTCACTTAAAGATGGTGCATTCTCAGACGCTGGTTGAGAGATTGTATGGGTAGCACAGGGCCAGAATTGTCGAGGGAGAGGGAAAAGTGGAAGGGCGAGGGTGATAACAACTTTAATTGCAGCAAATAATCTAGAATCGGAAGTATCGCACTGTAAAATGTGAAGGAAAAAAATTAGTAAAAAGTCTGACCCAATCGAACAACCCATCGATAGGAAATGAATAGTGCTGAATACGGTATACTCAGAGAAATGTCGTCGAATATTGAAATCGCATTAAAGTTACTTTCCCTCGTTATTTTTAAATTGTTTATGAGTTAAATGGATTGAGCACTCGAATTATGAGGGAATAAGCGTAATATTACAATTGTAGGAATTACTTTGAATATATCCCCTGCGGTCGCTAGGCGTAGAAGCGATTTCGCAACTTTTTACATCACGGGTCAATTCAGCCTAGTCCACACTACAACGTGACATGTTTATTAGAGTAGCGAGAATGGATCCCCACTCCCTGCTGATATTCCTCGTCTATAGCACTGAGTACGAGGGGGGTCAGTAGAGATGACCACTCGAAAGGTCGAAATTAAAAAGAACAAAGCCTTTCGACTCCGTTCTTTGTTTCTTTGTCCTTTGTTTTCTCACAGTCCTTTGTTTCTTTGTTAATCTTCCTTTGTTCTCGAACAAAGGTTATTTCGAGTGGTCACCTCTACTAAGCAGTAGCTTTTTGACGAACTGAGAAAATTGAATTAATCGACGTTTTAACTGCAATCTCTGACCTACCTGGAGAGATGAGTGTTCTCCCAACCCTCTTACTCCGGTTCAGAGGTCACCCAGTAAGGTGCCTTCAGAAAAGGTGTGAAAAAGGTGTGATGGTTGCATAATCAATGTGCGAGATCTGATATTCGCCTGTGAAACGCGTGATATACTCTTGCAATATTTTTTTTTCAGGGCTGCAACTCAGACAGCAGTTTTGCTCGCATTGGGGCTACAGCACAAGGGTATGGACAAGGTGTGCGACGAATTAGATGGAATGCCGGAGGCACAGGTGATACATTTAAATAATACATCCTCTGGTTGTATTTTTAATGTCTTTAGCCCCCGAATTCACCTACGGGGAATTTACTAGTTCAGCTTGTCCAATGATGCGCAAACATTTTATCGGTTGAAAGTCGAAATGTGAATTCCCACAATTGGAAACAGATATAATATACCCACTGCAATCACTTTGTGAAATTCTGCGAAAAAAAGGGGTTCAAAAACCCTGTGGCTAGGACCTTTTTTAGAACATTAAACTAGGGTTGCGAAATCGGACAACGTCGGGCACCGGACAGAAGGTATGAGAAATGAATGGGGGATTGTCCGAGATAGGACGGACATCCGAGTTGTCCGCAAGTACTATGGATTGAGTAATCACAAATTGTTTTTTTCTTTAAGTATTTGCCTTTTTGCGTAATCTGATCAGATCGCTATCAGTCCATTCTCATTTATATTTTGACACTTTTCTCGTGACATGGACGTCTCGTGTTACCTGTGTTTACGTCGGCTATTAAGAAAATAACTAAATTGTTTCTAAATTGCAGTTGAAATATTACTAATTGCAAATCGAAACTTGATGAAAAATCATTTTATGGTAGCTCCATCGATGTGCATCCCCGACTTGGTATCAAGTAAATATCAAGTTGCCCCCAGGCTTGATACCAACTTGGGGAACGAGCGTGTCAAATGAGAGAGTGTGCCAAATGAGAGAATCAGACAACGAGACAGAAATTCCCCAACGTGGTATCAAGTTGACGTTCCCCAAGTTGGTATCAAGCTCGTTCCCCAAGTTGGTATCAAGCTCTCGTTGTCTGCGTTCTCTCACCCTGACACACTATTTCTCATGACATTCTCGAAATGTACGTCCGAAATAGCATTTATGGTCTAATGAGTATTGGCGATTTGGAAACAAAAAAAACTTCCGGTTCACGCGTGTTTGAACCAGTGATGGGCTGGAAATTTCGACGTTTTTTTTTGGTGCGACCCGCCAGAAACGTCGAAATCCATTCTTACGGTAAAAATATTTAAGAAAAACCCAAAAGAGACCGTTAAGTCTAGTCATTATAGTTCCTCCACTCACCAAGCGATGTGCCCCGCTAGTCCCGCATTCCGAAAAGCAAGAGAACGCTCATGTCTCATGCCCCAGAAAGGCGACAAAAAATGGAAAACGAGCGTGGGAGTTGAAACAGTTCTCGTCGGGTGGAGCACCGACGCCTTACCGCCTGTGCAAGGTGGGGGAACAGGAGGGCGCGGCTAGGGAGTGCTCAAGAGAGAGAGGGGAGAGAGAGAAGGGGAAGGAGAGGGAGAGAGCATCAATGACACTAAACATAAGTTAAAATGCGAGCAACAGGTTTTTCTAATCTCGCGATTCTGTATCGATCACAAAAACAATTGTCAAAAAATATTAAGTTTGAAGTTAAACAGAACATTTTCAAAAGACTTTTAATATCGGGCCAAATAGGGCGCATTTTGAAAGTCTTGCGATTCACGAATATCGCAATAATATATGCATGTAATACCAATATCAGCGCCTGTTGGTGTGGAGAGCGCCGGGTCGCAAAAACTCCAGAACCAACGAATAAAAAGTTTTTAAGACTTTAAAATACGAATTACATAAATTTCATCAATTTGCGGTTCTCTTTCTCTGCCAGCCACATTCAACTCTATGGCATACTGTAATGCAGTCATGTCAAGCTGCGGCTTGTTCTTCTCAATTTAGTTGTTTTCTACCTTTGCGACCCGGCCATTATCAAATTTTGCGAGCCGCAGTTCTATATCGAGTATCTAGTCCATCACTGGTTTGAACACATTTCTGACATCGCGAAACGATTTTCCTGTGATCGCTACGCTCCCTAAAATTCGTTCAGTAGAAATTAAAAATTTCGTGAACGTGTTTTAACACGTTTGGACAATTTTCTGACAGCGCAAACACTTCTCCTGATCTCTCCCCGGTTAATTTTGGAAAATCGAAAATTTTGTGAAACAGGTCAAAACGTTTTTTTTTAACAAGTTTCATTTTATTTTAAACATTTAAACAACTTTATCAGCTGACTTTGGATGTTAAAGCCTCGGTTTCCATGAGAGATGGGAGGAGGTGTATCGATCTATACTTGCAAGTGAACAGGGCTCTTTGAGGTGCTGGCCCTGCACAAGAAAACTATGAGGAAATTGTCCTCCCATTTGGATGAACTTTGCAAGACTTCACTGAATGAGAGGATAGAGAAGGAGATGACAGCGAGAGGAAGAGGAAATACATGCAACATGAAGGCACTGCCCACATCACTCGCGGTATGCACACTCGTTTTAAGAGAGACTATCTCACTCGATCAACATATTTAATTTTTCAAATAATTTTGGAGGATTTCCAAATTTTTAGATTTTTTCACGTCGAAACATGTCAGAACACTCCTCCCTACCCGGCCCGCGTCTTTTGTTAAAATTTCGTATAGATACGTTAGAACACGTTGTGTACGAGAAATCTTTCCGTGTACGAGAAACGTGTTTCCGGTATTCTCTTGTGCAATACTAAATGGTACAAAGGTATAGCTCGAGAGAGGATTCGAATTTGCTTCTTTTTATTCAAAAGCGTACGCTTTAGCCACTTGACCATGATATTTACGCAATAAATATAATCCGCGAAAATGTTCTCAAGCAGATGTATCATGTAGTTGAATAACTATCAATAGGTGCAGTAATATTAGAGTTATGAAACGCGCGATTTACATGAAAACTGTGACAAATACCGGCAAAAACATGTTAGAAGTTTTAAATTAACTGATAACACGTTTATTTTGCGACTGAGCATGTTCATGAAACTTTGCAAATTTAATTGTTGTAAAATGTAAAAGATATTTTGGTCAGTTATCATGTGTAAAATATTGTTAGAAGATCGCGCGATTTTAAAATGAAATATGGCGAAAAATGCTTGTGGGTGCGAACGGAACGAAAAAAAAACAAAAAAACCCACAGACAGACAGGTGCTTTCAATGAGAGCTTCTCATGTCCTAATAGATAGTAACAATTTGATGCATTATGAAGTCTTACACGGGACACACCACATATTTAAGAACTTCCATTTCCATATCTCATGTGCTTCACTAACACGGGACACACCACAACTCACATATCCCGATCTTTTTGATATTTCCATAGTAGTATGTACGTCTATGGACTACCTCTAAACTATTCTCAAAAGTTGCCGAACCCGCCTGGAAAGCGAGTTAGCAATTTTCATGCCCCTTAAGATCGAAAGAGCGCACCGTTGTCAACTGGATCGGTGGCCGAGTGGTCTACGGCGGCAGGGAGGGAGCGGTGAGGACTTGGGTTCGGATCCGCTCCCCAGAAATTTTGTTTTGCTCTTTTTTAGCACTCGTTGGCCATGTTCTAGATTGCAGAATCAATTTCATTTTGACACTATTTGGTACGTATTATTGTTTACGATGTTACACGACCTCTCCTGACGTTACGTCAAAATATTAAAAAAAAAACAAAATAAATGCGATCTTCGAAGTCTGTCCTTCGTGTTTCCCCCTGCACATGTCATCGGTCTATTCCCTGTTACATCTTCGGATAGGTGGATCAAACTTCTAAAAAGGGGCCAGAAGTGAAAGATCCTCTACAAGAACTCCACTCTGACACAATCTCTCGTTCCGGGCCCTTTCTGGATGTTTGGAATTATGCGATTCCGAATCTCGAATTGATTTGTATGTCTCCTCTGCTTCCCTATAAAATGGTGAATATCAGGGCCATTTGTGTCATCTTCCCAATTAAACTTGTTTCGATTCTGCATTTATAGTGAACCTATGACGGCGCAGATATCAATTGAACGAAAGTGGATCAAAGAGATTTTGGACCAACTGAATGATTCCACTGCTCCAGATCATTTGAACTTCACTTTCTCCAATTATACGCGAGGCTCGAAATGTGGCTTACCGACCATTCGGTAAATAATCAAACGTTCGGTCGGTCGGGCATTCGGTCCAACTTTCTAGTAATCATGACAGATAGATGAGAGAATCGAAACAAGTTTAATTGGGAAGATGAGACAAATGGCCCTGATATTCACCATTTGATAGGGAAGAAGAGGAGACATACAAATCAATTCGAGATTTGGAATCGCATAATTCCAAACATACAGAAAGGGCCCGGAACGAGAGATTGTGTCAGAGTGGAGTTCTTGTAGAGGATCTTTCACTTCTGGCCCCTTTTTAGAAGTTTGATCCACCTATCCGAAGATGTAACAGGGAATAGACCGATGACATGTGCAGGGGGAAACACACACCATCGTGATCAGGACCGGGAAGAAGGAATAGATGAAATGAGCAAGGGAAACACGAAGGACAGACTTCGAAGATCGCATTTATTTGTTTTTTTAAATATTTTGACGTAACGTCAGGAGAGGTCGTGTAAAATCGTAAACAATAATACGTACCAAATAGTGTCAAAATGAAATTGATTCTGCAATCTAGAACATGGCCAACGAGTGCTAAAAAAGAGCAAAACAAAATTTCTGGGGAGCGGATCCAAACCCACGTCCTCACCGCTCCCTCCCTGCCGCCTTAGACCACTCGGCCACCGACCCAGTTGACAACGGTGCGCTCTTTCGATCTTAAGGGGCATGAAAATTGCTAACTCGCTTTCCAGGCGGGTTCGGCAACTTTTGAGAATAGTTTTGAGGTAGTCCATAGACGTACATACTACTATGGAAATATCAAAAAGATCGGGATATGTGAGTTGTGGTGTGTCCCGTGTTAGTGAAGCACATGAGATATGGAAATGGAAGTTCTTAAATATGGGCCGTGTAGCCGCCCTTTAGGGGAGTACCTTTACCGTGGCTTGAGCAACTTAATAACTACCATAATCAAATGGCGCTAATGCCACACCATGAAGATTTCTCGTTTCAGAGGAAATGTCGATTTTTGACTCAAGCCCCATCGCGGCCGATCCGGGTACGAGTTTATAGAGCACATTTTGCTGATCATTTTGGTGTATAGCATGAGGTAGTTGACCCCGTGGAAAGTTGTTTTATAAGCGTTGACAAGAATTTCAAGCGCGCGGTAGTGGTCTAGAACTTCAAGAAAACTTTCAGAATTCTCAAATAAGGGATTTTTCAATGAAAAAAAATCGGCAAAAAACTTTGGCAACCGATAGGAATCGAATCAATGACCTTCGGATTGAAGTTCTAGACCACTACCGCATCGACCATGCGGATGCCGCGTGTGTACACGCGTTCCGCGCGCGTTAAATTCTTGTCAATACTTATAAAACAACTTTCCACGGGGTCAACTACCTCATGATATCACGCCTCTCACGAGAGGATCGAGCTGGGGATGGGAATGAGGCCAAATTGTGACATCGAGGTTTCTGTGGATTTGGGCCCTCCCCAGCCTGTCTGATAACCCCCCGAGGTATTGGAACCCACTTTTCATTTTGTGGGTCGTGGCACCGGGTCGGTCCACCTGGTACCCAACTTTGACTCCGATTATCTCGGTTGTGGGCCATTTGTGTGAAAAATCATGCCTGAACTACCCTGGCTAATTTTTTGAGCTCTATCGATCCATGTTATTCAATTTTCATGAAAGTGGCACTGAACCGTGCTACACTCCGGCTCAAGTATTTCAAAAGTGTAGGAAAAAAGCAGCTGGATTTTTGATATGTTGTAGACGGCGTTGTCTTCTTTCAAATAAGTCGCTTATGCTGAAAATATCAGAGGATTGGTGTGTGCTGTGCCGTTTTTCAATTTCGAGATGATTTGAAGTCATAATCATTCAGCTCAGACCGCTGTGATTGAACGAAACATAGACAAAATGATGCATCATTTCATTCATTTCATTCACCGCGCTCGAAAGTGAGCTGTTTGAACTGCGTGAAATTGACTTCAAATCATCTCGAAATTGAAAAACGGCACAGCACACATCAATCCTCTGGTATTTTCAGCATAAGCCACTTGCTTGGAAGAGGACAACGCCGTCGACAACAAAATGAGCCAGGGTAGTTCAGGCATGCTTTTTTCACACAAATGGCCCACAATCAAGATAATCGGGGTCAAAGTTGGGTACCAGGAGGACCGACCCACAAAATGAAAAGTGGGTTCCAATACCTCGGGGGGTTATCAGACAGGCTTGGGAGGGCCCAAATCCACGAAAACCTCAATTTCACATTTTGGCCCCATTCCCAAAACACATCGATTTAGATCGATCCTCTCGTGAGAGGCGTGATATACACCAAAATGATCAGAAAAAAATGTGCTTTATAAACTCGTACCCGGATCGGCCGCGATAGGCTTGTTTCCAAAATCGACTTTTTCTCTGAAACGATAAATCTTCATGATGTGACATTAGCGCCATTTGATAGAGCGCGAAATTCTAATATAGAAAAATTTTTTTCGCCATTTTGACGAGTTTCTGAGAAGTTATTATCGAAAAACGCGTTTTCCGCCAAAGTGCGCGGCACCAACGGCGGCGTCCTATTGCGAAATCAATGACGCCAGCGTGTTCAGCATCGAAAGTTACTTTTTCACTTGATTTATATTACTTACACTTTTTCATGCTTTCTATCATAAATATGAGGCCGTTTGCCATAGAATCGAGCAAAGCTCGGACAGTAGAAAAATCGAAGTCGAAGGAGAACTTTGTTCTAGGTACTCTCGTGGGTCCTGATCACGATGGTGAGTGTGTCATGTTATGCAAATCGATCTCCGACATGTTATTGAAATTACAAAATTCTGCTGATTTTGCGTGTTTGTAAATACTCAACCGGGGTGATTTTGCATGAGGAATCTAAGGGAAGTCTCAGAAATGCAAATTTCCGTGTAATTCACTTACCTCATGTCGATTTCTCTATGTTAAACTCAAAAAAGGAGTCTGGGATTAACATAGTATGAGTAGAACACACACATCGTACTGCCTCTTAAATTTGTACGCTGTTGACCTCCGGAAAATCGAGTTATGAATTTTTAACTGAGTGGAAAGCACTGACCTGACGAGAGAAATCGTCAATTTGCATCCGATCACTTTAATTTCTCATTTGCCTGCTCGCGCAGCGTCTGAGGGTGCGAAATGAGAGGGCGATCGCATGCTAATTGAGCAGTTCTCTCACCAGATCAGGGCTTTTCCACCAAGACTCGCTCATTCAAAAATTCATAACTCGATTTTCCGGAGATCAACAGCGTACAAATTTAGGAGGCAGTACGATGTGTGTGTTCTCCTCATACTCGGTTAATCCCAGACTCCTTTTTTGAGTTTAACATGGAGAAATCGACACGAGTAAGTGAAATACACGGAAATTTGCATTTCTGAGACTTCCCTTAGATTCCTCATGCAAAATCATCCTGGTTCATTATTTACACTGCATGTTTTGAAGTTTTTTTCCTTTAGAAGGGGAAAAACACGTGAAAGAAGCCGGATTTTCTAATTTGAATAACAGTTAGGAGATTGATTTGCATAACATGCCAAAAACGCCATCTTGATCGCCACCCTCAAAATTCTAGGAAAACGTCTTTAACTGAGATTTCGCATTTTCACCTGTCCGATCTCTGTTGTCATATTGTTTGATTCTCTCGCAAACGGCCTCATATATCAGTGCGTTCGCGTAAGAATCGCAACCATTGTCGTGCAGCAAAAAATGACAACTTGAGTTTTTCACGGATTCTGATAGCCCTTGGTGTGCTCTATCGATTTCTGTTTTATTTATGTCTTCAAGTTTCGAATGTGCATAATTATGAGTGTTCAATGTTCGAATAGATTCAAGGTATTTCAAGTATATCTCTTCATGGAGAAGAGCTAGACATTTTGTCTAAAGATCAAAAATGACCGCCATGATGAGCTGCATCTACCTATGTCATTTGTTTATTCAAATTTTATATTTTGAAAAATACCTAAAAATTTGACGACGATTTTCTCGAAAACCAGGCCGAGTCCAGTCACCAGTTTTCAATATGTTGTTGCCCTGGGTATAATCTATCGCATCCACACAATTACATGATGTATCGAGGGCATGTTAGACACGAAGTGAGCGGTCTAAAATTCACGTAATTCTCATTTCACACCGCGCAGTTCGCGTCAAATGAGGGGATACAGATTTATCCTGACATAAAGGCAAATGGGCCTGCAGGAAGGTAGCTTCGTGGTCAGAGGGGGCCAGGTTCTTCGAACTCAGGGCAACAGGGTCACGGGAATGGATCATGCTTGGCTTCTTTGGTCAATTGAAGTGTCGATCTTGGACGATAGACATTGAGCGTAGAAGTAGATCTTCCAGCCTCCAGTGACGTCCTGACTAGCGTGTATCAACAAAAGTGAAAACTCACGTCGTAGTCTTGTCGACTGGGGCTTTTCTTGATAGTTGGCAACTTGAATTAGATGTAGTCGATCCGGGTCCTCCGTTTGAAGTGGTACCAGGTGGGCGATATACTTGCCGGGTTGCCCAAGCTGACTGGCAAGGATTCTCCAAACTGAGGAGGGAGAGGAGCGGGGAGACTGTCGACCGCCCGTCACGAGGCACAGAATGAAGAATGAAGAATATGGGATGGTGAAATAAGAGTGAAATGAGGGGCTCTCGTGCGTTTTATATAATTTTATATTGAAAATATCAACCTTATCCCGCCCTCGATACATCATGTAATTGTGTGGATTTGATAGAATATACCCAGGGTAACAACATATCGTAAACTGGTGACTGGACTCGGCCTGGTTTTCGAGAAAATCGTCGTCAAATTTTTAGATATTTTTCAAAATATAAAATTTGAATAAACAAATGACATAGGTGGATGCAGCTCATCATGGCGGTCATTTTTGATCTTTAGACAAAACTTCTAGCTCTTCTCCCTGAAGAGATATACTT
Organism: Pristionchus fissidentatus; assembly: GCA_036245785.1. NCBI lineage: Eukaryota > Metazoa > Nematoda > Chromadorea > Rhabditida > Neodiplogasteridae > Pristionchus > Pristionchus fissidentatus. Next base: position 22,870,670 of record BTSY01000005.1, on the reverse strand, counting down.
GAAATACCTTGAATCTATTTGAACTTTGAACACTCATAATTATGCAAATTCGAAACTTGAAGTCATGAATAAAACAGAAATCGATAGAGCACACCAAGGGCTATCAGAATCTGTGAAAAACTCATGTTGTCATTTTTTGCTGTACGGATTTGTCAACGTTTTTTGCGGTTCTTACGCGAACGCACTGATATATATGATAATGCAACAGCGCACACCAACGCATTTGGGAAATTTTTCATATTCTATACAAAAAGCAAAAAAAACTAGCAGGGTGTGTTGAGGTGAAACTACGTTATGGTGGCGTGCGCACTACGTTTTCAAAGTATGGTACAGGGGGCATGCACTTGCCGGGCACAGTTCGGTCAAGGGGGAGCTCGGCGGCCGGATCCAAGTTCGTTCCAGCGGGAGCTCGGTAGCCGGTTCTAAGTTCGGTCCAGGGCGAGCTTTGCAGCCAACTCCAGATTTGGTCCAGTGGGAGCTCGGCAGCCTGATCCAAGTTTGGTGCAAGGGGAGCTTTGTAACCGGCCCCAAGTTCAGTGTCCAGGAGGGCGGCTCCATTAAGGAGGGGGGCGGCTCTTGTAGGCGGCTCCATTAATGCTCGACTTATGTTGGGGGAGTGTTAATCGCTACAAAGAGTACTGCCTTATTCCATTGCAACTTTTTTCGATCGCTCTTAGCGAGCCTTTCACAATGGAAACGCAAGATACAGTGCTTTCAATTTTTAAAACATTTTCCGACACGTTTAGAGTCGTTTCCGACATAACAAAACACTTTTCCTGTGATCCACACGCTCCCCGTGAAAAGTTGAAAATTTTTGAATTTTCACGTTAAACGTGTTAGAACACGTTCTGACACGTTTTTGACATCGCGAAACACTTTTTCCGTGCGATTGGCAAAAGATGGAATATTTGTCTACGTTAAAACGTGTTTGAACACGGTTATGTGTGATCCCTGATACACCTCGCATCAGTTTGGAAAACATCAAACATTTTGATTTTTCACGTTAAAACTAGGCAAAACAGGTGAAAACGTGTTTCACGCTACAAAAAAAAGGTGCTATGACGGCTTCTAGCGCTTGCGAAAAATGCGGCAAAACGTTTGCCCACGGCGGGGTGTCGAACTTGGGACTTTCGGAATCGAAAGCAAGCGCTTTAATCACTTAGCCATGATATTAAAAAAAAAAATTATTATAAAGTTTACTCTTGTGGAGATACATGTGATGACGAAGGAGCTGAGTCGATATCTTTATCCGTTCGCGAGATATTTGAGCGAACGGACGGACACACAGACAGACAGACAGACTGACTGACAGACAGACAGCCTTATGAAATAATTGTCTTTAGGAATCGGTTTTTCAGTACGGGGGCCCGGTTTTGGATTCCAGGGGACTCCAATAGAGAACGGATTCCGTGGGGGGAGCGCACATCACTGGTTCCTAATCCCCGTCGAACCTTGTTGATCCTGACGTAAACATCATGTGACAGTCTTTGCGTTAAGACGCTGTTGTGTACCTGTCAGGTCACTACTCAGAGGTATCTGGGTTACCGAGTATATCTACATAATACAGAGTAAGCGGAGTCACACTCCACGAGACAGGAAAAGGGACGACTGGCTATCTCGTCCCTACTAGGCAACCTATTTACATACATGATAATGGATGAGCGACAGTAGGGTTTCCGGTTCGGTGTTCGGAAAAAGGCGATCTCTCGCTCTCTTGACCTCTCTCGATCGTATTAAGGGAGAGGCGGGGTCATCTCTCTCTAACTCTCCGTACTCCGGGGGAAGAGAGGTCAAATGCCGTATTAAGGAATCCGGCGCAGTATTCTGTGAGAAACTGAGAATAAGGAGGCTAAGAGAGGAATAACAATACAAGTAATTGTTTCACATGAAACGTTTGTATACCTATCTATAGTGTGAGAATGATGTGGTGCGCTTGGCTCAGGCGGTTACGCCCTTGCATCTCAATTTTGCAGTTCCATTACAAGTGTGGTTCGAGTCCTTTTTGAGTCCATTTTCTCCTTGCTTCAAACTGCAAAATTGAGATGCATGCGTAACCGCCTGAGCCAAGCGCACCACATCATTCTCACACTATATACAATATACATACAAGGTATACAAGCGTTTCCCCTCACACAGAAATCACGGTGTTTTCATATACGACAGGTCAAATCGATTCCCTTTCACATTTTGAGGCATGTGAAACAAGAACTTGTATTGTTATTCCTCCCTCAGCCTCCTTATCCCAATTTTCTCACACAATACGGCACCGGATTCCTTAATACGGCATTTGACCCCGCCCTCTCTCCTCTCTCCCGGAATACGAGAGAACGTGCTAGAGGGTAAGAGAGGGGCCCGTATTCTCGATACCGATACGGAACGGTCAACCCTAAGCGACAGACAGACTAGGGAATGGTACGCCCGTACGATATTACAATGAGTAGGACTACAGTGTATAGACTCCTATACAACAGACGCCAAGGGCTCAACTGAGGTCTGTAACAGGTTTTAAAAAATCGAAATCGCTGAAAAGTTACTCCTAGGGGTAGCTTTCGGCGCTGAATACGCTGGTGTCATCGATATCCGCGCCCTTACTGCGGGAAAACTTTTTTTTCTATTAAAACTCGTCGTTGAGTGGTCAGAATTTTTTTAAAGAAAAAATTTTTTCTATTAAAATTCATCGTTGAGTGGTCACAAATCTCACGTGTACGATCTGAAAAAAGTTGCAAATGACATGACACAATCTTTTTTTTTTGTTTTCGAGAAAAGTCGAATTTTGATCCAAGGCGCATCGCGAGATTCCAACGTAAATATGTCAAAATGATCAGAAAAGAGCGCTCTTTCATATTACATTGGAATCTCGCGCGATGCGTCTTGGATCAAAAATCGACTTTTCTCGAAAACGAAAAATTAATGTGTGATGGTATTTGCGCCATTTGATGGAGCGTCAAATTCTGATAGAACACGTGGCATTTGTGGCCATGCTGACCACTTCGCGACGATTTTTAACCGAAAAACACGTTTTCCACCGATATAGAGCGGCGCAATACTGGCGCCCAGAGGAGTTCTATTGCGAAATAGATGACACCGTGAATTCGGCGTCGAAAGCTACCCTAGGAGCAACTTTTCAGCTAATTCGATTTTTTTTTACGTTTTCCAGCGATTTGTTGAACGACAGGGTCCCGTTTCAAGGACAGTTCAGTTCGGATTATAACATGCTTTATTTATCAGGACTCCCGCACGCTCTCTAAATTATTTAAATTTACTACTTACCATAATATCAGATCTTTTTTGCTTTTCTTACCATAATATCAGATCTTTTTATTTCGTGAAAATGTGGAAAAGTGTAAAGGGTCTCACGAAATTTGTTTATACTGAATCTATGATTAGGATGATCTGGAAGAAGCTGCAAAAGATATCGAGGAAAGACAGGAAAGAGACAAGAAGAAGATGTTGGAGGATATCGATGCTAGCTTGGGACAGTACGTCATTAAAGGTATAATAAAAATGAGGTTGATAGAAGAAAGAAGTGTGCCTTTAAGGAGACGACGATGACTGGAATGACGCATTAAAAGAGGGAATGAGTGTACCGAAAGGAGCCATCTCAGTCAGAAACAAGAGGGCTATTCAGGTATGTACCAAAACTGACACGAAGAATTGGAATTGGTCGATTGTTTATGTAGTCTCGACTCTCGAGTATAATTTGTTTTAGAATGCTCCGATCCCCGAAAAGAACGACGAAAAGGAAGGACTGAAGAAGAGGAGGAAAGTCAAGAACTAACTTAATCAATTGCCCACCTAATCAATTGTTATCCATTGCTCATCCATTGTTATCACATTGTTTTATTGTTGTTATCTCGTTGGTTGGATAAATTTTATCTATGTTCTTTCGTCGATTCATCAATAATGTCGTGTCATATATCATTCAAAAGAGCACAAAAAGTTACGCCGAAATTATTTTTTCATGAAGAATGAGCCTCTAGGAACGAAAATCGGTGATTGCTAAATAAATATCAAATTTGAGGATTAACTCACAGAATTTGGGTCCTAGTTGCTCAATCTTTCTGGAAAAAATAATTTCTGCATAACTCTCTTTCGAATGAGATATAACACGACAGGAAAATTTGAAAAACATTTCAGCGTTTTTTTTTCAAAAAAAAAATTATTGATTTTTCAAAAGTTATTTTTTCATGACTTTTTCACGATCAAAGTTTACTATGGACATATGACTGCAAGTAAAAAAAGTTTAAGCCCTGGTCGATCACTTTGAAAGATACTAGAACTGAATATCTAGTCTTACTAAAAATATCAGGTGCTGAGGGTGCGATTATCGATTTTCGCTCCTAGTGGTCCAATCCTTCTGAAAATATAGAGTTATACTGATTTGCATAGCCGTTCGGAGAGTAAGTAGCGAGCAGTGACACATACTTAACCGATATCAGCATAATCGAAAGTGTCGAAAACAAGGTGTATCTGACATTTCACATTTTCCAGTGTCCGGCTCACGAAGTGCTTTTCCGACTAATTGCAAACGCACTCTTTCTTACATGGGGGTGACAGGAACTCACATTTCCCGAACTTTTTGATTTTACCATGGTAGTATACATGCCTATAGACTCAAAACCATTCTCAAAAGCTGCGAAACTCGCCTGGGAAGCGAGTTAGCAGTTTCCTTATGCTGCACTGCAGCATAAGGAATTCGAAATGTGACAAGAACAGAGTCATTATCAATTGATCATGGTGCTAGACGCGCAGTACGCAAGCTTCCGCACACTACATTTATTGCCAAGCTAAATAGTTGCAACAGAAGTAAAACATAAAGTGAAAATACAGCAGATAAAAGACTGTTGTGATTGGAAAAAAAATGTTGCAAAAGTTTTGCAAAAAACGGGTTCTGATCCAACGACATGCCGTTTGCAAGCATGGGACACTACCCACTGCACTACAGGACCATTTGAGATGAGAGAGCTCCTTCTCGGTGACTATCGCATGGAGCGCCGCAACGGCGAATCCACGCAAACTTTGATGATGATTTTAGGGTCTTAAGACAGGTATCACGAGAGATTGCATGAAAACAGCCCCTTCGGGGAACAACTTTCGAAAAAATATTTTAGATTTCGATCAAACTTTTATGATGAAGCACTCAAGGGAAAAGAGAATTTGATTAATCCTGGTCGCAGGTCGCAGAACCGCATTTTAGGAATTTCCCGGTTCTGAAGCCGGAATCGACTTAACTTTGTTCAAAATGTAGTTACAATGCTGTTCTTGAGCTCAAAATGATCGGGAAAATATGCCAAACATTTTTTGTGTTGACGGAAACCTCACTGATAATGAACTAAAAAAGTTATGAATCAAGACAAGAAAGTCCCCCGATTTTTGCCATTTTAAAATTTTTATATAACTATAGTTGACCTGCTCTTCAATATTCAGCATAGAAATTCTGCGGTATCTCGCATTGGAAATAGGTTATTATTTTTAAATCCGTTTTCTGTCATGTTTACATTCATAACTTTTTTAGTTCATTATCAGTGAGGTTTCCGTCAACACAAAAAATGTTCGGCATATTTTTCCGATCATTTTGAGCTCAAGAACGGCATTGTAACTACATTTTGAACAAAGTTACGTCGATTCCGGCTTCAGAACCGGGAAATTCCTAAAATGCGGTTCTGCGACCTGGGACCAGCTCAGAGATTTCGTGGCATGAATGTTACGGGTATTTGGCAGCCAAAACGTACCTGTCGGCAGGTAGAAAGCATCCATGTTACAGTTAGTTTCAAAAAGCATGGCAGTCGCAGGTAAAGGGCATGGATGCTGCAGGTACTCCAACTGAGTATCGACAAAAAGCATGCCTGTTACCGGTACCGGGAAGGTGGGCAGGTATCGGGCAGGTAGAAAGCATGCATGTAGCAGCCTGTTGTTTACCTTTTTACCTGCCATGTAGCTGCGACATCCATGTTTCCTACCAGCCGGCATCCATGCTTTTAACCTGCCGTAGCCATGCCACCAAATCTCTGAGAGGATTGATGGAATTCTCTTCCCCTGAGTACTTCATCATAAAAGTTTGATCGAAATCAAAAATATTTTTTCGAAAGTTGTTCTCGGACTCATGCAACCTCTCGTGATACATGTCTTAAAAGGTCAATCGGGGAACATTTGAAAATTGGTATGAACATTCCTCGGGGGTACCTACAAGCCCATATGGTACAAATTCAAATCGGTCTCCGGTGACTTTTGCTCTTCCCTTTTTAGTAATTCGCGCTAACGACCATATTGACTAAAAGGGAGGAGACTGCCCCCACCTGGAAATCCCCTCTCTGTGCTGCCGTTACGGTACAACATTTCTGTTCTTCTCTCACTTCTCTCGTTTTCTCTCTGCTGCAATTGATCCGTTTAACCGATTTCATATCTCACACATACTTTAACTTACATTTATTAACTTTTAAATAATACATTTGACATCATTTGACATAAGTCGAATAAATAGATAGTGATGTTACTGGGAGCGAGTGACAACGAGAGAACCAGAGGGAACGAGACCATGAGAGGAGAGCGGTGCAGCCATATCCTCGCTGCTCAAAACTTTACGAGGGAATGGCTGAAGGAGAGCGAAGGGAACCAATTCAGGACGAGTCACTTCAATCCATAGACGGACGGCAGACAACTCCTCCGAGACACCAAATGTGTTACGAATCGTTTCTCCCGACGGAAGACGGATCTAAACACGGCTGTTAACTAGCAATCAAAATAAATGAATCAACTACTTCGTCACATCAAGTGACAGCAGCACTCATTCGCACTAGGGTTGCGAAAAGGAACGAACTAATCACGGGATCAAAATGATTTATTTGGAAGGTCCAGACATCCTTGAAAGTTTGATGAATAGTGCCCATCATTTGCCTTTAGGGAACAAAAAGGCGCTTTTTCACTTACCCCAAATTTGACCATGTACATCTTAAAGGGTGAATTTTCTAAAAAAAAAAATGGTTCCTGTGCAGGAACAACTCTAAACCATCCAAGAATTAATGCCAAACTTTTCGCGTCAGCAGCATTTTTTTCCTGCATAGTCCGATCGTATCCTTAGCGCACCAAGGTTTCGGTAGTATCTTTTTCTCTCTCTCTTTCTCTCGCTTTCTCTCTCTCTCTCTCTCTCTCTCTCTCTCTCTTTCTCTTTCTCTTTCTCTCTCTCTTTCTCTTTCTCTCTCTCTCTCTCTCTCCCTCTCTCTGTCTCGCTCTGGATACGCTCGTCCCACCTCATTCCCAACAATATCTCAGTAACTTAATTTGTGCTTGCTAAAGAGGCAAATTTGAAGTAAGCAAAAAGTAGCATTGCCGCAAAAGTTGAAATACTATTACCTTTTTGAGAGCAATAACAAAGTTTCTAGTTAGTTACAAATGCGAAGTAATTAAAAAGAAATATTACTGCAAGCGCCAAGGTAACTAACTTACCCTACTACCTCCGATCCTCCCATTTTGATTAACTTTCGAATTACACGATACGTGTTTGGTGAAAAACGGCCAACGCTATTCGATAGAGCGTGATTTTAAGTACCTTATATGGTTTTCATCAGATTCGAAGAGAAAAAGTTTATATTTCCTACCGATTGTCGACATTCTCGCGATTCCCTTCATATCGTACGCCAAGAACACTTTGTACAAAGGTGCGACACGTTTTACGCACCTTTTTGCACTTTTTCATTTTTGTTTAAATTCACCTTGAAATGTGCGAGCTTTTTTGTGCCTCCTGTTTCCAAACGATTTATGTCTAAATTTGCTATCGTTCAGTGAAAACAAAACTTAAAAATAATGCAAAATAAGTTAAAAAGCGGTTAAAGCAAAATAAAAAAATAATATCAGTTGTCAATAGCCCCTAACCATAGGTCTAAAAGAGGGTCGATAACGACATAGCCTGCCCGCCGAAGGCCTGATCAATTAGACCCCTAAAACGAAACATGCCCGTCACGGTCCCCTAAAACATCCCCAAAATATAGAAACCTGCTCGGTATACCATAAAAAAATCGAAAACCTGCCCGACCAGTTTTCCATGCCACTTAACTTTTTGACCTCTGACGTTGGCGCGAAGTACGGTATGTATAGCGTGTATTTTTTTATTATTTTGGCGCTTTGCCGGATTAACAGTCTCAGATGCGCAACTTTCCATTGCATTGTTTGATTAATTTGCTTATTCTTTCTATTTTATCTGAGAATGCTTCGGTTTCGACCATGACTGCGAACGATCAATAATAAGGCTAATTTGTGGGTGGCAGAAACAATCGATAATGCGATAATGCATAGCAAGTATTCTATGTCGGATTAAAAAGTTATATTGATTATTCAGTAAGATTGACGACTCACGAAAAAATGAGAATAGTAAAAGATTCATTAGAAGAGCTAACAGCTTGATTCAAGACATAGTCGAACTACCGTATTCAACACACGTGATACCATACATCACATACATAAAAACCGTTATTGTTTAGATAAACATCCTATGACTTTTGCCAAGAGTTTGATTTACTGCATGTGGGTTGCTTGGGATTAAAGAATTATAATAATCCAAGTAGTACGGCAGGTAGTACTGTGCAATATTCGAGAAACTCGAGAATAATTATTCGATATCTGAGGCTGTATGCACGAACCCGTTTGCCGGGCAAACGGGATTTGTCGGGCTTTGTCGACAAACGCTTTTGCCGGGCAAATGGTTTGTCGATATGCATGAAACTTTGATTTGCCGACAAACGAGTTTGTCGCGACAAAAGTCTTTGCCGACCAATACCCCAGGCAAATCGGTCGACAAACGGCTTGTCGGAATTATTATCTATGTTTTTCTAATATTTTTATGATATTTATTATCTAATTTTTGTTTTAATTTTTCCCAAATACCTTCGAAATATTTTTTTAAAATTTTTTTTCGACATTTTTAATTGTTTTTTTGCCCAGAGCCCCAAGATGACCGTGACGGTAAGGCATAGGAACGTAACCAAGTCACTAGGGTTGTCGGATCAAAGCCAAAGGTCGGTGCTTTGATGCCAGTGACATGAGAGAGTGCAATCCCTCGCTGACCTTTTAGAGAGACAGACCAAAGCTTTGATCCTCCGATCAAAGCTTTGGTTACAATTCTTTTCACATGAGTTTATTAAATAAGCAATTGTTTTTCGTCGAAATTAATCCAGGCATAAACGGCAGGTTTACCAGCAACATAGTACATTAATATTTAATTATTAAACATTCCTTTTTTGTTATTATTTTGCACTCCAAAGCTTTGGAAAACCTTTCAAAAAGAGAGATTCACAGACGAGAGCCCGAAGCTTTGACCTTTGATCCGGCAACACTACAAGTCACAGTAGGTAGGAACATGAACCATCCAACAGGAACGCACGGTCATTCGTATAATTTTGGAGAAAAAATGAAGACAGTTTGTATAACTTAAATAAAATCTTAAATGCTGCCGAGCTACGTTCCTTGAAAAGCACTTTTTAGTCTATACCTGGCATGGTCCAATTATGGGTTTTGTCATGTGAAACCCAAGTGACCTACCGCGACCCTTCTCAGCATTCCGGATAGAACCCACCTTAATCTGAATACTGTAACCCGAATTTCTGATTTTGCATTTTCTTAGACAGGACAGTGGTATGAATAGGTCTGACCCACTGGTTGCTTGGCACTCGTTCCCCGCCGTTTCATATTGTAATATCGCCGCAACAGGGGTATATCGCATCCTAGATGCATTCCTGGATACGGTATCTACCTGGAGCGATGATAGACCCATATAAAAATCAGGTGCCGGACATTCGAAAAGACATTCCCCAATAAGGCCATCCTACCATACAGGGTGGTAAATTGTAATAGATTTCAAGAAGTAACGAGCCTATCGTGGGATATCAGGGCATAGGTCTCTATAATCGACGATTCCCGGACTAGTAGACTACAAATCATTGCTGGTAGGACTAGTAGCATGTGACGGAAGACTATCGGGTCCTCACTTGCCGGTCGATGCTACTCTTCCAACCACCGGCGATTTTGGAGGTAGTCATAATCAAGCGGCATCAATCCATCAATCTTTTCACATTTTTGGACTTTCATCTTTTTTCTGTATATCTACAAGGGCTCACCGCTGATTGCGATCGTTATGTACTCTATTTCTACTCACGGCATTCTCCTATCAAATGGACCTAATGGCAATTTCCCTCCCTCCCAAAGTCCTGCTGTTCTAGACGATCTTAGCCACGAGGGTCCATTCAAAATCGGTCCAATTGGAGAACTTTTTTCACGGCAGAACAATGACAGGAATTTGAAATAGTGATAGTTGCAAAGGGCCATACTAGGGTGACCCTGTGTATGAGCCAACTGCCCCATCTTTAACCCTCCTTCTTTTTATAAGTCAATATCGAAAAACGAAGTGTGTCCTTGCCGATCAGAAGTTGAATTTCTGCCTCTCTCATGAAACCAGGAGGGACTCTGATGGAATCACTGTTGTACAACAGAATGGTAATTGTTAGACGCACAGTCACTCCAATATTTTGGAAATGGTATCGAACAATGTCAACTATTCGTCCAATGTGACGATGTGGCTAAACCATCTCGAATCGGTCCTAGAGTCGATCAAATATTACCACTTCTTTCCGTGATATTTTGGCTGGGCTGTGAAAATCCGGAAAAATATATTTCAAAGAGTTTCATCAGAACCCTGCCCAGTAAATATATTTTTCCATCTTGCCTATTGATCCCTTCGGCGAATTCAATGGCATTGCAAACGTAAAAGTGAAAAGACTTTCCGGACACCCTTATATTTATGCGTATTACAAGTAACAACGCGGTAACGAAATGGAAATTAAAATTGTGATACACGAAGATTACAGGAGAATACAAAGCAATTACTAAATTGAACTACTCAGTGAAACTGGTCATATTTCCGGTTTTTGTGAAAAGCCTTGCCGCTCTGGGGAAGAAATTATACTGCCTTTAGTTAGCGGATGTTAGCGGATGAAACATTATTGGTGAAATTTATTCCATTTCGAGTAAAGTAATAGCGAAAGTGAAGTAATAGCTTGCTGAATAATCAATATAACTTTTTAATATAGAATACTTGCTATGCATTATCGCATTATAGATTGTTTCTGCCACTCACAAATTAGCCTTATTATTGATCGTTCGCAGTCATGGTCGAAACCGAAGCATTCTCCGATAAAATAGAAAGAAATAAGCAAATTAATCAATCAATACAAGAAAATTGCTCAACTGAGACTGTTAATCTGGCGAAGCGCGTATTATTTTTAAAATATTTTTTCTTTAACCGCTTTTTACATATTATTTTGTATTATTTTTAAATTTTCTGTTCACTGAGCGATAGCAAATTTAGATATAAATCGTTTGAAAACAGGAGGTACCAAAAACCTCGCACATTTCAAGGTGAATTTAAACAAAAACGAAAAAATGTCGCACTGTACGACACCGTGTCGCGCCTTTGCATAAAATGTTCTTGGCGTACGATATATTGCTCACCCCATCACATTTAAACCAGAAGCAAATATTAAATATAGTTTTCAAATATTTATTTTTAAAACTATGTGTTTAAAAATTACTGCGATTGTTGTCCGGACAGATTGCGGTACGATCGGGCAACCCCAGACACGGACAAAGACCGACTACCTCCCGTTCACTTCTAGCTCTCGCTGTCCGGCGTCCAGCTTTGTCCAGATACCCAACCCAATTTGACGCCTTCATACCTGAATATTGGCCTCTTTGTATTCCTTCTTGTGTTGAATAGGGAGAGACAGAGGCACGGGTTGAGAAGGGGGAACACCGGCACAAACTCCCTTCCTAGCCTCTTTATCTGCTTTGATCTGTTCGAGTACTCGTCTCTTCGCATTCTCATCCTCCTCCTTGTCTTTCTTCCTCTGAGCAATTGCCGCCAATTGTTCATTCTCCTGCAATATCACTATACACATACCGCATTTAAATACATCAAATAAATAACATATTCCACCCCAAATCTCTACGAGTTCCACCCATAATTGATTACTGTCATTTCACAACCTCCTCGGTGTTCCTTTATTTGGCCACGATGCCTACGGACTCGTAACGAATATTCTGACACGCCCTGAGTTGCACAAGAGTGAGGAACTATGGTCTTTCCGATATTGACAATTATTTCTCTATCAACATAGAGCACAGGGCTGTGATTTTTTGGGAAAAAAATCAAAAAATTTCAAAAAAGTTTTCACACGAATTTCAAAAAAAAATTTGAATTTCAAAAATGCGAGAAAAAATCATCTATGACTGATACTCTCGGACAGGATCGTCATAGGCATATCAGTGCGTTCGCGTAAAGATTTTAAACCCTCCGTACAGCAAAAAAAGATGAATGCAATAAATTACATGAGTATGCTTATTCTACCGCATTTCGACTTATCAACCTCATTTAACAAAATTAAATTACATTAAGAAGAAAAGAGCGTAGAAAGAGGAGCTACTTGTGCGACGTCATTGGTTCAAGTGGAGCAATGAATGGGTCACATTTGACATTGATCAATCGCAAACTGAAAATCGGTCCTTTCGTTAGGAACCGTTGTCTTTTGTTTCCTGCATCCAATGCGCTACGATAAATCCAGAATAAATTTTGCAATGAAAAATGAAGGAAAATAAATAACAGAACGCACAAATATAGATTCAAGTAAGTACTCCTCCGTTGTGCCTATTTCGAAAGTCAATAACTCGCGCGGAATGCTCCCTCTTGATTTTTATTATATCGCTCGAACATTCAATTATTCACAGGATACTATTGTGACATTCAAGAACATAGCAGTCTCCGCACACTTCTAGTGATCCTCTGGTTATTAGAGAATTAGACAAAGATAAGGTTCGGACTATGTATTTCCCGCCGGGGTTCCTCGGCTTATATAATGTGGTCAGAGAGCGCGCGTTACGCGAGCCGGATTGCCCCGCCGGGAGTCGGAGCAGGAAGTCAACAACGGCGTAGGGCGCAAACCCGTCTCGAGCAAAGCGCGCGGGGATATGACCTAACCAAGATTTCGAAATCTTGCGGTTTAATCACCCACTTCGCCAAACTACGGTAGAAGGCTAGTATCGACTTCTACCGTAATTTGGCATAGGCCCAGTGGGCGGAGTTTGTGCGCAACAACTTCGCCGCAGGAGCACACCTTTTGGCGACACGGAATTCTTAGGGCGGAACTGAAAATTTTCGCACAATACAAGAAAACAATAGAGCATTCCGCGGTTTTCGAGGTAATACGAAAACAGTTTTTTCCCGTTATAAAATGCGAAACTTTGATGACGTGTTTCTCAACAACGGAAGATCCAATGGATTTTCTGAATTGATAACCACAGATCTTGAAGAAATTAGCCTTTCACTCAAATAATTGAAATTCGCCAATTTTTGAAGTTGTTTATTTTTGTTTCAGTAGGGTGTTCTGTAAATACCGCGTGATTTGTTTATTCTTTTCATGTTCCTCAACCCAAAAGCAGTGAAAAGTGCTCGAAATAATTCGCGAAAATACCAGAAAATTAGTTGCAAAATTTACAACAGTGGTATACGGCATTTTGAGCCCAACGGGGTCGCAGGTAGTACGGCAATATCGCGTACTCAAAAAATCAAACGCCCGTCCCTATTTGTTATTCTAATTTTTCATACAAATTTCAAATTTGAATATCTCGAAAAGGAATCCGTATTGCAACTCCAAATTTTGATATGTCGTGGCCAATGACCATGTCTGTCCATTGTACTCAGTCACATGGAGTATCGAGGGAGGGTAAGTATTCAAATTTTAGGAAAACTATCACAGATATTCTGAGACGGCGTAGGAACACGCCGGGATTGTTTGTATGAGTTGGTATTCGGTACGACATTGCTCGAAAGGTAAACGGTAGCTCGGCTACCGTACCCATGGGCGCGCTACGGTAGCTTTCGCTGCAGGACCATCATTTTACGAAGTTGCGCCAAGCGAGTCGCGTTTGCTTGTATAAGTTGGTATTCAGTACGACATTGCTCGAAATGTATACGGCACCTCGGCTTCCGTACTACTGACAACAGTAGCGACGATTGACGAGGACAACATGCGAAGTTGCTTCAAACGAGTATTCTTCCCCCGAAAAAAGAAACTCCTTGCGGGTACATGTGCAACTTTGAGAGTGAATGTTATTTTTTGAATGTGCAACTCATATTCACAATTATAGATGCTTCCCACGTTTGATCATGCAGTCACTTCGTGTATCTCTGAGCTGCTCTTCAATATAACGAGATATGGAGCAAGAGTCAACTACCATTGGCTATTATACAAGAACCTCAATGCGGTTGAACACTGTAATAATGTATCGCCAACTTACTATTTAAATATTTAGGTACGATATCACCGCGAACGAAAATTAAAGGGATTCAATATCAGCGAATTCAAGTGCTAACCGCGACAAAATGAATAAAGAAATTAATATTTCAAAATAGAAATGGTTAAACAGTAAAAATATAAAAAAATTTTGATGTATCCATATCAGTGCGTTCGCGTAAGGATTTCGTCCTCGTACAGCAAAAAGTGGCCACGCCAGTTTTTCACATATTCTGATAGCCCTTGGTATGCTCTATCGATTTATGTTTGTCTCATGACCTGATCTCTCTAATTTGCATAATTACACGAGCTCAAAGTTAGGCTATAATTACAGTTTTCGAAATGTAGCTCCTCAACGAGAAGAGCTAGAGATTTGGTCGTAACAGCAATATTAACCGCCTTGACGAGTTACATCGAGCTGTGTAATTTGTTTATTCAAATTTATAATTATAAAAATTTCGATAAATTTCAAAGACGATTATCTCGAAAACAAGGCAAAACATAGTTTCAATTTTTTGATATGTTGTAGCCCTTGTCAAGATCTACAGGATAGTCTCGATTAAATACGGTATCGAGGGAGGGTATTTACTCAAATAATGGAAAAACCGAAGGTTCCTAATCGAGAGAAACACCTCATTTCACTCTCATTCCACCCATTTTGCTCCATCCGCGCAGTGTGAAATGAGAGATACGTGATTTGCATCCTATGTCGAATCATTTCATTTGAATCAATTAAGACCGCGCGGGCCACGTTGAGTGGATGGAATGAGGTGTTTCTCTCGATTAGGAGCCTTCGGTTTTTCCATGATTTGAGTAAATACCCTCCCTCGATACCGTATTCCCTGCACAATATATCACATCGCATTCCAATTCGTACAAGCAATCGCGACTCGATTCGAACAACTTTGCAAAATGGTGGTCTCGAAACGAAAGGTACACTAACCCGCGGAACAGTAGGCGATGTGCCGCATACCTTTTGAGCAATGCCGTACCGAATACCAACTCATACAAGCAAACGCGACTCGTTTGGCGCAACTTTGTAAAATGATGGTCCTGCAGCGAAAGCTACCGTAGCGCGCCCATGGGTGCGGTAGCCGGACTACAGTATACCTTTCCAGCAATTTCGTACCGAATACCAGCTCATATAAGGGTGTCCCAAAAGTTTTGCGACTTTTGGTTTTTCAAAGATTTCATACGAACTACAAACCGTACATCCAAATATTCATCCATGGTTATATAACATAACCTTGGCCTATTTAAGAAATTGTTCATCTTGGGTAACGATGTCATATTAATGACGCAATATTAGCAAATGTTCAATGATGCCAATTTTACAACCCCATTTTCGACAAGTTAAATCTAGATGAATGTGGAAGCGAACAAATACCTAATATTATTGCAGGGTAGAGAGTGTGTTCAGTAATAATTTAAAACACAAAACGGCAGAATCCGTAAATATACAAAAGAAATAAAAATTCTCTTTTCAAAACTCTCGACGCAGCAGGTTCAACATTTTCAACATTTTTAATTATCTGAAGTCTTGTTGGAATTTGATCAATATAACATGGCTTATACTTCATTATTAATTACTAGAAAAATTTACAGATAGATTGTGAAGCGATTTTCTAAAATTTTCTGAGATTTACGTGGGAAAGCTAAAATTGCGTAGGGATAACGAAATTTAGTGCAACTTCGCACGATTACGCGCAACCTTCCTTAAACTTGATTGCAGCGAAAATGGGAATTTTCACACCACTCCTAATAGGAAATTCAGAGAAATCATGATTTTCGAGGTCTGAGTCCTGTTCATTATGGGTAATCGCGCAATCGTAGTCGAGGGTCTACAGTTCAAGTGACATTTTTAAACAGATGATGAGAATTTGCCCTCATCATAGAACTATCGAGATGGCTCCCATCGAGATAAGCAGCGGTGAGAAATAACTGAAAATAGAAAACAGTCGCAAAACTTTTGGGACACCCTTATACAAGCAATCCCGGCTTATTTGGCGCAACTTCGTAAAATGGTGGTCCCGCAGCGAAAGGTACAGTAGCCCGGATTATCGATTTTGAGTTACTGTAGACCATACGGTACCATCCCACTATAGGTTGGGTTGATCAATCGATAATCGAAAATATCGATTTTGACCATGATCATGGGTGGGAAGTGCCTACCAAAAAAAGTTGGTAGGCACTTCCAATGGGTCGACCCATGGTAGGGTATGCCGGGAGCTCAGCAACAGTACAGAAAATCGTTGCGCGAGATGGGTTGAGTGAAATATGCTACTATATGCAACATTATGAGTGGAATCCGATTCCAAAATAAAACCGAGGTACTTTGACCAACTTTTTCGAGAAAATGATGATTATTTGTGTCAAAAATCGGCTTTTCATGCATATCTCAAAAACCAATGATAGACAAGGGTTCTAATTGAAGAAAATGTAGATCTAGTTTTGCACTAAAGTTTGGAAAAAAACATTACGAACGAAAATATTTCGAACTGACAGAGATATGACTCTTCAAAGTGGTAGATCACAAAAATCGATAATATGCAAATTTCGAAAAATGAAGTTCATAAAAAAATTCTTCTATTTACTATCATCACTATATTAAGTTGCATCGAAATCGGTGAAATAATTTTTTTTTTGCTACCGATCGCTCATTTTTTCCTACGCCGTCTCTGAATATCTGTGCTATAGTGTTCTAATAGAGAGAAACCCCTCATTTCCCCCTTAATACACTTGACCTGCGCGGTCTCCACCGACTTGCAATGTATCGACTCGCCCACAATTCATTGTTCAAGTATCATTTTAGACCGCGCAGGTGGAGTGAAATGGGTGAAATAAGGGGGAAATGAGGGGTTTCTCTCTATTAGAGCCCTATAGTTTAATTACAATTTGAATACTTACGAGAGAATATCTGTGTGGATCGACATATGCTTGGCACAGGGCTAAATTTTCGTTGTGAGACTAACAACACTATGTTGTAGTGCATTGGCTGAGAGTTACGGAAGTGCAATTCCGGAAGTTCAAAAAATGCTATTACGCCTCAGGGCAAACATATTGGTACTTGTGACGTCACAAAACTTTTTCGTCAAATCGAATGGAATCTTTTCGATTCTTAGTGCGATCGATAGCCCATCGAAATACAAAATTTTTTCACTTTCACAACGTTTTTGATCGGAGTTCATGCAGCCTAGTTATTCTTCATAATGAGTTTCTTACGAAATTTTAAATAGTACTAGAAGTCCTGGAAAATTTTCCTTATCCTATTACATCGCACAGCAGTTGCACACAATCTGTGAAAAATAGAGAATTTAAAAGTTTCTGGCAGGAACTCAAAAACCAAAAAGTATTCGGAAAATCGTAATAAAATATTAGCCGTCCGCCTTTAGAGAGATAAGGAATGTAAGTAATCTCGTCAAACGGTGTATTTTTTTTTGGAAATACATGAATATTTTCGCATTTTTCACTCTTAGTGTACGCAAGTTGAATTGATCCTCAGTATCAGTACCCTCGTTGATTCTCTCTAAGATCGATGACTCGAGTTTGGAGGACTCTGGTTCAAGTTCCAATCCAAGATCCCTGTTTCGCACGAGATTCTGACGGATGGACTCCTCGCCATTTCCTATTCGACTATCAGGATCGTCTCTCATTTCCACTCACTATCCAACAAGAGACCGATCATAGGTGGGCACAGGGTACCTTGACTACCGCCTGCAGGGGGGTTAGCCTACCGCCTGCAAGCAAAATCCCAAAAAAATATATTTTACCCACCTCATTTTTTCCATTATTATTGATTGCATTTAGTAGTATGTGTTATGTACTGTCCGTGAAAGCATTCAAAACACCTATCACTCTTTTCACTGGTAAACACCTGAAAAATGGGTCCTTTGAAAGTCATATGACGGTCGCCTGCAGGGCGAAATTGTGATCGGTCTACAGCACGCAAAAAGTTGGATTTTGGCTGCCCATCTATGAGACCGATCCTCACCCCGAAAACCATTCAAGATGACTCGCTCTTCAGATGAAAATCGACCGAAGATAATGAGCCTTTTCAACGTCGTCAGAGGTCCCATTCGATTCCCCCGTGAACTCGAACCCCTTCTTGATAAACGACTATTAAACTAAACTAAAGTGAACGCTAATGTTACCAGAAATATCGCAAATGCTAACTAAAATGAGTAATATTGCAGTTAACGTCAATCGAGAACTGATTTTATTCAGATTTTCAGCATACTTTTTGGTTTTTGACTTCCTGCCAGACACTTTTTAAATTCTCTATTTTTCACAGATTGTGTGCAACTACTGTGCGATGTAGTAGGATGAGGGAAAATTTTCCAGGACTTCTAGTACTATTGAAAATAACGTAAGAGTTCTATGCTGCATGAAATCCGATCAAAAAAATTGTGAAAGTGAAAAATGTTTGTATTTCGATGAGCTATCGATCGCACTAAGAATCGAAAAGATTCAATTTGACGAAAAAGTTTTGTGACGTCACAAGTACCAATATGTTTGCCCTAAGGCGTAGAAGCATTTTTTGAACTTCCGGAATTGCACTTCCGTAACTCTCAGCCAATGCACTACAACATAGTGTTGTCTCACAACGAAAATTTAGCCCTGTGCCAAGCTCCTGAAGAAAAATGTCGATCCTCTCAGATAATCTCTCTTACACTCCCTCGATACTCCATGTGACTGAGTACAATGGACAGACATGGTCATTGGCCACAACATATCAAAATTTGGAGTTGCAATACGGCTTCCTTTTCGAGATATTCAAATTTGAAATTTGTATGAAAAAAATAGAATAACAAATTTGAATAAACAAATGACATAGCCAGATGCCAAGGGCTATCAGAATTGGTGAAAAACTCAAGCGGTCACTTTTTTTCTGTACGGATTTGTGCACTATGTTTGCGGTCCTTAGGCGAACGCACTGATATCACACTATGATGTGAATTGGTCAATTCGAATAGCTATTTCAAACTAGGTGCTAAATTTTACCTATTTCGTATTCATTTCGGCAAAACGCATCACTATTTTTGTAAAATAAATTCAAAAATTTTTTTTGACAAAATTCAAAAAAAAATTTTGTTTTTGAATTTTTTGAATTGGTCAAAAAATTCAAAATCAAAAAATCCCAGCCCTGAAAGAGCACTGTGGTTTCAGGAGTCGCCAGGACGATTCTGATCAAAATAAAGTACCTTTGATCATGGCCCGCTCCATTTCGGATGCCTGATAAGGGAAATGCAAAAGTAACCGGAACGGAATTCGAAGTCTTCCAATGCCACTCGATAGGGACCCCAAAGATATGCTCGAATCACTTGTAAAATGTCGAACCTTTTACCTGCTAAGGACTGAAATATGCGGCAAACATTTTTTTGCAACAAACTTCATCAGATGCCACAAAAAGATGGCACACAAGCAGTGAAGTGATAAAAATGGAGATATCGCTCGTCAGGCCCTTTTTGAAAAAAAATTGCTGCTGAAAAAGAGGTTTTCATGAGCTCTGCGGGGCAATAGCAATTGTGATTGATTTCACAGTAAACCATAATAAATAATATACGTCAATAAACTGTGTTTGTTTAGCATAACTAGCGGGGTTGTATTGAGGTTAAATGCACTACGCTCTATGCATAGTTCTGGGCGCAGCTCGGTAGATGGCTCCAGTTTCACTTCAGGGGGTCTCGGTGGCCGGCTCAATGTTCGGTCCAGGGGACTCAGTGGCCGGCTCCAGGTTCGGTCCAGGGGCAGCTTGGTAGCGGGCTCCAGGTTCGCTCCAGGGGACCGAACCTGGAGCCTTTCTTTTTTTATTGAAAAATATTTTTTATGACCCCCGAAACTCCCCGATTTGTTTGACAAACATTCGAAAATTTCGATTTTTCAAGTAAAAACGAGCTCGAACATGTTCAGACACGTTTCCGACATCGTATATCATTTTTCATGTGGTCCCCTACGCTCTCTGAATCATTTTGGAACTTTTCGATTTTTCACGTTAAAACTCGGCAAAACAGGTGAAAACGTGTTTCACGGTAGTCAAAAACGTGCCAGGACCACTTGCGGCACTTGCGAAAAATGCGGCAAAAGGTCTGCCCGCGGCGGGGGTCGAACCTGCGTCGGTCGGATTTGAATGTCGGGCGCTTTAACCACTTGGCCATGGATTTGGTGATTTAAATTTTGTAAAATTTTAAAGCAATTCTGGTCAGTTATCATATGCAAAAGGTTCTGAGAAGATAGAGCGAATTTGAAGCGAAATATAAGGAAAATGAGAAAAAAGTGTGACCGGACGGAAGGGAAAAAACGGACAAACAGACAGACAGACGTTAGCATTTTCTAATGTATAGTAAATATAACATTATTTCATAGGAGCACGGGGGCTCAGAAACCCCCGATCGCAACAAGAAAAACAAAAAGCGACGGTCCGCTTACCTCAAAAAAAAATTAACAAAGTACTATTCAGGTCTGTCGTGTTAGTAATCATGATTTTCAACAATAGCACTGATAGTATTCTTAATTGCGCTCTAAGATCAAAAAGTTCGTTCTAGGGAATAAACCCAGACAGCGTTTTGACTTTTTGGGGCGAAATTTCGAAAAAATCACTCATCATTTCAGGTCATCCAGGCGCGAGAGCGCATGACAAAAAAAATCAGACATGATTTTCAATTTTTCACACAAAACACTAACAGCCAGACATCATTTGGGACTTTCGGGAACAGAGACAGAGACAGGGAACGGGAACAGAGGACACAGAGCTGACACATCCCTCTCTCTCTCGATGCCGCAGTGGAGAGAGGGGCGGGGGAGACGTCCCCCATACCTGTCCAGGCAAGCCGTCGAGCTGTGTGTTTGCACGCTGCCCCACGTCGGGCAGCGAGCTGTAACAGCACAAATAAAGAGAGAACATATAAAATAAACAAAGAAAAAATATTAAAAATCGAAAACAAAATTTTCAAAATAATATGATAAAATCAATGAAATAGGACGAACACCTTTTTTTCAAATACTACAAAAGCGTATACCGTACTCAGACAAATCAGGGACATGGGCGGCGCAAATTTAGCGTGTTTGGCTGACCATTTTTTTCCCATGTGGTGTTGGAGAAAGAATTGCCGTGACACTAGTATTTGCACGCTGCCCCACGTGGGGCAGCGCGCAAACTGTCATGGACACCTATGCGTCCCCCGGGGCGTCTCCCCCCCCATCGTCAAACTCTGCTCGAGTGCAGACCTCCTTCTCCCAACCTTTTTTTTCGTGCCTCGGTCCCCTCCTCTTCTCATTATGCATTAGTGATCTACCTTCTATTCTACCTCCTAACATTCACAGTGTTTTATACGATTCAATTCAATTCAATTAATTATCATGTCAGGCAATAGTGCTCAGATAAGGATGGGTCGATATTCTTCATTTGTTGCATTCCACCATTGGGGCCCGATTGCTCGTTTCAGGTCGTCTCTCCATCGAGTATTGGGGTGGCCTTGGGGGCGTGTTCTGTTGTATGGGGTCCATAGCGTAGTTGCCCTGGTCCAATGGTTGATTTCCATTCGCCTTATCTTCAAGGCCCATTTTGCTTTCAGTTTGAGTGCTTCCACATTCCAGTCTCGAATTCGGGTGATCTCTCGTAGTCGTTCGTTCCTCATTCGGTCCAGTAGGGTCACTCCAATCATCCGTCGTTCCATCTTCCTCAGGGTGATGTCGAGGCGCTCTTTGTCACTTGATCTCAGAGCCCACACCTCGCTACCATACGCAGATGTTTTATACGCAGATGTAAAATTGTGGTCCTACTCTGATTGCACCTCTCTTCAAAGTGCTCTAGACTTGCTTTATAGCTGGTCAACTAAATGGGGACTGTCTGTGTCCTTATCTAAGACCAAGACTATGCATATTCATCACCCAATCACCTCTTTCAAATTGAATAACACTGATCTTCCCGTTGCTACCGAGCTCACTGATCTCGGTGTAACATATTCAAACTCTCTTGACTTCTCCGCGCATATTGCGAATAAGACCGTGCTCGTTGCTCGTACATTCTTCGCATCTTTTTATCTAAAAACCCATCTCTATATGCCCGTCTTTTCACAACTTATGTTCGCCTTGCAATTGAATCTTGCTCCGAACTCTAGTCCCCACGCTCTCGCGAAACATATATAGGGTTGCCGGATCAAAGCCAAATGTCGGTGCTTTGATGCCAGTGGCATGAGAGAGTGCAATTCCTCGCTGACCTTTGGCATTGAGGGAAGAGAGTAGAGAGACAGACCAAAGCTTTGATCCTCTTATCAAAGCTTTGGCTAAAATTCTTTTCACATGAATTTATTAAATATGCAATTGTTTTTCATGGAAATTAATCCATAGATGAACCCCAGTCAGTGACCCCCCTCGGATCGGGGTGCCGCTATTACGAAATATGCTAATGTGTATTTCCTACGAGCTTCATTCGTTATATTTTTCGACCGTCTTTTCTTGTATAGTGTAGTGTTCGACGAGAAAAGGAATTGCGGGACAGCGAAATTTTCAATTTGGCAAAATTTGAGCAGCTACGGGCACTTTATTTTTCTGAAATCGGGGTACCCCCTCGGATCCGAGGGGGTCGCTCACCACTGACCCCAGTAATAAAGTACATTAATATTTAATTATTAGACGTTCTTTTTGTTATTATTTTGCATTAGATACAACTCCAAAGCTTTGGAAAAACAAACCGTTGACTCCCCCCCCCTCTTCCCTCTCTCCCACACCCCAATCCTTTGGGCCCTCTGGCAGTTTGTCCCTCAACCTTTGGAAAAGAGCGAGAGATTCACAGACGAGAGACCGAAGCTTTGACCTTTGATCCGGCAACACTATTCGATATAGAAAAAGTACAATGCAATTTTACTGAACGCGCATTGTACAAGGCTTACCTATCGTTCCTACCCCGATCGACTAAGGCTATTCAAACTCAAACCATTAAAATATCGCCGCACTTTGATAGACTTATCATTCATATGTACAGTTGTTCATAATGACGTTGACATTGGCTTGCCCCGCTTTTTTTGTACTGCCCCTCCTCGTGCTATACGTAATAATATGTTTCAACTGCACAAATTTTGTTCAAATTCTACTTTCTATCACCATTTCCTAGTCAATCGCGTTGTATCCTTGTGGAATTCTCTCCCCAATCATATCATATTATCATGTAATTGCGACTCCTTTATGACTAGATGCCGATTAGTTATCCCCATAGATTACGAACCATATCATTGAACCAGTATTGTACATCTTTCACTTACTGCACTTCTCTCATTCGCACATTGTCTTTGTCACCTAGTCGTGACATCGTAATTATCATGTTGCTTCAAATACTACATATTTACAATTATTTATTCCGCCAGAGGGTTATTAGCTTCGTTTATGTGTCGTTGATCGTCGTTATAGTAGTTGGCAGAGGTCCGTCGTCTCCAGACGATTCGGTTGTTTTGGGAGAGGGGGGGGGGCAGGATTTAGGGGGTGCAGCGGGGCAGGGCAAATCAGAGTCGTAAGAGAGACTCTGACATGAAAGAGATAGACGGTAAGTTCAAGATATGAGATCGGAAGACATTTGGCGAACTATTCACAATTTCTCCGGGAAGTGCGTTCCATCGTTCTAGTGGCAAACTTTGAATGAGACTTAGGCACAGCGAAGGGAAGAGCGATGCGCAACTTATGGGTATTCCGCAGATTACGTGTTAGAGGGGATATTTTGAAAAGAAGGTTGGAATTAAGGGAATAGGAATTATGTATCGTCTTATGAGAGGTTTCACCAGAGATTGCAGGTGGCTCGGAACAATTTTCAAAAAAAAAATTTTGATTTCGACCAAATTTTTATATTAGAGTACCCGGCAGACGAGAATTCGATTTATCCTGGTCCCAGGTCTAGAACCGGCTTTTAGGAAATTCCCGGCTCCAAAGCCAGAATCATCATAACTCAGCTCAAAAGCGAGCTACAATGCTGTGGTAGGGCTCAAAATGTTCATAAAAATAAGTTACACAAAATTACTGTTGGATAGAAGATTCGTACTCGTTAACCTCAAAAGTTGTGACCGATAACGTGAATTCCATGGGTTTCAAAAAAATCTCAGATATCGAAAATGCGAGATGCCACGCTTTTTATTTCGGAATATGAAAGAGCTCTTGAAGTACTACTAGGAAAAAAATTAAAACCAGACAAAAAGGGGGGGAGTTAAACTTGAAAAATATTGTTGAAGGTGAAAAATCGTAAAAAGTCGTAAAATATTTTTTCGCAAACCAAAAAAATAGTAGTTTTTCATAGACCTTGCAACACTGTAAGCTCAGGAAAAACCATTTCCGTGTTTGTAAAGACTATTCGGACCAATAAAAATCAAAAAAATTACAAAAATTGCTTAAAAATGACGAAAACCTGTTTCAAAAATAAAATATCGACAAGCTCGGTTCTTGACTAAGAATGAATTTTAATTACATATAATCATTAATACACCATTTTTGACAATCAATAACTACGCATAGTCTCGAATTTTTACATAATTGTCAGTTGTTTAGACATTTTTACCAGTTTGCTGAATGGATGATCCGAAAAGTAACCTAATGAGCATGACAAGCACGGATATATTTTTTACCGATCTTACAGTGTTGCAAGGTTCATGAAAAAGTAGGATTTGCTTGGTTTTCGAAAAATTTATTTTTACACTTTTTACGATTTTTCACCTTCATCAATATTTTTCGAGTTTAAGTCCCCCCCTTTTTGTCTGGTTTTAATTTTTTTCCTAGTAGTACTTCAAGAGCTCTTTCATATTCCGCAATAAAAAAGCGTGGCATCTCGCATTTTCGATATCTGAGATTTTTTGAAACTCGTGGAATTCACGTTATAGGTCATAACTTTTGAGGTTAACGAGTACGAAACTTCTATCCAACAGTAATTTTGTGTAACTTATTTTTATGAACATTTTGAGCCCTACCACAGCATTGTAGCTCGCTTTTGAGCTGAGTTATGATGATTCCGGTTTTGGAGCCGGAAATTTCCTAAAAGCCGGCTCTGGACCTGGGACCAGGATAAATCGAATTCTCGTCTGCCGGGTACTCTAATATAAAAGTTTGGTCGAAATCAAAATTATTTTTTTGAAAATTGTTCCGCCATAGCCCCTTTTTACATATGATCTCTCGTGATACCTCTCTTATGAAGGAAAAGGAGGTCAAAAATGAGGCGCCTTTGCTCTAGTGCTGGCGTAGAGAGGAAGTTTAGCCTATCCGGGTAGGGGGAGTATGGTATGGCGCAACGGAAGTAGACTCTACGAGTGAAGTTCCGTTGAACGTTCTCAACGAAATTGGCAAGTTTTACAGTACGCGGGGACCAAACAACAGTGCAATATTCATCACTTTTTTTTGAGAATTCTGAAAATCTACCAATATTATCAGGGGGTGAAATTTCGATGAAAAAAAATTCGGCAAAAAAACTTGGTAACCGATGGGAATCGAACCAATGACCTTCGGATTGAAGTTCTAGGCCACTACCACTTCGACCACGCGGATGCCGCGCGTATACACGCGTTCCGCGAGCGTGAAAAATCTTAGATTCGATATAAAACAATGTTCCACCGCGGATAACACCACAACAAATATACCAAAATGATCAGGAGAAAATGCTCTTTCAACTTCAAATGAGATCTCGTGCGATGCTGGCTAGATCAAAAAATGGCTTTTTCTCGAAAACGAGAAATTAGCAAGATCTGTTATTACCGCCATTTGATAGAGCTTCAAATTCTGATTTTGGTCGCGAGATTTCCCGCCATTTTGATGAGTTTCTGAGAAGTTATTATCGAAAAACGCGTTTTCCGCCGAAAGTGCGCGGCGCCATACCGGCGCCCTATTGCGAAATCGATGGCGCCAGCGTGTTCAGCGTCGAACACGCTGGCGAATTCGATTTTTGACCTGTTCCAGACCTCTGTTGAGACCTTGTTGATCCTAACACAAACAGCGTCATATTACCTGAATTCGATCAAGTTTTTTGGAATGATAAATGATTCTTATATAATCAGCGCGCGCTCAATCAATATTACGCGCTGCTTATATATGGTTGGGAGAAGGAGGATCCTACATAAGACGTCCGCGTGGGAATCATTCCTACATCACTGGTAGACGTACAAAATAGTTTAAAATGGTATTTTCCTATGATCAACCGTACCGTACTCACCGTACGGTACGGTACGGTTGATCATAGGAAAATACCCTTTTGTCCTCTCCTTACCGTACTCTAGGTGGTCGTGCCAATAGAATCGAAAGATACATGCACATGATCGAGAGCCAACTCCATTTCTACTTTTCCATTTACTTTTTGCAAAATATCAAGGACAATACTTTGGAAAGTGAGCACAACTTGCGACCGTTGAGCTCAAACGAAGCGACTCGGTGGGTCAAACTCATGATTAGGATAACTAAACTTACAACGTTGTTTATTCACTTTCTCACTACTATTCTATTACTAACAGTCTAACATGTAAGCCAATGATTAACATAGAAAACGAATATAACAAGTAAATACCTTGCCAACAACTTACACAGAAAGCTCCTGGCGCTGTGCAACGAAAAGCTATTACCGTAATCCTCAGTTGATCAAATTTCGAAGAGCTTTCGGCTATTAAATTACTCTTCAAGCTTCATTTTTTGACATTAATTTAGCAGACCCTCTTCATTAAGATATTGAAAAGGATCCCGTGGACACTTAGCCCACATACTGTTTTCCTGTTGCAAAATGAGCATTATTTTCTAGTTGTTGTGAAGAAAAAGAAGGAAAAAATTAAATCCGAATTCAAACATTCAAGAAATTTTGAGGCCATCGTGCTTGTTTCTCGGGAAGTGTTATTTTTCCTCTTGTGATCATATTGTGCGAAAATTGTCAGTTCCGCCCTACGAATTCGCCCTACGAAAGTCGTCAAAAGGTGTGCGGCTGCGGCGAAGTTGTTGCGCAGAAACTCCGCCCACTGCACCGTTGCAAAATTACGGTAGAAGTCGATACTAGCCTTCTACCGCAGTTTGGCGGAGTGGGTGATTAACCAGCAAGATTTTGAAATCTTGGTTAGGTCATAGCCCCGCGCGCTTCACTCAAGACGGGCTTGCCCCCGACGTCGCTGTTGACGTCAACGTCGTCCTCTCCCTCTCCCGGAGGGGCAACCCGGCTCTTTTTCTTGCTCCCAATTGGGAATGAATGATTTAACTCTAAATTAGATTGCCAAAAGTGTCGGAAATGAGCATGGCAAACTCAACATACGAGCATACAGAAGATTGGCGCAAAAGTGTTGCAAATTAGTGCTAGTCATACATTTTAAAACACACACAATGTGGGTGAATATTTTTTAGAAGGAGGCAGTCTTGCCCTCGAAACCTATCTATAAATACGCGGGAGGATGAGTTTAGTAAGAATCAATTCAGATCTGACCAGTTTTATGCGATTTCTGACCAGTTTATATATTTCGCAATATGCCGTATTGTGGGTGGGACGAAAATGTATGTGGTATAGCTACTTCAGCTAGAGGACAGAAATCAGCTAGCAAACGGAGCTACTTCAGCTTATAGAATTGAAGCAGCGCTGTTTTCTCTCTTCTACCTGAAGTAGCCATGATTTCCGACAGAAGTAGCTAAACCCCACGAGTACTGTGAGCAAGTAGTGCGAAAAAGAGAAGTTAAATATTGAGAGCTCCGCCCCTACCATACTCTTGAATGCCACTTACCTTTCTCTTCTCGTTCCTTTCGAGCATAAGCTTCCCCTCCTGGACTCTCTTTCTCTCCCTCTCGTATTTCTCCTGCTCTTCCATCACCGCTTTCTTCGATAACGATTCCTAGAGCATTAAATAATTTTCCGTATTAGAATTCTTGGTACTTATTATACAAAATGAAGAAGTAGAGGGAATTAAGTTTATTTACCTTGATTCTTTCCTTAAGTCTGGCCGCTTGTTCAATTCTCTCTTCCGGAGTCAACGGTTTGATAGTATCCGTGCTCTCAGCGAAGTTCTCGTGGCCAGTCTTTGAGGCGTGGAACATCATTGCATTCTCGTCCTTCATCAATTTCCCACAGCTGTAAACGTCTCTTCTAGGAATAGGAGTGAGCAAGACTCTGACTCATTGCACTTGTAGCTACAAGGGGCTATTTCCATGGTAGTGCAAGTTGCTCCCGTCTCTCCGTTATTCACTCCTTCACTCTCCTGTCTGCTCACAAGCCAGTCCATCGCCCTTTCTAGAGTATCGTTGTGCTACAATACCGTATTTATGATTTCATTACTTAGCGATCTTCCCACCTTCGCTGCGTTCTCTGCGTCGGCCGCATCAAATCCCATCTCAACCAGTTGCTCTGCGACTGATGCCATCTGGAGAAGCACAGTTCACGGCGGGCAGAAAACGCACGGAATTTCATGTGACACCACGGTGAAATAGAAGACAAGGTGGGAAGAATATATGTTTGAATTTAATACTAATTTTAAATCCGTGGCTAGCAAAATTAGCACTACAGGGATGCTGGAAAGCTACATAGTTGTTTGAAATTCGCGGGCTCCTCTGAGATAATTCACGGTATTCAACTGATTTTGATTGATGGGCGTGGTCTTGGTTTTACGTGGAGCTGAAATGCAGTGTATTTTCCGTTACGCTATGACCAATTTTGGCCGAAGAGATCGCCCATCTACGGTATAATGCCTGATGCAGTCCACAGGTTTCACAGAAATAAGCAATGCAAATACCACGCACTGCGGTCGTGACCTTCCTCTGTTAATTTCTCTTGTAGGGGATCTGGATTTTTGAGCACCTGTGTCACAGGTGACCTGTGACTCGAAAAAAGGGAAATGTAACAGGATCCGAAAAAAGACCTATGATCTGTGGGCCTACTCTGGTTTTTTCTTCCCGGTGGTATCCCAGTTCCCCTCCCACTGGGATAAACATCAAAGGTTCCCCCACTGGGATCCTACTGATATCACTGGGATCCCAGTGAGGGAAACCATCGGAACCTTTGATGTTTCCCCCCAGTGGGAGGGGAACTGGGATACCACTGGGAAGAAAATACCAGAGTAATAGTAAGTTCTTATTCAATATGCCACGATGACATTGAAACTCAGTTAAGAGCCCGATTGCGATAGAGTCGGACAAATCACTACGTGCGCAGGACAGTATAAAATATGAAATGTGAGATAAACATCGTTTTCGGCAGTTTCGATGGTGCTGATCACGATTAAGTATTTGTCATTGCTCACAATTACTCCCCGACTAGATATGTCACAGTATTAAGAAAAGGCCCAATGCAAGAACAAAACGGCAGATAAACCCCGCCCTCTCATTTGAATATTTAAATAAACGGGTTTGGCGCGCGCGGGTTTTTCCGAAACGGAAAGTCCCTGATTTTTGCACACTCGGAACTGTAAAATTTCGTCTAACTGATGGAATTTTGCGCCTTTGAACTCCGGATCTGGGGGACGAAAGAGTGATAAGAGGTCAGGCGCACCCTCTGGGTGTTTTGCTAGACACGAAAGGATCATTAGAGAGAGAAAGGGAGAGATAACGTGGGTTCACGAAATGCATGGGGCTTAATACTGTGATGTAAATTCAAAAAAATACTGATTTCACGGGTTTTAAGCGATTTCTGTCAACTGGTCCTCCGAGAATTGTCAAACCCCAGAGAATATGTTGCAATTCACACTAGTTATAAAATGACGTCTTCAGGAATATAAATTAACATATTTCTGGGCGGAAGTGCATTATTATCTCAAGTTGTTCTAAATAGTGAGCCATGCAATTTACATGGGATATGGAGGACACATTGAGTGACCTACCTTTTAAATTTGGGCACTCAAATCATAGACCAAAAACGTTAGTTCCCGAAAGTCCCAAATGATGTCTGGTTTTTTGGGTTTTAGGGTGTAAAATCGAAAATGATGTCTGATTCTTCAATTTTCGGGCACTACCGCGCCTAGATGACTAGAAATGATGTCTGATTTTTCGAAATTTCGCAGCAAAAAGTCCAAAAAGCTGTTTGGGTTTGTTCCCTAAAACGAAATTTTTGGTCTATGACTCAAATCCGTCGGCAAGTCGAGTTATGAATTTTTGAGTGATAGAATCTTGAAGAAAAAAACCCCAATTTCGTTCGACCGCTCTCGCGATTTGCAGTGTCTGGGGGATTAAATGTATGATAATGTGGCACTCGCGGACTGAAAGGGCTAATTTCCGAGAAGATTCTCTCACTTAAAAAATCATAACTCGGTTTGCCGACGGATTTGAGTGTCCAAATTTAAAAGGTAGGTTATTCAATGTGTCCTCCATATCCCATGTAAATTTCATGCCTCACTATTTAGAACAACTTGAGATAATAATTCACTTCCGCCCAGAAATATGTTAATTTATATTTCTGAAGACTTCATTTTATAACGAGTGTGAATTGCAACATATCCAGCCCTTATTCCCTGAGGTTGGACAATCTCGGAGGACCAGCTGAGAGAAATCGCAAAAAAGCCGTGAAATTAGTTAATTTTTTGAATTTGCATATCTGGTCGGGGAGTAATTAGTGAGCGATGACAAACAGTTAATCGTGATCAGCACCATCGAAAGTGCCGAAAACTATGTTTATCTCACATTTCATATTTTCTACTGTCCGAACATTGGATCATTAGAGAGAGAAAGCGAGAGATAACTCTATCGCAAGCGGCCTCTTAAATAAATAAGTACATATATAGCCCTTTGAGTCAGGGAGGAGTTTGAGAATGAGTTTCCGGGGAACTCCCCGAAACTCATTCGCAAGCTCCTCCGCACGACAGCACAACAACAGACTTCTACGTATGAAAGTTCACCGTCCGGCCGTCGCTCAGTGATTGCTGTAGGAACCACCAAATCAGGTTTTTGACCGGCATTTAGACAAGGGTGGTGTGTGCCATGCATGGGCGAGGGTGTTGCTAGCGATGATACCCTCCCGCTTTTGTCCAAAATAGATCAAAATTCGTTAAAACAAAAATCCATGATAGGGACCACCATCCGCAAGAACCAAATTGACAACTAGGATATGAAAACTTTGACAACATATCAATGTTGTATGCAGAATCACTTCTCTGAAGAGAAAAAGTCATATAAACGTTAAGTTTTTATGTGAATTACGAATTTTGAAAATCCCGCTCTTTCAAAAAGTGAAGCTACCACATTAGATGCGCTCTAGTAACCGTTCTAGAAGAGGGCCGCAACTCTTAAAAGTTATAACTAATAGAGTAGGTATCCCCTCATAACATATCCAAAAAATAAGCGATTCCGTTCGTGTCCCCGCATTCTACAGTAGATCAAAGATTAAATGTTACGGTGAAATTTGATCTACTATAAAAACCGGGGGCACAAAAAGAATTGTCTGATTTTCGGATATGTTATAGAGGTATGGCTACTTTATCACTAAAAACTTTCAAAAGTAGCGGCCCTCTTATAGAACGGATTGCAGAGCGCTTTAAATGTGAAATTACCATTATTTGTACGCACTTTTGAACTTCAACGCGCTATAGCACGTGGGGGCACAAGCAGATTTCTCTAATTTTTAGATATGAGTTAGTCGTGATATTCCAATAGATGACTGTGAAAACAGAACATGCGGCCCTCTCTCTTCCCGTGAGCTACAGGCTTTCGAATCGGACAAATACTGTTTCCATGGGATGGTGGTCCCTAAATCCATGAACAGGAAAAACCGGAAAGCAGGGCAAAAAAACTGAGCAAACACCGATTGATGCATTTTCGTACCGTTAGATTATCCTTGATGAGAGTCTCGTTTTTCGTCAAATTTTCGAAAATAATTTATAAAATGGCCAAATGAAGTCAATTTCTTCTAGGTTTTGGCACATCCTAATTAATTTTAACGGCCATTGTGCCCATATAATTTGTTTTGTCAATAGTTGTCTCAATTTCGCAGCGGGTGGGTCCATCGCTGGCGATTGCGTAGCGATGGACACACCCGCAGCAAAAACAACTCGTCCAATTTCTTCCAAAATTTTTGAACGACTTATTCTCAATAAACGATTAGGCTGTGGAGAGAATTGGCCAAATTGAATGTCGGCTAGAAGTTTGCTTACTGCATTGGGTTGAAAATTAGGGGAAGTGTGAAATATCGTATACAAAGTCTAAAAATTACAGAATGTAAGGTGGCAGATTAGGATTGTGCCTACTAATGAGATCATCTAAATATGATTCCTCGATGTCGTCGTGGTCATCTCTTGTAGTGTTTCCGGACCAAAACCAAAGGTCAACGCTTTGGTGGCTATCTCTCGTACACGTATGGAGGTGAGAAGGGAGACACCAAATGTGTTGATCGGCCACCGGATCTTTGGTTGAAATTGTTTTCAGATGAGTTCATTAAAGTTACCGACCAACCAAAAATTTCGATATTTTATTTAATTTTTTCATTCGATGCAGAAGAGACTGCTGATTATTAGTTCGCATAAGAAAACACCTGAAAATAAGCCTCAAATTTACTATAAGCTCGGAAAGGGTGTCCCTGATGTCATTCCGCCAATTGTAGCTGCATCCTGCAGTTGGTTGCGCGCAAGAACTCTCACTTTTAAATAAATATGAACAAACTAGAAAAAAAAATTTAAATTCGCATCTTAAACTACAGTATACTTTTGAAAAATTTTTCTCTTTTTTTCCGAGTTTGTTCATATTTTTGCTATTTAAAAGTGACAGTTCTTGTGGGCAATCAACGCAGCATGCAGCTACAATTGCCTGAATGTCAATTTGAAAGAACTTGTGCCATGAAATCGCAGCAAAAACGAAAAGAAGCATTTTGAGCTGCTACAGTATACCAATCAATATGGCGTACCAGGGACATCCTTTTCGAGCTTACTCAGCGCTCGTGGGGTCATAGCTACGGCAGGCAGGGGTCATAGCTACTTCAGCTAGAAGATAGAAATCAGCTAGGAAGAAGCTAGAAGGCATTGCTACTTCAGTTATACGTAGCTGAAGTAGCCTTGAAGTAAGTACTGAGTAAGCCTTCTATCTTCTTCATAGCTGATTTCTGTCTTCTAGCTGAAATAGCTATGACCCCTGCCTGCCGTAGCTATACCCCACGAGCACTGAGTATAGTAAATTTGGGGCTTATTTTCAGGTGTTTTCTTATGCGAACTAATAATCAGTCTCTTCTGCATCGAATAAAAAGATAAAAAAATATCGAAATTTTTGGTTGGTCGGTAACTAAGCTACTCTTTTTTCGTCGGAATTCTTTTTTCTTGGCGGCTCATCCACAAAATCTAGCGCAATTTTAAAACTAATGCTGTCAAATAACAAAATACTCATTTATACACCACCCCAACTGAAATTCAGCGTTAGCTGAAAAAAATCTTCGTTTTTCCCCGTTTTTGTGCTCCGACCCTCCCGTTTTTAGGCTATGACCCTCCTGCTTTTGACCTCCCAGCGATGAAGCCCGCCCATGTATGGTGTGTGCCTTTCCTGTATTTATTTTTTGCGGCAATTCAAATAGTGAAACCATGTTTTTCGCGAATAATTTTTTTCCCAGCATATTTTTTGTGATTTCGTAATCACCTACAGCTACCGCATTGCCCTATAGGCAGTTTGAGAATGCAGTCAAGTTCAAATTTTTGCTATGCGCTTCAAAAGGTTGGGCATTCTTACAGTGAACTTGAAATTTGCGCATAAGAACGATCAGGTGCTTTCAGAACGCCTCTTTTTCTTGCTCTAGCGATCTTCTACGATGCATGCTCTACAATACAACATATCGTAAAAATAGCGTTCTACGTTTCACCTTAGACACGCTGCAACGAAAACTAGACCGGACATTCAGTAATTCCTCGCTTACCCTTACCGATCGTGGTTCAAACATAATATATAGAAATATGCGTGACTGATACAGTGTAGAAGGCTGCTCTGTATCAAAAACAAATCTAGTGATTATACTAAATGAAAAATGAGCTAAAAACGAGTAATCTGACTACTCAGTGAAAGTGAGGTTGGCATGAAACAGGTTGAAGGCAGGCATGATTCAGCTAATTATTGCGATTCATGCATGAAGCAGGCATGCTGGCTGGCAAGGGGAAGACAGAAGGTAGAAGGAAGGTACAGGGCAGGCCTGTTTCAGCTATCTTGATGTTTTGTGTTGATTTTTATAATTATCGGAATGACGTGTGTGATCGTTTCTATTCATATTACTGGAAGCTGGTTAGACTCAACGCGGAAGGTGGAGGGCAGGCATGATTCAGGTAAGAGGCAGGCATGATTCAGCTATTTCTACCTGATTCATGCCTGCCTCTTGCCAGCCGGTATGCCTGCCTCGAACCTGAATCATG
This sequence comes from Pristionchus fissidentatus, assembly GCA_036245785.1. Lineage (NCBI taxonomy): Eukaryota > Metazoa > Nematoda > Chromadorea > Rhabditida > Neodiplogasteridae > Pristionchus > Pristionchus fissidentatus. The sequence continues at coordinate 22,836,058 of BTSY01000005.1, read as the reverse complement.
TCTGCCTCACCTTCACTGAGTAACCGAAGTCTGGTTGACCGTACAGCGCGTTGCGGTCGCGCTAAAAGATCTTCGCGTACCGCAGGAAAGGAGCCTAATTGGAACGCAATTTTTTAAGTGATTATAGAAATTGCGGGAATTTAACTATGAAAACAATGATTCTCTAGACCGTCAGCAGCCAACAATGCTAAAACTGGAATTTTAGAGTTAGATTCATTGCACCTTTGGGGGTCCCTAGATTGCTGGGTAATATTACGTCAATAAGGTAGCAGGGTAAGTTACTACTCAGAGATTGTAGGGTAATATTGCTTAAGTTTGCAAACTGCTTGGGAATTACTAGTAGGAGAACGTAGAACAGGAAGTGAAAACCCAGCGGAAAGGTTACTAAAACAGCGAGTTATTAAGATGGTCAAGCGCATTAACAGTCCTCTCAAACGGAAATGGATATAGAAAATCAAGCACGACATAAAGCAAACACGCGTAAACTTTGAAAATACAGAAAGGAAGAAGCGCGATGACAAAATGTAAACAAAAGAAAAGTGTGACCTAGCGAACTCAAACCGCGCGCAACTGCGTTAGATGAAAACGGGGTCGCGGGAATGAGTAATGGTCTGACCCTCTCAATTCTGCATGCTCTCTCGCGCTGTCTGATCGATGAGAGAACATGTAGAATGAGGAGAGTCTGATAATTGCTCGAGAAAGTTGTGCCACACGCAACGTTGTGTTCGCGCGTTGCGGCAGCGGTTCGTAGTGTCAGCTTCCACATGCTGTGTCAAATATTATAAAATTAAATAATATATTAAATTTATTTTTAATAGAAAGTGATAAACTCATTCCTCTCAATCAATTATATTCGATTTTATTATCAGTCATATTCGAATCTGGTAATACTCGATAATATTACCCGATACTTAGTATAATTATTTACAGTAATATTCTGCAGTAATAGTATCATTCTGGAGAGGAAGTGGGGGTTTTGAGCCTCCGTGATCGAGCCTCTTGAGAGGTGTTATATTACCCTACAATCTCTGAGTCACTCCCATCTGACATGCTGTAAACTAAAGAGTACACACAAACAGAGCAGTGCACACTCGGGTGCCCGTGCTCATTTCTGAAGGGGAAAAGATTGGACTATGGAATCGAGAGAAAACACTCACTTTATCCGGTTCACAAATACTGGAGTAGGAGTTCCATTGTAGAATAGTACCAGCAAAAAATCGAGTAGGAACAACTACCTACGACCGATTTCCGATTCGGTTTATGGCCCCTAATCATGAAGAATATCATAGTTGGGAAGGCGAACGTTACTCATTTTGCCCATGTAGAGCTGGGAAGTGAGACAGACGTCTCACTCCACTTTCTATTTTTTCCCCACTCTGTAATAAGCCAAGATAAGCGGATTGGGAAAAAACAAAGTTAAACATCGAGACTTGTTCGATGCATTCGTACTTCAATTACGAGAGTATTTTTTTATCTATTTTGCACAGTTCTCAACAAAGAGTTACGTAGTTGCTCTTATAGGCAGTAAATATATAATTATTGATTTGATTTGATCTGAGACGGGAGAAAGATGGTGAGTGTCTGAGCCTGACGATCAATGTTAGTTCCATATGTAGATTCGAGAAGAGAGGCAGTAAAAACTCAACAATAAAGAGTAGCATTCATACCTAGAAATGTGTGGATGACGAGTAATAAGTGAAAGAAGTGCGAGATACTACTCTCAAAGGTATACAACGTATAATTAGAACCCGTTTCGAGTAAGATACAATGGAATGCATAGAGTAGATATACACTACCAATTGTGTACAACAGAAGTGATCAATTAATCAATAATTAGTGTCTATGGTCGACGACGGAATCAATACTTTCCAATGTAATCATGGAAACGTTGTCTCTCTCGTCGTCGTAGATTCGTAATTCGTCGAATGGAGCCGCGTTCTGAGTGGAAGACAATCAAACGATCGAGAGAGAGAGAGAGGATACGACAAATACCTGATCATTCTCGAGATCCTTTATTTGTCGTCCCAATCCATCGTCAAAATGTCTGTCGGAGGGATAAATGGGAGGAGCCATTCCTTCCATTGGCATAACTGGTTTCCGAAGATTATCAATTGAATACTGAAATGGCTTACTATTAGTATATATCGGGAAATCATTGCCTAAGGAGCTCTGAAATAGATTTATTAATCACTAAAAGTGTGAGGGTGAAATCATGAAAGAAATGTTCGCGAATTAAACAACTTAAAAATATTCACGTATCAATAATGGACGGATGTGTTTATCAAACAATTGGGAAAATCTATGATTCCAAAAATAGGTATTGTTAATCTAGTTTCTACGGGAACACAATCCTTCGCGAATAGCCTCAAAATGTTTGTTGTTTTAAACAAGTTAACTGCTCATTACATTTTGATCGGTCCACAATTTCAAGCCGCAAAAAATGAAATTCTCTAAATGATTGCAAAAAAATCATTTAATATTTGCTTATGAAAGCATGAGCATTCAGTTCGGAGAGATATTTTTCACGTATCATAAACTTATTGTACTACATCAACTGGCAAAAGAATCGCAACTTTGAGAAGAAAAATATTTTTCGAAAACACTTTTCCTGTGACGCCGGTGCGTTTGTCAAAAATTCAAAAAAAAACGATTGCTCATGCTAAAACGTTTTTTTTAAAAATATGAATGGAGATGACTTCGTGTTTTCCTCATTTTTGTGTGCGGAGTGTGCGGCAAGCAATTTCGGTGCAGTAAATCAATTTCAATTTTTTTCGGGAAAAAAATTCGTGCCAGGCCACGCCTCCTGTGCTCCACCCCATTGAGAGAGGATGGAGGCGTTCAAAATATCCGAGCAAGCGGCATTCTATCGTGCATGGCTGCGCCGAAGAGTTACAGTATGCACTGATCTGTCTCCAGGTGAGCGCGCACTATGTCTGGGAGAGCGCGCTTTTCCTGAGACGGGTACGACAGGGGGAAGGAGCGCGCGCACGAGTGAGCGGAATCGGCGCAACTCCCTCTTTTCCGCTCCTCCCCTCTAGCGTGTCGTGTCCATTTACAGCTGATTGCTTAGCAATTTTGAACGCCTTTGTCCCTTCCCCCGGTTTGCGCGGTAGGTGAGCCCCTCCCCTCCTCTCCGTTGGAAGGGAAGGGAAGGGGCCTGGCACGGATCTAGGAAATTGCCAATTTTTCAAATAAACTTCTTTTATCTCGAAATGTTTTGCGTGTTGTAGCACAGTTATACGAATCGTTTGATGCACCTAAAGTCAGATTATCCTGCAACGAATATGCACATATTATTTATTTGTGCTCATCAATTGCCGAAAAATACCGATTGCCGTTTTCGGCAATCGATGAGCACAACAAATCACACCCACCAAAAATCTCGAAGATCTTCGCTTAGAGGTATCAAACGATTGTTCTATAAATAAAAAAAATTTCGAGATGAAGTGAATACCACACTTCGCGATATTGCATGTCGCACACCCCTGGTCTCAAATGCAATGGACATGTCAATGATGTTGTGGTATGAAAAAAAGAAAATATTACAAAAACGCAAAAATTAGGATAGAGAGAGCGACCCTTGAGACAAGTCTGCGTTCTCGCAAAACTACCTAAGTAGGCACACCACCAATCTGCACTCTGTACACAACGACTTTCCAATTATCGATTGCTCTTTATCTTTAGCGATTTTCTTCGAAATTTGTGTCCCAAATGATAGCCCTAGAACCATTCTCTCATATTAGGCTGGCACATTATGTTTCTATCCCTAATTTCTCTAAAATATTACTTGCATAAAAACCATCACGCTCGATGTTTGCCGTTCGTTGCCTAAACTCCGAAATCGAAATCTACCCCGCGATTTCTCATGCTCATAACATTCTCCGCATCTTTCTGCACGAAATGCGCCGTAGCACCATGCCCGAATCGCGGGAGAACGTACAAATATCGTGCCATTTACTGCGATTTCTTTTTATTTTCTCGTCTTCCGCCATTTCGCGATTGCTTGTTGGTCTCTCGTCCTGCGGGCTCACTATCACATCCCTCCACCCCTGCCCATTCCCAATCCCCACATAACATCACCAAAATCTGTTGCCACCCCTGTTAATGTAGGAATATGCAATGTCCAGTCATAAGTATGACGCACCGAATACGGTCTGACCCAACGCCAAATAAAGACTCTCGATTATTTTTAAAACGTTGTAAAGATGTTTTTCGCGTTATTTTAATTTTTATTTTGTTCGCAATGGATTCAGACCTATCGAATTGTAGGGGGTAGGACGAAATGCTGATTTTAGGAGCTACTTTGAATTTTACCTCTGCGGTCTCTAAATTAGGAAAACATCAAATCGATTTGAGCTACAGTATACATCGAATTACGCGAGAAAGAAGAAGATTTGAAAATCATGGTAATTTTTAATTTTTTTTTATTTTTGGGAGTTTGTAGTGAATTGGGGGGAAATTGCCGGTAACTTTTAGCTTCGAAACAGATATCAGAGATGACTTCTTCATCTAACAAAATTATAAAAAAAAACAGATCGATGTTTTTTTCCCCGGCGAGTGACTTTAATAACTTGCCAGCAACAACTTTGTTTGCCGTGACAGGTTGAAATTAATTTGTATTCTGAATACAAATTAATTCAGTGATGCTCATACAGTAGCCGCCAATATTGTGTCACCTCTACTTTTTTCGAATATATCACGCCTCTCACGAGAGAATCGAGCTGGCGGATGCAATGGGCCAAAAAAGTGAAATTGAGATTTACATGGATTAAATCATGCCTGGGGATGGCGGACATCCTCCCAAAGTTTAGGACATCCAGGATCACGGGGATCCGTAGGTACGCTGGGTCGGTACCCTGGGTATCCAACTTTGAGCTCGATTTTCTCGGTTGTGGGTTGTTTTTGTGAAAATGTTTGTTGTTTAGAAAATGAGAAAATGTTTAGAGCTCTATCGATCCATGTACTTCATTTATCGAGAAATTGAATTTCTACTGCGCTACACTCAGGCCAATATTTCTCAAAAATGTAGGAAAAGCGGGAGCTCTAATCTCTTGAGCATGTAGATCTCATCAAGATCTTTCGAATGAGTAGCGTATGGTGAAAATAGCCGGGGATATGGGAGAGTTGTGTACTTTTGAAAGCCCGAGATGATTTGAAGTAAATTTTGTTAAGCGATAACCGGTCTTATGCAGGAAAGAGGGAAGAAATGGAAGAATTACAAGATCATTTCATTTCTCGTACTTGAAATCATCTCGGGCTTTCAAAAGTACACAACTCTCCCATATCCCCAGCTATTTTCACCATAAGCTACTTATTCGAAAGATCTTGATGAGATCTACATGCTCAAGCGATTAGAGCTCCCGCTTTTCCTACATTTTTGAGAAATATTGGCCTGAGTGTAGCGCATTAGAAATTCAATTTCTCGATAAATGAAGTACATGGATCGATAGAGCTCCAAAAATTAGCCGGGGTCGTTCAGACAAAAATTTTCACAAAAAGAACCCACAACCGAGAAAATCGAGCTCAAAGATGGATACCCCGAGATCCAACCCCTCCAAAATGATATTGGTGGTTTAAGCTTTTGGGAGGTTGTTAGGCATCCCTAAGGAGGAATAACCCCATAGACAACTCAATTTCACTTTTTTTGGCCAAATCCGCAAAAGATGTGTTTCAGCCCGATTCTCTCGTGAGAAGCGTGATATCTTTGTTCAAACTTATCGAATCTTTCTATTTTTTTGAGAGTTATTGGGATTTATGATTGCCGATGATATTATGAGAGACTATCTTAGTGGGTCGACATATTTGTTCAGGAAGCTGGCAGTTGACGACATTTCCGATTGAAGACTGACAACGCTATGTTGTAGTGCATTTGGTGAGAGTTACAACTGTACCATTCCGGATGTTCAAAAATGTTTCTACGCCTCAGGGCAAAAAAATATTGGTACTTGTGACGTCAGAAAACTTTTTCGTCAAATCGAATGGAATCTTTCCAATTCATAGTGCTATCGATAGCCAATCGAAATACAACTATTTTTCACATTCGCAACTTTTTTGATCAGAGTTCACGCAGCAGAGTTATTCATCAAAAATAGTTTCTCACGTAATTTTCAATACTACTAGAGGTCCTGCAAAATTTTCCCTCGTCCTACTACATCGCGCAGCAGTTGCATACAGTCTGTGAAAAATAGAGAATTTAAAAATTTAAAAGGAATTTAAAAGAAGTCAAAAACGAAAAAGTATACGGAAAATCTTAATAAAATCAGTTCTCGATTAAAGAAGTATGAGCGAAATTTCGTGTTAACTGCAAGGTTCCTCATTTCAGTTTGCGTTTGCTTTGTTTCTGGTTACAGCAGTGTACATTAAGAGTAAAAAAATCCTAAAATATTCAAATATTTCCTAAACATTAAACCGTTTGATGAGACCACTTACAGTACTTTAGCACTCCAGAGCCGGCCGGCTCATACTTTTGCTCATTGATAACTGATTTTATTAAGATTTTACGTATATTTTTTCGTTTTTGACTTCCTGCCGGAAATTTTTAAATTCTCTATTTTTCACAGACTGTGTGCAACTGCTGCGCGATGTAGTAGGACGAGGGAAAATTTTGCAGGACCTCTAGTAGTATTGAAAATTACGTGAGAAACTATTTTTGATGAATAACTCTGCTGCGTGAACTCTGATCAAAAAAGTTGCGAAAGTGAAAAATAGTTGTATTTCGATGGGCTATCGATAGCACTATGAATTGGAAAGATTTCATTCGATTTGACGAAAAAGTATTGTGACGTCACAAGTACTTATATTTTTTGCCCTGAGGCGTAGAAGCATTTTTGAACATCCGGAATGGTACAGTTGTAACTCTCACCAATTGCACTACACCATAGCGTTGTCAGTCTTCAATCGGAATTTTCGTCAACTGCCAGCTCTATTTCGATCCGCTCTGATAGTCTCTCTTATATAGTGGAGGTCGGTCAAGCATAACCGTGCGACCACTTGCTGCATACTCGTTTACTTGCTGCAAATTCGAATTTTCAGTTTTCTCTTTGGCTAAATTCAGAATGGCTGGCTATATCTAAATATGTATGCTGGCCAAATAGAGGGTCATTAGGGCTTCTCAATCCACTACTTGGATAAGGCCTCAACTGCCTCACCAGTTGAGCTCCATGTGCTGCAAATGGTACACTTCTGAAAACGTTTTCGAGTATAATTCTCTTCCTGACGAAGGAATCAAGCTCAGACGTGGCGAATATTATTTGCTAGTGAGTAGTCATGCACTGTGCTACTAGTATGGACGGGATCCGTCTCTCTTTGGAACTTGCAGCAGAATGACGTAACTTTTGCAGCTAGTGTTTTTGTCATGCAGCACACTTGCTGCATACTTTTTTCTTAGGCTTAAAATTAAAAGTGATGATTCTATGATACCTATACTTCTCATAATTCAAGTATTGTAATTTTGGAGAAACCTGTTCAAAACAGCACTTTTGAACAAAAAATATCGAAAAGTGCAACTTTATTCCAGGGGGCTGTATAATCTGTCAAAACTTGCCAAGTTTTCACTGACATCGTTCAAAACTTCACCAAGTTTTCAATGACATCGTTCAAAACTTGTTTTCTTTAGAAATCAGCCATCTACGTCATCAGCCTGTTTACATTTTTGTTTCTGTTGTTTATACTCGTTTAGTATTAATATTTTTGGCAATTTCTAATGCAGTTACTATTGATTAACTGGCAGGATCATTCCATTTCATCCATTCCCTCACTTCCAAGAACAAAATCAAAGTCCCTACAAAGAAAACAATAAATGTCATAGGAAGCGCTATAATGCAGTGTTATATAAGAAAATGGGCTTCACAAGACGATAAGAGCATTGCGGAAGTAGTTGTACGATAAAAAGGAGCGAAAAAACTAAACAAACCATGCAAAATTGCAAAAATAAAGAAAAAATGCGAAATTCGAATAAAACGTTCCGATGATTCAGACATTTACACATGACCGATTTTTAAACTCTTCTTTCAACCCAATTTGTTACGTTGATTTAAAATTTGCTGGAATTTCATTATGAAAACAAGGATGCAACAGACCATCAGCACCCAACAATGCCAAAAATGGAATTTTAGCGTTCACTTCATTGCGCCTCAAATTCCCCTCTAAAAAAGGCTCACATACATGCATACTTTTCCCTCTCTCGATTTGCGTGCTATTTCTCTTTCTCTAACCAAACTTGGCCAAGTTCCGTTTAGAACTTCGCCAAGTTTTCTCGCACATTTCCGATTGAAATTTGGTTAGAGTGATGAAAATAGCATGCTAAATTGAGAGAATTAGAGAAAAATCTGCCATGTTTTGAGCGATGTTTTTTGCCATATTTTTCTCGCACATTTCTGACAGATTATACAGCCCCCAGGTGCGATGGCCCACAACTTTCTTCGCAATTGTCCTATCACTCTATTAAATGTCAGAGCTATTATTTAGGCATCCAATAACATTCGTTTATCATTTTACGCCAAAGAAAAAAGTATGCAGCAAATGCGCTGCATGACAAAAACACTAGCTGCAAAAGTGACGTCATCTTGCTGCAAGTTCCAAAAAGAGGCGGATCCCATCCATACTAGCACAGTGCATGACTACTCACTAACCAATAATAATCGCCACGTCTGAGCTTGATTCCTTCATCAGGAAGAGAATTATACTCGAAAACGTTTTCAGAAGTGACCATTTGCAGCACATGCAGCTTTGCAGCACATGCACCCTATCCATGTAGTGGATTGAGAAGCCCTAAAGTCCCTCTATTTGACCAGCATACCATTCTGAATTTAGCCAAAGAGAAAACTGAAAATTCAAATTTGCAGCAAGTAAACGAGTGTGCAGCAAGTGGTCGTACGACCATAGAGGACCAACCTCGACTAAAGAATATCATCGGTGATGATAAATCCCAATAACTCTCAAAAATTAGAAAGATTCGATAAGTTTGAACAAAGATATATTCGAAAAATGTAGAGGTGACACAATATTGGCGGCTACTGTAGTCCCTAAATTCGGCGACCCCCCGCGCACGGGGGGTCCGAGCAGGGTGAAAAGGTGAAACTAATACTGTTTTCGATAGATCTGATCCAAAATAATGTGACGACTGATGTCCCCGCTGCCTGTACTATGGATCCCCTCGCACGAGTGGGGGTTGCGGGGGGGTCGACCCCCCCCCCCCCCCCCCGCAACCCCCACTCGTGCGAGGGGATCCATAGCACAGGCAGCGATTTTGGTGTTAGAGCGGCTACGTGTCTTGGGTGGGGAAGATGTGGTACCTGATCGTTGTCACTCTGTCCCCCTCCTTCCACTGAGTACTGTCGTGCATTGTCCCTCTCCATCTCATCCGGTCGAACAGTGTCGAACACAATTGAATGACGTCGACTAAAGGCCCATTTACTTAACCCGCAAATAAAACATTGTTGTTTGTACCGTAGCAATAATGTTATGGAAAAAATTAGCTCAGCACACAGCAGAGGGATTTAAGAAGTTAGAGGAAGCCAATGATATGGAAGAAAAACCTCGTGAATACGACGATTGCAATGAGCAGAATTAGTGCGATAAGTGAAATGAGAATGAGAATTATGGCTGGAGATGAAATACCAAGTGATGACACTGCCAGTCTCTCGCCACATCCAATTGCCTTAAAGAAAATATATATATATATATATATATATATATATATATTTATATATATATATATTTATGCGATCACAAGGAAACGCGGTACAAATTAAGTTAAATTAAAAACGAATTCAGTAGGAAGACAATGCATCTAACAACGAGTCACTCAGAGAAACTGATCAATTCTCTGGACTTCACTAATAGCCTTGCCGCTCTGGGGAAGAAACTGTGATGTCTGTAGTTTGAAGGGGAGCTAGCGTTAGTGAAATTTATTCCATTTCGAGTGAAATAATAGCTAAAGTGGTGTGGAGTCTTTTTTGAGATTTTGTATTTGCCTCTCAAGAGATTGCTGGCTGTCTTCAGGTCAATTTCCTCTCTGCGCTTTTCTAATGAGATGAGACCTAACTGTGCATTTCTATTGGGGAAGTTCGGCATTGTTTGCCAGGTTGATTATCTCATGAACAGTCGTCTAGTGAAATAATTCTGAACATTTTCAAGAATTTCTTTGTCGCGTACTAAGTATGGGTTGAAAACCATAGAGGCGCTCTCTAGGATGGGTCGGATGTAAATAGAGTAGGCTTTAAGAAGTATTTCAGTGTTATTAGTGCGTAGAGCTCTGAGAATGATGTGACACGCAGTTACACCTTTCTGAGCAACTGTCTTGCAATGTTCGGAAAATGTGAGTGATTTTTCGATTATGAAACCAAGATCTTTCATTACTAGTTTCTGTTCTAGTATAGTATTGCCTATTTTGTATTTATTCTTCGCATTTGCTCTACCTAGCTGTAATGAGTTGCCTTTATGTGCAGCTAATGGTAGCTGCCACTCTTCAGACCAACTAACAATGGTATCAATTGCGCGTTGTAATGGGGTAGTGGTGTCAACTCTTTTGAAAGGGCTGTATATTTTAATATCATCTGCGTACATTCGTGCTACGACACCATTTTTCTGGGCTAAGAAGGGAATTTCAGATGTGTAAATCAAAAATAGAAGTGGGCCTAATACCGATCCTTGCGGGACGCCTCTTGTAACTGGGAATGCTGACGAAAGTTTCTCACGTACTCTGACTTGGGAGGTTCTATTTGTCAGATAGCATGTAATCCAATGAATAGTTTTAGGTGATAATATAGTAAATAGAGACGGCAAAACAAAAAAAAGGCATGCAAGTGGGTCAGCCCTCGTAGCCGGCAAGATCTCATTACCTAGGCGGAGAGAGAATCGGAAAGCTCCCTCTCTCTTCTGTGTTTGTGTCAACCTATCGCAGCCCCACGAAATTGAATAATTATGGGGGCCTACAATAAGAGAAAGGAATCATAACTTCGTTGGAAGTGATCCTAGACCATTGGTAGTCATATAATTCTAATCAGTTTCGATTACTGATCTTATCACTTTCTCATCGTCTTATCAGTGAAATTCCTTATAACTTATCACTAAGTCATAAAAAATTAAATTCTCAATTAACTGATGCTGATCACAATGGTACCACTCCAAGGGTGCTAGGCTCACTCCTAACCCGTTGCCCTTTTGTCGGTTGCTCTCTTGTCACGTCCCCCCATATTTATTGAATTTGGAAACCTGTTTAACATGCTATGAATTATCTTCATTAAAATGTAAACCTGCCAAGATTCCAACAAAATACAGCAGCCGCCAACATTATATTATTATTATTTGTATTTTCGACTAGACCTCTATTCTAGCTTATCGAATCTACCTAATTATTTGAGAGTGTAAATAATTTTGTTTAAAAAACAACTAAATTGGGAATGGAATGCTGTATTGGAATGCGATCAGTTGTGAAATAGAGGGATACTAGGGCAACTTAGTACACTGCTTGGTTGGTATCTCCATTTTTTTCACTAGTCGTCATAGAAAAAATTGTTTCGTTGTCTAACGCTACGCAAGGCACCATGTGTACGCAAAGGAGGACGATAATACTAGCTGCAAGTCTAGATCACCCTATTCATAGAAACCACATGAAGCGAATGCTATATAAGACATCATTTAATCAGAACTCATTTTTACAAATCGAAATGCACCATGTATCTGAAATCCCTTATTTTCACGCCAAAAATGCACCATGTGTTTGAAGCATTAGAGAGTCAGGATAATTTCAATTATCACTGAAATTTACTCTATATAACAATATATGAACATTTAGTAAAAGAGAAGCTCAAAAACAGTTTCCCAACGGCTGTGGACACATACACACACATGCGAACGGTACCTATTTCATCTCTGCTAGTCGTGCAACATGCGCTGAACATAATGCACGTTCAAAAATGATTTACTCTATAATTCAATATTATTGTTATATAGTCTGGATGGGATCCGACTCTCTTTGGAACTTACAGTATGATGACGTTTCTGCATCCGATTATGTACTAGTGTACATTTTGAGACCGATCGTGCCATTGGTAACAAAGATATGGCCATCATATCAAGCAAAATTTGCAGTTTTCGATCTCATTTAACTCAAAAATGCAGATTTCTGCGCTATTGGCTTCAAACTATTCTAGCTATGTTATCAAGTGATCTAATATCACCAAACTGTAACTATGGGAAGCATCGATGTCCGCGAACCATCGCTTGTCTACATATGAGGCTGTTCGTCTAAGAATCGAGCAAGGGCCGGCACAGTAAAAAAAATGGCGACTCCTTGAAACTGTGTATTGCAGGGTTATCGAAGGTGCTGATGACGATAGGCTTATTTATTTTTCATGTGGAGCGCCCATTGGCGCCACACAGTTTTCACATTTTGTCGAATATCTCAGCTCTTGATAAAGCTACATTTTTGTTCTGGTGGTTCCCGGGGTAGAATTTGATGGCGACCACACCTGTACATTTCATTTATCTTAATTATTATTAATAATTTATAAAATTACAACTTTTCGTAGAGTCAAGAGTATCGTATTTAATGTACATAGATCGGACCGGCGTAACGAGTGGATTCCATAAACAAATCACCACTAATTCAGACAATCTTGATTCACTTTATGTTAGCTCAAGCTGAAGTGTGACCGTCAATTTCGCTGAAAATTTGTTTATGGAATGCTCTCGTCTCGCCGGACCGATCTATGTACATTAAATACGATATTCTAGACTCTACGAAAAGTTGTAATTTTATAAATTATTAATAATAATTAAGAAAAATGAATGTACAGGCGTGGTCGCCATCAAATTCTACCCCGGGAACCACCAGAACAAAAATGTAGCTTTATCAAGAGCTGAGATATTCGACAAAATGTGAAAACTGTAATTTTAAAAATTATTCCTCCACTACTAGGGAATCGAAATGTCTGTCTGTTTGTCTGTTGGTTTTTTTCCTTCCTCGTGATAGACGTTTTTCCGTTTTTTCGCAATATTTCGCTTCAAAGTTTAGCAATCTTCTCAGATCCTTTTGCATGTGATAGGCAACGACAAAACACATCGAAATTTATATTTGAAAAATCGATAATTACATGGCCAAGTCGGTAGTGAGCTCGACTAGAAATCGGAGGGTCTCAGGTTCGATCCCCGCCGGTGCATAGTCTTTTGCCGCTTTTTTTGCAAGTGTCAAATGTGGCCCATACCCATTTTTGAGTAACGAGATTCACAATAGAGCATCTTTTGCCGAGTTTCGAAGTGAAATATCGATTGATTTCACTTGATTTCACGAAATTTTCGTACATTTCGGTCCAAATCATTCCACATGCTGGCAAACTTCGCAGGAAGGGGTTTGAAACGGGAGAGCAAGGGAAATTAAGAGGGACTCTCTCACTTTGGCACACTATCTCGCCCCTGACCTTTTCTGGAGGCTCGGAATCGTGTATCGGGAAGCTTTATAAATTGATTCAAAATCGCTCTATCTTCTCGGATCCTTTTGCATACGACAACAGACCAAAATCCCCTTCAAATTTTACAAAATTTAATTGACCAAAACCATAGCCAAGTGGGTTACGCGCTTGACTTTCAAACCGAGACCCCCAGGTTCGAACCCCGCCGCGGGCAAAACGTTTGCCGCATTTTTCGCAAGTGTCAGAAGCCCTTTTAGCACGTTCTTGAGTAACGTGAAACACGATTTCACCTGTTTTGCCGAGTTTTAACATGAAAAATCGAAAATTTCGAAAAGTTGCCAATTGATTCGCAGAACGTGAGGGATCACAGGAAAAGTGTTTTGTGATGTCGGAAACGTATCTGAACGTGTTCTAACACGTTTTAAAATGAAAAATCGAAAATTTTGAAAAGTTGCCAATTGATTCGCAGAGCGTGGGGGGCCATAGGGGGGGGGGGGACTATACAGGCGTGATCGCCATCAAATTCTACCCCGGGAACCACCAGACTAATAATTTAGCTTTATCAAGAGCTGAGATATTCGACAAAACATGAAAACTGTGTGGCGCCACCTGGCGCTCCACATGAAAAATGAGTATGATTATCGTCATCAGCACCTTCGATAACCCCAAAATATACAGTTTCAAGGAATCGACATTTTTAGACTGTGCCGATGTGTGCCGGATTGGCTCGATTCTTATGCGAACGGCCTCATATATCTGAGGAACATATTTGCAGCTAGGTTTCCGCATGGCAAAAGTGGTGTTGAAAAAATGAGGTCATCATGCTGCACGTTCCAAAGAGAGCCGGATCCCGTAATAGCACAGTGTATGTGCACTAAGTGCGCAATAATATTGGACGCGTATGATCGTGATCCCTCCGTAAGGAAGAAAATTATAGAGTAAATAATTTTTGAAAGTGCATTATGTTCAGCGCATGCTGCACAACTGGTGAAAAAATGGAGACCCTAACCATGGAGAGTAATAAGTAGCCCTAGTGTGTCTCTTTCACAACTGATCGCATTCCAATACTTTCCATTCCCAATTTAGTAATAAATAATAAGAAAATCAATTTGAGCAAACAAGTCAATTGCAGAAGTGACTCAACTTCCACCAGATACAATATCATCCACGATCCTAAAATATTTATGCACTCAAAAACATTAGGTAGATTCGATAAGTTTGAACCGAGATATAGTTGAAAATGCAAAGTTTACAGTAAATAAGAAAACATTTTATTTTTTTGTTTTCGGATTCTTCCCTATTGCCGTTTTGTCTTTTCTAGAACAGAGTAAAGAGTAGTCATTCACCTCTCCATTCTCGTTCATGAGCACATTTGTGGAATCGGGGCAAGTGCAGATTGGTCCCTTCCATGAATCGAAACAGACCAGAACAGAAGGACAATAGTTGGAGGGCAGTTGAGAGCAAACTACACGCAGATTACATCCATTCGAAACACCAGAGGATGAAGATATCGATATGAGAGAGGAGGGAGGAGAGTCGAGTGGTGATTCCACCAGGGGAAGCATCTTCTTGTCCCATTTGAAGGAACCGACACAGCCAGAGAAACCTCTGGAATCAAAATGACGTCCAGAGATTAGACAGAGAGGGCAGATAAGAATCAACTACTTTAAATTTTCATTCAACTGTCCTACGTGCAATGAATGTTAATAGAAAACTAGTCTAGGGAACCCCACTGATGTCTCTAGCACTCAGCCCACTTTGGCTATGAACATGCAGGTTGAGGGGCCCATATTCGCTACCCTAGTCCTTACTTATCACACAAACAACATACCGCTATTGCTAGATAGGTTTCCATTGTAAAAAAAATCGATCGTAGAAAGCTGGCAAGAAAATAATCACTAGTAATAATGAGAAAGCTGATCACAGTTATACACCAACTACTTTCCAATCATTTATTAAAATTGTACAGGAGTGAAAAAGTAGATGTCAAAACTCATTTCTTGAATTTCGGTGAAACATTCGTACATCAAAACTTGGACAAATACGTCAAAAAATAACGATTTCGACAAACTGTCCCGGATTTTTTCGGGAAAATGTGGACTCGGCCCACTTTTGTATTTGACCACTTGTACCAATCCAATTAACTACACTTACAGTCAGCTCACTAAGAAAGGCGCCTGCGTGTTTGCGTCCGTAACGGACATTCCATTTCCAGTCCCAAAAAGCTGGTTACTAATTTAATATCTAGCAAATGGGAGTATACAGAGTGAATAAGCTGCCGTTCACTATACCTGTTGTTTCCAGGAGAAGAGCCGAGGAAAAGTTGCTTCACATCGAATACATAGGGGGAGATGGCAGGGTCAAGAGATTTAGATGAATGGTACATCCCATCGATCGACAATTTGGCCCTCAAATTATACCGCTACTTATAAAATAATACTAATATTCATTCGAATGGCATCAACCTGTTGAATGTCCCTCATTCTACCAACATGTCGTTGAATATGGTAACAAATGATAATATTTAGAATTCTTTTTTGTTTAAATAATGTTGTAGTCCAATTGAGTACTAAACAAACAGTTCAAAAAAGGTACACCGAACAATAAGACGTAAATATAAACTAACTTCGTGGGGTTCCTCTCGATCTTGAGTATATATGTGGTATTGTCTCTGAGGGAAAGAGTGGACACATTCAATGAAATATCAGAAACAGGCATGGATTGAGATTGTGACCAAATCTCCACATTTGTCGATGCCCTTTGTCCATCCAAAAACGCCGATAGAAAAGATTCCTTTCCATTCGATGCCCATGATAATTCAGGTGATCCTGTGCAATAACATTGGACGAATCTGTATCACATATTTTCGTCCGACCAGAGTCTCCAGCACATTTCTAGATCGGTTTTGATTCGTGGTTTGTTTTGTTAGAAAAATCGCAGACCGGAATTTCCGACCAATGCAAATGCACAATCCCTTTAGTGAATTGTAATCATAATGTGATATAAGACGGGTTCATATAATTTGTTAACCATTTTTGTTTTTGCCATGTGTTTTCACCGTGGAGGCTGTACTAAAATTACGCTAAAATCATAAAATTTCGAGATATTTTATGGAACTCCGTGATTTCAATGAGCAAGTCATGACTCTTCTTGGAGCTCCTTAATCCAAATACTTTCCACAGTGAACTGATGGTGTTTGCACAGTACAAGAGATTGGCAACGTACCACTTTGGCAAAAAGGATATCTCAACCTATCATGCTCATGTTTGGATTTGCCATTTATCCACCGTGGATAAAGTGGTTTATGTTATCTGCCATTTTTTCACCGTGAAATAATGGTTGCTCTTCTCTTCTTCAGTTGCGGCAAAAGATCACTTACTTCGGCAGAGCTCGAACCAGCGGCGTACGGGTGCCAGTATGTAGCTCTACCGACTGCGTTACAGGAGGAGATGCGCTGGGAGAGCAAGGAGAGACACATCGTCTTCCGAATAACGAGGATGCATGCTGCATCCGCGTTATCGAGTTTCACAAAGTGCGTAAGGAAGTGCGCCTCAAATGTATATATTTCGTAAGATGTCCATACTCTTTGTCTATCTCTCTATGCTTTGATTAGCATGTAGTACACTTGACATGTACTTTCATTCTAAAGAAGAAACAAAGTTCACCAATTCTATTAAAGATGGTGTCCCACGAATATTTGATATATTCAGTTCTCACTCTGGGGCACTGGGAATCAAATACCCGATGAGTGCATAGAAAATCGTATGTTTCCTTTTTTTTGTTTGAAAAAAGCTATGAGTCACTAACCGCAAATTCAACCAGATTCCTCACACTATCTCACCTTGACACTGAAAAAAGCGGGCTTCATTTGTGTTTCACCAATTTCTGATAAGGGAAATGAAATTTCGAACTTGGGGGAAATATGTAGTTGAAACCATACGTGGGACACCTTCGTTAAGCGATACAGGGGAGATCTCTCATGAAGAAGCTTCAAATTAAACTATTATTTTAAAGAATACATGTATGAGAGATCCATACAAAGAGAGATAGACAAAGAGTATGGACATCTTACGAAATATATACATTTGAGGCGCACTTCCTTACGCACTTTGTGAAACTCGATAACGCGGATGCAGCATGCATCCTCGTTATTCGGAAGACGATGTGTCTCTCCTTGCTCTCCCAGCGCATCTCCTCCTGTAGCGCAGTCGGTAGAGCTACATACTGGCACCCGTACGCCGCTGGTTCGAGCTCTGCCGAAGTAAGTGATCTTTTGCCGCAACTGAAGAAGAGCAACAATTATTTCACGGTGAAAAAATGGCAGATAACATAAACCACTTTATCCACGGTGGATAAATGGCAAATCCAAACATGGGCATGATAGGTTGAGATATCCTTTTTGCCAAAGTGGTACGTTGCCAATCTCTTGTACTGTGCAAACACCATCAGTTCACTGTGGAAAGTATACGGTGATAGGAGTGTCATGATTTACTTATTGCAATAATGAAATTCAACAAAATATCTCGCGTTTTTACGTCATCTAGCTAGATAGTACGTTTAATGGAGCCAGCTTATATCGCCTTCCCCTCTGTGAAATTCTGGAAAAAACGTGACAATAACAAATATGGTTAACAAATTAGCTGAACCCGTCTTATATGATGTGGTGCTGTCGCTCGACTTCTCTCATCTCACTACCATACCTGAACTTCTTCCAGGCACAAATAGAATCTCCACATCGTTTGTGTTCTGCTCAAGGGCGATGTTAAGTGCATATTGGATAGAAGAACCGGCGGCAAATTGAATCCATTCAATGGGTGAATCACACCGATCACCACTCCAACCAGGGTCGCATATACACTTTGCTGATCCCTCAACACAAATTCGGTCACTTATGCCGTCTTCATATTCCGGAAAAGCGATAGTCTTTCTTTTCCCGGTAGCTCTCTTCGAGGCGTTGTTTCAAGATACGCCCCTTCGCTAGTCTTAATCGGAATAAAGATTATCATATATGAATGAATTTGCATTAAAAGCACGAAAGAAGAGGAGAGAATGATTACGATGTGTGACACGCCAAGACTCCACTAGTTAATATCAACTTGGTCCACAACTCGACTTTACTCTTGGCATAAACTTGTGATAGTGCATTAGTGCGCTACTGACTAGGTGGAGTACAGTTTGAAACATGTGGTAGAATGGAGAGATAACTCACCCCAGCATCAGCGAAGCAGTCGCCATGGGTGCAGAAAGAGAGAGAATCAACCGAGTTTGAGTCGCATGCTGACCCCCAAAGGGCGCAACCGGAAGACGATCGCTCGTGGTATGCAGGAGTTGCCTCAAGAGACACACATGCACTCATATAAAACTACGTATAAGTACTAACCAAGTCTAAGAGATCATCGTTAATGAGCACATTCCTGATGCATCCCTTGTATCCGGGTGCAAATATGGAATCTGGATATTTCCTGTGTCCACTTAGTGGATAAAGTCCTCCCAATTGCAGAGGTGCGACAACATTGAGTCTTTCATCGTCATCTTGTGTTCTAATTTGTCCTCTGCATGTCGCCTCTTCTTCTTTTCCTCCCAATGGTGACAGATACCGACATTCGTCCACTACCAATTCGATCACCTTAATATCACATTCACACCAAATTTGCATTGAAGACAATTCCAATATTTACTATGTGTGTTACGTCCTCTATTTAAAAAATCGATAATAGAGGCAAAAAAGTAAAGTAGCATGGAAAACTGGTCGGGCAGGTTTCTATATTTTTGGGGGACCATGACGAGCAGCTTTCGTTTTTAGGCATATAATTGATCATGCATTTATTTTTCGTGCGTGCCTTCGGCGGGCAGATTATGTCGATATCGACCGACCTATGATCGATAATAAGGGAAATTTGTACCCGTCCTTGCTGTCTAACAGCGACAGTGTGCCATTTCCCATCGTCCAGTCTTGATCCCGCCACTTGAACTGTATTCTTACTATCTCCATTCATAACCATGTCGACAACGATACGCCCTGAGCGCAGCTGCAAAAGAGAGAGAGAGAGAGAGAGAGAGAGAGAGAGAGAGAGAAAGAGAGAGAGAGAATGTATATTTACATGCGAGAATGAAAACGCTACCTGGATAGCTATATAGTCTCCATATGCAATCTGGAAGGGACTTGATGAGCCATCGAATGCTCCATTGTACAACAGTACTCCATCCGGAGATCTAAATGGAATCATTGAGTTACCGAGAATACACGTTATTGAGGGGGCATGAGGAGCTAAAAAAAATTGTTTCCCTGGATTTCCTTCTAAAGAGTTCAAATTTTCGTATTATTGATATCTGAAGAGCAGTATATAGGACGCGTTTATCGGAGAATCGGTTGCTCTAGCTCAAATAAGTGCTTAGATTGTATTCCTGCTCGCGGCGATCGATTTCCGGAAGCGCCCCTTTGGCAACAATCTGACTTTTGCCTGTATCTCGGCACTGACAGAGGTATCAATCGTGTATATACAGGGTGCGGTAAAATTACCGGTACTCAACTTTGCAAGATAATTCCAAAACAGTAAAAGAGTTATGGATGACTTCAACTGCATTTTGCGACTATTGACTAATGTCCTGAAACTATTCGACATTTCAAGTAATTTGGTCTATCCGAATGTTTATGGCAGAAAAAAGTCTGACCCACACCGCAATGTCAAATTGAAACGCAAGAGCGTTAGATCGCTCAGCAACTTTCGGTTGCTCAACGTATCAAAGATCAAGCGGAATTTTACCATTTATCATTACCAACAGGTAGACCATGCACAGTTCACATAATTATATTTGTGAAACACAGCTCCCTTTAACCCATCTATTAGAGATTGAGACTCAACCCCTACTGACAATCTGAGAAACCGCTATCGAGGCCGTTTCGTTGCTTCATAACTCCTTGAGCTTTCGAAGCCCAGTGGTCTCCCCAATTTAGTAACAACTAGCAATCAAGAAAAACAAACTGTACAATTGAGACGACTTGAGGTCCTATCTAAAACGAACTTTGACAGGTAATATTTTAGTGGGACGCCTCATTGCCGCAAATCACTGTGTATTAAGATTGAAAGATGACAGCACCATGTGTAGGAGAGGTGAACATTTGAAAACAAAATAAAGTCATGCCCTTGGTCATAGGGAATCATCAGACACCGGAAGAATCATTGATTGTTTAACCCTTCCTCAGAACGCTTATGGTAAATAGCTCATTTTCATTTGTCGATTTTTGACTGTTTCATGCTCAAAAAAACTTAGGTGTTCGTAGAAGCACATGATCCAATATCTTCACTAGAAAGTACTTCTACTCTAGTTTGAAACCAGTAATGGACAGAGGAAATGAATGGGTTTTGGAAAATCTGTGATATTTTTACAAAAATGTATCCATTTTTTGCTCAAAATGTAAAACTGGCACGTCGTATATTGCTTCGCGTTGTAGTATTAACCCCCAAATCTCAGTTTGAAAGTATGTTGTAGTGAGAAGCATTCTCTACAAAATGCGCGATTTGGAACTAGCTCATTCTTCTCATTCTTAGAGAGCCATTGACTTCAATGAGATTTGTTGCGCGGGAATCGGCAATTCGTTATCACATGGAGTTTTGATTTACAGCTCTTGTGAACAGAGCTTGATTCTGTTTATACAGTGGTTTTCGTATTCCTTATAAAGAGGGTTAATAAATATACAAATTCCAGCTTCAACCTCTACCTGTAAGAAAAATTATAAGAAAAACATCCAGTACCGGTAATTTTGCCGCACCCTGTATATATATATATATATATATATATATAGATATGCCAGCCCTGATAGTATTGTGAGTAAAGGTAAACTAACTGTGTCATGAAGTCGAATGAGAAAGTGAGTGCCGTACAAGCAGGGAGTGGCTTGTACCATGCGAAAGAATCTCCTCCGAATGATCTTGTCGTGCCTCCACATCTATTTCCTCTCACGAGTTCATTACGACATTCACAGCTACAATAAACATTTTCCTTTATTTTCAATATCACCTCACTCTTTCTTTTCATCTACCGTATTCTTCGCTTTCTATTACTTCTCCCAATTGATTACATCACCTATAAGACTCGATTAACATATTTGTCCATAGGCTTGGCATAGGACGACATATGAGTTGTTGGGGGTAACGCATAGCATCATTCATAGTAGCACAAGAGGAGTTGCCCAGTCAAGTACTAAATTTCTTCTGCGGCACATCAATATTCGCATTTTCGAAAATTCGATAATTGGGATTCATCAGTGGTAACAATCTGACGTTACCTCCCTTTCCTACGTCCATGGTCCTAAGGAAGATCTAGTCTATTCCTACTTCAATAAGATGGTCTGTGAATGGGAAGAAGAGCGCTAACCTCGCCCTCCGTGTCTTAATTCCCGCCCAACAGGTAAAGCCCAATAAGGAACTCGAAACCCGGCCTCTATTTTTACAACTGGCCGAAAGCGATTGCACATTTTCTGAGGCTGCACAATCAATTCTGTTAAAGCTCGTTAAACACTGACTAGAATCCAGGTTGCATGTTGTGGCAAATTGCATCGTTGTGACATAAACCAGCTTCGCATTGGGAAGGAGCTCTCCAGATAGGACATTCACAAGAATCACGAGATGTTGCATTTACTCCAACGAATACAGTGGAGTTAGCAGACACTATGATTGACGAAGTCTGCAAAAGGAGGGTTGAGGAGGTGGAGGGAGGGGGAGGAGGGGGGGGAAGGAAGCCCACCTCGTCCGCTTCGTGCACCGTCTCACATCCATTGTCACATCGTGTGAACTTGCACATGTCGATTCCAACTCCGACCACAATGGTTCCCATAGCAGACTCGAGAGAGTCGCGATTTGCTGAATTCAATTCAATTCAACAGTAACAACAGAACCAGAGAAAAATCACGCTGGCTCAGGCCAGGGAACACAAAAAATATACGGGAAAACAGGAGCCATTGAATACCTGCCAAACACTATCCGAAAAATGGCAAAAGTATATTTAATTGGGAGACTTTGAGTTATAGAGGAACCGAGAGATACGGCAAATACCTAGGTCATTGTCGGTCTAGTTAATTGTTATCGCGATGCTGTCGATTTTTCTCCTGTCGGTACATACGGTTCAAACTTTGTCTTCCCTATATTATTTGATGTCCTATACGAATCGTTGAGGTCAATCGTCTCAGCTCAAAATAATAGGACCATGTTTTAGCGATAGCAGCATATTTGGTCGTCCGAGTGCATAAGAAAAATAAAGGTAGGTTATATACCCGATATAAGCCCATTCAACATTTCGCTGCTTTTAAATGGAGATCCGTGAGCTGAGAATCGCACGTTGAGTACTGGGACATCTGTAGTCTGGAGGGTCGCCGTAGAGGGCTGACAATTACAAATATTATTACTCCTTTCATTTGTCAGCTTCTAACTCCAACCAACGATTACTGCATCTGTAGATATTCCATACCTGGACTGAGAAGACATCGACGATTACGTTCCCTCCCAAATATGAGATAAGTTCCTGCTTGAAGACATCTACGAGAGAAACTCCAGAGGTATTAACTCGGAAGAAATCAGAAGGAATCACCAGAGAAGTATCAGGTGACAACAGAAATTGGAGCGATCCCTGTAGAGTCTCATCCTTCTATAGTACAAGTCATTTTATACTTAACTCTGTTCATGAGCCATGTCTCTAGCATACTCTACGTCTCTAGCATATATCTTCCGAGAAAATGTAGGTACCGTTGCGGTAAAACATATATTTTGTCATGAAGTACATATGAAAATACAATTTGGATTTTTAAGATTTGTTCGAAAGTTACATATATTATTATACATTTTTGATCTACCTCTTTGGAAGTTCATATCTCAGCCAGAATAGAAACATGCTCGCTTCTTCGTTTTTTTCGCTCATTTTTTCGTACGGAATGATCTTCATTTTCTTCAATTAGCACTACCACCTATCCTCACTAGTTTGTATAAAACACTTTCTTATTTTTCTTTTAAAAAATTGATCAAGAACCATCGGTGTTATTTCAGATAGGAATCCGCGTGATATGTTTACTATATTTGCATATTCCATTTTGTTATATCTCTGTCTACTTTTCTCTGCATTATAGTTAGTGAGCATCGATGACGTAATTTTGCTGTTCTGCACGAGGAACCGAAACCTTTTGCCGGTATTTACTTCGATCACTGCTTCTAATTCGGTATGGAGCAGCACAATGAGGTAATAATTATTCTCAAGCGTCCCTTCGCTCAGAACAAAAAGTGTGATGGCTGGAAATATGTGTTTCCACCAAATAATACCCTCTTGACTTAAAATACGAAATTACGTCATCATTATGGAATAAAGAATAAGCGGATTATGTCAAAATATTTAAAATTACGACGTTTACTATATCTACTCAACATTTGAGACTGGTTCCTCATCAGATTCACAAGTTACAGCTAAAGAAAAAGTAAGCAAACAATAATGTCTTATATTGTGTTATTTTTATTTGCACCCCTATTTCACGCAACATGAGCATCAACGACAACAAATATTTCTGCTACAGATAGTTTGAATTTTCGAACACTTTCTCGGTAAAGGTATGCTAGATACCACACAGTGCGCCGTTCAGTTATCTTGCCGCAATCCACGTGCCTTCACCTACATCACAACTCAAAGATATAATGTTATAAATCCATCTACAGTACCTGTTTTACAAATGCTTCCTTGACAACTTCATGAACGATTACAGTAACCGATCCGACAGCGTCCTCATTCCTTCTATTATCGTGTACATTCACACTCATTTCGTATCGACCGGCACCCATTTCTGCGCCCATCGTCAACTGAAACAATTGGCAATTCATGGACCCAAGGCGCACTTTTCATGGGGGGAGGGGAGGGGTTGGCACAATGTGTGCCTCTCATTATAAGGATGGTCTGGTGTGGTTATCTAAATTAAGAATCCCATGAAGAGGGCAAAACACTCTCCTCCTCCTATTTCCATCATTTTTTCACAAATAGAAGACACACAAGTACACACCTCTCCATTTGTTGAGACTTCGAATCCGGGTGCTTCGTTTTTCCAAGTGAACATCTTGTCTCCCAGATCCCAATCATCAAGATCTTCTACATAAACACGTCCGATCGACGTCTTTCCCAGCTTTCCCATGTACGAGTTTACAGTGATCGAAGTGTGTCCATCGTGCATTGGATTGTCATTCTCAAATTATTATGCTATATATTTAAACCTTCGTAAATGGCAACGGCCTCTTTTTAAATTGCACCCATCATGTCAACATTCTCAATTGATCCTTTACTGTCATAATAAAATATTATTATGACTAGGCAAGTTCCAACATAAGAAGTTTAATTTCGCAAATTCCAACTTGTGTCTCCATTTCTCACCTCGTCTCCTACTATGATATACACCGAATGCCGATTCATCTTCCCAGCTTTGTCCCATAGAAGAAGAGGAACTTCCAGTACCTCAACATAATCTCAATGTATCAACGACACTGCGCTGCACTTCAGTAGTCATCCAATAAAAGGTGCAAAAATAAGAGATTGTGAATACCTTTCCAGGGAACGGAGCTTCTCTATCGAGAACAACGAGAGGGAGCACCGTCATGGAGCCGTTGCCACCGTCACCGTCTACACAACAAAGACATTCCATATTTATACAACTATTCCATCGCCGTTAGTATACAGCAACACGCATTCAATACAATTGGTATAATTCCTTTATACTCTCTATATCGAACCCCCCAACTTTTGGCGTGACGATTGCGTGATCGCGATCTCGCGAGATATCCGGTCACGCGATGACGTCATCAAAGAGAGCGATCTTGCCATGCCGCACAAAGGCGACAAAACATGAGAGACGAGGGCGGGAGTCGAACCAGCGACCTCTCGGGTGACACGCAAGCATCTTACCGCCTGCGCTACTCGAGCCAGTGAGAGGGGGGGCGGGTAGATCGGGCTTGAGGAGGGAGCGGGTGGGGAGAGGGGCAAGGGAGGGGAAGGGGAGGGGAGAGGGAGAGGCGGTCCGCGCGCGCTTGACGCGGATGACGCGCGAGAGGGATGGGGAAGGCGGAAAACAGTAGGGCGGTGTGGTTACGCGTCAGGGTGAACGGCAAGCGCTACAATCGTTAACATTTCAGGCAATGACACGCGAAATGAGCGAATAAGAGGCGAAAAGTCACGCAAGCGACGCGTGAGCGATGCGCATAGGACGCGTACAGTTCGGCCGCGTCCCAATGCCCACTCTCAGCCAACTCTTGCCCTTACACTTCAAACGCGCAAGCAATGAACATTAGGTGCGCAGACTGCAAAAAGTTGTCAGATTTGAATTTCCCGCGCTTGCCTGATTTTTTTGAATGCGCGCGGTTCTTGTGCCGATTGCATATTCGAAACTTTCCAAAGTGACTTTTTCTTTTTTCTTCTTTTTTTCTTCGTTTTTGTTCTGTTTTGCCTTATTTGTATTATTTCTTTTAATTTTTTTTTGCAAAATGCAGATTGACAAATTTATCGAAAATTGGGCAATATGCATTTCGGCACACGATTTTAGGCATTTCTGCACGAAATATCTGCGAGAACCCCATTTGGCCTATGGATTGAAATGAGAGATCCAGGTTTTCGCACGGATCGGAGATTGAAATTAGAGAGAGTGGGTTTTCGTATGGATCGGCGATTGAAACGATTGAACATGGTTCCCTTATGGATCTTTGAACACGATACACACGATGTCACAAAGAAAGGGTCGAGGGATCAGGGATTCAGACGATAAAGGCATGTTATTCTTTGATGGGAGTATTTAGACAAATGAGCCTGGTTCCGGCATTGAGATCAGGTGGACGGGTGGGCGTGTGGATCAGGGATTCAGACGATAAAGGCATGTTATTCTATGATGGGAGTATTTAGACAATTGAGCCTGGTTCCCACATTGAGATCAGGTAGACGGGTGGGCGTGTGGATCAGGGATTCAGACGATAAAGGCATGTAATCGTTTGGTGGGAGTATTTAGACAAATGAGCCTGGTTCCGGCATTGAGATCAGGTGGACGGGTGGGCGTGTGGATCAGGGATTCAGACGATAAAGGCATGTTATTCTATGATGGGACTATTTAGACGAGCAAGCCTGGCTCTCAAATGGATCGTATGGATCAGGGATAGTAAGGAAAGCACCAGGTCATCGTTAGGTGGGACTATTTAGACGAGTAAGCCTGGCTCTGATGGCTCTTTTGAATCAGGGATAGTAAGGAAAGCACCAGGTCATCGTTAGGTGGGACTATTTAGACGTCAAGCCTGGCTCTCTGATGGCTCTTTTGAATCAGGGATAGTAAGGAAAACATCAAGGCATCGTTGGGTGAAACTATTTGAAAGAGAATTGAATTGAAAACTGAAAGCGATTGATTTAAATTGAAAATTTCTGATTTAAATATGTTACAAAATTTTCGAATTTTATCGGACTTGCAGAGCCTGGTTAACTAGTTTCAATTGATTACAAATGCAATTGTACAAAATTGTATTTTGCAATCATGGCCGAGAGAGTTATCCTCTTCTTAAACATTTTATGTAATTTTATTTAAGCTGCGAATTAAATTTTCACTGTTTCACTGTCACAAAATGTGTTGTGTGCACAGCCATCACAAACTGGGAGATTGTGGGGTGAACGAACCATAAATAGTCGTTGCTGAGCCAAAATTACATGATTTCGAACTACGCTGACTAAAACTTCGGGAGTTGACACACCGAACAAAGGCTTTACGGTTGCACCGCACACGGATAAAACCCGACCCGCGCGTAAAAATCGAAACGAGAAAATGCACAAGTTGTCCATCGAAAAGTGGACGGGACTTAAAGAAACTTTATTCGCAGCGTAAATAAATTTCCACAAAATGTTATAAGAAGAGGATGATAACCCTGGAATTGGAATACTAGACGTTCATTCCAGAAATTCATGGTGATTCCTACCCAAGTTGGGGTAGATGGAGAAAAATTTGACTGAAGGTATTGTTACTCTTCGCTCAGAATTAGTCGTCAAAATCAATTCTATAGAGAAAAAATGACAATACGCTTTCGAGTGATTTGAGGTACTCTCCAAAAATGTGAACTTTAGAATTTCGATTTTAGGATCTGACGATATTCGATTCTTACGTGACACGCGTTGATATGCCGTTCGCGCAAGAACCGAGCAGGAGCAGACACAGAGAAAAAATGTCGATTTTGATAATTTGTAAATTGGGGTTTTGAAAAATGCTGATGACGAAAGGCATACGTCGAAATCCCGATTTCCATTTCCACATCTTTCTACGCCCTCTCGCATGAGCACACTCTCTCGTGTTCCCGATTCGTCCCTTGAAGAGATCATATTCCTCTTGGGAAGGCGAGATAGTGAGAGAGCACAGAGATGTCACGGAAATCAGGAGTCAATGTCGGTGGGTCTTCCTTTTTACTTACAATCATATTTCGCTATATCCTCATTTGAAAGTCTGTGCCGAAATTCGCTCAAAATATAGATTTGGAAACCTCAAATCACTCCGGTCCGATCTGTGCACATGAATCGGTCGCAAATTACTCTACGAATTTAAAAAAAAATTAGTTTTAATAATCCTTCAAATAAAATAGAAATGTTTTCTCGCAATCAAACCCCAACACCATCCAGCATCAGCACAATCGATAACAAAAAAAATTACAAATTAATAAAGAATCGTAATTTTTCACTGTGCCTGCCCCGCTATATCAATATAATATAAACTGACTCTGGTCGAAGGATACATTGAGGTATTGAGCGTATTTCCACTTGGAGGAGTCCAATTCCATCTTGAAGGGGGGCCCGAACTCACTGTAATTAAGTCATCCGCATAACACAAAAACACTTCACAATTATTATTAAAAGTTACCGATCAATCAAAAATTTCGGTATTTTTTATTTTTTTTTATTCGATGCAGATGAGACTGCTGATTATTAATTCGAATAAGAAAACGCCTGAAAATAAGCCCCAAATTTACTATAAGTTCGGAAAGGGTGTCCCTGATGTCATTTCGCCAATTGTAGCTGCATCCTGCAGTTGGTTGCGCGCAAGAACTCTCACTTTTAAATAGCAAAAATATGAACAAACTAGAAAAAAAGAATTTTATATTCGCATCATAAACTACAGTATACTTTTGAAAAATATTGATTGGTATACTGTAGCAGCTCACAATTCTTCTTTTCGTTTTTTCTGCGTTTTCACGGTACAAGCTCTTTTAAACTGACATTCAGGCAATTGTAGCTGCATCCTGCAATTGATTTCAGGCAAAAAATCTCAGCTTCATATAACAAAAAATATGAGCAAAATTGAGAAAACTATAAGGGTGTCCCGAAAGTTCGTGCACTTTTTTGAATTTTTCATATTCCACTTCGACGCAAATCTCGAAAGGATTTGCGTATAGTTTAATTGTAAGAGCAATCCATCTTCGTTATTTCCCACTTCTGACATGGTGTGTAGATCACACCTTACGAAATCGCTATTACTGTAAAGAAACAGTACTTTTTCACCAGCATCAAAGATTCACTGTTTTTGAGGCCAGAAAATTCCAATTTTCGCTTCAAATGACTTTTACCAAGGAAGTGCATAAGTGTGCAGAGTATCAGAAAATTTCGTCATCCCTACGCAATTTTGGGTTTCCCACGTAAATCTGAGAAAATTTTCGAAAATGACCTTGTAATCGAATGTAAAAAAATTTAAATAATATATAATGAATAATAAAACACATTAAATTGCAAGAATCTCAATAAAACGGTAAATACATTAAAAAGTTGAAAAACCGGAAACTGTAACTTGCCCAGTTTTCGTTTAATATTTTTTTTTGTTTCTAATGAATTACGGATTCTATATTTTTGTGATTGCAAATGAAGCAGAACATCGTCGCTACATAACCTTAAAATAAGGTCTCTGTAGCTTTCACATTCATCTAGACTGTTGGAGTCACAGATGGAGACATAATAGTTCGATTTGTGCACATTCGCCACTATATTGCACCATTCATATCTCATAACGTAATGCCATAGATTTTTGAGAGCCCTATGTCGTCTGATTACTGTGCGGTACAATGTTTAGGAACAGCCCTAGTAGTTCGTCAGAAATTTCGAAAAAAAGTAAAAGTGCACGAACTTTCGGGACACCCTTATAGAAAAATTTTAAATTCGCATTTTTAGCTACAGTATACTTTTTAAAATATTTTCTCTTTTTATCAAGTTTGTTCATATTTTTGCCGTTTAAAACTGAGATTTCTTGCATGCAATGAACTGTAGGATGCAGCTACAATTGCATGAATGTAAATTTGAAAGAGCTTGTACCGTGGAATCGCAGAAAAAAACGAAAAGAAGAATGTTGATCTGCTACAATATACCAATCAATATTGCCGATCAGGGACACCCTTTCCGAGCTTATAGTAAATTTGGAGCTTAGTTTCATGCGTTTTCTTATTCGAATTAATAATCAGCAGTCTCATCTGCATCGAATAAAAAAAATAAAAAAATATATCGAATTTTTTGGTTGGTCGGTAACTTTTGTCATGATGAAAGAAAACATATGAAGACGTGTACGCGTTTGAACTCGTTGAAAAGGTTCTATATGTGAGTACTAACAGAGACTACCTGTTTCAGTTGAACAAACCTTGGCACATAGTAAAAGAAAGATGTTAAGTTAAACATTGGAGAATGTTCAGTTGCCTGGAAGCAGTCGATTCGTGGTATTCACAAGTTTTGAAACTGTTTCAACGACTCATGGAAATTTTTTTTTCAAAAATTACATCGTTGGGCGTCATATGTCTTACTAATCAATTCCGACTAAAATTCTAAGACCTCGACGCATTTTTCGATAAATTTCGATCTAAGGTCAGAAAAAGGGAAAATATTTTACATTTTTAATTTTTTTAACAATTCTAGATATTTTCCACTGAACATTCTACATTGTTTAACTCAACAATTTTTTTGCACTGTGCCAAGCCTCTGAATGAATATCGATCGAGTCACATAGTCTCTCCTAAGCCAATTTCGTATTGCCTCAAAAAAAGAACCAACGCTGTGTCTCGGTCGATTGCACGAATTTCGCATGGATTTTGTGCCTCTACAGGAATATTCTCCATGAATATACAGGGATCAGGCACAGTGTATGGAATGGGTCCATTGTCGTTCTCGTCCATTAGATACACAGCCACCATCTGAGAACCCACGTTGCCAGCTGCAACAAAACTCAATATATTACTCATACCATTTTCTGAACACGTCTCTGGATTAAGAAAAATTGGAAAACGCGGAAAATATCTTCTGTATGCTAGCGGATACCACTGTTTTGCGCATAACATTATTGCTGAGCACACTGCCAACATACCTATGCATAAGTAAATAGTGGGTTGAATTCGAAGTGACGTATTCGGGTACAAGGTGCAAAAATCTACAGTCAAGATATTTACCTACATGGTTTTGAACGTGCGCTGAAATAAATTGAAAATGTGAGGCGAATTTTGAAAGCCTACGACAGGCGGAAATGCTAATCTATTTCGCGAAAAAAAACACTGCTTTCCCAGGCAGTCACAAGATGACATTTTTGTCAAAAAGAAAACCATCAGATGAATCTAATTCGAAGGGTCTTTCGCCTGTCCCTTGCAACGGAACAGAGGAAACGGAAAGGGGCTACAAGAAAGTTTTCGTCTCTATTTGAGTCACTGTATAATAGCATAAATTAAAATATGACCCTCACTGGGAAAATTAGGATTGTTATTCTGACCATTATCGAACGCCTCTATAAGCAAGGCATATTTGGGAATGTCCTCTCGATCGAGAAGATTTGCTGTCTTCAATACTCCGTCCTGATCAATCGTGAACTGCCTCTTCGGGTCCGTCTGTCGATTAATTCGGAACCTTCAAATAATCACATATTACGATAATTTGAATGACCCAACGGCTTGAAATTAAACTAGGGACCACCACGGCGGACAGAAAGCCGACTCCCCCAGGAATACCGAGGCTAGACCTGCACAATAGGAAGCTGAAGGTGTCTCATTTTGATTTCCAATTTACTTAGGGACCACTGCGCATACAAAGAAGTTTAACGTAAAGCTTTCTCGTGAATCACACTTTCGGATGTGCTAACTCGACTAATCTAAATTAAACTAATTAATTTTATAAATTAAAGCAGCAAAAAACCTTCGGCAATGAGTTCAAAGAATGGGCGCCCATGGGCAAGTGAGCGAGGTTTAAACCCCATCGCTGGACTCGTCCTCGAGGTGTCCAGCGATGGCTCAAATGGACTGAAATCGTCCAACAAGGTAATAAAATTTTGAGCGAGAAAATGAAGGTTATTAACAAAAACAAAGAAAAAATAAAAATATTTTAAAAGTGGGCGTGGTCTAGGGACCACCAAACCAGGTTTTTGACCGGCATTTATACAAGGGTGGTGTGTGCCTTTCCTACATTTATTTTTTGCGGAAATTCAATTTTCCACACACAAATTTTGTTTTTCGCTAACTTTTTTTCCGCAGGGCGTCGCACTATTTATTTCCATACCATGCTCTTCTAAAAACGCTCGCGCATGTCATGCTGTAAACACTGGAGCGTGCCATGGACGCGAAAACTTTTTACAGCGCTTGGCGTGAAGCATACTTTCTTTGTCGAAGCCTTTTATCGCGAATAACTTTTTTTCCACAAGATGTCGCACTATTTATTTCCATACCATGCTCTTCTAAAAACGCTCGCGCATGTCATGCTGTAAACACTGGAGCGTGCCATGGACGCGAAAACTTTTTACAGCGCTTGGCGTGAAGCATACTTTCTTTGTCGAAGCCTTTTATCGCGAATAACTTTTTTTCCACAAGATGTCGCACTATTTATTTCCATACCATGCTCTTCTAAAAACGCTCGCGCATGTCATGCTGTAAACACTGGAGCGTGCCATGGACGCGAAAACTTTTTACAGCGCTTGGCGTGAAGCATACTTTCTTTGTCGAAGCCTTTTATCGCGAATAACTTTTTTTCCACAGGATGTCGCACTATTTATTTCCACACCATTCTCTTCTAAAAACACTCGCGCATATCATGGTGTGTAAATTGGAGCGTGCAATGGACGCGAAAACTTTTTACAGCGTGTCGCGAAGCATACGTTGGCTATAGATGCGTTTCATCGTGAACAACTTTTTTCCCATAGGGTGTCGCAATATTTATTTCTATACCATTCTCTTCTAAAAACACTCGCGCATATCATGTCGTTAAAAGTGAGGGATTCCATGGACGCGAAAATGTGCTATGCCAATTCTAGGGAAAAGACATTATTGACGAAGTTGCGAAACCAAGCTGTATTTCAAAAATGAAGCAGGGGTTGCTTTCTTTTTTATAACAGCGATGATCTGCGGGGTGCTCCTCACCATTCTGCAAAGAACTAACAATGTTTGTTGCTTGAGGAAAGGACAGGAAACGAAAAACGAGCAGCTTCACGATTAACCTTCTTTCATGTTTCACAGTGCATGATGGGATCTTACATATAGACGAATTCGCAACTTGTTCAATGCTTGACCACTAAAGAAGACAAAAAATACGTTGAAAAAAATTCTGCGATTAACTAGAAGCTAAAAACGACTAATCTGACTCAGTGAAGTCTGGTTGACCCAGAGAACAGCGCGATGCGGTCGCGTTATAAGAGCTTCGCGTACGTCACAAAAGGAGTCTAATTGTAACGCAATTTTTTAAGAGATAATTGAAATTGCGTGAATTTAACTATGAAAACAATGATTCTCTAGACCGTCAGCAGCCAACAATGCTAAAACTGGAATTTTAGAGTCAGTTTCATTGCGCCTTTGGGGGTCCCTAGTCTAAACATATATATCGTTTGAATTTCGCGCGTCAGGGTCAAAATCGATGGAGATCAGGCACTTAATTTTCTTATTTTTGGGATTTATTTTTATTATTTCTAATTTTCAAAGTTTTAATCAGGAATGCGACCGAGCTCGTATAAACATTTTCGGTGGGTTGAGTTATTTGGGTGGCGGGGAACTTTAACTTTTCAGATTTTATTATAACGGATACTAGCGACAAATATTGAGCGAGCAAGGAGAGACGCGCGTGAGTTGCAAATAATTCGAATTGTAACGGTAGCCGAGAGTAAACGATTGAGCAACTCCAGGCTTTTCCGTTGTCCCTCTTTAATTACTCGAGCAAAATGAGAGAAGCTACGAAGGAAGGGGCAATATTTATGAGCAACATTTAGTCTCAGGGGATAATACTATTGCATAGTTTTCATCCATACTTCTGAAGATTGAACGGATTTAGAGAAAAAGAGATTGCGAGAGACAGATACACAGAAATAGAATGTAAATAAGAGAATAAAATATAAAGAAGATTAAAATTAGAAAGGATGTGCGCGCATATGTGTTGTTGGAAAAAAGTGGAAAGGAGAATGAATGAGTGTGAAGATAGAAAAGTCAACGGGAACTCACGTGTAATTGAGAGACGGAAGATCTTTGTCGTGAGCCTTGAAGGTATCGAGAACTGTTCCAATAGGAGTAGCTTCCGATATGTTTTTGATGACGAATACATGGATGTCCCTTGTCTTAGCCAGACCACCCGATAGAGATGCGAATCTCGACCGAGTTAGAGATTGTTCCAAATTGAAGGGAAGAGACACATCAGAAGTGAGAGATGAATCAAAAAGAGAGAAGAGAAGGATGAAGACACTTGCAAGAGACGGATGGAATGAAGGGGAGCGACGACTGGAGAGTCGGCGAGAGAGAGAGATTTCTTCCCATTCATCTAATGATGATTCCACTCGATCCTCTACCATCTACACACTGAAATTAATAAATATATAAAGATAGATAATAAGCGGCGAGACGAGGAAATAAAGAGAGAGAGAGAGAGATTACATAGTGATATTGGCGCCTCGCAAGTATTTCGAACATAAATGTCTTTAATCGCGTGCGGGCATACATATTACAGAATTTTCAACAGATTTTACGTAAAAAAAAGGGTCTACAGGCATAGGGAGCTCCATTCACTGAAAAAGGTGTGTCTGTTTTGAAAGAGAAAGATAAGAGAAGAGACGGGGAGAGAGAGGACCCGATATCATTCATAAACATATCATATCAGAAAATGAGGCATGTAAGGTCATTTGCGAGGTCGCACAATCTCGATTTTTTTTGGGAACATGAAAAAACTGATTATAATGGGGGTTCTAATAGAAATCAGGTAATTAGTAATGGACGAAAGATTTTTTGACTAAACACCCTAGAATTAATGAATAAAACATTTAATAAATTGGCCCTAATTACAGAAATTTCCAGATTGTGCGACCTGTCTAATGAATCTACTTATACTACTTATATAAGATATATGCTCGAACTTTCCGCGCTTAGTTTAAACCACGGTTTGTTCCTTCACTTTTTTCGTCAGAGTTATGATACTGTGAAGTGCTTATAATAATACCATCGATGGTAGAGAGGGAAGAGAAAGCGAGAGAGAGAGAGAGAGAGTGCGAGAAAAAGAGAAAGAGAAAGTGTGTATACACCATCCCTTTGAACGGTCAATAGTGGAAACAAGAATGGGAAAAAGTCAGAAGTTGAGAGTGAGAAAAGAGAGTGGAGAGAGAGATGAGACACCCATAACTATAGACAATTCAACCAACAATATCGTGAGAATAGAGAAGAGTTGATTATGAAATAGAAAATGGAAAAGCACTCGACATATGAAGAATAAATGAATGCGGATGATATAACTAGAATATAAGAGAAATAACCGAATAAATGGAGTTGGAGAGAATGAATGTGGAAATGAGGACATAGAGGCAAGGACGAAATGTGTATGTGGGTGAGGAGAGAGAGAAGGGAAGGGGGGGGAGGAAGAGGGGCAAGGGAAGGGAAGGGAAGGGACTTGGCTCGAGAGGGTCAATTGGCCCATCTATCGAATATAGACCATAAGTGGTGAGAAAAGAAGTGAGGATTGTGAGGGGTGGGCGATATATTGAGAGAAAGAGAGGAAAGAGAGAGTGATAAGGGAATGAGTCAGAGTGAAGATAGGAGTCATTCCATTCAAGGAGGATGATTAATACATCCCCAACTATCGATTGAGAGAGAGAGAGAGAGAGATGCGTAGTTTACGGGACCATACGAGTGAGAAATAATAATGGAGAGAAAGGGGAGATCTCGAAAGGAGATGGAATGAATAACTTGAGTGTGTGTGCGAGCGAGAGAGAGAAAGAGAAAGAGAGAGTGGCAGAGAGAGAGAGATAGAGATAGAGATAGAGAGAGAGAGAGAGAGAGAGAGAGAGATGCCAGAGGAATAGAAGACGAAGGAGAGAGGCGAGGTCACCCCTCTCCTCTCCCTCCCTCAACCCTAGAGAGGACAGCGGTATTGACCCTTCGAGTCGAATCTTCTCTGAGGGGGAAGGGGGTGTATAGGGGAGTAGAGAGAGGTGGATGGGGGGTGGGGAGGGGGAGGGGGAGGAGGAGGGGGGGAAGGAGATCAAGGACTTCCAATTATACTAAAAGGTCTTTATTCCACCCAACGTGAAAGGGACACAACAACTTCTTCTAACATCGATCGTTATAAAGTATTTATCATTTCATTCACGTAAGGATGGCAATTTTGGTCCACAATTCTGTTCAGCAAAGGATGAATACTGTTAAATTTCATATATACAGCATTCGAAGCAGAGTCGGCGAGAACGAGTTAGAGAAAGAGAGAGAGAGAGATGGAGAGAGAGCGCGCCAAACGAGAGGATCAGACAACGAGCGTAGCATTCCACAGACCGGTCAACCTTACAGAAAGGCCTTTGGAGTGAGAGAGTGTGTGAAATCGAGAGAGACCCTCTCACTTTTGCACACTCTCTCTCTCCAACCCTGGTCTGTATGTTTGGAATCACGTGCGAGAGATATTCTTGGCATGGTGCCAACTGGATGCTGTGATATATTCTGGTGACCCATGGTATACCCATGCTGTCGCGCTGTGCGACACCGTGTCGCACCTTTGTACAAAGTGTTCTTGGCGTACGATATATTACATAGCCTACTGTGACAACATATTAATTATATTTTACGGAACGTAAGAATAATTGATGTTTCATTTACCTATTACTCCACAAGAGAAGCTAGAACCTTAGACTCGCAATAAATATGAATTTATTTTGCAAGAAAATACCGAAAAAAATGTAAATGTAATCTAATGGCCACCGAGCGACTGCAGCAACGTTGCGAACACTATTGAGAGCCCGAATGAACGAATCTGTGGCCTGGGTTTAAACAATGATGCGATGCTTGCTGAAGTGCGAATATTTATAAGATCTGGAAATCTGGAAAAGCTATCGTGAATCTGCTGTTCTCATTACCCCCCCCCAGGGCAATAAAATTGCAATTTTAGGAATAATTTTAAATTGTACGTCGTGGTCTCTTGCTTTCATGTGAGGGGCCCTAATGGCTATCCAAAATGACTCAATCTCATATTAGACTTTTGGATGTGCCAGAATTGTTCGATCCTAACGTAAAAGGAGTGATACGGATTATAAAAAAACAATATGTGGATCTTCCTATATTTAGCAAGCACGTGAATGCTTCCCTTCCCTATTCGCATAGCACACGACAGTAAAACTCGGACCGGCAATACTTAGTTATACACAGCATGAATGAATCGGAGCTCATTATGACAATAAACTTCGAAAAGAGAATTGTATAAGATGCACGCTTAAAATAGGGGGGGGGGGTCCTGTGTGTATACGGAAGGAGGGAAGGTGGGAAGGAGAATAGAGAGGGGGAGAGTGGGAGTGAAGAGAATGGGGGGGGACAGAGATGTCCACTAGCAAAGGCGGTCTCTGGAGCGAGCGAGAGAGAGAGAGAGAGAGAGAGAGAGAGAGAGAGAGAGAGAGAGAGAGAGGCTCCTATGTTTGTGTACTAGATGGACAATGTGTGACCGATGTGCGTATACGAAGAGAAAAGAAC
The DNA here is from genome assembly GCA_036245785.1 of Pristionchus fissidentatus. Taxonomy (NCBI): domain Eukaryota; kingdom Metazoa; phylum Nematoda; class Chromadorea; order Rhabditida; family Neodiplogasteridae; genus Pristionchus; species Pristionchus fissidentatus. The sequence goes on along the minus strand of BTSY01000005.1, from coordinate 22,798,692 downwards.
GACCGAGAGGGTAGAATAGTCACCTACTGAGGGGGGAAGGGGGAAGGGGGATGACTCTTAGAGACGAGAGAGATCCAACTGGTTTATTCACCCTCACTTTCTACAGTAATGAAACGAAGCCATTCTATCGGAGGGAACGAACGCGAAAGGTATTTAATGGAAGGATAGAGAGGAAAGGAAGAAGAAAGAGTGAGGGAGTAGAGAGGAGAGGAGGAAGAAGAGTGAGGGAGTAGAGAGGAAAGGAAGAAGAAAGAGTGAGGGAGTAGAGAGGAGAGGAGGAAGAAAGAGTGAGGGAGTAGAGAGGAGAGGAGGAAACTACTAGTGGTCAGGCTACTAGTAATCTTCTGGTAAAAAAATACCAGAGAACGGCCGATCAAGATGGTTCTTCTAAGGATCTAAGTACTGTTCGACACAAAAGCTCACTGTTTGATCTTTGAACCCTAATTATTGATGTCTATTTCTCATTATTGTTTTAACAAAGCTTACTTCAACAAAACTCTTTGTCTATCAAAGTGCGGCGATATTCTAATGGTTCGAGTTTGAGAAGATTTAGTCTATCGGGGTATGAGCGATACACGATATTCTACTGGGGGTCACGTTAATTCAGTTCTGAACAAAATGCAGCACCAAGAATACCCTATCCTGTCCAAACCACGTATTTGGGGGTTTGTTGCAGACATACTGTATGCTGTTCAAAAAGGGCGCGTCCATGATTTCCGTCAATAAGGATTTTTTATTTATATTCTAAATGTGGCATTATTTTATTGTTTAATTTTTGCAATTATTGTAGAATAATCTTGATTCATTCCAATAAGCCGTTTTGATTTAGCAATGGTTCGATACCGGACGAACTTTGAGTTCGCGAGGAAGTACCCGATGGTCATGCGGCACCTTCGTGACATGAATACGAGTGGGCACTGCTCAGTCATGCTCACACTCAGCATCGACGATCCACCCATATCAAATCTCGTCGGAAACTTTGAACTCGCCCGCGCCATTGCTCTAAGTAACTATAGAGAGTTCCTTCCATCTCAAGAGGCGATTCTCAAGGCAAAGAATGCCTGCTTCCCATTGGGAGGTACGATGGAAATGGAAGATGATGACGAATGAATACTGGACGAAGGCGATGAACTGCGGAGTTCTGGCACAAAAGTTCTGGACCAGGAACGATATCCTGGCCGGAAACATTACGTAGGTTCACATTGCTTCGAAACTCCTTTAGATTACCCATTCCAGCTCAACGGGATACTTGCTCGGAAATGGTGGCCTAGAGATGTCATCTACGCTTCTTTCAACAAAGCGAGGAGAGCGAAACGAGGTATTTTTTCTACTAGTCTTCCCACCATCGACAATTCAAATTCCAGGAGAAGTCATAGCTGAAATGAAGAGAGTTATCCACGCATATACGATGTTCATAGAGGCACGTCGGCAAGGGATAATCGATAGAGACGAAGAGGTGATCACGGAGGTAATTTTATTTTAAAATATGTTTTAAAAAGTAGAATCTCAGCTGAACGCAGTATTCGAAGAAACTTCAAGCGAAAAAGAGAAGACAGGAGCAAAGGTGAGAAAATCACCGGAATTAACTAGTTAACTGACGCCTGTTTATTTTAAAAGAGTGGATTTTCATTTGTAGAAAAATATTTAAAATTATTGAAGAATACGGTAATAGTGGGAAGTACGGTTGAATATTGATTGATACGGTAGGCCACAAGAGAGTACGGTACATTCTTACGTAATACGGTATTTCATTTGATAATGTTACAGATTAATCAGAACTACTGTATACTTTTGTAGAAAAATATTTAAAAACTCCAGAAAATAAATATGAAGTACTTTGTAATTGCAGGATACCACTGCCCCCCCCCCTTCTGAGACTGGATCAGCGGTGCAAATCGATGCTGAACTGGAGAAGAAAGTGAGGAATAATGAAAAAAGGGAAAAATACAATCAAATAATGAATGCGCCACACGAGAGTACGGTACACTCTTGAATCTTACAATTTATTATTGGATGAATTTGTAGAACATTGGATACAATGGTAGATGAGTCGAAAGTACGGTATACCTGAGGTAGATCAGATTACGGTAGTTAGCAATTAGTAATCGATTTAGTGATCAACTCCTGAAGACCTACGTGGAGGAATTGAGAGCTATGAGATCGATGGTGGGAGTGATAATGGGAGGTATACCTCGTATAAAAGCAATATTCTACATCCAACCAATATGACTCTGATAAACTCACTATTTGTCTGCCCGATCTCCACGAAGGATCCATCACGAGAGGGCGACGACTGAAGTTCTGCAGCATCTCAATTGAAAGATCAGAGGGTTAGGAAAAAGTCATATTATAATTAGAGACCATCAAACTAATATAATCGATATGAGAATAAAGAGAAATTGAATTCAATTGATTGAAACCGATAATCGATTGAAAAACAATTGAATAACAGTTTTTTTTTGTGAATCTATGTCCAGATTTGATTATTATTATTTAATATGCAATAATTAGACATTCTCTAGTTATCAAGTAACGTATTTTGTTAAAGATCACATCGTCCGCCTATGCACGTGTGCTCCTTCTCGCAACGAGAAACTATTCGTCAGTAACTCATAATGATACCATGTGATACAACTCTATGATCATTATAGGCCCTAAGAGAAACAGTATGGGTGCATGCCAAGGAACTTGAGGATTCTGAATGTCTGCACATCAAAGCTGTTGCGTCTCTCGATTTGGAGAAGGGGTGGTTGGAGATAGAGGTTCCCAGAGATATAAATAGATTAACTAGTAATGTATCTATCAGGAATCGGAGGAGTTGGTTGTTGATGGAGAGTCGACAGATGTCAGACAATTCCATGAGACACCACAGTTATGGATGATCCTTTCGGGAAATAGATGGGCGGGAGTGATAAAAGTGACCAAGAACAAGAGAACGTGCATTATCTGCCACAAGGAATCATGTCGTCATATTGAGTAAGGGGTATCTATCATTTGGATAACGAAGTACAGCTAATTTACACTCACTTCACAGAAAGATGAGAGGAGAAGTGGGAGAGATGGAGAGAGGCGAGGAGATGGATGAAGATGATGACGGGCCTCTGAAAGAGAAGATTTCATGGGTGGATGAGAAAAAGGAAATATGTAGCCATGGCCACAGATTCTCCTATCGGACAGAGGGTCAGTAGATATAATATAGTAGGTGAAAGAAATCGAGTAATTGAATATTTCTAAATAATTTTATTTCATTAGCCTTAAACAAAGTTATGAGAAACGAGGAGTTTGTACGAAACAGTGTCTTTACCTTTTTAGTGTCAGTAAATGAGAAAATAGGTACTGTTCGATTCTTTTCAATCTATGTTCTCATCGTTCCCACAGAGATCGTAATGGTCAACAATGAGGGATTGGGAGAGAAGATCGTCATGGAGAAGGGGACGAACCTGTGTTGTGCAGTCGGAGTGTTTCCTCGTCCTCTCGTGTTCACATCTGGAAAGCAGGCAGTAGATGAGAGATTACTCAGAAAATACTCTTCTTTGTTCGCCAAAGCAGGAGTTAGCATGGCAGGTTAGAAGAGCAACTAGAGTCGAAACAACCTAGATAAGAATAAACATGTCCTTCAATAAAAACCATACGAAAAACAATATTAATTAATTTAACAGGGTTTTATGCGGCACTCAAGGAGTATTTTGTGAGTGATGGAGATGATGTTACGTCGCTAATCTCTCGTTCCTCTCTCCAAAACGCATGGGGTTCGTATCTCGACAACCTCACCATTCCTGCCTCCTCCTTCTGCTGTCCGGAATGCGGTACTTATCCATCTACTATCGTCATTGATGGAGTGTGTCTGGGATCTCGTGCCGACCTCGATGCGACCGAACTCGTGCGAGGATCTGAAGTAAGTGAATTTATATGGGGAGAATTTAACCTTCATTATCATGTAGGTGCTACGAGCAGCTAATCCAGGATGGATCTTGAATAAAAAAACAAGAAAGGAAATACGAGATTTTGGGAGAGGAGAGGGCACGATTCCTCACAATCTACCCCAGTGGATCCACTATCTGCTTCAATCCGCACTTCTCCCTAGTGGCCAAATCGATTCGAGATTCCATTCACTCCTGAATCATTGGTTTTCAGATACTCCAGTCCCCGATTTGCTAAAAGTTAGTGTTTGCATCATTAAAAAATATGACAATATTAATAATACATTTACAATTTTCTCTGATCCACTAGGGAGTATGCGGAATTGATAGTAAAATCCAATGCATCTAGAATATATTTTTCAGGTAGGATTGAACGGACCGGCCCGAGCTGTGTTCGATCGACTCCTCGTGGGCAAACACGATCCTAATAATTTGGTGCATGAGAGTGAGGCGATCGAACACCAGCCAGTGTTGTACCGTACCCTTAAACCCCTGTGGTGCAACAATGCTCTCCCTCATTCGGTCATCAACGCAATGAAAGCATTGATCGAGATAAACGATACAGTGAGTAGTGATAAAAAATGTAAAAGCACAATATGAGTATATACCAGGTATACGACACCGAACCGCATCCTGCCTCAGCCTATGGTCCAATTCAAGATTCTCAATTGGACCATTTTCCATTATGGGGACTGCAGCGCGGATTAGCACAGTACGATAAGGACAAACGACAGGAAGAGATGGAGTGTTCAAGAAAGATTCTAGGTGTGTATGCCAGTTCGGAAACAGAAAATGAGTCAGAACACTACTGAATATCGTTCTAGGTACTCACTCTAAGCTCTCGCCCGGGCTTCTTCTCTTTTGCTGTCCCCATCGAGTTTGCTATGGATTTCAACTTCTCGCGTCATCTGAGGGTCCTCGCGCTCTTTTCAGAGTTTTCATGACCCGATTCACTCCCGAAACCATGCCAACTACTGTACTCTACGACAACAGTTGTCATGCATCCGCCTACATGTTGTCTCGAGAGCCCAACTTCTTCAGCAACACGAACTTCCTGATAGACAGGTACAATATAGAAGTAGCATAGGGAAAAACTATCTTAACCATAACAAGAGCTGACATTAAAACCCCATAGATTTTCTCAAAAAAAAAATGAAAATACTACTAGATTACACTCACATAATCACAAGACGTGTGCTCGCACCCTCCATCTCACCGAGTACACAGCGAATCCTGCAATGAAGGCTCTCAACTCACAAGCATGCGAGCAATTCAATGCACTTCTAAGACATGTCAATCATGTCCTACCTTTTCTCAGATTAAGGCGGTTCATTAAGTCTGTGGCTCTTTTTATGTCTAAAAATCAGAAATCTATGTAGACAAGTAATTGTCGAGACCGTTGTTAGTGCCGTATACTTTGCCCATTAAAGAATAAATAATAAAGTAAATAAACCGACTCACATATAGCATGACTGTATGATGTAGAATGTCCGTGTAGTACTTGGAATGTCAAGGGAGAAGGATGGCATCTCAGAAGGCTGCGCACTGGAATGAGCTCTTCGGACGGAATGGATTCAGCTTGTCCGAGGCGAATCCCTTGACGAAGACATCTTCTGGATTGGGCTCCTCGGTGTACCTACAGAGCAGGAATTCGACAATTAATTGAAAAACGGAGAATTAAAAAGGAATGACAATATAAACATTAAACGAACTTGACGAGGTCGTTGGTGACTTGGGATACGAGAACAACGGGCATGTCTCTCTCAGAACGAAGTGAGTCCATTAGTTTCTCGTGTTGAGGCTCGGAATACATTGATCGATCGATAGAGGACATCAAAGAAGACACTCGGAACCGCGAGGTTGGGTTATTTATCCAAGGAGTTTTGTCAATGAATTCCACACAGGTTTTCGAAAACTGATTCGACAAGTCACCCACGCAATAATAACCGAAAAGGGGGAAAACACACGTCAGGATTCAAACTAATGATCAGTGTTCAATGCTTCTTCTGGCGGCGTGCATAGCTTCTTCACCTAGAAGACAGAAATCAGCTAGAAATTATCTTTGTAGAGCTGAAGAAGGGCTCCGTTCTGTCTTCAAGCTGAAGTAGCTATACACCACCAGCACTGCGTGATCAATGAGCCTAAGTTTTCACACAATATGACACGATGACATTGATACTCAGCAAAAAGAGAGCGGTATATAAACTTTGGATCGTACAGGGGGTTACCGGAGCAGTTTGAGAGTGAGTATCCAGGGAACTTCCCCAATACTCATTGGCAAACTTATTCGGTAACTCCACCACTGTTTTCGGAGAAGGAAAAAAACAAATGCAAAAATAAAGAATAAAAGAGAATAACATGAACATGGCGCGAAAAGTAATGCGTACATGGCGCGTTACGGTGGGTAAGCGATCAATACAACGCGGGCAAAAGTCAGTGCAAGGAACCCCCAAATACGTGGTTTTGGTACTCACGCCCCGAGAACACAGAATAGGTGGTTTGGACAGGATCTCGAATACTAACTCAAATGCAGCAATAGCCGGGAAGCCCCGTCCATCAAATGTGACTTGGAAAAGGCAGAAAAATTTAAGATGATTCGCAAATGATTTTTTTCAAAAATTACGGTAATTGCACGAAGAAAGCGAATCGAGAATTGAAAAGCTGCAGGAGCAAATTGCATTTCAGATTTTTCTGTGTTATTTCACATGATTCCAAACCTACAGACCAGGGTTAGGGCGAGAGAGTGTACAAAAGTGAGAGAGTCCCTCTCGATTTCACACACTCTCTCACTCCAAAGGCCTTTCTGGATGGTTGACCGGCCGGTGGAATGATGTGATTTGTTACTTTTACTTTACTTCAATATGTTATATTGACGTTTTGTGGCGTGATGTGTATCCATTATATCCTATTGTAAGCGTTAATTCATCGTGATGAGCTAAAAGCCCAACTTTGTTGCTCAAACTTGTTTCGAACGTTACCCATTTCGCGTTTCGGTTCTTTACCACTTCCGCACTCAATTTCTATTGTAAACGGACATCCGGCCTGGTAGCCCGCTCCACGCTACCCGTTTGACCGCTATTCTGGATGCTAACGTCAAAAAAGGCTCTCGCCATAATTAATAAAAAAGCGTTTTTTCCGCTGCTTACTCCAAGTTTACCCCTGTCGCGTTTCTCTTATTTATTACTTGCGAGCCCAATTTCTTTTCTAAAACATTCTCTAGCCTGACTACCACCTCCGCGTAACTCGTTTATACCGCAATTCTGCCGCCAACATTAAAAAAAATGGACCTCCGAAAACGATAATTGTACGTTTTCTAACGAATATTCAAGCTTCACCCATGTCACGTTTGCGTAGTTTATGACTTGCGAGCCCAATTTCTTTTGCAAACGCATCTCTAGCATGACTATCAACTCCGCGTAACTCGTTTAAACCGCAATTCTGCTGCCAAAATTTCGAAAATCGATTTGTACTAACCATAATTTAGCGTGATTTCGATTGGTTTCCCAACTGCAACCGTTCCTCCCGTTGCTCATTTTCCACTTGCCACCTTAATTCCTTTTGCAAAAGCTACTTAGGCATAATGACCTGCTCCGTCTAACCCGTTTCGGCCCCAATTCGGACGCTAAAATGTAGAAAATCGACTAGCACAAACCATATTTGCGCGTTATTTCGTTTGCTTTTTTTCAACTACAACCCTTGTTCCCATTGCTACATTACTACTTGCGCGCTCAATTCATTTTGTGGAAGAACCTCATGCATGACTGCTACCAGCTCATAACCCGTTTTGACTGAAGTTCAGCATTCAACATTCGGAATTTGTACTTTGAATTGAACCATTAAATCACTTTTCCACTGTTCTTACCCGTTGCATTCCTTGCTGCTTTATCACATACGCGCCCAATTCTTTTTGCAAAAGAACCCCCGGCGTGGCCACCTGCTCCTCGTAACCGTTTTTTACTGATATTCTGATGACAAGACTCACAAAATCACTTTACCGGATCAAGGATATCTCGCTCATTTTTTTGTTTTGTTTATCGTTTACGCTGTATATTTATTGTTTCTTTCAGCTACCTATCGAAAAACGCACTGACTTCCGCAACGAAGATGGACGACTGAACCACGAGGTACGCAGGTATATTCATTTATCTTAATGTACAGTAGCCGCCAATAATGTGTCACCATTGAAAATATGAGTTATAGTTCTAGAGTACGCGCACTAATCATAATACAAATATTATGATTTTAGAGCACTTTTCTGGTTTGCTAGAATAGCTGAGCAAAACTGCATTTTTGAGCAAAATCAACCGAAAGGGGCAACTCTTTGTCTATTTCCATTTCCCACAACTTTGTTCGCAATATCATCGGCAATCACACAATCAACCAATTTTCAAAAATATATACAGATTCGATTAGTTTGAAAAAGAAATATTCGAAAATGTAAAGGTGACACAATATTGGCGACTACTTTACCTACTGTAAACGAGTGATAGGTTGCGGTAGAGCCAGAAAATACGAGAGGTATACGGTAGCAGTGATGATCTCTCGATATCAATACTGCTTACTGCGGAGTTTATTTATGATATTGTCGTAACTTGAGGTGGGTATCCGGTTGCTGACTCTTTCTAAATGTGTTCGGCTGAGGTTCAGCATTTATAAGAACATCCTATATACTACATAGTATGTAGGTAATGAGCCTTTTATATCGAAAATATTATTGCTAAGTAAACATGAAACTAACGCGAATGTAGGGTTGTGTTTATCTCTTCGAAATTATCTGACCACTCCTAATTGCTAACGGAAAAATGACGTAAAGGGGACGTTTTGACAAAAAAAAATTGTAGACATTAATTCTTTTTGAGAGATTGTTATAATCAGAGCTCTCCCATTTTGATCTCCCTTACATCCAACCAGGCATATTTATTTAAGAAATTCTAAAATTGACTATTTCTGGTTCAGAATGTCAACAACGGAGGACGACACGCTAATAGAGCCCAGCGGAACCTCTATTTCTCCCAGCAGAGGAAGAAGAAGAAGTAGGATTACGGTAGTCGATATCTATAGATTTTAGATTTATATTGACTACGGTAGTTGACATTGTTAATATGATTAGACATATCCTGTTTATAAGAGTGCTGTACAATTTCATTGTTTGTTGTTAGACACTTCTACGTTCATTTGTTTGGTCTTATTACCAAATCTCTCAATAGATGCATTTGTTGTGTTATTTGTGTTATGTGTCTGGAATAAATAATCATGAGCAACTTTGTCCCAATATATTCCGAGTATTCGTACAGATTGTTTATGTGAAATTCAGCGGTCCACATGAGAATTGGCATTCTAGACTCAATGAGAGTGAAAGAAAGCTTCTCCGTGTCGATATTTTGGAGCGAGTGAGAGTGCTAATAGAGCCTCTCCGTAGCGCTCGTGACAAGGACGGGAATAGAGACCTCCTCCACCAACTCGCCTGTGGCATATTGGTTGATGCGCGACCTCATCACCCGTCGCACCCGGGTTCGAATCCCCTCCTCTTCTTTTGTCTTGCTCCTTTTCCCCCTATCTGCCCCGCTATTGTACCCTCTGAATTGACGTGGGGTGAGGAAGAGAGGGAGATCAGTGAGAGAGCGTCTCTAGTCGGATCTAATCGATAGATCGAGAGACGTCTCTAGTCTGATCTAATCGATAGATCGAGAGAGGGTTTGCATGTTGGCATTTTGCCACACGTAGCTAGGCGAATCCGGGTTCCCACAAGGAAATATTCAAAATAAATTGCGCCAAAACGCCGTGCGATAAGGTAAACCACATTTGTAGAATGCAAGTTCAGATAAATTGCGTTGTACTTTTTCTATATCAAAGCATGTTTCGCTTAAGCGTGGGGAGTTCGGAGCAAGATTGGAGCACAGAAGGGGAAAGTGGAAATAACTTCTCCATCTTCCACATGCGGAACGTCGTGCCACGCACTTATTGTGAGAAATCTAAGCTGTCCCATGCAGAAATTAAGTTCATAGCAGTAAAAATTAGTCAGTACTCAGTGAAATCGTTTGCAATCTAATAAGAAAAGGAAGGCGTTTTGAATCTAATAAGATTATTTTGGAGAGCTATTCGAATCTGATTAGATTCGAATAGAAGTTGAGTCTAATTTGAATCAAATTAGATTCAAAAAATAACCGCGAAAAATTGCAATCTAATTAGAAGTTTTTATAATCCAATTTGAATCTGATCAGATTCGAAACTTTCTGTCAACCCCGTCTCGCGTAAGGCACGCCGAGGGTACACAAACAGTAAGTTCCGATGTTATGCAGGCAGGTTTATTTCCTGTTCTTTTTTTATTCAAGGTTGAATTGTGGAATCTAATCAGCATTTTTTGGATTGATTTCACTCCTCTCCTCAACCACGGGCCGACCGCCCTCTACGGTTTTGGAGGATATTATTGGGGGGAATAAATTACCAAAATGTTGTTACAAATTTAGAATTTAAATCGATATTTTGAATTTTAGTTCAAAGTAGACTTCCTGACCACCAACTTTCAATTTTAGTTTTGCAATCTAATCAGGAAATTTTAAAATCTAAATAATAAGAAAATGTTGCAATCTAATTAGACGAATATGAAGAGATTTTGCGATCTAATTTGGCCATGGTTGCTTCTGAAATTGTTCAAATGAGATCGCAATAGTTTCTAATTAGATTGCAAACGATTTGCCTGAGAGTAAACACAATGAAGACATATTCCGCTGATTAGAATTCTACAGCTAATATTTATCTTTACACAAAGATTTTGCGCAATCCCGCTATTGATCTCCATATCGAAAACTAAACGGAATGAAGCTGCTGGAATTCGGGCAATTGCTAAGTGCACCTTGGTGCATGTGCACCCAGGTGCATCAAAATATTTTATGATGCACCAAGGTGCATTGGTGCATTTTCAAATTCTGTTATTTTTTAAAAAGTAATTTGGTCTTATACAGAATTCCCTGAAATCACAATGCGTAGGCGTCGTCGACGCGTCGCGGTTTTTTGGGAAATGCAAATAATCGATATTCGCCAATCGATTTGTAGTTGTTTGTCGTGATCTACCTTTATTTATTGAGACTAGTTCGTCCACATACCCATTGGGATAGTTAGTTAGCCACATTAACCTATTATTTACTCATAGAACTACGTTAAATAACAAACATGTTTTATATCTCCAATTTTGTGTTCACAATTGTGTTCAATTAAAATTTTCTACTTTCAGGTATCGTGCTGTTATGTGTCTCGATTGGCGTGGGGATGGTTGCCGTACTCGTTGCTCTCCCATTTCTCGCTACGGTGGAAGCTTTCGGGTCTTCATTCTGCGAGGAGTTACCCGATCATCGAACATCGAACAATCGTGAAGCCGGATTTGTCGATCAGGTTCGATCGTTCAAATATTTCCTTTTACAATTTACCACTACTCAGGTTATGGGAACGGCTTCGATCTATCCGTCTCCTCGAATATGTCTCGTGTGGCTGAGACCGAAACCGGCCCTGATGTCGTACTCGCCGGAATTAATCGAGAAGATAGTGACGAAGATCGATAACCTCAACAAGGCCCAATCAATATATGAAATAAATATGACGTTACTTTTAAATTTGCTTATAATGCACAACAGTGTATAACGATAAATTATTCCTTTTCATTTCGTATTAATTTCCAATGTCATGTATGTTAAATCGTGGATGAGTACCTCTCACGTATTAAGCGTAGAGAAGAAATATGAACGTGGTTTACTGATAGCGGATATAACCTTGCGCGTGGATTCATTAGATGTATGTTTATATATCCTAATGTCAGCCTGCTCCACAGTATGAGCGACTTTGATTGGAGTGATGGAGATGTAGATGAAGGAGGAAGAAGAGAGGAAGACGAAGAAGATATCGAAGGTTCGTGATCAACACTTCGTATCTATTTACGCATCTGTCTCTTCCTTGACCCCTGGACATGGCTTTAAATGCGCGAGCCTCCCCCCTTCTATTGCTATTGATGTTCAGAGTGTTATAATAAACAATTATAACCCTTTTCGAGTTGTTGTTCGATTAATGGCTCATTACAGTTAATTCAATTCGTATCGATCCATCAACTTCCTCTGACTTGTCTCTACAGCGTGCGTAAGCCAGTAATAGAGTATGGTGGATTTTAGTACTGGTAATCGAAGCTCCCGGGTGGATAATGGGAAATTATCGATTTTTTCTTTCACGGCTTTGAAAAGAGTTGCTTTGCCGTACTGTAGAAATTCGAAAGATAATGTTTGAAGAATTCCATGGATTTTAATGTTTCTGACTACAGTTGTTTGCTAGAGCGGTGTTGAAGGTAGATTTCTAATCGATTACCGTATGAACATTGCAGAGATTCGTTGGAATTTGCTGATTTTTGTTGATTTTTGTTATACCATTCTTGAAGTTGTGAGGAGAAGTCCCATGAAGGTACGTGGGAATCTGAGATGTGTGTTGCGAGACTCCTTTTCTAATCGAGTCAAAAAAAGTCATTTTCAAAACAATTATACGTATTTTGGTGTTTGTGGTAAGCATGGGAGTACTGTAGCGTATCTTCCGGTTGGGGGAGACGATACAACACTGATTGACTCCTAAACGTACATTGCAGATTATCGATTAATGAGAGAATCATTCGAGTTGTTCCAAGATTTTTCTTGAAAAACAGTAAAAAAAAATCGTTTTCAAAACAATTATTCGTATTTGGGTGTTTGTGGTAAGCATGGGAGTACTGTAGCGTATCTGCCGGTTGGGGGAGACGATACAACACTGATTGACTCCTAAACGTACATTGCAGATTATCGATTAATGAGAGAATCATTCGAGTTGTTCCAAGATTTTTCTTGAAACGAAGCCAAAAAACCTACTTTCAAAAGAATTATAAATATGCGGACGTTTCTGGGAAGGATGAGAGTACTGTAGCTTGTAAGGTTGCTGTAACTGATCTGCCAATTCGGTGTATACGGTAGAATATTGATTGACTACCATACGAACTATGCAGATCATTTTGTCTTGATGTCCCTTCTCCATCTCATTCAAGTTTTTGTTATGCTATTTTTGAAGTTAAGAGGAGGAGTAAAATGAAGGTACGTAGGGGTATTGTTCCATGATTTGTCCCAAAATACGGGAAAAAAATCGTTTTCAAAACAATTATTCGTATTTGGGTGTTTGTGGTAAGCATGGGAGTACTGTAGCGTATCTGCCGGTTGGGGGAGACGATACAACACTGATTGACTCCTAAACGTACATTGCAGATTATCGATTAATGAGAGAATCATTCGAGTTGTTCCAAGATTTTTCTTGAAACGAAGCCAAAAAACCTACTTTCAAAAGAATTATAAATATGCGGACGTTTCTGGGAAGGATGAGAGTACTGTAGCTTGTAAGGTTGCTGTAACTGATCTGCCAATTCGGTGTATACGGTAGAATATTGATTGACTACCATACGAACTATGCAGATCATTTTGTCTTGATGTCCCTTCTCCATCTCATTCAAGTTTTTGTTATGCTATTTTTGAAGTTAAGAGGAGGAGTAAAATGAAGGTACGTAGGGGTATTGTTCCATGATTTGTCCCAAAATACGGGAAAAAAGTCATTTTCAAAACAATTATACGTATTTTGGTGTTTGTGGTAAGCATGGGAGTACTGTAGCGTATCTGCCGGTTGGGGGAGACGATACAACACTGATTGACTCCTAAACGTACATTGCAGATTATCGATTAATGAGAGAATCATTCGAGTTGTTCCAAGATTTTTCTTGAAACGAAGCCAAAAAACCTACTTTCAAAAGAATTATAAATATGCGGACGTTTCTGGGAAGGATGAGAGTACTGTAGCTTGTAAGGTTGCTGTAACTGATCTGCCAATTCGGTGTATACGGTAGAATATTGATTGACTACCATACGAACTATGCAGATCATTTTGTCTTGATGTCCCTTCTCCATCTCGTTCAAGTTTTTGTTATGCTATTTTTGAAGTTAAGAGGAGGAGTAAAATGAAGGTACGTAGGGGTATTGTTCCATGATTTGTCCCAAAATACGGGAAAAAAGTCATTTTCAAAACAATTATACGTATTTGGGTGTTTGTGGTAAGCATGGGAGTACTGTAGCGTATCTGCCGGTTGGGGGAGACGATGCAACACTGATTGACTCCTAAACGTACATTGCAGATTATCGATTAATGAGAGAATCATTCGAGTTGTTTTTTGTTATCGAATCTCTTGTTTGAGTGAAGAAAAAGTCCAATGGAGGTACGTGGGAGTCTGAGATGTGTGTTGCGAGATTCCTTTTTCTAATCGAGCAAAAAACCTATTTTCAAAAGAATTATAATTATGTGGATGTTTCTGGGAAGCCTAGGAGTACTGTACCTTGTAAGGTTACTGTAGCTGATCTGCCAATTCGGCGTATACGGTAGAATATTGATTGACTACCATGCGAACTTTGCAGATGATTCTTTTTTCATCTCTTGAGCTTCTCATTCAAGAATTTATTATGTGATTCGTGTAGTTGAGAGAAGTGGGAGCAAAATGAAGGTACGTAGGGATATTGTTCCATGATTTGTCTTGAAACACGGGGAAAGTCATTTTCAGAACAATTATAACGTATTTGAATGTTTCTGGGTACAGTAGCTTATCTGCCGGTTGGGGGAGACGATAAAACACTGATTGACTCCCAAACGTACATTGCAGATTATCGATTGATAAGAGATGGCCATATTCATTCAAGTTGTGTTGGTATCGAATCTCTTGTTTGAGTGAAGAGAAATTCCAATGGAGGTACGTGGGAACCTGAGATGTGTGTTGCGAGATTCCTTCTTCTAACCGAGCAAAAAACCTATTTTCAAAAGAATTATAAATATGTGGATGTTTCTGGGAAGCCTAGGAGTACTGTACCTTGTAAGGTTACTGATCTGCCAATTCGGCGTATACGGTAGAATATTGATTGACTACCATGCGAAATTTGCAGATGATTATTTCTTGAGGGCTCTTCACCGTCTCATAAGATTTTATGATGTTATTCGTGCATTTGAGAGAAATTGGAGGAAGGTACGTAGGGATACTGTTCCATGATTTGTCTTGAAAAACAGTAATAAATCGTTTTCAAAACAATTCTAAGTATTTGGATGTTTCTGGGTACAGTAGCGTATCTGCCGGTTGGGGGAGACGATACAACACTGATTGACTCCCAAACGTAAATTGCAGATTATCGATTGATCTGCAATTTACGAGAAAAACCTACTTTCAAAAGAATTATAAATATGTGGACGTTTCTGGGTAACCTGGGTGTACTGTGGCTTGTTAGGTTACTGTAACTCGTCTGTCAATTCGGCGTATACGGTAGAATATTTATTGACACTTATAAGAACTTTGCAGATCGTTCTTTCTTGAGACTTCTTCACCGTCAAATTCAAGATTTTGGTTGTATGACTCGAGCAATTGAGAGAAGTAGGAGGAAACTAATGGTACGTAGATGGTAGAACATTGCTTGACTCCCATACCTACATTGCAGATTGTCGATTCACCTCAGGTTCAGTATGATAATGAAGAAACAACCAATCCTTGCGTATAAGTCACTCCCCTCTCTCGTGCTCCTAGATTGTTGTTATCGTTCATTTGTCCCATTCTCTCCATTTGATTTCTTGTTCGTTTTGTGTTTTGGAAAGAGACTAAGCTAAATCAAAGACCATATTTCATGTATTATCCGTTTGTTTTCAGTCTAACTTTTTAACTCATAACCCCTTATAAAGCTGAATGCCATCGAATACATTGTTTTTGCTGGCTCAGGAATCGACTGCACATATGTGTGTGACAGAGAGAGAGAGAGAGACGAATAAGAAGAAGTGGAAAAGAGAAAATGAACACCAATGGGTGTAAGAGAATAGAGTTTTTCAACCCCGCACTGCGGGTCAGTAAATTCGCCCTGGAATTCAGCTGAAATGAAAAAAATTATAAGAAAAACAATTGCTGATCTGTCTTGGCAAATTTCCAAAATAGCATATTATTACTGTATTGAGCCGAGAGGACGGGATGTAAATTCGAGAGCACATTTTAAAAAATATATATATTTTTGGTTTTTGTAAAACGCTGTGGCAGGCGCCTCTTTTCAGGTGGATGGAAAGTGTTGATAACGAGAGCATAATCCACAATCGGTTCAAATTCCCGTGGAAATCTCTCGGTTCTGCTTGGTTCTGGTATTCTCCGGATTATTCGGAGTTTATCGAACTCACGTTTTCCAGAGCTTACATCTCGTAAGTTGTATATTTTCTACAAATATTCCCAAAGCGCACTTCCGCTCTTTTATTAATGGTTATTTCAAGGGATTACGATCTACAAAAGGCTAGTTCACGCACAGCTGAAGATAGTCTTTTGTCACCCATGGAGGAACTGAATGTCAGAGGTAAAGGACTGCTGTCTCAAAATGGGACCCAACGATATGTTTGAGAGAAGGTAAAATCCCCTCTGTCGAAGGATGCACACGTTCCGACGACATTCGGGAAGAAGGAAAGAACGAAGCGGTCAAAAGTCAGAAGTTCGTGTTATGCGATCGATGAACTCATTTTTGAAAACTACTGGGAAGTAAGTTAATTTGTATCAATTTTTTTCCAAATAAATTCTCAGAAACATAATAAATTCTACACCAATCGTGTATGGTTGGATCTGCTAGGCGAACAATGCTCTCATGAGGCGAGGTACATTTGTACAATTTATCTTCTCTTAGATTTCCAATTTACAGAGATCGATTGGAAGAAGATCTCTTGTTAGAGCCCGACGATGTAATTCTTAACCGCTCCGGTGTGCTAAAGTCCCTTTCCAGTCTTTCAAAGTCTGTTTATCTAAGAGACTGCTGAGTTGAATTCTTATTTCAGATCTAACTACTCCCTTACTGAAGAGAAGTGGGCGGAACATGTGGAGGATGTGAAAATAATATTAAGGCGACTCTTCGATCTCGAGAAAGCCAAAAACGCCAGCAAGAGATGTTCCGCTTTTCTGAATACCGTAAACCAGTCGTATTTAATGTTAATTTCCAATGATTTCGTTTAGATAAACGGCCTTGGATTTGTCAATGGTTTGGAGAAGAAGATGAAAATGGATGAAGAAGAGACAGCGGAATTATTTTATAACGGACGAGAGAAGGTTGACAAGACGCCTGGTATATTTATTTTTCACTCGCTGGTGTTTTCCTGTTCTTAGCAAAGTTGAGCTCTAAGTTCGCTCTGAGTTGGCGTCCGTTCGATGTGTCAGTGATCACGGTCCGCACGGCACCCCCCCATGGTCGTAAGCTTGAAAAAAATATCAGAGGGTCAAAAGCCTACTCCACATTTTATTTTAAAATGAATAGCAGACTCCTCATTTTTAGCGAGTTGTGTTTCTTGCAAGATTCTAACAATAACCACTAAAATGTAGTATTTTCCGAACGCGTGATTTGATTGATAAATGGCAGGTACATTTGATAGATATTACTACTTTTCACAGCTCGCTCAATAGGGAATCATTACATTAGAACTGAGCCATGCCCCGCCAGCCATGAGCCATGTCAGAGTAATTCTGCCGCACCCTTTATATATGGTATAAATAAGGTGCCTCGGACGAATGTGATCTGTTCTACGACGTGGAGTACAACTTCTTCGATCCCCATCTCTCACAGAAGGATCCAGCACTTCTCAATGCAAAGGGAAAAGAAGAAGTGGAAGATGAAAAACATGACAGGGACGAGGGAGTCTCCGACCCTGTCAGTTAAATTTACTATCTCTATTTTATACATTTGCATATTTTGCGATTTGTTTGTATTAATGAACGGCGGCACTTGAGCTTTTCATGAACACATGAATTCTGAGAGATTACATGGGCCTGGCTTGTACTTTTGACAAAAATATTCAAAATGGCCCCATACCTGCATAACTATATGCGTGTAATAGCGCCATGTTATGAATTATTTCGCTATATGCTAAACTGTCGCATACCTAAAGCCGGTTTTATATATTTTAAAAACTTTAACAATTTAACTTTTTTCAGAGTTAGAGTCAAAGTTCGTTCAAAAAAGTATTACAGTTACCGGGAATCCACATTTTTGAGGTCTCATCTTACGACGGAATCGAATAGACAACTGCCGTAAAAGAAAGCCAGTTAAAGAAAAAATGTCGAAAATCGATAGATTGGCCGTGGAACAGCTCCAAATGCTCGAAAATAGAGCACTGATCATCAGGAAAATTCTCGTAAATTCAAATGTGAATATTTCAAGATGCTGTTTTATGGCGCTCCTTTTTTCATTTCTTTTTTTACATACTTCCGTGTCTTATAATTTATTGAAATGTATTATCATATTAGAATTTATATAACGAAAACCTCGAATGATTAAAAGAGCCTCCAAAATAAGACCGCGACGCGACACGCGACGCAGCCATTGATCATCAGGGAATACCGCGAATACAAAATTATTTCGTGGATTCCCGGTAACTTTAAAATCGGTATTATATTCCAAACATATTTCGACATAAATGGACTATCCACTGTAATGACCTTGAAATGTTCCCCTACAATATCGCTCTCCTGAAAAAATGTGATCACACGTATAACATATTGGCAACGGAATCTGATTCTACATTGAAACTTATTGTTAGGCACACATTTTAATATACGGACAATGTCCATGAACACATTTTTGAAGGTGGTAGTTTTGACACTCGAAACCTATCTAGAAATAAGCGGGAGGAAGAGATTAATAAAAATCAATAGAGATCGAATCAATTTTTTTTTACAAAAGACCACCATTTGGGGCCGAGGATAGGATAATCGACCCATTAATCTGGAGCTCGTCGAGACGAATCAGATTATATTGTGAACTGATATCGTTTTCCCATGGCTAATTCATGGACCATAACCTTTTTGACGCTTTTGCTAGAGACACTCGCACTTTGGGTATGCTACGATCTCTCATAGTAATAGTAGAAAAAAACAAGCTCGGAGAGCAAAATATTATAATGAGAAAAAAGTCGTGTTAGACTGAGATCAAAAGCGGGTTGAACACATTTTGGGTGCGGGGCCGCGAAAGGACGTTGGCAACTTTTGACAAGTTAATTTTGATCTTCAACCAGGATACTAGTTTGGCGTTTAAAGAAATCCCATGGACACTTTATGACCTTCCCTAGTAAGTCATAATACCTGGGCTTGAATTCCGTACCACATAATATTTTGGTCGTTGCACCATTAATGATATTTTTATCGTATGTAGCCTATCGACATTTCTTCGATCCGTTTCGACTTCGATCCCGTCAGAGACAAAATGTTGATCGGCACTGAGGGAAGAAATGTGAGACATATCTCTCCTCGCTGTTCTCTATTGTTATGTAACAGGTATATCCAATGGACAAAGCAATCAAGAAGTACTGGTTTCAACGGAAGAGACTCTTCTCCAAGTTCGATGAAGGTTGTCTACTGGATAGAGGTCTATATTTTTTTCGTGTGAACGTGCAACATGTTTTTAAATTACAAAACAACGTAGCATATACGGGCAAGGGTGTAGCAAGCATCAATAACCTCCCGCTTTTTTCCCCGTAAACCCATCCGATTTCTGTTTTGCCGTCAAGGTGGTCGATGGGACCCTCCCGCTTTTTGCTCAAGTTCACCAGGTTTTATCTCGAACCCTCCGGCTTTCGGCCTTCCAGCAACAATCCTTGCCCATTTATGAATAAGTTTGAAGCTATCGAACTGGGAGTTTATCCGATGTGTCAATTTCCGAAATGCCTTTCTCCCAAGTAGTTTTCTTCCCGAAATTCGTTATACGAAGTGGCGTATCACTCATTCTCAGAGGGATGGTACTCCGTGACTCCAGAACGGATTGCTGAACACATTGCTGATCGAATAATTCGATCGGATGGAATGGTTATTTTGGATGCTTTCGCAGGGATCGGAGGCAATTCAATCCAATTCGCACTCAGGGGGGCAAGAGGTACGCACCACTTCTCCGGGGTTGTACAATCTCTCACAAATCACCGAGAAAATACCGACGATTGGTGGATGCAGAAAATATGGAAGATTTTTCTATACCTCTCGGTTTTGCATGGTATTTTTTCGCTCACAAACTTCGACGAAAAATCTGTTTAGGGTAACTTTTCTATGTTAGTTCAACTTTGGTTCGATAAAAAGTTCATTTTTTTTGGGTGCCGCTTTGGGGTTTCGAATAAAATTCAAATATGGCCGATGGCCTTCTTTTGAGTTATTAATTTTATCCGTTGGACCGAAACTCCCTTGTAAAATCTTGGTACAGTCCATGTTATTTTGTCAGTCACCACGAGCCAGTGATTTTCATGGACCCCGAATTCTGGGAGCCGCGCGAGGGGGAGGTCGCCAGCGCTGGATATTCAAATTTGATTTTTTAAAATATTATCACTACAAAAAAATGATAAACACAAAATTACAATTCGAAAAAATATTTACAATAATCACCAATGTTGAGAAACACGTTTACATTGATTTTCAATCAAGAATATCACCATTATGCGACCCTCTTTAGCCCTTCGCAATCACTCTCCCATGTAACTAGACATGTCGTACGATAACTCCTGATATGTGTAAGAGTCCCCGTTGGGATAAGTTTTGAGAAATTAACGTCTACTTTGGCAGGATTCACACTTTTCTTAATTTTAGACTGACCATATCTTCTGAACGCAATCATACTCCCACCTGTGCGAAGGGGTTTTCTTGTACTACTCGGCAAAACCTATCGACTGAAAAAATTGATCGAAAATCTTTTTTCCAAACGTGAGATATCTCATTCCCTAGAAACACCCGAAATGGAAAATTTTTAGGTCGGATTTCGGGAATGCAATTTCTCGGCAGTAACACGACGTAACTTTCTACAAACAATTTCAAATCACATATATACACCATGGTTATCGATTTACCCCTTCGCAAAGCCATAATATTCACAATTGTTTAAAAATTGCAAATTATAGGGCAACAAGTTAAATATAAACAGTTGGCGATTCACTTCGTTCGGTATACTGTAAATCACTTCGTCTACCTTTGCGAGGGGGTTCCCTTAATCCGAGACCATGAAAATCACTGCCACGAGCGGTCGCTTCTCTATTTCCTCCGATTAGAGGCCGCAAAAGCCACAGATGAAATGGTTCCGTTCTCTAACGACTCGATTTCATATATATTTACCCCGAGGAGGACTCGAACTCGGATGGCAAAACTGCAGGGTGACATGGAAGGGACAGAGTAGAAGAGATGAAGTATATGAGCCTGCCTCTCTGTCTTGAAATCCGCGCATTTTTCATGTTCATATTTCTGACTGGAAATTTTTTTGCGCACTTTTTGAAAAAAAGTTTTCCTGTTTTCTTACTGGGTCCTATTGACCACAGGTGCGTGACGTACTGTAATTTTACGGAGATCTGTGACCACTCCCTTGTTAGAGGATATGGTGTTAAAAACGTAGCCTACCGGATCGTGGTGGCTCATACTTCCTACTCAAGTGCAGAACATAATCATTCATTGTATTTTTTAAACGTGAACGCATTGATATGTATATACCGACCAATTGAGTCATCGCAATCGATATGGACCCAGTTCGACTGAAATGTGCAAGAGAGAATGCGAGGGTCTACGGAGTGGAGGTGAGAAGATATTGTAGAGTAAAGAGACGGAGTCTATGGGCGATAACTTATTTCGGAGAAACAAAATCAGAAAAGGACATCTGGGAAACAGTTTCGGGAAAGAATTCCTCTGATAATTTATTTCGTAATTTTCTTTCTTCTGACTTTAAAAAAATGTACATATGATGTTTTTTTGTAAATATGATGTTCCCATCACTTATTTTTTTCTATTGCAGCCTGATTGTTCCCGAATTTGAAAAAAATGAGCATGTCCCGTGGTAGAAATGTGTAAAGGGAATGCCCTTCCCACACGTGCCTAGGCACTCTATCCGAAATGTCCTTGTCTGAAATTATATTTGTTTCTCCACACTACCTCTGTTTTTTTTGCCCCAATGGGATCCCAGTTCGCTACCCAATGGGGCAAACATCAAAGGCGCCGCTGGGATCCCAATGGGGGAAATTTGTTCCAATGGGTTCCCAGCGGCGCCTTTGATGTTTGCCCCATTGGGTAGCGAATTGGGATCCCATTGGGGCAAAAAAAATACTTTATCGCCGAGTTAGTGAAGGGGGTAGTATGCATGGATAGAGTAGGGAGACGATATAGTACGAATGGTATGATGTATTGAGGACAAGATTGAATTCATCCTTGGTGACTTCTTTTCTGTTGCTGCTTCTTGGAAGGACTTGCATTGCTCGTCCACTCTGATTGACGCAGTCTTTCTTTCTCCTCCATGGGGAGGACCTAATTATCTGTCGTCTGAGGTACCATAAATTCAAAGAAAGAAAATGAGGTGTAATGTTGACAGGCGTTCGATATCCGGGAGATGACTCCTAATGGAATTGACATTTTCGAGGCTTCCCACTCCATATCCCCTAATATCGCCTACTTCCTTCCCAGGAACACCAAGATTGAACAAGTGATATTTTATCGAATCTACTCTTGTTTATTCCGTAATTTTACTATGTTATCGCATGAATGCAATCTAGAAGAACCGAAAAAATTACAGGATGCGTGAAAATTTCTGGCCCTCGAATTTTTAGCAATATCTCTACTTAGAATGCGATTTGAGCAACCAGTTTTGTAGCATCAGCATACGTGAGCAGTACTTATCCGAGGCCTTTTCGTTTGAATTTCGTGGTTCAGGGTCAATATCGATGGAGATCAAGCACCCCATTTTCGTGCCTATGGGATTTTTTTTTTTAAATTTGGGTTTAAAAAATAGATGCGAATGAGTTTTAATGAGTATATTTTAGTTAACTTCTCTGTGTAAATGTGGAAAGGTTGAGATCGAACAAGCGTCTCTGAACAAGAAGATTAAAGTGATTACTGCTTATTACGGCAATCTTGCTTATTAATTGCATTCCTTTGATATATTCTGTTGCCGTTATTGATTCCCGATGAATCTCATTTGTCCGTTGTTACTTGATGTGAAAATATAATTTTGTAATAAACTATTTATCAAATACCATGCTGGGTTCTTTGTTTGCATGAATTATGTCGGAATCTTTTGTGAGAATACTATTAGCAAAGCTAAAAGTGGAGTCTATGATAGATACATACAAAACGTTGGTGTGCAATGGTTTGTTGGAACTGCCAATAGGCATGAAGACTATCTAGTCTAGTAATGAAAGTGAGGAGGGAGTGAGTGCATTAATGAAGCTTGCTCCGGTTTTTCAGCGCAGCTTGTGCGCGCGATTCCAATTGCACAAGCTGCGCGCGGGATTCTACAAGACGCGCGCCGGACTTTTTGCCGGACCTGGCTTGTTCCGTTCGAGACCTTCAAAGGGAACGCGCGATTTGTGTAAGGTGCGGCGCATGCCGCGTCTTACCCTACACAAATCGCGCGCGCAAGCTGCGCTGAAAAACCGGAGTGCTCAATTGGAGTTTGATTGAGCTAAAACTGAAAGAAGTGTATGGAGTGATTGTGAAGTTATTTAAAGAGTGAATAAGAGCGACTATCTGAATGGATCGACATATTTCTTCAGAAAGCTGGCAGTTGATGAATTTTTGATAGAATACTAACAATGCTATGTTGCAGTGCGTTGGATGAGAGTCGCGACTGTGCCATTCCTGGAGTTCAAAATTGCTTCTACGACTCAGTGGAAAAATGAATTTCGTTTGTGACGTCACAATTTTTTTTCGTCAAATCGGATGGAATCTTTTCCATTCTTAGCGCGATCGATGGCCCGTCGAAATACAACTATTTTTCACTTTCACACCTTGCATTATTTTTTCTCTCCGGGGCCGGCTGGCTCATACTTTAACTCATCGAGAACTGATTTATTAAGATTTTCCACTTACTTTTCTATATTTGACGTTATGCTTTTGCTGCCAGAAGCTATTAAATTATCTATTTTTTCAAAGGTTGTTTGCAACTGCTGTGCGATGTAGTAGGATGAAGGAAAATTTTTCCCGCTAGTATTGAAAATTACGTATGAAGCTATTTTTTTATCACGGGGGCTCAAAAATTCAGATCCTCTACAAGAGAAATGAACAGATAATGGTCACGAGCGCAATGCGTAAAATTTCCATTGCTTACTACGGTATTGCGAAGAAAATTGTGGACTACATCAAGCATTATACCGTAGTAAGTGCAGCTTATTCGCGGACCGCTTTTTTATCCGCCTTTGAGCCCCCGTGTTTATGAATAACTACTGCATGAAAAGTTGCGCAAGTGAAAAATAGTTGTATTTGATGGGCTATCGAAAGCACTTAGAATGAAAAAAAATCCATTCGATTTGACGGAGAAGTGTTGGGACGTCACAAGCGTCAATCCCTGAGGCATAGAAGCATTTTTGAATTTCCTGAATAGCATAGTCGTATCTCTCATGCATTGTAACGTAGCATTTTAGTCTTCTATCGAAAATTTTGTCAACTGAGAAAACTATTATGATCTACACAGATAATCTCTCATAAATAAGTGTAATTCGAATTTAGAAGATGTTTTGTATCTTATTTAATGATGTTTGGATGTTGTCCGAGGGACATTACTGCAACCAACCTGCAGCACTGGAAATATCCATACGACGAGGGGGTCTGTAGGAGTAATTGTTATACAGGGTGGCCAAAAAATATTGATGCGATGTTGAGACATGCAATTCTCAGTTCAAAACGCTTTCTGGTAAAAAGCAAAAAGACACGGTAAAGAAGAAGCACCACGAAACCAACGTTGCCTGATTTTCAATAAGCCAATAAGCCAGCATCTGTAAATTATATGTGAAAATAGGAGGGAGGAAATCATGGGAACATGGGTGCATATCCAAAATAAAATTTAATCATAATGACAAATTTCGAAAAAAATGCATAAAATGATAATGGTCTTCCGAAAAAGTATGGTGCGATTGCGTCATCCCTATGCAAAAACTCAATAGTATCGTCATACCTACATATCTGTCTCATAACCGCCGATGCTACATAACCAAAAAAATTCCGTTCGGTATCTTTTTCTCAGAAGTTATAGCCGATTCAAAAAGTGTCCGGTGACTTATGCGAGCTACTGCAACTTTTGATGCTCTATCGAATGATATATAACTTGCCATCGAAATAAAAAAATAGAAGAAAAATTTTTCGGAAAAATAGTTTTCATAAGTTGACATTTCGTGCCGTTCTCATGATTAACTGTGCCTTGCACCATAGAGCATTGGCGAAAAAAGTTTTAGTACTGGGCGATCACTCTGACAAGGGGAGACCGCATAGTCGATATGGAGTTTCCGAATGAGACCTAGTGATATCGAATACTATCATAAAAGTAAGAAATAATCGGTGGTTTAAAAGTGCTAAAGTGATCTTGCGGTGTCTGCACTCTCTGTGGGGAAGAGACAAACATTGCGGCTATTTCCTGAAAATTCGCCATCTCACAAAGGGTGGAGGTCTTGAGACTTATTTAGCAGTTTTAAACCACCGATTATTTCTTACTTTTACGACAGTAATCGATCCCACTATGTCTCAGTCTGAAACTCCATATCGACTATGCTGTCTCCCCTTGTGAGATAGTTGAGCGGCCCACCCCAGCCTCGCACTGCGCTTACATGGAACGCGTTGTAATTGACTCCTTAGGCGAATATCTATGAAATAAAAGTAAAATTGACCGGAATGAATGAGAACGGTTACAATCGATTGTTTGAACTTGTTGATCCCTGCCCTGCTCCAAATGCGAGTGTTCTCGCTCTATTTTCAATTTCTTTTCATGTTCCGGTATACTGTATTGGCCTATCGAGATTTCCGTTCCTGGTGCGCATTCTTTATTATGCATAGATCACGCCTGTCACGTAAGGATCGGATAAAATCGGATAAGGATAAGTTACCTGGAACATTTTCTGAACCCCTATTATTTTGGCTGTTTTGGATAGCCCTTAGGGTATCTAGTAAGGCCCTGCGGGCTTTTGTCCCAAAGATTGATTTCCTCGACGATAGACATCGTCGAAATTTGAGGCAGGCAAAACTAGTGCATGTTTGGAGCTCTGTAGCTCCGTCCACAGTGACAATAGGGGAAAGTTGCCAACAGGACTTGTGTGGCATTACATGGGGTGTAGTAAGAGGTAGATCAAAAGAGAGTCATGGGAAAGGGTCAGCGAGAAAGAAGAGAAAGTGAGAGAGCCTGTGTACAGGCATTTTGCCAATTTTTTGCCGCATTTTTTTTAAATTACGAGAGCCATTCAAAATTCTTCCGGCCAAAAGGCCGTGCGATATTTGGGACAAAAGCCCGCAGGGCTTTCCTAGATACCCCAATGGCTATCCCTAACTGATCTAACTCATGTTATACTTCTTCGATGTACCACCCTTTATCCGATCCTTTCGTGACAGGCGTGAGATAACCCTTCTTATCCTCACTTGAAGGGAGAGTTACCTCATGTTTGAATTTGCGCGAATTCCTAGGGACTCGCCACGAAATAACAAACAAACTATCCCTTTTCCGGACTAGTGTGATTCCCTGGATGAGAGGCCACCTCTCCTCTCTCACACCCTCTTTGATCTACTCAAACTCTGATCTCCTCTCGCATCTCTCGCCCCTCCTCGATTCCCCCAATCTCTCTTGTCTGTGCTTTCTCTCCAAGAGAGACAGAGGAGGAGAGGTCAATCACTGGGTGTTTTTTTTTGGGTTATTTCTCCCTTTAATCTCGCTTTTAAAATAATTTTTTCTCGCATGTTATTAGTATATATTGGCTGGAAAAAATAGCTTGAAACATTCCACATTTTCACTCTACGTACATTTTATGCCGGAAAAATATTTTGAAGAACAAGAAAAGAAGGGGCTATCTATTGATCAGAAGAAGAAGCAGGAAGAATAAAAAAGTCCTCATTCTTTCACATTTCGTGCAGTTGTTACACGAACACATTATAATTCTTACGGATTTGTACAATGAGCAGAGAAAGAAACGATGGGAATTGTGACAGTGAGATAATTAATTTATATCAATATACACAATCAGAACGAAAATTGGAATCAGACAGTAAGATAATGAATTCCTTGTCGACTTTCGAGATCTCTGAGATCAGTTATCAACTGGGACGAGTTGAGCCATGAATGACTCATACACTCTTCTATCGTTAGGCGAGCATCGATCTGAAGTACACATAATCATTTATTGTTTTATAAAACATTTCGAAGAAACAAATTCGGGAAAGCACACTTGCGAGAAAGACATTTCGGAAAAGCTCCGCTTTTGATACCTTTAATCATAATATTTACGAAGCGTTTTTTTTGTTATTCTAATGTTCTTTGAGACGAATTGCACCAAACAATACAAAATATAGACTAGGATCATTGATATTTATGCCGGAAACAGCTTTTAAAGAAATAGGCGTACGATCGAATCGCGGCGAGAAATAATGAAACATCTTTTTCCCGAAATGTTTTCTCCCAAATGTTCTTTTCCGGCTTTCTTTCTCCGAAATGTGTTACCAGCTGTTATTCTTCACTACAATTGTTACGTGTATTATGAAAGCGGGTTCGGTGTTGAGTCTCTGGCAGTCTCTTTTTCTCTCACTCTCTGCCTCTTATGATTGGTATTACTGATCTCTCGTTCGAAATGCCGGAATAGGAACACCGAGCGAGCGTTCCTCCCATCGTCTACTGAAGCACTCATCCAACTCACCTCAACTCTCAGAAGTCTTCGTATCAAATCGATTGCTTCGTCTGAGATTGAACTCCATATATCACGGGGAAACATAAATGATGCGTTTTCTATCTGGTTGGCGACCTATAAACCAATTGAATTAACAAATCGTTCCACAGGCCGGTCAACGCTACAGAAAGGCTTTGGAGTGAGAGAATGTACAGTCCGGTCAGATCCCCACGTGAAAACGGGGCGCCCGGGGCGACCCGAAGCGACCCATTGACTTTCACAGCAAGGAGAATGAGAAATTCACGTTGAATTAAAGTGCGCTGTGTTCTCGAGGTCATTACCGAACGTTTAATGTATTTCACATAATTTTTTAAAAGTACATTAATTATAAATTAAATATTTAAATCGGTTCAATTTAGGAATCATAAGCGCACCCGAGCCGGACTACCGTAGTTAAGAGCATTCTTTTTTACGGACCTGGTCTTGGTGTGCTCTTCACTACGGTAGTCCGGCTCGGGTGCACTTATTATTCCTAAATTGAACTGTTTTAAATAATTTATTTATAATTAATGTACTTTTAAAAATGTATGTGAAATACATTAAAAGTTCGGTAATGACCTCGAGAACACAGCGCACTTTAATTCAACGTGAATTTCTCATTCTCCTTGCTGTGAAAGTCAATGGGTCGCTTCGGGTCGCCCCGGGCGCCCCCGGGCGCCCCGTTTTCACGTGGGGATCTGACCGGACTGTAAATTCACTGTGAGACCCAGAGTCGTCTACATGAAACGGGATAAATTTGATAAACTGAACGGTCATCAATAATACCTACTGTTATTTCAAAAGCTCTGCCTGTCAGTTTGAATGTGTGTCTGTCTGTCCGTTCGCCACAGTTTGGAATTCGTAGAAAACAAAGTTTTTTTTAAAAAATACAATTTTAATATTATTTAGAGCCAAATGGATGAAGGCGCAACATTCAAAACCGACCGAAGTAGGTTCGAATGACGGCGGCTCACGGGGAGTTTAAAAAAGGTCATGGAATACCTTTTTGTCGTTTTTTGTCCACAACTTAGCGGAAATTGTTCATTTCAAAACTCGAAAGCTACTGGAGCTATCAACTTACTACGTTCGTGAGAACATCCAACCGGATGAGATCATTTTTGCGAAATATATTTAAAAATGGACTGCAAAGCCGTGACACTTTTGCATGTAAATGTTCAGAAAAATCGCATATATACTATATGCGCAAATGTCGCGGCCAAGTGGCTCAAGCATTCGTCTTTAAAGGGACCAGGCAACGTGCAAAAACAGATTTTTAATTTCAGTATTTTTTTATGAGCTTTACTCTAATGAAAAATGAGGAAAAAACTACATTTTTAGCATTTTTTTACAATTAGATATTTTAATTTGAAATTAGCCTCAGGAACGGTGCGTCGCCTATTTCCCAAAAGACAGAAAGCTATTTAAATTGGTCGGGAGATTAGATAATGCAACAAAACGAGGGATTCAGGGATTTTAACCACTCCCGGAATCAATGAGCACAATCAAAGTTCATGAAAATGTCTGGTTTTAGAGAAATGAATTGTGGTGTAGTCGCTACCGTAACCTGCAGTGGAGAAAAGGCGAAACTTTGAAAATTCATAACTAATTTATAAAAAATCGCAAAAATATGCGGTTTTTAGCATTCTTCCGGGAACAGGATTTTCATTTATTTAAAAATAACTTATTTTTTCACTGCCTGGTCCCTTTAAATACGAAACATGCCTCGAGCTATACTTTTGCACCATTTTGAGTTTTATATGTAACAGCATAATCGAAACACTTTCCTTGCTCAGAAAAGTGCTCTGACGTGTTTTGACAACATTTTCAAATTTCGTCAAAATAA
Organism: Pristionchus fissidentatus; assembly: GCA_036245785.1. Lineage (NCBI taxonomy): Eukaryota > Metazoa > Nematoda > Chromadorea > Rhabditida > Neodiplogasteridae > Pristionchus > Pristionchus fissidentatus. The sequence continues at coordinate 22,769,226 of BTSY01000005.1, read as the reverse complement.
TTAAAACTTTTACCATCCGCACAGTACACCGGATCACGGGAAAAGTGTTTTGCGATTTCATAAACCTGCTTAGAAAAATTTCAACACGATTTAACGCTTTATCACGAAATATTCGTATTTCTACCGAACAAACCGGGGGAGTCACGTGGGTGTGGGCAGTCACGGCCAGAGTATTTTACGATGCCACAAACGTGCACAAACATGTCCGACGTGTCCCAGGGAAATGAACACACTGTATCCTCCGTCTTCCTGGGCCAATCTGTACTCAAAAACCGAATTCCCCCAAATCATAACGCGGTATTTTTAACGCACTCCGCTATTTTTTGAAATTATTAATGATTTTTCAATTTTCGTACTTTCTCATATTTTAAAACTGTTCCTATTTTTGTAGCACAATATGATAATTAGAGCGAAATAAGTATTTCTCTATTTTTTTCGGAAACAGGCGACGCTCAGGTCATGACTACAATTTCAACGGAATAACTTATGGTTAAAAAATGCTAAAGATGTACCTTTTTTGCTGTACCGACGCTTGTCTGACTATTACGCAAACATGGTCATAAATATCTCATCTTACCTCTTCCTCGTCGTTGAAGGGGAAAGTTCCCGAAAGAGTGACGTAGATAATGACTCCAACACTCCACATATCCAGAGACTTGTTGTACCCTAAACTGCCCCACCTTTTTTCTCACTTATACATAAAGACAATATACGATACATTGGAATTACGTCGCATCTAAATTCCCTTTTGATTTATTTTTACCTCTCAAAAAAGACTCTTCCCATTGATAGCTATATACACCATATCCTTCGCTCCCATAAACGTTCTTTATTTAAAAAAAGTAACTTGCAGTTGTGGTTTTTATGGTGTTCCTATAGCTTCCGTTTTGTGCTGTCTTATAGGAATCCAGAAAGCAACAATTGAAATTGAGGGCAAGATAGTTTGGGGAAACAAGTCGCAGAAGACAAATGAAATCCACAAAAAATGAAAGAATTCCCTTTACTCGACCAAGACCCCCAAGAATTCCCTTTATATCGATTCACGTTCGTTTTTAATTTTTTTTTCATCCATCGTCAAAATCGTGTTTTATTTTAGCGCCCACAATCGTTTGTATTTCCCTATTTTAGTTGTGCCTTGAAGCTCTCAATTCACCTTTTTTCTGCAGTACTTCAGGTGGTAGATAGGCTGGAGTTCCAACGATCGTCTTTCTGTATACTAAACATGTTACTCTTCTCTATTCTCTCGCTCACCTGAATTGTTGTTCTCCTATGAATCGAGCATATCCGAAATCACACAACTTTGTTTGTGGAAATTGAGTGTTTTGCTGCGAAAGAAGCACATTCTCAGGCTGAAAATTCAATTGGACAAACTCGATGAAAACTTTTTTCCTGCTTAAAATGCGGCTATTTTTAACTACCGAATGCCCCGGCCGCTACGCGCATCGCCATGTCGCCGTACACAACTTTGCTGTGAAAAATGAGGTTTGCGAGACGATCGACAGGGAACATCAGAATTTTGGGATTGGTTGATGACATGAATAGATTGTGAGATCATGAGAAAGAACAAACTTATTGCTGATGAAGAGAAAGCAATGGGAGTGAAGTAATAGAGAATATTTGGGGAAACTATTGGAACCCGAATCGCAGCCCAAAAAGGTGGAAAATAGCAGTAATGAAAAATAACCAATCTCTGACTATGAGCACTTGTTCTGCATATCTAGAACGAAAATGAGAAAATATTAGCGCACATGTTTTCATAGGTACACGAAATTCGATAAAATGGTCTAATGTTAAACATTAGTAATGTTTTACGAAATAACACACACGCGAGGATTTCTAGAATACGATGGCGTGGAAATAAATATGTGCTGCGCCAAGCGAAAAATCGAGCGAAAAAAAATTGTGATCGCAATCAGAAAAATGTATTCTAAATGTCTGTCAAAACCTGGCTTAGTGATCCTTACCATTTGAAGAACCATTTTTAATAGTTTCACTAACCTTTAGGTCGCAGTGCGCGATTCCTTTATTGTGTAGATACTTGAGTGCCGATAGTATCTGCCAAAGGAGAAACTTGCAACTTCTTTCGTCCAATTTTCCCACTTCCTGATATTAATATACATCTCTTACTACTCAGTTCAGTTAATTATGTATGTCGAGAGGGATTGACGAAGTGATTCCAACCTGACTGAGTATCAACTCCAGCATGTCACCACTAAGTTTCTCCATCACAACGAATATTTTATCGCTTGTTTCGAACATACACTCGAGTCTCACAATTCCCGGATGAGAAATTGCCTGGAGAATTCCGACCTCAGACCTAAACCAACAGTACCATTGGACATTAAAGGGACCCGGCACCGGAAATTAATTAAGGCTCAGAAAACGCAGGTGTGTTGTGCGATCACAAAAATGTAAAAAAAATAATTTTAAAAATTTTTCCTGAATTTTCCGCAATTTTCAAAGTTCAGGACCGGAGCCGGCATATATACACCGGTACGTGGGAAAACACACCACCGGGGCACACCACATGTACCGGTAGCTTTTTACAGCCATTTTTTATTGATTTCCTACTGTATTTTATATATGTTTTATACATATTCCGCATCAGAACATATATTTGCATTGAATTGGGAAGATTACTGGCACACATCGGAAGAGCGTAGTTGGGAAAACCGCAGGCGCCATCTTCGGTATTTGATGGCGCTGCAGCTCACGGCAAGTCCTAATGATGCCGCGATTCTCTCAGAGCAGCCGCTCCAGTTGTGCGGAGTGTCGTCTATGTGTCGGAAAAGTCTTCGTCTGATCGCAAACTCTCCGGAAATGAAGCATTTCTCTCGTCATGTGTTTACATTCATTCTCCAGGTTAATCTAGTGTGAATTCCAAGCATGCGTGTAGGGAACAATCGTAAATCAATATTTTGATGCGGAATATGTACAAAACGTATATAAAATACAGTAGGAAATCAATAAAAAATGGCTGTAAAAAGCTACCGGTACATGTGGTGTGCCCCGGTGGTGTGTTTTCCCACGTACCGGTGTATATATGCCGGCTCCGGTCCTGAACTTTGAAAATTGCGGAAAATTCAGGAAAAAGTTTTAAAATTATTTTTTTTTACATTTTTGTGATCGCACAACACGCCTGCGTTTTCTGAGCCTAAATTAATTTCCGGTGCCGGGTCCCTTTAAAGTGAGTGAGGTTGCAGGGAAATATGTATACGATTATAGCCTTCTGGGCTACCGAGGCACGACTTTAAAAGGCTACTCGCTTCGATCAGAGGCAGAGGAGCGGCACTTTTAGACTTTAAAAGTCGTTGATCGGTAGCCACGACTTTGTCGAAAACTTATTTCTTCTGAGAGAAGAGAGAGAGAGAGAGAGAGAGAGATACCTGAGCGATTGAATACCCGTAGATTTCTTCGAGAATCGATCTTTGCTTATGACTTTGATAGCAACTTCCGTTCCACTTTGTCTATGGATTCCAGCGTATACAGTACCGAACTGACCCGACCCAAGAGTTTGCTCGGCCAGAACCTGTGAGAGATGATACGTGAGAGGAACGATGAAGAACTGTGAATAGAGGGATGGTGAGAGACTTGCTTGATACAATTCAGATAGTTCAAGGGATGGTTCACACGATGTTGAGTCCTTTCTATTAGACGGCGGATGGAGAGACAAACGGAGAGCCTGCACACAATACTCTCACATATGCATTGGAATATGAAAAGAATAGATAATAATGAATCTTGCCTGTATCCATTGCTGTATCGATACATTGGAGGAAGGACTGAACTTGCGTGATATCTTGGAGGGAGGTCCATCCCCATTGCTAGTTCTCTGATCACCCACACAGTACACTACCTACAATAATATCGTTTTCATCTGTTCTCTTCATTTTCTCTTACATTGTTGATTGTTCTTATTTCAATTGCATGAGGAGGAAATCGATCATCTATTGATTCTCCTGAGTATGGAGTCACGCCGATAATCTCAGCCAGAGGTATGATAAGATACACTCGATTTCGATTCGACCCTCAAATCACTCATATTTAGCAAATATTTAGCAACAGGAATAGAGACAGTCAATCATTTACTCATCTACCGTTATCTCTCCCTAAATGAATCCCGCAAGCTAGATAACAGCGAGAGAGCGCAAAAATAAAAAAAAAAACACCATTTAGTTTCTTACGTAATCTCTCGTCACTGTTTAGCTCGAGTAAAACTTTTCGCGGAATTCAGTAATTATCTAAAACCTTTGATATTTCCTTTGATATTCTTGGCATTCTTAATATATTATCCTACACGGCGGACAGAAAAAAAGAGGACAAAATCGTCCAGTAAAAGTAAAAATCGTCCAGTGTCTAGCTTTCTCTTGTTTTACGGCATATCGTAGCTCCCTGCCGATAAAAAAAATTGACGATCAGAATGATCCTATCTGAGTTTAAATTAAATTTTGGGCTTATTTTGAGTCATTTTCTTATCCACACATATGATCAGGAGTCTAATCTACATCGATTTTTTTTAAATATCGAATTTTTTCACTGGGTAATTAGGGACCACCATCCCATGGAAACAGTATTTGTCCGATTCGAAAGCCTGTAGCTCACGGGAAGAGAGAGGGCCGCATGTTCTGTTTTCACAGTCATCTATTGGAACATCACTCATATCTAAAAATTAGAGAAATCTGCTTGTGCCCTCACACGCTATAGCGCGTTGAAGTTCAAAAGTGCGTACGAATAATGGTAATTTCACATTTAAAGCGCTCTGCAATCCGTTCTACAGGGTGCGGCAAAAGTTCTTTGACAAGTTTGATCTAGCATAACTCCGCCAATACTAAACTGTAGGAAAAAAAATTAAACATTGAACCAACACAGTCTTCCATCAGTTATACATCAAGGTTGGAAGCCATCTCGCTCAATGCAAAGATAGGTTCATCCAAAAACAGGTCATTCCAAAATTAGGCTCCGCGCCGCCGCTTATTTTCGCTCATTTTATTTTTTCCTGGCCTTATCTTGAGATGAATGTCCACGAGCAACCAACCATGTACATGACAAAACATAGCTCTATTGTACATTATAAAAGATCCATGCCAGTACAACAACGTGCAATTTTACAGCTGATGGCGCTAAGCACTGAGAAGTAAATTCCTGAAAAGTGCTTTTTCGATTTTCTCTCAAAATAGTCGAATGCTCTCATACTTTGGTATTTAGAATAACCAAGCAACGCCAACGCCAGTCATCACTAAAATTAGACGAAATAGCCACTTTCAGAGTAATCAAAGGCAAAAATTATTTAAATTTTGTTTGCGCTGAAATGTAAGTTTCATGTCTTCGGATAAATTGCCAGGCCCTTTTCGCAGGATTATGGTAAAAGTAATAATACTAGTTAATAGCTGAGGGTGATATGTTCTTGCCCCACCCCTATGAATAGCAAACATAGCTATTCATCTTGATAATCATCCGTTTTAACTTATCTGACTTGTTTGCGCGCCGAAAGTTGAATTTTTGTAAAAATAATTATAAATAATTAAGCAACCGTTCCCGGAGCAAGCTAGTTCGACTGCAGTATAACGCATATCGGAGACTTATAAGTAAACAAATATTGGGTTCCTACCGCTCTTATTGGGCACATAGCTAAACTTCGACGTCAGTCAACTTGCACCATAAAAATTGGTGTAATCCCGAATCCCAGAGCAACAAATTTAATTAAAGTTATGGAGCTCCAGTGAATGCTCGAGTTAAAGGCTCATATGTACATGCTATAATTGCAAAGACATAAGCAATATATGGTATAAAATAAAGAGCGATCGCACATTCATAAATAAAGTTATGAGGATTCGAAGTCTGTCAAAGAACTTTTGCCGCACCCTGTAGAAGAGGGCCGCTACTTTTGAAAGTTTTTAGTGATAAAGTAGCCATCCCTCTATAACATATCCGAAAATCAGACAATTATGTTTGTGCCCCCGGTTTTTATACAGTCCGGTCAGATCCCCACGTGAAAACGGGGCGCCCGGGGCGACCCGAAGCGACCCATTGACTTTCACAGCAAGGAGAATGAGAAATTCACGTTGAATTAAAGTGCGCTGTGTTCTCGAGGTCATTACCGAACTTTTAATGTATTTCACATACATTTTTAAAAGTACATTAATTATAAATAAATTATTTAAAACAGTTCAATTTAGGAATAATAAGTGCACCCGAGCCGGACTACCGTAGTGAAGAGCACACCAAGACCAGGTCCGTAAAAAAGAATGCTCTTAACTACGGTAGTCCGGCTCGGGTGCGCTTATGATTCCTAAATTGAACCGATTTAAATATTTAATTTATAATTAATGTACTTTTAAAAAATTATGTGAAATACATTAAACGTTCGGTAATGACCTCGAGAACACAGCGCACTTTAATTCAACGTGAATTTCTCATTCTCCTTGCTGTGAAAGTCAATGGGTCGCTTCGGGTCGCCCCGGGCGCCCCGTTTTCACGTGGGGATCTGACCGGACTGTAGTAGATCAAATTTCACCGTAACATTTAATCTTTGATCTACTGTAGAATGCGGGGGCACAAACGGAATCGCGTAATTTTTGGATATGTTATGAAGGAATACCTACTCTATCAGTTATAACTTTTAGAAGTTGCGGCCCTCTTCTAGAACGGTTACTAGAGTGCATCAAATGAGGTAGCTTCACTTTTTGAAAGAGCGAGATTTTCAAAATTCGTGATTTACATAAAAACTTAACGTTTATATGACTTTTTCTCTTCAGAGAAGTGATTCTGCATACCACATTGATATGTTGTCATAGTTTTCATATCCTAGTTGTCTATTTTGTTCTTGCGGATTGTGGTCCCTACTGGGTAATAACTTTTTTTAAAAAACCCGCTCAATGGTATAAATGTTATTGATGCGCACACTTACCATTGAGTTCTCCACTGTACTCATTGTAGAGGGTAATGACATCATTTGCGAGTATCCAATAGTGTTTGAGTCTTCTATCTGGTTGAGATATCTCAAAATGGATGAGCCATCCTTCGATAGTTGGTCTGCTTCTGTGGGGTGCCGCTTGCCCTGGTAGTCTCGACAGGGGAATCATAGACTCTGTCTCGGTATCCGAAGTGGAAGTTTCTTCCATTGGGAGAACACTCATTCTTTCCAGAGAAGGAGTAATCGCAGAGAGTGACAATTGACAGTTATCTTCCAGAAGATGACTGCACTTCTTATGTACCGCAACCTCAATTCAATCCGAGATATCACAATTCCCTCCACTTCGTCTAAATATCAGTGCGTTCGCCTAAAAAGCGCCCCTGGACTTCACAGCAAATTTGAACTTGGGCTAGTTATGACCGATGCCCCTGGTGGTCCTCTTCAGTTTCTACTTGTCAGAATATTTTTCTGCATAAAATTTGCATAAATGAGCTTCCTAGATTGCTATTATTTCAAGTAATCCTTTCATATGTCACTTCTTTGTTGAGATAAGCATATATCGCCTGAACAAACTTTTCTCAGCTTCTTGAGCTGCATCTACGTTTTTCAAATTTCCGAATATTGATATTTTTGTAAAATGCAAATTTTTGAATTAGAATATTTCGAGTATGAATAAAAACACGTTCACAGAAATTTGATATGTTATGTAATTTGATACGTAGAATCCGAATTTCGTATCAGATAAAAGTTCAAACTTCAACTTCAACTTACTTTTACTTCTAACGTCTTATTCTGCACCATTTTGCCCTCGTGAGCGGTCGGAATGAGATCAGTAATTGAATTATCGACCGCACCAAATGCATTTAAATGAGGAATGGACGGCATTTCGGGCCATTCCGACTGCTCACGAGGGCAAAATGGTGCAGAATAAGACGTTAGAAGTAAAAGTAAGTTGAAGTTTTCATGATGTTAGTAAAACGATATATTTTATCTGATATGAAATTCGGATTCTACGTATCAAATTACATAACATATCAAATTTCTGTGATAGTGTTTTTCTTCATACTCGAAATATTCAATTTTTACAAATTTCAAAATTCGGAAATTTGGAAAACGTGATCGCTGCAGCTCAAGAAGCTGAGAAAAGTTTGTTCAGGCGATATACGTTTATCTCAACAAAGAAGTTAGATATGAAAGGATTACTTGAAATAATAGCAATCTAGGAAGCCCATTATCTATGCAAATTTTATGCAGAAAAATATTCTGAGAAGTAGAAACTGAAGAGGACCACCAGGGGAGTCACCAGGGGCCACCAGGGGCATCGATTAATGTCATAACTAGTCCAGGTTCATATTTGTTGTGCAGTTTTTTTTGTCGTCCTCAACAGTTTTTAAAAACGCACTGATATGTAGTTGATATGGGTGTTACCTGGCAATCCCTGCATCTATAGCCTTGTTTGATGATCCCCAGTAGCATCTTATCGCACACTCTCAACATATCATATTACATTTCATAATTAGTTAGCTTGAAGTATCTACCCTCAAAGGGGAAGAAAGTACAGCGTGTCCGACATTTACCTGAGAAAATGTCGGACAGTCCTCGAAATCGTTGGTTCTCACCGAGATGGCCCAATTTTTTAGTGCGATGGCATGCGTCTTTAGGCTAAGAACTCAAAATAACGAGGAATTCTGTCAAAGTAGAGGAAAGAAAGGAAACGTGTGTAAACATACATAGGTATGCTCGAAAAAACATCGAACCACAGGTGGTTCCTAACGAACTACGATAATCAAATTTTCAGATAGATACAGTACTTTCCAATCAACATTGCTTACAATTAGTTCTCAAAACTTCGGTAGTTTTTTTTTATTCGGTGGTTTGTTCAAGCACATTTCGATTTGTTTCGTTTTTTGGAGAGTCCCACAGACTACAAAAACCCCATGTCATCGAGAACCAAGGATTTGGTTTCTTCCGTGTTGAGGGTATATCTAATAGATTCATTGTTCTATGACGGGAAGTAAGATAAAGAATATTGAAAAAATAATATGTGACCTGCAGAGAGTGAGAGTCTTGAAGTTGTGAATAGATAGAGTGTGTGGTAGATTAGTCGAAGGGGCATTAGAAGGACAAGACGATGCCGATGCAATGCAATTGTTACGAGATGCCAGAGCGCACTTCTTGTGGAAGTTTTGTCTGCCATATCAAATCATAACTTCTATCTACAGGGTGTCCCAAAAGTACGGTGACAAACTTCGAATGAACATCACATGCCATAGGGCAGAACGATTGCTCTTGTATTTATGTCATGTATTGCTTAGGCCTTAGTCATAGCATCCCTACTATTTGAGCGTTTAATTCGAAACAGTGATTGAGACACATAACTTTGAATCTTTTTGTTGATCCGGGATGGTATTTTCGCCCTATTTTTTCATGCAAAATCAGTAAGTTTGAATGCGTGCCTCTCGTACGGTAAGACCAATGGAGTGCACAATTTTATTCAATTTTATTTAGTGAGGCTATATCATTCTTCATATTCGTATGCAATCTATTTCTTCTCAGAGCGACCGACTTTTTAAAAATAATTTTTTGAACTGAAATTCAAATTTCGGCGCGCGAACTTGACAAATGTGTAAATAGAGGTATAACTGTAGCTTTATAAGCGAATCTTACAATTTCAAGTATGGAGTACGCGCGTCATGTACATAGCTAGTAGCACGTACTTTGCCTATGCTATAACTCTCACGAAGATGACAAGACAACCCTTCTTACATGGTGAAACTGAGGTTATGGATGCAAAATGAGAAAATAAATATTGAATGAAATATCTTTGTTTTGAGATTTCCCATTTTCTGTCACTGATGTCTGAACTCGGGCATGTTAGCACCATCTCAATTTGAATGAAAGAGAACGCTCGATTGATTCGGAAAGAAAATCGAAAAAGTCACTTTTCAATGATCTGCTTGTATGTGGTCAGCACAAATGGCTGTGAAATCCTTCATTGCAATTAGCGATCTTGTTCTTGTGATATTTGTGATTAAGTAATGTTTACTCTCTCACACCATGGTTTGATCATTGAATTAGCTACAACAAGTAGGCCGCGAAAAATTGAAGTTCATCAAAATTAGTAGCGGCGCGATGACTGTTTTCGGAGAGATTTTACGATCAGGCCAACAAGCGCATTACACGAAATGCCTCTCAACCTTGGCAGTCACTTGTTTGGACACTGCGTATAATATGTGCGAAACGAGATCGCATATCTCACATTTCAAGCAGAATTAGAGAGGGTTAAAGTTGTCACCGTACTTTTGGGACACCTTGTATGGGATATATAGGGTGCGGCAAAATTACCGGTGCTGGATTTTTTTCTTATAATTTTTCCTACAGGTAGGGTTTGAATTTGGAATTTGTATATTTATTAACCCACTGATCGGAGGAAAAAAAGATCCTTGTCAGATAACTCAACTTACTTGCAATTTTTGCACTGAACTCCTTGCTTCACAATTCCAAGCAGAAACTCCCCACAGTAATCACAGAATGTCGGAGACTGAAAAGAGAAGAGAACTGAGTGTCCATCTTACTTTCAGTTCATTGTCAATCTTCAAAATGGGTGAAAGTGAACCCCATGCCATTAGAAAACCGTTGTTTCTGTACGAAAACCATTTTGTGGGAGGCCTCTTTTAAGGGCATACAAAAAACCACCTTTTTTTATTGCGTACCCGATGTATACGAAGTTTGTCAGCTCGTAACCTGACGTATACTTTCAGATAACGTTCAGCTTCGAAACCACTATCACAGATGTCATCTGCATCCTAATATATAATAAATATACAGTCCGGTCAGATCCCCACGTGAAAACGGGGCGCCCGGGGCGACCCGAAGCGACCCATTGACTTTCACAGCAAGGAGAATGAGAAATTCACGTTGAATTAAAGTGCGCTGTGTTCTCGAGGTCATTACCGAACTTTTAATTATTTCACATACATTTTTAAAAGTACATTAATTATAAATAAATTATTTAAAACAGTTCAATTTAGGAATAATAAGTGCACCCGAGCCGGACTACCGTAGTGAAGAGCACACCAAGACCAGGTCCGTAAAAAAGAATGCTCTTAACTACGGTAGTCCGGCTCGGGTGCGCTTATGATTCCTAAATTGAACCGATTTAAATATTTAATTTATAATTAATGTACTTTTAAAAAATTATGTGAAATACATTAAACGTTCGGTAATGACCTCGAGAACACAGCGCACTTTAATTCAACGTGAATTTCTCATTCTCCTTGCTGTGAAAGTCAATGGGTCGCCCCGGGCGCCCCGTTTTCACGTGGGGATCTGACCGGACTGTAGCCCTGGCGTGCAAATGTAATCCCCAAAAATTTTAAACTGCGAGAACAGTGGCTATAGGTGAATAAAATTAAGACAATACGACTTTTAATATGATCAACAATTGAAACGGAATCATGCAAAATGCATAGTGGTGGCACCCAATTCAGCAGACCCTTATTGTTAGAACCAACGATTGCCCATCGCCCCCCTTAGCTGTTCAATTTCTTCCGTTTTAATGTACCTTGAATGTGATTATCTGTGTAGAATGAGGAGAGGAGGGAGACTGCTCGTCTACGATTATCACATCCACGATACTTCCATTAGTCTGTGATATAATAGACGTCATTAATATGAATCTACCTGTTTCTCACCAGTTGTGATACACAATGAAAAGGTTCCAGCACCTGTGGACTCAATACATCGTGACGGAACAACAAAATCTCAATCGATTAATTATCGGTTGATCCGTATTAACCAACGTACTTTGTTATTGGGCAGATCTTGTCTATTTGAGAGACTCCGCCCTATCTCACGTAAATTGTCCAATTCCTTAATGGTCAAATGATTTATCTATGAGGGGAATAAGTCTCACCTGTGGATTATACCCTCTCCCTATCGATAATAAACGTGAGATACTACCGAATCTTAGAGTGATCGATATGGAAGTCATAGTAGCAGAATATATGAGAATGGCCGAGTGATGGATGGTTGGATGGTCCAAGTAGTCCCTCTATCTCTCAACCTTTCCTTCCTCCCCCCCCTCTCTCTCTCGCACTCTCTTTTTCTCTGTACAGACCGGTTCGATCAATCTCCCTCTCCTCTCGGTAGAGAGTGAATGGGGAAGAGAAGGGAAGGAGAGGGGAGAGTTGTCCAACAGATGAGAAGACAACAGATCAGTGGGTAACGACCAATTTATTCTAATTAGATTTCTGATACGAACAAGAATAGAAATAGTCCAAATAACATATGCTTTTTTCCATTTTGGCTTCCAAAGAAGTCTATCAAGAAATTAAAATTTAAAGTTGCTGCGGTTTCTCTACTTGGCTGCAGCAAAATCGAGGTCGGAAAATAAAGATATCGCTTTTATAAATATCACAGACTAGTGCTGGCCATTCGGCCATTGCGCCCTCGCAATTCCTCACTCCCCCGTGCACGGCTATTCGAGGTTGTAATAAGCTCCACCCACAATTGCGGCGCCGCAATTCTGAGGCGATGCTATGCAAGGGCGCCATTAATTGAGACCTCGCTATTTTTCCTGATCTCCGATCATACCTGTGCGAGATGGCCAGCTGTCAAAAACATACATCAAAACATACGGGTCCCCGGCTTATTTTTGGCAAATATGTCTACGTGTCCCCTCTATTTATAAGGGGTTACAGGGAAAATTCAAGATGAAAAAGTACGGGTAGCTAGGGTTGCCGGTTCGGTATTCGTAAAACGGCGATCTCTCGCTCTCTTGATCGTATTAAGGGAGAGGCGGGGTCATCTCTCTCACACTCTCCGTACTCCGGGGGAAGAGAGGTCAAATGCCGTATTAAGGAATCCGGCGCCGTATTCTGTGAGAAAATTGGGATAAGGAGGCTGAGGGAAGAATAGCAATACAGTCCGGTCAGATCCCCACGTGAAAACGGGGCGCCCGGGGCGACCCGAAGCGACCCATTGACTTTCACAGCAAGGAGAATGAGAAATTCACGTTGAATTAAAGTGCGCTGTGTTCTCGAGGTCATTACCGAACGTTTAATGTATTTCACATAATTTTTTAAAAGTACATTAATTATAAATTAAATATTTAAATCGGTTCAATTTAGGAATCATAAGCGCACCCGAGCCGGACTACCGTAGTTAAGAGCATTCTTTTTACGGACCTGGTCTTGGTGTGCTCTTCACTACGGTAGTCCGGCTCGGGTGCACTTATTATTCCTAAATTGAACTGTTTTAAATAATTTATTTATAATTAATGTACTTTTAAAAATGTATGTGAAATACATTAAAAGTTCGGTAATGACCTCGAGAACACAGCGCACTTTAATTCAACGTGAATTTCTCATTCTCCTTGCTGTGAAAGTCAATGGGTCGCTTCGGGTCGCCCCCGGGCGCCCCGTTTTCACGTGGGGATCTGACCGGACTGTACAAGTTCTTGTTTCACATGGCTCAAAATGTGAAAGGGAATCGATTTGACCTGTCGTATATCAAAACACCGTGATTTCTCTGTGAGGGGAAGCGCTTGTATAGCTCTCTCTCTAGTGTGAGGGTGGCGTGGTGCGCTTGGCTCAGGCGGTTACGCTCTTGCATATCACTTTTGCATTTCCATTACAAGTGTGGTTCGAGTCCTTTTTTGAGTAAATTTTCTTTCTTTTATTTTGTATCATTCTTTGTTATTACTGGTACAAAATTCTTATTCAGAAAACATAATTATGGTTTGTTTCTTACAGTGGAATATCACAAGGCAATTAAGTAATTGTTGACAAACAAATCGATATCACCCAGTAGACAATGACTATTGTACCGTTACATATAATAAAATATTATGAAATCGTTCGAAAGAGCACAGTTTACAAAGAAGTATTAAAATCTTATTAGGGAATATTTGAATCAAGATAAAATATTTGAGCCTGATCAATTTAGTTTAGATTTCTCCTGATTACATTCGAATATCCCTTGATTAAACTTTGTGTTGCCTGAGCTATCGAAGAGGAGTATTAGAAGCTTATCATCTCGGACAATCAAAACCAATTGTTTATGAAAACTGTCAGGTAAAGAGACGAGAAGACTATAGAAAAAATTATGAGAAGTCAAAAATCATTTGCAAACATATTTGACTCGAACCACACTTGTAATGGAAATGCAAAAGTGAGATGCAAGCGCGTAACCGCCTGAGCCAAGCGCACCACGCCAGCCTCACGCTAGAGAGAGCTATACAAGCGCTTCCCCTCACACAGAAATCACGGTGTTTTCGTATACGACAGGTCAAATCGATTCCCTTTCACATTTTGAGGCATGTGAAACAAGAACTTGTATTGTTATTCCTCCCTCAGCCTCCGTATTCCCATTTTCTCACACAATACGGCACCGGATTCCTTAATACGGCATTTGACCCCGCCCTCGCTCCCCTCTCCCCGGAATACGAGAGAAAGCGCCAGAGGGTAAGCGAGGGGCCCGTACTCTCGATACCGATACGGAACGGTCAACCCTACGGGTAGCCGTAGTTTTCTGAGGAAAATCACAAAAATCTACGGGTCCCCGCGCCAATTATGCCAGTCCACTGTATCGGCGCTCAGGTATGTCTCCGATAAGCACTAAAATTCGAATTCTTCGTGTATTTCATTCCTAGCACTTACATTCTCAATACATAGAAGTCAGTAATAGGTAGTAAGAAATGTTCTCACATCATAACAACTCAAGAATAGTGGTCGTTGCCAAAAAGAAGAGTTTGCTTCAAACAATTACGATATCACAACCCATTCATCTTTACAAAGAATGAAATAAGAAAAAAGTTGAAGAATAAATACACTAAGTATTCGCATTATAATGCAACCCGGCGATCGGGAAAAATTGCGAGGTCGTTGGGAGGATAAAACAATAAAAATATCGACATAATGATTGCGATGATTCTGAGAACATGCTTTTCTATGTACAACTTTTTTATTGATTCGTGGGCAAACAGTTGATACTTAAATATTTAAAAGCCAAGAGCGTCATGTGAGACTGATTGTGAAATGGTGTACATCTTCATTCCTCCATCGATTCTCTCATTGCAATAAGCAATTCGATCGCAGCTCCCAATTCTCCGTTTGATTCAATCAACACTTGTATGTTAATCTCGTCATCTTCGAATCCATACTCACGTAGTTGAATCAACTGAGTACGATATTCCTGTCGGAGGTCACTGCAACATATTCAATCACCTTATATTAATTGAACAATGTGCATAAATTTGAGTTTTTTAAGGAAAAAAAAGAAATAGCCATGAAATTGGTGGTGTTTATTTTTCAATATATAGTCAGATAGCATTATGGTGGCGATAATGGACCAAAGTGCGCTGAACGATAGAGAATGCACTGCCGCGGCTTTCTTTTCGAGAGCATCCGAAAAGCAGAGAAGCAGACAGTAAGCACACTACAGGACATTTCTCTATATGTCCAAAGATGAGGGGCTCACAAGCGCGTCTATTTGCCGGCTCGGGCGCTCTCTCTCCCTCTCCCTCACCCTTTCCATTAGATCTTTCTTGATTTACTCCATTTGTAAGTGATTTTTCTCAGGGGGGCTGTATAATTTGTCAGAAATGTGCGAGAAAAATATGGCAAAAAACATCGCTCAAAATATGGCAGATGTTTCTCTAATTCTCTCGATATAGCATTCTATTTCTTCACTCTAACCAAATTTCAATCGGAAATGTGCGATAAAACTTGGCCAAGTTGCGATAAAACTTCGCCACGCAAGGAGAAATATCACGCAATCGAGGAGAGGCAGTGATTTTCATGGGCCCCGAATTCTGGGAGCCGCGCGAGGGGGTCTGACGACCGGGGGAGGGGAGGGGGAGGTCGCCAGCGCGGGAAATTCAATTTTGATTTTTTTTATATTATCACAACAACAAAAACGATAAACAAAAAAAATAATTCGAAAAAATATTTACAATAATCACCAATGTTGAGAAACACCTTTACATTGATTTTCAATCAAGAATATCACCATTATGCGACCCTCTTTAGCCCCTCGCAATCACTCTCCCATGTAATACGATAACTCCTGATATGTGTAAGAGTCCCAGTTGGGATAAGTTTTGAGAAATTAACGTCTACTTTGGCAGGATTCACACTTTTCTTAATTTTAGACTGACCATATCTTCTGAACGCAATCATACTCCCACCTGTGCGAAGGGGTTTTCTTGTACTACACGGCAAAACCTATCGAATGAAAAAAATTGATCGAAAATCTTTTTCCAAACGTGAGATATCTCATTCCCGAGAAACACCCGAAATGAAATATTTTTAGGGTGGATTTCGGGAATGCAATTTCTCGGAAGTAACCCAACGTATCTTCATTCAAACAATTTCAAATTGCATATATACACCATGGTTATCGATTTACCCCTTCGCAAAGCCATAATATTCAGAATTATTTAAATATTACAAAGAATAGGGCAACAAGTGAAATATAAACAGTTGGCGATTCACTTCGTTCGGTATACTGTAAATCACTTCGTCTACCTTTGCGAGGGGGTTCCCTTAATGAAATTCCAGCAAATTCTAAATCAATGTAACAAATTAAGTTAAAAGTAGAGTTTAAAAATCGGCCATGTGTCCATGTCTAAATCATCGGAACGTTTTATTCGAATTTCGGCACTTCACTTTGCCGGACCAAGCAATCTATCTGGGAATGAATGAGAGACGACCGCTAGATTCACACAGTGAGATGAAGGTCCAACCTCGGGTTACTTGGTCCGGTAAAGTGAAGAAGTGCCCGAATTTCGCATTTTTCTTTATTTTTCAATTTTGCATGGTTTGTTTAGTTCTTTCGCTTCTTTTGATCGTGCAACTACATCCACTATGCTCTTATCGTCTTGTGAAGCCCGTTTTCTTATATAACATGGCATTATAACGTTTCATATGAAATGAAATGTTTTCTTTGTAGAGACTGTGATTTTGTGCTTGGAAGTGAAGGAATGGATGAAATGGAATCATCCTGCCAGTTAACCAATAGTAATTGCATTAAAAATTGCTTAAAAATATCAAAAACTAAAACGAGTAAAAACAGCAGACACAAAAATGTAAACAGGTTGATGACGTGGATGGCCGATTTCTGAAGAAAACTTGGTGAAGTTTTGAACGATGTGAGTGAAAACTTGACCAAGTTTTTGGTCAATTTTTGACAGATTAGCCCCCAGATTAAATTTAAATAATCGAAGTAATTTTTTTGTTTGTGTATAGTTTTCTGACCAAGACGATCAAATCTAACCGGAATTTAAGCTAATTCCGTTTTATCCTATTGAGTTACGAGAGGCGAATACCGGCCATTTTCGCGCACATAAGGGTCCCCACTATGGCGACAAGTGAAAATATTCGATGTTATGAATTGTTATATAAAATATATTTCAACCATTTCCAAGCATGGGGGACTCGATTTCAACACCCATTTCACATGTTCTCATCTTTTAAGACAGTTATTCGCTTGTTCGCTCGCTTTTTGCGACAATTCATTTCGTGATTCACATTTTGCCATAATTTATCAAAATATTCTCCGATCATTTTCCCTATACTTCAATTGGACTAGAAAGTGTCACCAGTCCCTCGGAAGACTTGTCATCCTGTTGCACCCACTAGTATTTTAGATGTGTAATATGGAGTTTCCGAATGAGGCCTAGTGTGATCGAATACTATAATAAAAGTAATAAATAATAGGTGGTTTAAAACTGCTAAACAAGATCCATGACCTCCACGCTTAGTGAGAATGTTGAATTTTAGCCACTTCCCCACAGAGAGTGGAGAGATCACAACATCTCTTTAGAAATTTTAAACCACCGACTATTTCCTACTTATATAATAGTAATAGATTCCACTCGGTCTCATTCGGAAACTCCGTATCGCCTATGCGGTCAGAGACTACTAGAGAATGAGAGAAAGAGTGAGTGAAATAGAGCATTTTACAACCTGACTGATCGCCTCGCGGAGGTACCAACAAGTGACTTACATACAAGAGAGGGAAGAGGAGAAAGACCTATTGCACCGCCCCTGTTTTGTGGGTACTTTTCACTATCAGCGACTGACTTTTTGATTCACGGACTCTTCTCTCACCCTTATCATTTCGATCTCTCTTGTTGAACCAACAAGTGACCTCTTCCTCCCTCTCACTCCCTAGTCAGAGACGCCCTCTCTTTTCCACGCACTCTCTCTCTCCTTTTTTATTTATTTATTTATTTGATACACCCGCGAAGGGTGTGACGGCAATTAAAGAAACGATGAAGAAAAAATAACTATCTAAATATGAATGAATACGGATGGGGAAGGTGAGGGGAGGGATGCAGGCTAGACAGGGAGACACAATTGGCCGCTTATTGGGATGAGGTGGCCGAAGCCTCAGAACGGGGAGGGAACCGTTCTGATCCATATATGTCCCTCTCTCCATATCTCTCTCTCTCTCTCTCTCTCTCTCTCTCTCTCTCTTTCTCTCTCTCTCTCTCACTTGTTGAAGTTTTGATTTAGCACCACGGAAAGCTGATTTTCTTAACGAAGGGATCAATTTCATCAGGGAACATGATTCGTGTACTGCAGTTATTCAACGAAATTGCAACGTTGCGTAATGAATGGACTCCACTTTAAAAACATATAAATATATATATATATATATATGTATATATATATATATATATATATATATATATATATATATATACCTAGTAACGAGTTTCTGTCTTTTCCAAATTTTGTGTGCGTTGAGGCATTAGTAGGGACTACTCAAAAATGTAAATGATGACTCCACGTCGTGGTGAGATTACCACCAAGGAATAATTTGTCTTACTTGTTGTTGCGTGGAAGTGGAAGGGGAGCAGCAATAGAAGGAGGAATCTGAGCATTCGCAGCCATTGCTGACTGCAAATATGTCTCATCACTCAAGTAAACAAAGTACTGCATACATCTTAAAAAATGAGCTGAAATATTGTTAGAAATGAGTTGAAATATTGTTAAAAATTGAAAAAAAGAATCCGGTGAACTTAATAAAATGTTTCTAACATTGATGGCTGCATTGATGGCATCGGCTGAGAAGAGAGCGGGCTGAGCTCCTCTCCCTCCCCCTCCCCCTCTTCCTCCTACGCCTCTTCCAGCTGCTGCTGCTGCTGCAGCTGCTCCAGTTGCAGCTGCGGCACGAGCGGCACGCGTCTCACGCTGTGTTTTTAAAGAATATCATACATTTTCTGGCAGGTGTGAGCTTATGGCTGAAGAAGCCATCATATACAAAATTTAGGTATGCTGAAAAGTTGGTCCAAGGGAAAATTAACATTAATCCGACCAAACTCGGCAGAGGTGGGTTTTAAAGAGCCCAAAAATCGAGAATTCGATAGAAATGTCTAGACCTATATTTTGGGAACACTGGCGACGAGAGTATTTTTGTGTAGGCAAAACAAGTAATTATAAGTCAAATTGCTCTCGGGTTGATGAAGTCAGTTAGATGCAACAGTCTGACATACTCTCATACTGTGTTTCATCAATGTTCAAAACAAGTGAGAACTAACAACATCGGTCAAAACATAATATTTAATGTCGGGCAGGTTTGAAGAAAACCTGCCCGTTTATTTTTTTTTAAATATAACTTTTTTTGTAGATCTCTTTATTTATTGTGGAAAAGCAAAATGAAGGGAAACTGCGAAAAACAGACAAGCAATTTTACCACATTACTTTCCCTAGTTAAAATAATGTGCAATTGCTCAGGCAACGCTATAAACCTTCCATGTTTGGCCAATTTTGAATTAAATTCCTCCTTTTTCTTGTCGTAAGCCTTTCTTAGTCAACCTCATTCATTCAAAAACCTGAGGCGAGACAATATAGTTCCTTTCAGAGCTTTTGTAAATGTTATAAAAAACAGAAAAGAGGACAGATCGAATCTGAGGTTGAAAGTCAACATTAGCGACATTTTTTCACTCGCCTCAGGTTTTATATATAGTAAATAACATATCATTTGGACTTTATAAAGAAAATCTGTCCGAGAAAGAAAAAAATTCGAAACATCGGGCAGGTTTGACTAAAAAAACTGCCCGGTCTCTTGTTGAATTCCCCCCACTTTTAGAGTGAAGACTAACTAAAATAATATCAATTTAAAATTAACACTTTTACAGGCTTTTAATGAAAAACAGTATAAATTTTAAAAGTTGAAATTTCAACACATTTGGATCGTTTTTCTTCTCGCTATCACCTTCTTAAAACATTTTATTGTGCGAAAATTTTCAGTTCCGCCCTAAGAATTCCATGTCGCCAAAAGGTGTGCGGCTGCAGCGAAGTTGTTGCGCATAAACTCCGCCCAGTGCACCTATGCCAAATTACGGTAGAAGTCGATACTAGCCTTCTACCGTAGTTTGGCGAAGTGGGTGATTAAAACGCAAGATTTCGTAATCTTGGTTAGGTCATAGTCCCGCGCGCTTTACTCGAGACGGGTTTGCGCCCTACGCGGTTGTTGACTACTACGTCGCCCGTTCCCACTCCCGGCGAGGCAGCCCGGCTCGCGTAGCGCGCGCTCTCCGACCACATGACATAAGCCGAGGAACCCCGGCGGGAAATACATAGCCCGAACCCAATCTTGGTCTAATTCTCTAATAACCAGAGGATCAACCGAAGTGGGCGGAGACTTTAAGTTCTTGAATGGCACAATAGCATGATGTATATACATGCCAAACATGTCGATTCCACATTGTCGACCATTTTTCAGCCACTCAAAAATGTCGATGTGATCCCAAATTGAAATATTTCACTTTTTGAAAGTGATAGGCTATCTAATCGGGAAAAAGGAGTTAGAACGCAACAATTTTGGCACGGAACGGTCACTGAACGAGGCGAGAAAGCGTACGCAAGTGAGATAGTTCCAGAGAAAGCGTGTCTCCTCTCCCAAATATACCATACGCCTAGAAAGTGCTACACTATCAGAAAGCGAAATATTCTAGTTTGGGATAACATGGGAATCGACAAATTTGACAAGTAAATCAGTCTTTAAATGTTTTTTTAAATGCTACCAAGAAGAAAAATGCTCCGAATTGTGTTGTACCATTATTTCTAATCATATATAGGACATGCGTACACGTCGAAATGAGATGAAAAAAGAAAAATCTTTTCAAAACAACTTGGGTCATGTTTCCAGCCAATTAAAAAAATAAAAGAAAGAAATATATCATCTGGAATTTCTCGCAATTCCCCTCAGAACACACACTTAATGCAATGATAACTCACGAGTCCTTGATGTTTGATTGTGACATTATCGACGAGATTGAGACATGCGTCCACTATGAATGGATGTTCACGAATCAGGGCCGCACGCTGAAAGAGCCACGTTGATACACGTTACCCGCCCACAAATAATTACTCAGGCAAATCGTTTGCAATCTAATGAGAAACTATTGCGATCTCATTTGAACAATTTTAGAAGCAACCCTGGCCAAATTAGATCGCAAAATCTCCGAATTAGATTGCAAAATTGCAAACCTTCATATTCGTCTAATTAGATTGCAACATTTTCTTATTATTTAGATTTAAAAAATTTCCTGATTAGATTGCAAAATTTCATAATAAGATTGCAACATTTCCTAATTAGATTGCAAAACTAAAATTGACAATTGGTGGCCAGGAAGTCTACTTTGAACTAAAATTCAAAATATCGATTTAGATTCTAAATTTGTAACAACATTTTGGTAATTTATTCCCCCCCCCAATAATATTCTCCAAAACCGTAGAGGGCGGTCGGCCCGTGGTTGAGGAGAGGAGCGAAATTAATACAAAAAATTCTGATGAGGTTCCACAATTCAGCCTTGAGTGAAAAAGAACAGGAAATAAACCTGCCTGCATAACATCGGAACTTAATGTTTGTGTACCCTCGGCGTGCCTTACGCGAGACGAGGTTGACAGAAATTTTCGAATCTGATCAGATTCAATTAAGATTATAAAAATTTCTAATTAGATTGCACTTTTTCGAGGTTATTTTTTAATCTAATTTGATTCAAATTAGATTCAAATTAGACTGCTATTCGAATCTAATCAGATTCGAATAGCTCTCCAAAATAATCTTATTAGATTCAAAACGCCTTCCTTTTCTTATTAGATTGCAAACGATTTCACTGAGTACGACCTCTTTCATATTTGCTATTCCTATGCAGGTGGTATCCAGACCTGGGCACCATTCAAGCTATTAGAAATGCTAATTTAAGAGAACAAAGGAGCCCAGACCGAACTGCGTGCTAGAGACTGAGTAAATGGAGAGATCGGATGGAGAGTCCATTTCCAATAAGGGAACCTTAGTTATGGGCAAAAGACAATGAGAACGCCACACCTTCGGCGCTTCAGCCATAGACCAAAAAGTTCGTCCCACGGAACAAACCCAGGCAGCATTTTGATTTTTTTTAGATTAAATTTTCGAAAAATCAGAAAGCATTTTGACTTTTTGAGTTGAAATTTCGAAAAATCAGAAAGCATTTTGACTTTTTGAGTTGAAATTTCGAAAAAAAATCAGACAGCATATTGACTTTTTGAGTTGAAATTTCGAAAAATCAGACAGCATTTTGACTTTTTGAGTTGAAATTTCGAAAAATCAGACAGCATTTTGACTTTTTGAGTTGAAATTTCGAAAAATCAGACAGCATTTTGACTTTATGAGTTGAAATTTCGAAAAATCAGACAGCATTTTGACTTTTTGAGTTGAAATTTCGAAAAATCAGACAGCATTTTTACTTTTTTAGTTGAAATTTCGAAAAAAAATCAGACATAATTTTAGGTGTTTTATCCTAAAAGGGTAAAATCAGACAGCATTTGGGACTTTGGGGAACATACGTTCTTGGTCTATGGCTTCAGCATTTTCTTATATTGTCATTTGAATTCTTACAATCTTTCATGCTTGTCAAAAGCGATTACTCGTTCCGCTATTCAATAAAACATGAACACATATTGCAATTCATTAAATACCTCTGTAGTGCATTCCGAGAAAAAGATCTTGAAGGTGTAGAAGTCATTGAAGATAGTGTAGAGAATGGAATTAACCATCATCTGACCAAATTTCTTCCGGATCTGGAAAAGTGATTGATAGGAAAAGGAATAAAAAAACTCCTTGACCTCTTCCATATCCGCATGTCCACTGATGTAGTCAGCGATCATATGACTCCGATTCTATAATGATTATGACTGTAGTATTAAAATATTGAATGGCGACTAACAGACGACAAGATCTTCTTCATCTGTTTATACAACTTCTCGATTGTGTCTTCGAAATTAGTCGGAAGTTGAGAAGAACATTGATTAACTTCCTGCCATTATTATCCACATTCATGCAATATAAGAAACCATTTATGTAATCTTATAGAAGGGAAATCACAAGAGACTCAATCACGCCAGTCAGTCTCAGTCAGTCTACGCACCTTTGATTGACTAACGTTTATCTACGAAAAGATATAAACGAGCTAACTCTAAAAAGCAGAATTGTTCATGACGGATAGTACAATACCACTGGCTCTTCAGTTCATGTCGTGCGTGATCGGAATGCCCGAGTCTCACTCGATTCCTCTCATAAGGAACGTAACTTTCCCTTCGTACTACCATACCTCAACAATTCGGATCGATGACCGTTCAACAAGAGAAAGAGAGGATAAAAGAACCGTCCCATCCACTCGACTTCCACCAATGCTCACGACTGTAACAGGTACATGTAAGATAGACAATGCGATAATAACCTCACACCACGAGTTGTCTTTTCCGCTCGTGCGAATAAGCTCATCCGCATTCATTCCATTCATGCTATCAAGAGGAACGAAATCACATTTGTCCTCGATCATGACATGCACCATCTACAATATTAGTAGTGTAGATTATGAAGGGGCATTAGAGGTATTGATCGTCATAACGATTGGTTCAATACAGTAGTAATCAATCAAGTGATTCTTTATTAGAAATACATTAATCCAAATAGGGTCAGAAAATAGTATCTCAAGTAGAACTCGTAATATATAATAACAATAAATTGAAAGTGGTAGGGCATCAATATCTATGGGTTGGTTGCAGAGAGTGCGGCCTTCTTCATATTGATGGGATTCTCTGGTGCCTTCAACCAATTCTTCTGTAGCATCTGCTTCAGTTGAGAAAGTCGAAGAGTCGGATTCTCTTCTTTGAGAATGGGTAGATTAGCTTGTGCATACGATTCATATGAAGCCTTCATTCTCTTCTCTGGATGCATATCAACCTGCATACCAACATTATTATGGTTTGAGATCCCTCACTGTGGCAAAAGGGAAAATACGTTCAAAGATGCTAAAACACCAAAACAAATGAGTGGAATTTTTGAGTATGTGATATTGCAGTACTACCTTCGAGACGGTCGAAATCAATCCCGCAACCCCCGTTAGTAATTAAGAGGTTTTTGTTATTTATTTTTTTGTTATTTATTTATTTTGAAACTACCACAAATACATTCTACACTTATTTATTTTTCACTTATTTATTCAGAATCGCGAGAGTAGAAAAACCGGCGGCTCGCATTTTGAATTGTTGTTTTGTTTCACTGATGCTCTCTCCCTCTCCTCTCCTCCCGCCCACCTTCCTTTCCCCTCCCTCTCTCTTGAGCACTCCCTAGCCGCGCTCTCTTGTTCTCCTATCTGGCGCAGGCGGTAAGGCGTCGGCGTTCTACCCGACGGGTGCTGTTTCAAGTCCTACGCTCGTTTTCCATCTTTTGTCGCCTTTCTGGGTCATGAGACATGAGTGTTCTCTTGCTCTTCGGCATATGAGACCGGTTGCCTAAGAGTCGAACAATGTCTTGTACAATGATTTGTTAACCTATGTTAAATTTAATTCCATAAAGGTAATCGAGTCTGCTGATCATCATAGCATAGTTAATTTTGCATGAAAGCAACTGATTGCCTCAGGGCACAACATGCCTTTATTTCGATTTTCGCGATTTTCTTGGGAACCTATTTTTCGAATCCATCCAAACTTGGCGATATACACAATTTCACTATTCTCGATATCATGAAGATTTGTTCACATGCATTTTCCTACATTATCCATGTGATAATGGACTTCATAAATGTGACTCAATTGAGCATGTTGTAATTAGGCTCAAACGGTGGAGCTCGTCGAGACGATCATTTTCGTTGCCACATTTAAAAATTTATAGGTGTGTGCACATGAAAATATTTGCCTTTTTATTTTTTGAAATGCTCATTTTTCATATCTTATTCCGTTCATTCCATCAAATCCGACCGCGCAATGGTCGGATGAATGGAGTTATCCTTTGTGTCGAATGTCGAATTCTATGTAAACTGCTATTGCGCGGTCGGATTTGTTGAAATGAACTGAATGAAATGTGAAAAAAGGCATTTCAAAAACTAAAAAGGAAAAAAAAACTAATTTTTTAAATGTGATAACGAAAATGATCGTCTCAACGAGCTCCAACTTTTGAGCCTAATTACAACATGCTTAATTTTGTGTAGCGTATGAAGTTAAGTATCACATAAATAAATAAGAAAATGCATGTGATAACAATTTTATGATAAAGAGAATAGTGATAGTTTTATGATAAAGAAAATAGTAATAGTAATAGTGATAGAAAATCGCGAAAAACGAAATGCAGACATGTTGTACCCTGAGGTTATAGGTTCACTTCATGCAAAATGAAACATACCATGATGATCAGCACCCTCGAAAACCTTAGTTGTGAAATTTTTAGAAAATGGCTGTCCGGACCCCTGTTCACCGTTTTCCGACTCTTACGCAACCAGCCTCATATGGGACTATCGGGGCACATCGCTTGGTTAGTGAGAAGAACTATTATGACAACATTTAAAGGTCTCAAACGGAGATCTGTTAGGTTTTTTTCTTAGATATTTTAACCGTAAAAATGGGTTTCGACGTTTCGGGCGGGTCGCACACCAGAAAAAACGTCGAAATTTCCTGCCCATCACTGCCAACCACACATCGTGTCAAGCAGGGGAATAAAGTGCAATATGGATTTGGGCATAAGTAAATTAATAACTAAATGAGAAAATTGAAATCAGCGTCCGCAACTTTGTTAGGAACTGACGGGGGCATCTCTAAAAATCCTCTCTAAAATGGTTCTCTTTCTCTAAAGTTCTCTAAAAATTGTATTCTCTTAATATGCTAAAAATACAGTCTGCCCCTCAAATGGTGTATCTAAGCATAGCAAGCAGTTGAATAAAGTGACCTCAGGAGCAGATACACTTAGCAGAGCAATCGCGTCCTCGAGGTTCCTGGCAGAATTGCCTTCATCCTGTTCCACGTTCGAATTTTTCTCGATTTCATCCGGAGATGCCTGAAATTTAGTGATTATGAGAGAATGTCTAAGATAGCTGACATAGTGGCGGTACGTGCCCAAAAAGAAGAAACGAAGGGCTCCAAACTTTTTGTTAGTGTGTAGAAAACTTTTTTTGCTGAGGGCCTGGATTCCTAAATTCTTTTTTCCGCTAGCGTTGGCATGATCCCAGTGGAGTGAATTCAGGTCACTGAGAAATCCCTTTAAAATATAAAAAAAAATATTCATTGTAGTATAAAGTTAACCATTGAAAGGTCACAATGATAAAAATAAGTGAATGCTGGACGGTACAGCAACAGACGGAGCAGTGAATGCATTATCTCGCTCGTATATTTCGTATCAAAACGTTTCTTAGGCACAAAACCAATTATTGTACTGCGCAGGGTAAAATACAAAACTATGGCATGAAATCACGCCTGCGCGCGATTTAAGGCACTTCGGAACTAATTCGGCCTATGTTGACATTTCGGGTAAAGTTCCCAAAAAGTAGACATTCATACGTTTTGCTGTTAACGGATTGATAAACGTACGACGAGTTTAGAATTAGCAAGCTTCTCCTCATGATTCCTCTTTTCAGCTTCTCTTTTCTCCACTTCCTTTCTTGCGAGAATCGATGCCTGCGTCACCTGCAAAACACCTTCAGACATTTATGAGCTCCTTCCTACGAGATTACATCTAAATACTAGAAATAATCACGAAATATTTCATAGAGAATATGCAATTTTTGGCTAAATATTTTAGAGCAGATCACTGTGATTCCATTTACACCTCTGCGAGCCTTTTCTGTTAATTCAGTGCTGAGATATACTCAAAAGTGAGAATATGCGAACGGGATGAAAATGAGCGTGGCGTAAGTATCCTTCCGGATATCGATCGCCGCGGGCAGGATTCCAATCAAAACGCGTATTTGAGCTAGCAATCTGTTCTCCCATAGATTCTCTAACCAATTCACGAAAAAAAAACAGATCTTGAGTGCACTTCTTATAGACACACACTCCTTCGGACCAAGGCAATGCGAAAAAAAGTAATTTTTGTCGTGTCCTGAGGGCAAATGGTAGCCTACTGCGATAATATTCGCAGGATAATTGGGAATCACGATGGTGATCAGTTTGAATGTCTCGATCGGGACCGTCGTTTGTCTAACGTCTCTCGTCCTTCTCTTTGGTTTTCTCCCCTTTCACAGTGAGCTGAGCTTGAGTTGGATCATGGAAAGCGGCGATAATTGTTGAATGTAACGAACGAACCTTTGGTGGAGCAGATGCCTTTCCAACGAGAGATTTAAGTTCATCTTCTGCAGCCTTTCTGCAAAACTTGATATAATACATTTTCGAACTCGAGAAACTCCCGGAAATTTTTTTTTACGCCGGAAATTTTTAACCAAAAGTCATATAAATTTAATTAAATTGACCTTTCATTTTCTTATGCCACAGGAACTTCTGCATCCCCCCGATCATGTCGACAAGACGAAAATCTTGAATTTTTCATGCATTGCTGACCATTTTTTGACAAATTTATCGAAAATTAGGCAATATGTACTTCGGCACGCGATTTTAGTAAGGTTTCCTTTTTTAGTAGGTGAATATCCAACCTGAAAATCCCCCATTTATTTCACCTTACGCCAAGACCTATAGGTGGAAGCAGAAATGGGGAAAATTTTTTTTTTTGTATCACCTGAAAATAGAAATTTTCCGATTTCCTCAATTTTGTGCTCTATTCCATTGTGATGAGGGGTCTAGCCAACCCCTAACGAAGACCAATTCGAGAATTGAGTTTAGACCACTCTTCACAGAGGTGGAGGGAATAAAATGGGAGTTTCAGATTACACAAACATCATTCGCAAATTGAACCAGATCAGGTGAATTCGACCGGGAAAATCAAATTGGGCTAACCTGAAACACAAAAAGAGAAGCCCTAGATTTTAGGATTTTAGGATTTTTCAAAACATCTTAAAAACGTGTTTCACCTCGTTAAAACGCGTTTCCAACATAGCAAAACACTTTACCCGTGTTCCCCTCCACCCCCCCCCACCCCCGATCATTCTGTAAAAGTTTCAAAATTTAATCAAAACGCGTAAAAATTGTCAAAACAAAAAAAAACACTGGGAAATTTTACCGGACAGCCGAAGCATCCTGAAATGACTTAAAGTCCAAGCTCGGGTTAGTGCTTAGGATGTTGGTTAGGCTTCTCCTATTATCAATACCGATGATTTAGGATGTTTCATGTACTCTAATACAAGAAATTGGATAGTTACGTACTTTGACTTAGACTTATAGGTTTCATTCAAGTACGAGTAACTTGGAACTAATTGTAAGCGCTAGCAACCAACAATTTGAGATGTCTAAGCAATATCCTACACGTTAAAATGAAGCTTGCATAGATGGGCAAGGGTTGTTGTTGGACCGTCGAAAGCGGGAGGGTCGGAGATAAACCTGGTGATTTTGAAAAAAAGCGGGATGGTCTGATCCAAAACCGTGAAGGCTTGAATTGAAATCGGGAGGGTTTTCGGCAAAAAAGCGGGAGGGTACTGTTGCTGGCAAAGCTTCAAGCTTGGCATGATACTAGGCAGATTTGCGACCGCAGCACACTTTCAGGAAATTTCACAGGTAACAAAAAAAGTGCTCGAAAACGTTATAATGCGTTCGTAATAACTTGACAACACCTTTGCAGTGCTCTGCGGTGTTACGAAAAATGCAGCAGAGATTACCCAAGGCGGGGCAGATCTTGGAACTTTTAAGATTTTGCCCGTCCTAATCAAGTGGAAAAAGGCATTGCTGGAAACGCCGAGAATACCTGTTCTCCTCCTTGCGTTTCAGAGCTAGTAACCGTTTCTTCTCCTCATCATCCTTCCGACCCTGCTTCTTCATCGCATTTTTATCATCATCTGCCCAATAGGCGTCTGGAATTTGTTATTTCGACACGAAGAATTCTCACACCAAATGGAATAAACTAACCTTCTGCTGCTTTTTGTTTCTTTTCCTTGTCCGCCTCTTTGGCTCCGTCCTTTCTCGCCCGAGCAGCGACTGCCTTTGAATTTTCGCCTGCGAACTTCTTCGGCATTCTGCAAAAATTTGAACCTCTACCTCATACAACCACCATACCACATAACATATTATGTTCATAAATACATAACAATTATATGTTATATGTATAAACGTATGAAACTCGTTATATGCATAAATACGTGAAACTCAGTGCTCGTGGAGTATAGCTACTTCTGGCGGAAGACATAGCTACTTCTAGCTTCGGCTAGATGACAGAAATCAGCTATGAAGTTGCTAAGAGGCAGCGTTACTGCAACAGTATAGAACTGAAGTAGCGCTGCTTCCTAGTTGTTTTTTTGCCTTCTAGCTGAAGTAGCTATACCCCACGGGCACTGAGAATCGAAAGAATATTTGTGTGGTCAACTGAATATCACTGAACGGGTATTCGGAGTTTTTTTTACGAGTTTTGAGATCATAAATCGGGAACAATGCTTCTGAACGCTATCGAAAGTGAGC
Source organism: Pristionchus fissidentatus (assembly GCA_036245785.1). Classification (NCBI taxonomy): domain Eukaryota; kingdom Metazoa; phylum Nematoda; class Chromadorea; order Rhabditida; family Neodiplogasteridae; genus Pristionchus; species Pristionchus fissidentatus. The sequence goes on along the minus strand of BTSY01000005.1, from coordinate 22,739,490 downwards.
ACCACGTGCACGTGCGACAGCTCGGATCAAACGGAGCGGCTCAAGGCAGTTGAGTCAAGGGGTCACACTAATGATTGTGATGACAAAACTCAAAACATTCTTAGAAGAGCTTTCTCATTACCATTCTAATGTTAAATGTTTGAGTAAAATATAATGTGAATATGATAAGCTAATACATCACCAACAAATAACACAGAAACAGTTTTGTACTGTTTCTGAGAAACACTCAGAAATAACGGGGCATGGATGCCGCAGGTAAGAAGCATCCATGCCGCAGGTAAAGGGCATCCATGCCGGTTGGCAGAAAGCATGGAAGCCGCAGCCTGCGGCATCCATGCTTTCTACGTGCCTCTTACCTGCCGTCACCTTCCACTCACCTGCGGCATCCATGCCCTCTCAATGTCAATTGCCTTCCTCATTCCTTCTCTTTTCTCTCCCCTTCTTCACCCCGCTCCTTCTGTTTGTTTGCATTTACATTTGATACATAGTAATTTATTGATGATACAAGGCACGAGTTGATTATACAGTATTCACTATACAGCGGTTTGATGCGTTGGACGCAAAGTGAGACAATGACACAAGATATGAAGCTAGATTACAGTTGGAATGTGAATCCGTGAATAGAAAACACCGAGACTAATCTATGAAAGACAATTTTAAATATCCTTAGCACAACTTAAGTAATATTAACATGGGGTGAAGGAGAGATTGAGTGGGAGACCGCGAGATCAATGATCATTGTTGAGTAGTTGTCGATGGAGGAGCAGTGGTTCGCTTCTTGTAGTGCATTCTCTGCTTATCGCTGCAAGAAATACTTGTTTTTTAGTCAAAATCACCGATCGATCACAGTATCTAAGGATATAAGTAAGTCATTTGTTCACAAGAATTATTCCCTTCACAATTAGGCGAGAGTTCAATGCGAAAAGGGGACGCGCGTGTGGAGTGAGTGGGAACAAAGAGCTGGCGGAGGAGGTACAAGGGGTAGGTCACACGGGGATACTTATGGCCCGGGATTACTGTAGATTTCATAAAATCGACGTCGAGTTACGTGCGATAGGTCATTCAAATCGCTATCGGGTCGGGATTACGATGGGGAAGTGTAGATGAGGTTGAGGAAAATTTTGAGGGAGTACGGCGGATGTGTGCTGTAGGAGTACGGTAGAGCTACAAAAGATCAATTTCACTACCCCCTTCCCCCAGAAACACGCGAAATGGATCAAATATTGGAATAGGGCAGAATTAAGTGTTTTTTTTAATGAAATGAGCATATTCGTGGCTCGTACAACGCGGTAATCTAAGAACTGATTCCGAACACTTATCTAGCAATAATTTTCCGCTCTCGATAAAGAACTCACCAGTTATTGGAAATGATCGTCCGTGCTGCATACGTCAAATTAGCTCGAACTAGATCTCTCTCATCTTCTTCCGTTTGAGTATCAAGATTGAATCCGTGGTAGATCAGGGCTGCAATGTTATGGCTTGTCAAAAATAAGACGATTGCAATTTTTTTTCAACAATCGCGCGCACACATATGGTAATATTATAGGCAAATCCAATCTCATCAATATTAGCATACAATAAACTTAGTAACACGTAACGACGATGTAAGAAATCAATAAAACAATAATACAAACAGTTTTAAATAAAATAATCCGACGTGATGTCCGTCGGTTCAAACTGTTCAATGGAGCACGTTTTAAACTAGCTGCTTCATGGATGCTCTCTAGCATCTTTTTACCTTCCACCAGCCAGTTAGCTGCGGCATCTTGTGGCAGGTAAATATTTAGCTGCCCGTTACCTGCCATAGACCTTCCCGTGCATTTCCATCCCCAAAACAACCTGCGGCATGCATGCTCTTTGACTGCCATTTACCTGCCACCTGTTTATTGCCTGCGGCAGGTACTTTTTAGCTGCCATTTACCTACGGCAGGTACGTTTTAACTGCCGTTTACCTGCGGCATCCATGCCCCGTTATTTCTGAGCAGTACAAAACAAGAGGCCGCAGCGCATATAACGAAATCGAACATGAAAGTCTAGCTTACACATGAATGATACTTTTGATTGCGCTGAATCGACTACTTAAAATTAACATAGTTAATTAAATAAACTAAAGTAGCAAAATATCTTCGAAAATACGGGGGCGGGGTTGGGCGGGGTTTGATGAGTTCGATGTGTCAGATCTGTGTCAAATTCATGACTCGAATAAAAGATTCCAACTTTTTTTAATGAAATGGATTTTTGTTTTATATGTTTTATGTATCAATCGCGTACAAAATACTAATGCAGTTTGTTTGAGCGAGGGGATTAGAAATAATATTCATACAATATCACATGAATATATTTTTGAGAACATGTGATATTTTGTCCGTTTTTTGCAGAATTTTTCCAAATAACTTTCCCAATCAACTTAGGAAGCCTTTCTAGCATTGCTACGTAATCAGATCTTGCAAGAACCTGTAGCGCTGAAGCTGTTAACTATTATTTTAAAATGGAAAAGCGCGTTTTTTTGCGAATATTTTTCTCAGTTCGGAGCAGTTTATTACTTGCTTTATCCACAGATCAATATACTTAATATACTTTTGCTCATCAACCACAATTGTGATCGCATGAATTCAGCCAATCTATATTCGTGTATGCACACGCACGTGCATGCATTGACGTAAAAGAAAATCAGTTGCTGATGGGCCTTGGCAACTGTCCAAAAACCCATCTATTTACTATAACTGGATATAGATGTAGTAGGCACTACAATGAAAACAGCCGATTTCACTCAAAAATTCTGAATTTCATTCGTTCGTGTGACTCGATGGTGCAGAATTTATGTTTTATCAGTACAAGAAAGTTCCTGAAAACAAGCTTAATATGCGCAATAAGATGTGCATAGTGAAAAATGTGCGAAACAACTGCACTCAAAATTACAATGCAAAATGCAAGAAAAACGTGAAATGCATGTTGTTAAAACCTTCGCCATTGCCGCGCCCCTTCATGAAAATAAGACAGGGGGTACTACTCAATATGGTGAATGAAGTATACATAGTGAAAACTATGCGAAATATGTTGCCCTTGTAGGATAACGAAAAGAAGCAGAAAGTTTTGTCTCTAGAGTATTGAAACCCGTACCACTACCACGCTCCTATAAAGAAGCTTATGAATTTTACGGTGGAGGTACTTGTTAACGTGGGCATCGATATAGGAATAGTGAGAAAAATGCGAAACGGTTACTGTTGTAACGACAAAGAAGAAAAGATGAAAAGAAGATTCTGTTTTCTCCGAACGATCGCCATTGCCGCGCCCCAACAAGAAAGTTTACGAATTTAATCATTGAGGTACTTCTTGAAGTGGGCAACACGATAGACATAGTGAAAAATGTGTGAAACGTTTGCTGTTGTAAGGGCAAAGAAGAAAGGGTTGAAAAAAGAAGAGTATGTTTCCTTCAAACGATCGCCATTGCCGTGCCCCTATAAGAAAATTTACGAATTTAACGGTGCATGTACTTATCGAAGGGGGCAACACGATATACATAGTGAGAAATGTGCGAAATGGTTGCTACTGCTTAGGCAATGATTAAGCGAAAGGACGAAAGTGCGCAAATTTTGAAAACATCTCCGTGATCGCGCCCCTATAAGAATTTGCGTGACCACATTTGGTGAGGTAGTTTACAACACGGGCAACAAAATAGGCGTGGTGAAAATTATGCCAACTCATTGTACGTCAATAATTTTAAGAAAAATAATTAGGGACGGTGGTCGTGTAAATGAAACCGAACGATAAATTACAATTTTGTGCTCAATCGGAAGCTGAGTGTGCCCCATTTCGACTTTTCAATTTACTTTTTGCAAAATATAACTAAAATAACAAGAAAAATGCTTCGGAAGGTGAGCAGCACTTGCGATGTTTGAGTTCAAGCAGAGCGCTTCGCTGGGTCAAACTCATGATTAAGATGACTAAACTTAAAATGGTTTTTGACTCGCTTTCCCGCTTCTATTCTATTACTAAGTCGTTAACTAAAATACAAGACGGACATGATAAGCTAATTAATTTCCAAAAACTGATACAGAAGGCTCCTGGCGTTGTACAACCATAAGCTATTACCGTAATCCTCTGTTGCACAAATTTCGAAGAGTAATTTAATAGGTTTGGGCTAAGTGTTCGCGCTTTATTTTTTGTCATTAATTAGACAGACCCACTCCAAATAACATATTTAAAAAGATCCCGTGAACACTTAGCCCAAATATGTATAATCTCGCGTTTAGTGGTTTCCCCGTTGTAAAATGAGCAACTTTAACAGCTTGTTTCTCGAAATCAGCTCCACTAATCGATTTTCTACTATGATATCATTATTCTACGTCCTGTATTCTGCTTGTTGCGAAGAAATGGAAAATCAACTCTAAATTCTAAATTTCTCGAATTTTTTAGGCCGTCGTTCTGGTTTCCCGGGAAGTGTACGCTTTCCTCTTCTGATCTTACTTACTCGTATTCTTGCTCCCAATTATAAATTAATGATAAAACTTCAAATTATATACCCGAACGTATCGAAAACGAACATGAAAACTCAATGCACGGGTATACGGTAGATTGGGGCGAAAGCGTCGCAGGTAGTAGCGCGAAAAAGCGTACTCAAATATTCAGAGCTCCGTCCCTAAAAATAATAATAATATTTGAAAAATATACGTTCCCGCATTAAGTGCACCACACGACGAAAAAGAAACAATTTGCAGTCTTTTCGTCGGCTTTGATTTTGGAATTCCCGGTTCGGTGGTCCCTATAGATCTCCGGTTTTTCAGCGCAGCTTGTGCGCGCGATTCCAATTGCACAAGCTGCGCGCGGGATTCTACAAGACGCGCGCCGGACTTTTTGCCGGACCTGGCTTGTTCCGTTCGAGACCTTCAAAGGGAACGCGCGATTTGTGTAAGGTGCGGCGCATGCCGCGTCTTACCCTGCACAAATCGCGCGCGCAAGCTGCGCTGAAAAACCGGAGATGTAGTTTGGAAATTTTTCTGTTCGAACGTTATCATAATTAAAAAATATATCCCCTATTATAATTAATAAATATATTCATCGCGACGATCATCGTCGAATGTTTTGCGTGAAGTACATCTTGATTATTTTCTAGAGCTCACGAAACAACAAAGGAAATGGACCATAGAACTGAGAGAATGAGCATCAAATCAGCGGAGACGACAAGTGAGCTATTTCAATATGCTCATACAGTGCCAACTGAACTCCTTCCCCTACTCCTGTTCATGTATCCCGTCCCTTCCTCCAACAATGTCCCTTTTCTTTCTGTGTGTACAACAACTGAACACATATGAGGTCATTAATGTTTTTACTCGTTTTTGTTTTTTGTGCTCGTCAGTATAACAGTACAGATATTTGTGCCATTAAAACTAGAAATCGATTTAAAGTTCGTAAACTATCCAGATCATCACAAGTGTTGCTACTTACAATACGACGAATTATCACGACGTTTTTCGTTCTTCTAGAAACAATCCTAGAGGGTTTACTAGAGACTAAGCCCACCCTTTCTGCTATAAAAAATGTAACGGTCAACGTCTAATGAAACAATGCGAATCGAGCAATGATTACCTAAAGAGCGATCCATTGGTACATGGTCAAAAAGGGAGGAGGGTGAGGAGAATCACGATGACGAAATGCTTGGAGGCTCCGATACGATTTGAAGAATAATGAGGAATTACGAGAGTTGGAATGGATGAGAGGTCGAGTGACAAATCTTCCCATTGATCGTCTGTGGATCGGGAATCTCAAGGCGTCATACCTCTCATCCATAGCAGCAGGGTGTAGATCCCATTCCAGTCGAATCAGTTAGAGAAGGGGAGAGTCGAGTCTCCATCGAGTAGCCTCCATTGGCAACCATTTGGGCCGGAAGTTGAATGATGCACACGAGTCTTCCCTTCGAGTCTTGTTTCCATCCAGGCATTCGATCGGACGACGAAATGAGAAGAGAAGAGGGTGAAGAAATCCATCAAAATAGGGAACGGGAACAAGTCGATGCATCCATAGATCACCTTCTGATTGATAGTCAGAATAGAGTCAAGTGATGAGAAATGTACAGAAAGGAGTCATGCTTGAGTTGAGAAGGAAGTGGAGAAGGGGTTGGGAACTGGGAGGGGAGGGAGAGCGTCTCACCTCCCCCCCAACACTATCTCACTCAGACTGAGCTCCCTCCCTCTCGACACTCGTCCCTTTTATACTAGCGAGGGGCGGGGTCTATCTCGCCCAGTCAAAGAAGGCTCTAAACTGTCAGAGAAACGAAATAATTTCGTGTGTACTTGAAATGCTGATGTAGTGAGGGTGCTGGATGAGCTCTGTCGATCGTACTCTCTTTAATTAGTACTGCCACATTATAGAAACACACGTGATCGATGCTCCCCTGTCCATTTCGTTTATGTTCCTCATGACACTTTCGCCACTCAGCAATGTTAACGATATATGTGTCTTCTGAGATATTTCTTATTTGTTATGCTTAGTATTTGTGGAGGACCAGATGAACAAAGCATTGTCTTCCGATTACTATTGATTATTTATATGGGCGCAGGTGAATCCATGCCAGCTCATTCTTCCATTTCCCCGTTGTGAAATGATCCCTTTCCCTTTTATTTGAGATCAATAGGGGTGGCAGATGGCACTAGGGGGTAGAGGGAGCTCCCTCCGGAGTGGTTCAGAGGAAGGAGGGGATTGATCAATCCATTCAATGAACAGACAGGTTATGTCTATCAGCAGCTGGTGTGCATAGAGGGAAGGGGGTAATTAGCGTGCCTGGGTCAGTGCTAATCCTAATACCCATTCTTACGTGCACTGATGAAATGGGAATTACATGAGACACATCCTACTAGGTTCTCTTCTTTGTGTCTATTCTCTGTGTCATAGACATTTGCTCGCGTTGCCTCGACTTTTCACTCTCTTTCACTCGTTCTCTGCGTTCTCTCCTCTCTTTCTCCTATCGACCGCCTCCATCTCATTTCACACGTGACTCAGTGGAGTGATAGGGAAGGGGGCGTCTTCATCCCCCCTCCCCTCTTGTTTATGCACAAATGAATAGTTTAACCGTTACTTGCGCTCGTGACGTGTGTGTGAGTAAATGAATCATGGGAGTAGACTTCGATTAATAAAGAACTTCCGTTTCATTTCTTCTCGTTTCCCGTTATTAAACCAGTCGACAACTAGTTGCGAATGAAGCAACTAGTTGTTTAAAATGTGATCTCTCACCTATTTCACTACGAGACATGAAAAAAGTATCACTATCACGCACAGGTGTGTATGCGGCGATTGAGCCAATCGGGTCGCGGCTACACACTGCCCCAAGGCATTTCTTTGGTGCAGCGTACAAGCATGATCATGGGGTCTTAATAACTGTACTATGGACACTAGCAAAGTTTCCGTAACCGGCCTACAATAATCCGGAATTACGAAATTGAGCAAATTAAAGCGGGCGAGCACGCACAAAAACTACAGCGAGAAATTTAAACGGATGTGGTCCCGAAACGGAGGGATTTAACACCAATACTCAGCGCTAATTGGGTAGATCTACTTCAGCTTGGGGGGAGACATTTCTGTAGGCCGGGGGTAGATCTTCTTCAGACCCGAAGTAGATCTACCCAATAGCAGAAGTAGATCTACCCCCAAGCTGCAGTAGATCTTCCTCTTATTTTCGAGTACCTTCCTTGCCTCCTTCCCATTCCTTTGCTTTTGACATATTTTTTTTAAATTCGTGTGAAATAATGGATTGTAAAAATAAAACGCGATATTTCTATATCGAATTTATTCACAGATTGAAATAGTATTTACAAGCGAGAATTTATGAGTAATCTAATAAATAATCTGTAGCATGAGAATGTAGTGCTCGGACCTCTCTCAGAAGTGACTGAATCTGCAAAGATAAAATCAGAACAAGATATTACTACATACTATACCAGTAGTAACCGTTGAAATGTCCAAAAAGCGAGAGAGCGGGGGAATGTGAGAGAGGTCCAATAGACTCATACCCTCTCGCTCCAAACCCCTTTCTGGGAATTTTTTTGTGGATTTATAGTCCCATGAGTTCCGTAACCCCTCGATAAGCGAGAAAAGAGTCAAAACTCACTAGTATTCACAGAAACAACGGCAACAAAGTATTCGAGAGATCATTCTCCTTCCACTCTCCTCTCTTCTCTCCGAATCAAACCTCAGTCACTTAGAATCTGCAATTAGAGTGCGTGCACCGAGACAATAGACACGTCAACAAACCAAGGGTAGATCAACCCTGCTATTGCGTCAGCCCTTACGCAACAAGAGACTATTGATTAGATGTCGCTACCGTATCCAGTCATCCCACGGCTACCGTAACCCCTCGAAAAGTGAGAAAAGAGTCACGTACTAAATTCTACCGTCCAGCCGAAAGCCCCATCCAGCATAAGCGATAGAAAATTCAGCAATAGGATAGTATAGGAGGGGAATCGAACTCCCGACCTTCTTTATACCAGTCCATCTCTTTAACCACTCTACTACTACAGCAATAATGGGAGTGAGAATTCTATGGATCTATGTATAGTGGTGCTGGATGGGCCTTTCGGCTGGACGGTGGAATTTCATACGTAAAAGAGTCAAACAACTTACTTTTCTCTCACAGAGTGCTGGCGAAACATTACAAAATGAGCATTTTCTTCTTCTCTTCCATTACATTCATAATCCTTCTCCTCCAATCTATCACTCGACTTCTGCAATGAGCATGAGCATCGAGGGGAAATGTACGCGGCATCTGACCGATGTCAGATAAACACTGCTCTCGTGCAAAAGTGTTTGAGTGGAATTAGTGTTGCGAATTCGGTCGTCCATTTCGGCCATATTTCGGCCGAAATGACCGGTTGTCTCATTTTAATAGAATTCGACTTTCTTTGTGTGGCCGGCCGTCGGACTAAATGGCCGAAATTGACCGAAATCGGCCAGACAATGGGAGGGTATAGGCAAATTGAAAGCCGTAGGCAAAATATTGGACTGATCTCTTAATCGCCCCCTTTGTCTGCTAGGATCATTTCCATAGAGCTCTTGCCGAAATGCGGCCGATTTCGGCCATTTCGGCCGACGTTCGAACACGGCCAATTTCGTCTTATTCCCAGTCATTTTGGGCCGAGCCGCGACGAATGTTCGGTTCTGGCCGAATTCGCAACACTAAGTGGAATGATCACAAGTTCAATAAAACAGATTATAAATCCCCAAAATTTGTATCATTTTTAAAAGTAGCTAAAATGAAATGCCCCCATGCTATGCCCACGCAAACAAACTAAAAAATGACACGATCAACGCTTTTTACACCTCCCGTTTACAGATTATTCGATATCTCAAAAGAAGCGGAGCGTGATGTTGATTTTAGATACAACCAGCACAGTACGCTTGATATAAATTATTGATTTTTGCACGGATTTAACATCGGGACATTTCGTATTGCCACATTTAAAAATGATACAAATTTTGGTATTAATAATCGGTTTTATTTAACCTGTGATCATCCCACTCAACCGCTTTTGCAGATAGACAAAATCCATGTAGAAATAGTACATAAAAATTGGTCAAAATATTTGGTAAATAATATAATAAATTAAATTAAATAACTCGAAACCAAAAAAAATAAATCAAACCGATCGATACTCCTAATGCGTCGTCCGCATGTGGCAGCTCCTCCACGTCCTCCAATCCTCCAATCATCTCCTCGTCCTCCTCCTCGTCCACTTCCTCCTCCTCCTCCTCCTCCTCCATTCCTCCTTCGATCCAGTCGTAGTCGTCGCCCATCGTCGGATGACGCTCTGCAACATTTACGTGCGTCGCAATACCTCCTATACAACAAGTAACTACTTATGGACATGAAAGACGCGAACCACTATTAGAGTCACATTTAAATAATCTTAGAGCTATCAATAGTGCTCGTTTATTACAGTGTAAATCGTATTCTCTAAGGGACTAAGTATGCTAATGTATGCCATTTAGCGAACGTACGTTAGCGCAACGATACGAAATTGTCAGTGACAATTTATAAACTTAAATATCGCTTACTCATGCTACACATACATACTAAAATATAAAAGACTTTGTGTCTTTAAATCTCACCTAAATCAACTACTCTTATCAAACAAAATACATACCATTCAATTCCATCTCGATCTCCGCCAGCACTTCTTCCACGCTCGGATCGACATCGGCGGTCTTCGTGGCATCAGGACGAGCGTCCGCCTCTGAACAAGCAACTATTCACATATTTTTATTTGTTCTTATATAGGATGTGCAAAATAGTCAAGTAAAGATTCAAATTTCTAGAAAGAATGCCCGATTGAAGAGTCTTCCTTTCATACGTGGCATAGGGTGTAGCCAGCAACAGGACCCTCCCGCTTTTTGCCGAAAACCTTCCCTATTTCGGTTCAAGCAGTTTCGATTTTGGATCAGACCCTACCGCTTTTTGCTCAAAATCACCAGGTTTTTTCACTATACTCCCGGATTTTACCTACCAGCAACTACCTTTGCCCATTTATTTATGCTTCCTTCCCAACAACATCGTTTCTTTTTCCATTTACCGCATTAGCTAGATTTGATAGTGTCATGTTCCTTTTAAACCAGACCTAATGTTCACCAATCCTAGCTCACATACCAATAGTCGTTAACAATTTTTAAACGTTTTCCGATATCAAACAAAGAATAAACACAAAACATTCAACACATTTTGAACATCAATGGTGAAAGAGTTTTCGGCGGATCGTTCAATAAATAAATATCACCATACCTCGCGGGCGCCGTCCACCTAGTAGTTGCCGATAGGCCCGGCTGCGCCGACCGTCTCCTTAAAAAATAACCTTTGCGCCATGAATAGTGAGTAAATGCTAGTTTTGATCAAACAATAATTATTGAATAGATCGTCATCATTACTTATCGCGAGTCTACATGCATAGAGCACAATGAAGCATACCTGGTTCGTTCATTCTTCTAACCCAATCCTTCTAGTAAAGATGCTGACCTTAAATACAATATTCGCGTGAGCAGGATTTAATACAAGCAATAAATTATGGCGTTATGTGAAGCGCGAATAGTGTGACACTTGCACGAACAGATGGAGAACGGTGTGAAGCCTACTTTAAGGCAAAAATAGTAAAAGTTAACGTAACGAAACAATCAATAAATCGATAATGCACGCTTGGCAACGCGCTTTCGCAAAAAAACCATTCCACATCCTCAAAGCCGCTGCGAATAGGCAGTAAATACAGTAAGTATTTAGTGTTAATTGTCGGAACAATATAATCCACTTCCTTTCCTTCCCGTAGCTGAAGTAGACCTCCCCCCAATCTTCTTTCTGTCTTCTTTTCATCTACCATCTGAAGTAGACCTCCCCCCGAGCTGAAGTAGCTCTACCCCATAAACGCTGAGTATGTGTATGATAAAAACCGGATCGCATGCCAGGAATTACAAAACTTTTTAGTCTGGCTCCTGCTGCCGATCCAAATTAGCATCAAAATGTATGTAAATTCACATTACTCGTCTCCTTATGCCAAGATGTCATAGTGCAGAAGTTGAATTGGCGGGCTTTGCCTGATGTTAAATGAACTTTGCATACTACTTCCAATGTATTTATACACCTTCAATTTTCATTATTATACTTTATGTGTATTCGCTATTTAAAATTGAAATGAACAATAGAATTCATATACACATTTGAAGGGGTCGAAATTTTGAAGCGCTCGCCCGCTTTTAGTCGCATTTTTTTGAGTTAAGTCGTCATTGCCTAACGAGCATACCGGTTCTCGGCTATCGTATTCGCGATTACCTAGCGAAATAATACTATGCCGAATTAATGTAATTAAGAAAATTGACTCGGACATTGGCATATCGATGCCTACCTCCTCAAAAATCACGAGTCAATTAACTCAATTTCTGAAATCCGGATTAGGGAAGGTTACTACAGCCGGTTGATGAGTGATTTCAAACATTTGATTAATTTCAATTTTTTAAAACGGTAAACGAGAATCAGTTTACCCCTCAGGCAATAATTAATTACTCGAAATCTAGCTCGCACTAAGAATTTGCACTCAATTTGATCAATTTCGCAAATCATGGTAACGGTAGGCGAGGTTCGGTAACTTTGCTATATCAATTGCAGATCACTCGGATATGGAATCGGAGGCCAAATGGGAGTCTGTACTTGGAGCGAGGTACTGTAGAGGAAGCCCCCTACTGTACATATTATCGGAGAAGAACAAGGTGAGGGGAGAAAATTATCAACTAGATACCTCCAAACCGGTATATCACGCCTCTCGAGATGTTCGTCCTAAACATGGCATTAACCAAGTTCAACGGCCCTCAATAAACAGAAGTACAAATCTTCAATAGCGAGATCTTAGGCTATGAAGGGATGAGAGGAGGATTATTGCAGACACTCATTTGGAGACAATTGTGGATCTGGCTTGCAGAGGCTGAGAAGGAATTGGGACTGACTCAGGTGAAGATGAGATTAAATAAGACTATGGAGGTTTATTGAATGATAATTGCTTGTAGTATATGTTGGTTGGATCTCTAAGTAAATCAAATTACCTGCAGGTGACTGAAGAAGCGATTATTGAGATGAAGAATGCAAAGGAATCGATTGATTGGAGTGAATTAAGAGCTGAGGAGAGAAAGTTAAAACATGATGTCATGGCACACAACCACGTTTATGGAAGAGTAAGTGCGAAGCGGTAGCGTTAAAAATGCAATAAACATCAATTGATTGATTTTCCGGCAGAAAGCGTGGAACTAGTTTAATGGTACTATTCGTAGTTATGCCCTTCTGCTGCTGGTATAATCCACCTCGGAGCGACGTCATGTTATGTTCAAGACAACGCCGATTGCATAGTCATCCGAGATGCAGTCCATTATCTACTCAACAGGTACATAGAAGGAATATGGCTTGCCGCAATCCATACCTGGGCTAGGGTGTAGCTAGTAACAGGACCCTCCCGCTTGTTGCCGGAAATCCTCCTATGTCGGATCAAGCCGTTAAGATTGTGGACCAGAGGCCACTCTACGATACAACATCAATTTTAAACGATATTTAAAAAAAACGAGAACGTGCAAATCAGTGATCTAATCTGTGCACGTCGTTACGGGAGCCGCGAGAACGAGCGGTGCGGAAATATTTGGTAACTCTGGACGCGCTATCCTGATTCTGCATTCCAAAATTATCTCGATGGTTCCAAAATTTATAGTTAATTTTAAATTTTACGGGTGTGAAAAAAGGGCATCCTGATATGTATGCTTGCAGGATGGCGATCGTTCTATCCCGAATCGGTGATTTCGCTGAGAAAACGAAGAGTGAAGTCACAGTTGGAAGGACTCACTACCAGGTATTTTGAATATCTTTTTTTTAAGCTACCAGGTATCAACAATATTTGAATCTGAAGGGAGAGTAGGAAGAACCACTTGAGATTAACAACGGATTAGTTAAAGTAAATGGAATGGACAAAAAAATGTGTGTGCACTTGTTGACTTGAGTTTATGCTTGATGGTCTTACCAATTTTATTTGATTTTAAAACAAATCGCTCGCAAATGCATGGCGAGTTAATTACAGGCTGCTTCTCTCACGACTGTTGGAAAGCGAGCGTGTATATGGGCACAGGACCTACTCATCTCATTCAAAGAGGTACTGCATATCACGCCTGTGTTTGCACAGTCCCCTTTTCCGTTTAGCGTCTTCTATGCATTTTCGGATGCCTTTGGGTCATATGTAGAGCAACGACGTTGTCGGGGGTGTTAAAATTTATGACTTTTGATTTGTCTGAGAACTTAATCCAAGGTATTCCATACATCCCTCGACTTACGGTAAATGTTTCCGCAATCGCGTGAAACACGCGTACGCAGAAACTTGACGACTTTTGATTTTAATTATCTCAAAAAGACTGAAAAAAATCATATATCAGAGATGGGCTGGAAACCCGCAGCGGTCGGCGGCCCGCAACGGGGTTCCGGGATTTCGGGAAAATCAATCTAATCTAAAAAGTATAGAAAAAATCAGGCACGGATAAGCAAAAAAAACAGAAGGGTGAAGCAACGGAGTCAAGGATGGAACGCAGAGCCGGGTATTGAGATACCGTAATCCCCGAGAACTTTTTCGAGAACTGCTAATGGTAATAAATAAATTTTCTAATTACTCAATTATTTTAGTTTTTCGGCGACCCACCGATTTTTTTCTCCATATCGAAAACTACGCGCGGTTCGCATAATTTTAACGTGTGCAATGACGCTAAAAAAAGGTTGCCCGCTAGGACCCGGTACTGCGCCAATATGGACAGTTAGCGGGAGATCTGTATCTTGCTTCAAACTTAATATTTTTTTCTAATTTTTGTTACATTCGATTCACAATCGCGAATTAAATAAATCCGGGAGGTCGCATTTTGACTTTTACGTAAGCCTTCCGGCGGTCCGCAATCTGAAATTTGGCGTAGTTTCGAGCTCATCTCTGTCATATATCTCTTCAAAATGAAGATATAGGTTGTTTCCCGTTTGGATAGTTGGATAAAGAAACATCTCTGGTGCAAGGCTAAAACGTAAGACTTATTTGTGGCTTTTAGCCGACAGTCGCTTTTGTAAAATGTAATTATGCAATGAAATATCTTTCTTAAAAAAAAAAGTACTGGCACCCACTACGCGCGCTCTGGTGCTGATTGTTTGCACTAATCATAACGAAACCCTGAGCCAAAAGGGCCACGAACGAGTTTGTAAAGAAGCACAAGAAGATGTAAAATCTGGTGAAGTCGGTCATATAAAAATCCAACGGAGCTAGTGTTAATTTAGCTGGAACAATTTGAAAACTATTCAAAAACAAGAAAATGCTTCACTATGCTGACAAGGGGAGACCGCATAGTCGATATGAAGTTTCCGAATGAGACCTAGTGATATCGAATACTATCATAAAAGTAAGAAATAATCGGTGGTTTAAAAGTGCTAAAGTGATCTTGCGGTGTCTGCACTCTCTGTGGGGAAGAGACAAACATTGCGGCTATGTCCTGAAAATTCGCCAGTCTCACAAAGGGTGGAGGTCTTGAGACTTATTTAGTAGTTTAAAATCACCGATTATTTCTTACTTTTATGATAGTATTCGATATCACTAGGTCTCATTCGGAAACTCTATATCGACTATGCGGTCTCCCCTTGTGAGTTGTAACGCTTATTTTTTGGCCTTTAAATTTTCGATTTTTAAAGAATAGTTTTTTTAAACGTAACATTATAAATTAATTTGGACTTTTTTTTCTCTGTGTGAGTATGCCTTTACATGCATAGAACAAGTATCTTTGTGAAAATACGGTTCGATTTCATGGCCTCGGTCAGAACTATTCATGACGTTTCTCTTTCACGAGTCTGACACTCTTTTCCCAACGGCCTGCGGTGAGGCGCCAGAGTCCAATCGCAGGCCGTGGGTTCGGTTCACGCCGTGTGTAACTTTTTTGCAGCTTTTTCTTCGCTTTATCATGAAGTATTGATAAAGCGAAGAAAAAATTATTTTCATGAATTTTTGCAATGCTTCGAGAACTAACAACATATGACGCTGTTTACGTCAGGATCAACAAGGTCTCAACAGAGGTCTGGAACAGGTCAAGAATCGAAATCGCTCAAAACTTCGTCCTAGGGACATCTTTTGACGCTGAACACTCTGGTTCCATCGATTTCGCAATCCGACTCCTCTGGCCGCCGGTATGGCGCCAAACTTGTTTTTCGAATAAATCTCGCTTCAGAGTGCCGGTAGAAGCACGAAATCTCGCGTATTCTAACAGAATTTGACGCTCTATCTCATGGCGTTGTCCGTTTATGGATATCGTTTTTGGTTCTTGTGCAAACATCAACTTTTGATCTAAGAGATGGCGTGCCACGAAATGCAGACCATTAGAAAGAGCAGGTCACGCTGATCACTTATCTATATTTGACTAAGCATTTGACCTCTGCACGGCAGAGTTATACTCTTTTTAGTGTTTTCTCACGCGCGCGGAACGCTTTTACAGACGCGGCAGCGATGCGGCATCTTTTGACGCTGAACACTCTGGTTCCATCGATTTCGCAATCCGACTCCTCTGGCCGCCGGTATGGCGCCAAAAAAAACCAATGACCTTTGTAGTGAATTAGAACTTCACTACAAAGGTCATTGGTTCGAATCCTGTCGGTTTCCAAATATTTTTGCCGAATTTTTTTTCATCGAAAAAATCACCTTTTCAAAATTTTCGAAAAGTGACAATTTTGGTCGAGGTCGATTTTTCGAGAAAAAAATATTCTGCAAATGAATTTTAAAGTCGATACCTGTTCCAGCCATTTGTTGATCCTAACGTAAACAGCGTCATATGCAATTGCCCAAAAAAACGATTCGCTTCATTTGTTTTTATGCAATTTTTTTAAAAATTCTCATACTATTTTCTTTTAAAATTCCTAAAGACTATTATTTCAGAACGTCTGTCTGTCTGTCTGTCTGTCTGTCCGTCCGTCCGGTCAAATATCTCGCGAACGGATAGAGCTATCGACTCAGTTCCTTCGCTATCACATGCAGCAGCACACGAGAACAAAATTTAATTAAAAATATTTTTAAATATATCATGGCTGAGTGGCTAAAGCGTTTGCTTTCGATTCCGAAAGTCCCAAGTTCGACCCCCGCCGCGGGCAAATGTTTTGCCGCATTTTTCGCAAGCGCCAGAAGCCGTTCTAACGCGGTTTTGAGTACCGTGAAACACGTTTTCACCCCCGTACCCAAGTTCGTATCGGTCGAACGATGTTTTTTCAAGGATATTCTTGAAGAATCTATCGCGAACAGCGGCATATTGTTTTAAAATAATTTTAAAAGTTACCATTGCCATGAGCGTATGTTTATAGCTCGAGCGATTCGGAAGTGAACAAAGATTCCGTGGAATCAAAGGAGCGACGGGAACTCAGGACTCGTTCATGACTCTTTTCGATGGAGATGAAGAAAAGGTGAGAAGACATCAATTTCGTCCTATTAAAAAAAATATTTTCACTGTATTTTCTAAGAGGGAAACCTAGTTGTCTTTGACTTTTTCGATTCATCTAATCTTCTTCTTCCTCTAACATCTTGGCGCTCATGTGCACAGATTAAATAGTTCCGTTAGCCGAGAAACCTACCTTGTCGCAAAGCTATTTATCGAGGCTTTTTTTGGTGCACTTGTGCTTAAATTAGACTCATGTCATATCATTGGCCTTATTTCAATTTAGAACAAGACCGTTCGTAGTTTGTAGTTTGCCAGGACAAGGTAGGCCCCTAACGGTACAATTTCATCATTTTGCGACAACATGGTAGGCCGAGGTTTACACTGACCTCTTCATGAGAGATGTCCATCTTTTACTAACATAAGTTATAAGTTATAGTTATAGTTATACAAGGTTTTGGGAACATTTTCAAATAATTGCCGGATGGCTCTGATGACTCTCGCTTGAGAACACAAGGTAGATTGGTTAACGGAGCTATTTAATCTGTGCTCATGAGTCGATACAATATCGTATGTTCCTCGATGCGGGTTCGATCCCCCTCTAAAACACAATATTGTGATCTACAGGGTGGATATAAATTACGGGTCCATGTATTCGAGTTTATTTTTTTTCCAAATTTAAAAGGATAAATACCCTTAGAAAGACCTAGCGATTGGCCTATCCTCCTCTATCTCTCATGGAGAGAGAGAAGTGATAAGAAAAAAGAGATTGGGGAATCGAGGAGGGGCGAGAGATGCGAGAGGAGAAGAGAGACTGAGTAGATCAAAGAGAGTGCGAGAGAGGAGAGGTGACCTCGCATCCAGGGAATCACACTTGTCCGGAAAAGGGATGAAAAGTTTGTTATGTCGTTGAGAGACCCTAGAAATTCGCGCGAATTCAAACATGGGGTAACGCTCCCTTTAACGAAGGGCGTATTGGGTCAACTTTTCAGGATCCGGAAATGATGGGAAAATAAGGGAACACTTTTTTTTGTTGAATATTTTCAATTTTTATTTTTCTCTCTTTTCCAACATCTATTATCCAATCTGCACATCGTATGTAACTTGGAAGCAAAAAAACATGATGAAAATGTCGGTTTTGGTAGGTTGGGGTCGAATTCTTGGCTGAAGTATATGCCACTCCCAGGCACTATAGATTAAGTATGAAGTTCAAAAGACTATTTTGAGTCCCTGTACCACCCTACTCCTCAATAAACGCGTTTTAACCTCCAAGAAACGATTGTAAAATCGCCCTATCGGCAACGACCGCCGGCATCTTAAGTGAAACTGGGAGATTTTCCTTTCCCCCATATTTTTCTTTTTTTCTACTTGCATATCCTGTCGCGCCTCGGGCGTAGAAAGGCAATGTTGGAAGAAAGATTGGAAGAAAAGTGTGTCTTTGAGGTGGAGAGACTGGACAATCTAGTGACGGCCAAAGCTGGATTCACCAGGAGATTTGCAATCTCTGGACAGACTTACACAAGACAACAGGTTAGTATGTTTGGATAGTGAGATGGAGTGTTGTGACTATTTATTATCTATGTAGTGAGAGTGAATGTGGCAGAGGCAAATGGCAGTAAATCATTAAGGATGTTCTTCTTGTGAATGCTCTTGCTTCTTTTGCTGCAGCTGCTAAGAAGATCTGCATGGATA
This sequence comes from Pristionchus fissidentatus, assembly GCA_036245785.1. Classification (NCBI taxonomy): domain Eukaryota; kingdom Metazoa; phylum Nematoda; class Chromadorea; order Rhabditida; family Neodiplogasteridae; genus Pristionchus; species Pristionchus fissidentatus. Next base: position 22,720,866 of record BTSY01000005.1, on the reverse strand, counting down.
TCAGGGTTCTGCAGGTAAGCGGGCAAGATCATTATTCATATGAGTAGTGAAATGTTGATTCGAGCCTTTCTCTTTATTTATCTTAGTGTACCGCGTTTCCTCGTGAATCGTATAAATATTATTATTATATATTGATGCTTGGTTGTTTCTTTTTTCAGGCGATGGGAGAACTGTGGGAACCTTTCGAGGAGAGTCAAATTGGGTCATCGGCTATGCCTTACAAGAAGAATCCAATGAAGAGTGAACGGGTTTGTTCTCTTGCAAGACAACTCATCACACTCCCTCAGGTTCGTCACCATACCTGTACAACTGACGCTCGTATTTTTATCTCCTTCTCTTAATATTTAAGTCTCTTTATTTTAGAGCTCTTGTGTCTTTTTTTCTATAATTGTTCTCACTTTGGTGACATTACACACAAATGAAATTGGTACTGAAATTTAACGCTGTAATAGTTCTTTAAACTGCGACAGATTTTAATAATTTGTTTTAGGTTGTATTTGGAAGATGTGGTGGAAGTTACAATCATATGCAGATATCTAGATACAATGCTGGTTCCCTCTCCTCGAAATCCTTAACTCGATCGTACGCGGGCATGGAGCACTAAGCATTTTGAGGAAACATAATGGGAACCTTTACCTTACCTTATCTTACCTTTACCTTACCTTATCTTACCTTTACCTTACCTTACCTTACCTTTACCTTTTATAATGGGAACACTATGTAAAAGTTCGAGATGCAAAATTTTTTTTTAAATTATAGCAAAACATGCTACTCAGTGTTTAAATGATCTTTTTTTTAATTGGAGCAAGTGTCCAAAAATATTTTAAGGTATTTACTATCTATTAGGATATCAATATGTACGTATTTGCGGTAGGTCAACCTCAAGGGCGGTGTGCCAGTCTCATAAGTATCGGAACGTATGTGCCCTTTAATTTTCTCTGTTATCTCTCCAGCTGAACCTGCAAAATTAAAGCTATTGGTGAAGGAAAAGCTGACCCCCTCATTTTATTATTTTATTGGAAAGAGAAAAAATTCTAAGAATCGGTTTATTTTTTAGAAAAAAAATAAAAATTTAAAATAGGCCAGCATATCCACACCATGACGGAGTGTGAGGGCTAAATATCGATTTTTATTTTTTTCTAAAAAAGCCCTATTCTTAGAATTTTTTCTCCTTCTATTAAAAATATTTTAAAGATAGGGTCAGTTTTCCTTCACTGACTGTAAGGCCCAATCGGGTTTCCATTGTATGAGTTCAATCTTCCTACTTTGTTGTTCACTTTTGCTATTTGCCTCTCGTTTCTCTTATTTATGATTGCACTTCTCGGAAGGCTGCCTACGAATATTCAAAAGTCCAACAACAGCATACCATAAATACAGGGCATGTTGATTTTAAATCGGCCAAACTTTAAATTTCGCAACCTATACCGCTCAAAACTTTCTTGCAACATGATAAATGTGTCGGCATTCTGAATATACTTGCAAAACGTTTTTTAAAAAAAATGTTCTCCAACCGGCTTTATAAATACTTGTCCCGTGCCTTACGTGAGATTCTCTCCCATTACAGACTGCGTTGAATACTATGGCAGAGCAAGGATTAGAGAGAACTCTGGATGATTCCGCTGTGAGACGAATGATGATTGCTGAAGGACTTCTAAACACCAATGCCATCCTCCTCATTTTACAGGTGGGAATACCGTACTCAATCTACACCTTCTGAATTAAGAGGGGGTTAGAGTTGAGTGGGCTCCAGAACTTAAATTGGGGGGAGGGATTCATGATAATGGGCATTCTATTCATCACGCTCATTCTTTATTATTATTATTGTGAAGTATGAATTGACTAATTTTTCTTTTATCAGAATATCGTGGAGGGACTCACAGTTCGATCGTCCAATGTGTCGAAGCATGTCCAGGAGGAGATGCCCTTTCTCGCACTTGAGAAGGCCCTTATGTATCTCTGTCAGGATGGAGTCGATAGACAGAAAGTAGGGTAGACAATCATACTATGATGGCACCCCACCACTATTTAGTTTGTCTGTCTCTACGGAACAGGGTCATAGCATTGAGCTTGGGTGTCTGACAATGAGAAAAGCTAGTTCCGCCGGATTAAGTAGGCTCAGTCTGAGTCATTATTTGACCGTAGATTCGGTAGTGCAATTTCCATCTCATTCTGGGTGACGGACTACCGTATTGAAATCCAAGATTGAAATATTCAGATCACACGCTTTATTCTATCGAGAGAAAAAGCAATGTGTGATATGTAATAGACGACGTAACTTATCCTTCTTGAGGCTCATTCAATCATTCGAACGACTGCCTTGGAAGCGAAAGAAAAAGGAAATGTGAGCCTGGAGGAAATGCTGTCTCATTCATTTTATGATGAGGTGAGAGGAAGACAAACATGTGAATAGAGACATCCTTATGACGGATTCATCTACAATTTATTCCAAAAGTTCAGATTTGAAGTACGTCCGTTTTTTTTTATAGGTTCGAGATCGAGTTTTTGCTCTGGCATCGACTCCTCTGGTATTCGCTGGTCGATGTGTTACTCAGACTGACACTTTCCTCGCAAATGAACTTCTTCCATCCATCTCCCCCTATCTGAAGAAGAAGGATGACGAGAAGGTCCAATTGGACGTCTGAGCCCTACTCCGTCCATCTCTCAGAGTGATTCTCGTGATTCCCTAAATTTTCATATTTTGAATTTTTGACCCCCTCGCATTGCCTACGCGTGCGGAGGTATCCTTAATACAGCGAACTCCGAGTACTTAGGAGAATCCAAAACGGTTGACATTAAATGTATTATCATGGCTGTCTCTTTGTTGTTTAGGTCCTTTGTTATATTATTCTCCGTAGTACTGTTCTACCGCATAAAATATTGATTGATAATATCTTGTTGCTGCATTTTCATTATTTGTTCACGTTATCTTCATGATAATTCTTAAGACGAGTTGTTGTTAAATAAAGAATCCGTTGGTGAAATTTGTAAAGTGAATCAGTTGTTCCCTGCAATATATCTGGTAAAAGCATAGGACAGAATATGCATATGAGCCCGTTTGTGTAAGAGTCAGACAAACCTCGGTACAGCAAAAAAAGTGAAAATGTGAGATAACGGTTTTCAGTAGCTTTCAGTGGGTTGAAAACATTGGCCCAATCTCGTGGTATGTAAATTTGATTTGGGTTCAGTATGTAGGTAGAAGATCAGACAAAAATGCTGGTTTTCGTCCATAACTCGATAACCATGTGTCCGTTAAAAAATCATGGCTTGGCTGGGCAAACTTAAAATGCTACGAAATTTTTTTTGTAGGTTACTGAATACATGGGCCAGATACTGACACATGTCTCGTACCACACACTTTTCTCGTTTGCGAGATAATAGAAATATTCAACTAAATATTAGTATTTTCTATTTTCTGAACATAGAAAGATTCAGCGAGCGAATTCGATTAGACTCTCTGTTCGTACATTTTTGATTGCTTCTATGGTTATCGAGTTACGGACGAAAACCAGCATTTTTGTCTGGTCTTCTGACCTACATACTGAACCCAAATTAAATTTTTCATACCACGAGATTGGGCCAATGTTTTCAACCGACAGAAAAAGCTACTGAAAACCGTTGTTATCTCACATCTTCACTTTTTTTTGCTGTACCGAGCGCTGTTGAGAATTGTCTGACTCTTACGCAAACGGGCTCATATATCTCTCTGGTATGGTTAGATAATAAAGGGGTAGGAGAGATCGTTCATTCACCATATAGATAACCAGGTACGGGTTCACACCAGAGGGAGTTCGGAAGCCGGGTATCCTCATTTTCGAAAATATAAACAATCGAATTGAGAAGGCGACGAATTTGGCACTTGTTGAGGATCTTGATTATTCGATGATTTTATATAATTGCAGGGATGAGGGAAGAAAGTCGACACGGATTTCAATATCAATCTTGTTATTGTGAGGAAAATGTTTACTTAATGGGAAAGGAAATGGCAAATCATCGACCGATTGACGAGTTTCATGTTTGTTCTTTTTACCGACGTCGTTAGTCCATAAATTTTGAGGCAAACTTATTATGTCACGTTCTCAGAGAGACAATATTCGTGGGAAAGAAAAATATATCTGTAGGTGATATTCGTGTCGAATTCGACTCGATCCGTTCTTCTCACAAATCAACTCGCGAATGAAAATGGGACAGTTTGCTGGGACTACCATGTCATTCTACTCCACACTAATGCAAAGTGAATGATTACGCTATCACATCCAGATAAAATGGTCTACGAAATGTGCCATATATTGAACTATATCTCTCTCCCTCTCTGTATATTTGTAGTTCTTCATTGGTTTACGATCTCGACTCCCGTTTGGCCTTTCCCGTAGCAGCTACCGAATATATAATTGAATCATTCCCGAGACAAGTGAGATCAGGTATGCTTTAGTATCTTCAAAAATGTGCATCACGGAATTGAATTCCTGATTTAAAAATGCTGGCTCGGGTTTGCATTTCCTAATATTGGTTTGTTTCCTTTATAAATCGCTGCTAAAATTTTTGGGGTTGCGATTTTCGTAGTGTGTAGTATGCCAAACTGTAGTGTTTTCGTGCACATTCCTGTTCGTTTCAAAACGTTATATTTGTATTCTTCTATTTTGATAATATTTTTCATTATTTTGCCTTCTTAGCCTAAGAATAGTGTTCATGATATCAGGCATGCGTACGAAGACACTACCGTATCGCAGGCGACACACAAACGCTACGCAACTTCTGATACAGTACTTTCCAATCAAGACATTTATTAGTTCTTAACATCTTGAAATTCGGAGAAACTTCATTCTCCATAACGTGAAAATTTAGCGATTTGAAGACTGTCTGGCAGGGTTGTTCGTTCGGTTTCCGTTTCGGTGAAAGGACTCTTGCTTACCCCGTGGAATATCTCTCAGCTTCACGAGAGAAAAAAAGTTTTTGACGAGGATAGCCAACTTGAAGAAATTGAAAAGAAACCGCGATCATAAAAAATCAGCTATTGGAATAGGCTACTTATTCAATTTACCCCGTTTTATTTGAATGCGTTTTCCTTGAAATGGCCCGGTGATGCCAGAGGGCAAGCGATAAGCCTTTCACGAAAACCGAGCAGGCAACCCTACTGTCTGAAGTTGCTCCGGGAATTCCTGAAAACGGAATGCCAAACTGAACACTTATACAAATGGACATTTACTGCAAAATGAGCGGTCTTTTGGATTGATAAAATATTACCTAAAATTGTGGGACGGTGTCTATGCTCAATTCGATCTCGAATCTTGTTTACTCCTCGTCAGTTTACCTATGGAAGCGCCTCTGTTCAAATTAAGAAGCAAGATTATAATCATGATGTGTAACTCTATATACCAAATAGGGGGGCGGGATTCAATTTATTTGGGCAGCTCTAAAAATAGAAAAAAAATGCTTCATTTCGTGATTTTTTACGCACGCCAAAATTGAGGTATATTCTCTTGCAAACCCGATAAAGAATCTCTGTCTAATTGTCCTTCCTGTATTCGGCACTCATTACTCCTTTAGCAGATATTTTACATGGTGTCCTGTTTCGATCCACCATTGAAATTTAAATCAGTGAAACCTGAAACCGACGCGGCCTATTTTCTCCCCTGCCATTTCTTGTGATAATGAAAACGCAGTCATGAAGTAGTGGGTGATTAAAATGGAAGGCTCGACATTCAATGTACTTACAGAGAATTTGTTTGAGGAGCTGGGACGGAAGCGCTGAAGATTTTTCAAAAAATATCGAAATCTATCATTACTTTCGTGCCAACCTGATACTAGCTTATATGGTCCAAAGTGAAATCGATCTCCGGTGACCCTTGCTCTTTCCTATTTTGAAGAATAAGACATTTGTAATGTAGGTCAACAAAAAAACAGTATTCGGCAGCAGAAGCTAAAAATGGTTCAATATGATGGCTTAGACATTATGAATGTCATGGTGCGCGTTAAGTCGTGAGCTGGTCGTCGGTAATGCCATATTGACTTGCAGAGTTGGCTCCAATCTTCCGTCTAATTCCTCTATCGTCGTATCTCTCTTTCTTTTCTTCCGATAGATCCCATATGTTATCTCCATTGGGATCGTACCTCTCTCCTCCTCCTCCTTGGCCTCCAATCTCCTCTTCAGAAGCACTCTCCTCAAATGAAATAGATTCCTTTATCTCGATGAACTCTCTTGTTCTGCCCAGAATATCGCAAATTCTCAGTCTACATCAAATGCTCAAGTTTGTGACGACTGGATGCTATGAATAAATCGTATCTCGACAAAAATGCTTTTATTCTCCGAAGAACATAATGTAAACATTTTGTCGAGTATGTTTGGTAGTGTGTACTGCTGCACCCTCCCAGTTTCATCCCACTTAAAATCTAGCTTGATTCTCTGCCATCTAGTTTTGTATCTGATCAGATCTTTCACATAGAGAACGGCCGGCACTCTTTTGGTCTAGACGAGCTTTTTGACATACCTTTTGATATGTGTACTTTTTAAAAGTCTGTTGTTGCACGTTCCTTGTACTTTAATGAATGCATGAGGATATTGATTGTTGTGCACATATAAGACATTGGTAGTATTGAAGATCACTGGCACACAAATATTTATTGGCATGGGATGATTTAACTGATAAAAGGTCACCGGTTCACCATGAGTTAGGAAATTGATCTCGACGAGGAAAGTGAAGCACTTGGAGAAGGAACCAAAATTCGTTGGAGAAGAGGAAGAGAGAGAGGAGGGGGGGGGTGCATCAGGGATTCGACTCCTCCGAACGATTCCTAAGGAGTTTGTCATGGGGTGAGATCTGAAAAATGAGTTAGAAATAGATTGATTTGTGAGAGAATATGAAGATATTTTGTGGCCAATTCCCTTTTCAGTTGCGATTACTCCGATCCAGTTGGAGTGGCTGAAGAAATTGAGACATCGTGGACTTTGTATCGACGACACATTCAATACCTCCAAATGGGAAAGCAATCTCACAAGGGTTGGATGAGAAGGATGGAGTTCTTCCGACTCAATTTCTACGCAGTACATTTCATTTCACCGCACACGTTGTTGCTTAGGGTGTGATTGCACTTTCTCATTTTCGTTATTACAGGGTGGCACAAAAGTATTTTGACACATATTATCAATCATTACTCAGTCAATAATAGACTATAGGAGTTTTCCTTCAGCGCGGGATATACACAGTGTTTGGGTACTTATTCATGAAAGGTCTGTGCCATTTCCTTCAACGCGCTGTTCAGTACATCGGAAATCTCTTCATCACGAAAGTAGCCTCCGCGCCGCTGCTCATTTTGGTGAACAATCGTTTTGTGTGATCTATTACGAAGATTAAATCCCATGATCAAGCTTTCATTTAGAGGATAAAGCATCGCTCTATCACATAGCCTGAAAGATCCTGTTCACTACATCCACTGATCATTTTACAGCTGGTAGCGATAAGCACTATGATTGAGATCATGAAAAAGTGGTATATTCGATTTCTTTTCACAGTAGTCAAATGTTCACCCCCAACTGATTTTAAGAACTACTGAGCATTGTATATGTCAGCCACCATAAAAATGAAACGTAAGATATGGAACAAATGTTGTCATACGCAAAACCATTTTTTTTGTTTAACCATTGGAATTACAGTTTCACAAACTCAGATGAGCTGCCCAAGCACCTTCGTGAGAGATAGGCAAAACCGATGCTCCGTACACATAACTGAGTGTGCACTGTACTTGTTCCACAATATTACTAGCAAACATTGCTAACCATTTTGGATATTTTTCCTTTGAACAAAATTGGCAAGTTTGCGCGCCGATATCTAGATTTTTGCTCGATAAACTAATTATGAATGACCAAGCGATCTAGGTGGACATACTTTGGCCTAAAATATACGTCATAATGTAGGCTCAACAGGAAAAATAATTGGCAATTGTAGTACAATATTATAGTATTGTAATTGTAGGAGTAAGATTGACCAGCCTTCGAAGTCTTTGAACTTGCATCCAAAAATAGATGTAAAATGGAATCGCCGAACAACATTTTTCAATAAAGTTATGGATCTCCAGTGATCGTTCATTTGAAAAGCTCAAATATTCATGCTATAATGGCAAAGACGTGAGCAATATATGGTATTTATTTGAAAGCAGTAGCTCATTCGTATGGGTAGTTGTGAAGATTCAAAATTTGTCAAAATACTTTTGTGCCACCCTGTACATACAATTGGCCTAATTTGTGTTACACAGTGTATCCTCGATCTAGTGCCCAAATTCGACACTTCATGCTTTATGAGCGACGATGCTCCGGCTTTCCTTAAGGGGTTCAAGAGAGCCATCCCAAGAACCAGAGCAGAGGCATTACCGGTGATAAGATATTTCGGAGAACGCGTGAGCGCGCACATTACTTTGAACGCTGTTTTCTCCATAAATATAAACTATTTTACTATTTCTTTTGCATATCTCAATGCAGTTCACCTCCAACAACATGAGGGTAACAAGAAAATGACTCGAAAATAAGTTTGGAGGTATCGAACGCGGAGCATTTCCGAAAGGTCCTTTTCCGAAATGTCTTTTCCGAAATGTCCTTTTCCGAAAGCTCCTTTTCCGAAATGGTTTCTCCGAAATGTCTTATCACCGCATTACCCTGCCAAGGGCACATAATCAAGGTGAGTGTTAGATATTTTCATTCCAACTGTCCAGCAATGGTCGTTCACTACTCTAGTTAGTTTGTGACTGTATCCGACCGGTGCGAAATACTGTGAGTGAGGAGGGGACTGTCTGACCCTCTCCATTTCGCACACTCTCTAACACAGACTAGCGGACGAGGGAGTATTACGAAACGCCCACGTGGACAATCGACTCCTCTACTTCTATTTCATACTGCTTCTATTTCATACTGCGTATGATTTGATAAAATCTTCTTTCAGAGTCGTCGAACGTACTCTCTCTCCTCTCTGATCACAATGCAGACCTCCCCGCTGACAAGACGTACAAGAAGCCCTTTGAGAAATATCTAAACTCCTTCTCTATCGGGGCGCCATTTGCGCGGTCTAAATCGCTCTAAATTTCCCCTTCTCCCATTTTCTCTAGCTCTGTCCAATAGGTTTTCCAATGAAATACGTTCGATATAGATACGAAAACCCAATTTTCTTGAAAAAAATGGAACAGTCCCATGGTAATTGAGGCTTCTCACGAGAGTTTCATTTCATCCCATTTTCCTTAAACTTGAGTTGGCTGTTGCGTCCTTTCCTCGCGGAGCTATGGAGTACGATACATTTCGAATTTCGACCCGGCCCTTCATTAACCCCTCTCGAAAAATGATCGGGCTCTCGTAAATCCTGTAACAATATGATAGGTTGATGAGTATGACTGTGTGTGCTCAAATACATGAAATTGGAAAAATAGGTATGTATTTTATTCTGAGTGTGAATTTTCTATTGCCTAATGGCGGCTACTTTTTTCTTCCTGAAACATTTGGCGAGAGGATCGATAAGATTCAGAGTTGTCGGAATGACACAGAGACCGTTGATAATGCAGAGTAAGACACACATTGACATCGTTCTCACGAAAACCTGCACAATATTTTGATTGGAGTAAGAATAGGAGGAGAAACTGACATGTCCCATGTAGACTTTAGTAGTAAGTAGAGACAGGACACATATTGTAGTAGATATGGAGGCTTGAATGGCAGGAACTCCAACTGATGTGAGACATGCTCGGATGCGATCACGATTGTTATCGGAGTCTCAAAGGAATCGATTGGGATGATATCTATGCATGTTAAACTCACGATGATTATGGAAGTGATAGCACGCATGTGCAGGAATATCCACTGAAAATCCCATTGAGATAATGAGTGCTGCCATCACGATTGGATCAAGATCCGTGCCTGCGAGTGCAAGAGCACCCAGTATTCCTGAGATACGACCGCATATATATAAATATATATAGTAGCGGTCAAAAGTCTTCGGACACTTTTTTCTCTTTGTCATAACTTCGTGGATATAGTGCCTTATGGTACTTCATGTAGCATGTGAGTTCTGATATTGAAAAATCGATTTTTCCCAAATTTTACAATATTCAATCGAGTGGAGTCAAATTTTGCATGAAAGAGCTATACTAATCTATCGTTTTTTTGCGTGCAATATTTGGAACCTGTAGCACATCTCAGCCTAGAGATAATCGTTTTTTCGATTTTTTTCGGAGATGCCGGGAAATAATGCTACCAGGGTTATCCGTAAAGTAAAAAATGCTTAAATTATGGAATGTATACTCCAATAGATATACTATCACCACAGAGTGTTTGAATTGTTATCTCAAATCTGCGTGAGAATGGATTTTTTGAGACTGCAGCTTTCCAAGCTGGTGTTAAAAAATGACAAGATGGAGAAGTATCACCAATAACCGTAGTGATAATCTTCTATGCATTTACTATTTAATGTTCCAACTCGTAGTTCTCGATTTTACCTTTACAGGAAGTAATGACGATTTGAATTTTGATGCCATACTTTTGAGCGGTACTGTATGCGCGTGTGTGTAACCAGAACATACCAGACATTGTTGCTGCTATCGATAGAGTGGCTATGATAGTAGTGAATATGTCTTGAAGGAAGATTGTGCAGATCAGAGCCATTGCAACGAGAGTGGCAATTGCAGCCTGCAGTATCACAATAATCCAATGCCTTCGTTATATCGCGTCTCTTCATCCCCCAAATATCTTCCACTCGCACATATTATTAGGTGGCGGTACGTTTTTGAACTTTACACAAAAAAATCCCGGAAATTATTTTGGTACGTAAGGGAACCCAAAAAATCGTATTAAATATCACCAAATGTTTTAACAGTAATGCATTGTGGTCGACTGACCTGCCACATGTCCTCAGGCATATTCTCAATTACATCAAGGAATAAAGCGTCATCCATAAATAGAGTCGCATTGAAGAGTGAACTGAAATTAAAGATGAGTAAATCCATTCAATATTTATGGTCTAACTCGTATTTCTTCAGTGTATTTCGTGCTTGTTTGAGTAGAGTATTCCTCTTCGGCCAATTCTTCAGATCACTTCCCTTGTATGCCGTAGTGAATAGAATGCGATCGACATGAGCTACTCCCCTTCAATCGATATTTAATGGAATCATCACATATAACATCATCTACTTTTTGTCCACATGAGTCCGTAGAGATCCCTTCCAATGCTCGTATTCTGGCCATTTAACGAAGTCGGGAATTCTGTGTTGTATACAGTCCGGTCAGATCCCCACGTGAAAACGGGGCGCCCGGGGGCGCCCGGGGCGACCCATTGACTTTCACAGCAAGGAGAATGAGAAATTCACGTTGAATTAAAGTGCGCTGTGTTCTCGAGGTCATTACCGAACTTTTAATGTATTTCACATACATTTTTAAAAGTACATTAATTATAAATAAATTATTTAAAACAGTTCAATTTAGGAATAATAAGTGCACCCGAGCCGGACTACCGTAGTGAAGAGCACACCAAGACCAGGTCCGTAAAAAAGAATGCTCTTAACTACGGTAGTCCGGCTCGGGTGCGCTTATGATTCCTAAATTGAACCGATTTAAATATTTAATTTATAATTAATGTACTTTTAAAAAATTATGTGAAATACATTAAACGTTCGGTAATGACCTCGAGAACACAGCGCACTTTAATTCAACGTGAATTTCTCATTCTCCTTGCTGTGAAAGTCAATGGGTCGCTTCGGGTCGCTTCGGGTCGCCCCGGGCGCCCCCGGGCGCCCCGTTTTCACGTGGGGATCTGACCGGACTGTAGATTGCGACAGATCGGGCGAAAGGTGCTCACCGTGCCATATCAATGCCTCCTTTGTTAGCCTTCCTCTTCCCTGTCTCTTCCTCCTCTGTATCTTCCACTGCCAGTGAATATTCCTTGAACTCTTTGAGGAAGAAATTGGTTGATTCATTTCCCCATGCATACGGTAGAGTCTCCAATTCGTGTACCATACCCTCCAATCTGCAATCAAGACACTCATTCTATCGACTTCCCTCTTCTCAAGAGATCGAACCTGGCTAATCTCTTCGGATTGGACAAATTTCCAGGCTTGCTTACTAGTACTGTAGCAAGAAAATAGTAAGGGATGATGTAATCGTCCCTCAATTTTCCCATCTGTAATGGAAAATTAGTGAGAAGAAGAATGGAGATGCTCCTACTCTCGTTTCTAGAACGGATCAAAGTGGGACTCTCTAACTCTCACCTCTAGAAGAGGAGAATCCGCAGCGAACAATTTAGTCGGTGTTAGATTCACTTCCATTTTTGTTATTCCCATCACACACACTATAAGTCCCACGACAGTCAAAACCTGAGATTGAGAACTGACGATTCAATATGAGAATGGGACTCACCATCACACAAAATGCGAAAAATTTGTTCATGAGAAGTGAGATATATTTCTCCATGAATCCCTCTATCAAATAAGTCTTCACCCAATCATGCCATTGACTCTTCTGAATGACGACATTAATAGTTCAATCGATGTTTCTCAATAACGATAGAAAGATGGGAATAAAATAAGAGATACGAGAAGAAGATCGAATTGTTTAGGCGGAGAGAAAATCAAGTGCAGCAAAAATGTTGTTTTCAACAAAAGATGTTGGATTTTCCGGAAAACAATGGATTTAAAATTCTTTTTGAATGCTGAAGAATTTATTTATGGAAAAATGTATCAGAAAGTTTTATTTTCGTGGTGTGTTGTGTGCTACCTTTTTGAAGGCACGGTATTATTTTTACCGCGGCACGGGAATATTCAAAATCAATAGCGCCAAAGCGAAGTGAACGGTAGTTCTTTAATGTAACTCCGGTTTTTCAGCGCAACATAATTGCGCTATTTTTAGAGCCAAAGAATGATATGGTAAACATTTCCCTTAGAAAATGCCGAAAAATATCGGATGCGGTACAGTCTCTTTCGTGTTTAGGGTATATAACTCACTCCCTTCATATTATCGGCATGGCCGAAACTTGAGTAGAAGAAACAGATAGGTGTAGTGATTGAGGGCATGCATGGCACGATTAGATCATCCACAGTTATCTTGCCCGTCCTGAATTTACAGTCCTAGTTCTTTCCCAAGATAAATTTTTTTCGACCCGGCCGAGCCCAAGCGCATATGCGGCTCCGCGCAATTTGTGATTCTTATAAAACCTCACAGTGACAAGATCAGTTCAATCAAAGAGTTCAGATCGTTGGCCATCGAGTGACGTCGATGGACATTTTAAATATTTGCTCATATAATTTTAATTTAATTATAAAAGATCATTGGATGAAAATTCAATTTGAATATTTTACTTTTAAAAAACCAACGAAAATACAATCATTAACACAATATGACTCGACGAGCCATCTTAACTCTTTGACCCAAAAGAGTTTGTCTCCAATTCTATCTAACAATTGCATGGACCTGCTTGTGCAGGGAGATTTAACTGGGGAAACAACCCAGACTGTATGTTATGTACTGTGTGCTCTCTTTTTTAATTAACCGGAGTTTCCTCTACCTCCATCTGTCGACTTAAAGAAGGCCTCCCACGAGTTTTTGGTGGTCACATAGACTGCCAACGCAGTGCTGTGGGGGAACGCTCGCCGATCACATTGCAAGGCATCCAAAATTCTACCGTAATCTATAAATCGATATATAATCGACAGGCAACGCGTGCTAGGACGCAAAGATAGGAAAATGAACGACGATAAAGTTTACCGTTCACTGATTTGCTGAGGCTCAGGCTTAGGCTTAGGCTCGTGAATGCCGATTGGTGAACGGTGCACGTTCACCCGTCCGTGAACTTTACAATTTGCCGAGGAAAACGACGCTGCCGACGATATAATAATGTTTCCCCCTATGGATAACATCGGGTTTCCTCTAAAATATAATAGTTTACGTAAGGGAATGTTTAGAAATTGCTCCCAATGCTAGTGTGCGTGCTCCATATTTTTTTCGATAAGCCAAATACAGTACCCCTGAAAAATGCGACCAAAAAAGGAGCGCGCACACTAGCATTAGGGACAATTTCTAAATATTCCCTTGCGAAAATTATTATATTTTGGATGACAACCGATATTATCCACAGGGGGAGACATTATTATATAGTCGGAAGCTTCATTTTCCACCGTTCATTTTCGTATCTTCGCGTCCTAGCACCCGTTGCCTGTCGATTATTGGCTCTTTTGTAGCCATTTGAGCGCCAATATATCGATATATAGATTACGGTAGAATTTCGGATGCGTCGGGGGGGGGGGGGTGAGCGCCCCCAACAACACTACGTTGGCAGTCTATGTGACCAAAAACTCGTGGGAGGCCTTCTTTAAGTCATACATTGTATTCTCACTATGTCTCACTATGTCTCACCTTTCGTTCCTCTCGTAGTTCATTTCCACTGCGCCCACGAGAATCATAATAGCAGAATAGAATGTAATCTACAAAAGAAAGAACCTATCTCTTTTTCCGCCTTATTCCATACGGTCTGTCTGTCTTTCTGTCGCTCTCTATACCTCACTGACTATTTTTACGTGTTGCCAACCCTCACCTGATATATGAAATCCACGAATATGCAGACCATGTTAGCATATGCGAGTAGAGTAATCTCCGGCGCTCCTGTATACGTTCCCACGAAATCGGCAAGAATATTAGTGAGGGCAGAAATGAGAATGGATGGCCCTGTATCCATCAACACCTAAAATAAGACCATTTCGATAGCCCAATTAACGTGTGCACACTATTGTAGACACTATTATAGGTATGAGCGGATCGGACTCACGCAGATTGATTCGGACCAAGAAAAGAGTGTTGCATGTACGCCAAGATAAGTTCATATTAGAATTGAATTAGCACATTTTCGCGTTTTTAGTTCCTTTTTTAAAAGAATGAATTCGGTCAAGAAGAGGATGCTATGAAAAAAAATAGCGGAACATCTTATAGGAAAAAATTATTCGTAATGAAACGAAAGACTAAGTAAGTCAAGCACCTAGCGCTGTTAAAAAAAGTCGCATAAGTAAATTCCCTAGTTTTTATGACATGACATGCGCGATTCTTTCTTGAAGAGAATGGTGTGGAAATATATGGCGCTCTTCACATTACGAGTAGCAAGGCTCGAGGGGTCTGCACTCAGAACGTAAGAAATCTAACTTTTCACGGATTTAAAAGACAGCGCGTTCGAGAGGAGGCGAGATATTTGTTGTCATAGCGCAGTGGTTGAGTGTTCACGTTGTGAGCAGCGTCCCGCAGGTTCAATCCCTTTTTCGTGGATTGTTTTAAAAGGTTTCTTTTTTACAGCCTACATTGTCTTCTACAGTACTTACATGGGCAAGTCTATCTTCGGGAGAATCGTGTAGATAGATGTTATCTCTCCTTTCCTTTGTGATTCGATGCCAAGAGTGAAGCATGAGATATGCATCATCCACTCCTGAGATGGATCAGAGATTTTAGATTCTGGGGACGAGAGGGAAGGAGGGAGGGGGTTAAGGGGAAGGGGGTCACGAACCGATGGCCAATACAAGGAATGGAGTGACGCAGAGAATGGAAGCGAATCGGAATCCGAGAGCGAACATAGCGCCCATAGCTGTCGCACAAGCCATGAAGGGGCAAAGACACGCGAAAAAGGCTAGAGTCATCTGGAAAGAGAGAATACAGTTTAGATTAGACTAGTTTGAAAGGAAGAACAAACCTTGTAGAGAGAGAACTGGCGATAGTACGAAGAAGACATGTACAAGAGAATAGTGGAAACAGTGATCTGAAATTAAGAATATACAAATTTTTGATGGTGATATTTATTCAGAGATGGAATTACCATAATAACAAATCCGCTGACGACGTAGGGAAGAATTGTGAGACCGGTTCTCACTATTTCTTCCTCTACTACTGTAGCTGAGATGACCAAACATTTTACGAGATCAGAGTCGAATTCCCTGAAATCATCTCTATAGTCATCTAATCAAAGCTTCATTTATTATTGGGCCGATATAATTGTAAATATAAGTAGATGTATAGGTATAATTCTGACTTGGCGAAGTATTGGTAGATTTGATATTCGTATCGCGTAACATCTTCTCCTGTCCATCCTTCCCCTGCTTCTCCTCTCAAAGTCAATGCAACCATTCGAGCTTCCTGTCGTTATGTACTTCACATATCAACAATGCAAATCAAACTGACTATCATATTAGAGAAAGTTGCATCCGTTAGATCAGTAGTGCTATTACTTCCGAGTCTTTTAGATTTCTCATTGTCCAACTTCACTCCATAGAAATAGGGCTGAATAATTGAGATATATTTTACTTCTTTCACTTTTTCGTATGCAAACCTGTATGTTGAATGATCTTCCGAAGATAGTTGATATGGGATAATGAAGATCGATTCTGGCATTGTCTTCTTCACCTTCTAATAAGTGATGTTTCTGGACGGTGAATCCATTCTTAAGTGATGCTATTATTTCCTTCCTATTTGACACTGCTTACAATCCACTGTATTATGGGCTCATTCACCCAACAAAAAGATCGACAGAATTGCTTGTAGGATTCCTGCTTGCCAGTTCGATGATTGGGCATTGTGAAATTGTTTGTGAGAATCTTTTCAACCTGAATTGTTGCTTGTGTCAGTGTGTCCCTACTTTCCCTCTTTACTATAATGTGTCCCCCTCCCTCTACCTCTCCCTCTCTCTCTCTCTCCCCTCTCCCTTTCTCTCTCCGTCCCCATTCACTTACTCACCCTGACTACTTCATTGAGAATGGGTTCTCTCAGAACGTTCCCCTTGTCCTTTGGCACAATCAACAGAAACATTGCAGTATTTGCACTCCCGTTCGCTTCGAAAAATTTTTGGAAGATCTATAAATGGTTAAGCAGTTAGAAATTGTGAGTAAATGAGGGAAAACTGCCTTTAGTTCCTCAAGTGACCGAGATCCAACGGGAGTATATCCAGTTATATCATTTTTGAATCTGAAATACTCTTTGGAAAGGAAAGATTGTAAAAAGAACGACTGTTACGCACAATTTTATGCTCCACTATTACGATTTAAGTGCATCTTTGGTTGCTATTGAATGTAGATGTGAAAAAAATTGATAATATTTGAAAGGGACACTCACGGAGTCATAAGAATCTTTAGAGCTCCGGCCGCAGAAATTACTGATGAGAGAAAGATTAACAAAAATATATGTCGTGAAATGAAGTAAGCCCATCTCTTGTAGAGACCAGCAATCTTCCGAACAATAGCCGTTCCCTCTTCTGAATGATTAGATTTAAGTATACATAGATCACAGATCCATCGCGAAGGTTTTGAACTATCGTAATGACAACACTTAGTAAAATACTTACCGGCTCCTTTGACCGATTCCATCACCGTGTTCTTCGGTCGAAATGGAGAGTTGAAATGGAATGAATGCCGACTCTGTTCACTCAATTTACACTCGCTATGAAAGTAATCGAACGCGCGTAATCAATGAAAAATTCCAAAATGGGCGAATGGAGGACATGGAAATAAGGAGAAAAGGTTGATGAAGGAGGATCTGTTTGGAAAGTTTAGAAGGAAAATGAAAGAGAGTAATAGTAAACTTGTTAGTGACGACAGGGGTAGGTACGGCAGAAGAAGAAATGGGAATGCCAAGAGTAAGTTATGAGAACTCGTTTGATGGCATCTTTCTACTCATTATCCATCGTAATTTCCCACTCAATGATGAAATAAAATAACTTTATGAATGATGACGGAAACTTTTCATGTGGCCTTAGTTCGATATTATTTACACAGAAATGGATTAAGCGAATGGCATAAAGTGGATAACGTCACGAAGGAATTGACGGAACACTTTTGTCACTACAAATGTACATCTTCGTCAAATTACTAACCTTGCCTCACAATTGTCACAAGGGGTCGAATACAGAGTGCTACTACAGTTGTTGAGTAAGAGTGTGTTATTCCTTGTGGGAAGGATCCTCCCCATTTCTCCATTTGGTCAAACATCTCGCAAAGGGCAAAATGGGAAAGGAAGGGAATCGATTTATAGGAGGAATCATGGAATACCAGCGATCGAATTGAGAATAAATGTATCTGCTGATCCTGAAGGATACAATATGCATTAACTGGATGTAACCACATCTTACCATTATCAACAGGTCGGAAAGATCGATTCTCTTGACCGGACACCCACGATTTAATAGAAGGGGCATCCAATTCTCTTCCCATATCTATCTCAGCCACAAATTCATTCTCTGAATTGAAAATGCCAATTATCAAAAAGAGATTGACTTGCTAGTACCTCTCTCTCTCACGTACTCAATCCTCATTGATCTCATTCGATCGCTATTTGATTTCACTAAAATAAGAAGTTCCTCTGCTTCACTCAGTACACTCCATTCCTCGTTGCAGCTGCAATAACCTGAGGATGTGGTTGACCCCACCCCCCCCTCCTTCTCCCTCTCCGAGCCTCCCCCCTTCTCACCAAGTTCGGAACCCAGTCTGTTGCCAATCCGTTCCACTCTTTATCTCCACGTAATTCCCACAAGTTCGTTTGCACTCGAAATTGACTCGTGAAAGTCGAATGCGAATTTTAGCATTATCAGTCTAAAAATGAATGATTATGCCGAAGTGTCCTCCCCTCCCATTCATTCACCTTTATTCTCCATACACAATCTCCTTTTCCATTATGTGTAATCTCCTTCCAATGCCTGCCAGCTCTTAATTCACTCCCGCATCCTAAAATTCAAATATTTAATGGAGGAAGCTATCTTGTTTATGTAACCAAGGTCAAGGTTTTCGGGAGTTACACATTATAGCTTTTTCCCTCTTTCGATAAGCGAACACAACGCATGCCTCAGAAACGATGGTTCTTGGTGTTTTCCTAGGTTAGGGAGAAAGTGCGTAAAGGGAAGGTACCATTATCAATAGTGAAAACACTTGCGAAAGTTTCGGCAAATCAATTGGCCTTGCCGTAGTCGTCCAGCACTACGGAACCGTCCTGCTTTTTCCAGATATTCCACACCCTTTGGGATATTTACACAGCGCATCATGACAAGGAAGGATTTATAACGATCCTCACTTTCGATCTTTCTTTTACTCTATCGTTTTATGGTAGTTGAAAAGCTCTTTTCTGAATTTTCTATTGAGTTATTCGAACTTGAACGTGACTTCGGGGTTACCTACTTTAATCGATTGCTGCAGTGCCACGAAGCGCTTGCTATTGAGTAAGTCTCACAATATGGTGAGGTACTTTCCCATGGAACATCAATGTCGATGGATTTCTGTATAAGTTTCATGAGCAGGCCATTTATATCGTCGGTACATTTCATAGTGGAGAATCAATATTTGCTAATTGGCATTTCTCTAACTCCTTTTTAAGGAAGCATATTCCACATTCAAACCCCTACGTAACAGATGGAACACTCTTGGAATTCATATAAGCTACTTCTACAATGACCAAACTGCGTCCAAAGTGTCTATCACAATTGTGAATAATTTAGCAGCAATTGCAACATTGCAATGTTGCAATTATTGCTAAATCGCTGCGAGATTTGGACAATATGCCTCCATTTCACTCGAGAATGAAGGGAGAATGAATGAGTGAAGAACGGACATTTAATCGATACCGACCCACGTCGCTTTTTCGACTAGAAATTAAAGTTAGTGGTGAACCAAAAATTGATCCCCTGTTTTTATATTTTTATTGGATAGAGAAAAATATTCTAAGAATATGGTATTTTTCAGAAAAATTTTAAAATCGATATTTAGCCCGTAATAAATTCGAGAAAGCGCGGGCCTGATGCCCTGATCCCAGGTATTCTGTAACTGATATCGATTTTTCACACCATGAACCCCTGTTCATGGTCCAAAAGGGGGTTGGGAAGATGTCGACAAAATATCAAGTGGCCTACAGTAACAATACCACAGTACTTTGAGTACTGTAGAAAAGTTACCGTAACCTGGCTACCGTAATCCGGATTTCTGAAATTGATCAAATTATGTAGTTTTTAGTTGCATGAGGTAGATCTCGAGTAGTCATTGCCTGAAAGCCATACCGTATGTCATCTACCGTACCCCCGGCTACAGTATACCCACAGTAATCCGCAAATATGAAATTGAGCAAATCGACTCGGAGACAATGCCTGGGGGCTTCCGATATATCCGTCAGGCATTGCTTACCCGAGCTCCAGCTCATGCAGCGAATTCCGGCTCAATTTTCGCACTTTTGTTTTTAGGCATACTGTAAGCCCTGGGTACTGTGAATTAGAAACGGTAAATCCCTCAGACAGTCTACTCAAGACCTAGCTCATACAAAAAATTCCGAGTCGATTTGCTCAATTTCATATTTGCGGATTACTGTGGGTATACTATAGCACGTATGGTAGATGACATACGATATGGCTTTCAGGCAATGACTACTCGAGATCTACCTCATGCAACTAAAAACGACATAATTTGATCAATTTCAGAAATCCGGATTACGGTAGCCAGGTTACGGTAACTTTTCTACAGTACTCAAAGTACTGTGGTATTGTTACTGTAGGCCACTTGATGTTTTGTCGACATCTTCCCAACCTCATTTTGGACCATGAACAGGGAGGGGTTCATGGTGTGAAAAATCGATATCAGTTACAGTATACCTGGGATCAGGGCATCAGGCCCGCGCTTTCTCGAATTTATTACGGGATAAATAACGATTTTAAAATTTTTCTAAAAAAATACCGTATTCTTAGAATATTTTTCTCTTTCCAATAAAAAATATAAAAACAGGGGGTCAATTTTTGGTTCACCACTAACTTTAAGAAGAGGCCAAGACTATTTCCACAATAATAACGATTGTACACGTCGTCTTGAGTAGTATATAAATGTATACGACCTTGTTCTATTTTATTGCAGATTGGACCAGTGAGGCCACTGGGACACTTGCAAGACTGGCAGTCGTTGGGATCAGGGTAGCCTCCGTGTCGACACGCGAGTTGCATCCCACGACATCTTTCTATAGTATCACGTTATTGATTGCTGTAGAAATTAGACACTAACCATTGCAGTAGAGTCTATTCATTTGTTTAATGTCCACGAAAGAAGGAGCAACTCTCTGTCCGATTGTGCTCTCGAATCGTCCTTTGAGAGTCTCGATAGTTAATTCACCGATACGCGATGAGAAAGCCTCAAATTGTCAAATATCGGCTCTATGAACAGTATATAATATGAAAAAAGAACCACTTTAGATTCGGTGGATGTTTTTTAAAGATTTAAATGTATGTGATAAGGGTTTACGGTAGAAAATCACCAGGGCACACCAAATTGAACGCTAAACGTGTTTCATCGTTTCAAATTGAAACTCCACCAACTTCTATTGTTAAGGCATAAAAGGCCGCGAACCCATTCCTCTAATAAATTTCCCCACAGCACATTTTTTTTCAAAAGGAAACTACAGAGCCAGCATTTTGACTACTTACTTCGGGTCCATAGTGCATGATAGATCCATAATCGTACGGTAATCCCATGTTATCCGCCTCGTGATAACTAGATGAGAGGAAGTTTTTATCTGCTCCAGAAGCCACGAATTCACGGCTGACAAAATAATATTTCAGACACTTTCTGACAGGATTGAGAAACTGACTTCTGACGAAATAATCTGTACTACCGAATTATTAACAAATGCTGGAAAGTTGGTAAATTTAATCCCAAAGGGTAAATTGACCTTAAAATTATGTCCGATCAAACCCGGCCTGAACGTTAAGTGAGCAGGAAAAAATCCATCTAAGAATAACGCCCATTAAAAAAGTATGCACTGATTGCATCATCACAACGCAATAACTGAAAGATTAGAGAGCTAATCTGATAAACTTGGAACTCTAAAAAAAACATATTTTTGAAGACATAAAAATTAAGAAAATATTATAAAATCAAAATTTGAACTTAAAATGCAAAAGTCTCAGTGATTGCATTGTACTCAAGTAAGTTACCTCGGCAGTTGTTTTTACTTAGTTTTTTTTACTTAGTTCGCGTTTGTAACTAACTAGAAACTTACTTTGTCATTGCTCTCAAAAAAGTAATATTGTTTCAACTTTGCTACAATATTACTTTTTTGTTTACTTCAAATTTGCGTCAGTAGGAAGCACAAAGTAAGTTACTGAGATATTGCTAAAGTGATATTACTTGCAATGATATTGCCAAATAGATACTTGCAGTTGTGTTATCATACACTCTGTGAGGTATTTCTCCCAATTATGTTGATAACATCGATAAAAAAATTAACATTTCTCTAAATTTAGGAAATCAAATGTCTTTTTATCATTAATATTCAGCTTGTATCTTTCAGCGTGTCCAACGGAAGAACATTTTTTCTATTGTATATAATAAATTGTAATTTAAAAAGCGAAAATTCACTACATAGTAAAATACCATAGTAAACAGATAAATGACATAAAAAAATAAACATATTTTTCCTCGATTGAAAAATGATTTATCGCAATTATAGGCAACTTTGCACACCTCAGAACTATCGACACCTGTCGTGAGAGTGTGATAAATCTATATAATCGAAAAGATGTTGGAAACAGAGACAAATTTATTTCTGAAAACACCTTGAGGTTAACTTTTACCCACAGGAGCTGTTTCTGCCCAGAAATCACAAAAATTACATAAGGAAGGTTTTAGTTGCCGATTCTGAAAATGTAATAAAAGGATTGAATTGTGTAGATTTTTTAAGAAAAAAATCGAATGTCCTGACTCCCCCTCCGTAACGTTTTCCAGCAACGACCTATCCGAAAATTCACTACACGAAAAAAAAGGTCCTCTCATCGTTAGCTGTCAGAAAATATAGATATTTAAGGAATTATTAACCGAACACAAATTGAAAAATTGATTTTTCATATAGGTATAGGGTGCCATGTCACGCAATTAAAAAGTAGCAAGCTATCACGCTAAATGTGGCGTCAAGACTTTGGTAAATAAGCCGGTAAGCCAGATGCAACGTGGGATAACGTAACCCTAGTTTCCCAAGGTATCTAGAGCAAGTTGCCTTTCGCAATCATAGTTTCTGCCAATTTATCCCCCCAGTGGAAGGAAAGCAAAGATGTCCATGGAGGGGATCGAACTTGTGACCCCTCGAATCACTGCTTACACCAATCGATCAAACCGCCGCTTTACTAATCATGAAACGTACATCTACATCTCAGCCGGGGTTGACCGGGGGAAAATGGTAAGCTCCATTGTCAAACTCCATGCATGAAGTTTGCCCTTAGGACAACTTTTCAGAATAGGCTAATTTTCCTCTAGTGCTGATGAATTTCAATCCTCTCAGTGTCTGATATGATCATTGTAATACTTATCGATAGTGGACTTACCGAATTAGAATGTAATAGTCTCGATCAGGTCTCGATTGTTCGTGCCAGAATCCTAGTGCGTGCCCAATCTCGTGAGCGATTATGCCCGCCTCAAAGTGTTAAGCTATGAAAAAGAGGAGATTGAAGTACCTACACTGTCACACCCATCTCCAATAGAAATCATCTGAGATCCTCCCGTCTTTCCAACACTCGAAAAGCATCTCAACTATTAAGAATGAGGGATCAATTCTATTCCTTCTATTCTATTTTATGATTGAGGTTATAGAAAGGGAAGATCGTCGTACCCGCTTCCCTTGTAGAACACGATGTGATCGTCTACTCCGTAGTTCTCTTGGAATCTCAAGCAAGTTTCTCTTTCCCATAATTTCATTCCATCCATGATTTGCTTCTTCCATTTGACTGAATGAAATTGAGAAGATGGTATGCGAATTAAAGACATCGATACCGTCGTTAGACTTGAGTCGATAGGGAATGGATGAGGGCTCATTCCATCGATATACACCTCCAGTGATAACTTTCCTCTTTACTCGACGTCTCCCCATCTTTTCTTTCTCGGCCAAGACTATTCTGCAGCACACATTTCACATTTTATTATATGTGCACTCCATGTGTCAGAAATTAGGAGCGATACGGTTCTGCATAAATAGAGATGATTGATTAATAACAAAACCGACCCTTTGATCTGAGGAACAGTGAGAACGATATCTGATTCGAAAAGATTAGAAGACACATCATGATTTACTCCCACTTCATTATTATCAGATATCACGGCCTGTGAAAGGTGAAAGTAGGTTCTCTTTTTTGTTGAAAATTATAAAATTAAATTTGATTTTGTTTTCCCTGTTCTGCAAGAACTCCTCGTTTTGTAGCGGAATTAGAAATTATAGTTACGGAATTATTGGAACTCGAATAAAGCGATCGAAGAGTGGAGTCTTTCTCAGAATGAAAACAGAATGTGAGCTCATTTAGATCCAGCATTAGAATTCCAATACTGGTTGAATTACAACCACCGAATAAGGGGCGGGCAATAGAACAAATGGACACGGGTGCTCAAGACCAGTATCTCATTCCGTCCGGAACGAAACAAAAATTAAAGTGCGCGGCATTACAGTAAGAAAATGATGTGCAGGCGCGCCTATCACATTTGCCGCGTCGCGCGGTCGCGTTGCGGTCGTGACTATTTGTCTTTTGTGATCTTTGTTGTTTACTTTTTGCTTGCTTATCGATTACTCATGTTTTTTGTTTGTGTTTATTGCTAATGTAACGTGCTGTAAATAATAAGAGTTGATCCAGGCGTGTCGCTCATCTGAGAGGAGGCATGCAGATCTTCGTCAAAACCCTCACCGGCCAGATCCAGGACAAGAAAGGAATCCCCCCCTGACCAGCAGAGACTCATCTGTACCGGTAAGTATTGATTCATTCTAATTATATTTTGATATAAGAATGGGTTGCTAAAAAACACATTCAATTAGCGTCATTTTTACGTAATCATTCTTCCCTCCTGTACCTATATTTTTTTCAGATCGATGACGCAATTATCCTCGCTATCAACACCTCCAAGATCACCGACTTCGCCAAGTTCGACACTGGAAACCTCGCCATTATCACCGGAGGTCGAAACCGTCGGCGAGCGTCTCCCACCTTTCGACGTCGTCCACGTCAAGGACACTGCTGGACAAACCTATTTTAATCGTATCTTTGATAAACAATGTCTTGGTTATGTACACTAGGTCTGCGTCAGTCTGAAATAGTGGCTTGACGCGATCTAGTCGAGTGAAATATGCGTTTACAGCAGATTTTTTTTGTATTTTTTAAATGAATCAATCTTTTTTTCTGTACGCGTTTGAATAAATATGTTGAAAGGATCTACTTTGCACGTCAAATGAAATGGCCCAGAGCTAAACATTTTGGTTTTCGACTTGGCAAAATTCCAAAAAAACGGTGGAGCGGGGTCGACGCTCATTGGACAAGTGTAGGCTCCGCCCCCCGGACGCTCCCTGTTCAAGTTAGATGTAGGGAACAGGCAACTTTGAGCACCCGTGATGGAAACAGGAGGGGGGGGGGGGTTTCTTCTATAATTGAAACTCCGTAATCAGTTCCAATAATATCACTTTAATTAGGAGAGAGAAAGAGTGAAAAAAGTGATGACCTACCTTCTTTGATTTGGAGGAATCTGCTAGAAGATTGTTGAAAGCAGCCATGATCTTCTCTACATTTCGATAATTTCCATTGATTGACTGATGGACAGAGGAGAACGAAGAGATCTCACGCTCAAGCTGAAGCAAATCATGTAAGGGAATAGGGAACAATTCGATCGCCGACTGCAATTTCCACATTTTCCTCTTCAATGATCATGAAATGGTATACTTCAATGGAATGTTGATTTCAAAGCCAAAAGTTCCATCGCATCAAATTCGTCTCACATGATTCCACAGGCCGGTCAAGCTTAATGAAATGGCGTTGGGGTGAGAGAGGGTGTGAAATCGAGAAGGACTCTCCTACTTTTGTAAACTCTTTCACCGTTGGTTACCCTGTCTGTCGGTTTGGAATGTTGTAGTCTAAAATGGCTTAAAACATTTTTTGTTCTTTTCAAAATTAAAGAGCTACGATGAAATTTCGACAGAGCGTCAGCAGAAAAATTATACCATGCTTTAAAGTTGTCCTGCATGGGAATCACACTAGTCCGGAAAAGGGACGGTGAGAGAGATATCTCGTGACACGATCCTAGGAATCGAAAAATTCAGAATGGAGTAATTCTTCGTTTAAAGACTACGGTAAAATTTCGGATACATTGAATTGCCATCGGGGAAATGCGTTAGTAATTTATCTGACCAAATATTCGTATGAGGCCTCCTGCAAAGCAGTCTAGACAACTCTTCAAAATTGAATTCGTGATGAGACCATCGGCCATTTACATTTTTTTTCGCATTCTCTAACCGTCTGCTTCAATTTACATAACCTCGCCAGTATTCCGGGTCCTTCAACTATCATAATTCACAAAATTAGATTGATTTGTGAAGCAATACGGAATCTTTTTTCACTCACATTATTCAATTGAATTTCTTCTTTAGCTGAATCATCGATCATTCGATTGTTCGTCTTGATTAAAGGTGCAACAGATGGAAAGACTGCAACATTTCATTTCTGTCGCACGCAGTTTTGGCGCAGTTGATTTTCAACGTATATTCCATTGGACTACGTGTGACAGAGTGACATCACTCAAACTCTCTCACTTCTTTCCGCCTCTGTCGATTAGATGAGACGAGATAGATTCTCCCACTGATCTCTCTCTCTCTCTCTCTCTCTCCCTCATCGTCTTCCTCAATGCCGTGTACAAGTGTGAACTCACATCGTGGAGGAGGGATTCCATTGGAGTGTCCATGTGTATCTCCCCTAGTAGAATAAGTCTCAGTTAACCTCGAGTCCATTGTATCTTCATCATCGTCGTCAATGAGGGAGAATCGAGGCTAAAATCAATAAATGCTCCACCCTAATAATCTCCCGGAAGTTACAACGCAAACGGATTTTCACCCGCTCAAAACGATCTTAGGACCTTCATGTTATACTTGGGAAACAAGGATTCTCAAGGGTGGGAAACAGTTCAGCCAAACAATTGACTCAGATTATCGATTTTTACCTGCTAAAAGAAGGTCGTGGAAAAGTTCGGCAACTTTTGACAAATTAGAATAGCTGCTATCTACGACGTTATAAGAGAAGGAACGATGTACCTTATTCACTCGAGGAGCCGCAAGTCGTACACGAATTTGTGAATGATCCTCGTGCTAAAATGGTTCGATAAAGAATACTTTAAATTATAGTTAGTGGACCGGGTGTAAGATAGGTGTAGATAATCGTGAAAGTGGAGTCCAATGACGAATTCCTTTGCTGCGATAGCCCCCAATCGACTTCTAAAGGTGTTTGGCCACTCAACAGAATCTAGCAGAGGGGTAACCTTCACGTTCACTATCTGGTCATCGTAGTCGTTGATACTCACAAATCTGTCTCGAGATTGTGAATTCTATAACATTGTTGTAAGACGGCAAAAACATTTTTTTCCAATATAAAAATTAATTTTGGAACTGAGCAACACATCGAATTTCGAGAGCGGGCATAAGGGTAATACAAATATTGATCTGAAGAATATCATCAGCAGTTCGCAAAAAACATAATTTCTTTTTTATTTAATTTTATTTTACACCTATTAGTGTACGTGAGAAAAGTTTCAGCCCTGGCTGATCACATTGAATGAGAATAGATCCGAATATTCAGCACCACCAAAAAATTTTCTGCGTTATATTTCTGCGAATGCGATTATCGAATTTCCCTCCTTGTGGATCAATGTTCGTGAAATTATGAATTGATACATAACTTTTCGTTGAATTTCATTTTAGTGGTCTAATTGCCGGTAGGCGTTCTTTAGAAAAACGAGTTGCACACTCTATATCTCCACGTCGCTTTGTATCCATTGATGATTCTAAAGTGATTGTAGGTCCAATCCCATAATGAACAGTCGGAGATAGTAAGGAACAAGGAATGAAACCCACGTCTTTACGTTGATTCAAGACGGAAATTAGCTTAGCACCCCCTCCACCTTCAAGAAATGGAGGAAACAAGGTGAACATATTTTGAGAGAATATCGATTGGTCGGAATGAAATTGCAACCGGTTCCTTGCAATGTGAGGTTCCAATGAATGTACTCTCGATGGAATTGCCATTGACAGGAATTGAGGCATCTCAAGAAATATATTTATAATGACTATAAAGTGATAATGATTAAAATCTATTGATTGACTCACAGCGTTTAATTGGAATAAGAGAAGGAGAAGAGAAAGAAATGGCATATCTATTGTGTATAGTGGAATACTGCCCAAGGGGAGGGATAACGGTCCCTCTCTTTGTGAAACAACCGTGCTTGATTGATGGAGAGTGACTACTGGCCAAGATATGGGCACACCTATTCATCCCCTTCTTTTTGTCAGAGAAAAATAATAATATGTCACTAGGATCCCCGCCGGTGCATGGTCTTTTGCCGCATTTTTTGCAAGTGTCACAAGTGGCCCAAACATAGTTTGGGTAACAAGAAACGTGTTTGAACATCTTTTGCCGAGTTTCAAAGTGAATTATCGATTGATTTCACTTGATTTCGTGAAATTTTCGCACATTTCGATGAAAATCATTCCACAGGCCGGAAAACTCTACAGGAAGGAGAGAGAACGAGTGAAATCAAGAGACTCTCTCTCTCAATTCCGTTCTTTCTCTCTCTCTCTCTCTCTCGCCCCTGACCCCTTTCTGGAAGGTCGGAATCATGTATCCGGAAGCTTCCTAAATTATAAATCGCTTCAAAATCGCTCTATTTTCCCAGATCCTTTTGCGCATGATAACTGACCAAAATACCTTTCAAATTTTACAAAATTTAATTAACCAAATTCATAGCCAAGTGGGTTAGCGCTTTACTTTCAATCCGAGACCCCCAGGTTCGAACCCCGCTGCGGGCAAAACGTTTGCCGCATTTTTCGCGAGTGTCAGAAGCCGTTCTAGCACGTTTTCGAGTAAAGTGAAACACGTTTTCACCTGTTTTGCCGAGTTTTAACATGAAAAATCGAAAATTTCGAAAAGTTTCCAATTGATTCGCAGAGTGTGGGGGATCACAGGAAAAGGCTAGTTAATTTATCATTGTGTTGGCGCCAGAAGGCGTCACGTTGGAATCACTTTTTGGCGAATTCCTCCACTCCGAATAACGAAAGAACATTTCTTATATTATTTCCGGTGCAGAATTTGACCCTGTTACACCTGTCTAATTCAATTTGCTTCATTATTAAAAATAAAATTTCAGAATGCATCATTTAGTAGAGCAAAAAGTAGAGTTGTTCATGAACACCAATCGGACCGGTCTGCAGAGGTGATTCTATATTTATAACTGATAGGGAGGGAGGAGGAGAGTCGGGTGGTCTCCGAGTTACTGCCAGTGAGAGCGCCCTCGCAGGAGTTTGCAGAGGCTTAAAGAAGTGTTCGACGGCATTCATTGTGATAGCTTGGGATAGTGGTTGAGACAATCCGAGATGATTGCAGGTTGAGCATCTCCTTCACTATTTCTCCCGTGCTCTCGGCGTTCATTTCGTTTGAATGAAGCGGTGTGCGGTGCACAGAATGAGTGTAAAAGCAATACAAATAAATAAGTTGAAATCAAGACGAAGACCAACTACCGTAATCTCAGCACATGATACCGTATGACACATACCGAAAAGCCGCGACTGTTGCAAAATATAACATATAATCCTTACCAAGATTTTTTTAAATAGTGATCTGCATAGAAGAATTATCATATATCGAGCAGCACAGTAGTGCGCGCATAAGGTAGACTGCGGGAGTTCGGCTGATAATAAAATTTTTTCGAAAGTAGGTTTAAGAACATACTAGAATCAAAACGTGCTTCGAACAAAATATTTATCGCCACTATCTTGTGCGTAAATTCTCTTACATAACCTGTGACCATTAATATATGTAATTTTTCAGTGCACCTAAAAACAAACTGTATTTGCCTACCGCACACCTTACGCTCGCACTTCTGTGCTGCTCGATATATGATAATTCTTCTATGCAAATCACTATTTTTTAAAATCTTGGTAAGGATTATATGTTATATTTTGCAACAGTCGCGGCTTTTCGGTATGTGTCATACGGTATCATGTGCTGAGATTACGGTAGTTGGTCTTCGTCTTGATTTCAACTTATTTATTTGTATTATGGATATTTTCTATTCTTATTTTATTATAAATCGTCAGTCCTTCCGAATGTCAACATATATATTTTTAAATAGACACGGAATACATGCTAAGCATGATATATTGATCGATCACCGAGAAACTTGTGTTATAATTGTTAGTTGGCTGCCATAGTCGAAAATCAAGCTCTGACCGATGCAATGGACTGTGATGATGCCGAAAATCAATCAATAATCACAGGAAAATAATAACATGCAGCTCAGAAGAGAGTGATAGACGGGCGGAACACCAAAGTGGAGAGTACACATCGCACCATTGCACCTACCGTATCTTTGCTCGCGATTGAAAACTGATTGAATTTTGAAATTTTTCTTTCAGTCGGTTTTTAAAGCGTATTTAGTAATATTTTAAAATATTATTTTCTCCGAGTGGTGGCAAATTTAGTTATAAACCGAATTAAAACATTAGGTACCGAAAAGCTCGCACATTTCGAGGTGAATTTCAACAAAAACGAAAAAGTGCGAAAAAGGTGTGAAAAAGTATCGCACTGTGCGACACCGTGTCGCACCTTTGTACAAAGTGTTCTTGGCGTACGATACTTCTCGATGGGACAGAGAACAGACAAGATAAAATTTATCAAATTCTTATTTTTGGAAGTTTTCTTATTTGCAATGGGCTGGGTATTCTCTCGGACGCACAGTCACTCGAATATTTTGGCAGTGGCATCGAACAATGTCAACTATTCGTCCAATGTGACGATGTGGCTAAACCATCTCGTATCGGTCCTAGAGTCGATCAAATCTTACCACTCCTTTCCGTGATATTTTGGCTGGGCTATGAAAATCCGGGAAAATCTATTTCAAAGAGACACCGATTCACAATTATGTTAATAGTGGATATTGTACTGCAAGTGTCCACCTTCTTAAGAAGGGGTATAGTTATTTTGAGAGTGGTCTTCACAGTACTCAGAACGAAGGGCTGATTTGGAGCATAGTGTAACAACAGATGGTGTCCTCTACGTGGCTACATTCGCCGGAATAGAAGCAATTGTATAAATCCAAGCACATTAGCCTAATTAGGAGTGTCTGACATTAGGAGTGAGGAGGTATCCTACTCTATTCAATAAACTTGTTCAACTTGAAATTCGTTCACTCCATTATTTTTGAAAAAAATCTTAAAGCAAAACTGAGCTGTGATCGATCAAAGTGTGCTTTACGGAAATTGCTGTAGAAAATCTGAGTCAAGAGCAATTGAGTATACATTTTTTTACATTTTACATTTAATCAACTTTATCAGCTGGGTGAGGGTGTTAATTCAGCTGGGTTGCCATGATAGTTCTCCATTGCCTGCGATCGTGTCTTGCGAGTTGCATGAACTGAGGACCGGCAGCGTTGACGAAGTCGTCTCTCCATCTCTTAGCGGGTCTTCCTCTCTTTCGCTTCCCTCTTGGTGTCCAATCGACCATCTTCCGATTCCACCGATCGTGGGACAATTTCGAGATTCTCTCTACCCATATCCATTTCCGCTTTTCCGCCTCTCTAACAACATCCTTCAGTTTTGTGATGCCACGGATCCGGTCATTGGTAACATGATCGAATACGGTGATTCCTATCATTTTGCGTTCAAGTTTGCGCTGGGCGACAGAGAGTGTTTGTTTTTCGCGTTTACAAAGGTACCAGGCTTCAGCTCCGTACAAGAGTGCGGGGAGAACTACACCGTCGAATAAGCGCTTTTTGAGCGGCATGGGACATCCTCGCTTTCGGAAGAATTCCGAGTATTTAGAAAATGCCCAATTCGCGCTTCTGACCCGCCTATGCATTTCTCCTCTAAACCTATCCGGACCAAGAGTAACTTCTTGCCCAAGATACACCACCTTATCCACCGTCTTAACTACTAGACCTCCTACCACGACCGATCTGCCCATTGGATTAGTCGTCAAAGCGACAGTTTTTGAGCCATTAAGTTGCAAGCCCACCGCAAGTAGTTCCCTTTCTAGTTCCGTTACCATATTTTGGATTTGGCGTGAGTCGTGGGAAATAAGTACGCAATCATCTGCGTAGAGAATATGTGAGAGATATTCGCCGTCTATGCATATTCCTTTTCTACGCCATTGGACCCTGTTGAATACAGTATCCATCACCGAGACCAATAGACGCGGACTCAGACCATCCCCCTGACGCACCCCTCTTCCGATAGAAACCTCTACTGCTTTCCCATTGACGATGATTGAACTTTTGCTCTGTACTGTGAGTGACTGCAGAAACTTGGTGTACGTTGAGTGAACACCGTCGCGTTCGAGAGCAGAAAGAACGGAGTTACACAGTACAGAGTCAAAAGCCTTGCTAACGTCTAGGAAAAGGAGGTAGAGAGGGCGCCTGTATTCACTGCAGTTTGATATGAGAGTATTTAGAGTGAAGATACCATCTACCGTAGAGTGCCCCGCCCGGAATCCCTGCTGTTCCCTTGATCTTTGATTATCTAAAGAGCGACCGATTCTATTGTTGATGACGGCGGTGAGGGTCTTTTGAATGACCGGGAGTAATGAAATGGGGCGATAATTTTTGGGGTTGGTGTTGTCCCCGCCCTTGTGGAGTAAGATTGTTCGACTATCGCCGAAACCAGCTGGGATAGAGCCTTCAATGAGGATTTTATTGAAGGTAGACGCTAGGTATGGTGATAGGATATCAGAACCCATTTTGAGCATTTCCCCAGATATTTTATCTTCCCCCGGAGATTTCCCAGACGTGAAACCTCTTAGCACGCTCTCAATTTCGTCTCTACCAATGGGGATGAATTCATCCTCGGACTCTTTCACTCTGTAACTTCTGCCATTGTCTCCTCGATACAATTCATTGTAATAGTCCTTGAATACCTTTTCTAGCTCGGCTTGAGAACTTACCACTCCTCCTTTTCCTTGCAATTTGACTATTCGCTCTCTCCCGACACTCTGACTACCGAGGGCCTTTTTGTAGTTCCGTCCCTCGGCCACTGCTTTTTCCACCATCCTAGTCATTCTATCTACTGCGTCCTGTTGAATGCTCCCTCTGAGTGCCTTATTAACCGCGACCCACCTAATCCTATCCCTTCCCTGTACAGTCGATTTTATTTTAGCTCTCTCTGCAAAGAGCCTGTTGGTTCTAGCAGAGTAGCGAGGGACCGCAACAGTTGGGATAGTTGAGGAATGAGCCGCCCTTTGGATGGAGGAAACCAATGTACCGTAATCACAATCGACTGGGGTACCGTATAGTTCAGCCGCTAGATGTAGTTTGTAGCGATCACTGTCTAAAGTCCCACCATTTGATGCATTCCCGAGGGGCCCGTGCGGTCTCCCTTCAATGACTAGTTTGGCGCGCACCATGCGATGGTCTGAAGTGAAGTTTAGTTTATTAACTACATCCACGTCTGTGACTGGGAAATCGCTGGGGTAAAGGATATAATCTATTCGATTGGAAGTTGTACCGGTGGGAGAAACCCAGGTATGACAGCGACTAACCTGCTTCTGGAACATAGTGTTACCTACCACCAGTTTTAGATTTTCGCATAGTGTCACCAGTTTTTCCCCTCTCTCGATACGATCCCCATATCCGAATTTCCCGACAGCCGTTTCTCCAGTGTTTCTAGTACCCACTCTTGCGTTGAGATCCCCCAAGATAACCTTGTAAATTTTTCTAAATCTCTGTCGCTCCGGCACCACTTTTCCAAACGCGCTTTCAAGGTCAGATAGGAAATCATCGTACTCGTCATCAGAGTGAGTAGAGCACGGACCGTAGCATTGAATTAGTCTAAGAAGGACACTGTTTGGGAGGCGGAGATCTAACACAACGATACGGGGTGAAATAGTCAAGAAACGCACTATTTTCGACTTCATCCTCCGATGGACGAAGAAACCGCAGCCTGCTGATCGATTTGCGAATCGTCCCGAGTGGTAGAGCGTCCCAGACGAGTCGTTGAGGTCCAACACTCCTTCCTCCTTTCTTCTTACTTCACACAGTCCAACGATATCGGCATTGATCTTCATGATGGCTTGATCGAAAAGAGCCGTCCTCCCGTCGGTGGCAAGTGAGAGGACGTTCATGGTCGCCAAGAAGAGCGGGAGAACCATGGTTAGCCTTACTCCCACGGCTGGCTAGGTCCGGGTTGGGAGGATCGGGCCGAGAAGAAGGGGGCGGAGGGAAAGAGCAACCGACCGCTCTCAACTAATGAAATGGACTCGAATGATGTTGAGTGTAACTAGGGCTTAAATGAAAGTTCAATGGATTGTCCAGTAAATTTATTTTGCCATCTTACCTATTGATCCCTTAGTCGAATTCAATGGCATGACAAACGTAAAAGTGCAAAGACTTTCCGGACACCCTTACACGGCGACCACAAACAGAAGAAAAGGACGAGTTTGAATCAAATACAGTAAATATTGCAAAATCATGAAATTCGCGGCGGGACCTACCGACTCTCTGAATGCTATTTTCCGGCTCCCATGATCCCGCTGTTGCTCAGCCTTCATATATCCAAAATTCTAAGCCGGGGAGTAATAAAGTTTTATATTTTTTGGATCATTCGGTATCTACACCGGATTGGGCATATTATGAAACAAAAATCGTATGAAAATCATTGAAATAAGCTCCGGATGATCGAAATTGTCGAGTAATAAAGCTGACCTGTTGTGCGCTCAGTTGCTAAATAGCCTTCGGTAGTCCTAAAAAAATTCAAATTTTTCTTTTTCCCCTATTTTTGTTTGATTATCGATTGTTTCACGGCCATTAATTAGTGTTTTTTTCAGAAATGAGCTTTGGTAGACAGCCACACGGATACGGAGGTGCCCAGCCCCCGAAGAGACCTTACGAGGTACGATTTCCCATTTCCATTGCACGCTCTAAACCGATTTCATTAAGGCACCATCCAACTCGCCTCTCTCCCAGTCGACTGACAAGCTGATGGGGCAGTTGCTGGCCATAAAGGCAGTGCACCCGGAATTCTGGAGGGAGCTTCTTGCGCTGCCGGAAGCGGAGTATGTTTCATTCGCACCATTTTAACAGTAAAACAACTCTCAGGAAGCTGGCTGAAGAGCTGAAGAAGTCGCAAGAGGAGTTACGTCTAGCGCGCGAGGGCAGTCTGCCGTATACGGTACTCGTAACGTAAGTATACTATCAACTGGTTCAGAAATAACTTCCCTCTATAGTTGGCAAGACTCCCTGGCTACGATGGAGACTAAGTTGGCGACGCTGCAGAAGATGATTGCCATGAAGAAGAAGGAAAGTGGTGGAGGAGGAGTCAGTTTGTAACTCTATAAAATATGCTAGTTCCCTAAAAGAATCACCCTTTGCAGTAAAAACGACCATTGTGAAGTAGCAATTCTTCTCGGAGAAATTCTTTCTCAAATCTGTCCCAGCCCCCGCTCGTCACCAGTTGTAATACGAAAATGATGCTTTCGATCTAATCACTCCTTTCCAGTGATGATTGTAAAAATTCGATCCCAACTTCGTGACAAGAATCTTCTCTTCCCCACGTTCCTCGCTAAACTTTTCTTCTCTTCTCTCAACAGAAAGGTTTGTCGTCCAAACTATCTTATTCGATACATTCATTTATTTTGGCAAACATCAGCTTTATCGATTGAAATATAACATTGCATCTTCTCTCCCATACTGATACTATCCGTTTATTTGCCTCGATATGTAACGCCCGGAACAGTCCCTTCATCAATCCACATATTTTCAGTTCTCTACTCACTCTATCCATTGCTCCACTCAACAGATTGTGCTTACCGATTCCTCTCCTTCCATTTCATCTTCGATTTGACACACAAGGTTTGTGGTTCAGATCCTCTTACACGACTCGTTCAATTATCACTGATCTACTTAATCTATTGAAATACTAAAAGGAACCTTCCTTCCAATACAGCTATTATCACTTCAGTTAGTAGTACAAATCCTCACACTCGACACATTCAATTATTTTCAGTGATCTACTCGACATCGCCAGAACAACGTCGCATTCCCATCATCGTCCGTCGCTATCTGCCAGATGGCTCATTCGAAGACTGGGCTGTCGACCGACCAACTGCACATCACTGATCTCACTATTATTGCGTTGTTGTCCTCATTGTTATCGCCCCGTTCTCTCACCCTGTTGCTCATTTTCGTACGTTCATATTACAATAATTGTTCACTCGATACAGCTTGCAAACAATAATCAACTCACATAATTTGTTGTTTGTTTTGCGATAAAAGAGTAATAACTTCTAATATGACATGGCTGAAACATAGTGAGTGATAATCGGTAATAAACTGAGACGTTGATATTATCTGATTTGTCAAGTGACTGGGCGTTCACAACCTGAGAAACAACCAGTCAGCCGAGGTGATAATCGAATCACACCTCAGTGAGAGGTTGATTCTGAGGAGACGTGCAATCCGCAATCAATAACAAATCAGTAACTGACCTTTCGCAGATGCCGCCGGGAACTACACCGACGACACCTGGGGTGACTAAACGTGCCGTGGGACGTCTGCAATTAGACAAAGATGTTATAGTTGATAAAGAACTGTCTGAATTTCTGGCAACCGATGGGCTGCTGAGTCGACGCTCGGTCAAAGAAAAGACTATGAGTGTCATCGAGGCCGGTCGTGTCTACAAACGTCTAGGACTCGAGTACATGAATAGAATGAATCATGGTTCTGAGCAAATTCGTTTGTTGAAAGACCAGATTACGGTACTGAAGTCGGAAGTCACTGATCTATTCAAAGATAGGCTCTCATTCGATCCCCTAGCACCAACAAGGGATTTTGATGCTCTGCGAGACATATTAGATATAGGTAGAGACCTTCTCGGTACTACGATGGACTTCAAAGGGAAATCAGTACCAGTCATGGGGCTGAAGAAGATTAGGCCGGTCCTCTCCTCACTCTGCAGAGACCTCTTCGAGGGCGGGAAGCTGAAAGGAGACAAAGTTAGAATTCTCAATATCGGAGATGGAGGAGGAAACGTGTGTAAAATGGGTTTCAGTTTCGTTGATGTAAAAAACCCTCTTAGCCACAAGAATCTTATCCCATATCTAGTGTATGAGGGAAGTGACGAGTGTGAGGAACTGAGATTCATCGCAAGAAGATGGGCTAAGCAAATAAACTCCATCCGCACTCTTTGATTTTGAATTGAATGGCGAGAAACACACTGTATCAGTTGAGTGGTTTGCTGGAGGGGACTGTAAGTACCTAGCTGCAATTATGGGATTAAAAAATGCCAGCGCGCAGCACCCCTGTCCATTTTTCTACACAGATAAGGAAGGGAAGGCAATGCGAAATCGATTCGATATGCTCAGGCAACTCGCTGAGCTAAAGATAACACTTTCGCGAAAGAGGAAACTGAGAACACACCAGGTCAGAACCGCGCGTTCCTATCACTACGATGCGAAATATGGGCTGAATAGTGTCAAGGGGAAGCCACTTTTCAAGGTGAAAGTACAAAACATTGCGATGCTCAATGAGCACCTGCAAGATCTAAAGCTGCCTTTGATAAAGCGAACTCTTGAGAAAACAATCAAAGATAGTGAGGATAAACTGAAGAAAGTGATGGCTAAGATTAAAATGAGACAGAGAAATTTGAAGGATGTGAATGAGTCTATCAGGCTTCTAGAACTGCGCCAGGCTGGAAATTTGAAAATACAATTTGCGAACGATGCGTCCTGTCCTAGATGCCTGATATCCCTGGCACCCAATGCAGTAAAGGTTTCGAGGGAAAGTAGGAAGACAGTTTACTGTGGGTTGTGCACCAAACATATTCACTATCTGTGTGACTCAGTCTACACTGCGAATGCTCGTACTAAACTGCTAGAGGAAGTTGAATTCTTCGAATACACGTGCAAAGTGTGCGACAAACGCCCCTCAAATATTGACCAATTTCAATTGGGACTTGCACAGAAGAATGTAGCTAGGATCGAAAAGAAAATAGTTTCCATCCAGAACAAGAAGGCTAAAATACAGCAGTACCTGGCAGTGCTCCGCGACCTGCATGAGAACAATGGAGGAGCGCCGATGAAACGCCTGGAAGAAGCAGTTAAGAAGGCAGGCGCTGATCGTCAAGCATGGTTCCAGCGTTATACAGGAAACCATGTGAGAAACGTTCTTCGGCATCGAGAACCACCTCTACTCTCGGGGGCCCTAATAATTTATAATGCCTTCGATATCAATAAGACTCCTCTAGCAAGAGTACTGTACAAGGCTTTGACCTATCTTGGAAAAATGCAATCGGCATCAGAGGCAAGAGATTTAGAAGATTTCGAAATTTCACAGTTCAAGGAAGATAAAGATCAATTCTTTAGACAGCTTGCTTTACTCGAACCAGACTGCTCAATGCGCCTTAAGCTGCATGTTCTCGATCGACATGTGTATCCTTTCATGCTAAAACACAAAACATGGGGAAGGTTCCTCGAACAGTCAATCGAGAGCAAGCATGCTCAATGGAACAAGAAAGCACGGGTACATTGTAGCACTAAGAAACAAGTGTTCACTCATTGGAAGACTATTCTCGCAGATATGTTCATTGAGTCTCTCTACTACTTAAATCCCGATCGAGAATACACTCAACAGATCAGAGACTATAAGGCAGTGAAATCAAGTAAGACAGCTACCTGGGATGAATTGCCTGGCCCACGTATTGTTCGCCCTTGTGTCCTTGAATATGAAAGTAGTGATGATGAGATGAGTTCGGACCTGGAAGGAGATCAGTTTTATGATAGTGAAGAGGCAAACATTGCTTCCGATTATTCGGAATGGGAG
This sequence comes from Pristionchus fissidentatus, assembly GCA_036245785.1. Taxonomy (NCBI): domain Eukaryota; kingdom Metazoa; phylum Nematoda; class Chromadorea; order Rhabditida; family Neodiplogasteridae; genus Pristionchus; species Pristionchus fissidentatus. Next base: position 22,682,058 of record BTSY01000005.1, on the reverse strand, counting down.
TATGAGGATGGGGGTTTAGTAGAAGGAAGAGACAGCGAAGAGATGATTGACTCAACAGAATAGTCTATCACTTTTGTCACGAACGTCATTTTAGGCTTGTTTACTCGTTTTGTTTTGTTCGATTTTGTTTCGTTTGTGTCTCGTTACTTTTGATCGACAATAAATAATTTTCACACTTTTCATCGGCTTACCACACATTGTAAAACACGAGGGGGGTAAAGTAGAGACCCATTTCGACAGCAATCCCTACTCTCACCTCGATATTGTTGGTCTGCTTGAGTGGGGCGAGAGGAAGAAAGACATCGTAGAGCTCACGAGGGGGCCGCATGATGGACGAAGGGGAGCCTGTAAATATTATTGATTCATACAACACTTTCATTCCTACAGTTAACTATATCGTAGGAATGAAATCATTAGTGATCCCCTGCTTACCTTGATACTTCCTCCACTCTGAATCCAAGGCCGATCCGGGATAGAGTTGCGAGTCAACTAGAGGGACGTCGAATTACGAGGGAGAGGGTGAAAGAGTGGAGGACGATCTTGCTCCTTCCCAGAGGAAACAAGAGTTGTTTCGAGTTGCTGAGTCTGTGGATTTTAGCTTGATTGTCCATGCGGGAAGCGATCGTTTCTGCAAGAATAATTTATTAATTAACCATCGTATACGTACATTACTATACGGACATAAGCACAGCCTTTAACAAGCTTAAAGAGCTCTAACAAAATCTATTCGATTTAAATCACTCTCTCGGGCTGAAATAGTGGTGGATGCTGTGTTCACACAGTGAAAAGATGAATGAGGGTCCCACCCCGATTATAATCGGTGAAATAAAGCAGCGCTCGTGTTCATTATCATGCCAGAAACAAATAGCTTGGGAATAACGTATAATAGGCCGTGAAAACCCAGCGGAAAGGTACTAAAACAGCGATATGCTTGTCATTAAGATGATAAAGTGCACTAATAGACTCCTTGAACGGAAATTCTCATATAAAATTAAGCACGAGATAAAGAAAACACGCGTAAATATTGAAATACAAAGAGAAAGAACCGCGAAGTAGGGACCACCGAACCGGGAATTCCAAAATCAAAGCCGACGAAAAGACTGCAAATTGTTTCTTTTTCGTCGTGTGGTGCACTTAATGCGGGAACGTATATTTTTTAAATATTATTATTATTTTTCTTAAAATTATTGACGTACAATGAGTTGGCATAATTTTCACCACGCCTATTTTGTTGCCCGTGTTGTAAACTACCTCACCAAATGTGGTCACGCAAATTCTTATAGGGGCGCGATCACGGAGATGTTTTCAAAATTTGCGCACTTTCGTCCTTTCGCTTAATCATTGCCTAAGCAGTAGCAACCATTTCGCACATTTCTCACTATGTATATCGTGTTGCCCCCTTCGATAAGTACATGCACCGTTAAATTCGTAAATTTTCTTGTAGGGGCACGGCAATGGCGATCGTTTGAAGGAAACATACTCTTCTTTTTTCAACCCTTCCTTCTTTGCCCTTACAACAGCAAACGTTTCACACATTTTTCACTATGTCTATCGTGTTGCCCACTTCAAGAAGTACCTCAATAATTAAATTCATAAACTTTCTTGTTGGGGCGCGGCAATGGCGATCGTTCGGAGAAAACAGAATCTTCTTTTTCATCTTTTCTTCTTTGCCGTTACAACAGTAACCGTTTCGCATTTTTCTCACTATTCCTATATCGATGCCCACGTTAACAAGTACCTCCACCGTAAAATTCATAAGCTTCTTTATAGGAGCGTGGTAGTGGTACGGGTTTCAATACTCTAGAGACAAAACTTTCTGCTTCTTTTCGTTATCCTACAAGGGCAACATATTTCGCATAGTTTTCACTATGTATACTTCATTCACCATATTGAGTAGTACCCCCTGTCTTATTTTCATGAAGGGGCGCGGCAATGGCGAAGGTTTTAACAACATGCATTTCACGTTTTTCTTGCATTTTGCATTGTAATTTTGAGTGCAGTTGTTTCGCACATTTTTCACTATGCACATCTTATTGCGCATATTAAGCTTGTTTTCAGGAACTTTCTTGTAGGGGCGCGACAGTGAGAAATAGCGCATTAGCAACTTCATTTATGACGTGATTTGCAAACGAGGCGTAACAAAGCTGAATATATCGATAGCCAGACATCGTAGGAGTGTTATACACTAGGAATCAAAAATAAATTTGCAAGAATTCGCGTATTATGATCAATTTTATAATCAATTGACACAAGATGGTTACGTTGATACATTTACAATTTGCAGTCTTTTTACTGATAAAACATAAATTCTGCACCATCGAGTCACACGAACGAATGAAATTCAGAATTTTTGAGTGAAATCGGCTGTTTTCATGGTAGTGCCTATAGGGACCACCAAACCAGGTTTTTGACCGGCATTTAGACAAAGATGGTGTGTGCCTTTCCTACATTTATTTTTTGCGGCAATTCAAATCGTGAAAACCATGTTTTTCGCGAATAACTTTTTTTCCCGCATATGGGACAACCCATATTTTTGTGATTTCATGATCAGCTAGTCCATGCGCATCGTTGTGTAGATAGTTCGAGAATGCATCCAAGTGCCAATTTTTGCTATGAGGTTCCAAAATCAGGTACTTTTACTTTTCAATCGGAAATTTGTGAATAACTTTTTTTCCAGCATATGGGACAACCTATATTTTTGTGATTTTGTGATCACCTACATCTACCGCATTGTCCTATAGGCAATTTGAGAATGCATTCAAGTGCCAATTTTTGCTATGAGCTTCCAAAGGTCGGGCATTCTTACAGTGCACTTGAATTTTTGGGCATAAACACGTTCAGGTGCTTTCAGTGCCTCTTTTTCTTGCTCCAGCGATCATCTACAATGCATGCTCTACAACATATCGTAAAAATAGCGTTCTACGTTTCGCCGTAGACATGCTGCAACGAAAAGTAGACAGGACATTCAGTAATTCCTCGCTTACCCTCACCGATCGTGGTTCAAACTGAATATATAGAAATATCTGTGGCTGATGCAGTGTAGAAGGCTGCTAGGTATCAAAAACAAATCTAGTGATTATAATACATGAAAAATTAGCTAAAAACGACTGATCTGACTCAGTAAAGTCTGGTTGACCCAGCGAACAGCGCGTTGCGGTCGCGTTAAAAGGGCTTCACGTACGTCACAAAAGGAGTCTAATTGGAACGCAATTTTTTAAGTAATTATAGGAATTGCGGGAATTTAACTATGAAAACAATGATTCTCGATACCGTCAGCAGCCAACAATGCTAAAATTGGAATTTTAGAGTCAGTTTCATTGCGCCTTTGGGGGTCCCTAAGTACCTAACCGCGAAGCCAAAATGTAAACAAAACGAAAGTGTGACCTAGCGAACCGCGTTGCGTGCAAACCGCGTTGCATGAAAGCGGGCTAGCGAGAATCGTCCTTGTGGTCGCCGTGCCTTATATATTGACAAAGGTTCAGTTAACGATAATTCTGAGTCGTACAGTATGCAGCAAGGGGATTGCAGACGTGCGGCATATTTTCAGAACTTTTTTTTACTGAAATATCGAGTTTTCAACGCGCGATGTGCGCGCGATTTCATTCCCGCATGGTGCACCCGCGTCTTTCATATGCTGCGCGCGCGATTTCCACACGACGCGCCGTGACATACCGTATTTTCCGTGCAAGACCTTCAGCAGAAACCACGTGCGCGAGATGTTATTCATGGTTTCGCACTTCGCGAAACTAGTAGTAACTAATATTTTCTGACTTGATGAAATTATCTCGGATGAAATTCACTGTTCAATTTTTGGACTTATTTACCTTATGAGGCTCCAATGCCTTTTTATCCCATCACCATTTTCCCTCTTGAACTCTGGACCCCATCCTCGAAAGGAGGGAATGGAGGGCGGGGCTTGTCGCCTAACGCAAAGAAACCCTTTAAAAAACTCTCTCTTCAGCCTCGCCATATAAAGCAGCGAGCTCGCAACTGACTTGTTTCATGTCCATCACCAACCTCAACAAGCCGAAAGGTATTTGCTAACTTTTTATTATGCTCATTCTGTTGATTTGCCAATACGTGCGTTCTAGACGCCTTCGAGCAACTCGAAGACGAGGAGGGTACCAAACAGGGATTCTGCCACATCCGAATCCAACAGAGAACCGGAAGAAAAACTATCACTACTGTTCAGGTATATTTTGCTCACATTTTCGTCGTTTAGAAGTATGGTTGGGTGCGGTTTGGTTGAGTTCATTCATCTATTTTTTTTTCTTCAAATTGGGGTATTTGCACACTGTGATATGCGAAAGGGAGACGGCGGACAGAAAGCCGCCCCGTGGGTAAAAATCAAAGGCGAAAAAATACCCCAGCTTTGTCCAAAAAATGGTCGGCCGTTCGACCACATAAGCGTATGCTTAATTTTCCGGCAATTTCCAAATACAATCCGAAACAAAATGAAGTTCAAAATTTCTTAATGTCTTGCAGCTCGAAATTACTTTTTTTAGGGATTCATAATTCATGCAACACATAAGGTTTCCTTTAAAAAATCTTTCGGCTAATATTCAGGCATGCCTTTTTTAAACCACAATTTTAAATTCAGTCGTTATTCTGCCTGCCGTGAGAGAGAAAACATATGGACGGGCATTGATTTGTTTTTTTTCCAATACGGGATTTTTGCCTGCAATGGGAAGAGGAGTCATAATTTATTCGATCTACGGAGTGATGATAAGGGAAATGGGAAATTTTATTTAGATTTTTTTCGAGTTTTATTTTACATTACTATATGTCACTTTAGATACGTATTTGTTGCAGGGAATCGCGCCCGAATACGACCTCAAGAAAATCTGCCGATATCTCAAGAAGGTACGTTCGAGATAAAGCTTAAGTATAGGCACTTATCCAGTTAGCCGAAAGAGCCGCCCATTTAGCTTTGACATCCTCATGCACACTGAAAATCTTCCGCAAAATTGCAACAAGAACATGGGCCTCGTGCAAGTTGTGGGGAACACCAGCGCAATTATGTATTATGCTGTTGTATCCGGCAGTTGCTTGCCAGTTGATCAACCAATACAGGTATGCTTGCGGTGGTGTTCTCTGAATTTCGGAAACGTCCTTGCGGCAAATGCGGTGGAGATTTTCCGTGTGTAGTACACATTGTGTAACATCAGTTTTGATGCTCAAAGATACGTAACGGTATACATTACAATAACCCTAATGATAATAATACAATCGTCCTATCATCACGGGCACTCTACCAGTTCGTAATAGAGAACGAATATGGGACTGGCTTCCAGTTAACTGGAAAAGTGCTTAAATCTATGCAGTTGTTGATATTTCGCGTGAAGTGATGTTTCCTATGATACACGTGCATTATCACTCCATACGTTGTCCTGAGTAGAATCTATTGTTGGTCTTCAGTGAGATGGAACGGATTGAGCTCCTCTCGTTCCTTCTCCTCCGTCTTCTTCTCTCCCTTATCTCATCCACTTGGTTCGTCCCTGACGAACTATTCCAATCTGTGGAGCCCGCACATTTCCTCGTCTTCGGTACCGGTCATCTTTCGTGGGAATGGGCCCGTGGTCTACGATCTCCCCTGCATCCTCTCCTTCTATCGATACCTCTCTATCTACTCAAAATGCTTTCAGTCGATACCCCCTTCACTGTGTTCTATACTCCTCGCCTCATACACTCCATTCTTTTCCTTCTATCCGATGTTGCTTTCCACTTCCTAACATATAGATTTCTGACAACCAAAGTTGCTCGTCGCGTTGTGTTGTGCTTATATTCATCTAATTGGTTCCTCAATTATTGCGCCCCACGTACTCTTGGCAATTCACTGGAGACTTGTCTCACCCTCCTCTCTCTCACTCAATATCCTTTCACCCGCCGGGAATGTTCTTCCAAACGCGTGCGCGTGTGTCTCTTTCTTGCGACCATCTCCATAATTCTTCGCCCAACATCCGCTCTTCTCTGGGTTGTATTAGGCCTTCGGCTGTTATGGATCGCCCCATCGCCCGTAAATCTTATCATTTTTCAAGTCCTTCCATCGATGATTCCAACACTTCTGCTATCGATCGTTTTGGATAGCTGGTGGTACGGTAGATTGACGTGTTCCCTGTACGAGTTCCTTTCATTCAATGTCCTTGAAGAGGGGAGTGCTCACTTCGGAGTACATCCAATCTATTGGTATTTCGTGGATGGACTCCCTGCTGTCTTGACGCTCTCCATAATTTCGATAATGTATGGCGTGTTGAGTCGTTCCTCTTCCTCCCGTCCTCCTCTCGTCATTTTCTTTTCATGTCTATTCTATCTGATGATCCACACCCTTCTTCCTCATAAAGAGCACCGTTTCCTCCTCCCTATCGTCCCCCTCCTTCTTCTTTTTTCATCTCCTATCTTCACTCGTCCCTCTCGATTATCATCTCTGCTCTTTTATCTCACCATTACTGTAAATGTTACACTCACTTTATATATGTGTATTATCCACCAGCGTGGTCCTTTTTCCATCTCTTCTTCCATTATCTCCCGTCCCTCTAACTCTTCCTCTGATTCTCTTCTTATCCTCGCCCCATGTTATTCCCTTCCTGGTCACTCTTTCTTCCACACTCGTCTTGGTGACATTCGATCGCTCGATTGTTCCCCTCCTCTCAACGGAGAAATTGGTATGGACGAGGCTGATTCATTCCATTCCGACCCCCTCCAATGGATTGATAACATGAAGGAGGATGTTCATAGATATTCATACATAGTTGTCTATGAAAAGATGTGGATTATCATCAAGGATGCATTGCAGAACAAATTCAATAATTGTGCTCAGGAATTCCATGCTCATTTCCTCGTATCTTCTAGACAAGATCATCGCATTGTACTTCTATGTAATAATGAATTGAGTGATTAACCGTTCATCTAAGGTTGTAATCGAATGTGTAATGAAGCTTGGTTCTGAGACTAGTGGATGGTATTACAATCTTACAAATACTTGTCTGACACAACGAACTTTGCTTTCTTTTATAAAAGTCGCCGTGATTCATGAATTAACATTTTCCCATTCGATGTTAGCATTTACATACTTATTCGCTGCAACTTACTCAACTTTTATCATTGAAATTCTTAGTAAACTTAACATAATCTTTAAAAACGAAGAAATAGAGTGTGTGCGCTCAATTTGTTTGAAATGTGCAGTTATTGAGCGCGTTTATATGGTAGATTGTGGCGGAGGTATTGCTCGGACTCTTTTATACGTCTCAAATATAGAAGTGGAATGAGCGGAAAACCAGAGGAGAAGGGACATTTCGTATTGCAGGAATACAACTGTAACGGAACCATTGTGGAGCATCCCGAATATGGAGAGGTTCTGCAATTGACTGGAGATCAGAGACAGCAGGTACGAATATTTTCCAATAATGTTTTCTTAGTACGTGCTATAAACAGAGCGACATTTTTTATTCTGTTTCTTTTAGTTTTACATTAGTGGCTCTCTCGGAAAAAAGTGCCTATCACAAGTATTCTGAGAGATTGCATGTAATTGTAGCAAACAATCAAGAGCTCAGATCACACGTGGGCACGGTCACCGGGGGCACTTATGTTCGGAAAACCTGGCGGTGGGAGACTATGCAAGGAGTCCAAAAAGTTAAAGGTTTTCGGAGTTGGTCAATGCTGGGGGCACTATGAATTCAACTGAAACAAGGGCGGGAGCAGTATGCAAAAACTATGTATAATTTGCTGCCCACGTGTGGCTCAGATTCCAATTTTATTGGGACCACAAATCAACCAACTGCAAGTAGGGATTTGTGCAAACATGCATAGGTCGAAAGGGTGCGTTGCGGAAAGTCGAAAATGAGGGTTGGGTTTTTCAAAAAGGGGCATGAAAACCGAGAATGCGGGTTGGGTTTTCATTTTTTTACCAAAAATAAAAATAAAAATGCGGGCTGGCTTCGTAGTTTTTTTACTTACCTTTCGACTTATGCAAACATCAGATGAATCATAACGACATTTTTTGGCTTAGAAAAAAACTTATAAAACATGTATTTAATTAAGGTCATTTTTTCAAATTAAGTTTCTCTTTATTTATAAGTTTATTTTTGTTGGAGTATGAAGATCAGTGTGGGGGCCAAATTTTATACTGTCTATATTGATATTCCACCTGTCGAAAATGGATTTGTGAACTGTCTTTATGATTCATCTCATGTTCGAATTGAGAAGCGACTCAAAATTTTCAAAATCTTATTTATCTGAGATTTATTTACTTGAGCGGTCGAACACGAAATAAATTGAATAATAAATATGAAGAAACTAAGAAAACGCAAAAAAAGGAAAACATGAAATTTATTTGAGCTGCAGTATACCTCGAAACATGAGAGCGATATTTACACAATTTTCAACGGGCGTCCGCATAGTAGCCGTTTACGTTATCTATATTTCGATCGAAAAAGATTCTTGCTCATTCTATTGCGAACATCCATTTTCGTCAAATCGGGAATTTTAATTTTATAAACCACGGATACTGTAAAAATATAGCGGCATACCAATCTGGCAATAAATACTCGAGGTTTCCTTCTTAAGGCATATCCTGGGTCAATATTATAAATTTCATATTTTTTGCTGATTACAGTATTTGTCTTAGTTGCATGACCATGGCAGTTATGTTACAGTGGACCGCGTGAAATTTGGTTTACCACACCCCTACCACATATTTGGACAATTGGATCTTGATCTCCGTGCTCTGGAAATTAATTGAAAGGTCTTTCTCAAAATTTCGGGTGCCTTTTGTGCGCGCTGGAAACGGCCGAGGCAACTGCCTCGGTGGCTGATTGGATCAGGCGCAGCGTAAGTCCCATAGACAACACCGCTGATTACGAAATTGATAAACTGGTCAAATTTCGCATAAACGGTTTAGATAAACCTGATCAGACCTATAGGACAAAAAAAACTGGTAAACTCAATTGATTCTTACTAATCTCTTCCTGCCGCTTATTTCTAAATAGATTTTGAGTGTTAAAACAGGGCTGGGTTTTTTGGGAACTTGTTTTGTTAAAATTCGGGAAAAAATGCTCAATTTTTTTTAATTAATAAGAAAGCAAAAAAAATCGTAACATTCTTAGCATTTTCCAAATTGAAAAAAGTATAACCATGCATTATTCGAAGAAAAATATTGGTCAACAAATATTTGTGATGTATTAATGATACTGTGGTTTTTAATGTTTTGATTGCTTTTAGTTTACGTAAAATGAGGGAGAAATTGTTTTGAACTAATTTAGCGACCGCAGGGGATATATTCAAAGTAATTCCTACAATTGTAATATTACGCTTATTCCCTCATAATTCGAGTGCTGAATCCATTGAAATCATAAACAATTTAAAAATAACGAGGGAAAGTAACTTTAATGCGATTTTAATATTCGACGACATTTCTCTGAGTACACTATTCATTTCCTATCGATGGTTTGTTCGATTGGGTCAGACTTTTTACTAATTTTTTTCCTTCACATTTTACAGTGCGATACTTCCGATTCTCGATTATTTGCTGCAATTAAAGTTGTTATCACCCTCGCCCTTCCACTTGTCCCTCTCCCTCGACAATTTTGGCCCTGTGCTACCCATACAATCTCTCAACCAGCGTCTGAGAATGCACCATCTTTAAGTGAGTGTCACGGACAAACGACCCATCGGAATTGAACGGGCTTATGCTTGAAAGATGCGCAATAGTCGTAACAGTAAGAAGGGTAATAAGAAAAATTGGAGGCACGGCATTAAATTGGTTTGGTAGGTCAAAGCGCGTAACATTGGGGTGATTCGAAACGAAACTGTACTTCCGAAGCTTTTGCGGACCAACGACCCATCGATGTTGAATGACTTTAGGCTAGAGAGAGCGGCAAGCATCTACAGAATGCAGGGGGAATAAGAAATATTGGGGGCACGGCTAGGTCAAACCGCGTAACATAGTTGCGATTCGAAACAAAACATCATTCAGAAGGTGCTGCGGACCAACGACCCATCATAATGGAACGGTCTTAGGCTAAAAATAACGGCGACCATCTACAGAATGCAGAGGGAGGGAAGGGCGGGGGCACGATAAGAAATCGGTCAAACAGGCCATCAACGGAAAGACATGCAAAACGGCGAAAATTTCTAAGGCTCACACTAATCAAACGACCCATCCAAAGCAGCTCACACTATGATGAAACGATGCAGGATGATCAACATAGTTAACTGGTAGAGAAGATAATCTGGGGACACGAGCGCAATCATAAGAAAAAAGCTGGAAATATAATGGCTTGTAAAATTCAGTGAAAATTAATTATCAATATTTCAGGCGTGCGCGGGGTGGAGGTAGACGAACAAACGCACACAATCACTGCTTAAGTTGTTGGTCATGTGCTCAAAGTAGAAATACAGCAAAAAAATAAACTTTACTAGCAAATAAAGTTAAAAACGAAAGGAATATACGAAATTTGCGAGTTAGCGTGTGCCACAATGGTGTCTTTTCCAAAAAATCGGCTGGGACTCACCATGGAATCCCACATCGCGGTCGCTAAACTAATTTTAAAAAATTGATTTTGATTTTTTTTTGAATTTGTCAAAAAATATAACAAAATCTCTATTTTAAAACTGTTTCCTTGAAAAAAAATGTGCCCTTGTTTTAAAATGTATGATCAAGAAGGTATGTGTTAGGATTACGGAGTTGGACAAAGTCGGTCTCCGAGCTGGGACTGCGAAAAATGTCTCTGGCTGTGTGTTCGGGCGAATGTCCGACTGTTCGCATATTTTCTCGTTGTTTTCGAAAGAAATTTTTGAAAAAAAATACGTGTCTCCGCGCTAACTTTGTCAGTTAACTGGATCGGAGCCCAGTTATGCTGATTAATGAAACTTATTGATTGCTCTCTTGTTTTCGGAACTCGTTGCATGCCTGTATTCTTGCAAAGGTTCGGGAAGTTTCGAATCAAGAAGATCTGGGATCCTGAACAATCGGACGTTAGTCCGACTAGACTTTCGAACGAGGACGTACACTCCGAGTCATTTCTCGCCGTCGCAACTAGGTGGTTGACTTTGTCCCATTCTGCAATCCTAACACATACCTTCTGGATGTAATAGTTTTGAGGATCCCACCGCACGCGTAGGGAATACGAGGTCAACATTTTGAAATATGAAAATTTTGGGACCGGTGAGAATCACTGAACCAATGAGACAAAAAGTTACTAGTGGCGGTTTCCCACAGGCACTTTGCGGACACGTCATGTTTCTTATATGTCGGATTATAGGTGAAGGACTTTCTGTGCAAGGTTGGCATCGTGAAAGAGGAGAACTGCAAGATTCACGGATTCTAATCGTCCATCTTTTCCGTGATTGTTGTGATGACTGACTAAATATTCATGTTATTCTTCCTATCAATGAAATGAATTCGCGAATAGACGACTCAGTCGCGGCTATTTCTTGTCAGCCCTCTTTTTATTCTCGGTGTAATGTGAGCATTCTTCTCTCCAATCGATTTCGATGAGTCAAAGTAAATCAGTTTATTATTACTACGTAATGGGAGATGAAAATACCATCTCCTATTACTACGTAATAAGAGATGAGTATTTAGGAATGGGCGAATTAGTGACGAAAGTCTGAATGTGTTGGAGGCTGTTGACGAATTGAGAGACGGATCATTCTGGAAGGGGCGGAGTTGAGTGGGAGGAAAGGGGGGGGATAAAGAGAAAGAGAAGGGGGAGAGGGAAGATCAGTCTGAGTCAGTCTCATCCATCTAATCATGGCATCTCGCACTACTGCTGGAGGAATCGGATTTGCCGTCATGCAGAAGGTAAATGATATCGAATGCTCGAATTAAAATAAGTGGAAGTAAATATATATATATAATTTAGCAAGCGGGTAAGTTCAACGAGGACGAGGCTAAGGCCCTTCTCGAGTGGATCAAGAAGCTATCTGGTGAGAATATCTCTACCGAGGGAAGTCGCGAAAACTTCCACAAACTGCTCAAGGACGGATCTCTTCTGTGCAAGTTTGTACTGCTCCTATAGTATCGATTGATGCGACACTAACCGTGATCTTCTATCCTTTTTTTCCATTTTAGACTCGTCAATGGGATCGAAGCTGGCTCTGTAAAGAAGATTCAGAAACCAATTTCGAACTTCGCATGCATGGAAAACATCAACGCTTTTGTTGAGGTATTTTTCTTTATTTCATTATTTAAAAAAATAATTAAACGAAGAAAAAGAAATTAATTAATTATGATTGATTATTTATTCCTTTATTTTGAGGTTGCTAAGAAGATGGGAGTGCCCACTGAGGAGACCTTCCAATCGGTATTTTTCATCATTTCGAGGCTAGGATTAGATTAAAATCTTAAATAAAATATTCGCTTTATTTTTTTTGTTGAAAAAAATGCGTCGATCGATGTATATTTTGATTTGTGCAGGTTGATCTGTTCGAGGCTCGTGATCTCTTCTCCTGCTGTATTACTCTTCTGTCTCTCGGCAGAGTTGTGAGTGTATCTAACTCATCTCAACGCCCATATTCTGTTCATTGCAGATGCAAAAGCAGGGCAAGCCTAACCCCTTCGAGTGAATTCGATCTACCGTGCCTGGCCCCTTCCCTTAATTCCATTATTTCTCGCATTGTCTTACAAAAATGTTTTGAATTTGCGATAAAATCGTGCTTGATAATTGATCGATCGATTGTTACATCGTGTACTAAGTGGAATGGGGGGATTGAGTGGGGGGAAATGGAAGAACGTGGGGAGAGAAGCGGACTTTACACAAATGTTTATGAGACTGAAAGCTCCTGGCAAATGAATCACTCGCAACTCACGAGTTTACATCGATAGATGCATCGACTTATTGGGACCACACGTCGGTTCAAAGGAGTCCATTAGAGAACAGAGCGATCAAAAATTCAGCAATAGTTTTGTCGAGAGGTGGAATCGAACTTGCTAAAAATTGCGTCATGGCCTATCGCATTAGCCATTTCATTATAAAGGATCGTTGCATTATAGGTAATGTGACTTCATCAAGATACGAGTCATTTAAAGTATGTTAATCACGATGTTCTGTAAGTATTTCCATCAATCTTTAAATAGCAATTCGAATTTGGAGACCATTCCTTTTATACCGCGTAGGAGACAAATGGCAATGTGATGATACTCGTAATTTGGGATCAGGGCTACATATTATGTATTCCTGTTGATCATTGGGTAACCTATTTGCCCGGATCCACAACTAGCTTTTCCGGCGCACCCGGATTACTGAAAGAACTTCGAATTTTCGAAAAATAACCTACTCAGCGAGATACAGAGTGTCTGAATTTGCAGTACTTCCGGCCCCGTTGCATCTTCCCACACGAATTCAGAACAAATTGCTTCAATGTTGTGCTGTAAAAGACATAATGTTCAAAAACGCAGGAATGATCCGCACAGCATAGAAACGATGTTCTATTTCAGTCAAAAAACGGCATTAACTAAACGCCCTTAGATCACACTTGTACCACCGTAGATCACCCTGGTCCTATTTTTGATCGGCAGCGGGGCTCCCACCACGACTTCTGCGAATATTTTGATCAGTCTGAAACCCTACCATGTTTTTTACACTCGCCCTTTTAATCATTTTGTGGTGGCCTTGAAGGGATCAGAGAGGTAGGAAAGGAATTGAGAGAGACTGTGTATCGGCATTCTGTCAATCAGGGGATTCTCCTTTCGACCTCTAAGGTAATTTACGAGAGCCGTTCAAACTTGTTACCACCAAAACGCAGTCAAAATTTGATTTTAAAATTTTTTAAAATATTTTTTTAAAGTTCAGTTAACGATCATTCTGGTCCTACAGTATGCCGCAAAGGACCTTCAGACGTTCGGTATATTTTCAGAATTTTAGAACACTTGTCCGATACTCACTAAATCACTGATTGGACATTTAAGGTAATTCTGAAAGCGATAGCATGATTCTGCATCCATCATTACCCCAAAGGCGTCAAATTTCCAATTCTAGGAAGAATTTTCAGTTTCACTCGACAATTAAATCTATATTTGTTATTGAAAAATCAGTTGTTGATATGTCTTGGCAAATATCCATATCGCTTCTGATTATGTTTCAGCCAGGGAAGATTGGATTAGCATTCGAATCAACAACTTTAAAGCTTCTTTAAAGTTGTAACTTTAGATTCAAAGCTCTTAGCATTATGGTTTGATTTTCCCTGCATCTTGCTCGAGGTGTAGGTTCTCACTGCGCATTTCCACTAGCTCAAATTTGCAGCAAGAACCAGGATCTCTTGCAAGTTGCGGGGAACACCAGCGCAGTTATATTAACATATGTTGTTGTAGCCGGCACTTTCCTTGAAGCTTGCCAAATTTACAAGCCAAAATAACGTGCGCGCGTATTGCGAGATGTTCAGTTCCAGTTCGGGCAAGGATCAAGCAAATTGCCGGTAATTTTGCATTAGTTATTCTATCCTTGCATGCGCCCGCACAAGTTTGCTGCAATGGCTGAGGGTACTTGCGGTGGTTTTCCTTGCATGCACAAGGCCCTTGCGGCAAACTTGTGCCAGAGTTTCCGTGTTCTCGCGCATTGTTTCTTTAGTTAACAGGAAATGTTCCGCAGTGTCCTTTGCAATATGCAAGAACTCCAGTAGAATTATTCAAGTGGTACATTTTATTTGGATGTGTTAATTTTGTGTTGCTATTAGGACGATCGTTGTGCTAAGTGTTAATAACTGCTTCTTAGATCGGCGTAAGTAAAAGCGCACACCTTAAATTAAGCATAAGTCTTATATTAAGCGTAACCACAAACGAAGTCCAAAAATCCACCACCACGAGCATGCTGGTATCGGAAGTCCGATAAAATATCAGAGGCATACACAAGACGTAACACTGAAAGTACGATTAACTATTACTTAGTACTTCCACAAGGACAAAATAACTTTCATCAGGTAGTCTGAATTATGCTGAACTTCCAGCTACAGCGCTTTTAGTATCTTCTACCATGATATGTATAACTATTTTTTAAAACGGATTTGAAAAATATCAGCATCTAAACGATTTGTTCCGAGGGAACTTTCCGTAATTTAGACTATTAATTTTTTTGGTTTAGTATTAGAAATATAGCGACATGATGGAAATTCTACGTAAATATTCTTGAAATCCACAAGATTCTTTCCTGATTTCATGACTTATTAGACATGGAGTAGTTTACTGCTCTAATTTATATTGCCAAATATTTTGCGCTGTGGATCACGGCGCGTCAATCACCCCCCCCCCCCCCTCCGGTTCGGTGGTGTAAATTGCGAGCGTGTGCCTTATCCTGTCTGTCGTTTTTAACATGCTCATATCAGAAAATTGTATCGATAACTTTAAAAAGTGTATGAATAGTTCTGTGCGGAATTCTTCACTGAACACGATGACAATAGCCATAAGTCGATTGATAGCTAATTAGAGGGGCTGATGCCTTTGGGACTTTTACTACTAAGTAGACTACAAACTACATCACCGATCAACCGAACTTCTGACCGGCCGTGTGGGTTGGCCATATACATTTGATAACTAAGGAATGGGACCACGATGATTTTGTTGTTGTCAAACGACAGCTGTCATCTCACAGAATTGTTATGATGAGGGCATATGATCCCAATCATAGGAGACCGTTTGGCTAAGAATCGTACAAGGGAATGCACAGTAGAAAAATGCCAATTCACTGTAACTATAATTTGACGTTACCAAATGGACTTATGACCATGACCGCACTCTTTTTATCTTTGGTGCCAGAAAGCGTCGCGTCGAAATCACATTTTGGAAACTTATTTCTCACTCTACAATGCAATGTTTTTGTTCTTGTGGTGTCCGGTATAGAATTTGATTGCGATTATATCTGTCTAGTTTTTTTTTCTTGATTATTTAAAAAAAATTTTTAAAGGTAGCTTTCTTCAGAGTAATTTCTCAGCTTCTTCTTGTACAGATGTCGGACCGGAGAGACGAGAGGAACTCAAATGTATAATTTGAGCGATATCAACGGTTCTCCAAATGAACAGTAATTTAGTGCATTGAAAGTGAAAAATTTCTCTACTCTTTTCCACCCAGCATCCCCGCAAGAGAAGAACGCAAAACATCCTCGTGGATGAGAGTGTGTGGTAGAGTGGATTCGGAGATAACGGGTGGAAAAGAGGAGAGAAGCTCCTCATTTTCAATACCCTTTATGACTTTTGATACATTTTGAGATCCGATGACAGATTTTGCTCAAATTATAGATTTAGATTACTCTCGTCACTACGCTCCGATCTGTGTACAAGAACAATGCCAGAAATTACTCTGAAGAAATCTGCATTAAAAAAATTAAATAATCAAGAACAATTAACTATACAGTCGTAATCTCCATCAAATGCTGCGTCTTAGCCCATAAACACAAAAATAGCGTTTTCATAAAAATTGAAATTTGGACGCGACACCACTTAAAAAAAGAGTGCAGTCGTGGTCATCAGCGCGCTTGATAACCTCAAATTACAGAGTAGCAGAGAATTGAAAGTTTCGACTGTACCTGACCACGCCAGATTTGCTCGATTCTTAGACGAACGGCTTTATATGTGGGTTCTTCGTATTAAATAAAGGTAAAGGTGTTCCATGTCAAGCGATTTTACAGTAGCAAGCTACCACACTAGATAGGACAAGCCGGTAAGCCAGTTGCAACGTGAGATTACGTAACCCAAGCTTTCCCAAGGCATCTTACACCACTCGGCCATTCCGCCGAGTGGTGTAGGCTTCGTATTATGACGTGTGCTATTTCTCTATTTTCGATTACTATTGTGCGAGGAGTTTGTTAATGTTTATTCGGCAGCTCTTCTGGAGCACATTCGCTAACTACTCGAGGCTCCGAGAGATTAATTATGTTTTATAGTGGGTCCTAAAACTCATTATTTTATTACAGGAAGCACAGTATCTAGAACATATTTGTGGATCGAAGTACCAATTGTTTCTCAGTTAGTTTCGGCATGGTCTCATAGATGGATGTGAAGAAAGATGTTAGTCTCCATTATTTCACTCACAGATTAATCATACATTTTCGTCCAACCAGAAATATCGCTATTTCTGACCAGTTAATTGGTCATAAAGTCAACAAAACGGGTCAAATCTATACCTCATATTGATCTCCCGCACATTTCTGTTTCGAGTCTTGAAATCAGATTTTGGAAATTTATAAGCTGGTCAGGCACTGAAAATCTCGATCTACGAAAATGTATAAGATTAATTGTGATTGAAGGAATGCGTAATTGGAGCGGAGGATATAGTGCACATCCTCCGTGATTCGCTTGTATCTGCTCCTGGTGGAAGGGACAGAGAAGGACGACCCCTGCTTATACTAACGTAAGATCTTTACTTATATTACTTGCACTGATGGATGCTTCAGACCTCGCGATACTCCAGCTAACCCTGATCATCTTCGCAATGCGTTTATGTACATGCAAAGAGTCGCTGTGTAGGTTCTTTAAAAATATGATTACTTGAAAGCTCTTATACTGTACTGCTCAATCAATCACAATGTCTTATGCCATGCCGTAACTCCAAATTCTCTTGTTCAACAAGGGAGAAAAAAATTGGAAAATTTGGCTGGAGGTGAGACCCAATCCAATTTTGTGAAAACAAGGATGAACTCCTTTTCCTCTATGGAAATCTCCATAGAGGCTCGGTTTCACCCTTCCTGTCCTCGGAGAGTCATCGTTTCATTATTTTAAAATTTCATCATCGTTTCATTATTTTATAATTTCTTCGGAGTAAAGAAGAATGTTTTGTTTTTTAAACGTGACTACCGGTGCTTCCGTTGATTTCCTTCGACGTACCGCAATTTGTTCAATTATGTTTTCATAATTTAAGATTTGGAGCTTGGGCAGGGCATACGCAGTTGTGACTAATTTCGCAGTAGAGAATAATACACTAACAAACTTCGTTTACATAGTATAATATATTATATTTCATCTGAGTATGGTAATAACTAATTACTCAGCGATAGCGACCGTGGATTCACTGTGGTTGTGGACATGCGTGGTTCCGCCAAGTGGGAAGCTGCCAAAGCGATGCTCAAGGCACTAAATGTCGGTTTTTTCACTTTCCTTTATGGTAGGAAACGTCAACATTATTTTGAATCTTTATTTAAAGTTAGTGTTGAAAGAATTTAAAATTTTATTGGGGCAACATTCATTTATGTTCAGCAAGTGACAGAACGTACAAAAAGTGTTATACATCTCGTTCTGATCATTCAACCCCAAAGTTTCTGGGAGAAACAGAAGGCTCATTTCTCAAATTCGTGTATCAAAGTGAGTTTTGTGTAATTATTTCGATGTTTATCCAGTGCATTGAGCAGGCCGAAGTTCAATACATAACATGTGACAAACTAAGTCGCTTCTTTGATGTCACAGAGCTTCCGCGAGAATTGGGAGGAACATTCTCATTTGATTACGACGAATGGCTAGAGTTGCGATTGGTATGTACTGTAGTTTCTAATAAAACCGCCCTTGCTAGACATGGATATTAATATGCAAATTTGTATTTCTGAAGAATTAATTATCTTACTTTTCTGAATAGTAACCCAGCGAACTCTTATTGTTCAAATTTTAGCAAGAAAGTTCAGTGAGATTGTTAAGAAATGTGAAAATAGGCCAAACTTTGAATTAGCATATCTTGTCTGAAAGTACTTGGCGAGAAATGGCACGTAGTTCATTGTGATCAGCATCATCGATAATGTCGAAAACAAGTATATATATATATTTTCTCAGATTTCGTAGTTTTCACTGTCCTAACATTGTTCGACTCTAACGCAAGCGAGCCTCATATAATTAAATTTTAGGAGTTGGAGAATTGGATTTGGAAGGTTGCGGAATGGATGAAAGTGCTTGATGAATGCAAAAACATAATGAGAAGTTCCTCCGCCCCTACTTGTGTCAAAAGTGCTCAAGATTCTATTACAATGCACACTGAAATACAAGTGAGATTTATAGTTGTTGTCAAAAGGATATTAGGGTAGCTAATTGTTCCTGTTGAGAAGCGTATTCTGAGTGTGCCCCTGGATGAGCTTGATCGAGCTTCTGCTGTGGTGAGTACTCAAGTAATTACGGTATCTGAGAAGTATTTTAAAGATACACTCGCGTATCAAGAATGGAGAGCAGAAGGGAGGAGATCTGGACTCAGCTCTTCCTCATATCAACACTACCATAGCATCCCTTGTGCGGTTGAAAGAAGAGGTTTACGATATGTGGAAGGTATGGATAATATTGTTGTTAGCTCTAGTCTTCGAGGGTTTCACACTTGCGCGCGGGATAATCTCTTCACCGAATTTTGAAACATGATTGGGTTCACCTAAAGGATAATTTTGAGCTCTAGACCTAGTCTCTAGGGAGCCGAGCTGTGCGTTTGCAGTCGACATTTTTTGGAGCAATGATGCTTGAACAGAATCAATCGCAGCAATAACATATTAAATAAAAATGTGGCACTACTTTCCTGCGTTACTTTATAAATAGACCGAGCGCGAGAATCGACATACTGTCTGTAAATACATAATTTATGTCTGCATCTTCTCTTAAATCGCGAAATATCCCAACTATTTCTTATAATGTATTTTTAGTTGTTTAATATTAGAAATTGTATGATACTATTTCCCGAGATAAGGCATTTCGAAATGTGTATTGGAGCAAGCGCTCAATGCCGCAGCGCGGGGACAGGTTACAGTTGAAACAATGATATGTAAGCACTCGCGGGTGTTTCTTCTCGGAAAAGCGACTCGCTATAAATATTCGCTCGAGCGAATAACAATAATGAATAATTTAATTAATCGTATACACAATTATTTTGAGGATCGGCGGGAGGAACTCAATGATATACATCAGTGTACGTTGTTGGATAAGGACACAGAAGGAGTGAGTCGAAGTTTATATTAATGTTCAATTAATTGTGGTTCCTTCAGTTGTTATCATGGTTGATGTCGAGGGGAGATCTCATTATGAGAGATATAAATGAGATCGGAGACAATGTAGAAGAAATTGAAAGAAAGCTTATGGATTTGAATGAGCTGGAGGAGAGTCTCAAGGTCCAAATTTCGTTCCTACTTTGTTCTCAGATTTGTTGATACAGTATACCAATAACACCATAAACAAAGGTCTGGGACTTTCCCTGTTTTCACCTCTTATGAGGTGAGTTTTCTGGCAATTCTGGATACGAACCTTTCTTACTTCATTTTCCACGAGTAATACACAAAAAATATTTTAAAAAGAGTTTCGAATACCTAATATGCAAAGGCCGAAATTCCGTAATCAATCATGTCTAATGTAGCAAACTTCAAAGGGGTGTGTTTGATAACTGACTTTATTTTTCACCCTTTTCTGATGAATAATTCTACTAAATTTTTTAAATTTTTTGTGTATGCTCGAGTAAGGTGAGGTAGGAAACGGTTCAAATAAAGATACACCGTATGCATCTCGTTTTCTCTCGGAGCGAATTTCAATGAATACAAAAGTGCCAAAAAATCGTATGACTGAAACAATATATGGTAATTTAAGAGCGCTGAAATCAACTTGAATGGAGTGGAGTCTTCGGCTGCTAGAATTAGAAGAACTAATCGGAATGTTGGAAAGGTAGTGTGAGAGTAATACAACATTCCGGAAAAGCGATTGAGAGTTTTAGCTTTCCCCGCCTGCTTTGTCGGATGCACTGTAAATCAGTAAGATATAATTCCCCGAATTATATATATATATATATATATATATATATATATATCCGTCTCTTATTAATACAAGCCATACCACATTCGTAATTACGACTATTAGTATCATCGATACGTCATATACCCAAGTGTGATGTGCTTAAAGTTGCCGACCAACCAAAAATTTCGATATTAAAAAATATTCGATGCAGATGAGACTTCTGATTATTAGGTCGAATAAAAAAACGCCTGAAAATAAGCCGCAAAGTAACTATAAGCTCCGAAAGGGTCACCCTGATCGGAAATATTGATTAGTATACTGTAGCGGTTAAAAATTATTTTTTCGTTTTTTTCTGCTATTTCACGGCACAAATTCTTTCAAATTGACATTCCGGCAATTATAGCTACATCCTGCAGTTGATTGCATGCAAGAAATCTCAGTTTCAAATAGAAAAAAATATGAACAAACTTGAAAAAAACCAGAAAAATAAATTTTAAATTCGGATCTTTAGCTACAGTATACTTTAAAAAAATATTTACTCTATTTTTCGAGTTTGTTCATATTTTTGCTATCTAAAACTGAGATTTCTTGCATGCAATCAACTGCAGGATGCAACTACAATTTCCTGAATGTCAATTTGAAAGAGCTTGTACCGTGAAATCGCTGGAAAAACGAAAACGAGAATTTTGAGCTTCTACAGTATACTAATCAATTTTGCCGATCAGGGTGACCCTTTCCGAGTTTATAGTAAATTTGGGCCTTATTTGCAGGCGTTTTCTTATTCGAACTAATAATCAGCAGTCTCATCTGCATCGAATAAAAAATTTAAAAATATCGAAATTTTTGGTTGGTCGGTAACTTTAAATGCACTGTAAATGGTAATTGAGAAGACAAGGAGGAAAAACTGACTCGTCTTTTCTTTTATTCAACCGCTTTTCCTGAATTATCTATCATCGCATAAGAGTGGACAATTATCTTTCAGATTTCAGAAGAATTTCATCGATTAGAAGATCTTATTGCGAAAAGGCGCCATCTCTTGACCTGCTGCATTGTCTTCCATAGGGCTGAATCTGAGTACTACGCTAATTGGAAAGAGTGGAGAGGAGTACGGTAGGTTCTCATACGACGCATATCACCAAATTGAATGGATACGGGAGAAAAATTTCAAAATTTTAACAATATTTCGACCAATATTTTGGTAGGGAATAATTTCGTTTGGCAACCATATTCTATGCCCACTTTTTACTATTTATTGGAACACAAATACATGGTAGACTTCTCTTTCGCTCTCTAAAACATAATGTTGGATAATTTGGACCGTCATTTGACGGTATCTGTCAATCTGTACATGGAGTCTTCCCCCGTGGAAGAGGAAGGATTATTGAATGAGAGTGTAATCATTTGTGATTTTAAAGTGAAATAGTTCCTTTGATAATTATTGAAGAGTAACCGTGTATGCTTTCCATAATGCATTTTCTTGTGCAGAGCAGAGGAGGTTCGGGACGATTCGATAGATATCGATGACTCGATTCAGAGGAATGAAGAGATGTGGAAATCAGCTGATTCTGCTTTCCTCATTGTGAGTATCTCCTTTCTTTTAAATTATAAAAATGCACCTACTTTTAAAATAAATTAGATATTCACCTCTATGTTTAAAAAAAATGAGCGGGAATTAACCAAATTATAATGGAAACTAACAAGACGTGTTACAGTTGCGGGGCGGGCGTGTTCCTTCCAATTCTTAATTGCTATGCAAAACTTGAGTAATTCGATTTGTCAAACGATTCTTGGAAATCGGAACATTCGGTGTAATTTACGCGCGCCGAGTATATAGGACAGACGTAGAGTGCGAGATAAGAAGGCAGAGTGGAGGTGTCCAAGGTGTGAGAGATTGTCTCTCACTGCGCTCTCTACTCTCTCACCCTCAATACCCGTGAAAAGCTGTGGATAACAGATCGAGGATTAAACGCGCCATGAAGTTTCTAGATCTGTTCAAATTCGGATCAGCTGTCGTCCTAAGCTTTAAAAAAATTGCGGAATTCCTTCCCTTGTTCTCGGGGGGGGGGGTATATCGTATATCACCCGAAATTTGTCCACGAAAACGAGAGATATCGTTTACAAATTTCAAGTGATATACCCCGTGAACAAGGGGAGGGATCCTTCCAATTTTTTTTCTTAGTAGGGCGGCTGATCAGATGTTGATCGAATTACCTGAGTATTTGTGAAACAATGTAACCCGTTCGTCATGCGTTCGGATACTAGCCAAAACATGATGGTTTTTTAAATGTTTGAACAGTGCCTAAATTCATATTTGATAATAAATCTACCGTATTTTCGGGAAAGGGTCGGCTATACGCCGGGTTTACCGACCGAGTTAGCTTGTGCCCGGCTACTGAATACGAATGAATTGATTTGAGGCAATGGAGGGTGGCGGGAAGCTGGGACAGGCATGGAAAGCAATCGACTGTGGATTTGGAGAGAAGAATGCTAAGGAAAGACAAACTAGACTATCCATCCATCACAGACAATTGGAGGATAGTTACAAGAGAGCCAAGGTAACATTGTTAGACATTTTTACTGTACATTCAGATAATTTTTTATTGGTAAATATTTGAGTACGGAATAGTCTTAATTTTAATTTTAAATACAAATTTATATCAGGCTGTTTGTGTAAAAGTCGAGCAAGTACACTCAAATAAGGGCAACTTTCGCACACACTAATTTGAGGTTATAGAGGATACTGTGCATATTCTTTTTTTAAATAAAATTAAATGCACCTTTTCATAAATTCAACAGAATGTTTGTCATTGCACACCAATCGGCGGCGTGACAAAATAATATTTAAAATTTTTTTTAGAAAACTAAATCGTCAGATCGCAAAATAGGCAGGGATAAAGTCAATCCGAATTGTGAATAAACATTATTAATAAAAGATAGAATTATCTCCCTTCACTCACTAAATCTCAGCACTATCTCGTATCTCCATGCAACGAGATGGAGGATGCTATAATCTTTTGCTCCTTTAAATTGTAACTTTGCAACTTTTAATGAACCAAGCATGTGATTTCTTTATGGTCGACTTAGGGCACCATGTAGAGGGGAACCGAGTCGGAAAATTAGCGAACATTGGATTCCCCTCGTTGTGCGGTGATGCCTATTGCGAATTCGATGATTCCAGCGTTTTCAGTAGTTGTGTAAAGTTGTGTGCGAATTAAATCGCTGACATGCACTTGTATTTTGTTGATCCTAACAGAAAGATAATGTTTAGAAGCGTCTTCACATGGTAACTGCTTTCGATGCATTCCAACAGGATATGAAGAAGGTTTTCGATTGGTTGGAGGAACACGGAGAACCTTATCTTAACAAGAACTCGGGCATAGGTGAAACGAGAGAATGATTACCATCTTTAAATGAGTTATTCAGGTGATGACAAAGCTCAGGCAACGCACCTTCGACACAATCATCTCCAGGTTAGAATTAGCCATGATAAATCGACTCATTAAGTATTTGGATAAGGGGAATTTTTTTTGTTACTCGAAATCCGCATTCAAGCCTGGGCGCCGAAAATATTAGTTGGCTGGAGACATGTATTTTTTGTTTTGTTTATTTTTGCCAAAAATACGGCGTTGAATTTTCCACCTAAGCGGAGAAAATCTTCGGAATATCAATTACAATTTTACCAAATTGGCATGGAAAATGACGGAATGTGTAGGCCGAGAAAAGAATTGTTTCTTTGTGCAGTTCCGTGATATCGCGAGGAGCACTCATGTAAACGCTAAGAAGCTTTATGAAGTGGGAGAGGACTGCTGCAATTCTGGTACGAAATACATTTCATTATATCAAATTGAATTTGGAAGAATTTCGTTACTATATATTAGAAAATGCTAACGTCTGTCTGTTTGTCTGTTTTGTTTTGTCCTTCTGTCCGGTCACACTTTTTTCTCATTTTCCTTATATTTCGCTTCAAAATCACGCTCTTCTCAGAACCTTTTGCATATGATAGGTGAACAGAATTTATTTAAAATTTTACGAAATTTAAATCACCAAATCCATGGCCAAGTGTTTAAAGCGCCACGTGTTAGAACACGTTTATGACATCGCAAAACACTTCCTGTGACCCCCTACGCTCTCCGAATCATTTTGGAACTTTTCGAACTTTTCGATTTTTCACTTTAATTCACGTTAAAACATGTTAGAACACGTTCAGACACGTTTCTGACATCGCAAAACACTTTTCCTGTGATCCCCGACACTCACCAGTGCGTTTGGAGAAAGTGTTCTGTGTCTAAACGTTCTGTGTGTTCTGTGTCTAAACGTGTTCTAACACGTTTTTACATGAAAAATCGAAAAATTCGAAAAGTTCCAAAATGATTCAGAGAGCGTAGGGAATCACAGGAAACGTCTCTGAAAGTGTTCTAAAAGTTCTGAACGCACTGTATCCTGCGATTCCGTTGTGAAAGGTTCGTGAGGCAGAGAGCGATCGAAAAAAAGTTGCCACGGAGCCACGAAGTGGCGTAGTGGCAACTTTTTTCGATCGCTCTCTGCCTCACGAGCCTTTTCCACCGGAATAAGCCAGTACTCTTGGTAGTGATTAACATTCCCCAGCATACTGCGAGCTTTAATGTAGCCCGGAGCCGGCTACCGAGCTCCCCCTGGACCGAACCTGGAGCCGGCTACCGGGCGCCCCCTGAACCGTACCTGGAGCCATCTACCGAGCTCCCACTGGACCGAACCCGCATCCAGAACTATGCGTAGAGCGTAGTGTTCGCATAGAGCGTAGTGCATTTAACCTCAATACAACCCTGCTATTTCAATTGCTATTGTAAGTGTACTACATGTGAATTAGGGTTAAAACTGTAATAGGTATGGCACACCGTGTCAAGTATGGAAAGTAAGGTAATTGCGTGGCGCATGCACATATATGCATAACTAAATTAGTTGATCAAAATCGAAAAATGAGCTCCCGTAACTTTGTTTAGAAATGTTACAGGCACGTTCTGTAAAAAGATGAGCTAGTCTCTTCTCTTCCCCAAAGAGGCGATAGCATTTGACAATTTTCTTTTGTATTCTCTCCACAGTTGAAATAGGTTTCGACACCCCCTCCAAAAACACATGGTGCCGGGGCAAAAATGGGTTCCAAAAACCACATGGTACGGCTTATTTTCGGGTTTTAGGTGATTTGTTAGGTTAGAGAAAACATAATTTTTAGGAGTAAATCGTAGTGTTAGAAATAATCTAGGGAATCATTATCAGAGCTAATAAAGGAAGATACGTGACACAGTGCGATAGAAACGAAGCAAAAAATCAAGTATAATTCAGGTAAGACTCAGGCGCCTCCGATCGGGCACGACTACCGCACCCTCTACTCTGGAGTTCGGCGTGTCAAATGATTTAAGTTGTGTCAGATTTTATAACGCGTCTCTGTTTTTTGTTTGTTTCTTTGTTGCCATTTATGTTTTGTTTACAAATGTTTATGATAAACACACATGCTATTAGTAAATATGCATATGGTGTTGATATAAATGAATATTTCAATTCCTGGTATATTGGAATGCATGAGTGCATGTAAATCAGAGGACATCGTCTATAACGACATCGACATGACAATAAGAACATGAGAAAGATTTCTATCAATGTTCAGTATAATTGTATTATGTATTTGGTAGATATTTATGTATGTAAAACAACTTAGAACAAGGTAGAGTGTTAGTGTGTTTGTAACGACCCGTTCCGCACCATGTGTTCGTGATGAAAACGAAAAAAGTTGACTGTTTTATGGACAGTATAATATTGCCAGGCTCTGAATAACCCTATTCATAGCTTTTTTTGAACGATACAAGGATTTCTGACAGTGCTGAACTGAATTACTCGGTAAAATGAAATTACTGATTTTGATGTGTTTTCTCCCGCATCATTAACTTTTTTTTTGTTTGCCATTCTGTGCCATCAGTACAAAAAAGACTCCTGCTATGTTAGAGAGCTCACAAAAAAATTTCAGCCAAATCGGTAAACTTTGACCTACCGAAAACATGGTAGGAAGATAACGTAGATAACGTTCAAAAATGGACGTTATCAACGCTATCTTCCCACCATGTTTTCGGTAGGTCAAAGTTGGCCGATTTGGCTGAAAATTTTTTTGTGAGCTCTCTAACATAGCAGGAGTCTTTTTTGTACTGATGGCACAGAATGGCAAACAAACAAAAAAGTTAATGATGCGGGAGAAAACACATCAAAATCAGTAATTTCATTTTACCGAGTAATTCAGTTCAGCACTGTCAGAAATCCTTGTATCGTTCAAAAAAGCTATGAATAGGGTTATTCAGTGCCTGGCAATATTATACTGTCCATAAAACAGTCAACTTGTTTCGTTTTCATCACGAACACATGGTGCGGAACGGGTCGTTACAAACACACTAACACTCTACCTTGTTCTAAGTTGTTTACATACATAAATATCTACCAAATACATAATAAATTATACTGAACATTGATAGAAATCTTTCTCATGTTCTTATTGTCATGTCGATGTCGTTATAGACGATGCCCTCTGATTCACATGCACTCATGCATTCCAATATGCCAGTAATTGAAATATTCATTCATATCAACACCAGCATAATCATATTTACTAATAGCATGCGTGTTTATCATAAACATTTGTAAACGAAGCATTAAAGGCAACAAAGAAACAAAAAACAGAGACACGTTATAAAATCTGACACAACTTAAATTATTTGACACGCCGAACATCAGAGTCGAGGGTACGGTAGCCGTGCCCGATCGGAGACGTCTGAGTCTCACCTGAATTATACTTGGTTTTTTGCTTATTTATTGCGTAATTACCTTTGATAACAGTGTCCTATAGTTTTTCTACCACAACAATTCATCGCCCAAAAAATATCTTTTCCCCCCAAAATCGAGCCAAAAAGCACATGGTGCGAGTTGTGTACGTTGTTTTACGGAACCATTTCATCTGTGATTCTCTCTACGGAACGAAGAGCTACAAATATGCAAATTTTAGAGAACGTGTCCAAGACAGCTCCTTACAAAGTTACGGGAGCCGATTTAAAGATTTTTTTCATATACATCAGATTTCAATTATCTTATTTAGTTATTAATTTATTAATCCCCAAAACTGCCTAACAGCGACCGCCCCCTTTTCCCTCTCGACCCGGATTACGCGCTAATCCGCGAGACACTCGCGCCACGCAAATGAGGGTTCTTGCCCAGATTGACACAGTGTATGACTGATTAGCCCCTCCTGTGAGGGAGCTCTTCAGTGACGGCTCAGGTTCTTGAGGGGGGGGGTTGGCTCCCCCCCCCCCCTCTCTCTCTCTCTCTTCCTCGTGGTCACCTTGAGCCTCCTCATTGAAGGCCTCTTCAACAACGATGCCATTCGTGTTCTACTGAATCAATTGACGGAAAGGATGAATGGATTTGATAACCGAATAGAGCAACGTCTAACAATGCTCAATCAAGCTACTCTATTCTACACACATCATGATGAACTACTTGTATGGTGAGTGTTATCATAGCATGGACGGGCAAGGGTTGTAGCTGGAAGGTCAAAAAAGGAGGTCTCACCCAAAATCGTGAAGGATCGATTTGAATTGAAAAGAGTGGCAGAAAGCGGGATGGTATTATTGCTTGCAACACCCTATCCTACGCATGTATCAGAGACTGTCTGGCTTGGTCATTTTTTGTGAGACAGACCGGTTTTTTTATTATTATTCAATTACTCAATGGAAACAAAAAAGTTTATCCCCTTTATTTCTTGTCAAATTTCTTCTCCTGTTGTGCCTCGGACGTAGATAAATTATCATTATCATCTCAATTTTACCGATTCCCCGGCTCACGAAGTTCCACATTCCAGACAAAGGGCTCCCAGTAGGTGCGCGATTAATAAAGGAAAGTCGGGCAATAATAATGTACCTAACCATAAACTGTTTGCAAAATATTTTACGATATGTATTGTGAGGAAAGAAAGTTTTGCACCAATCCGATATATGCAGGTACGAAGAAATGGAGAAGAAATATTCGAATCTGTTGATCCACACTTCAATTGTTGAGTGTGAACATGATAATAAACAGTGGAGTCTTGAGAGTGATGGAACTTCGCAGGTGAGGAGAAATGAGTAGAGTGGATACAACTCGATCTTCTTTGAGGCATATGCGACAACTGTGGCCGAAGGAACTCTTCTAGTGAAGACTATTGATGATATGAGTGCAATGGAATCAAATGGAGGGATTGAGAGAAATGTCGTGACTAAGTTGTACCAAATGCTTGCTGTGATAAGTGAGTCCACAACTCGATATTACAAATCAATCGATTGATTGTGTTTAAGATGAGCGTAACAGTGATCTCATGCAATTATGGCAGCGACAGAGACCTGCTCTTCAGTTCGCTGTTCGATTAGCGAATGTTCTGTCGGAGATGCAGGTATTGAGAAGATAAGAAGAGGAGAGGACAAGTATTTTAGTTAAACTTGTGTGACAAATAATAGAATACTAATAAACAATGAAATGAAGACACACATCAAATTCGCATGGAAAATAACTTATGAAAATTTTGTGGCCATTTAGGCCATATATCTCTGTAAAGACTTATATAGTATTTCGGATATATGCATATGTGAACGTCTCCACTGTTTGGTCTATATGATCTTCTCTAAATATTTTTTCAAATTAATTTTTTTTTTGACAAAGAGGTCTTATTTTGAGGATCTACAAGATCAGATGATATCGTGGGAGCAGGACATGCATTCACTGGTGAGAAGCGACGGATTCGTCTCCAATGCATCACAGGTTAAACAAGAGACAAAATGGGAGAAAGGAATGGAAACGGCTGAAGGAGTGTATTGTATTAAACAATGCGCTCAATCCCACGATCATGAATCACTATTATGAGGCCGTTTGCGAAAGAGCCATACTCCAAAATGTGTTGAAAGTTGATGTTATCTCAAATCTTCACTTGTTTTCTATTTCGAGGCTGTTATGACTCTTACGCAAAAGGATGATTACAGATTTCCACTCCTTATTAAGCTTTTATTTGTTTTAATTGGTGGTTGTGAAATAGAAATGAATAATATATGAATTGAGGTTTCTCCCTTCCATGCAGATAATGAAAAGAAAGTGAGGGTTGCTGTCGACAATCTCAGTTCGAGTGTTAATGAAATAGTGCAGGTACGATAGACAATCACTTCTATTTTATTCACTAAAAATTATTTCATAACAAAATAATCATTGAAATTCTCATAACTTCTATGATGTACGGAGAAATGATGATGTAGAAGTAGTGAGAAATAGCGGTATGCGAAGAGTTGGGAAGATGTCCTCATTTTACCTTTCCCCTTTTACCCCACGTTTACCAGGTTTTGCAGTTTCCGCAAAATAATTATTTCTAATATTTCAGAGTAGACATGGAAACTTGTACAAGTGAAAAGGTTTTATTTGTATCATACAATGGTGTGGTAGTTCAACAGTCTGATTTTTTTCCGTTTTTCTTTTTTTCCTTTCTTCTGGATCGTTTGGTATGCTGTTCTTAATAGCCTAGAAAATCTCCCATATTCCGGCCCAAAATCATAAGATAGAAGTTGCTTACTTCATATTATGGTACTGTTTGACATGTGATTACGGCAACCGTGCTGGGTTATTACCTATGCTCGCGCCGACACTTGGCGACCTTCCCTTGTTAAGTCGAATTCAACTCTATGCCCACTGTCATCATCATTTACTAATGAGGCGAATTAAGTAGTTATTTTGCAACTTTTTCAAGAGTTTTTAACGACTGATTTATGTTCAGACCCTCTTGCATTTGGCCTAGTATTATGAATACATTTGGTGTAGTTCTACAACAATAAAAATGTATTCCACTAGAAACATAATTACCACATGCGGGACACGGGTCTACGTCGTAGTCCTGGGATCTTTTCTCTTTGTCATCTAGAGTGCTCGTTTTATTTAGTTTCAAATAGCGTAAAATTTGTCCATTTAAAATGAGGATGGAGAAGAAATAAAGTATCTCCAACGAGAGTTTGTCACAATCCTCTTGATAAGACAGAGAAGAAATAGATTGCAGCTGATGAACGCACACCACTTAAACGACCTTCGAACTGTGGAGAACGAGAAAGTTTCCGATTTGATTCGATGGAGAGTAAAAGATATCGAGAATGCTCAAGTCGCTGTTATGAGGGTACGAATATAAGTGAGCATAACGAATTTAACGATGGTTTTAGTCCGCAACAGAAACTTCGAGAAAGTTGGAAGGAGCTAAGAGGGCGAATATGTTCAAAGAATATTGCAAGGAGTGGTTGGATATATGTGCGAATGGAGAGATGAGGTAAGTTGTTGATGAGATTTAATGAAGCGAGAATATGAGATAGAGAAGAGATAAGTTGAGATTACTACAATTGTGCCAATCTCTGCCCACTAATATCAATGATGCACTGAGAATGACTTCTGAACTGGCTGAGAGTAGAAGGGACTTTGAGGTACGGTATACAAATACCCATCGATGGCCATATAATAATTGCATATTGTATTTAAGGAGAGAGTGTCACAACGTGCACCCATCTATCGAACGAGACTCAATGAAATACTGGCAATGAATGTTGTTGATCGGAATCGGGTACTATAGAATAATAATAAGTGTGATATAGTGAGAAATTGGTGATTGTAGGTGTTAGAATGGAATATGGAAGTGAGTAGATCACTCGATAGACTCAATCTGTACTTCAATGATCGAAGGAAGGCCCTGAAGGTGAGAAGATATAAATGGTAGACTCTATATATCATTTGCATAATGTCAGGTTGGAACGGACTTCTACAAGACGTATAGCAACGTTGTCCCAATCCTCGACCATCTAGAGAAGGAATATAAATTGGTGTGTACAGTAGCGCCGGAAAGTATTTCTGCGCTTTTAAAAATATAATTTTTAGAGCAGACGAATCTAGTTTTTTTTAAAATATTGATGGCAGGCGTTTTTTTTAAAGAGTTGGATTTTAGCTGTACCTGTCCATTTCAGCTGTGTCTTAATAAAATAAAGAAGTAAGAAATATGTTTAGTCGGAGATATTCTCAGATATTCCAAAATGCCTTTTCTTCTTCTTCTCCTACCCTCCCAAATGTCTAATGAGTATCGATTGCAGAAAGGTGAATCTGATTGGTGCTCTCGAGTCGAATCTTCTCGACCCGCTCACGAACGATCTAGTGCCATGGCCGTAGCTGTCTCGGAACATCTTGCTGTCAGAGAAAAGTTTCAGAAGGTAATGAAAAGGTCTCTCTCTCCCTCTCTCTCCTCTCTCTCTTTCAGGGTTGTCAATACGCTCAGAAGACGTCCGATCTGTTCCTCCGATATATTGATCGATGTCCGTCAAATTCACAGCAGAGAGAGTGTTCGCAGCACGTGCACAGATTGAGGGTGAGCAGTTGTAACATTTGTACTTTGGTGCCCCCCCCATACATTGGTGAATTATAGAGTAAGAACCAATATCATTTATGTTAGTGTGGGTACAACAATTCTAGATTAGGGAAGGTAATCTTCTTCTTGGGGGTTTTCGTATCAAACTCCTTGTAGACAAGAAGGAGATCCTCATCAGGAGAGGTTGGAGGGGGGGGGGGGTTAAGGGTGTACTGTGCCGTAGCTGGCTCCACTCAGAGAGTGGGAACAGGATGCACAGTTTGACTCTACAGGACGGGGCGTTCTCCACCGGTAGAGTGGACCTGCAATGATCGGGCATCTTTTTTTGTCTCTCAATCTTTTGTTAGCTGAAGTCCCCAATTACAAAAGAAAAAAAACTTACCGGGGGTTGCTAAAAATCCATTAGGGTCCCTCACAAGATAGCACGGGCTTTTGTTCCGAAGATCTATCTTGTCGACGATAGACGCCGTCAAGATTTGACATGGCCTAAAAAGCGCCTCTTTGAGGCAACTCGCTTCGATTGAGAATCTCCATCTGATATTTTATGTCATGTCAAAGTTTGACGTAGTATATCTTCAAGAAAAGAGAAATCGATCTCCGGGACAAAATCCCGCATTATCTTGTGAGGGACTGTAAGGACTATGTAAGGATCAGAAATTGTACCAACTACTAGATGATATTACAATGACTTCTGGATGGATAGGGGGGAAGGGTGTAGAGATACTCTTTCAGAAGATCAAGGAACATATTAATGATTTGAGGCGAAAGTTATGCATCAGCAATCGAAGATACTCGAATTGTGGGCTACGAAGAAAAGGGAACTTGTGAGGTATGCGTAATAATAAAATATTCCTGTCCATAATAAGCAGATAGTAAGATGACGGCAGCCCTTTCAGCTTTTACAAGAGAGAATGGAGAGAGACTCGAGAATTACGAGTAAAATAGAGAATCCGCCCTTTAATAGGGGCTGGTCCACCTGACATTAGTTATTTGATTACGGATCATACATTTTCGCCCGGCCGAGATCTCTCATTTTCACACACTCTCTCACCTAGCATAAACTGGTCAGATATTTCATATAACTGTAACTGGTCAGATTTCTATCGGAAGTTCGACTAAACTGGTGAGATAGGGGGTAATTCTTACTAAACTCGACATTCTGCGTATTCTTAGATGGGTCTCGAGTCTCTAAATTGCCTAGTATAAAAAAGTGTAAACCCAGAATCTGGGCCAACGAAAATGTATGTTACGGATACATCTTTTCTGCTTATTACTCAATACTATTAAAGTTTGGTTAAAGCTAAAATAATGTGAGTGGATTCAGATGTCATCAATATCTGCTACTTGATGCATCGAGGGAACAAATAACTCGATCACTAGTGCAAGAGGTGGAGAGATTGATGGGTCGACTAAGGGGAAAAGAAGGAGAAGAAAGGAATGAGATACTTATCGAGATGGAATTGTGTATGAAGGAGCATAGAGGAAACATCCAATCTGTGATCTCTACTGGAGAAACGATGATGGGCGAGAGTGAAATGCACAAGGGAGATATCGAAAACACTCTGAGGTACCCAATTCGCCTCATTAAATCTTAGTTAGAACGATAGGCATCTGAAAACACTAAAAACACGATTCCTAAAAGCATATCCAATGCTAGAATAATATGAGTTTGACGCGATAATCTCGTGAGATGAGTGATTTGTTGTTGCAGACTCATCCGAGAAGTGTACAATGGAATTGTGATGAGAGTGAACGAGTTGGAAGTGGGCAAGGTTAGTTTATAGAGAAGAGAAAGAGAATTAAGAAAGTCCTTTTTAGAAGAATGAATTGTCTCTCGATATGAGATTACGACCATCTATCGATGTGAAGAAAGGAGTGAGGTAAGTGAGTATCGACTACTCGAGGAGGAGAGGGGGGCTTGTTTACATTGTATGATATTGTAGTGAACCTATGAGAGAACTTCTTCACACTGAAGCAATATATATCGGTGATTTGGAGAGATGCATCAAGGTATATGTGGAGGGATTCGATCGGATGGAGAAAGAAGGAAAGGTAAGAAGCACGGTTTGGTTAGGAGTCCGATCCCCTTAGAGGAGGCTAAAGTTGTGTGGACTAGTAGAGGACAAGAGGGACTTCATAATGATTCCCTTGCAGTTGCCAGCACTTTTGAAAGGAAAACGAGCTGAAATATTCGGAAATATGGAGGAAATTTATGCATTTCACTCGGATATCTTCTATGTCGAATTGCTCAAGGTGAAAGATACTAATTGTATCTACCGTAATTCTCTTTTGTAGTACGAGCATGAGCCTGAATTAGTTGGGTGCTCTTTCACTGTTTTCGTCGGATCTCTTTCCGAATTGTACACTTCTTATTGCGCCCACAAGGATCTCAACAAGAATTTACTCCATCAGCAAGAGACTATCGAATTCTTTGATGTGAGTACAATAACATTCCATGACCATCTCGGAATATCAAGGGAATCGCCAGAGAATTCACAACTGAGGGCAGTCTTTTATAATTTAATGCCAGGGAAAGAACGCAATTTATTTCATATTTTCTATGGATGCGGATGACTTTATTACCTTATTTATTACTATCTCGCAAGATCCGTATCCTCATTTTCAAATATTATTCCCCCCGCGCTTTTAGAGGTATACTGTAGCTTCGTATTTCCCCCTTTTTGTGTTTTCTTTATTGTTTTTGCTTATTTTTATTTATTTTTTCATTTTGTTCTGCCGAGTCAAGAAGTTAGACTCATGTTGGCATGAATTTACATGATTTGAATCATAGGTCAAATGGGTGTTCTCACAAGTTTGCAATTAGCAAATGGGCCAAGAGATATGTAAATATAGGCCTTCATGTGTCTGCCCTGCACTCTCTCGCTATGTTAATCGGATTTACATGCAAAGTGCAGAAGTGCTTGTCCTCGCTAGCGAGGACCTATTTGACGTTTAATTTGAATTGCTACTATAATCAAACATGAGATAAATGTGACGTATGTTTTTATTTGGAAAACTTCTCAAATGGCCTAATGCTGTGGCGATGTGGTCAAAGCATTGTTCGATCGAATACTCATGAGAACATAAATAATAAAAGTTCAAAAAAATACACCGAAAAACGCTAAAAAGGGGGAAACATGAAGTATGTGAAGCAATATGAGCTACATCATACCTCGAAAAGCTCGGGAAAAATGAATAATTGAAATTTGTGAAATGTATTTCAAACTGTATTCTTAGGTGAGAGGCATGAAATTAAGACAGACACGACAGTCGATGGTTCTCTTCAGAGCATGCGAGAGGCACACAAAATGGAGACTAACAACTCACTCGACTCATTACTCATTAAACCTGTCCAACGAGTTACAAGATACGGACTACTCATGAAGGAATTGTGCAAAGAAGCGACTGGAGAGGGGATTACGGTAGGAGAGAAAGAAAATGGGCATGGGATTACGGTAGGAGAGAAAGAAAATGGGCATGGGATTACGGTAGGAGAGAAAGACAATGGGCATGGGATTACGGTAGGAGGGAAAGAAAATGGTCATGGGATTACGGTAGAACGGAAGGGAATACATGTGAATGAATGTGTTGAAGGAAGCGTTGGAAGCGGTGCATAATATTCCGAAGAAGGCGAATGATATAATCCATCTCAATTATGTTGACTCGAAGGATAAGGAGCAGGTACGTAGTACAATTACGTTGCTGTATGATATATGTATGGATTGTAGTTGCTATCTGCGGGTTCACTGGTCACTCAAGACACTCTTACTGTGTGGGAATCAAAATCACTTATCAAAGGAAAGGGAAAGGAGAGACAGGTGAATAAATTACAGCATGTTAAACACATGTTATAATGAAAGGAATAAATGCATGGATGGTAGGTGTTCCTATTCGAATTGGCCCTTGCTGTAATGAAGAAAGTAACAGAAGGAGGCCACATGAAGACACGCTATTTCCTCAAAAGCAAGCCAATTTATGTGAGTATCGTTTTGATTTATTTAATTTGGAAGACTCTGAAGCGAAGATTCCCAACTATGCGAATTTTCTATACACTTTTTTTAAAAATTATATGTACGACCACGGAGTTATGAATCGAGCTTTTCGAAAATTGTTTGTCTTTTTTAATTAAGGAAATGGTGATAGTTAAATATTCTGGTTTTTGCATGTGAGATTGTTTGCATTAAACTCGGGCAAACCTGAAGTCTCCCCCCCTCAATGATTCCTCCCGAGTGATATTGACTACCAATCGCTTCCCATGATTCGGTGACTTTCCATCGGGTTCTGGGATGACCTCTGTTGTGGGACCTGTTGCAAGGAATCGAAACTGTTAGGGTCCATTCAGATTCTTCCAAGTTTCGTTCGCAATTTGACGTTTGTGGGTGCAAATTGTGTTGTTTGCAGCTGTCGGAAGTGAATGTTGTTGAACACGTAGAGGGAGATTCATGCAAATTCGCACTTCGAATGGGAGAGATTGGAACTAATGACAACCGAATGGAATTAAGAGCAAAGAGCGAGAGTGAAAAGGTACGCGAAACTCTCTTGCACCTAAATTATATCTTAAATAAAATAATAAATCAGAAAATCATCACTTTTTAATATTCACAGTGAGGTTTCACTGAAATGGTATGATAATAAAAAGCTTCAGGAACTTTATTTTAAAGTTTGAATGAGATAAAGCAGATGTAGCCCCGACATAGACCGAATGATCTCTTCTGTAGGACATTTAGATCTATGTACACATTGTTCAATTATTCCAGATAGCTTGGATCAGGAAACTGCGGGAACAAATTCATGGACAGGACCTCGTGTCATTACGTGAGTCTATAAGAGGGAACTTTCAATTTTCTTTTAATTAAATTACTTTTTTTTGGTTTTAGGCACAATTTAAAACATATATGACAAAATGCCGGAAAAATAATTAAATAATCACATTTATTTTTGGATAAGAATATAATTACAGGGCTTGGATGGGATTCTTTTACTCCACGGGAAGAGGCGGCCAGTGAGAGAAGTGATGAGACGAAGAGAAGTTCACTCCAGAGTATATCGAGCACTGAGGTGAGGAGAGAGAGAGAGAGAGATCTCATGATGATTCATGCCGTAAAATAGAGTGGAGAGAAGAAAACGAGACTCGTTGTGGACTGAGCAGTATTTTTAACATATTTTCTTTTTGTTGACGTGTATCTTTCACATGCCTCGATAGAAAACAATCTGTTTGATGATATTTTAGAATTGTTGTTTAAAATTTATTAGTAATATAAGGCTGATGCGAAAGTTCTTTCCGATTTTGAGGCCACACTTTGAGCTAGCTGATTTCGCTTGTTGGAAATACCTACGACCTGCCATCAATAATTCTTATTGAACTAACCTTCAGCTTTATAATGATAATAGGTAAAGAGAATCGGGTTACTAAATCTGGGACAAAAATAAAAAATAAAAATTTTACTCAGATCGTATTTTTTTGGGAAAACATCCAGACACATAGATTCTGCTTTTCAACTGCTTCCTCATTTGTGCACATAAGATAGCGAATACCTACATGTCTCCCCTTTCCAGACATGTAGAGAACTTGGGGATCAGGGCTTTCAAACTTTTTTTTACAATAGAAACAGTCAAGGACTACTCGAAAAAGTGATAGTTCAAAAATGATGCCCAGTTATTCGGAGAATAGAGCATTCTGAATCTGCCTACGTGCGAAGAATTTAGTATACAAGGCACTTTATCGCAGCATTAAACATTATAGGCTAACATCTTCTATAAGAAAATAAAATTGATTTTTGAAAAAAATTAAAAAATCTGCGGAAAATGACGAAATTGTAGTTTTGAGAGATTTCTTTGATCGGTCTCTATTCTAAAACTCGATATGCGCGGACCAATTCTTTTTTACAGTTGATACACTAATGGTTATTCTATACATTAGTGGGTCTATCTCATCAGTTAATTTCCCTTGTCAAGGGAAACGTTAATGCGAACCCCAATTTCGGCCTTGCGAAATTAACACCACAGTGCTGACGTCATATACTCTTTATATAGAACCGAAGCCTCCATCTTATCAGCAATTCTTATAACACACGACATCTTATTCACTTCCCACTAGAATAGGGAGATCAAGCTCCATTCGTTATAAACTTGACGTTGAAATATTTCCAATCAAGTATGCCGAAATTCCGACCTTGAATTTTGAGAACACTATTTTAGTAGGATATCGCAGTCGAATCCGCTCTTAGGCAATAAATGCATACCCTATAGTATTGCCTATCAATTCATAGACGTTTCAATCGGAAAGGTTGGCCCTAAGCAGATCATGACTCCGATATTTGGTACATCATGGAGACGACCCACCAACTTTGATCAGTTGTAGTTCTACTGCTATTAGGCTGAAAGAGACTACGGAGTGCGCGTTTTAAAGACAAATGCTTGCCGCACTAGTTGCCACTAAAAATACTTTCCAAAGGAGTCATACCTCGAAAGGAGAACGAAAACATTATTTCGTAAAAATCGGCAAGAACTTTTGCATCAACCTTAAAATTTCGGCAATGGACTATTAAAAAAATAAGACAATCGCAACGAGCTGAAACATATATGCATCGATTTTGCAAAAAAAGCAGCTGAAATTTCAGCTGATTTTTTAAAGTTTTTGAGAGAGTGGCACACGACAGACAGATCATACATAATAATTAGAAATGAGTAATTTGTTACCATTTGAGACGGATGGAATCGAAGGAGCGGAGGAGCGAGAGGAAGGAGAATCTATGAAGGAAGAAAGAAGAGACTCGAAATGGAATAGTACGTTGATAGAGAGAGAAGAGAGACATATTTAACGCCTTTCATACGAGATCCCCCTTGTACATTAATTATACAGAAGCCCACTTTTCACACCTTTTTTGTTGTTTAAAAGAGAAGTTCAATCGATGGTTGATCTCTCTATGAGTCCACGTCAAATATTACCAATGAGGCGTCGCTTATCGTAATTTTCCCAATTCAGAGAAAAGCGACGACTTAGCTAAAGAGATAAAATGTGTATTTTCAACTGCCATGAATTTAAAGTATGTTTACTGATTTTCATAAACGATATTTAAAAAAGCAATGATCGAAGCTAGCAGCAAATGACGTGCAGAGATCACAGGGGTAACATATTTCGATATCATTGAATTCAGCTCAACGAGAGCTTATGATGAAGAACCCAATTACATGTGGACTTATATACAAATAACCAAAAGAAATGTTTTTCCTAAAATATATTTTGGAAGGGTCCTCCTGAAATTAGGGTGTTCAGAATACCATTCGGAAGCTGGGGATCAGATGAACACATTGTCAGGGGCTTTCGAAAAGTGTGGGTTTGAAATATTTATAAAAATTGATGTGCCGCTGAGGTAGTTATTGTTGGGATGAAAGGTGTCAATATGAGAGGGAGGAGGAGAGTCTCACGGTATATTGAGAAAAGAGAGAAGAAGGGACGAGAAGCGAATGTGCACACAGATGAAGTTGAGTACACAAAGTGATCGATTGAATGAAGTAAAGGGATCTTCTAATTTAAGAGAGAGAGAAGGAAGGGAAAGGGCGAGAAAGAAATACGAAATTAAGATTGAAAGAGACCATTCATTTCCCGTATATGATCATGTGGCCTCTATGAGGATTTCATAGTCAAGGGGGGGGGAGAGAGAGAGAGAAATAGTGGGAGGGGGATGTTCCCTCTGTAGACTGTCTATCCTTTCGATCGACCATCCCTAGTCGTTGTGTTAGTTATCTCTGGGATGGTTAAATGGATGAGTCAGTGATCTCTTCCTCTTCTCCTCTCTCTCCTTCTTCATCTTCATTTTCTTCTTCTTCTCTTCTTCCTTCTTCTTCTACTCGAAAGAGACTTGGTCTCTCATTCTCAAAATGGTTCACTCCCTCTAATTCATCATCGACTTCTCTCTCTTCTCCAGTCATTCAATCAGTGACAACCCTCTCAAATCCCAATCAATTCAATGGAATTTTGTCGGGTAGATTTGTATTTATGAACTACTCACTCTTTTATGATCTCATGCTGCATTCATTGTCGATTCCATATCATTTTGAAGAGTCAAAACACTCTTCACTTTACACAATCTCTCGCGAAATGTAAAGTGAGGAGAGTTTTGAACACTTTTTTAAATGATACGGCATAAAAAATGAATGCATCATCTCTGTGTGGGGATCTACAGGATCGGTCAAAAGTATGGCCCAAAATTGAAATCGTCTTTACTTTCTTCAAAGTTGAGATAGACCCGTTGGATTGCAGAGGTGCCTTCGCTGGAAGGGTCCATTCTCACATAGATTCTGTGGTGCTACTAGACGAGCCATTTTTGCTTTGTAGTTTAATAAGCTGGCATTACTGTTTTCCGGCACCTGTCGTAAAATTGGAAAATCGTTTATCTATTGTTTTAGTAGTGCAACAGGGCTAAAATTGTGCAAACACTATGAGAGCATAATACCCCGGTAACTTTAATGCAGCATATATGCAAAATTTGACTTCGTTCGGTTGCTTACTGCGACATTTTTGAAGAAAAAAAAATCGATGTGCGATATTTGCACTACCTGAACTCGCCGCCACATTAAAGTTACCGGGAATCCGCATTTTTGAGGTCTGATTTTACGACTTACGAATCCAATTGACAAGTGCCAAATTAAAAAGGCAGTAATTTTTTAGAATAAAA
Source organism: Pristionchus fissidentatus (assembly GCA_036245785.1). NCBI lineage: Eukaryota > Metazoa > Nematoda > Chromadorea > Rhabditida > Neodiplogasteridae > Pristionchus > Pristionchus fissidentatus. The sequence goes on along the minus strand of BTSY01000005.1, from coordinate 22,641,300 downwards.
TGGATAGGCCGTGACCCAGCTCCAAATATCTGAAAATTGAGCACTGATCATAAGGAAAGTGCGGGAAAATACAAATGTGAATCTGCCGGGAAGTTGTATTATAGGGCGCCGCCGTTTTTTGTTTCTTTTTTACAACCCTCTGAGCTCATGATATAGACAGAATCAAAGCGAAAAGCCCTCTCCCTCGCCTCCGGGGATGATAATCCATGAAGCTCCAAAATTTAGGTAATTAGAAAACATTACTTTCCGTGTTCGGAATCTTGCCGCTTCCAAGCCGGCATCAAAGCGGAGAGTTGATTAGATTAGCGCTGATGTATGAAAGAGTCGACTCTCAGACACTGGCCGATTCCGCTTTCCTTTTTCGTTTTACCATCCGTATTGTACACCAAACTACATTTTGAATCTTCATGGATGAGCATACCCGGAGGCACTCTCTCATACGCAATTTACTCGAGGAATCTGATTGTATCTTCAAAAATGCAAATTTAAAAGTTTGTGATTTTGTAAATTTTCATTTTTAAAATTTTTTTTATTTCCTCAAGTAAATTGCGTGCCAGGGATTACTCAAATATTCAATTTCAGTGTCAAATTTCACAAAAAAAGGAAACTCTTTAAATTAGTTTTTTTTTCTTCAAATTTAAATATCTGGTCTAAATAAAAATTGCATACATCGGCAGAACATTGGGAGCAGCACCCTCAAATATACGGGAAATCATGTTTTCTTATGTCTATATTTTACCCTCTCTAACCCCTGTTAGGCAGTTGTTAGACTCTCGCAATCGGCGTCATAAATGGGTAATATATGCAGATGATTATTCAGTCTATTGACATGGGAAATTGTGTACTACATAATCATTTCTAATATGATTGATATAGGGAACACCAATCCGGATCGGCCGTCCATTAATTCTCCTCATTCTTCCAGTACAGCGTCTGCTAAGAGGAAATCGATTCGGTATGCTTTTACTATTACAAATATAATGTGATATGGAGATGGCGTATTTCATCTACCGATTTGGTAATTTCATTCTCTGTTACCTCAAATGTGTCCCCCCCGGTGGCAGAATGCTGACATGAAGTGAAGGAGGTTGGAGATCACTCATTTTGCAAGAAACAATGCGGCAACAATCGTAGTTGAGACGTCTGTTTAGGTCCGTGATTTGATGAGAGGGCCGATTAGATCTTCCCTGCCCCCCTTACTACACAAGTGATCTACATTCGTTCTTACTTCGACTAAAACATCGTCCCTTTATATCCTCTCACCAACGTGCGCGTGAACACATGGTGTTTACTAAACGGGGATTCTCATTTCAAACATGTAATATGAATATTCTTTTATTTCAAATGAATAGTCCTTCCTTTCCCCTGCCCCCCCTCTCTCTCTCTCTCCCTTTTTCTCTTTTCCCATCTCCCTTCTCTTCAATATATAACAGCTGTCCGTCTTTTTGTCATCGTATTAAATACTTGTTGTCTCCCTCTCCGTCAAATGGAGTTTCTCTATTTCTCTCTCTCCCTCTACCCTATCTCTCTCTCTCTCTCATCTTAACTTCCTCTGTATCCTTCTCCTCTCCTCCCTTCACTGTTCTGTCTATACCCGTATTCACAAGACAAGTATTGATCTTTTTCTCTCCTCCTTCTCTCCTTCCCACAACTCATCATTTTTGTATATTAAGAAGAGAGTCACATTCCTCATTCCTCTACCCATTTTTCTCCTCTTTTCCCCTCCTACTAATCTCTCTCTCTCTCTCTCTCTCTTTTGCTCTCTAACCTGGTCTCGTAACTGAGCATACGACTCATTCGATTCACTCCATCGACTTGTCTCACATTCTCTCTTTCTTTGCATCCACCCCTTCTCTCTCTCTCTCTCTCTCTCCCCACTCTCATAACTTTTATCCTTCTCTACTCCACAAGAAAGAGTCCGTCTAATCTTCCTTTCCTCCTTCTCTTGGTCTTCTTTCAATTTATTCACAATTCTTCTTCGTTCTAGGGTAGAGAGAGAGAGAGAGGGAAGGGGAAGGGAGTATTGATCTCTCGCCACTCTCCCACTCTATTCCATCCTCTTCATCTATCTTCCCCCTTTTCACCTCTCGTTCATCTTCTTCGTCTTTCTCCCCTCTTCTCTCTCTCTCTCTCTCTCTCTCTCTCTCTCTCCTTTCCCCATCTTCCACCCTTAAAGTAGCTCCTCGTCTTATCCTCTTCTTCTTCCCTCCCTTGTCTCATCTCTCTTCTTCCATTCATTTCCTTCCTTTCTTCTCTCTTTCTTCTATGCCTCTTTATCTTAAATATGATTTCATACGATGAAAAAGGTATTCGGTAGCCCCTTCTTTAGCGTCTTTTCATGCGCGGAACATTGCGCATTTCAGTGTGCACGCAATCTAAGCATATAGGGCATAATCAGTCACTCAGTTGCCAGCCGGCGACCACAGCCCCTTAATCCTGGTTTTGACACCAGTGCCAACTTGGACCGGGCTTGGTAGACCTGTTGGGGGGGTGGTCTGATCTTTTTGCGGGGGTCGAACCAGGGACCTTGCACCACTTAGTGAGGCACACTACCGACTGAGCTATGCCCCCTCATCTGGTTCAGCCTATATTTGTCTTCTCTCTTTTCAATCTCCCTCCTCTAATTAATTAAATGATTTCTCCTCATCTTCCTTTTCCTTCCGTTTACTCACTTTCTTCCATCTTTCTCAAATCAATATTGGGTTTGTAATGAGAAATAAGTAGTTGTATGTGAATAGACTGCTCTCTCTCTCTCTCTCTCTCTCATCCCTTCCTCTTTTCAGTCGCATCTTCTCCCATTCCTCTCGTCCCTCACCGTCTTCACTCTCTAGAGAGGTCGTTCGAGTAAGATCATCTCCCTTATTTAAACACTCTACTATTCCAAATCGAGAGATTCTTAAGCGCTTTTCGTTTTCCTCGGAAATCACGTCAATTCCCGCAATTTCGTATTTCACTTAAGAGTATTTCTAGTTACTTCCAAATTGTTTTGTTGATGTTTTGGGACTCTGTGAACTCTAAGAAAGTAGTTTAAAGTCGCTAGCTCTACTGGTAAGGGATATACGAAATTGCGGATATTAAAATCTAACTGCTTTTCAAACGCTTTTCCAGAAAAAAAATACACCACATAAAACAATCTAATACAAACATTACTAGGAGTGTTTAGAATTATTTACTGGATGTGGCTTTAGCGGAAATGAGAATTTGGATGAGCCGATGTGTATTTGGTGTTAGAGTAGAGAGAGAGAAATTGCAGGAGAGATTGAGAGATTTGAGTAGAAAGAGAGAGAGATTGCAGGAGAATCAGTGCGGTCGTGGAGTGGTTCTGAGTGGAGTGAAAGAGATGGATTGGACGGGCGAGAGAGAAGGAAAGGGACTAGAGGAAGGACTTCCCCCGCCAATGGAAGAAATGAGAAAAGGAGAAGAAGAAGGAGATGAGATAAAAGAAGGAGAAGAGAAAGAAGAGAAAGAGGAGAAAGAAGAGGAATACGAAGAAGATGTGAAGAAAGAGGAGAAAACACCACAAGAAATGGCTAGATTTAAGAGACGGTCAGTAGTTTCAATCAAAATGAAGCGATTCCGTTTTGATCTCGGAGCGTATTTTGAAAATTCATACCTCCGTTCATAAAAATCGTCAAATTATTGGATTTTTGCTTTGAATTCAAAGAAAGATAAATCCCTTTATTATTGGGGTGTCCCAAAAGTCCTGTCGCCTACTATTAAGGAAGTTTTTTTCGCTTTAATTTGAAGAGTTGTAAATGTGGTGGAAATAATCAACGTGACGTTCGCCTATGAATCGCGTAGAACCGTGATAATTCCACCCGAGAACCACTTATTTTTGGTATGCCCAATATGGAAAATAGGCTGCGATTTTAGAACTTCTTTCCATGGTAAATGCCAGTAAAGAATTGGAAACAGTGGTAATTACAGGAGCTGGTATCTAGCTTATATGTATATACACGCTATAATTAGACACTTGAACTTCTGACCTTTCAACATTTTCTGAATCAATTTGGGGTTTAGACCAGTCGATTATAAATAGTTTTGGTAGATTATGAGACGAAGTAGGACTGTGATGACGATCTCTTCCAGTTGGATAGATAAGAGGTGATGGTAGAGCCATTATGTAGAATCTTCCATTAGATGGGACCGAGAAAGGAAGAAAAGAAAATGAACAATTTTGGCATCGACTACGACGTTTACTGTCTGAATCTGAAAAATAGGACATCAATTGTAGAGAACCTTCTAGTGATTGTAATGAACACAATTAGAAGTCCTGATATTAATTAAAGAAGGCCTACCACGAGTGTTTGGTCACATAGACTGCCAACGTAGTGTTGTTGGGGGCGGTCACCCGAGCACATTGCAACGCATCCGAAATTCTACCGTAATCTATAAATCGATATATTGGCGCTCAAATGGCTACAAAAGAGCCAATAATCGACAGGCAACGCGTGCTAGGACGCGAAGATAGGAAAATGAACGGAAAATGAAGCTTCCGACGATATAATAATGTCTCCCCCTATGGATAATATCGGTATATTGTCTTATCGAAAAAAAAATATGGAGCGCGCACACTAGCATTGGGGGCAATTTCTAAACATTCCATTACGAAAAGTATTATATTTTAGATGAAACCCGATATTATCCTTAGGAGATACATTATTATATCGTCGGCAGCTTCATTTTCCTCCGTTCATTTTCCTATCTTTGCGTCCTAGCACGCGTTGCCTGTCGATTCTTGGTACATTTGCTGCCATTTGAGCGCCAATATATCGATTTATAGATTACGGTAGAATTTTGGATGCGTTGCAATGTGATCGGTGAGCGTTCCCCACAGCACTGCGTTGGCAGTGTATGTGACCAAAAACTCGTGGGAGGCCTTCTTTAAGAACGAGTTAAATGGTGGAAAGGTGAAGTACGCACCACTTTTTGAATCCAGAAATGTGGAGCGTGAGAAGAGGAATCATTCGGTATACTAAATTTGGGATGGAATCGTTGGCGAAATCAAGGTTTCATCCTTTAAAAAAACTAATTATTACCTCGTTTTCGGCGATTTCGCTCGCTGGGAGCTAAACGATGAGCATTACCGCTCATTTTGTCTCGATCCTTACGAGACACGCGCGATATCTCACCTCCTAGTTTCGATAGCACCACTTGATGTTTACAATTCAGAAGATTGGTTTCGCGACAGAACTTTTGGGACACCTTAATATAGAAGGAATAATTTGTGTTGTAGAACAGTTATGTTTAAGATATGTACTCATGGAATTGGTGGAGACAGAGAAGGATTACATCAAGGATCTTGGTTCAGTCGTAGATGGATACATGGCTGAGATGCAGGTGGTCTAGTCTATTACCAATGAATCACATCCATTTGGATGCTTTATATGTTACCTAATTAACTAATTAGTCTTAAAGTGTAATTGGCCATTTTAAAAGCCCTGACAGTCATGACTCGTCTAACAATTGCATTTGTATTTGCAACTAACTTTGAAGATAAGGTATGTCAATTTTCGTAAAACGATTTCGTTGCAATATAGCCCCCACCCATAGTATAACGTGGGTAGATCCGAGTGATAGTTGTGAGCTACTTGAATAGAACTATGTAGGAGAAGGATCTACCAGAGGACTTACAAGGAAAGGACAAGATTATCTTCGCAAACATCGCCCAGATACACGAATTCCACAAGACGTCAGTTTCTAATGATCATATTGCATACATTTAAAACGCGTTCTCTGTAAGAACGCAGTGAAAGCTGGGGTACGCGGCACAACTCATTCAATGCGCACAATTGAGTTAAATTAATGTTAATTTAAGCATATTTGCCATATTCGATCGAAAACACAAACTAATTAAAAATAAACTAATATTTGAGAAATAGCCATCTCAGAAATTTTTAAAAAATTCAAAATGGAAAACTATTCCCTTACGAGTAACTTAAAACGCGTTCTCTGATAGAATGTCGGAAGGGGTGGCACAACTCATTCAAGTCATTCCTTCGATGACAAACTTTTTTCACAGATGGTCTTTGGTACAAACTAAATTTAAAACGTGAGAAAATCTAAGTTTTCGTAAAGTTTAGTAGATAAATGGTGATTGCATTATTACTAATTAATCGTTATTCACAATCACATATTTTCGCTTCTATTAACCTAATCTCCTTGAAGTTAGATTTACGCATAAATTTTGATGCTCCTTCGAATGAGATATAACACGACAAGAAAATCTTCAAAAATTTAAATATTTTTTTATCGATTTAAAAAAAATTTTCATGACTTTCTCAGTTTCAAAATTTACTTTACGAAAAAAAAATTGAGCCCTGGCCGATCACTTTGAACACAAATAGAGCCGAATATTTTTCACCAAAAATATCAACTTTTTCAGATTTGATTACCGATTTTCAATCCATGTGGATCAATCCTCTTGAAATTATGCGATTATATGTAACTTTTCATGTTCTTTCAAATGGTATACTTGCGACTTACTATAAATGTCTGGAAAATAACTTTCTACACACTTCACGATTGAGTCTTTCCTCCGAGTGGTCACAGTCTAGTGATTGTGGAAGTCTTTCACAAGCGAAATAGTTAATTTTGTGACTTTTGTTTGACTCTACGATAACACATAATATATGTCGGATCCCCGAGGTACAAATCATGGGAACAATGTTAGCCAAAATTAAGTTTGACAGAAACGTCAGATTTCTTTGAATCCGATAACTGATTTTCGCTCCAAGTTGTTCAATTCTCATGAAAGTATGGGTTTAGATATAACTCTTTCGAATGATATATAACACGATAGCAAAATATAAAAAATTGAGAAAAAATATTTTTTTCATAAAAAAATTATCGATTTTTCAAAAGTTGACATTTCGGGTATTTCTCACGTTTTAAATTTAGTTTGTACCCAAGACCATCTGTGAAACAATTTGTGATCGAAGTGATGACTTTGAATGGGTTGTGCCACCCCTTCCGACATTCTATCAGAGAACGCGATTTACTCGTAAGGGAATAGTTTGTCATTTTAAAATTTAAAAAAAAACTGCTGAGATGGCTGTTTCACAAAAAATAGTTTATTTATTTTTTATTTTTTTGCATTAATTTTTCTTATTTTGATTGTTTTTTTCAACTCAAACATAGGGCCAATCGTAATGGCAGTTCTCAGAACCTTTTTTAGATAGTTCAAAGATGAGTGGCCGTACTAAGCTTGAGCATTTTCGCACTTTCCCATCTCATTTTTGTGGGGGAGATCGCGGTGATCTACCGGGAAAAGTACCCGTGAAAAGTACTATTTTAGAGGCTCCCCGGGAAAAGGTGCGGAATAGAATAGGGAATGGGAGATAGTCGACAAGACGAGAGAACCTCGAAATTTGGAGACGCTCCCCGAGATGGGAAAGTGCGGAAATGTCCAACCTTAGTACGGCCGCTGATCTCCCCGAGCGTCTACAAATTTCGACTTTCCGGCGCTAGCAATGGGAGATAGTATGTTGTGTGTTGCTTGTGGTCTCCATCCCCCGAATTAGAAGACCAATTATCGGTCTTTCGAAATTGCATTGCAGGTCTTTCGTGAAGGAGATTGAAAGATGCTTGGACGACTACAATGCGTCAGCCTCTGCTTTTGTCAAATATGTCAGTTTTCTAAAGACGAAGTTTTTTTTCGTTTCAATAACTGCGAATGGAAAATACGGAAAGCGAAATGTTTGGCGGTGATAACTTTGGCTGCTCTGTTTCTTTTTTGCATTGCCATTATTTGTTGGGAATGTGCCAATTAATAGGCTCCGTTGGAAAGTGTAGCTAATACTCATTTCTTCGTATCCCTGACTAAATTTAAACGTATAATTTGATATCAGGAACGTCGACTGCATACTTTGTATGTGAAGTACTGTCAGAACAAACCGAAGTCAGACTATCTCGTTTCAATGGATGCATTTGAACAGTACTTCGCAGATACGAAGGCCCGATTGGGGCACAAGGTTCGACTTCATTTTCATCGAACATTTATCCACTGGCAGTTATTTTAAAACATTTCTTCAGTAATTTGTAAAGATATCGTATTTTTTCATTAAAAATAATAAGTAAAGAATTAGAACATTAAGCCCTCGAAAACTTTTTAGCAGCATTATTCTCCCTTTTTCATTGAAAATGGAAAAAAATTGATCAATGCAAATTGTCCTTCAAATATGATATATTTAAGTTTGAGGAAAATTTTTAAAATTTCAGGTTGCTCTATGCGATCTGTTGATAAAACCTGTGCAGAGGATAATGAAGTACCAATTGTTGCTCAAAGATATACTCAAGTTCACTCTCAGAGCTCAAGACAGTACGGAGATGCTAGATAAAGCACTCGCAGTCAGTCCATTTCTTATTCATGTGACACAGAGTCGCGAGATTAGTCGTCGACGTCTTTTGTTGCAGGTTATGCACGTTGTTCCAAAGGCTTGCGATGACATGATGCAAGTAGGAAGACTGCAAAACTTTGACGGAAACCTTAATGCACAGGGCAAACTAATGCATCAGGTGAAAGATCCAAATTGAAATGACAAGAATTAAAGCACTATTTCAAATATTTTCTGTGAAAGTGTCCATTGTCACGAAACTATTTAATCTCTCCGATTGCCAAGACATTCGGTGAATCAAATATTACTTATAAACATTTCTTGAATAGACATAGAGAGTGCAACGGTCTGCTTTTTTTTAAATTTGGAAGCTTAACGGTTAAGCTTTGATTAAGCCTTAACCAAATCTTTCGTATGTTTGCACAAAAATACCATACCACGTACTATCGCGAAATGTTTTTTAAAATTATTTATTCCATCTTTATTATCCAATATTGATTTTTTAAACCAATTCTTAGAAATTTGTGCCCCAACCGATAGTCCTAGCGCCACTCTCTCGTATAAGGTTCTGTTTCTATCTCTGTTTCGTCAAAATATATACTTGTACTTGCTCGATGATTTCATGTCCTTGGCTAACCCCACATATCGAAATGCAACGGGCGAAATTCCTTTTCTATTTAATTCTCCGCATTTTTCTCCACGAAATTCGCACTTTCATGTTCAAAAAACACTTTTATAAATTAATAATATTTTAAAGATGTTTTCTGAGATTTCCAGCGAAAAGTAAATCTTAAACTTCGGCAGGCGATCATTCACCGCGTTTCACGAGTATGGGGAGAGTGGACCTAGGAAAATCCCTGTTTGAACTTATCTTGCGCATCAGACCACTGATATAGGAGTGATCTTCCATGCGGGAGTCGCGTGTACGGTAATTGTCACACTATTGATCGAGCGCACGCCGCTTATATAGAGTATAGAGAAGGCGGTCGTTACTCGAGCCGGGTTTGACTAGAGGGGAGAGAGGCGACGTCTCGCCCCGCCCCCTCTCTCCGAAGCGCTCAAGAAGGAGCGGGCGGCGGAAGCTCGAGTCTCCGCCCCCTTTTCTACGTCAGAACCTGTCAACCCCGTCTCGTGTAACGCGCGTCCTCCCGGTATAGAACGACCCCATCCTTTTTTTTTGTTTCGCCGACTGGCCTCTCTCTTCAGAGCACTCTAGTTTTTGTCTAGCCGTCTAGCCCGCATGTCCGCTCTCGAAATGATGTGCCATTTCCCGCTCCTAATTATGTTATTACCGGGAGGAATTCTAATAAAAATCGTCTAAACATGTTTAGCGACCGTAATGCCGCAGCGCCATGTCCGAAAATTGAGCACGGATCATCAAGAAAATGCTCGAAAATTTTAATGTGAATATTCCAATATGATGTTTTATGGCGCACCGCAATTTTTCGTTTCGTTTTAGATACATTCGTGCTTTTTTTATTTATTGAAATTATTTTCAAATTTATGTTACCAAAAACCGGGAAAGATCTTCTTCCCTAAAAACTAGTCCGCCCCGGCGACACGCGATGCACCATTGATCATCAGGGAATAGTGCGAATTCCAAACTTTTTCGTAGATTTTCGGTAACTTTAATACTATAGTGTGCAGTTTGTCATTAGATGAATTAAGGGTACGGTGTCGTTGTCTGAGCCGGGAGTAGCTGGAACTGCAAAGATGAAGGAAAGACGGATCTTCCTATTCGAACAATCGGCCATTATCGCTGACTGCATAATGCCGAAGAAGGAGTTCGGAAACCCTAATTACATCTTTAAGAATCAAATTATGGTAAGAATATGATGAAGTAGGAGAGTAAAAGGGTTCATTTCTTCTGAATTTCAGAAGTAAAGTTATGCCCCATTTTTGAAACAAAAATATATATTTTTGCCGTGGCTTAATTTCAACGAGACATCCCTTCACTCATGTGATCAAATTATAAGTTGTCTCATGAAACTCTGGAAACGATTTGAAATAGAATATTGTGAAATACTTACTCCATAGCCAATTCGGTGATAATATAGCGTACTGTCTCGATTGTGTGATGATACTTCACATAAATCGTTATATGTGGGAGTAATAAAATACTGAATTGTTTAAGGTGAACAAGATGAATGTGGAGAGTGAAGTGAAGGACGTACCTTTTGCATTCTCAATTGGATCGAGTGACGGCCCCACTTTCATTGCTCAGTGCAACTCCGAAGAGGAGAAGGTTTGTCTACATGTTGACGCCAAGAACTACCACAGTTAAATGAGCGGGTTTGTTTACAGGAGGAGTGGATATCGAAGGTGTCAGCCCAATTGGATCAACAGAAGACTCTTCTAGCTGCGCTAGTTGATCCAAAGAGATACCAGTCACAATTGGCAGGTGGAGTTGCCACTGTGTCTCTCGATGAGAATGATAAGAAGAAAGGAGGCGCCAGTCTCTTCTCACGATTCAAAAGTGCTCCCAGTGGATCGTGTCCTTCTTCAGTATCCTCTGGCCCAACCTCGACCGTTCCTCCAAAGGTGCAGAGTCCCAAGCAAGCTAAGACAAAGAGCGGCCTATTCAACTTCGGCAAGAAGACTAGTAAAGGAACATCAGTGGTGGGTAGTAAATAAACGACGCCACCATGGATAGTAGACACAAATCGACGAGTGACGGTGTATTGATATGTTGGTAGTGCTTCTTGACTAACAGTCATCACATGGAATCCATTCTAGTCTTCATTAATTCTCACTTTTCTCTCTCTCTCTCCCTCTCTCTCTTCATCCAATACGGTTACTTGTGGGTGTTGTCTGGCTCTCACCAGTGTCACCAGTGTAGCATCCCTCTCCCACCCTCCCTCAGTCCTTTGTATTGTCTCGTCTCCCTCCCAATACCTTGAACTTTCCTATATGGTCGAGACCCTTATGTTGGTTTACCCTCCCCCCTCTTCATGTAGTCATCACTCTCCCATTTCTCACATTACCGCATACAAAATTATCATAAATTGGTTAAAGGTAACTAATAAAGCTTTTTTGTGTGTTGTCGATACGCGGGAGGAGGGATTGCAGTGATTAACCTCCATTTATCGATTACCAATTTCAGAGTGGAATACCGGCAGTAGTGACTGGGAGATATACTAAACAGAGGGAAAATGAGATGTCAGTGGAGGAGGGCGAAGTGGTCAGTACTAATGAGGGATAGACGACCGGCAGCTCTGGTTTTTCTCCCCCAACAGGGGACCACAGAAAGTGGGCGTGGTCAGCCTCCCCCAACAGGGGACCAGAACCGCGCCCGCTGTTTGGAGAGGGTAGAGGAGCGGATTTCCCCCCAATGGTCCCCTAACTTTTCCCCCAATGGTTTCCCACAACCCCCCCCCCCCAATGGTCCCCCAATCAGCAAACACGCCAGCCGCGCATGTAGGCGCGGCGATGGTGCGTCTTGGCGTTGATGAAATTCGAAACAGTTTTCGACCGTTAATCGATTTTTCGTCAGAGTTTCTCAATATTTCTTGTACCATATTGTAGCATAAGTCGTCACTATCGCGTCCATCTGGTGATACCGGGCAATTGTTTCGATGTACCATAGTTACGATCAAGTCGTTATTTTTGAATTATCAATTCGTTTTTTGAAGTGTTCTTTGGCGTGGAATGAGGAGGGCGGCACCTTCTCGTCTTGGAATCGCTTCGACAAGCGGCAAATCACGTTTTTCTATGTCGTTTATTTAGAAACGTGTTTAGTTTCCGTTCCGCACGATTTGTTCATGTCTTGTTCAGTGGCGCCCAATCCTTTCGACTTTGATGATGAGGATGAAAAGCTCCTCGAGCTTTACGGATTCAGACCGCCACGGAATCAAGCAAGGAACCAAGTGAGTGATACGATTGAATCGTGGCTATTTCAATATACATCTTTTCACATGCCAGCAAAATCAACAGAACAGGGTTTAAAGTGAGAGAGTGTGTGATGCCGAGAGAGACTCTCTCACTTTTGCACACTCTCTCGCCCTGAACCCTTTCTGTTGTATTCTTATCATGCGACCCCGTTTATAAATATGGGTATGCGAAATAGCGAAAACGAATGAATAGGAGGAACTGATTGCCGTGCTAAAAGTATTGTTTTTCCAGCTGCCAATTATGATTGCTCCTCTTCCATCGCCTCCGTCTCCTCCGAGAGCGCCCTCTCCTCGACCACTCTCCCCAGCACCGGACACTGAACAAGGCGCTTCATCTCCTTCAATCCTGGTTAGTTTGTTTGAATGCGGTGTGAGAAAGTAACCCTGAGTGAAAGAGAGCGTCAATAGTAAAAAGTTTACTGGTTAGGGTTATTAGTGCGCATGTGTATTCAAAGATGGAAAACCGGAATATTGTCATTCCATGAATAAGATGATTGTGGGTATTTTTTGATGATTCCGCTAGTCCCTTCACAGATCCTTTTGCATATGATCAGTGTAAGGAGAAGAATGGTGGAGGAAATCGATCGAGGTACGGTAGATTACTGTAGTTCTCAAAAAAACGATTGGAAAATAGGACGAAAACATACTTTGAAAGGATTTGGCATACTTTAGTTATGAAATGGTTATTGATTATTGGGGGGAATAATATCGATTCTTTTCGCAGATCCGGACTGTCTTCTCCCGCTCATACTCACTCTACGTTGTCGCAGATTGATGGAGGAGATGGAATGGGCTCACCAGCAATAGACCATTCGATGGAGAAAAGAGGAGAAGGAGGTGAAATGAGGTACGGTAGGACAATGTAGCTCTAAGAAAATAGCGAATATGATATATATACAAATAGTTTTGTTTGTCAGAAGAAGAGAGACGTCTCCGATCGTCTACCACTCGATTGAGAACATGCGACCCCCAACGAGGTACGGTAGATCACGCTCACAATAAAATTGAGAAACACGATATCGTATTTAGAGTTGAGAGGGAAACATATTTGGAGAGTCATTTTAACTTGCAGAGATTCGATGATGGAGTACAGCGGCGACGACGAGGACCATCCTGCATTCAGTTCATCTCAAGAACACGATCAATATTATTAGCCCGACTATGACTTGTAGTCAATTCGATGTTGTTGTTATCGATTATTATGTTTTGTTGCAAATTTTCCTTCTCTACTTGTTACATGGTTTGTAAACGCAATAAAATTGTTGATTCGTCATTCCACGTTATCAAAGATACAAACGAAGCCTTCCCCCACTGGGTTTCCATGAACCCCCCAATGGTCCCCCACAAATCCTCCTAATGGGTTCCCACGAAACCCCCCCCCTCCCAATGGTCCCCCACGGTCGTGCCCCCCAATGGTCCCCCACAAATCCCCCCAATGGATCCCTAGTTGATAGACCAGGGGGGGGGATTTGTGGTCCCCTGTTGGGGGAGAAAAACCAGAGAGGAAAACTTCTTTTCTCAATACGCGATATGAGGCCGCTCACCTAAGAATCTAGCAAATCCGGAAGGACCTCACAGTCAAAAATTTCGATTTTCTGAAACTGTAATTTGAGGTTATCTCGTAATGCCACTTGAAAATAGTTGAGTTGTGGGAATACTCTGAGTAGATTTCATTACAGACCAGTCAGGTATTTTTATTGTTTATAAAATGATTCGATGGGCATGACCTACAAGTTGAATTGATCTTCAGTATCAGTATTTTCGTCGATTCTCACTAAGATCTATGACTAGAGTTTGGAGAACTCTGGCTCGAGCTCTAATCCAAAGTTGCTGTTTTGCACGAGATTCTCACAAATTGATCCCTCACCATTTACTATTCCACTATCATCTCACATTTGCGCATCATTCCATTCAATATGAACCGCTCTTCAGACGAAAAATCAACCGTAGATACTGAGCCTTTCTCAACGTCATCAGAGCTCCAATTCCCTTTCTCAGTTATGAAGCGCATACAGGGTTACTCAGAAAAATAGAGAACGCAGAATGGTGCGGATACTCTGAAACGGGTACTCGGAATGATCAGAGGCCGGAAGTGATGCGGTGCATTGTGGGCAACTCTAAAACTCGTAGATGGAAACGGTCTCGTTCTCCCTCAAAACGAACACTCAAAAACGTAATATTCAATTCAATATTTAAATCGGTCGATTTGTTTTAAACTGTAGTATTTTATACATATTGTAGCCGTATGTTCTTCTATGTTCGATATCAGCGCGTTCGCTTAAGAACCGCATAAATTGACCTCAAATCCGTACAGTAAAAAGTAAATAGGTGAGTATTTCACAGATTCTGGTAGGTATTGGTGTGGCAATACATTTCCGTTACCAATTTTCGATAAGTTGTACTTCTGAACATGGCCTATCTGATGGTCGCAAGCATATGCTGTATCGAGGGCCGCTTAAGGTCGCAATTTTCATTACAAATTATCTGAAATACACGAAAATCCCTCATTTCACCCATATTTCACTTGTTCAACGCGAAGTGAGCGGTCTAAAATTCGTACAATTCTCATTTTACACCACGCAGTTCGCGTCGAATGAGTGGAATGATGGTGAAACAAGGGTGAAATGCGGGATTTTCGTGCATTTCAGATAATTTTGTAATGAAAATTGCGATCTTAAAGAAGGCCTCCCACGAGTTTTTGGTCACATAGACTGCCAACGCAGTGCTGTGGGGAACGCTCACCCGATCAAATTGCAACGCATCCAAATTCTACCGTAATCTATAAATCGATATATTGGCGCTCAAAAGGCTACAAAAGAGCCAATAATCGCCAGGCAACGCGTGTTAGGACACGTGATAATACATGCAATCAACGTAAAATGAAGTTGCAAACAGTATAAAGTCGATATTATAGGATAATATCGACTTTTATCAAAAATATAATAGTTTTTGTAAAGGACCGATTAGAAATTGCTCCTATCTCAGTGCTTCTGGGGCATAGATACTGTAGGCAGGGGTCATAGCTACTTCAGCTAGAAGACAGAAATCAGCTAGGAAGAAGCCAGAAAGCAGCGCTACTTCAGATATATAGAGCTGAAGTAACGCTGTTTTCTGGCTCCTTCCTAGCTGATTTCTGTCTTCTAGCTGAAGTAGCCATGCCGCAGAAGCAGTGAGTCGTGGGACTATTTTTTTTCTGAATTCTTTATCAGGTCTGTTAGTTCTTCGCCATTTTTTCGATCTTCTTTTTTTTGCCAGGTTTTGATTTAATCTTAATTTCTTTTCTTTGTTTTTTTATAGAGACTTTTGCTAGAGACGGGAAATTTTAAGTTTTGGATAATGTATAATAATGAAAGTTTTTCTACGTGTTTCACCATTCTCGAACTCAATGACAACTACTTTTCACCAAATTGGCTGGTTTTGGAGAAATAAATTATGGTGCTTCCGTAACCCGCTGTGAATTATTTTTTAATCGCACAAATATGCGGTTTTGAGCATTTTTTTCGGGAACATCATTTATCCAAAAATTTTATCCAAAAATAACTTATTTCTTCACAGTCCCTTTAAATGATAGTGCGAACAGAATATGCAGTCCTCTGTATAACCGTACAACATTTCGAAGCGGGTTTAAGCTATTTTCTAAGGAGGGCGGTTCATAGAAATGAAAACTTTTAAAAAGTGAAAGCATTTTATTCTTACTTTAATGAAGAATCAAGGAAGAATTTTATCCATTTTACCCTCTCACAACCGTTTCATTCTATTCCCCTATCCGCATTTCTGAACCCACATCGCTTCCTCGCTTTCATGACATTTTGTTCAACATTCGAAAATTGTGAGCGATTTTGAGGTACTTATGATGTCGTCGAATGGAGAGTTTGCTCTTGTGGAGAGGTCCGGAGACGAGAGGGGTTACCTTCCAATCTCTCTTCTGGCATTTACTCAATTGGATGGAGAGAATATGGGACAGCAGATAGAGTCAGTTCAAAGAGTACAATATTACAATTACCTACCATTCAGAAAAGGCATTCTCTGAAAACTAAAAATGTGTGCGGATCTTTGTGTGAGGAAGTACAAAATTGGCAAGCTGATTTATCGACCGAAACGTTGTTTCAATATTCTATTGATGGGTACATTTTAGCCGAAAAGGTGTAAGAAAGCGTATGATGGAATATAATTAGACAGGAAAATGGATAATAGAAGCGATAAAGATGTGTGAAGAGCCAGCGCTAATAATTCCTCGTGAGTCATCATTCAGGGAGAGGGAACCTGAGAATCTCAATTTATTAGCTAAAATCCCCCCGTAGGGCTGGTATCAAATCACGCTGCAGCGATCATAAAACAGTAGTACAAAATCTTTATCTATTCAAAAATTGGAACGGGATGGGGAGGCTCGGTGTTGCGTTTCAATTGGATTCCTTCCCACGGCGATTGATTCCCGCAAGGTTCGCCACGTCCTTTTTTTCTGCAAATTTGTATCAATCTAACTTTTGTTTGTATCTCGGCATTGAGCTAGCGGAAATGCTTGCAGGGGTGTTAATTTAATCACAGTGATTTGGTCTTCAATCTCATTTGCATATTACGCCATCACTATGCAATATTTCATCATCCTTATGCAACATTCGACCACATCAACACGCTCTCCTCGCTGATAGAACACTACCGCGAATTCCACCACCCTCTCAGCCTAATCTTCATCGACTACTACAAAGCCTTCGACTCTGTCGAAATCCCCGCCGTTCTCAACGCGCTCACTAGATCTGGAATCGACCCGTCTCATGTCGACTAGTCCGGAGAAGCTCAATACCGGCTGCTTCACGGAGATTAATCCCTTCGAAGGACCCATCCGCATCCCCATCTATCGGTAAAGGAGTACGACAAGGAGACACCATAATATGTAGCATTGTGAACTAAGTCTCGTATTCCAAAATATTGTTTTTAGTCGTTGAAATAGTTCCTCCACTTATTAGGAAATCATTGTGTCTGTCTGTCTGTCTGTCTGTATGTTTTTTTTGTTGCAGCGTGACGGACATTTCCCCTTTTTCCCCATAAATCGCTTCAAAATCGCGCAATCTTCTCAGAACCTTTTGCATATGATAACTGCTCAGAAAACGTTTCAAAATTTTAATATAAAAATCCGCTAATTTCACGGCCAAGTGGATAACGCACCGGACTACCAATCCGAGACCCCCAGGTTCGACCCCCCGTCGCGGACAAACCTTTTGAGGCATTTTTCGCAAGTGCCAGAAAGCGCTCTGACACATTTTTGAGTATCGTGAAACACGTTTTCACCTGTTTTACCGAGTTTTAAAGTGAAAAATCGAAAATTTCGAAAAGTTCCAAAATGATTTAGAGAGCGTGGGGGATCACAGGAAAAGTGTTCTGCGATGTCGGAAACGTGTCTGGACGTGTCAGGACACGTTCTAGCGTGAACAATCGAAAATCTCGAAAGGTTCCAAAATGATTTAGAGAGCGTAGGGGATCACATGAAAAGTATTTTTTGATGTCGGGAACGTGTCTCAACATGTTCTAACACGCTTTAACATGAAAAATCGAAATTTTCGAACTTTCACCAAACGCACCGGGGAGTCTCGGGGATCACATGAAGTGTTTTGAAATAAAAGAGAAGTATCTAAACGTGGCTGAACTTATTTTAAAAGCTTAACACATCATCTTGCGTTTATCTCGTGTCATCTCGTTTATCTCACATCATCTCGTGAGGCTCGTGAGGCTGAGAGCGATCGAAAAAAGTTGCCACGGAGCCACGAAGTGGCGAAGTGGCAACTTTTTTTTCGATCGTTCTCAGCCTCACGAGCCTTTTGCAATAGTGTACGCATAGAGCGTAGTGTATTTAACCTCAACACATCCCGGCTAGTTTCAAACATTAGAAAACTACCTTTTGTGGAATTTACAACATTTGAAGGTACACCCAGAACGAATACACTTACTATTGAGTGTATCCTACACTGAGTTGCGACACCTAGTGTATGATAAAATCTCTCGTTTTCACACGCTCTCTCGACGCACGAATACACTCAATATTGAGTATCATACTTTTCATTCACTGTGTACCAAGTTTATTAGATATTGGATAGCCACCTTCATCCAGTAGGCCGTTTTTGGTTTAATGGTTGAAAATTCTCGAAGGTTTAAGCCATTTAAAGAAACGCTTAATGGTTGATATTTTTTTCTCGTTTAATGGTCACTTCCCAGCTGCAAGATGCAAAGCTACGCGCATCTCTATTCGACTCACACGTGCTGCCAGCAGTCTGTTACGCTGCTAAAACGTGACCACTCACGAAGCCGACGGTTTCCTTTATCCGGAGGACCCGCAGAGCCCTGGAACACATGCTGATCGGAACTACGCGTTTTATGCAGCAGAAGAAGAACCAGTCCTGTGCCGATGTCCGCCGTTTCTCACTTCTGTCAGACCTCATCATTCACATCACAAGAGTGAAGACCGATGGGCAGGTCACGTGCTACGAAGAGAAGATGACAGATGGTCGACGACACAACATTTTCCCCCTCCTAACCTGACCAGCCCACAAGGACGACCACCGGCGAGATGGTGGGACTCGATCGAGGAGTATGCCAAGATGCCCTACAGTACAGAACGATCTACCCGATCGTCTTCCCAACGAGCGCCCTACCAACACTGGATGACGCGCGCTCGAGACAGAAGCAATTGGAAGAACTGTGATCCACGCGGCTTCGCCGCTGAAGATGGTTCTGCTAAGTAACTAAGTAAGTAACTTCTGCAACACTTATGAGAATGATGACATATTACACAATTATTATGAAAGGTTTGTGCTATTTTGATGCATTGATCACGCCAATTCGATTGGCACCCCCTGCCGGCGATGTGTGCTGAATTAGCGCTAAGAAAACCCAAAAATTGGAGTGTTGAGCGCGGATGATGCTATATTGCACAGTGATGATGTAACATACTTATGAGATTGAAGACCAGGCTACTCTGATTCCATTAAAACCCCTGCCAGCCTTCTCCGTTAACTCAGTACCGAGATACGAACAAAAGTATGATTGATACAAACTTGCTGAACAAAGAAAGGGTGGCCAAACCAACGTCCAGGAGGAAGTTGATCGTGGCGGGCACACGGGGGCTCAAGAGGTGCATAAAAAGTTGGTCCGGGAAAAGGTCACGTTACTACAATAATACGCCGCCAATACCGTAGTAATTACACATTGCGTGTAACGCAAAGCGTAGTAATTACACATTGCGTGTAACGCAAAGTTTCGTAGCTACACAAAAAATACTGAGTATCACGCGATGTTGCATGTCGTACCGTATCGCTGTTCAGTTTGCGATAGTGTTAAGTCTGCGGACCGTCGCTGTTCATTTTTCTTGTTCGGGGGCGGGGTTTTTGAGCCCCCGTGGGGCAGGAATCCAATCAAAAGGCTTATTACCGCTAGCAATCGAACCGAGTGAACCTCCCATAGATTCTCGACCGAATCCACGCCCAATCCAGATCTCTAGCTAGAACACGTCCTATAGGCTGCACTTCGGTCAGACCACAATAACGTTTGTTTTTGTGCCCCGAGGGCAAATGGTGGCCTATCGAGATCATATTCACGCAATCAACAGGAGTCATGATGTTTATGGTTTTGGTGCTTTCATCGGGTCTGTGGTATGTTTATAAGGCGAAATATGATTTTCCGACCTTTTTTCTGAAAAAAAATGTCTCTTCATACCCTGCAAGATAGGCATGCACGGAAAAAATCATTGTAAGAATAATGATGAAAGTATGCATCGATTGCGTCATCACGACGCTAACTGAAAGATTTCGCAATAACCCAATAGTTGCGTCGTAATCTCCAATTGATTTCGCACTAGACCCCAACATGTCGCATCAAACCTTCTTCGGGTCAAAGAGAAAAAGTGTCTTCCAAGAAAATCTTTTTTTTTTACCCCGTGGAAAAATACCTTTGATTTTATATATTTTACATAACGTTCGGTGCTCTTTTAAATGACATATAAATATCAAAATAAAAAATGGAAGAAAAAATCGGGACCCCTCACAAAGCGTTTGATGGACGGAGATTGCGGGCGAAAGAGTAAGCAACTTCCCATTGGCACATCAGAAAGATTAGTTCCAAAGAATATGCCCCAAATGCTACAGACGTGATTTTGGGACGTTTGCTAGGCTGCCCCGGGCACGTGATCTAGAAATGAGAGCTGTCGGTCCTACTAGGGAGTGGAGAGTCTTGGCCTACATTGCTCAAAAATGCAGTGCTGGCCCAAGACCTCTCCTAGCATCCATGATGAGCGCGATTTATGTTTTATGCAAATCACGATTTTTGATATTCCTGTTCCACCAAAAAAGTGCCACAATTAATGCTATAGCATCTGTTCTAAAAGAGGGCCGCTAATTTTGCAAGGTGTACGTGGCCTGATTCTACAGTCGATCAAATATCAAGCATTACAATGACCTCTATTGGAAAATCAGCTCATCGACCGATCATCGAATCGGCTCATTTTTGGATATATTATAAATATATCCAACTTACAAAACTAGCCCTCTTCTAGAACGGATTTCATACCGCTTATAATGCGAAATTCGCCTGAACACTGCACAGTTTTGACCTTTTACTTAGTTTTGACCTAGCAAGTTTAGACGATCATGGATTTCTCTTATTTTTCATATGAGATAGCAATTATTGTGCAATACATTATACTAGAAACAGAATACGTGATCTGCTTTCTTTCCGTGAGCTGCAGACTTTCGATAGTGGCGTACACTTGTTTCTAGGGATGGTGGTATTGTTGTTCTGTAGATTCCCGGTAACTTTGAATATCTTTATTTGTTGTTTTTCTTGGAGATACTATGACCAATTTGTCCATTTGAGGTCGAGGAGGAAATTCTTCGCACGATTGGACAATGTTGCCGCTACCAAGGCTCTAAATCCTCTTACTCCGTCCGACAATATAATTTCCCCTTCTCGTATCTACGATTCTCTGCCCACCACGGTTAGATTTTATAAACATTGTTCAATAGCTTGGCGAAACCTTCAGAAAGAGTTCAGGGGCAATAGAGTGTGCAAAGCAAACGTGCATCACATTTTTACACTGGCTCATTTCAAAACTAGTTCTGACTCCTTTCTGGTGGTTAGGAGCTATGCGGATATGACGCCTCTCATCAAGGGCTGTATAATCTGTTAGAACTTGACCAAGTTTTCGGCAATCTTTTTTCGTCAGTTTTTGACTTAATCTTAATTTCTTTGCAATGGTTCGATTAAGCACTATGCAAAAGTAAGAATGCCAAAGAAATGAACTTAAAATATAATGTTAGTGACTAGCAAATCCGTGTTAAAGATGGCCGGAAACGGAATTTCGCCATGTTTTGTTTTGGGCGAGCTAGACAGTGACGAGAGAGCACGTAAACAATTGAGAGCGCAGAGTTTCGCAATAAACGTAAACAACACATGTATAATTTCCCTCTCCTCGATCCGCGTGCTCTCTCGTCACTAGTGGCTCGAGCGTTATTCTTCGACTAATGGCTCGACGAATCATTTTCGAGAAGCCGGTCGCCGGTCGATCTTATATTAGAGCGATCTTATTTTCTATCTAACAACACTACTCGTCACTGTCTAGCTCGCCCAAAACAAAACATGGCGACATTCCGTTTTCGGCCACCTTTAACACGGATTCAATTCAATTCAATTATTTATCATGTCAGGCAATAGTGCTCAGATGAGGATGGGCCGGAATTCTTCGTTAGTTGCATTCCACCATTGGGGCCCGATTGCTCGTTTCAGGTCATCTCTCCATCGAGTATTGGGGTGGCCTTGGGGGCGTTTCCAGTTGTAGGGGGTCCACATCGTAGTTGCCCGCGTCCAATGGTTGATTTCCATTCGCCTTATCTTCAAGGCCCATTTCGCTTTCCGTTTAAGTGCCTCCTTATTCCAGTCTCTAATTTGGGTGATTTCTCGTAATCGTTCGTTCCTCATTCGATCCAGAAGGGTAACTCCGATCATCCGACGTTCCATCTTCCTCAGGGTGACATCGAGGCGCTCTTTGTCACTTGATCTCAAAGCCCACACCTCGCTACCATAGAGTACGGTAGGCAAGATGCAGCTGTCGAAGAGCCTCCTCTTAGTCTTCATGGGAAGAATGCGTGACGCCAGCAGGTGGTGGAGTTTGCTCCAGGCAGCCCAACCCAGACGAATCCTGTATTCCACTTCTTCGGAAGGGTCCAGGGGAAGGGAAATTCTCCCGCCAAGATATGTGGTAAACTCAACGAACTTGAATACTTGACCGTCGATGGTAATGGGTGCGCGAGTCGTGCTACAGGATGTAAGGAGAACCGTTTTGGAGGCATTGACTTCGAGACCGACTCGTGCGCACGCTTCCATGAGCTTTCGCAGCATCTTCTCCAGTTCCGGTCGAGACTTGGCGACAAGGGCGACGTCGTCCGCGTACTCCAGATGACTAAGATGGCATCCGTCGATCCGGATTCCGCAGGTCTCCCAGTCGATGTCGTCCATCGCGCTTCTCAGTACCGCTAGTCGCTAACATTATATTTTAAATTCAATTTCTTTGGCATACTTACTTTTTCATAGTGCTTAATCGAATCATTGCGAAGAAATTAAGATTAAGTCAAAAAACTGACGAAAAAGACGGCCGAAAATTTGGCCAAGTTCTAACAGATTATACAGCCCCCAGAGGCTGGTTTCCATTTTTTTTCTGGAATAGACTGTTTTTTCCATTTTTATTCGTATCGTGCTAAACATTCGAGGAATTAATAAGTAACAGAAAAATAGCTCATATCCATTTAAAAACCTTTAAAATATGCAATTTTTAGCATTAAAGAAAACCTCCTACGAATATAAAAAAAGAAAAGGCCTCTCACGAATATGTTAAATAGACTGCCAACGCAGTGTTGTTGGGGATGTCCCGCTGATCACGTGCCCGTTTATTTTAAGAGCTACCGTGCATGTTGAAGCGAGATACAGTCGCTTAAACATTTGAAATAACACAGGCCATTGATGATTTAGACAATTCTTGATCCTACTGAAATAGATCGTCGGACAAGGAACAGAGAGGGGAAGGTTAGTAAGGCACTCTCCCCTTCTCTCTCTCTCTCTCTCTCTCTCTCAGAGAGATTCTGTCGTTCCCTTTTAGAAAAAAAACACACGCTTCAAATACGAAATTTATTATTTTTTTAAACTTATTCTCGAAAAAGTCAAGTCACCGCCAAAAAATTGTTGACCTGATCGCCTTTGTTAGGTGGGAATATCTATTATTTCACTATACGACTTTCCACCTCTCTCATTGTCTTGATATCATCTGACCTTGTCCCGAGATCTCCCTATATAAGGGCATTCACCTTTCACTTATTGACCAGTGTGATGGATAAACATCGTGCATAGTATCTCTCAAGTCCCTCTAGTCCACACCATACAGAGTAACCGGACTTCCGGTTAAGACCTTAACTCTCTTTTTTAAAGGAAAAGAAATTATATGGGAGGTTTAAAAATTAAATGTGATTTGGAAGCTCATAAAAGTACGAATCGACTCCAATACGGATACTAATAATAGCCTAACTGTTTTTATTATTTGTTTTCTATATTATATGCTACTGTGCATAGATATATACGTAGGTTGCGTGCGTCGATATGAAAATTTGAGACTTTCACTGAATGAGGATCTAAATTATTCTCAGTTTCGATCGATTATGCCAAGCCACTATCACAGCGAATTTGGGGGGGGGGTGACATTTGAGCAACGGAGATTTGAGCAAGCGACATTTGGGCAACGGGCCATAACTCAGCTAGGAGTGAGCATAGCGCTCTGGGAGTGGTACCATTGTGATCAGCATCAGTTAATTTAAATTTGATAATTAATTAATTAATTAGCATCTTGATTATTACAATACTATATTTTGATTAATTACAATACAATATTTAATCAAGATGGGGTTTCGTATTGGTTTCAGACGTGATCGTTGGTCTTCTTTAGAATGAGTCATTTTGTCCAGAATTGAGCTTCGGATCGGTCTTACACATTTCCTGAACAGTTCCTGATTTCTTGAATTTGCGTCAACTAAACTCAAATCATCAATCTCAGAAAGAGATTCATCGAGTCTAGAAACCGAGGGACCGACCATCTTATTCAGTCATACCCATCACACGGCGACCAGTCCGGCTTGAATGGGGATTCCGATCTTGTTGAGTAGTCGATGGCATAGACGAGGGAAATTGAGGTAAAATCCCCCTCTCCATCAGAGAGAAATGGAGACACATCATTCCACAGGCCGGTCAACCTTACATAAAGGGCTTTGGAGTGAGAGAGTGTGTAGAATCGAGAGGGACACTCTCACTTTAGCATGCTCTCTCACCCCTCTCTGTAGCTTTGGAATCATGTGGAGAGGGGCCGCTCGCGACGACTGACAGACTAGGGAATGATCATTAATTATGTTAATTAATTAATTAAATATGAAATCTCAATTAACTGATGCTGATCACAATGGTACCACTCCCAGAGCGCTATGCTCACTCCTAGCTGAGTTATGATCCGTTGCTCAAATGTCTGTTGCTCAGATGTCGGTTGCTCAAATTTCACCCCCCCCGCGAATTTGCTAAGAAAAGAGCTTGCTAACTCATTTGCTTAGCAAGTCACTTGCTAATTTTCGATAGGCTATCTGAGCAAAGTGTCTGTCGTGAACTCCAGTAAGCACTCTCTCAGCGTCCAGAGAGTGGCGCAGTAGGTAGCGTGTTCGGCCAGCAATCCTTTGGTTCTTGGTTCGCACCCTCTCGATGCAGAATTTTGCTCGTTTTCACCTTCACTCGCCATTTGCCGTAAACAAACGAACTTGCATAAAATTAAGCAAGACATTTCCAGGGAGCCGGTTCCTAGAAAGATATTTGCTTATATTCTAGCAAATTCGCTGTGAGAGCAGGCATCGCTGACCATCTAATGATTCTAATTTCATTATAGATCACCGATCGTCCGATTATCATTAACTCTCTCGATGACATTCAAGTAAAGGAATTCTCATGTATTAATCTCTCCATTCAAATATTCTGTACTTCTCCGTTCACCGTCGTCTGGAGAGGCCCTGCTGTCACAAGGGAGAAAGTAGAGCTGACGGTTATGTTCTCATATCGCATTCTCTCTCATAAAATAATAGGATTGTGAATATGGCAGGCCACCAATTCCGTATCCAATCTCAAAATAGAAAGAGTTCTTCAATCGTACTCGGGATTCTATTCAGTCGTGGCCACTTCCCACTGTGGATCCGCAATTTCTCACTGTCTCCTTACGGTAGAATGATAATATATTATAAATTATGCCATTCACACAGTCGTTCAGGTGATCTCGAAGCCTTTTCCTCCATCTAATCTCAACTTTAAAATGATTTCCCCTCTTGCTATTCAGCTCAAATGGTCTGCAGTACCATCGACTCTCTACATGATTGAATACAAGCGAGAAGGTCGGTACAATCAATATATGGCTACAGTCAAAATAAAAAAATGTGAACAAAAAAAATAACGTGCAAAAAGTTAAATTTGTATAAGAACTTTTTTCCTGAAAATACTGAAATTTACCATTTTCGTTTGTATATAAATTAATGCCGTACAGAATTCAAATGAAAATCTTTTTTTAATGCAAACTGTTCGTAAGGACGCGCTTTCTCATGGTCCCAAGTGGTAGCAGAAATCGTTCCCTGATTTCCTGATTATCAAATATTCTTCTTTCCCATGCTTTTCGAGGTATAATAGTGCGTGCACTCATCGACTTCGTGTTTATCTCATTTTTGCAGTTTTCTTTGTTTTTCATCTATATTTTTAAATTTCTTTCTTGTATTCTGCTAAATCAACAAATTAGTCAAAGGTTAGTATGACTTTAGATGATTTAATCGTTACTTAATCCAAACAAGGAATAAATCATGCGCATTTTAATGATGTGATGTTGAGGTTATTTTTCGATCGAACACACGTAAGCAAATATAATAAAGATTAAAAAATAAAGAATTTTTTTAATGAGGAAAACGTGATGTGGATTAGTTCTACAGTACCCCTAATAAGCGCGGGAAAGAAGAATATTTGAAAATCCGGAACATAGGGAACGAAATTTGTGAGCTCATAGTAAATTGGGATATAATTTTCGGATTTTATAACTTTTAAGACGTCATCTCCATCAATATAAAATATAAAATACGCATAATTTTTTTTCACCGGAGGCTAACTAATTGTGATTTTTACCCTCAGGAATGACTAAATTTCGTTCGGTGCACTGTGGAATCTCTGCAACGAAGATATCAATAAGGGGATTCAAGCTGGCTGTTTACCAATTCCAAGTCGTCGCTTACAACAAGTTTTAAACGGCTATTAACTTTTACTTTTTTTACTTCCAGGTTCTGGAGAAGTGATCCTTCGAATGCAGTTTCTGTCGATTTCGAGACACTTGCATTCAAAGGTTATATATAGGCGTTAGCCGTCGATTCGAGCAATTTCAAAGGGGCATGACACAATTAAAAACATCAATTCTCTCTAACTTTGTTGTGTCAGGATATAGGGGTGCTGATCACGATAGGCCTAGTAATTGTGCATGGCCAACGCACGTTTGCGTGACTTCGAAGTGGGGAGATACCCTGAATTATTGATTTGATAATAATGTCTCTTGTTTTGAATTATTGATTTGATAATAATGTCTCTTGTTTTAATGCAGAGAGGTGACAATTCCGCAACGGCTTATAAATAACTTCGCTCAAACCCGAGGAATCTGTATGAAATTTTTTCCCTGTTGGTTATTCGATTGGACTTGTTGCTGTATTTTTCTGACCATTTTGAACTTCCGGCTAATTAGTGAAATTTTAATCAGCTAATTAGTTAATTCCCGAGTCTGTCTGGCGTCGAGAGCGGTCCCTCTCCATTTCTCTCTGAAGGAGAGTGGATTTTCCCTCAATTTCCCTCGTCTATGCCATCGACAACTCAACAAGATCGGAATCCCCATTCAAGCCGGACTGGTCGCCGTGTGATGGGTATGACTGAATAAGATGGTTGATCCCTCGGTTTCTAGACTCGATGAATCTCTTTCTGAGATTGATGATTTGAGTTTAGTTGACGCAAATTCAAGAAATCAGGAACTGTCTCTCTTCCTTCGAACGTAACATCTGCAATGTCAAGCTCGTAAGATCGTTTTCTTCTTTCACCAGCTAAAATCCTGGGTCTGTGATATGGAAAGAAGACTTTGGTGGAGTTATGCAGATAGGTTTAGAGCAGTTATAAACCTCGTTGCGGAAATGTCGCGTTGCGGAATTGTCACCCCCCCCCCCCGGTAATTCTTACCAAAAACACTAGAGTTTGACCGCTTTTCCTTTCAATTTTTATATACATTTTGGGAAAGGAGACGTCTCCATTGGGAGACACCAATCTTAGAAGATACAAATCCAATCATTGTCTCTTTTTGAAGACGTCGCACTTGTGGAACCCCCGTTCCTCGCCCATTCCCGAAAAGAAGAGAAATCTAGAGAAGCTAGTTTTATATTTCCTTTGCGGAATAAGTTACCAATCGAAAGAAATTGTTATAGCAAAACACAAATAAAAACAAGACAGACAAGCTTATTGTTTGACCACCTTGCGTTTTATTTATACTATGCTTGTTGCGAAGTTACGAGTGTTTGCTACAGACATTGCCATTATTTATTGGATAACATAGCTGTTGTATAGAATAGTATTATGCTAGTTACCGTAATCCAACTAGCATCCTGTAAAATAATCAGTTATCGATTAGCTATGCACTACAGTAGTCAGACTCGCTCTATTCAATTATCATAACCTATGCGACGTGCCACTCGCCCCCTTGTCTGTCTACTATCAATTACCATGTGTATGTTAATGGCTCTCCCTCCCCTACGTGAGCCTTTCAGTTGCTAGTGAGTTCGCCCCAGAGTCTCCCGTGTCGTCCCCCTGCCCTCTTCTCTCCCTCAAGGATAAACTCTATTAGTTATCCCTGTCCACGTCACTACTCGCACCACACCACCACACAGACGGGAATACACAACAATAGCACACTCCTAACACACTCTGCGAGGTATACTATTCAAACTCTTCCTTATGAGGCTGTTTGCCATAGAATCGAGCACAGCGCGGACAGCAGAAAAATCATTGTCGGAGGAGAACATTGTTTTAGGTACTCTCAAGGGTGCTGATTACGATGGCGAATATGTCATGTTATGCAAATCGATCTCCGACCTGATATTCAAATTGCAAAATTCGGCTGATTTCGCGTGTTTTTGTGCTTTCAAAAATTGAGTCTTCAAACCACGTCGTATAAATATTCAATTATGATGAAATTGCATGGAGAATCTCAAGGAACTCTCAGAAATGCAAATTTCCTTGTATTTCACTTACCTTTTGTCTATTTCTCTATGTTAAACTTAAAAAAGGAGCCTGTGATTAACATAGTATGAGGAGAGTATACACACCTTACTGCCTTTTTAATTTGTACGCTGTTGACCTCCGGAAAATAGAGTTATGAATTTTTTAACTGAGTGAGTCCGCGTTGAAAACCTGACATCATGAGAGAACTGCTCAATTAGCATGCGATCATCATCTCATTTCCCCTTGAGAGCACCTAAAACAATGTTCTCCTCCGACAATGATTTTTCTGCTGTCCGCGCTTTGCTCGATTCTATGGCAAACGGCCTCATAAGGAAGAGTTTGAATAGTATACCTCGCAGAGTGTGTTAGGAGTATGCTATGTTATCTAATAAATAATGGCAATGTTTGAAAGAAATGACAGTCTTTTTCTCGCCCGTATCGATTGGTAAACTAGATCTATTTGCTTATGAATATCTCCGATGAATAATAGAATACGATTCCACTTTGATTTGAGACGGAAAAGAATTTTTAAAAATTCCAAAAAAATGAATTCAAATTTGGCCACGGGGGCTCAAAAATTCAGATCCTCTACAAGAGAAATGAACAGATAATGGTCACAAGCGCAATGCGTAAATTTCCATTGCTTACTACGGTATTGCGATGAAAATTGCGTATTGCGATGGCTACATCAAGCATTATACCGTAGTAAGTGCAGCTTATTCGCGGACCGCTTTTTTATCCGCCTTTGAGCCCCCGTGTTGGCGCCGCGTGGCGCGTCACAGACGCGTCGCGGTAATTTTTCCTTTGGCTTATGTTCATCACTCATAGAGTACTACCCTCCAAAGAAGTTTGGGGCAGATCCCTGATCTCCGCATTCTGGCCTAGTGCCACCACAATGTCATGTTTCTCAGAAAGTCTCTCATAGTCTTCCAGCTAGATAGAACATTTAATGTTGCCAGATACCACAGCCTACTCTACCTCAGTGAAATTCGGGAAAAAAATGAAAAGACAAAAATGGTTAACAAATTAGATCTTATATGTTGTTTGGAAGGGGTCTGCCTAATTCATGTGAATAATAAATCGTGAACACTTAGCCCAAAGTAATTAATCTCTTGTCTCCCGTAAGATGATTATGAGGAAACAGCCACAGTAGGGTTGCCCGTTCGGTGTCCGTGTCGGCATTACGGACCCCTCGCTTACCCTCTGGCTGTTTAGATAATGAAACGGGGAGAGGGGAGAGAGGTCAAATGCCGTTTTAAGAGAGGAGAGAGTGTGTATTTACACAGTAGGGCCCACCGAACCGGAAATTTCGAAATTAGAGCCGGGGAAAAGTACGAAAAGACAGAAATTCAAATCTGCACCGAAAAACAGTTTTTGAAGGATATTTAGAATATTAGGGGGTGCGCCAATCAGGTTTTTGCCTTTATATGAAGTGCAGATGAATACAAAGCAGTGGAAAAGAAATTAGCAAAATCCGTATTAGCGAATGTGTTTTAATTCCTCTGCGAAGTTTTGCGATTTCAAATTATATTAAATAGCTGGTGTTTCAAGGGATGCGCCACCGAGATTAGTTTACTTATTAATTCTTCAAAGTCGAAAGTGTCTTTGGGTGAAAGAAAGAAGAAATCCGTGTTAGCGAACCTTCTTTATTTAGGCTTCAAAATGTTGTTCAGAGACAGCGTATTACGGTAGATGTCGTTATAGGACATTTTATTGATTTTTATTTTGTTCAGAGTATTTACAATTGCAACTCTAGCTACAGGTTTAACGTAAGTTTTTTCCCTTTATCTCGCTATTAATATCGAAATAAATATAATTGAATCGAGAAAAAACACATAAAAGCTGTAAAAAGAAACCAGAATAAAAAGTTCTGACACGACGAACATGCATCGCCCCACCGAACTCACGGCGCAACGATGCGGCACGAATTCGGTTGGGCGACTACACCACGGCGGGCGGGGCATAGAATCGCGTCTGATACTCGCTGAACTGGTAATATTTGATAAATCTGGAAACGCTATCGTGATTCTGCATCCCTTATTACCCCAAATGCACGAAATTTGCATTTTTAGGAACAATTTTCAATTTTACGCGGTGGCCCCTATTTACACAGGGGAGAGAGGAGAGTGTTCTCTCTCCAAGACGTCCTGTTTTCCGTAAAACGGCATTCCCCTCCTCTCTTTCCGTGAAACGGCGAGTGATAAGGATTTGACCTCTCCATTCGTAAAATGAAAGTGCGAGGTCAGAGAGAGGAAGAGAGTGCCGTTTTACGGATATCGAACAGGCAACCCTAAGCCAAGTGTAGACAGACAAACCAAATTTTCCGAATGGTGTACACGAAGAAGCGTCCGACTGATTTTTAAAAAAAAATTACAAATTTTAAAATTGAAACTAAATGGACTAGGCAATATTTATGATCGAGAAATTCGACAAAACGTAATTTCGACGCGAACACCAAACACCACGAGCAAAATGTATATGCCTATCGTCATCAGCACCCTCGGTATCCTCTAATCACAGAGTTTATGAAATATACCCTTTTTAACTGTGTTGGCCCTTGTTTGACTCTTATGCAAACAGCCTCACATGAATGTCCAACTCTGGGATAAAGTTTCATGGGGCCAGTAAAGTGGAACAGAACCCTAGCTAGTGTATGTAATTTGAGGCAGGCAGTCAGAGAGTATGAAAATAGTTTATAAATTGGTGATAGTTTTGCCGCGATTTCATTTCTAACTGTTACATTGAAAGTGCGGAACACCGTCTCCGATGGAAGTCTTCATGAGAGTCTCGCCCTCACGCACAGCACGCAATTCTAATAATCTTTCCGTATTTCGTAAACATTGATAAAGCTGTCTTTAATAATATCATATTATGATTGTATTATATTTTCATCAAAGAAAAACAGACGGCAGATGTTTAATTTGACCGTTCTTCAAATTGCAACGAAGATTCTTTAGTCTCTCTCCTGGCTGCGGCTTAGTCTTCGAAATTTCCACAATAGGGCAATACGGTAATAAGAGTTCACGGTCATCGTGGGGGGGGCACGGCGTTTTCGCGGTTACAATTTTGAACGGCTCTCATAAATTCCCTTCGAGATCAAGTGGAGAATCCCCTGATTGACAGAATGCCAGTACACAGTCTCTCTCACTTTTTCTCCTCTCTCGCTCACCCCTTCCCATTGAGATACAGATCCTCTTTTGATCTACATCTCTCCTACACCCCTTGTAAAATACCGTAGGAGGCAGCTCGCACGCATGAAAAATGGTCAAAAATGGGGTTGGCGTCGGGTCCACCAAACCCAAAGTGGTAACTACTGCCAAAAACAAATTACCGTAATACACTCCACCGTAACCCGATCATGAGAAATTGCGCAAATACCTGTCGTAGCCTTTCCCTTTTCCCCTTCCAAATTCATGATTTACCAATTGGTTCCAGCCGGCAGCAGTGATTCTTTCCGTTATTATGTATGGGTCACCAGAGTGCACATTTACCTCTCATAAGACATTCTTCTAATTTGCATAAAGGTTGCGTGAAAATGGCACTCAAACTTTTAGCAATATCTCCCCTTAGAATGCGATTTGAGTAACCCGTTTCATAGCGTCATTTATTCAATTTATTAGGAACAGGGAACATGTAAGTGATTTTCGATGTGTCCTGCTTTCGCCTTGATGCAAGTCCGAAGGCGCTTCTCTTATGCGATCGGCAGCTTTCGTTGGTAGTGATCGTCGAGAGTGTCCCACGCTCGGAGGACAGCCGATTTCAGATTGTACAGAGTGTTGCACGTGGTGGCCGACATTTTGATCTCCATTCCGCGTGAACAATTTCACAGCATTCCAAACAGAGTCGGCGAGAATGAGTTAGAGAAAGGGAGAGATGACGAGAGAGCGGCCAAACAAGAGGGTTAGACGACGAGAGATGTTCTTGGCATATATGCCAACTGGATGTTGTGAATTACCGCTCCCTTCGGAATCGTGTTGTTCAGATAGAAGCTTGCGGAAACGGGAGAGCAGAGATCCGTAAACAACACCATCGTAGGTAGTCATTGTTCTTGGCCGAAGATTGTATCGTTGATCCACGGCAGGCTCAAAAATCTTGTCGATAAACCATGAACCCCGTCGATTGTTCTTCTTGTTTTTCTTCTTCAAATATTGGGACTAAAGGTCACAACTATATGCCAGGCGCCTTCATTTATTGCAGGTATAATTGAGGGAAATCGTTGTTGTGACGAAAACACAAGAACATCCTTTTACAATTTTCCCCGTAACCCCGGGTTCACACAGCATTTTACACCTGTCGCATTTGGGGCAATTGCTTTTGAACTTATTTCCTTTGATGTTCGTGTCAGCTGGAAGTTGAAATTGAAAGCGAAGAGGATGCGTTGTGTGCGCTTCGGAACGGTTATGCAATACGCGAGAATTCAGTGTCAGATATGCTGGAGAGCCTTGAAACCAAATACGTTGCCGCTAATTTGCGCGTGCTTCATATATAGCATAGTCGGAAAGCGTGAGTTACGCGAAACGGGTTTATGAGAGGTTATCTCATATTTGTTCAGAGACTTGGCACTGGGCTAAATATGCAATGCGATACCAACCTTGTTATAAATAAATGTGGTGCGTGGGGGTTACCCTTGGCTCGGATAGGGCGGGTTATCCAGGGCACCACTCTTGCTACGACAAACCTCAACAAGCGCCCGAGTCTTCCGCGTCCTCTCACTGCCCGTCCACGAACATTGGACTACGCGCGCTCGCGATTGAGAAGAATGGAGGAATTGTGATCCACACGGCAACGGCCGATGAAGATGGATCTTCTAAGTATCTAAGTAAGTAAGCAGTCGATCATAAACTAGTTGTAATTGATGAAACACATAATAAATTGATTTTGTAATCACAAAGGACTCCCTAGGACCCGTCAGAGCGATATTCTTACTGTAAATGTGAGAATGAGTCTAGGAAAACTCAAGAAAGCTGTCAAAACGAAAATGTCTGACCCAACTGACTCGTCGTCGCCCCACCGGACTCATGTCGCAACGATGCGGCACGAATTCGGTGGGGCGACTACACCGCAGAGGGCGGTGCTTAGAAACTTGTCTGATACTCGATTAACTGGTAATATTTGGTAAATGTGGAAACGCTGTCCTGATTTTACACCCCTCTTTAGGTCAAAGGCACAAAAATTGGAATTTTAGGAATAATTTTCAATTTTACGTGGTGGCCCCTATTTGAACTGTAGACAGAGGGGCACGCAACGCGACGGCAACGCACGAGTCTCTTCAGAGCGTTGTTGACTCTCAAATAATCGAGAATCGGAAGTATCGCACTTTAAAATGTGAAGGAAAACAATTAGTAAAAAGTCTGACTCAATCGAACGATAGGAAATTAATAGTGCTGAATACGGTATACTCATAGAAATTTCGTCGAATATTGAAATCGCATTAAAGTTACTTTCCTTCGTTATTTTTAAATTGTTTATGATTTCAATGGATTCAGCGCTCGAATTATGAGGGAGTAAGCGTAATATTACAATTGTAGGTATTACTTTGAATATATCCCCTGCGGTCGCTAAATATTCTTCAAAAACAGTTATTCGGTGCAGATTTGAATTTCTGTCTTTTCGTACTTTTCCCCGGCTCTAATTTTTAAATTTGCGGCTCGGTGGGCCCTAAGCCTTAACTAGTTAATTAACTTATATTCCTCCTTTTCAACTCCTTCTTATTGTAATGGATGACAAGAATAACATGTTAGCCTGCGAGCTTATTGCCATAGGTTCGACTCCCATTGTAGGCATTGTTCATTTGCTGGCTTCTTTTCGATAGAGCCCGATGCGCAGCCCGTTAGTGAGCGCACGACCCGCGCTCCGCACAGGCCCCCCTAACGGGATGCGCATCGTGCTCTTGTGTTTCAGAATTACATTTACTAATCAATTAAATAGTTGATTTTTAAAAATGTTTAGCTCAATAGATAACCATTCTTTTCGTGTATTTCTTATTGATTGCTTCGTAAATTGTCTCATAATGATTAGATTCCAGTCATAATGATTAGATTACAGTGCCGCTTGAAACTTAGAGGTTGAACCTTTAATAAATTACGTTAACAGTTTCCTGGCAGTCTTCGAAATAGGCGTGCCCCCTCTAATTTTTCTTCACATTTTGAAAAAAAACAACTTTAGCCCAAACGCTAAGCCACGCTAGTTCATTCGTTTGTATGTTATATAACGTTGTAACATGTTATAGCTTTCGAATCATTGAAAACTTGCTATTTTTGTATGTTTAGCGCAGCCCCATTTCTTATGAGATGTCCCCGTGTTACACGTACAGTATTTAAAGAATGAGTGAAGGGAATATTTTCGTGAGTGAAGTGGCAACAGAGTTCGATTGCTTCACTCAACGATAAGAGATCCCCGAAGTTTCAAATCGCTAGGTCGAAAACTGACGGAGATATTATGTGTGCGTGCACTCTTTATGTGATGGGACTGGCAACGGGCTGCAAAATCAATAATTTCGCTTAGTGTGGTGCAAATGAACCATTTCGCGAACGCCCGGGTTCGCGACTGCTCGCGAGAAATGAACTCCCTCTAAATGGGCGCCCGCTTTTGGAGGGCTAAAATTAACTCGAGGAAAAAGAACGTTCGTTTACACCGGGCTTCTCGGGGGTTCGAATTAAACGAACTAGTTCGTTTTCCCCTCATTCGATTGTGATTGTCTAAAAGTTCACGCGTTTTGGATATGTTTCAGCCATTTAAACATTGCACTAGGGGTAAATCTATGTGCTGATTCTCGTGGTGAGGTTCGCTTTATGATAATGTGTAATCTCAAACGCCTTTTTAATAGGCACACCTTCTACAGTAACCTGGATTTCTGAAATTGAATGATCTAGGAGTATTGAGTGATCTTTGGGGCAACGTGTAATGTATCGTGGTCCAAAATGGGTCTCGGGTTGGGTCACCAAAGTCAAGGTGGCAAACTTAACCGCCGGGGTCCCGCAGTTAAAACAACCTACCGTAATCCTACCCATATACCCAGCCACAGTACTCTCGGCTACAGTAATCCTATCATAAGACGGATCCTGCAAAATTGTTCCCAATGGGCTGGGGATTTTAATTGAAGATAACCGTCGAGTAGCATGTTGGGCATACCGCGCCCACACAGTACTCCAGGCCCCGGCGGTTAAGTTTCAGTATGCCACTTTCTCTTTGGTGACCCAACCCGAAGCCCATTTTAGATCATGATACATTACACTTTGCCCCAAAGAACACTCAATACTCCTAGATCATTCAATTTCAGAGATCCGGGTTACTGTAGGTGTGCCTATCATATGTGGGCACAGGGTACCTTGACTACCGCCCGCAAGAAAAAACCAAGAAAAAAATACATGACTCACCTCACTTTTACATTAGTACTGATTGCTTTTAGTAGTATGTGTTATGCACTGTCCGTGAAAGCATTTAAAACACCATTTATCACTTTTTCACTGGCAAACACCTGAAAAAGGGGTCTTTGAGAGTCGTAAGACGGACGCCTGCAGGGCGAAATTGTGATCGGTCGACCGCCCGCAAAAAAGTTGGATTTTGGCTGTCCATCTATGGTGCCTATTAAAAAGGCGTTTGAGATTACATATTATCATAAAGAGAATCAGCAGTTCGTTTAATTCGAACCCCCGAGAAGCCCGATGTAAACGAACGTTCGTTTTCCTCGAGTTCATTTTAGCAAGCTGCGCGCCGCTTCAGGCCTTTCCGTTCGGGACCTTTCAACAGAACGCGTGATGTGGACCAGATTTCACAAGACGCGCGACGGATGGGTGTAGGGTTTGGCACATCGCGCGTCGAACCCCACACCCATCCGTCGCACATCGTGCGCTGAAAAGTCTTTTAGCACTTCGCACTTTCTCAATTACCACTTCACTTCATGTGTTTATCGGGCTCTTACTGTACTGTGCGCTGCAGTGTGCAGGGAATTCTTGCTGGGAATATTTCCCTTCACTCCTTCTTAACTTTTTTTGCAGGTTACTCTTTCTCCTCCGGAAGATCAAAGAAGAACTGAATTATTCATGGTATTTATTTCTTGATCATTTTCGTTATTATTTATTTATTGAAGTATGGAGTCGTTATTATTCAGTTATTGAAGTTTGGAGTAGGTAGATTAAAAGATTTATGGACCACCCCGTAAAAATTTCAAATGAATCATATACAGCGGTGAGCAACCCCCTCGGATCCCCGGGACCAGCACTTATCAGACAATCTTTGAGAGGATCGAAATAGGTCCGTACTAGCGAATAATACGCCCATGCTGAAAAGTTGCCCTAAGGGTAAACTTCATGTGCAGTGTCCGAAAATCGACCTTAAATTGAGCACCGCTCACACCATGTCAAGCGGGGGAAGAAAGCTCATTTGCGTGGCGCTAGTTTTCCTCTGCGTCTCTGCCCTAATCCGATTAGCAGGTCTGGAGAGGGGAGAGGTGAAGGAGGGGGTGATCGGAGGACTCTATGAAACATAAAAGAACAGTGTTCTAAATAATTCGGTTGCAACCAATTAAAAGTTTATCTATTGCACGATTGAAGTGCAGAAATACACGTAGGGCCCTGAAAGAAAGTAGGCGGTGTCCCCTGCCCACGAAAGAAAGCATGAAAGGGGCTATAGGCAAGGGTGAAAGATCATGATCCAAATATGGGTACCTGTGATACCTGTACTACCGTATACCCTCTACGCAATTACCATTCAAGATATACCACATGAAACATACTCCCAGTCCAAATTCTTAAGAGAGGTCTCACCAGAGATTGCAGGTGGCTCGGAACAATTTTCAAAAATTATTTTTGATTTCGATCAAACTTTTATGTGAGAGTACCTAGGGGACAGGAATTCAAATAATCCTGGTCCCAGGTCTCAGAGCCGGCTTTTAGGAATTTGCCGGTTCTGTCGCCGGAATCGTCATAACTTCCTTCATTTTTGAGCTAGAAAGTCGTTGAAGAGCTCAAAAAATGCAGAAAAAATATGGCGCATAATATCTCTGTTGAGAGTGAAGTCCTATATGGCGAAGCAATGGATTTAATTAGAAAAATGTGTATTGAGATATCTTTAAAAAATCATAGAACATCTAATATTTTCGAAAGACAATAGTTTTATTGCATATTATGAAAGAGCACGTCAAGTACTGCTAGATAAAAATTTAAGAAAAAATAAAAATGGGATCACATAGTCCCGAAAAATGGCGTCGAATGTGAAAAATCGGAAAATTTCGAAAAATCAGTTATTTCAAAACCATGTGTAATCCATTTTTCTATGGATATTTAACCTTCATGAGTTCGATAAAAATGATAACAGCAAATATCGCATGCATTTGAACCAGTTAAATTTGAAAATTTCGTCCATATCTGGCCTATCAAAAGGAGACCGAAATTTTTCAATTTTGGCAGGTTTATATACATGCCATATGAGTTGTTATCATTTTTATCGAACTCATGAAGGTTAAATAACCATAGAAAAATGGATTACACATGGTTTTGAAATAACTGATTTTTCAAAATTTTCCGATTTTTCACATTCGACGCCATTTTTCGGGACTATGTGATCCCATTTTTACTTTTTCTTAAATTTTTATCTAGCAGTACTTGACGTGCTCTTTCATAATATGCAATAAAACTATTGTCTTTCGAAAATATTAGATGCTCTATGATTTTTTAAAGATATCTCAAAATACATTTTTCTAATTAAATCCATGGCTTTGCCATATAGGACTTCACTCTCAACAGAGATATTATGCGCCATATTTTTCTGCATTTTTTGAGCTCTTCAACGACTTTCTAGCTCAAAAATGAAGGAAGTTATGACGATTCCGGCGAAAGAACCGGCAAATTCCTAAAAGCCGGCTCTGAGACCTGGAACCAGGATTATTTGAATTCTTGTCCCCTAGGTACTCTCACATAAAAGTTTGATCGAAATCAAAAATAATTTTTGAAAATTGTTCCGAAAGGGGGATTTTTCCTACAATCTCTCGTGATACCTCTCTTAATTTCACCTTTCCGGGGAATGGTAGATTGGGTTACGGACCGTAACCCACTTACGGACTTACGGTACTTTGTTGTCGTTGCGGGACCACCACAGTTGTGCTACAGTAGATCACTTGACTTTTGGTCAACTCAACCTACAACCCATATTTGGACCATAACAACCAATTCAACCTATTCCTTGCCCACAACCTCTTTTCGATCACCACTGGCCCCCATTCATGCTTTTTGTAGGCAAATTTTCATTGTTTTTCACATTCAATTGATATCTCCTCTGCGGAAAGTGAAGATATGGACATGGCGTTTTGAAGTGATGCTAGAAAAAGCACATTCCGACAAAGTTACGAGAGCTGATTTTTCGATTTCAATCTTATTATTTTATTAAAAAATCAGAATTGTCAAAAACCCCGCGAAAAGGGGCAAAAAAGGTCGTTTCGCTCATTCCATTGATATCTCCTCCGCGGAGAGTGAAGATAAGGATATGGCTTCTTGATAGAAAGGTAGGCAGAGCACTTGCCGACAAAGTTACGGGAGCGGATTTTTCGAATTCATTTACTTCTTATAATTAGACACGCAAATGAGGATTCCTCCCCCGCTTGACATGGTGTGCCGCTCAAGCCCGGGTGAAATATGTTTCAAGATGTATTTTTAAAAAATTAAATTTTCAATTTAAATTAATTTTTGTCAGGAGAAACGGAAACCCTTACATGGCTATATTTTCTGAAAGCTGACGCCGAGACAAGCATTTTTCATGTTGTAAGTTTTCTACGGCGTTTTGGCGCGCTTTATTTTGAATATCTCCGGGTTTTTGGCAAAATGCCAACATGCGAGCCCTCTCATTCCCCTCCCGTCTCTCGCTCTATCGATTAGATCAGATGAGAGACTGATCTACCTCGCTTCCTCACCCCCTGTAGAATGCAGTGTTTTCGAATAGCTCGAATAGCAGTAAAAAGTTACGGTAAGTAAAATCATTCAACGCTCACGGCTTTTTAAAATATTTTTTCTCCAAACATGCCATATTTTATTGCATTTTCTGAATCATCATAAACAACTACCCTATGCATATTTTTCGCTATAAATATCTTTGACCGGACCCTGCAAGTTTGGACAAAAGTTTACCAAGATTTTGGTACTTCCTAGCAAGAATTGATGATAATTTCATCTTTACGAACAATTCCTTTTGTATTATAGTGCTCTATCACTCCCATGCAGAATATCAACAGTATCCAGTTATGCAGGGTTGCCAACAAAAGCGATAAATGCGCTTAAAATCGAGCAAAAAATATAAAGAAGAATTTTTTTTTCATAATTTCGCTGCATATTTTGCTAAGAATTAATTCATTGTTTATTGATATCATGTATATTAGCAGCTTTCGAGATCAAATGCGAGCGTTGTTCTTACCAAAATATGCAGCGAAATGACTAAAAAAAATTCATTGGATTTTTGTTCGATTTTAAATTAATTTATCACTCTTATTGGCAACCTTGAATACCTTTATATTATTGATATCTATCGCGTGAGTATGATGGAGCACTATAATAGGCAAGGAATTTGACATAAATATTAAATTAGCATAAACTCATATCAGGAAGTACCAACATCTCGGTTAACTTTTGTCCAAACGAGCAGCTTCAGCTCAGAGATATTTGTGGCGAAAAATATGCCTGGGTAGTTTTTTATTCTGATTCCGAAAATGTAATATTGAGAAAAAAACATTTTTTTAAAATGTTTGAATTACTAACCCGGTTAGTCTAACCGTGACTTTTACAGCTACGAGCTTTCCAAAAACTTACAACATGAAAAACGTTCCTCTCGACGTCAGACTTTCAGAAAATATTGCTCACGGTGTGACCTGCGCGCCGCCGCACGTTTATCGCATGTAGGAAAATAAAGAAAGCGAAATATATTGGAGGGAGATTCAAACGTTTGCGCCCACAGTATATCATAAGTTGCATGTGGTACAAAACAACGCCCACGGCTTTCCGTGCAGGACCTGCGTGCAATATGACCTCAAAGTTCACAGTGTGATCACTGTTTACAGTATATTTTTGAATTTTTTGATGAACACATGCGGAATTTTAATGTTTTTGTCATTTTTTCAGGGTTGCGTTATATTATTGTTACTACACCAAATTTTGATCGGCCATTTTTGGGGTTTTGTCACACCGTGATAGCTATCACGGCCGTCACAGGCGCTTGCCGAGTACCGTAAGTTTCGTGCAACGCGGTCTCAGCCGCGTCGCATGGAACGCTGGAGCCCATTAGATCTTTCTTGATTTACTCCATTTTGTAAATGCTTTTTCTCAGGTTAATGTGAATAGTTCTGACCAAGAAGATCAAATCTAACCGGAATTTAAGCTAATCCCGATTCATCCTATTGAATTGCGAGAAGCCAATACAGGCCATTTTCACGCACATAAGCCCCCCCCCTAAAGTGAAAAATGAAAATATTCGATATTATGAACTAGCAGTGTGTGTTGAGGTTAAACTACGTTATGGTAGGGTGCGCACTACGTTTTCAAAGTATGGTCCAGGGGGCGGTCAGTTGCCGGGCACAGTTCGGTCCAGGGGGAGCTTTTTAGCCGGCTCCAAGTTCGGTCCAGGGGAAGCTCGGTAGCCGGCTCAAAGTTCGCTCCAAGGGAAACTCGTTAGCCGACTCAAAGTTCGGTCCAGGGGGAGCTCGGTAGTCGGCTCCAAGTTCGTTCCAGTAGGAGCTTTGTAGGCGGCTCCAAGTTCGGTCCAGGAGGAGCTCGATAGCCGGCTCCAAGTTCGGCCCAGGGGGGGAGCTCGGGGCCGGCTAAAAGCCTCACGAGCCTTTCACAACGGAAACGCAAGATACAGTGCGTTCAGAACCTTTTCGAACACGTTCGGACAAGTTTCCGACATCACAAAACGCTTTTCCTGTGATCCCCTACGCTCTCTGAATCATTTTGGAACTTTTCGAAATTTTCGAGTTTTCACGTGAACACGTGTTAGAACACGTTCAAACACGTTTCTGACATCTCAAAATACTTTTCCTGTGATCCCCTACGCTCTCTGAATCATTTTGGAACTTTTCGAAATTTTCGAGTTTTCACGTGAACGTGTTAGAACACGTTCAAACACGTTTCTGACATCTCAAAATACTTTTCCTGTGATCCCCGACACTCACCCGTGCGATTGGAGAAAGTTCGAAAATTTCCATTTTTCAAGTTAAAACTCGGCAAAACAGGTGAAAACGTGTTTCACGGTACTCAAAAACGGGTTAGGACAGCTTCTGGCACTTGCAACACGTGCGAAAAATGCGGCAAAAGTTTTGCCCGCGGCGGGGGTCGAAGCTGCGTAAGTCGGATTTGAATGTCGCGCGCTTTAGCCACTTGGCCATGGATTTTGTTTTTAAAAATTTCATTAAAAAGTTTTCTTTTGTGGATATGCATATGATAGTGAAGAGAGTATGTCGAAATCTTTCTTCGTTCCCGAGTTATTCAGTGGTAAAGTTGAACACACAGACAGACGTTCTGAAATAATAGTCTAGGAATTTTTATATGAGAGGAATCGCGAGAGAATCGACCAGAGCGCGGAACTCGAAAATTTTTGTCTTCGATTTCTCTGTAAACAGAGCTCAAGGTACTTTCAACCGTGCTCTATTTGATAGCGCTTCCCATTTTTCGATATATGCCTTATTTTTTGAGTACGACAGTATCAAAGTGCCGGTCCTATGGATTTTGCACCCTAGTGTGCTTGCGTAAAAATTTAATAACTCGCTTTAGAATTAAGTTACGGAGTTCTAATTTTTTCGTTAGATAGAGGAATGGATTCTCCACAATTCCTTGTTTTTCACGGGACATTTTAACATTTTTCGATTTTACAGTATTTTATAGGGTGAAAAGTGCCGTAAAAAGTGCAATCGGAAAAACTACTATTTCCCTCTATGCACATTTTGTAGAGACCATTTTTATATATTTTATAAAACAACTTTCAGCCAAATCGGTAGGTGCAAACAAAATCGGCCTCAGGTGAAGATTTTTTTCAAAAAAATCTATTTTTCCAAACATTAGTTTTTGATACTTTATAATTTCTCTTTTGCGGTCGAAA
Source organism: Pristionchus fissidentatus (assembly GCA_036245785.1). Taxonomy (NCBI): domain Eukaryota; kingdom Metazoa; phylum Nematoda; class Chromadorea; order Rhabditida; family Neodiplogasteridae; genus Pristionchus; species Pristionchus fissidentatus. The sequence continues at coordinate 22,598,663 of BTSY01000005.1, read as the reverse complement.
CTGAGTAAGACCATAGAAAAACATTTTAGAAACTCAAAGTAAGAGAATACTAATCGATTTGACTATAGGAAATCGATTTTTCGGATACTGGAACGGAAATATTTCGATCGATAAAACTAGCGTTCCAGAAGTGGGGAATGTGTCATATCAACATTAATCATGAACATACGTTGGTAGGAGATAGCTCATCTAGTTATACAAAAACAGCGCCAGCAGAAATTGAGTTATTTATTTTTTTTAAGATTTTTGAGAAGTGGGAAAAATATCACATGTCCGCTCACGAGATGGACACGATCTGACGTTCCTAAAGTATTGTGCCAGCTGTGCTGAACAACTTTTTTTTAAGAGCTAGATTATATCTTTTCATAGAAAGACGCTAGAGCCTCTGGAAAAGTGGCTCTAGCGTTTTTCTGACGGACGAGACTTACGCGAGCGCGCGCTCTAACATCCCTCGCACCCTCTCATTTCCACGCACTCTCTCGCTTTGTTCGGTTCCTATTGAGCGAAATAACGTTCTCAATGATATTTCTTAGAGAATTTAGCTTAAATACAACTGGAAAAGTATTTTCTACGGATATTACGCCATTTTCATCAAGAATGGTGTTGAACCATGCGAGAGAGTTCGTGGAAATGAGAGGGTGCGAGGGATGTTAGAGCGCGCGCTCCCATCAGTCTCGTGCGTCAAAAAGATGCTAGAACCAATTTTCAAGAGGCTCTAGCTTTTTTCTACAAAAAGATATCAACTAGCTCCAAAAAGCAAAGATGATCAGCACAGGCGAAACAATGATTCTGGTACTTCAGATCGTGTCCATCTCGTGAGCGGACATGTGATATTTTTCCCACTTCTCAAAAATCTTTAAAAAATAAATAACTCAATTTCTGCTGGCGCCGTTTTTATATAACTAGATGAGCTATCTCCTACCAACGTATGTTCATGATTAATGTTGATATGACACATTCCCCACTTCTAGAACGCTAGTTTTATCGATCGAAAGAATTCTGTCCCAGTATCCGAAAAATCGATTTCCTAGAGTCAAATCGATTAGTATTCTCTTACTTTCAGTTTCTAAAATGTTTTTCTATGGTCTTACTCAGTTTCGACCGCAAAAGAGAAATTTTAAAGTATCAAAAACTAATGTTTGGAAAAATCGATTTTTTTGAAAAAAAATCTTCACCTGAGGCCGATTTTGTTTGCACCTACCGATTTGGCTGAAAGTTGTTTTATAAAATATATAAAAATGGTCTCTACAAAATGTGCATAGAGGGAAATAGTAGTTTTTCCGATTGCACTTTTTACGGCACTTTTCACCCTATAAAATACTGCAAAATCGAAAAATGTTAAAATGTCACGTGAAAAGCAAGGAATTGTGGAGAATCCATTCCTCTATCTAACGAAAAAAATTAGAACTCCGTAACTTAATGTTAAAGCGAGTTATTAAATTTCTACGCAAGCACACTAGGGTGCAAAATCCATAGGACCGGCACTTTGATACTGTCGTACTCAAAAAATAAGGCATATATCGAAAAATGGGGAAAAAAAGGTAAAAGGTAAAGGCATCCCCTTATCTAGGCTCCAAGTCCTGAGGGAGTCACTAAGGCCAGCGCATAATAGGCCAGTTCAATCCGGAGGGCCAATCTCTTCTTCGGATCTAATTACCTTCGTGGTTACACCACTACCAATCTTTACTCATTCGAGCGCCTTGGTGAGGCGGTGGCGGTATGCACAGCCGGGAATCGAACCCCGGTGTGAAACGGAATGAAACTGGGAGGGCGCCTTAGACCACTACACCACTAGACCACCATGGGAAACGCTATCAAATAGAGCACGGTTGAAAGTACCTTGAGCTCTTTTTACAGAGAAATCGAAGACAAAAATTTTCTAGTTCCGCAAACCCACCTCAAATGGTCGATTTTCTCGCGATTCCTCTCATATAAATTATATTTCAACCATTTCCAAGCATGGGGCTCGTTTTCAACACCCATTTCACATGTTCTCGCCTTTTAAGGCAGTTATTCGCTTGTTCGCTCGCTTTTTTCGCTAATTCATTTCCAGATTCAAATTTTGCCACAATTTATCGTAATATTCCCTGGTTTGAACTTTATTATCCCACAATTAATCACCATTCGCATCAAAATTCACTAAATATCCGACGTCGCTTCCGCAGGTAGGACAGGCACCGAATTCTTCTCCTAACGTACATACTTTATGTACAACGATTTTGCAAAGATCACACTTCATCAAGGGCTCTTTTCCCTAAACAGTTTGTAGCATTTGATTTCCATCTCTGACACTTGTTCGAATGTACCAGTAGTGACGGAAATCGCAGAGAAAGAGATTGCAACTCGGTTCTATTGGCGAACTCAGACTTCTTCTCCCACTCTTAGTTTCCAGCCAGTGGGTGCAACAGGATGGCAAGTCTTCAGAGGGACTGCTGGCACGTCCCAGTCCAATTGAAGTATAGGGAAAATGATCGGAGAATATTTTGATAAATTATAGCAGAATCTGAATCTCGAAATTAATTGGCGCAAAAAGTGAGCAAACCAGCGAATAAAAGGTGAGAACATGTGAAATGGGTGTTGAAATTGAGTTCCCCATGATTGGAAATGGTTGAAATATATTTTATATAACAATTCACAATATCGAATATTTTCATTTTTCACTTTAGGGCCCCCCCTAAAGTGAAAAGAACTGAGTTGCGTCTCAGTATAGGGAAAATGATCGGAGAATTTTCACGCATATAAGGCCCCCGGGGCCCCCTTATATGCATGTGCGTGAAAATGGCCTGTATTGGCCTCTCGCAACTTAATAGGATAAATCGGGATTAAATTAAAATCCGGTTAGATTTTATAGTCGTGGTCAGAACTATTCACCAACAAAAAATAATAATTTTGATTATTTCAATTTAACCTGAGAAAAAGCATTTACAAAATGGAGTAAATCAAGAAAGATCTAATGGAAAGGGTGGGGGGAGCGCCCTGGCCGGCAAATATGCGCGCTTGGAGCCCCCTTATCTTTGGACGTATAGAGAAATGTCCCATTTGGCCTAAGGGACACGTATGGTTTGATTATTTCATTTCAGCGTTTCAATTTTTTGAATGGCTCGGACTGTCCTGATTGGCTTCAGGCCGAAATTGTGCAAATATCCAACATGGTTAGTTATTACTATCAGCTCTTTCGTATTGATTCCATTCCAGACCAACATAAAGTACAAGTTGATGTGTGGACTAGTATTAAATAGCTTAATCAAGCGGCAAATCGATCATATTGACATCTCCAAGTTCGTTAATGAAACCCTTGGTAAATTGGATTCGATACATCAATATATATATATATATATATATATATATATATATATATATATATATATATCTGATTAGTGTAGACCGCGACTCGGTGCGGAGAATTCTAGTTGCAACGTCCTACATAATGGAGAATTGTGCGATATCCTCTACTTCTTATCTTACCGTGGAATTGGAACAACTTGGAATGCCGTCAGGTATATATGACAGGTATCACCAGAGATTGCAGGAAAACAGTACCTTTGGGAAAAAAATTTCAAAAATATATTTTAGATATCGATCAAACTTTTACATGGGACTACTCTGGGGACAAGGAACGTTTAATATATAGTTAAATAGTGTTCAGACCAACTTTCACTGATTTTTTGTCACGTTCGAAGCGATTTTTCGGTATCGGGTGCCTACATAATCTTTGACTTTAAATTTTTTTCCTAGCATAATTTGACTTCTTCTTTCAAAAAATGATAGTAACTTCAGTGCATTCGGCCATCTGAAGTGACAAACATATTTTTAAAGTGAAAATGTTATATTCTTTGAAGAATACCTTTTTTGGTTGAAGAGATCAGACAATATTTTCAAAATGAAAAATCTTCAACATATTTTTCCGCAACTTTTAAACCCAAACCCAGCTCTCTAGCTCATAAATGAACTGAGATATGACGATTCCGGTGACAGAACCGGAGAATTCCTAAAAGCCGGTTCTGGATCCTGGGACCAGGATTGATCAAATTCTTGTCCCCAGGGTAGTCCCATGTAAAAGTTTGATCGATTTCTAAAATATATTTTTGAAAGTTTTTCCCCGCCTCATGCAATCTCTGGTGATACCTGTCATATATATAAACCTTCTCACGTGCACAGGCAAACTGGACAAAAACATTTCAATTTGAATTTTTGAACATTTTTGAATTTTCCTAGCACTGCGCCACTTCGTGGCTCCGTGCTACCTTTTTTCGCTTGCTCTCAGCCTCACTTGGCTTTCTCAACGGAAACGCAAGATTCATCATGATCCTCGATGAGTTTCTTAAAAGTTTTAATGTTCAGACTTGACATCGCAAAATACTTTTCCTGCGTCTCTCTCCGGTGTTTTTTGGCAAAAGTTCGAAATGTTCGATTTTTCACGTTAAAGTTACCGACCAAGGACAAATTTCCATATTTTTTAATTTTTTTTATTTGACGCGGATGAGACTCCTGATTCATTCCATTCCAGACCAACATAAAGTACAAGTTGATGTGTGGACTAGTATTAAATAGCTTAATCAAGCGGCAAATCGATCATATTGACAAACCCTTGGTAAATTGGATTCGATACATCAATATATATATATATATATATATATATATATATATATATATATCTGATTAGTGTAGACCGCAATCCGGTGCGGAGAATTCTAGTTGCAACGTCCTACATAATAGTTCGCATAAGAAAACGCCTAAAAATAAGCCCCAGATTTACTATTAACTCGGAAAGGATCGTCAATATTGATTAGTTTTTGCTGCGCTTTCAGGGCACACGTTCTTTCAAATTGGCATTCAGGCAATTGTAGCTGCATGCTGCAGTTGATTGCGTGCGAGAAATCTCAGTTTTAAATAGCAAAAATATGAACAAACTCGGAAAAAAGAGAGAATATTTTTAAAAGTATGCTGTAGCTAAAAATGCGAATTTAAAATTATTTTTCCTAGTTTTTTTCAACCTTGTTCATATTTTTACTATTTAAAACTGAGAGTTCTTGCGTGCAATCAACTACAGGATGCAGCTACAATTGCATGAATGTCAATTTGAAAGATCTTGTGCCGTGTAAGCGCAACAGTAACGAAAAGAAGAATTTTGAGCTGCTACAGTATACCGATCAATATTGCCGATCAGGGACACCCTTTCCTAGCTTATAGTAAATTTGGGGCTTATTTTCAGGCGTTTTCTTATGCGAACTAATAATCAGCAGTCTCATCCTCGTCGTATAAAATTTTTTTTAAAAATATCGAAATTTTTCCTTGGTCGGTAACTTTTAAACGTAGTAAAATATTTAAACATTTTAGCACATTTTAACGTGATAAAATAAAAACAATTTTTTAAAGGAAATGGTTAAATTTGAATTTCGAAATATTTTTTTAACTAGCTTCTATTGAAGATTATCGCAAAAATTCCTGGAGTCAAAAAAGTCGATTTGTTTTTTTTTAAACCCAGAAATTGTTATGACGTTATGCCCCGAGCAGTGGTAGCGTTTTGGGATTTTCTCAATATTTTGGTTCAACTCCGCCTCGGCCACACTGCAACGTGATACGTGTATTTCATCAACTCATTTTTCGCACTTTACCATGCCTCTGAAAAAAAATGTCAGTCGAGTGAGATCTCTTGAGAACATGCGCGAGTACTCTCAAGAGCCATTGAATCGTCTTCCGATCTCATTCCCAGTCTTCTCCCCACCATCGCCAAAGGTTTGATGTGAATAAATTAAAGATGCATAAGATTTTCCACGCAACTTGTGTGGTGTGAACTTAACGCCACGGGGGCTCAAAAATCCAGATCCTCTACGACATAATTTAACAGAGAATGTTCACGACCACAATGCGTGAAAATTACAATGCTTACTACGGTATTGCAATGAAACTTGTGAACTGCATCAGGCATTATACCGTAGTAAGTGCAGCTGATTCTCGGACCACTTTTTTATACGTCTATGAGCCCCCGTGAACGTTTTTGAGCGGTGTGTGTAACGCATATTTCAGACGGGTTTGTGGATATTCAATTGTTCCCACTTGCACTGCCGTGCGGTCCCTAACTGAACGATAACATTAAACTGTGTTTGTATGAAAAATGTGGGAGAGATATTATAGCCGGCGCATGACGACTGTGAGAGGTCTCGAAATGTAATTGACTCTTACAGCTCATGCTATAACACAAACTAAGTGGAAGAATGGTAATGTGTTGGTGGGTGATCAAATGGAGAATTGGAGAGAAATGACAATGAATCCATCTCAATTGGATATCCTCAAAAGAGGTAGGCCGATGTCTTCTCATTATCCGACTATTATCAATCTCTTGCAGATATGACTCATGTGGATACGGTACTTCGTCAGATTCCATGAGAAGGAGGCGCTTATTACGATTTTCGGTAGACGTAACACTTACTTATATTTACCTTCGCTTCACTCACTGTATTAGAGGTGCCGTAATTGGTAGTTAGAAGGGAGAAAATGCAGTACCTAATTTGAAGTGGTTAGATGATAGGTAGATACGAAGGTACTCCTCTCAATTATGATATCTGTTGCGTAGAATGGACCGAGGGGGGATAATATGAACAAGGCCATGTGATTGGACGGAGGATGAGTCCATTGCGAGTCTCTTCTCAAGGTCAATGGGAAGACGAATCATTCACCCCATTGGCCGTTAGTAGGTAGTTGAAGTGTATCCCCTTTCGAGTGAGGTCCCATGCCCCCATGTCCCCATCCTTTCTGTATCAGTGCTTCATCTATCTATCATCTCTTAAGTATACTCTCCCTTCTCATATTCCATCTAATCGTCATAATTAGAGGCGGCCTTCCTTTATGCGTAATGTGCAGGTGCATCCATTGCTTTCCCACCTAGTCTTTAGCCCTTCGTCTCTTCCTGTCTGTATATGCTAATCGACAAATATCACAGCAGTAGCTATCTACAACATACCTTGAGTAAATAGTATAAAATGAATTTCGCACATAGCGGAATATACTTCGATTTGCATTCGATGTATATGCATTAACCCTGTCTTCTCAATCATTAGGTCAACATTTATTGTACGGAAATCGTGAATGAAGTGTTCAAAGGAGGATAGAAGGAGAAGAATGAAATGTGTGAAATTGCCCGTTTCATATGAGAAATGGAGGTGAAATCGAGCAGAGGAAGAGAGGGGAGAGAGGGAGGTGGAGGATACGGTGGAAAGGGGCGTGGCTCAAGGGTGGATGGCTCATCCTTGGAGAGGCTTCGTCTATTGAATAAGAAGTAAGATGAGTGGTGAGGCTGAATCGTCCTCTTCTATCTTCATGAATTCAACATCTACCACAAACCCCACTCATGTAAGTCGAGTACATCAGTTCAACCTGAGATTACATTTAATGTCTTTGTACTGGTACAACAATAATTTCTGAGTTATGGGGAATGGCTCTAAATTTCGAGATGTCTTACAATATGAATATGTTTAGAAAGAAGCTGGCCCTCTGGATAAATTGGTGGAGCAATACAACCGTCTAACATCAGAGAGTGTCCGGTCCTCCTTTGACCCTTCCAAAATGGCGTACTCGACCGCACCATACTGGCCTGGTTGCGCCCCCTGGTGGGATACAACTACGTGAGGCATATCTTTTAGTTGTTTCAGTACCCAAGTCCTTTCCAAATTCGTTTTGGTTACAGTGCAGCTGGATGGTCTTCACTTCCATATACAACATCTACTTCGGAATCGTCTCCATTCTCTCCTTTACTGACTCCTCCCCTAACTCTTCTCTCTATACCAACTTCAACTTCTCAAGTTCCTCCTCCTCGATCAATACGTCCTACTACTTCAAGAAGCACTGTATCCCGATCAAACTGCGAGTGTCCTAATTGCATCGAGAGTCAACGAGTTGGTCAGTCCGCTTTCATCTCAAACTATATATCTATCTATCCACCATCATCAAACATTCAAATATTACTGGTGTGTTGTCTGACATATCATTAAAATCTTTGGAGCTGTTAGATGATTTTTTCTCCAATTTGGTTAAGCACTGCCCTAGTTTTTGGTCCTGGGATAGTATCAGGTAATGAGACCCAATTATTCTTAAATTGTATTCTTTCTTGGTTGGAACCTCAATGTGAGAAGTGGCCATGAGAAAGCCTTCAATTAGAGGTGAGAAAAGGGGGCTCTCTGCACTGATCCCATTTTCCCCTCTGGAGATCTGCCCCCTCTTTCACACCCATCATATATCAAGATAACATCTTACTCTCCGTCACACGGCACCTTTGGCACTTGGTCCGCGGCATCTTGCCCATTAAATATATTCATATCCCTTCTCATACACTGGTCACCGAGGTGCTAATCTCATTAACTACCTATCCATTCATTCTCCCTAGGTGGTATGCACCTTCGGTTGGACCGGCATTAGCTAATCTCCCAGCTAAGCTCTCGTCTTACATGACAACTCATTATTACAGGGGCAGCTAACATGCCGGTCAAGAAGCGAGGGGTGCATAACTGTTTTGTGCCTGGATGTGGAAAGGTGTACAATAAAAGCAGCCATCTCAAGGCACACCTCCGATGGCATTCGAGGGAGAAACAACCAGTTAGGAGAGCAGATCCCCTTTCCCTCTAACCACTCCAGTCAGACGCTTCAACAAATGAATAATTAACTCTATTAATTAACCCACAATTCCCCTGTGCAATATCAACTTCTTTATAATCATAATTATGTTCATCGATCGATTGTTAAATTTGAATAAATACGAATTGAACTTGGAGACTATCACCCGAGTACATAGAGATAACATGAATTGCACACGGGGCTCCGGTCCACTCTTCAGCGAGATCCTCCACGAAGGGCGAGAACCAAATGGAGAACAGATCCACCGTTCACCTTAACTTATTTATACATGAATTAAGGCATTCAAGCGGTACCTTGTAATCCTGAGCAGTCTTGTCATCGTTCATCTGTTTTCCCGCGAAGATCAATCTCTGCTGCTGAGGAGGGATTCCTTCCTTCTCTTCCACCTTAAAATAATACGTCGACGAATCTAGGTAAAGTAAGACAGACAGTTAGGAAAATACGTGTATAAAAGCTCAACTCGCCACGAGAATTTATAATTCAACTAAAACTACGAATACATCGACTTTCATTGCTCTAGTTCAGCGCTGTACAACCAAAACATCAGCAGAAAATAAGCGTAAAGGCAGTCTCGGTTTGAACATGCCTTCTCCTTTATCCTTTCAACTTTGTCTGTTGGCTCGATGTCCAGCTCGATTTCCTTTCCAGTTAGAGTCTTCACCTTGATTAGCATTTCTCACTGTAATAATGCGATACATCTCCGGTTTTTCAGGGCAGCTTGTGCGCCCGATTATTATCTCACAAGCTGCGTGCCTTTCCGTTCGGAACCTTTCAACAGAAACGCAGCAGGTGCGACGGATTGGCGTAGGGTACGGCGCATCGCGCGTCGAACCCTACACAAATCGGGCGCACAAGCTGCGCTAAAAAACCGGAGATAACCATTTTAGAGAACGGAGACAAAACAATGCTTTGATAACCCTGCATCCAGGTACACACTCGCTGAAACGCTTAAATGTTGCGTAATAGTATTATTATAATACGAGATAAGGAATTGCGGGCATCTTGCAATTTTTTTATTTGCCTACGGGCAATTAATTTTTCTGGAATCGGGCCGCATCGATGTCGAAGGGGTCGCTCACCACTGATTCGACGTCAATATGACATGCCATGAACGAAATGTGCACTGAAGCAAAATCTCATCTCAATCTCATCGCGATCTCAGTTGGTGTTTTAATCGTTCTAGCGGAGATAATATCAAAGATGCATAAGTTGACGGGCATACGTGTGCAGTGTTGAAAGCATATATAGGGAGGTGTCATGCCCCTTTACAGGCTCTCTGATTTCGGAGTATTTTAAAATAAGAAATAATATGAATATAGGAACGATTATCACGCAACTTGAAACTAGATCCAGTCCGCAGCGGATTAGGGACACGTTCAAACAAAAATGAAATCACAACAATGCGCCACAGTTTTTTTCCTTTTCCTTCAAGCGCAGAGGGGCCTTTGTCTACGGACGTCCGCCATTGTAGTTACAGTAATCAAATTTAATATTGGAAGTTTGCCAAGGCCGATCAGAACATGTTTTATTTTATTTCAGAATTCTGATCTTCTGCAGAAGATTATCTCCATAACGAACTTGATTATTTGCCCCCGTTTTAATTAAGTTAATTTTGAAGTATTTCTCGACATCGGCCTCCTGCAAAAATCCTTAGCGAATTGGCTCAATTTCAGATGTCTGGGTTACGGTAGAGTTACTGTAGCCTGGAGCACTGTAGATATGACACAGTATGCCCCTCAGGTAATATCTACATGAGGTCTACCTCATCCGACATACCCCGGCTCAATTTGCTCAATTTATAATTTTCGGACACACGATAGAATTGATTACGATAGTTTGTTTTCGTTGAGGGGCCATTCTTACTAGGTATGGGTTTTCTGTGTTGCTCAATTCACAATGCAATTACATTCTTCCGGCTGAATTCTCGAAGTAGCATGATCAAGTTGTCATTATGAGTTGACTTGCTAATACGCAGCGCGCGATCGACCAGACGAAACACACGGGAAAAGTGAAATTGTGTGGGCAATGATCGAGAGGATAGCTAAATAACAATGGAGCGATCTTTGGCCGAAATTCGTTCCGAAAATGTGAAAAATCCCTTTGTCTAGGTCGAATATTTAGGCGTTTAAAATAGTGCGCCGAATTTTTATGACGGAGCGACAGCTCAATTAGAGTTCCCTAATGAAACATGTTCAATCATCCCAAAAAAAAATTTCCCCGAAAATGGAAGTCTCATGTTAATTGAGGCATCTCACGAGACTTGGAACAGTTTCACTTCATCCCATTATTCCTAGACTTGAGTGGTCTGTTGCGCCATTTGCATTAGAAATTACGGCCATGCGCCCTTCGTTTCCACCGGGAAGAATGATTTCGCCAATTCAATCCTATTATCGTGTTTTATCTCGTGTTCCATTCAAATTTCGTGTGTTTCTAACATCTTTACTTCGAACATGTCTCATTATTGAGCACTACGCTCAATAGCCGAAAATTCAGCCGAATTTTTAGATTTCGGCTCCGCCGAAATATTTTCGGCTGAAATTCGAGACCGCTCTTTGTGAAACTAGTGAGCCGAAAATGATTTCGGCAAGCCGAAAAAAATTCTGCCACGCCGAAAATGGAAGAATAAAACCACCCCAGGACCCCACGATCCTTTTCGACAATGGTGCAAAACAATTGATATGAATTCATTGTGTAAAATTGATATTCTTTATCATATATTTATATTTATAAATTATATGAAGCCGCTTGCGATGAAGTCAAACAATGCTCGGACAGTAGAAACTATGTTATGCGAGTCACAAGGAGATGCTGTACAATGATAAAACAAAATGAAACGGATAAATTATTGAACATTGTACACTAATAATAACGATGATCGCTCAGACAAATTCCGGATTTAATGAAAAGCCTTGCCGCTCTGGGGAAGAAACTATTGTGCCTGTAATTCAAGGGAGAACTTGAATTAGCGAAATTAATTTCGTTTCGGGTGAAATTGATGTTGAAATTCTTTTGTTTCTTTATATATATTTTTTATGCCTGTCAGAAGATTACTGGCTGATTTCAGATCGATTTCTTTAGAAAATATCCCAAAATGAGAAATTGAGCTAATCGAGGGGCATGTCAGATGAGGTAGACCTCGTGTAGTCATTACCTGAGGGGCATATTGTGTCATATCTACAGTGCTCCAGGCTACAGTAACCCTACCGTATCCCAGACATCTGAAATTGAGCCAATTCGCTAAGGATTTTTGCAGGAGGCCGATGTCGAGAAATACTTCAAAATTAACTTAATTAAAACGGGGGCAAATAATCAAGTTCGTTATGGAGATAATCTTCTGCAGAAGATCAGAATTCTGAAATAAAATAAAACATGTTCTGATCGGCCTTGGCAAACTTCCAATATTAAATTTGATTACTGTAACTACAATGGCGGACGTCCGTAGACAAAGGCCCCTCTGCGCTTGAATGAAAAGGAAAAAAACTGTGGCGCATTGTTGTGATTTCATTTTTGTTTGAACGTGTCCCTAATCCGCTGCGGACTGGATCTAGATTCAAGTTGCGTGATAATCGTCCCTATATTTACATTTCCCCCATATTTTTAAGACATAGGAAGATTCATCGCGCGAATTTGACTAGCGTCTCTGTTTGAACATTTTCGACTCGTCTATCGTACATGCCAGAGAAATCGGAACAAGTACCGAGCAGTACCGTACAATTGGCTACAATTGAAACATTGCGAATTCAGGGTTTTAAATTTTGATTTTATGCTCATTTGATTTCCCTTCCCCGATTAGCGGAAAACGACTCGGATTGTCTCGGTGAAATATCGCTAGAAATCGATAAATCAGTGTCATGCGTGTGCCAGTGTGCCACGTGTTTTGTGTAGTGCGCAAATTGCTACTGCCGGCGCGCTTTCAGTTCGCGATTCGATAGGCCCGGCGACTTTTTAGCTAACGTTTTATCGATTTCTAGAGACATTTCACCGAGACAATCCGAGCCGTTTCCGGCAAATCGGGGAAGGGAAATCAAAATGAGCATAAAATGAAAATTTAAAACCCTGTATTCGCAATGTTTCAAATGTAGCAAATTGTACGGTACTGCTCGGTACTTGTTCCGATTTCTCTGACATGTACGATAGCTACTTCACTAGGGAACAGCAAAATTAGACGGCGCAAATTTCTTTCACATTTTCTTTATCGATTTTCACTTCTTAGGAAGCAAATATCGGAACTTTTCAGTTCTAAGATCCCCTGAAGGGTTTACATCCACCCATATTAACAAATTTCATCTTGGCCGCCGCCTAATTTTGAGGTTCAATGGGTTTCGAAATGTAGGGAGAAATGCTGCTTCACTCTGACTCTTATACAAACGGGCTGTTATGTTCACTCGCATATTTATGTTGTATGATGTTAATTTAATGCTAACTCATCTCGTTCTCCAGATTCTCCTCTAGAAATACTGCTTCACTTGCTTTCGATTGCTCCCGGTCAAGGATGGCTCAACCAGGACATAGTAATCGAGTGAGGGTGAGCTATATATATTTATCGCGGCTCTAAATGTGTGAAAGGTACTAGGGACCACCGCGTGAAACTGAAAATTGCTTCGAAATTCCAAATTTCATGCCTTTGTGGTAATGGGGGATGTAGAATCACGATGGCGTTTCCTGATTATCAAAGATTTCCAGTTCAACTAGTATAGGGACCGCAGAGGTGATATTCAAAGAAGCTCTTAAAATCGTCATTTTCGTCTTATCCCTAGATAGTTCGTTGTGTGATCGGTGGTGTGAACTGTATTTTGTGAGAACGCAGAATTGTCTCAAGGATCGCTCTCTCTAAACTAGTATCAGACAAGTTTCTAAGCCCCTCCCTTCGTGGTGTAGTCGCATCACCGAATTCATGCCGCATCGTTGCACCATGAGTTCGTCGGGGCGATACATGTTCGTCGTGTCAGATCTTTTTACTCTGGGTTCTTTCTACAGCTCTTATATATTTTTTCTCGAATTAATTATATTTTTTAAGATATTTATAACGAGATTAAGGAAGAAACTTACGTTAAACCTGTTGCTAGAGCTGCACACCATGTCATTCGGGGGAAGAGGGGGCGCCGGAGCGGTCAAAATGAGGCCATTTTAGGCATAAATAATTTCATAACTAAATTATTAGATCGAGATCGAAAAATCGGCTTCCGTAACTTTGTTTGGAACTGCCTTACCCAAATTCTATGAAATTTGCATGTTTATAGCTTTACTCCCCGATGAGGAGATATCAAATGAAAATTTCAAATTGTATCTCCTCTTAGGGGAATGCTGATAATTATATGATTTTTTTGCACAATATAAAACGATCAATTCCTAACAAAGTTACGGAAGCCGATTTTTCGATTTCGATCTAACAATTTAGTTATGAATTTATTTATGCCTAAAATGACCTCATTTTGACCGCTCCAGCGCACCCTCTTCCCCCGAATGACATTGTGTGAGCTGCAATTGAAGATACTCTGAACAAAGTAAAAATCAATAAAATGTCCTAAAACGACATCTACCGTAATACGCTGTCTGAAGAAAACTTTGAAGTCAAAATAAAGAAGGTTCGCTAACACGGATTTTCCGTTTCTTTTTCCCAAAGACACTTTCGACTTTTCAAAGAATAAATAAGTAAACTAATTTCGTTGGCGCATCCCCTGAAACGCCAGTTATTTAATGTAATTTGAAAGCGATGAAATGCGCACTCAAAGTAAAACACATTCGCTAATACGGATTTTGCTAATTTCTTTTCCCCCTGCTTTGTATTCATCTGTACTTCATTTAAAGGCAAAAACATGATTGGCGCACCCCCTAATATTCGAAATATCATTCAAAAACTGTTTTTCGGTGCAGATTTGAATTTCTGTCTTTTCGTACTTTTCCCCGGCTCTATTTTTGGAATTTCCAGTTCGGTGGGCCCTAGAAAGGTACTATATCTGTAGCCATACATGGGCTGGGGTGTTGCTAACAACAATACCCTCCCGCTTTTTTGCTCTGACCCTAGTCGAAATTAGACTAAAATTTGCTTATTCTAGAGCATCAAAGTTATTGGTAACCAAAAAATGACCCCCAATTTTCATTGTCTTGTTCGGAGGGGAATATTAGTGTGAGGGTATTGGCATAAATCACTAAGCTCAAAAATCGATCCGCAGCCCGTAGAAAGCGCCGGAAGTGGCAGGCCTGACGCCCTGATCCCTTCCACTTAAGACCGTTGGCTTGTGGTATACGGTAGGATTTTGCAGTATTGATTTTCAAAGACTATCATGGTCCGAAAATGGGTTGGGGGTTGGTAACACCAAATGACAAGTGACGTACTGTAGCATACCTGTGGTGGTCCCGCAACGACAACAAAGTACCGTAACCAGGTCTACCGTAATCCGGAAATACGAAATTGAGAATTTGGACCAGCTCTATGTCGCATGAGGTAGGTCTCGAGTAGTAATTAATTGGACGGTATACGGCGGTCTCGGCACGACATTGCCGATACCGTAACCGTAACCCAGTCTACAGTATGCTGAAATTTCAAATTGATCAAATCCACTCGGGATTTGTCGCATGAGCTAGGCCTCAAGTAGTAATTAATCGGACGATATACGGTGGTCTCGGCACGACATTGCCGATACCGTGATCAAGTCTACAGTATGCTGGAATTTCAAATTGATCAAAACGACGCGGGATTTTTACAGGAGGTGTACCTCGAGTAGCCATTGCTTGGAGGGTATACCGTTTCTCCACTACCGTACCCAGGGTTACTGTAGGTTACGAGGTTACAGTATGCTTAAATTTCAAATTGATCAAATCGGCTCAGGACTTTTATAGGATGTGGACCTAAAATAGCCATTGCTTGGAGGGCATACCAGTTCGTCAGCGATGGACACACCCGCAGCAAAAACTGCTCGTCCGATTTCTTCCAAACTTTTTGAGCGATTTCTTATCAATAAACGATTAGGCTGTGGAAATAATTGGCCTGATTGAGCGTAGGCTAAAATTTTGCTCTCTGCCTTGAGCGGAAAATGGAGAGAAAAAAATCATGTTTTATCATGATGTTTTGTGGTCCAACCTATCCGCTTTTGTGTTCCCAGCAACAATGCCTGATCTGTAGCTATATTCTACATAGAAGGCCGTTTGAAATAAAAATCGAGCATTGCTCGGACAGTAGAAATATCATAGTCGAAGGAGAACATTTATTTAGGTACACTCCAGGGCGCTGATTACGATGGCGAGCTTACCATGTTATGCAAATCGATCAAATTACAAAATTTGGCCTATTTTGCGTGTTTATGTGTTTTCAAAAGAAAGAGTGCCCAAACCATAACATTACGTATCTAGGGTGACATTCCATTGGAATTTAATGGAACCCTAATAGAAGCAAATCTCCTTATTTTTTACGTATCAAGTGTCAGTTTCCCCATGTTAAACCAAAAAAGGAGTCCGAGATTAACACAGTAACAAAACACACAAATCGTAATGTCTGTTAAAATTGTACGCTGTGGACCTGGCACATCGAGATATGAATGTTTAACCGAATGGATCTTTGTGGAAAATCACCGATTCGGCGAGAGAAATCATCTGTTCCGATAATCCTTTCATTTCGCACTCTCAGACGCCACGTGATCAGGCAAATATGAAATTAGAGGGTGATCTTATGAAAATTGATGATTTCTCTCGTCAGATCTGTCCTTTTACATCCAGATCCATTCGAGAAAAAAAACATTTTTTTTTACTCGAAAAAAGAGTTCTTTTGAAATAATAATTTATTCTTAACTTTATCAATATTTATTATAAATCGCTTGATTCTACAAATATTTACTGTTTTGTGAGAGAAAATTCTGTTTAAAGTTATTGAATGATCCGAATAGGTTCTGTTTGTATTTGGGATCAAAAATGAAGAAAAAATAATTAAACTCAAAAATTGCGAATTTATTCCATAACTTCCTCACGAAACTTCATTTCGAAAAGTATTTTTCTCGATTTTTTCGAATAAAAATTTGAAAAATACGAAAAATGCACAGCCCTGGGTCACAGCGTGCAAATTTAAGATGCAGTGCGATGTGTGTTCTCTACATACTGTCTTAATCCCCGACTCCTTTTTGAGTATAACATGTGGAAATAGACACGTGATACGTGAAAAATATGTTTCTGAGAATTTCATTAGATTCCTCATTGAATTCCGCCCTAGTATTGTGCGTAAATTTTCCGTTCCGTCAATAACGAAACTACTGTGAAAAAAGTCGTCGAAACGCTAACAAGCCATATCAATATTTCCGTGATTTAAAACGAGTTCTCTGTGACAGCGGGGGTGGCATGGCACAACTTTTCATAATGGTCGTATCGAGCTGTAACTTTCAGGTTACGATCCCTATGGGTAGGGCACACTTCAGTCAAACTTTTGGCTCAGATCTCCAACTTTGGGATCCTCAGATCTTAAAAAATGAATCTCAAATTGAGCCATCGAGTCATATATCAATCGATAGAGCATGAAAAGTTATCCTTGGAGCTCCATTTTCAGCTCGATTGCTTTTCTCGGTCACGAGAAATTCGCTGAAAACTGCATTATCGTACACTTTTTGAAAAGTTACAGTATGAAGGAATGATAAAGGCAATTTTTTATTGCAGAAATGGATTCCTCTCGTTAAGACGCTCCAGGTCTTATATTTCAATAACTAAATTTCTTTCCTTTTTTGAGATATGCACGTTTTTCTGTCAGTTCCACATCCACCCGACTCACGGGGGTTCGAATCCCCACCACGGAAAACATCTTTTGCCGGATTGTTTTCATTGTAGTTTTCGATTTTCCTCATGCATATATTGGTATGATTGGAGCAATTTTAACGAGTTTCACAGTGGCTCATTGTGTTTTGTAATCTTCTTCTAGGTCTGTCAAGTTGTTGAGTAATAGCCTCGTAGACATCATTGCGTTATCATTTCAGAAGACTGGACGACAGAGATAAGAGGCTTGTAACTGATAGCTGACGAAACACTGTGTGAATTCTCTATCTGCAGTTCTCCTCCGTTCCCCTCATAGGCGAATGTGCTGTATGGGATGAATACTCCTTCTCCCATGCTATGGTGTCACCATTCTTGAATTCCAGCGGAAATTGAGCTCCAAGGATAACTTTTCATGCTCTATCGATTGGTACATGACTTGATGGCTCAATTTGAGATTCATTTTTTTAAGATCTGAGGATCCCAAAGATGGAGATCCAAAAATTTGACTGAAGTGTGCCCTACCCATAGGGATCGTAACCTGAAAGTTATAGCTCGATACGACCATTTCGAAAAGTTGTGCCATACTCCTTCAGTACCACCGACGCTGTTACAGAGAACTCGTTTTAATTATATGCTTTCAATAGCAGTGGAATGCACGTTTTATGATATAGGAATGCAATAATTTTAGAGAAGATGTCTGCCTTAGTAGGGAATATAATGTTCCGAAACATGGACTAATTCGCGCTAACGATCGTATTGTCAAAAAGTTTTGAACTGCACAAGATTTACACGATATGGTTTGTAGACTCGTTCTTTGGAAATCCGAATTTTGAAACTTTTTATAACAGGTAGGAGATCGATTTGCATACACATGGCATCATACCTGTGCGAGATGTCCAGCTGACAAAAAGTTACTTCGAAATATACGCGTAGGTTGAAAGGGTGCGCTGCGGAAAGTCGAAAATGCGGATTGGGTTTGTCAAAAATTGGCTCGGAAAACCAAAATAAAAAAAAATTGCGGTTGGGTTTTTCATTTTTTTTTTCTTTAAAAAATCGACAATTTCACATTATGTTCCTGAAAAATTATTATAAGGCGCAAAAAACATTTATTTAGCTAAATTATAACAATTATTCGAAGTAAAACATAAATGATATTACCTTCCACCTAAATATTATCATGATCCATCACCATTTCAATGTTGCAACGTACAGTCCGGTCAGATCCCCACGTGAAAACGGGGCGCCCGGGGCGACCCGAAGCGACCCATTGACTTTCACAGCAAGGAGAATGAGAAATTCACGTTGAATTAAAGTGCGCTGTGTTCTCGAGGTCATTACCGAACTTTTAATGTATTTCACATACATTTTTAAAAGTACATTAATTATAAATAAATTATTTAAAACAGTTCAATTTAGGAATAATAAGTGCACCCGAGCCGGACTACCGTAGTGAAGAGCACACCAAGACCAGGTCCGTAAAAAAGAATGCTCTTAACTACGGTAGTCCGGCTCGGGTGCGCTTATGATTCCTAAATTGAACCGATTTAAATATTTAATTTATAATTAATGTACTTTTAAAAAATTATGTGAAATACATTAAACGTTCGGTAATGACCTCGAGAACACAGCGCACTTTAATTCAACGTGAATTTCTCATTCTCCTTGCTGTGAAAGTCAATGGGTCGCTTCGGGTCGCCCCGGGCGCCCCGTTTTCACGTGGGGATCTGACCGGACTGTATACCATGTGAAAGCCCATGCTCGATTTAGTAATATTAATCCACCACATACAAAAAACAACCAACAGCACACTATTTACATAAAGTATTTTAATTTCTATTACGTCGCTACTACGCCGGTCCGGGGTGTCTCTTTCCCCCCTTCCTTTCGTTTGTTGGTTACAAATTTGTTGTGGTTGACTAATCCATTTTCATCTCATTAAGAATTGAGTGAAATAATACGATATAAAAAAAACGAAGCTCGAAATTCAACGGAATGGGACACGGTTGTGTGACTGGGATACGGTAGGCCCCTTTCACAGTTCGCAATTGCCGGCTCCATCGCCGGCCTTACTTGCGCGACCTCCTCCCCTCGTTCCTCCTTTTTTATCTTATTTTTGCCTAAAAAAAGAAAACCCAATCCTCACCCGTTTTCGGCGAGTGCGGGTTGGGTTTTCATTTTTTTCACAAAAATTTCTCAAAATGCGGGTTGGCTTCGTCATTATTTTTACTTTACACCTTTCGGCCTATGAATAATATACGTGTCCCCGGCTCAGTTTTTATGAACATTTTTACGTGTCCCCGCCATTTATGAGGGGATACAGGGAAAATTCAAGGTGAAAAAGTACGAGTAACCGCATTGGTATGCCTTCGTGATCGGCACCATCATATGTCTAGGAAGCCGTCAGAGGTCAAAAAGTAAAGAAGCATGGACACCTGGTCGGGCAGGTTTTCGTTTTTTTAATGGTCTACCGGGCAGGTTTCTACATTTCGGGGGTGTTTTAGGATACCCTGGCGGGCAGGATCCGTTTTTAGGGTTCTAAATGGTCAGGTATTTATTTTTCGCTACGTCGAAATCTACCCACTTTTTGACCTATGGAAGCCGTCTTCAACTGATATTTCGTATTTTAACCTGTTCGATTTTATGTTGTTGTCTTATTGTTTGATTCTCTCGCATACGGCCTTATAAATGAGCTGAACCAGAATGCAATGCGGAATAGCAGTGTATTCGCGTAAGGGTCTAAATCCCTCCTTACAAAAAAATCACTACTAGTTTTTTCCACGTATTCTGATAGCCCTTGAAACGTCGATTTATTCACTCATGATCTGATGTTTCTGGTTTGCACAATTAAAGAAGGGCAAAGATAGGTTATGATATGGTTTTAAATTATAGTTCGCCCTTGATTGCAACAGTAGTGTTGACCACCTTGTCGAGCTACGCCTCTATATCGGATTTGTTTACATAAAATTTCATTTCTAAAAAAATATATGAAATTTCACAAACTAAAGAAAAATATGATTCCGATCTTTTTTTTGCCTCTCAGGACTTTTTAAAAAGAGTTTTTAAATATATATACATATTTAAAAAATTCAAAATAATAGAATAACAAAACCTTTTCTAAATTATTAGTAGCACGTCAGGTATACTCGTTAGATATTTTATGCAATATATTATGGTCGAATAGCAATATTCACTCACAAAATATGAAATGGAAAATGTCATTTAAGCGCTTTTTTATGGTTTTTTTTTCACTCTTTCATGAGTCAGAATGTTTTTTTCTTGGTTCTCTCTGAATCTCATATTCGGAACTTTTATCTTTCAATGGATCGATAAAATCAACTTTTTTAAAAATATTTTTGATAATATGCCGAATTCCTCCAAAAAACAATCCCAGCTTTGTTGTAACTGGCCATTTCCAATTGAATAAACTAAACTAAATCATTGTTAGGAGCATATGTCAAATGGGGTTCGCGCAGGTATTTCGTGCAGAAATTCCTAAAATCGCGCCTAATTCTATTAAATTTGTCAACAATGCATGAAACATTCACGATTTTCGGTTGCCGAATTATTGTACATTTGATACCTACTCAACAGCGCGCGATTGAAAGAGGACTTAATGAGAAAACAATAGAATATTTGTTTTATTTTTGCGTTACCTTTTACGGTCACTTCATTTTCCGAATTTAAAAAGAGAGGTATGGTTGCGGACCCCGGCACAAACAATGAAACATAGCGAATGAGATACGTGGGATAGAGTGGCTGCCATGCCCTACGTGAGATATTAAATTTCTTTCTGATGGAAATTATGCCCCCTCGGAGTGCCAAAAGATGATTGCAATATTGTAATGATAAGCCTCGGGTAAACAAACAAGTAGTTTAATTAAACAATTTTTTTGCCGCTGTCTGATCCCTTCAAGAGTTAATTTTAAAATATGTATTTTCAGGTGGAAGACGCCTTGTCCTATCTGGACCAGGTTAAAACCATGTTCATGGATCAACCATTGATATACACTCATTTTCTCGATATAATGAAGGACTTCAAGTCTCAAGCGTGAGTTAAATTACGTCATTCATCCATTTGCCCAAGGTGGTTTGTAAGACTACAACGTGACGGGAAATTCCGCGAGAATCACTGAGCCAGCCATTCCCGTATTTTAGGATTGGCCATTTGAACCTTCACAACCGCTCAAAAAGCAAAGAATGAGAGTCAAGTGAATATCATTCGAAAAATGAGGTACAGTGTCATGAGTAAAGTGAATCTCACCTTGGATTCACGTGACTCTTGATGATTTTCGCAAGCAAGAAATTGATAAAACAAGATATCACGCCTGTCACGTAAGGATCGAGACAAATCAAAGGGGGCCTGGTACATTTTGTGACCCCCAAATTTTATTTCATTTTTGGATAGCCATTAGGGTCCCTCACAAAATAGCGTCGGGCTTTTTTCCCCAGAGATCGATTTCCTCGACGATAGACGACGTTGAAGTTGGTGGGGGCAAGAAGGAGGGCCTCTTTGGAGCTCTGTATCTTTCTTCAAAATGAGCAGGCAGGAAAATGTCCAACAGATAATCTGCGCAGAATCATCTGGAGAACAATCCTATTTAATTGGGCCCACGATATTACCAAAACTAATTAGTCCAACTAATTAAAGCTTTTAATTTCAATTGTGTTTTCGGGCCCAGGATAATCTCGACGTCATGTTCTAGATCTCGTCAAGACGAATCGAATGATATGCAGAACTATGCGATTCTATTTATATCTCTGTCTTTCATGACCGAAAAACTATTTCTCACCACCTCAATCGTGACCTCTCGTTGTGTGAGAGAGAGCGAGAGAGCGCGGCCCCTGAGTTTATGTGGCCGCGTGGTCATAGGTCGAAAGGTACGTAAAAAACGACGAAGCCAACCCGCATTTTGAGAATTTTTGGTGAAAAAATGAAAACCTAACCCGCATTTTCGATTTTACATGCCCATGTTTGCCAAACCCAACCCGCATTTTCGGGTTTTCGAGCTCATTTTTAACAATCCCAACCCGTATTACCGACTTGCCGCAACGCACCCTTTCGACCTATGCGCGTGGTGTACCCTCCATATCAATAGCATAGCTCAGCCGGTAACATGATTGTCTCTTGATTTGCAAGTAGTGAGTTCAATTCCACATTTCGTCCAGCAGTTTTGCGCATTTTTTTCAGAGTCCCAATAGTCGAATATGTGCAGAAAAAGGAGTACTATGGGAACTTAACTTTTTTCAGATGGCACAGGAGATGGATTACCGCTTTACACCCAAAGTGCTTGCGTAATCTCTGTTCCGAATATTGAGTACGAGCGTGGCAAATGAGCCCCGATCCAAACTCAAACAATATTTTTAAGCAAGCCGTGCGTTAATACTCAACCTTTGTCTCTCCATCTTTCTGCAACACATATTCGACTATCGGCACTTATGGAGGGTACAACACGCGGCCACATAAACTCAGGGGCGGCGCTCTCTCGCTCGCTCTCACACAACGAGAGGTCACGCGTGGAATGGTGCGAAAAAAATTTTCGGTCATGAAAGACAGAGATATAAATAGAATCGCATAGTTCTGCATATCATTCGATTCGTCTTGACGAGATCTAGAACATGACGTCGAGATTATCCTGGGCCCGAAAACACAATTGAAATTAAAAGTTTTAATTAGTTGGACTAATTAGTTTTGGTAATATCGTGGGCCCAATTAAATAGGATTGTTCTCCAGATGATTCTGCGCAGATCATCTGTTGGACATTTTCCTGCCTGCTCATTTTGAAGAAAGATACAGAGCTCCAAAGAGGCCCTCCTTCTTGCCCCCACCAACTTCAACGTCGTCTATCGTCGAGGAAATCGATCTCTGGGGAAAAAAGCCCGACGCTATCTTGTGAGGGACCCTAATGGCTACCCAAAACTACTTTCCTGAAAAATAATTCCACACGTTTTAAAAAGTCGCTTATATTTTTAGATTCTACATCAAAAACTACGTGTAGTACTATATTTCATATAAGGGTTAGTGCGCATTCCCGACTGTAGCAAAGTGAAGAAGATCGCGTCTTCAGAACTATTCAGATGCAGGGATGATGAAATCGAAAAGATTGTCCCGTTCTCCCGTTCTCGAAGACTCTCAGTGGACTAAACATAGTCCAATTTAGAGTTGACCTCGTGAGAATAATGGCCGATTTTTTCCCTGAAAATGGGAGAAATGATCTCCTATGAGATTTTATCGGGCATTAATTGATTTCGAGATCTCGAAATTCGTGTGATATCTCAAAATTCTTTAGAGAACTCGAATAATTTTCGATGAACATTGATATATTTGGCATATTTTGTAGATTTGTTAGCAAAATGCATTCTCACCATTACAATAATTTCCGATAATACGAGGAAGAGAAAGAGAAACGGAGAGAAATGCCAGGGGGTAAGCGAGAGTCCGTTTCGCCGTAACAGACTTTTAGCCGTTTCGCTGTAAGAGAATCAAACAGTAAACTCTAGTTCTTACTGAGCAAATCATTCTCAGTACCAGCGAATACAATTTGCTCCTCGCAGGAACCAGGAAGATGCGAGTAGTGTTTTAAGCTGCTCCGGGATCTATCAGCATTCGGTTACTTCAAAATTGGACTAGGTTTAGTCCACTCTTATTGAGTCTTCGAGAACGGGACTTCAATTCTAGGATCTCAGGTTGCAAAAACGCAAACCAGCAAAACTTTAGCATGCCAAATAAACAAAAACAAACATATCCCCAGCGCATATAACACCAGTTGCGCGAACCAAATAAAAGTCAACAAAAATTCAATTTTATCAACATTTGGCGATTCCTGGCATCAATTTCTAAAAATTCGCTAGATGTAATATCCGGTTAATTTCTGTTCTTTTAGAGTAGATATCACTCAGAACTAATTATAAAACATGAATACAATAGATAGGTCACATTTATGTAAACATAAGAGGGTAAGGCAAATATTTTAGAAAAAATCGATATAAAATCAAAAAAATATTTTTTTAAATTTCGAAATTGCTCAGATCGAAGTTCATCACTTTCCATATTATAGTAATTATGATTAGAATGAAATACTGTGCGAAATCAGTGCAAAGGAAATTACAATCTTTTCGATTTCATCATCCCTGCATCTGAATAGTTCTGAAGACGCGATCTTCTTCACTTTGCTACAGTCGGGAATGCGCACTAAACCTTATATGAAATATAGTACTACACGTAGTTTTTGATGTAGAATCCAAAAATATAAGCGACTTTTTTTTAAAACGTGTGGAATTATTTTTCAGGAAAGTAAAAAAGTGAGAAATTTCTTATTTTCGTGCCTTTCTCGTTATCAGGTCGCTTCAAAAATATTTTCATTGTTATTTTTTTCGCAAAATACACTTAGAAAACCTAAAAATAAAAGGTACTTTTTGAAATGGTAAAAAATCGATGTCGGAAGGTGGGGTTACTGTAACTTTTCGGTGCGGGACCCAGAACCTTAGTTACTTGGCTAAATATCATCACTCATGATACTGACTTCACCCCCAAGTTATTGGGATAGGTTGCAAAAAAGCCATCCGTGGATCTTCCTCCCGAGCCCCGGCCTCTCGTGGATGCTCTCTTAAGTAGCAACAACAATTAAAAAATCAACTTTCTTCAGAGTAATTTCAGACCTTGATCGAACCGGCGTGACGATAGGAATCCAATTCTAAAATTTGGGTGGCTTCTGTCATGGGATCTTCAAATGATTTTTTTTTATTTTCGAGTGCCGCAGATTTTCACAATTCGCCTCAGGTTTTTAATTCATTGGGGCAGTTGTTGCTGCAAAACAATGTGAGTATCTCGGCTCTAGATTAGCGCTTTGTACCCGAACCTGTCAGGTCGAATTCAACCCACTTTTTGAGCTATGAATGAGCAGCATTCAAGTTAATTGAAATTCAAGTAAAGGGAACATTTTTCTTTCTTTATCTTTGCACTCTCTCATTTTGACACACTCATCTTTCTTCCCCCTGGCCCTTTCTCTTCTTACGAGAGAGCAAGTGTGGAAAAATGAGAGTGCTAAGAAGTCGAGTGGAAAAGAGGAGAGAATGATCTCATTTTCAATACACTCTATTGCTGCGTTACATTGGGAAGGATGCGGAGAATTTATTGATATAGGAATCTCGCCTGGTGCATTTCGATTTCTGGAGATCGAGTAGGTCACGCAAACATCAAGAACAATCAATTTCATGCGAGTGTTATTTTCAAGAAGCTAGGGAGGCAAACAACATGTTCCGAGCGTAACATGATAGGGTGGTGCTACGGCTATCATTTAGGACAAAAATTTCGAAGAAAATTGATAAAGATAAAGAAAAATCGATAATGGAAATTAGAGCAAATATTAAAACCAATTTGCGTTGTGTGACGCGCTATGCGTCGAACCCTACACCCATTCGTCGCACATCGTGCGCTGAATAGTCGGAGTCGCGGTAATTTTTCCTTGGCCAATATTCATCTCTAATAGAATACTATGCTCTAAAGATGTTTGGGAGCAGATCCCTGATTTCACTGTTCTGTCCTAGTGACATCAGTATTGCAGAGATCTCAGAAAGTCTCTCTTACGGTATATTTTTGTCAGAATTGATACTCCGGGAGTAATTGGTCGTGTCACTCAACTCTTTCGTGATCAACCTGCTCTCATCGTCGGCTTCAACACTTTCCTTCCAGCGGGATTCGAAGTGAGGATAGACGAAGAAGGAAGAATCACGATATTGGAACCTAATGGAACTATTCGAGTCAGTTTATATATACATTTTTAAATGTTGAAAACACTTTAGAGAGGCTGTCTGAGAAAATCGACATATTTGTCCAGAGGCTTGGCACAGACCTAAATGTTCGCTGTGACACATTTAAAGTGTACTAAGTTAGAGTTACGACTGTGCCATTGGGGACGTTCAAAAACGCGTCTACGCCTCAAGACGAACAAAGAACTATTTGTGCCGTCAATTTTTTTTCGTCTAATAGAATCGAATTTTTCCCAATTTTAGCACTCCATTGAACATCGACATACAAATATTTTCTATAAGGCTGATGCGAAAGTTCTTGCCGATTTTGAGGACACACACAGACAAAGATAATCTGTTTACTAAATCAGGGATAAAAATTGAGAATTAAAATTTCAATGCGCTCGCTTTTTTTGGAAAACATTCCTTCACGTAGATTCTGGCATTCAACCGCCTCTCATTTGTGCACATATAACTGGGAATACCTACATGTCACCCCATTCCAATCATGTAGAGCTTTTGGGGATCAGGGCTTTCAAAATCTTTTGGTACTAGAAATAGTCAAGGCCTATTCGTAAAAGTGTTAGTTCAAATATGAGTCCTAAGAGAGACTATCTGAGAGGATCGACATATTTGTTCAGTGCCTTGGCACAGGGCTAAATTTTCCACATGAGACTAGTAACGCCATGTTGTAGTACGTTGAGTGAGGGTGCTGAATGTGCCGTTCCGAAAGTTCAAATTGCATCTACGCCTCAGGGCAAATGAATCGGCAATTGTGACGTCACTTTTCGTTTTCGCCAAATCGTATCCAATCGTTTCCATTCCTAGTGCGATCGATAGAACATCGAAGCATTTGTTACTCTCGCAACTTTTTCGATCGGAGGTCATGCAGACCAGCTATTCGTCGATAAATGAAATAAACATTATTTCAACACTACCAGGGAGCCGCCAAAGGTTTCTATTAATTGTGTAAATCGTTATTATGTTCCTGCGAGAATATGTTAATTTAAAAATTCTAATAAGGAAGTAAAATACTGAAAAGTGTTTCATAAAACTGAATAAAATCAGTTATCGATAGTAAACGCTTTCATCAAATATTTATATTTTTGTTCATTTCTTTGTTTTGTGCATTGCACTAAAATCGTATGATCTACTGATAACATTTATGAACAAAATATATCAGAAAATACATCGATTTAATGAAATACATTTAAATGATGAAAATAGACGGGAAAATATACCGTAAATTATCGACAATTTGTGCTATCGATAACTGATTTAATTCAATTTTTTGAAATACTTTTCAGTATTTTACTTCCTTATTAGAATTTTTAAATTAACATATTCTCGCAGAATGTGAGGAACATAACAACGATTTAAACAATTAAATGAATACTTTGACGGGAAAATGTTGAAAATAATGTTTATTTCATCTATCGACGAATAGCTGGTCTGCATGACCTCTGATCGAAAAACTTGCGAAAGTAAAAAATGCTTGTATTTCGATGTTCTATCGATCGCACTAGGAGTGGAAACGATTGGATACGATTTGGCGAAAACGAAAAGTGACGTCACAATTACCAATTCATTTGCCCTGAGGCGTAGATGCAATTTTGCTTTCGCTTTCGGAATGGCACAGCAAGCACCCTCACCCAACGCACTACAACATGGCGTTATAAGTCTCATTTGGAAAATTTAGTCCTGTGCCAATGTTGACCCACTCAGATAGTCTCTCCTAAATCTTCGGACAATGGAGAATTCTGGATCTGCCTATGTGCGAAGTATTCAGTAGCTAAGCCTCTTCATCGCCGCATTCGATATCTTAGACTGACCTCTTCTATAAAATATATAGAATTGATTTTTTTGCAAAAATTGTAAAATGTGCGGAAAATGACGAAATTGTAGTTTTGAGAGATTTCTTTGATAGGTCTCTATTAAAAAACTCGGAAAGCGTGGACCAATTCTTTTGTAAAGTTGATTCAAAAGTGGTTGCTCTATAGAATAGTGGGTTCATCATTCAATTATCCTTGTCAAGGGAAACGTTATTAACAGAATTTGATGCTCTTTCTAATGGCGTTGTCAGTTTGTTGATATCGTTTTTCGCTCTTGTGCAAACATCAACT
This sequence comes from Pristionchus fissidentatus, assembly GCA_036245785.1. Lineage (NCBI taxonomy): Eukaryota > Metazoa > Nematoda > Chromadorea > Rhabditida > Neodiplogasteridae > Pristionchus > Pristionchus fissidentatus. The sequence continues at coordinate 22,570,437 of BTSY01000005.1, read as the reverse complement.
TTTGATCTACGAGGTCGTGCCCGTCGAGATCCATTGAAAGGAAATGTTTTTGCATTATTTTTTTCCAATGTATTGAAAATGTTTAGAAGAGTCTTTTTTTTTTAGGAATAACGACAATTCTCATTTTTTATGTACTTTAAAAAAAAATTTAAACAACCACACCTAAATGGATGTCTGGTCACAGTGTTAAATACGAAAAAAAGGAATTATATTGTATAAAAACAATAAGTTTTAAATAAGGATTAGAAACATCCATGTTATTGAAAATGATTGGAAAATGAACGCCTACCGCTTTCACTTCCACGCTCTCTCTCTCCCCTCTCTCTCTCTCGCTTATCTGACCTGGGGTCATGCGGTTGGAGAGTGCGATTATTATTGTTTTTGCTCAAAGCAATCGGGGACACATCGATAGACCCCATGAACAGTATACCATTCGAATCGTCTTAGTGAGCTCTAGGTATTGAGCTTTTCAAAAAGTTGGTCCCGAAATTGTGGTGAAAATTAAAAGTTTTAATTAGTTGGACTAATTAGTTTTGATTATAGCTTGGGCCCAATTGCACAGGCGTGTTCCCCAAGTGTTTCCGCACAGATGTTCTGTTGGAAACTTTTCCTCATTTTCATGTTGAAGAGAGATGCAAAGCGTCAAAGAGACACTACTTTTCGCTCTCGCCAACTTCGACGTCGTCTATCGTCGAGAAGATCGATCTCCGGGACAAAAGCCCGCGCTATCTTGTGAGGGACCCTGGTGGCTATCCAAAAATGGGTCAAACTCATTTTCGACATTTTTTGTGTACCAGAGTTGATTCGATCCTTTCGTGACACGCGTGATATTTCGGACTAGCGGCACCCCGATTTCACTGATTCCGTGGGAGAGCGCTCATCACTGTGTTGCACAAAGTGGCCCCACGGAAGTTAACTTAGGAAAAGTGTCGCGGCAATTTGAATATGATCAGCAGTGAGCCTACTGGGGGCAAGGATTCTTGCCTTAGGCTCCGCCCCTTCCGGGCTTCATCAGTAGCCCCAAATTTGTTAATGCCGAATAACTTGTTCGTAGGAGCACTAATCAAAAAAGTTGCGAAAGAAAGAAAAATTTGCATTTCGATGGGCATTCGATCGTACTGAGAAGCTAGGCATGCGAAACTTAATTTTAATGTTACCGACCAAGGAAACATTTCTATATTTAAAAAAATAATTATTCACGCAGATGAGACTCCTCATTATTAGTTCGCATAAGTTAGAAAAGGACTGAAAATAAGCCCCAAAATTACTATTATCTCGGAAAGGGTCACCCTGATCGGCAATATTGATTAGTATACTGTAGCAGCGCAAAATTCATCTTTTTGTTTTTGCTGCGCTTTTAGGGCACACGTTCTTTCAAATTGGGATTCAGGCAATTGGAGCTGCATGCTGCAGTTGATTGCGTGCGAGAAATCTCAGTTTTAAATAGCAAAAATATGAAACTTAAAAAAAACAAACTAAAAACAATGGAATTTATATTCTCATCTTTAGCTACAGTATCCTTTTTAAAAATATGTTCTCTTTTTTTCGACTTTGTTCATATTTTTGCTATTTAAAACTGCAATTTCTTGCATGCAATCAACTGCAGGATGTAGCTACAATTGCCTGAATGTTAATTTGAAAGGAAATTTGTGCGTGAAGTCGCGGAAAAACGAAAAGAATTTTGCGCTGCTACTAATCAATATTGCCGATCAGGGACAACACCCTTTCCTAGCTTATAGTAGATTTGGGGCTTATTTTCAGGCCTTTTCTTATGCAAACTAATAATCAGGAGTCTCATCTGCGTCGAATAAAAATTTTTTTTAATATTGAAATTTTTCCTTGTCGGTAACTAAATACCTTTATATATCATAAAACAAGTTTCGTGTGCCTAGCTCTTCAGGGAACCGAGTTGTAAGCTATAATCGATAAATTCAAATCTTGAGCTTTTTCCGAAAAAGGAGGTGCCCTTTTTAGAGACGAGCGCGTTATCGATGAATGCAGTATGCTTATTCGATAGCTTATTCTACCGCATCTCGACTTATCAACCTCATTTAACAAAATTAAATTACATTAAGAAGAAAAAGCGTTAAAAGCGCTACGTCATAGGTTCAAGTGGAGCAATGACTGGGTCACATTTGAAATTGATCAATCGCAAACTGAAAATCGGTCCTTTCGTTAGGAACCTTTATGTCTTTTGTTTTCTGCATCCAGTGCGCTGCGATAAATCCAGAATGAATTATGAAAAAAATGGAGGAAAATAAATAACAGAACGCACAAATAAAGATTCAAGTAAGTTGGGCTACCGTACTCCTCCGTTGTGCCTATTTCGAACGTCAATAACTCTGTAACCGCGGACTTGATTTTTATTATAACATTCAATTATTCACAACATTCAATTATCTATAACATATACAAGAAAACGATAGAGCATTCCGCGGTTTTCGAGGAAGTACGAAAACAGTGTTTTTCCAGTTATAAAATACGAAACTTTGATGGCGTGTTTCTCAACAACGGAAGCCCCAATCGATTTTCTGCTTTGATAACCATGATTTGCACCACGAATTCTACAGATCCTGAAGAAATTAGCCTATTACTCAAAAAATTGAAATTCGCGAATTTTTGAAGTTGTTTATTTTTGTCTCTGTAAATATCGCGCGCTTTGTTTATTCTTTTCCTGTACCTCAATCCAAAAGCAGTGATAAGTGCTCGAAATATTTCGCGAAAAACCAGAAAATTATTTGCGAAATTGACAACAGAGGTATACGGTATTTCGAGCCCAACGGCGTCGCAGGTAGTATATCGTACTCAAAAATATAGTAATATAGCGTACACACGATCACACGCCCAGCGATCACACGCCCGTCCCTAGCCTTTTTTCCATTTTCTTTTCCAAGAAACTAACACCACATCAGTTCGATCTGACGAAAAAAACTTTTTAAAAAACTGAAAAATATATATGTTTGAGGTGGTCGAACCAGAGCCTCTTAACCTGGAAGAGAATCAAAGAATGGAGGATGAGGATGAAGATGAAGACGATGACGATTTTGATGAGGAGGTTGAAGAAGATACAATGGAAGGAGAAGTAGAAGACGACCATAAAGAAGAGATGCCCGTTGTGGTCGATGTTGTCTCTGCCCCTTCCAACCAACTTCCTATCAATGCACAAGCGCAACTGCAACACGATTCAAGGAAGAGGCTACTACATCTACCCACGCATGTTTGTCAATTATTGTTTGCTATACGAGAGTAGATTGTTTATATTTTTAAAATGTTTATAAGTCGTGCACTAAAAGACAAATTTATTTCACTGGGATCAGAGTTGGGAACATAAATGGGCTAGGGTACAATATACAATACTCTCCCGCTTTTTACCGCCGACCCGGTTGGATTTTTAAGAATCAATATTTCCGGGTTTTGTCTCCGACCCTCCCGGTTTTGACATTCTACAGTATCGCTCTTAAGTATTCGTCCAAAAACGCGAATTGAAATATCTTCCGAACCAGACTAGCTATCATTATGAATTTGGGAATGGATGATATTTATAGCACAAGGCGTAATTTCAGTTAATTTCATCATAGGTCGATTTTTACTTATTACGTAGTGATGACGCCATAGCAGCATGGTTTTTTCTCAGCTGTCACGCTTGCTGTGGTGGAAGTTAATGTGGAGGGACACTCGAGAAAAAATAGTACCACATTGGACGTACCGTATCGGATCAGGACCATATCTCAAATGAGTACCCGAAAACATTTTTATTTTCTCTACGACCCGGAGTGTCCTAAAGTGATATCGCCTCGGAAGAAGACGCGCCGTGCTAAGAGGAAAAATACTGCGGCTACAAATCTTGTAGACCCTATTTCAAGATGCATTTGGAATTTTTTAGTCTCGTAACCAGTTTTTTTTGTGGTTACTGTAACGCTAGTTTTGTTTTCGCTTTTGAATTTTCCGGCTCTGACTCGGGGCTTGCTTGTTTCCGAAGCTGATTTTCTCAAGTTTTCGTGATTTTTTGTGATGTTGGCGGATACTAGATCGCAGTCAATAGATATAAATAATATACGCCGATAAATCGTTGCCGCATGAAGTTTATATCCAGAGATTAAATGCCCACTGCAATAACTTTTTGAAAACGCTACGGTGGGTTGTGAAAAATGGGGTTCAAAAACCCTATGGTTGGGTTCTTTTTATTACTTTTTAAAATCCAACAAAATTTCGAAACCTGAATTCCATTCAACTATTCCCTGAAAACTTTTATGCTAGTTTCACGATGTTTGAACTGTCCGTTCTATTGTATGTGACATCACAGTCGACACCTGTTAGTGAAATTTAGTCCAAAATCTGAGAAGGCTTAGGCTCTATCTGACAGGGTCGAAATTGGTCTAGATAAAAATGGATAAAAAAATTTAGTCTAAAATTTGAGAAGGCTTAGGCTCTATCTGACAGGGTCGAAATTGGACTAGATAAAAATGAGCTTATGCAGAAAAGTTGCTTTAAGGGTAAACTTGATGCGTAGAGTCCGAAAATTAACATTAAAATTGGCTCTGACCAAACCCGGCTGAGATATGTTTCACAAAGTGCATAAAACTCAAAAATGGATTTTTTGCCAGTAACATGTATAACTCTCCAATAGCTTTTCTCTAATTTTTCTCCAATAGCTATATTTTCTGAAAGCTGATGCCAAGAGGAGTATTTTTGTGTTGGGAACTTTTCGCTAGCTGATCGGGGAAAAAAGATATTTTTTTGGTCAAAACATAAAAATGACCGTCCTGAATTTTTTTTGTGCGAGTAATCGGACAATTTTTATTTCATTTTCGGAATCTCCATGAAAAACTACTTTAACAGCCAAACTTGCATAACATTATTTTGGATGGAAAATATTAGAAGAGTATGCGGGCAAGTCGGTGTTTTCGCACATATTTCACTGTAACTTTTTGTTACACTACCTTATTTACTAAAATTCTTCATATATCACATACATTCATTTTACTACGTTTTCTGGAGAAATAGCAAAATTATCCATAAACTTTGAATTTTTTTTTTCGAAAATACCATGAACCCGGGGTCATGGTCAAAAAGGGAAAAATTGTTTTCAACCCAGTCTGATTGGTTTATCACGAAAGCATGAATAGATACTATGTACACATCAGAAACCTTGTCATTTGTTCTGGGAAACGGTTGAAGCGAAATTGAGTGTCACAATTTTTCCCTTTTTGTTTTTTTACCCCGGGTTCATGGTATTTTCGAAAAAAAAAATTTCAAAGTTTATGGATAATTTTGCTATTTCTCCAGAAGATGTAGTAAAATGAATGTATGTGATATATGAAGAATTTTTAGTAAATAAGGTAGGTAGTGTAACAAAAAGTTACAGTGAAATATGTGCTAAAGCACCGACTTGCCCGCATACTCGAGAGTGTTCTAATATTTTCCATCCAAAATCAGGTTACTCAAGTTTGGCTGTTAAAGTAGTTTTACATGGATATTCCGAAAATGTCCGATTACTCGCAAAAAAAATTTCAGGGTGGTCATTTTTATGATTTGACCAAAAATAACTTTTTCCCCCGATCAGCTAGCGGCAAGTTCCCAACACTAAAAATACTCCTCTTGGCATCAGCTTTCAGAAAATATAGCTATTGGAGGGTTACACATGTTTCTGGCAAAAAAATCCATTTTCGGGTTTTATGCACTTTGTGAAACATCCACCCGGGTTCGGTCGGAGCCAATTTTAATGTTGATTTTCGGACTCTACTCATCAAGTTTACCCTTAGGGCATCTTTTCAGCATAGGTTAATTGTCGCTAGTACGGACCATTCAGACAGAATCTCAATCCTGTCAGAAAGTGTCTGTTATGACCTGTGAATTTAGTGCGAGAAAAACTCTCTCTCTCTCGGCCCCAAAATTCAAATCGTCATAACTTTCTTCAAAATTGAGATAGAACCGTACACTCTGTTCTTCCAAAAAAAAATCAGCCTATTTCATTAAGTATGAATGGTCGAACCTATAGTGTTGTTCGACTGTTAAAATGTAGCAGTGGGTTTCGGTCTTTTCACACCATAGGTTCGACCACTTAACATTAATGAAATAGTTTGAAATTTTTTTCCGGGCAGAGTAGAGCAAGTGTCTTTTTTTAGTACGAATGACCAAGTAATATAACCTTTTTTTTCTCTAAAAGGAACATCGAGAAAGTGGCCCCTATTTAATTAGTTTCACGCACTCACTTCACAGGTCATAACTACCTCAAATGTGATATATCTTTTCAGATTATGGGCATAGTATACACTCACCCGTGTCTAATCAATTTAATTCATTATTGTAGGCTCCAGTATGAGGCTCCTTATAGCGAATCCTATGATGGAGTAGACGATTTACCGCATATTGAGATGTTACCTACCTTAGAACGGGCAGTTCAAACATTACGAAACTAGCTTTAAAATTTTCAGGGAATAGTAGAAAGGATGACGATTCATTTCTAAATCTTTTCTAAGTCAGGTTTCGGAGAAAAAAAATTCCCCAGGTTTCAATCCTAATTTCCTATGGTTTGAGTTGCCTACGATAGATTTACAGGGGTATCTGCCTTTATCTGAAGAGGTCCGGAAAGTTTCGCTCGTTTTTCCAGTCAACGTATTTTGCCTAATATCTTTCGAATTTGAAGTCGGATTTGTTCACCCTTAGGCGCATTTTGAAGGTACATCACTCTTCCATTTCGCTCACTTTGTGGTAGCCACTGATTAAAGACATGGGTCCCTGAATTACGCATGGTGAATACTGAATGGTGTCAAGATTTTGAGATTCTATACCTAAAGTAGGATAGGGAGATCTACAAGCTGTGCAGCATTACAAAGTATATTGGTCGGTATATCGATTATCACCTTTGCCGCACTAGTACAGTTTCGTACAAAGCCTGACAGAGGTCGAAAATTTAAATGGTGTTTCGATCAAAATCTCCATTTTGGATGTTACTGAGGGATTTGAAAACGATGTGAGCTGGTATTCTGCTCAAAGATAGAACACGTAAACGAGTCTCAATTTATGTCACTGCGGACAGAAACCTGACCCGAGGGTAAAAATCGAGGCGAGGATTTGTTCAACCAAAAGTGGGTGGAGTTAGGCCACAGAAATGCGCACCTTACGTGCTCGCATGCGCGAAATTTTCCCGCAATTTTCAAACTCACTGCGCGCCAGCCGAAATTTAAAATATCAGCTCGAAAACCCTTATTCAGGGATACATCCCTCAGGGATTCAAAATTGAGAAAATGGCGGGCGTTTGAATAAATTGGCGCGTATTTAAATTTCAATTAAATAAATTGGCGGGTATTCAAACTTCAGAAAAAATCAGGGTTTTTCAGGTTCAATTGCTCTCCAAAAATGTTTTACCTTGGGATCCTTGGGGGAGTCGCCTTTCTGTCCGCCGTGTTTATGTTAGTGGTGGCAAGTTCATCACATTATGCGAAGCAGAGAAATATCGCTCTCAACTAGAGTATCCCTTTTTTGTCGAAATTGGCATAATGTCGAGTATTCCTACGTTCTTTCACGATGAAATTCAAATATCTCATGATTATTTTGAAGAGTAGTTACAGTCAAAAAGATTCTATTAGAGGCATGACTCGAACTGTCCTAGATCCGATATCAGGGAATTTCGACAAAACTGAATCAGGGCCGTCCCTTGAAAAAAACCGCAAAAGTAGGTCTCGGTCCCGGCGAAATTCACTAGCACAGGTCGAAAGATACCCCTCAGACGATCTCAGAACAGTTTTCAAAAGTTCCGAAATTTGCTTCCTGAGTACCGAAAATTGATCATGAAAATGTAATGAAAAATTGCACAAGCGTCGACGGAAATATTCTCCGAGATTCACAGCCCTAAGCTCGCAGCATCCGTAGCCTAGTGGATATCTAGCAGTTTTGGGGGACGAAGTTCGACTCACGTCCCCAGCATATTCTTTTGCCGCATTTTTCGTTTGCTTATTTTGCAACTCTGGGTATCTCATTTTTGGCCAAACTTCATTATCAACCTTTTCAACAACACTCTCACGGTCGGGCTAGGAACAATATAGGTGAAACTAGTTTCGTAAGTTCGTTTTCCTTTTTTTTTTTTTTTTTTTTTTGGTCTGCCCCCTGGCCTCCCAAAACAAATTTCCACTTTGGCCTATTTTCGGTCTTAGTTGTTTCTGAACATGTCGCCATGACATTCGATCACTCTTATAACGCCCACAATCAATCGATGTTCCCTCAATTCATCTGAAAAAGAGATGTGTGAGAGGCCCTACTGCATATATTCCTTCTGGGTGAAACTCCACCCTTGATTTGTTTTGAATGTTGTTGAAAAGGATAATTAAGTTTTTTTTTCGAAAAGGAGCGATTCAGACCCGCTAAATAAGCAAAAGAAAAATGCGGGAAAAGAAGATGCAGGGGGCGGGAGTCGAATTTCGTCCCCCAAAACTGTTAGACAGACGCGCAATCCACTAGGCTACGGATGCTTCGAGCGTAGGGCTGTGAATTTCGAAGAGTATTCTCGTCGACGCGCGTGCAAATTTTCATTACATTTTCATGATCAATTTTCGGTACTCAGGAAGCAAATATCGGAACTTTTGAAAACTGTTGTGAGATCGTCTGAGGGGTATCTTTCGACCTGTGATAGTGAATTTCGCCGGGACCGGGACCTACTTTTGCGAATTCCTAGTTAGATATAATCGGCGAGTAAGCAACACTGCGGGTGCATTCAACTTGTATGTCATATCCAGCATTTTTACGTTGATTGTAGAGACGAGGAATACTAGAGATTATTTACTACCGTTCTCACTGGCAAAGAGCTTGGGACGGAACTTGGGGAAAGTTGCTCTCTATCAGGGAAATGTAGAAGCGACCACTTGTGACGACTGACAATTCCCAGTCTCTGAAGAAGAGCTAAGTCAAAGCAAAATAGATTAATTGTTGCTTTTGAGGAAGTGACGATGGATGCAGATGATGGGGAGGAGGAGGGGGAGGATTGGGCAGATGAGCATATAGAAGATGGAATGAACATGGTAGTAGAAGAAGAAGTAAAGATGATGAGACAGAAGGGAATTGAAGAAGACCGTGAAGGATCGAGTCACAATGCAGTTGATTACGTCAATAAGATCAAGGTACTCTACAAAATGTGTATTGTTTTAATCAGGATTTTAAAAGTAAGAAATTGGGTACTTTTATAGCAGCGAACTTCAGGAAGGCATTCCTCTTACTGTAGTTCGACTGTGATTATTTCACAAAGTTTTGCAAATGACTATTTTTGCTGATCCTCATGTTTTCAAGAATGAATATTGAAAAAAATGCCTAGCAAACCGATTATTTCAAGAGGCGAAACCTGGCTATAAATATTTAGGAGGTCAATATTATTCCGAATAACCGACTATCGTTCCAGTTACCGTACGATATTGATCTGACCATTTTTTTTGTTTTGTCAGACTAGTAAAACGATAATAAATAACGTTCTGATCGGACGAAAACGAACGATAGTCAACGATAGTCGAAAACAAAAGTCATTAATACGGTTGACTCTAAGTGATGATTTTTGAGAGCCGATTCGCTAACTCTCCTGTCGTCTACAAGGAATTCCTGGCGATTCTGACTGTATATCAGAAGAGACACTCTTATGCTGTGAGTTATCTGTTAATGAACTACACAGTAGTGACATAATGTTGTGTTGAGTGTTTGACTGGAGGAGATACAGCACAGACGGAGAGGATGGTGATGGGATCGATCGGACAACTATTCAAGTACCACCGTGATCTTATCCACCAATTCCGATTCTTCCTACCCACTGCGAGCGTAGTGCATGGAAGAGTGGAAGAGAGAATCGGTCGTTTGATAAAGAGGGAGACAGAGAAGGATAAGAGAGACAGCAGAGTTGTCAAGGATGGTAAAGATGCAATGACGAGGGAAATCAATCGAGTTGCACATGCTCCAATACTTGCGAGGAGGCGAATCGATGTTAGAGAGGCCATTAAAACAGTGAGTGAAATATGTTCCAACTGAGACACTCACTATTACCATTATATTTAGTCCTGTAGCTCCCGAGTTAATACTGGTTTTGACTTTGATATGGTGTGCACGGTAACTCTGAATGTTTATCGAGCTCGCGCAACGTATGTAACACTCTATAAAATCTCTTTTTTTTAAACATAAATTATATGGAATCTTCTAGAATGTTACTGAAATCTTTCGAACTTTTCTGATATCTCGAGAATCCTATTGTCTAAACTCTCGATTGATCCGCTATTATCGAGTTATAACCGTGTAACACGATAATAAAGCGAAGGAAAAAACGACAAAAGGGACCCCCCACACGAAAGGATTCGAACACATTGGCAACAGGTGTGATACAGCGCCTCTTCGCGCTGCACCATCTAACGGTTGTATCGTTACCGTCAAACGCGGGTATTGTGCTTGCGCCCGCTAAAGTTTTAGTTTTATCGTGACCTGAGGCTCTTCAGTAGATTTGGTCACTCGATTTCTTAATGGGCTAGGGCTATCGATCGTATAGGATCTCATCCGGAAACTCCATATTCATTGTGCGGTGCGGTCGTCCCATGGTAGTTCGAAAAATTTTCTATAACTTTGTTCAAAATTGAGATATCTTCTCTGGGAATTATATGAAAGAGTAAGCCTTCCTCTACGATTTGAAGGCCATCATATCATTCATGGCCCATGCGGTGCTGCACAGAAGTCGCATTCGCAAAAAAATTTGCAATTCGCCAAATCGAAAAAAAAACTGATGCCTCCCGAAGTTGAAACGCTCGAAAATGACTTGTGCGAAAAAAAAGATCTTTTTGACAGTACGGTGTGACTTTTCAATGAAAAAATTCTTTACGGTGTACCCGAACAATATTCTACTAGTTAGGACGATACAACTTTTCTCGATCGTCAGACATGCGTATTTGAAATTACAAAATGTCCTTACTATGGTTCAGGCCATAATTAAATCCTAAATATTGACTGTAGTTTCTGTTTTGAAAGTGAGTAGCTATCACTTTCGAGAAAGGACCTGCATTTCTCAGAAGTTACGACGCGCGCTCGCCGCCTTCTCCTCTGCTCGTCTCGCGCTTTATCACTTCGCACACATAGGTATACTGTAGCTCTCGCATCCGCGGACTTACGCTGTTTAGCGGCTCTAGAATCTCAAAAGGTATAATGCCGTAATATTTTTGCGTTTCTTTCTTCTGATTCGTCCTCACGGATACTCGTCATAGTCGAATCAATTCCAAAAAAACACTTATTTTCACTTTGCCTTTTTCAAATTTTGCAGCCGCTAAAGAGCGTACTTTTTTTTGGATACAGGAGCTACAGTACCTTTGAAACACGATTTTTTTTAAATTCATAATTTTTTTTAAATCGTAAAAATATGTGATTTTTGCAGCTTTTCTTAGAATTTTCAGCCATTTTGAATAAAAATACAATGAATACAATATAAAATTATGATTTTTTGGCTGCAAATTCCCTTTAAAGGAAAATACATTTCAAGTGATCTGTGTACGCCAAATATGTTCGAAATTGTCTCTGGGCAATATTTTCCAGCCGTAGGATGTCGTAAATGTCTGAATTAATGACAAAAAGGTGAAGGAACTTCATGCATGAACATATAATATGCCTGAGAACGGGCATTGGTTTTTTCTCTATTTGGCGAATTACGCTATCCAAGCCGGGTTCGAGGAAGGAGAGAGAAGTGACCTCTCGCACCGCCCCCCCCCTTTATGACAAACTTTTCAACCCTGTCTCGGGTAACGCGCGTTTTCTAGTGATTTTGCAGAAATGTTTCCTTCTGAGCGCTGTCTTCAGCGCACTCTCTCTCTCTCTCTCTCTATTTTTTGTTGTATAGCCTCTAGCCCGCTTTTCCGATCCAGAAATGCTGTTTTGTATCCAGAAAATATATCAGATGAAACGGGACGGTGCCATTCTCTTCGAGAAGATTCGTCAAGTTACGACAGATCGAGAATTTGGTATCATAATGAGACACTGCGATCTCTATTCGAGTGGAATATCATCGCGGAAAGATTTCATAATAGGAGTGTCACCCATTCTTTCTAAGTTTCGTCGCATCTACAACAAGTGAGAGAATGTGACATGGCTCGTTACATGATTTCAATTCAGTTTGATCGCGTATCTCCGCCAATCCTCGTGTATTCACAAGGAGGTTCAGCAGACTTCCGCTGCATTGGACATCGATTACTCGAGCTGCAAATTAAATGGAGTATGTTCATTTTTTTCGGGGGAAAGTAGTTATCTAACTAGCTAACATTTTTGTTCTCATTCTTAGAACCTGATAATCGTTATTAGTAATGCATTTTTTCCTCGTACGAAATACAAGACTAGCCCTGAAGTTCACGCGCAAGAAGTTCGTAAAGAACATTATTCTTTTCCTAAAAAGTAGGGACCAAGGTGGTCCGTTCTGACAGATATTCAACGGTGAAGCGAAAACTTTTTGACATTCATATTTTTTGCACCAGCTAAACTTTTCGAAACCATTTTCTCGCTTGTGGCTATATTCGCAGCCTACAATCATTTTTGTGATGTTGTATCTAGCAACACAAAGCCCCATTCCCATATTTTTGTTATGAGCCTCCAAACGTTGGATGTAATACTTTCAGCCTTTTCGCGGTGAGGGTTAAATAGTACTTTGCAGACCCCCCACCCACCCCGGGAGACAAGTAAAATCTATTGCGATCCTCATAATTCATATTCAGGCAACTCGTTTTGAATCTGTTCAGAAAATATTTGCATCTAATTCGAGCAGTTTTTACGGCAAGTAAGGCCAGATCCCAAAATCTCTTTATCGAATTCAAATATCTTCTGAGATTTTAAACTGGATAAATTACTTATCAGATTCCAAACTTTTCTGATTGGAATATAAAATTTAATGAAAAACTTCTTTTTTTTAACTTATGAGGCAGTTCGCGTAAGCATCGAGAAAGGGAACATTGAAAAACAGTCAATTTTCTGAAACTGTGTGACAGGGCTGTCCTTTTATTTTCGATTTTTTTCAAAAAACGAAAAAAAATCAACAATTTGTCGAGTTATTTTCAACAACAAAATTGTCTGTTTCGAAAAAAAGTTTACTGAGGAAATTATGGGGGAAAGACTATTAAATATTCTAGTTGAACTTTTGTTCGATTTTGTAAATATTTTTAAAAAAATTTCGGTCCAAATCAAGCACTCTCCTTTTGAAAAATGTACGGCACAGTACTCATTCGGATCACTTTATTGCCATTTTTATCTTTAGAAAGTAGTAAATATTGGTAGAATCGAGCGTTTTTGAATAACTCAGCAGCTCATTTTGAATCTAATCAGAAAACAGTTGAATCTGATTCCAAAAATTTAGCAGGAATTAAGGCCAGATCAGATTTCAAAAACTCCTGATCAGATTCCAAAATTTGAGTTACTATCTGCGTGTTCCATCGTACGACCGCAAATCTAAATTCATAATTGTAACTTCTCCTATAGATATCGTATCGTGCTCTTCCCGATAATGTTGCTCGACCAAAATGTTCAGGCATGAACAGTCTCTGCTATGAGGTATGCTTTTGCCCATTCCTTATATAATGGAGATTGAGTGGGCACAGGTTCTTAATGAGACGTGGGTTTCCATCCCGTCGTGGGCTTCTGAAGATTCGTCTGTTGTTTCTTCCAAGAAGACTCAGTTTGAAGAATTCGTCTATAGAACAGAGGATGAACGATTCGAGGTACGATACATACTCACTGCAACATATGTAGGCATTTTTTTGGATCGGGCGACCTTTCGGGAGATGGATTGTAACAATTATCTACGATAGGTGCTGGGTGAAAAAAAATTATGGGTGACTGAAGGGAGTTCAATCGTGTCACGATTCGAATTATACACTCGGAACAAGATATCGATTATCGAGAAGGCATCCATATCCCAGACTTCCTTTATCGTTCTAGCGTAACCCGAAATTCTGAATTATCGCTGATTGTGAGAAAGAACAAAAAATCGGAATTTCGCAAAAATGAATGACTTCGTATTGCATAGTTATGTCGTATGAATTTTAATCAGGAATTGGCTGGTTTTTTTAGTTTCTTGGAATAAGGTACGGTAGACTAGTGAATATTTTTTTATTTGCCTACAAAACAAAATTCAAGCCATCTCAGAGTGTGTGCGGAAAAAAATTCAAGAGTCAAAATTCAAGAGTGTGTGCGGCAAGTCAAAGCAAGTTACTATAGCGTTTTGCATTATCTCCCCTCGATATCGAGATATTCACAACAAGTTGTGAGAACCCGAGATCTTCGGAGCTCAGTATGAGCTTACATAAACATTAGCATACCGCAAAATTCAACCAGGCATTCAAACATACAGAGACCCATCGAAAACCAGTCAATACTCAAACACTCACTTATTATATGACATGTTGCCTGTTTTGCGTTTTCCATTACGCAAATAAGCTCATATGAATAGAAGTTCGCTGATATGTAAATATTTTCTTGACTGGTCTATATGTATTTATCTTTATCAGCTGGATATCGTAATCGAGACAAATGGCTACGCGATTGGATGTCTCCAGGATATGAAGTACAAATTGAGCAAGAAGTCTAGCTCGGAGTTGAACAGGTTATGATCTGCCGTGGTACTAATTCCTCTCAATAAGACAACTGACTTGTCGGTCAGAGACGACTAGAGAGTGAGAGAGAAAGAGAGAGAGAGGCAGAGAGCGACCTACAACTCACTAGTCGCCTCGCGAAGGTACCGGCAAGTGACTTGCGGGCGAGAGAGGGAAGTGAGTAGTAGGAAAGGGGAGAGAGTCAGAGAAAGAGAGACCTATTGCACCTCTCCTTGTTTGTGGGTGCTTCCCAACAAGTGACTGTTCGCTTCTCGGCCTCTCCCCTCTTCCCCCCTTATCTGTCCCCTATCCCCTCGATCTCTCTTGTTGGACCAGCAAGTGACCTTTTCCTCTCTCTCACACTCTCGACATGTGCTCTCTTTTTTCCACACACTCTCGGTCATTTCTAGCGCAGATCTAACAGGTCAATTTCTGAGGTCCCTTTTTGGGATTTAGTACCACGGCTGAGTTGATTGACAGTAGCGGTCAAAAGAATTGGGGCACTTTTCACTTTGATACAACTTTTAAACACGAAGAGACATTGATCTGACATGTTCAAGTCAAATCCATTACGATTCTACCACAGTCACAATGACATATTCTGAACAAAATGCTATAGCTTATTGTGCGTAAATTTCCGTTCCGTTAATAACGAAAGTATGGTTCTGACACAGCGCATATTAATATTTCCCCTATTTAATCATATGCTGAATCGTTCAATATTATATTTTTCATTTCAGCATGTTCCGGTAAACGCAAAAAAAATCTGAATTTCTGAGTGCCGGCTGCTTTAAAGAATCAAACAAGTTCTGCGCAACGGATTTGAGAACAAAAATTGTGAAGAAAGCTATAGCCGATTATAATTCTTTTTACGAAATAGAGTTGGGCCGGGCTGATAAAAGTCTTAATTTTCCGAGGAATAATAATATAGTTATGGAGTTTTGCACTAATCA
This sequence comes from Pristionchus fissidentatus, assembly GCA_036245785.1. Taxonomy (NCBI): domain Eukaryota; kingdom Metazoa; phylum Nematoda; class Chromadorea; order Rhabditida; family Neodiplogasteridae; genus Pristionchus; species Pristionchus fissidentatus. The sequence continues at coordinate 22,554,908 of BTSY01000005.1, read as the reverse complement.
ATTAATTCGTGCAATGAATGTTAAAATGATAATGCTTACCGTAATCTGAAAAAAAACCTTTCCTCGGCTTCTGGCTTGAATTTCCGTCTCCCAGCTCTAATCTATATCTATATTTCATAATTAGAATTATATTCGGCTATAACATTCTTAACAATGTTTGGTTCGAAAATCCGTTGGACAGAGGTTGTTTGATTCTTTAAAGCAGTCGGCACTCACAGATTTTACGTCGACCAGAACATTTTGAAAAAGTTATAATAAGTTACATTTTTTTGTATTTTTCACTAATGCTAGTCATTCGACTCCCTTAAGACAGTTTTTTTTGCTCTTTTCGTAATATCGCTCCAAGAATACGTGGCAAGTTGAATCGAAAAATTTAAAGCCGCCCTCAAAGTTACAGAATGTAACTAAAAGTATCAGTTTAACAGCGGCGAATGATTATGGTGATGTAATATCACTCAGGGATATTAGTCGTACCTAAGGGCTTCCGAAAGCGTGAAAAAAATCAACATAGAAATTTGGGCATGCCCCAAGACTTGTCCGAGCCTCTTGTGAGAGGCTTGGTATATCCCACTGGATCTTTTCGAAAGGCACTGGCGGTGTCGATGTAGATGTCGATGTAGAGGCGGCTCGTAACTCCCAAGGGCCAAACTGTTCTGGAAGAAGAACTCTGGGAGAGACCGGGGGAAAGAGTGCAGTGCGCATGCAATTTTGAAAACCCAGAATTAGGTTAACTTGTGTTAATAATTAATCATTTATATGAGGTTGGTAAATGTGATTATTTTGACGCATTGTAAACAGTTGTACAAGACCGATGTTGTAGATTTGAAATTGACGATAACTATGGAGTTTCCTCTCCTGCAATATTCCTGCGAGCAATTCGGAGGGTGTATGGAGAATTGGCTGGAAGAATGCTTGATTCACTCAAGAAGGAACCCAAAACTACTATCGATACGGTACGAAGATTAACCTTAGAACGGAAGTAAGGGTAACGTGTCCAGGGGTTTCCGGGGAAATCCAGACAGTCTGCAAAAATTGTGGATTCTCAACGAAATGGTCCACATTTTGAGGTAAGAGGGTTTCACAAAAAAAATCAAGAAATGCGTTTTGAGAACTAAGACATTTATGTATTGAAAGTACTGTGTCAGAGAATGTGTTTTTCGTAGTGTGTTATGTGCGAACTGTGATACGGTAGTGTCTTAGTGCACAGCGCTTGTTACTACTATTCTTTAGAAAATGCTAACGTCTGTCTGTCTGTTTGTTTGTGGTTCCTTCCGTTCGCAAAATCTCAGAACCTTTTGCATATGATAACTGGCCAGAATTACTTAAATTTTGTACAAAATTTAAGTCACCAAATCCATAGCCAAGTGGTTAAAGCGCGCGACATTCAAATCCGACCTACGCAGATTCGACCCCCGCCGCGGGCAAACCTTTTGCCGCATTTTTCGCACGTGTTGCAAGTGGTCCTGGCACGTTTTTGAGTACCGTGAAACACGTTTTCACCTGTTTTGCCGAGTTTTAACTTCAAAAATCTAAATTTTCGAACTTTCTCCAATCACCTCAGTGTCGGGGGATCACAGGAAAAGTGTCAGACTCTTCCCGTTTATTCAACATTGTCTTACGATCTGCAATGGATCAAACAGACTGGGAGAATAATGGAATTCAAATAGACGGATGACTACTTTGCCACCTCGAGTATGCGGATGACATCGCATTGATCGCCAAGAGTAGACTAGAGTTGGAGAAAATGATAAAGAAACTGATGGATGCATGCTCAAGAGTCGGACTAGAAGTGCCAAGTCCGTTCTTCTGACATCTTGTACGACAACACGTGCACCCATCATGATCTACAACAACGAGTTCAAATTTGTCGATTCGATCGTCTACTTAGGGATTTCCCTTCCTCTCGACCCTTCTGAGGAGATTAAACATCGGATCAATATGGGGTGGTTTGCTTGGAGCAAACTAACACATCTCCTGACTTCCCGAATACTCCATATGAAGACGAAGAAACGAGTACTCTACGTAAGATGGAACGTAAGATGATGGGCATCACATTGAGGAACAGATGGCGGAATGAAAACCTACGAGCAGTCACGAGAGTTATTGATTGGAATAAAGAAGCGATGCGGCGAAATGCAAATTGGACACTCAAGTTAAGAAATAAGGATACCGACAATTGGAGCAGAGCAATTACCTTATGGGCGCCATACAACCGTCAACGACCCCAGGGACGCCCCATCCTCACCAGATAGCGTTACCGCCTGATGTGATAAATACTTACTTACTTACCTCTAAAGTCGAGCTTCCATGTAACCTGGAGCCGGCTCCCGAGTTCCCCCTGGACCGAACATGGAGGCTACTACGGAGCTCCCCCTGGATCGAACTTGAACCCGGGACAATGCATAGAGCGTAGTGCATTTAACCTCAATACATTTCGGCTAGTTTACAGCCAAAGTGCATGGCGCGCTTCTTACAACCTGCCAAGAGAGCAATTTAGGTGCACACTACTATGATCCAACCCTTCATGTACTCGTATGGCTATAATTCAGCACTCTAACTAACTGATTCCTCATGAAGATAACTAAGTATTCCCTCTTCAATTCGTTGCACACTATACGTACCCATCCGTGTTCCCTACGCAATCACAATGGTATGTTCTGGAAAGTATATATTTGGAAGCTGCTCAACGAGATCTCTCAGATGACCACCTTTTCGTAACCAGGGAGCACGTGTTTCATTGCCTGCACTCCATGCGCGAGAGAACGTTATAAAGTGATTTCCTCTCCTTTTCCTCTCCTCTCGATTTCTAAATCGAAATCGAAATCGAAATCGAGTTCCTCTCGATTTCTCTCCCTTTCTCACTCTAAACCCCTTGGCCGTCCTTTGGAATGATTCCCACGCTTCCCACCGCATCATTCCAACTCTCCAGAAAAGGGTCAGGGGTGAAACAATGTGCGAAAGTGAGAGAGTTCCTCTGCAAATCCATGTTTGTCTCAACATGTTTTCTTGGCATTCCTTTATTTTGATTGATCCTCTTCATTTTGCCTTCTTAGCCTTATAAAAAGTGTTCATAATACAAAATAACGAAGAATAACAATAAAATGGGGGCCCTCCAGAGGAATATATAATACAATAAATAAAAAGTGTTGAAACAATCCGGGATGTGCTGGAAAACACTACCGTATCACAGGTGGCGCACAATACACCAACAAAATCACATTTTCTTTCCAATATTTCTTACTTATTACAAATCATTTCTTTAATTTTGATGAATCCCTCGTACTCCAAAAGTTGGACCATTTCGTTATGCTTTTCGAGTAGGGGATTTCCCTTTTTTTCTCCATTACCGGAGTTTTCATATCTTATCTGCATACTATATAGGCGGTTGGAACGATGAAAGGATGTTTAAAAGTGTTAAGAAAGGCAAACAGAGCAATAAAATGGGGGAAGGAGGGTGGGGAGACCGCTAAGCATTATGCTTTTCGAGCATACAGTCGCGGTCAAAAGTTTCCGGACACTTTTTCTCTTTGTTAAAACTGTTGAACCCGAAGACGTATCGATCTGATAATGGCGGTGTCGTATGTGAAATCTATTGGAGATTACAATGCAAGTATGGGGGTATTGCGAAATCTTTCAGTTATTGCGTAGTGATGACGCAATTAATGCACACTTTTTTGAATGGGCATTATTCTTACATGGATTTTTTCCTGCTCCCCTAACTTTCAGAGTGTTGAGACATGGCCACGGTTTACCCATAAAAATTTTTTCAAGTGGCTGCGGTGCCGCTAATTGGCTGCAGCCAAGCTGCAAAATCGAGGTCGGAAAATCATATCTCGCCTTTTAGACAAGCCACAGACCCGATCTTTGCACCAAAATGATTGCCATCATGACTGCCGCTGATCCTGAGAATATGGTCACGGTAGGCCACCATTTACCCTCAGGGCACAAAAAAATCACTTTTTTTGCATTATTGTTGTCCGACCGAGGGCCCCCCTATAGGACGTGCTCTAGAGATCTGGTTTGGGCGTGGATTCGGTTGGGAATCTATGGGAGATCCGATTGCTCGGGGCAATAAGCGTTTCGATTGGATTCCTGCCCGCGGCGATCGATTTCCGGAAGGACACTGGTTTGGCCACGACCGTTTTCAGACCCGTTGACGAGGTCCTGACTTTTGAGTGTATCTCGGCTCTGAGTAAACGTAGAAGGCTAGCAGACCCATCAATGGAATAAGCGTGGCTGGCTCTATAAGCTCATTCACAAAATTTCATCATCACTATGCAATATTGCATCATCCTTAGGCAATATTCATCTTTTTTGCGTTTTCTTATCGGTAAGTGAAGGGATAACGGTGGAATAAATGTCAATGAAATAAAATTGGTCTTTCCGCCAGTTTAGAGCTGAAATTACGCCATTAATATGCAATATTTCAGCATTCTGAAGAATATTGCCTAAGGATGATGCAATATTGCATAGTGATGATGAAATTTTGTGAATGAGATTATAGAGCCAGCCACGCACGCTGATTCCATTGATGGGTCTGCCAGCCTTCTACGTTTACTCAGTGCTGAGATACACTCAAAAGTCAGAACCTTGTCAACGGGCAGAAAATGTGATTGGCCAAGCCAGAGTCCTTCCGGAAATCGATATCCGCGGGAATCCAATCGAAACGCTTATTGCCGCTAGCAATCGGTTCTCCCATAGATTCTCGATCGAATCCACGCCCAAACCTGATCTCTAGAGCACGTCCTATAGGGGGGCCCTCGGTCAGACCCCAATAATGCGAAAAAGTTACTTTTTCGTGCCCTGAGGGCAAATGGTGGTCTACCGCGACCATATTCTCAGGGTCATCGGCAGTCATGATGACAATCATTTTGGTGCTATGATCGGGTCTGTGGCATGTCTAAAAGGCGAGATATGATTTTCCGACCTCGATTTTGCAGATTGGTTGCTGCTAAGTAACGACACCGCAGCAACTTGGAAAAAAAAATTATAGGTAGGCCGTGGCTTTGTCTGAACATCCTGAAAGTTAGGCAAGCGGGAAAAAATCCATGTAAGAATAAAGCCCCTTCAAACAAGTATGCATCGATTGCGTCATTACGGCGCAACAAGTAAAATATTTCGCACCCAAATGGTGGCATCTTAATCTCCAATGGATTTCACATACTACCCTACCATTATCAGATCCAAACCTCTTCGTGTTTAGCAAAAAAAAGTGTCCGAAAACTTTTGAGCGCTACTATACGAGGGGTCAGTAGGCTGAAAATGAATGGGTTCTTGGAATTATGGTATGAATACAGTAACCCGGAGTAATTTTCTAATGCTTTCAAACCCGTTCCGGGAGCCACAGTATCCGTTGTAGGGTTGTTTATATGAGGGGTATTAAGCTTGTTCAGTAGGCTGATAATGAATGGGTTTTTGGAATTATGGTATGTATAAAGTAACCCGGAGTAATTTCCCAATGCTTTAAAACGCGTTCTCCATAACAGCGCAGGAGGGGATGGCACAGGGACTCAAAATGGTCGTCGGAACTTCAAACTTTAGGGTTAGAGTGCCTAGGGGTGGGATACACTTCAGCCAAAAATTTGACCCCAATTATCGATTTTTGACCTACCAAAATCGAAATTTTCATCGTCGTTTTTCACCCTCATGTTATATATCATTCGATAGAGCATCAAAAGTTATATGGAAATCTATTTTTTTCGTGAGTATTGAATAATAGATGTTGGAGAAAAAGTCAATAAATCGATATTTTTGAAAATCGGACGGATTCAATTATTTCTTTCCCTATGTTCCTATGATTTCCGGGATCTGAAAAGTTGACCCAATATGTAAAAAATGGATGACGAATCCCCACGCTCTCTCGCCTGGGTTCGGACCCCGAGCTGGGTAGAAATCTTTTGCAAAGCTTCTATGTTATCGAAATAACGTGAATTCAGCCCACAAACATTGGTGGTGAATCAGAGGAGTCTTTGCAAAAGATTTCTGCCCAGCTCGGGGTCCGAACCCAGGCGAGAGAGGCCCAGGCTAATTATATTTGACCGACCTGACAAAATCGCGGGCATCTTTAGAATGCATGGGCCGAATGGCCTCATTTTAATGTTGTAGTGAGCGCTATCTATGCTCACTAGAGCGCCCGTAGAGGGAACCAGTAGTTTTGACTTTTAAAAATATTAGCTCAACTTTTGAAAAAGCGACCACCCCACATCGGCGCATCAACCAGGAATGACTTCGAGCTGTTGGTAAACAAGCCGAGTCATTTTGCAATCGAACGCACCAAACAGTGGATTTCTATCTTCACTTTGAAGATATTTATGATTTTTCAAACTTTACTATTTCTCGAAAAAGTTCCCGACTCAACAGGTTGATTTGTGTTTCACGCGAAAACGAAATAAAAAAAATCTGAACAATTTTTAAAAATCTGAAAACGCTATTCGATAGAGGAAGATTGATAGTACCTTGTGCTATGTTTTCAGCCAATTCAAAAATCATAAATTTCTATGTCCCGGTCGAGCTCGAGTCTATCGCGATTCCTGTCTTATAGGCGAGCGCATTGCATACTTTAGGAGTACTCTCACCTCCATATTCATTTCTGCGAGATTGGGATTGCAAGCGAATTCAGCTAGACACTTGAGGGCCTCTTGGAATGCATCCAAAACGCTCGCGAAATTGGATTTGAACTAAAAGTGGTATTCTTTCTTCGTAGTTAAGTGGCCATACATCATATTCTACAGATTTAATGGTTTTACTGAAAGCATGACTGACATGGAGATTGACAGCACTGGATACGGCTCTGAATGCCATCTCAACTATATCGATATTGGCATCAGTTGCAGCAATACTCCTGATGGAGAATAAATTGATCCATCCCGACTTTATCCTCTCTCCATGTCCTTCCACCATTAGCGCAGTGCATGCAATCACGAGTTCCCTCGTCCCTCCATTACCGTTTCGTGCCATGATCACCTATAAACAAATATATTATTTCATTATTAGTATCCTCATTTTATTTAGTATCCTCATTTTATTTATCCTACACCACACCATATAGAGATCATCTCGGTAAGATCTGCGCACTTCCGGACATTCCCGCCAGAACTTTCGATTTCGCCCATCACACTCGTAATACCACGGGCTACTGGTCGAAATCAACATCCCATTTCATTCCATTGCACAACGGTTTCGATACAGTTTGAGACATTGCCACCGCCCCACCAGCAGGTAAATACTTCTGGTGAAACGTAGGCACTCTGGGCCGAATTTGCCCATTCTAAAACTTATCAGTGTACTCCCAAGAGCACAGCGCGAAGATTGGGAAGTAACTACAATCAGGCGGTCGAGGTTTTTCAGGGCCATATTTAGAGAAAAAAATTAAAAATTGTGCCCCTGATTGTGGAGTTCAATTCAATTCAATTCAATTATTTATCATGTCAGGCAATAGTGCTCAGATGAGGATGGGCCGGAATTCTTCGTTAGTTGCATTCCACCATTGGGGTCCGATTGCTCGTTTCAGGTCATCTCTCCATCGCGTATTGGGGTGGCCTTGGGGGCGTTTCCAGTTGTAGGGGGTCCACATCGTAGTTGCCCGCGTCCAATGGTTGATTTCCATTCGCCTTATCTTCAAGGCCCATTTCGCTTTCCGTTTAAGTGCCTCCTTATTCCAGTCTCGAATTTGGGTGATTTCTCGTAATCGTTCGTTCCTCATTCGATCCAGAAGGGTAACTCCGATCATCCGACGTTCCATCTTCCTCAGGGTGACATCGAGGCGCTCTTTGTCACTTGATCTCAAAGCCCACACCTCGCTACCATAGAGTACGGTAGGCAAGATGCAGCTGTCGAAGAGCCTCCTCTTAGTCTTCATGGGAAGAATGCGTGACGCCAGCAGGTGGTGGAGTTTGCTCCAGGCAGCCCAACCCAGACGAATCCTGTATTCCACTTCTTCGGAGGGGTCCAGGGGAAGGGAAATTCTCCCGCCAAGATATGTGGTAAACTCAACGAACTTGAATACCTGACCGTCGATGGTAATGGGTGCGCGAGTCGTGCTACAGGATGTAAGGAGAACCGTTTTGGAGGCATTGACTTCGAGACCGACTCGTGCGCACGCTTCCATGAGCTTTCGCAGCATCTTCTCCAGTTCCGGTCGAGACTTGGCGACAAGGGCGACGTCGTCCGCGTACTCCAGATTACTAAGATGGCGTCCGTCGATCCGGATTCCGCAGGTCTCCCAGTCGATGTCGTCCATCGCGCTTCTCAATACCGCATTGAAGAGACGGGGAGAAAGTGTGTCTCCCTGGCGGACTCCTCTCTTCACGCTCACTGGGACCAGGTCCTCGTTCACTCGGATTAGGGTGGAAGAGGACTCGTAGAGGCGGCGTAGGAGATCGATGAGGGTAGGGTGGACTCCAAACGTGCAGAGTGCGTGCCACACTGCACTCCATTCCACGCAGTCGAAGGCCTTCTTGAAGTCGACGCATCCGAGGTAGAGAGGCATACCGTATTCGTGAGTCCTTTCAGCGAGCTACTTGATGGCGTGCAGATTGTCAAGAGTACTGAACCCTTTCCTGAAACCGGTCTGGGTGAGTGACTCTGAATCATCGAGAGATGTCTCGACTCGCTTTAGGATGACACGAGTAATGCTCTTCAGGGTGACGGTCAGTAGTGAGATGGGACGGAAGTTGCCGATGTTGGAGGGATCGCCCTTCTTGTGGAGAAGGGAGACGACAGCTTCGACCAGAGCTCCAGGGACGGGGTCACCGGCAACAAGGTGGTTCAGTAGATCGGCTAGCGGTTGAGCGAGGTACTCCCTTGATAGATGGAGCATATCAGGGAGGACACCATCGGAGCCGGGGGAATGACCACACTTGAGGAGGGATAGAGCATGTCGGGTTTCATCCGCCAGGAACGGTGGAAGGGGCTCAGAGGGTGGGGCGGCAGCAAGAGGGAGCGCCACTGCAGGGGTGTAAAGAGTCTCGTAGAAACGCTGGACGGCAAGCTTGGTCGCATCTTGAGAGAGCGCGCCAGAGATTGGGTCAGGGACGAGTAGGCGTTTCCGAGACGAGTGGAGGTCCTTCATCGTTTTGACTATGCTCCTTCCCTTGGCAGCCGCGAGGTGCGCTTGATTCTCCTTCCTTCTGCGGATGTCGTCACAAAGGGCGGCACGGGCTGTCTTGCAGGAAATGGAGTAGGACACGGTGGTTCGAGGGTCAGCGCGAAGGGAATGACGGGAGGCGAGTAGGCGACGAGTGGTGGGCGAAATCCAGGGCGGGGTTTGGCGCTTCCTCCAGCAGTTGGTAGCCGCGGTCTTGGCGAAAGCGGTGATGGTACGGTAGGCTTCCGGGGCGGACTGGGCGTGCGCAAGGGGCAGTAACCCGAGAAGACTCGAGTTGGCAGAATAAGCGCGCCGATCGAAATCGTAACGCTCCCTGCGTCTTTTCTGCTTCACCCTGCGGGTAAGAGAGAGACACATCCGGACGAGGCGGTGGTCGGAGTTGAACTCGAAGGGACCGACGACTCCGCAATCGACAACTCGCGCTGATGGAGGGGCAGCGATGAAGTCAATTTGCGATAAGGTCAAGCCGTTTGGGGACCGCCAAGTCCAGAGTCTACCGTGTCGTCTCTTGGGAAAAGTGTTCCAAATGCGCAGGTTGTTTCTCACGCAGGCCTCGGTAAAAATGCGGCCGCGCGAGTTAGGGGACTTAGAGGCGAAGTCACCGACGTGGATCTTATTGCCAGGTTCCCTCGACACTCTACAGTTGAAGTCCCCCGTCAACACTGGCATGAAGCCTCTGGGCGCACTCTGCAGCGCGGCATCGACCTGGTCGAGGAATGCGTCATACTCGTCGTCCTGGTAGGCAGACGTCGGAGCGTAGGCGCAAACGAGGAAGAGCCGTTGGTCAGGAAGCTGCAGAGTCGCTAGACGTTCGGAGAGGCCACGGAACACAGCTCCTCGCGCGAGGTGCGGTCGGAGGAGGAAGGCCACGCCATGGGACGCGGATGGATCACCCGAGTGGTAGATCACTGTGCCTGAGGATGTAAGATTGAACGAAGCACAACCCACAATCCTCGCTTCCTGCACAGCAATCACGTCCCACTGGATCTTGTCGAGGGCCAGCTCCATCTCGATGTGTTTGTCCTTCGGGGCGAGCGTCCGGGCGTTGATGGTGCCGATGTAGAGGTCTCATCGTAGTGGCTTACAACAACCGAGGGCCAAACTCTTCTGGTCGAGGGACACTGGGCGGCTCGCGAGCGGAGGGAAAGAGTGTCCGACCGCTCGCGACTCATCGTAGTGGCTTACAACAACCGAGGGCCAAACTCTTCTGGTCGAGGGACACTGGGCGGCTCGCGAGCGGAGGGAAAGAGTGTCCGACCGCTCGCTACGCTCTTGAGAACCCATTTTTTGATTAGATACAGTAGCGGTCAAAAGTTTTCAGACGCTTTTTCTTTTTCCTAAAAATTTTCAATTTTTGATCTGATAATGGTAGGGTAGTATGTGAAATCCATTGGAGATTGCAATACCACTTTATGGGGGTATTGTGAAATTTTCCAGTTATTGTATTGCGTCGTGATGACGCAACCGATGCATATTTTTTTGAAAGGGCTTTATTCTTACAAGGTTTTTTTTGCCTCTCGCCTATCTTTCAAGGTGTTGAGTCATGGCCACGGCCTACCTATAAAATTTTTTTCAAGTTACTTAGCAGCAACCAAGCTGCAAAATCGAGGTCGGAAAATCATATCTCGCCTTTTAAACATGCTACGGACCCGATCATAGCACCAAAATGATTGTCATCATGACTGCCGATGACCCTGAGAATATGGTCGCGGTAAGCCACCATTAGCCTTCAGGGCACGAAAAAGTCCCTTTTTCGCATTATTGTTGTCCGAGTGGCCGAGGGACCCTCTCTAGGACGTGCTCTAGAGATCTGATTTGGGAGAGGATTCGGTCGAGAATCTATGGGAGAACTGACTACTAGCGGCAATAAGCGTTTCGATTGGATTCCTGCCCGCGGCGATCGATTTCCGGAAGGACACAGGTTTGGCCACGCCCATTTTCTGCCCGTTGGCAACGATCAGACTTTTTATCTCAGCACTGAGCTACCGGACAAAGCTGGCAGACGCATCAATGGAATCAGCGTGGCCGGCTTTATAATCTCATTCACAAATTGCATCATCACTGCAATATTCCTATTTTTTGCATTACCTTAGCGGAAAGTCAAGGGATAAGCGTGAAAGAAATGCCAATCAAATCAAATTGATCTTTCCGCAACCCTAGAGCACAAAATAACGTCATTAATATGCAATAGTTTATCATTCTGAGGAGTATTGCCTAAGGATATTGCATAGTGATGATGAAATTTGTGAATGACATTAAAGAGGCAGCCACGCTGATTCCATTGATGCGTCTGCCAACCTTGTCCGTTCGCTCAGTGCTGAGATACACTCAAAAGTCAGAACCTTGTCAACGGGCAGAAAATGTGATTGGCCAAACCAGAGTCCTTCCGGAAATCGATATCCGCGGGAATCCAATCGAAACGCTTATTGCCCCGAGCAATCGGATCTCCCATAGATTCTCTACCGAATCCACGCCCAAACCAGATCTCTAGAGCACGTCCTATAGGGGGGCCCTCGGTCGGATAACAATAATGCAAAAAAGTGATTTTTTGTGCCCTGAGGGCAAATGGTGGCCTACCGTGACCATATTCTCAGGATCATTGGCAGTCATGATGGCAATCATTTTGGTGCTAAGATCGGGTCTGTGGCTTGTCTAAAAGGCGAGATATGATTTTCCGACCTCGATTTTGCAGCTTGGCTGCAGCCAATTAGCGGCACCCCAGCCATTTGAAAAAAATTTTATGGGTAGACCGTGGCCATGTCTCAACACTCTGAAAGTTATCGGAGCAGGAAAAAATCCATGTAAGAATAATGCCCATTCAAAAAAATTGTGCATTGATTGCGTCATCACTACGCAATAACTGAAAGATTTCGCTATACCCCCATACTTGCATTGTAATCTCCAATAGATTTCACATACGACACCTCCATTTTCAGATCGATACGTCTTCGGGTTCAACAGTTTTAACAAAGATAAAAAGTGTCCGGAAACTTTTGACCGCTACTGTACGTGGGCAGCCTCCCGGATCCGATTCGGACGGTTTGCAGAGTGCCCCCGGCTATAATCTCCTAAGGCTCAAAAAATAATTTCCGCTTTAATAAAGCGTAGTTTCTTCATGAATTTTTATCTCCCTTATTCAGCGTTACAGTACATCACAAAAAAAATGTGCGATAATTTCCATTGTTGACCGGAAATTATTCCATGTTGTTTTCTCGTTTGGATGATCCGAATGTAGATTCATTATGCAAACACTTCGACACATGTGCAAGATCCCATTCTACAAAGAGATGCCCTGAAGAGGCTTCTAGGTTGTATTATCTCCCTCCCAATTTCGAGTTCCCATGTCGAACGTGGTTTTTCACTCTCGAGAACCATGTTCGATTGGTCTCAGTCAGATAAATTTGTTGGTAAAACCGTAGTTACTTTAAAAAAAACACAAATCAAAATATTTTTAAATTTTTTTAAAAAATTCGAATTTTCGGGACGAATTTTTTAAAAATTTCATAATATCGCACAATTGCGTGCCAATTTTGGCTTTAGCATATGCGAATAATTAGTATCCATTAAACTGCACAAAAAACGGAGCGTGGAGTGCTCCCGAAGATTTCCAGTGCCCCCGACTAAAAACACGACTTTTTGGCTCGAAAAAGTCGGGAGCACTTTATTCGCTCATTTTCGAACAATACAATGTCTGTAAGCTACAGCAGTCCTGTTCCTATGCTTGCCACCTCCCCTGTTCTTAAAAAATCAAAATAATATAGCTGGACACCCAAAAAAATATACACTGAAATAACACTAAATAATCGGAAGCGATCACAAATGTCTCTGCTCCGACGATACCCTACCATAGTAATCAGTTCGCAACCCCTTCAAACATCCATTCAGATATTGTAGCGTAATATTACTGCAAGTATCGGGTAATTTTACGGCAAATACGGTATCGTCGGAGCAGAGACTTGGCCACATTTGTGATCGCTTCCGATTATTTAGTGTTATTTAAGTGTATATATTTTTGGGTGTCCAGCTATTCGGTTGGCCGGAAAGTCTTGATAACTTTTTCATTCGTTTATTTCTCGAAGCAAACACAAGTACATTATGGGTTATATGCTCCATCATTATCGACGATATACTGCCAACGTTGTGTTAGCTTGTGGATGCCCTGTCTATAGAACCCTGCTGGGCGTGAGGCGAAATATTGCTTCAGTGCGGCCTCCAGACTTCCTCGTGTTGTGAACGATCTCTCTCGAAGGGCATGGATTAGGTCCGAGAAAAGTCAATAGTCACTTGGGGCGATGTCTGGGGAATACGGTGGGTGAGGGAGAATCATCCAGCCATACTTTCCCAGTTCCTGCTTGACGAGTTTGGCGACATGTGGACGAGCGTTGTCATGCTGATAATATATTTTCTTATCTTTCAGGGCTGAACTATCGACTTCCTTCTTCAAATTACGTAGTTGTTTCACATAACGGTCGGCGCTTATGGTTTGACCCACGGGAAGGAGGTCCCAGTAGATGGGCCCATCCACTCCCCACCATCACTTTTTTGGGGTGAAGGTCGGGTTTAGGGACATCCTGTGGCGTCTCTCCTTCTTGAATCCACTGGGCTCGCCTGTGGTGATTATCGTAGAGGACCCATTTCTCATCTCCAGTGATCAGCCGGTCCAACCATCGATCGCCGCCGTGGAGAGTGAGAAGACTGTATGCATCATCGACTCGGTGGTCCAGCTGGTCCTGGGTCAGATCATGGGGTATGAATCGACCAAGAACTTTTCTCATCCGAAGAGATTTCAAGCCTTCCTCAACAGTGCTATGGACAACCTTCAGTGTGGATGCCAGTTCACGAGTGCTTTGGAATGGATCCGAATTCACCTGGGCTCTCAACGCATCCAAATCCAACTCACGGGGCCTTCCAGAGCGGTCCTGGTCATCGAATGAAAAGTCGTTTTCTTTGAAGCGATGGAACCTTTTGTATGGTTGGGTAGGAGGGAGCATGTTGGTCATAAACTTTCTTCAGGAGAGTCTCCGAATCCTTCAACGTGGTGTGAGATAGGAAGAGGTAGAGCAGAACATGGCGGATGTGGATTACACTGGGAATACACATCGTGCGTCAACTTTAGCACGGAGAAAGAGAGGGGAATGGGGAGTTGTTTACTACAAGGGCCCTAGTCTCCTTGTCATTTCTGAGGAACGAGGGGACACCAAAGTTCGAACGCGGCACACAGTAGAAAAAGAAAAAGAGTTATCAAGACTTTCCGGCCAACCTGATATATTATTTTGATTTCATAAGAACAGGGGATGTGGCAGGCATAGGAACACGACTGTTGTAGCTTACAAACGTTGTATTGTTCGAAAATGAGCGAATAAAGTGCTCCCGACTTTTTCGAGCCAAAAAGTCGTGTTTTTAGTCGGGGGCACTGGAAATCTTCGGGAGCACTCCCACGCTCCGTTTTTTGTGCAGTTTAATGGATACTAGTTATTCGCACATGCTAAAGCCAAAATTGGCACGCAATGCCGAAAATTCGATTTTTTTAATTTAAAAAAAAAAGTTGTGTTTTTTGAAGTTACTACGGTTTTGCCAACAAATTTATCTGAATTTGAGACTAGCCGAACATGGTTATTCGCTTCTTCTGATAGTCAGGGGACTCGAGAGTTATATCGAAATTATAGACGTAGTCTGAACGCTGGTGTTGTAGGAGCACTGCTTGGGGTTGAAGTTTTGAGGATCCGGTCTATTTTGGTGCTGTCTCAACAAATCAGTGAGAGTCAATAATGAATCTTTCTCCGTCATTCATTTTTTTTCTGAGTTGCATAGTCCCCCCGACGGGTTTTCGCGGTGTGCAGAGTGCTCCCGGGGGGGGGGGGTGCCCACGTATGTTTTCGAGCAAAGCACGGTGGAGCAAGTGTTTTCCGGCTCCTCAGTAGTCTTCGTGATCAGATTTCGGCGTCCCGAGTGGTAAGTCGGACGCGTAGATTTGAAAGAATTAAATATTTCATGATCCTTTGTTAAATTTGAAAGAAATTACGTAAAAAATTAATATTTTTTTTGGCCAAACTGTTTTTTCGTGTCTGCTCTGAATGATCCAAAAATCTTTTATTATATAGCTCTTTGCAAGTGGAAAACTGTACGACAGAACATCAAGATCAATAAAAAAAAGTGCAATCGCTAACTGACTGGGTAATACAGGTGTATGGTGTGTGTTACTTTGCGTTTTTGTGGGAATTTTTTGAACGGAATTTCAATGATCTTGTTTTATACTCCCTATGAGCTTCGTGTTAGTGCCTTTAAATATCTCCCCCCCCCCTTTTTTCACGTCTTTGTCCCACTTCTTGGCGCCACTGTGGCATTCTTTTTGAGGGGGGGGAATTAAAACAACCACGTACATGATCCTTTGCGCCCCGACGAAAACTTATGTAATGTACCGATGGGTATAGCTTATTAATTGCAGCTCCTGGATAGTTTGAAAGAGAAGGATCGTGAATGGAAAGATGCCCAGCAAGTATTCAATAAGGGATGGAGAGAGCAGGTGGATAATAGACTCGTATTTTGATTCAATAATAGTTATATTAGGTGGAAAAGCACACGATTCGGTCTCTCGACCACCAATCCACTCAAATCAAGATGACCGATTCAAAATATCTTAGAGCTAAGAATTTGGTAAATCAGATCGAGAGTCTACAACTGGAGATGAGTTCGAGGTATTTTACTCTCTAGTCACACTGATGTTTATGATATGCTTAAGAAGACCAGCTCATACCGGACCCCAGATGGTTTTAACATACGACAGGGACAGGAGGGCACTGGTTGATGCATCTGATCTCCTCATTCACCACGTATGCAAACTTGTGTTAATCATTCATAGTTCATATGAGGCCTGTTTCCTAAGAGTCGGACAATGAGTTGTACAGTGATTTTGTAACCACTACTCAAATTAATTACACAAAGGTTCTCGAGGGTGCTAATCATCATGGCATACTTCATTTTGCGTCAAACCAACCGGTTGCCTCAGGCTAGAATCATGCTGTATATAGTTTTTCGCGATTTTCTTGGGAACCCCTTGTTCGATTCCCACCTAACTTGGACAAATACATAAGTTCAGTATACTCGACATCATGAAATTGTTTTGACATGCTGATCATCCTTTGTTCATGCGATATTTGACTTCACAAATATAACAACAATGAGAATGTTGAGACTAGGTTCAAAAGATGGAGCTCGTCGGGAGGATCATTTTCGTTATCAC
The DNA here is from genome assembly GCA_036245785.1 of Pristionchus fissidentatus. NCBI lineage: Eukaryota > Metazoa > Nematoda > Chromadorea > Rhabditida > Neodiplogasteridae > Pristionchus > Pristionchus fissidentatus. The sequence continues at coordinate 22,538,562 of BTSY01000005.1, read as the reverse complement.
ATTTCAAAATTTCTAGGTGTGCGCACATGAAAATATTTGCCTTTTTAGTTTTCGAAATGCTCACTTTTCACATTTCTTTCCATTCATTCCACCAAATCCGACCGCGCACACCTAGAAATTTTGAAATGTGGTAATGAAAATGATCCTCTCGACGAGTTCCATCTTTTGAACCTAGTCTCAACATCTCATTTTTGTTATATTTATGAAGTGAAAATCGCATGAACAAAGTATAACTAGCATGTTAAAACAATTTCAAATCTTTTCTGTCTTTCAATGATCATGTTCTTTGAGCCTACTCGGCAATGAATTGAGTTTACTCAGAAACAAGTTGATTCTGAAATGTTCCATCAATCCAACGCGTTAAATCTGGTGTTCGGAAATAAAAATGTTCCCCCAGAGCGCAATGATACAATGTATCTTGCGTAGCGAAGGATCATCCAGGCGAAATGCCTATCACATAGAGAGAAGACAGAGAAGAGCTCGGATAGTTCAGTGGTTAAGACATCTGCCCGGTAAGCGGAAGGCCCGTGGTTCGAATCCCGGTCTGAGCACTAATCTTTTCTGTCTTTCAATGATCATGTCGAAATTACTGAAATTATGTATTCGTCCAAGTTTGGTGGGAATCGAACAAGGCGTTTCCAAGAAAATATCGAAAAACTATATATAGCATGATTCTAGCCTGAGACAACCGGTTTGTTTCATGCAAAATGAAGTACTCCATGATAATCAGCACCCTCGAGAACCTTAGTTGTAAAATTTCTGGAATATCGCTGTCCGGACCCCCGTTCATCATTGTTCGACTCTTAGGCAACCAGCCTCATATTCATTTCCTTAACATTATTTTGTCAGGTCCGCCGTAGCAACCTGTCGAAGGAAGAGAAAAAACGAGTGAAGAATGTTCTCAGGAAGTGTGTTACTTTCTCATTATTAACGAAGACCCCCTCCCCACTATTATTTGGTCACATTGACTGCCAACGCAGTGTTGTTGGAGACGGTCACCCCAGCACTCTTCCGAAGTTCTACCTTAAAAAAGGCCTCCCACGAGTTTTTGGTCACATAGACTGCCAACGCAGTGCTGTGGGTAACGCTCACCCGATCACATTGCAACGCATCCGAAAATCTACCGTAATCTATAAATCGATATATTGGCGCTCAAATGGCCCCTTACGAAAACTATTATATTTTAGATGAAACCCGATATTATCCATAGGGGGAAACATTATTATATCGTCGGCAGCTTCATTTTCCTCCGTTCATTTTCCTATCTTCGCGTCCTAGCACGCGTTGCCTGTCGATTCTTGGTACCTTTGCGGCCATTTGAGCGTCAATATATCGGTTTATAGATTACGGTAGAATTTCGGATGCGTTGCAATGTCATCGGGTGGGCGTTCCCCACAGCACTGCGCTGTCCTTCTTTTAAAAAAACCCATATGACAGGCAACGCGTGTTAGGACACGTGAGGATACATGCAATCGAAGTAAAATGAAGTTGAAAACAGTATAGTAATGTTGCGGATACTATCGGCTTTAATCAAAAATATTATAGTTTTCGTAAAGGAACTAGTATTGGCTTATTGAAAATTAGGCAACGGTGGACTCGTTGGAGGCCTTCTTTAATCTATAAATCGATATATTTATGTTAAAATGACCAAAATGTGTAAATGGATTGCAGGCAACGCGCGCTAGGACGTGAAATGCATGCAATGGACTTAATATAAAGCTTGCGATAGTATAATATTGTTTCTCGTTGATGAATGTATCGGTATTCATCAAAATATGTTAGTGTTCGTAACGGTACGCATTGAGATTGCCCCAAATGTCAGTGTGCGCGCTCTATTTTCGTGTTCCGGTATACTGTATTGACCTATCGAAAACTTTTTCGTCGAAATTTTTTTTTTTAATATTTATGTTACTCCTTTAAAGGCAGAGATAGTGAAACACATTTATTTAGTATTATTTTGGGCGACTAAGAAATGAAAAGATAAGAAAAAAATTTCGGACCCTTAGGAGAGGCGTAGAGATTAAATACCTATTGTAAGGTCAAACTAGAATGGAGAGTGGTTGCGAATTTTTCCCAAATATTTCTTTTGTTGAATGTTGTCCAATGTCCCTCTAGTGTAGCCTCCATTATATAGAGAGATATTCAAACTCGCCCAGTTGACAATTCTATGGTCGGATTTTTTGGCGGAATACCCCTACCAGGGCTCCGAGAAAAAACACTATGGTGTGTTAGGCACGGTAGAAACTCGGGGAAACACAATTTTGACTTCTTTCAAAGACACAATGTTTCTTTACGATTATGACAACAAGTTTAGATAGTTTTAGAAAGCACTTTATCGATCTCCTCATACGTCAAATAGGTCTTCGCAAGCGAAGATAGGCACTTCTGCACTTTGCATGTAAACCCGTTAAGCATAGCGAGAGAGTGCAGGGCAGACACATGAAGGCCTCTATTTACATGCCCGCCCCTATGCTAATTGCGAACTTGCGAGAAACCCATTTGACCTATGGATCTCCTTCCCAGGCCTATGACGGGGTTACCCACTGCTAAATTTACAGTGATATTTAATCTCTGGAGAGATGTGACGGCGAATCCCAGAGGCACACGCTCTGGAATTCGCCTTTTCCTATTTTTTTAAAAAAATGTCAAAATTGGTAAAAATCGAGCAATTTCAGGTTCGCCTCTCACGAAAAGCTTGACATAAACGGGGGACGCAGTCAAATTTTGTTACTGGTTTCCGTTTCCATTTCTTCCAACTAAGATCCCTGGGAGATATTATGCCTTAATAATCATTCCTCGTCGAGATGCTGCTACTGTAAGATGCAGCACGCCAACGATTTTCCGATTGTACCGCTAATTTGCATAATATCAAATTTCCAATAGTTTCAGAAAATCTACCCCAAAAACCAAAGATATGCTTAACTGGGGTCCGCACATTATTCGAATGATATGTTTATGCTCTCGCATTAATATATAATGAGAGATGAATACGAGCGGCGAAATGTCGCGAAAATTTGAAATCGTTATTTTGTTTTTCGTTTTGTTTGTTTTTCTCTAATGGATACAGCGCTATTGAAATAGGTGGGGTAGACTGAACATTACGATTATCGGAATTACTTTGCATTCGCCTCTGCGGTCGCTACTTAAGGTTACCCGCCAGATAAAAAAAAATCCATTTTTTTTTATTATAGTAGCTGGTGAGATCTGTGATAGAGTTAAAAATTCGGAAAGGTATTCCCCAACTTACTACTAAAGATTTAAATCATCTAAATTCATGTCAACCTGATACTAATCTGTTGATTCAGCGGAACGCTAGAAATAAATTTAAAAATAAAAATGAAAAAATAAAGAAAAACGGAAACATAAGGTAAGCATGAAGTAGATGAGTGCTACAATATACTTCGAAAAGCGCGGGAAAAAATATTTTAAAATCAAGCAACGAAGTTTGCGAGCTCGTAGTAAATTGCGTGTTTTTTGTGGGAAAAGCGTCTATGAAAATATGTTTAATGACTATGTGTTTAGATTTGTTCCCGAAATGTTCGGATTGGCCGAGGGAGCGAGTAGTGATACAGAGGAGAACGCAACAGCCATGTGAGTGAAAGATGAATTCACTGATGAAATACGGTCAAGTGTGAAAATACGAAAAAAAATGTCATACTTGTAATTTTAAGAAAATACATTTTTCCTAGTTGGAATAAAGTGACTTCCTCAGGCAACGCGATAAATCAATTTTGAATTAAATTCTTCATTTATGGTTTTAAACAGTTGCCTAGGCAACCTGATTCATTTAAAAACTGAGCGAAACAATGTAATTTTGTGAACCTTAAAAATGAACAGAAAAGAGGACAGATGGAATCTGATGTTGAAATTCTGAAACACGTTAGCTGCAGTTTTTTCACTCGCCACAGGTTTTTGAAAAAAATAAAGAGAATATACTTTGACCTTCTTTTAAAACTAAGCCTGCCCGATAATGAGTTTTTTTTAATTTGAAACTAGCAAGTCGGGCAGGTATTAGTAAAACCTGATCTCTAGGACAGATGAAATCTGATGTTGAATGACATATGTCACAGATCTCCTATAAAGATCTGTGACATGTGACATTTAATATCTGATTTCACAGATCTCCTGTAAAGGCGTAGGAAAACGAGCTCATCTGGCGACAACAAAGAAGTTTGGACCTCAGATTCGGTCTAAAGTTGGTTGGTGTACAGTATTGGGGGTTAGAAAATTTTCATGGAGTTGATTTTGTCAAATTTCACAATTATCGATTTTTCTCATAAAAAAATCAAATTTACCTAACTCGGTTAATTTTGATCAAACAGCGTGCAGCTTTTTTCCATTCTGTTTGTCTTTACGATTCCTATAAATCACTTGTTGGGAACACGTGATTAGAATCTTTTTGCAAAACAAAACACTGATGATTAGAATCCATTTTCAAAAAAAAATATTTTGTCAAATCTCGAGGCCCCCAACATCGATCACTTGTACACTCTTTTATAAGACTTTTCGTTTTATGGGCGTATCTCGCTTCAAATTGGTCGAATCAGATTTTTTTTAAATCGATAGCATTCATCGAGGCCAAAAATAAATGTTTTTTTTAATCCAAATCGATTACATGAAGCATTTCCGAGATATTTTAAGAAAGTACCAACCAACGATCAACAATGATGGAATTTTGTCGTTACAAGTCTAAATCGTATCTAATAATTATTTGGAGTGGTACAAACATAGTCGAATAGAATAATTTATGTAGATGTATTGTGTACAGAGTACAGATTGTATTGTAAATACCACTGAAAATTTAAATTTTCGGGAATCTACCGAATCGGAAGTCATAACGGCGGAACTCCCTCATTACTGTCGGTTTGTTGGTAATTTCTTAAAATATTTCGGAAATGCTTCATGTAATCGATTTGGATTACCAAACATTTATTTTTCGCCTCGATGAATGCTATCGATTGTTTTTTTTAAATGGCTGATTCGACCAATTTCAAGCGAGATACGTCCATAAAACGAAAAGTCTTATAAAAAAGAAAATGCCCAGAGTGTACAAGTGATCGATTTTGGGGGCCTCGAGATTTTGCCAATGAATAACTTACCAATGACTACTCTGGTGATTAGAATACATTTTCAAAATAAAATTATGTGGTGCAAGCGAGAAATTTCGAGCAATTATCGATTTTTTACCCAGAACTAAGTTGAAAGGCTAGTTGTTGCACAGAGGTCTATGATGAGAAAAATGGCAGGAGTAACTCGATTTGATAGAAGAACAAATGAATGGCTTGCAATTAAAGTACCGCTGCCAGATGTTGGTGTAAGAGCTATGCATAAGAAGTGGAGTTGGGCTAGAAGACTAGCTCTACTTAATGATGATAGATGGGCGATGAGAACTGTTAATTGGACGCCAATCGACCGAGAGCGGCTTGTCGGAAGGCCGAAGATGAGATGGCGAGATGAAATAGTAAACCGAATGGGATCCAGATGGGCTAATACGTGCAGAAGATACCCCTATTTGTGGAACAGAGCATCATTCAACAGGAACATAAGTGTTTCCATTGAAACCCATTGAAGACTGGATTGTACACGAGTGTTCCCAACAAGTGACTTATGAAAGGAATCGCGAGAGACTCGAGCATGGCCGGGACAAATTTATGATTTTTAAATTGGCTGAAAATCTAACACAAGGTACTACAAACCTCCCTCTATCGAATAGCTTTTTCAGATTTTTTTTGTAAAAATTTCGTTTCCGTGTGAAACACAAATCAACCTGGTGAGTCGGGAATTTTTTTCGAGAATAGTAAGGTTTGAAAAATCATAAATATCTTCAAAGTGAAGATAGAAATCCGCTGTTTGCTGCGTTAGATACACATCTTGTTTACCAACCGCTCGAAGTCATTACTGGTTCGTAAGCCGATGCGGGGTGGTTGTTTTTGCAAAAGTTGAGATCCCTTAGAGCAGACTGGATCTTTTGAAATGTTTGATGAAATCGAGTTCCACATGCGGGGAAATGGTTGAAATATATTTCCAAATCGTTAGCTTCTCGGGGATATTATCAAATAATATATCGCGATACCTGTCGATGGAGATTACTCCAGGTGGGCATAGGAGAACATTCGGAAATAAATATTTTCAAATAAATCTCTTAACCACTGGTGTAGATTAACGGTGGTTATTTTCTCATTTCCGCCAACCCCGTTTGTTTGACCTGTATGGAGCAGTGAGAAGGATGTTATCGTGTCTCATGCAGAGAATCGACGGAAGAACACGAGGATTCCGAGAAAAGGAAATGCAATGTACGAAGAGGATTGGGAGATGGAGTAGAGGATAGAGATATCAAGGTACGATCTTACTTTTCGCTCCCAATTTAGGAACATCCTTGAAGTTTTTTTTTGTAGTTCGTTTAATGTTAGTTATGGTGGAAGACACTTATCTCCCTTTTAATATGTTCAATAGAAGAGGAAAAATCTACGGAGTCTTCCTCATTTAAAGGAAATACTACCTTATGCAAAAATTCCGGGCTAATCTGCTTTATTTCGGCAATTTGCATTACCTGTATACGGGTTTAGAAACGGAATAACTCTTGAGACTTGAGGTTTATCTCCCTTGCCAATTTGCTCAATTTCAGAAATGCTCATACTATTTATGTTAGTCCAGTTTCCAGTTTGCATTTATCAGGCTGTTGCAAAGTCCTGTCGTTTTTGCATGCTCACTTTCCCAGAATATCTCGGGGTTTTTTCTCTTTTTTTGTGATGTAACGATACTACCGATTGTTATGTTTTTTTCTTTCAGCGAGATAGACTATCCCCTAATTCAAACACCTTCCGACTAGTATACGCTGGAAACGTCTTCTACATATTTGTAAGGATCCACCATGTGTTATGTGAGAGACTCGCCAAGTTGAGGAGGGTGAGTTACTACTATAAAAATTACGGCTCTTATTGATTATTTGCAGGCGTGTGAAGAATTATGGGAAGAACAGAAACTTAACGAGCATATGAAGGAACATAGTTCGTCTTGGTATGATCTACAGCATGGTATTCAGAAGTAGGTCATCATCTGTATTTTTACTCTCTAGATCAGAAAATCGCTTTTTTTCAAAAACAAGAAATCGATTAAAAGGTCTTAGTTGGACCTAATGACAAAGGAAACACAATTTATAAAAAAAACACACTGTCTGTACCAAATGCAGCCTTTATGGTGTGGCCAGCAACCTCGCCAAGTGTGACTTAACTTTCTGAGATGTCTCTCTTCTCCCCTTTCTCCTCATTGTAGGCTACGTGGAAACCCGTCTCATGCTCCTTCCTTCGACCACGTAATGTACTTAGTGAAAGAGTCCCTTGATGGCAATATAGAGCCAATCAATCTGGAAGACGAGATGAGGTTTGCTCACATGGTTTTCTGTCAGAGATGAAATAGATACCGTTCGCTCAAATGCACCATGTGTCCACAGCCGTTGGGAAACTTTTTTTGAGCTTTTGTTTTACCAGATGTTCATATATTGTTATATAGAGTACATTTCAGTGATAATTGAAATTATCCTGATTCTCTAAGGCTTCAAACACATGGTGCGTTTTTTGGCGGGACAAATCAGGGATTTCAGATACATGGTGCATTTCGATTTGTAAAAAATAGTTCTGACTAAATATTGATGTCTAATATAGCAAATTCGCTTCATGTGGTTTCTATGAATAAGCTGATCTAGATTTGGAGCGAGTATTATCGTCCTCCTTTGCGTAAACATGGTGCACTGCATAACGTTAGACAACGGAACCATTTCATCTATGTTTTCTGTAACATGTTGGTCATCCCAGGAGTATGCTGCCTACCCATGCATCCATGGCGTTCTCTATCGATAAAATGGTGATGGCGATGACTCGTCAGCTACAGATATTCTCCTCTCCTGATACGGACAAGGCGCATACTCTTAATCTTTATACCAAGTATCGAATGCAGAAGGCACCTTATCAGTGGGGGTCCACTCGGAAGAGGTATGCTAATTATTGTGCGATGGAAAAACAGCATTGTCTGCTCATTTTCTACATACTTACAAGGGCAGGTCGCGAAGTGACCGTGAAGTTAAACGCCAAACTTGGAAGTCATTTGGGTACCTCATTTCAATTGTCAAAAGTTGCTGAGGACCCCTGGCGACCCCAAAAAATCGATAAATAGTTTGTGCAAAATCTTTCAGCTGCCTCTTGATCTCCTCTCCAGCTCTCCCTCCTAACTGACTCGGTAGTAAACTGGATAAGAGCATCGACTATCACTCCGAACATTTTGGGTTCGACTCCCTAGATCAGAAAATTATTTTGCCGTATTTTTAGAAACTATTTTATGTCAACAGGAAACATGTTCAAGAATGGTGAACAGTACTACCAGCCATCTAGCAATGATTGTAGCGCACGAAAAAGCAGTCAAAGCTGTACTCCCTCTTACAAGGGGCACATAATGAACGAGAGCGAAGTGCAATTGTTGAAATCTTTTGGCTGCCTCTTTATCTCTTATCTTTATTTATCTCTTCTCCGGCATTCCCTCTTAACTGCCTCGGTAGTCGATATCGGTGATAATCCCTGTCAGGCCCCCAATTGGACTTCGCTGTCGTTCATTCTGTGCCCCAACTGCTTTGACTGCTTTTTCGTGCGCTACAATCGTTGCTAGATGGCTGGTAGTACTGTTCACCATTCTTGAACATGGTTCCTGTTGGCATAAAATAGTTTCTAAAAATACGGCAAAATAATTTTCTGATCTAGGGAGTCGAACCCAAAATGTTCGGAGTGATAGTCGAAGCTCTTATCCAGTCTACTACCGAGGCAGTTAGGAGGGATAGCCTGAGAACGAAACAAGAGGCAGCCGGTTGATTTTGCGCGCGCGATTTTTGGGGTCGCCAGTCAGCAACTTTTGACAAGTGAAATGAGGTATCCAAATGAGTTCCAAGTTTTGCGTTTTCAGCGTTTTCAGAAACTCCACGGTCACCTGCCCTTGTTAGTGCGAATTAATCCATTTTCCGGAAAATAATTAACGACCGCTGGGGTCAATTCAAGATAACTCTTATAATTGTAATGTGATATGCGCCCGAACACAGCATCGAAAATCGAAAAATAATTTACAAAAATCGAACCTTGATTTGGGTAAAATTGGAAAATTTTGCGCCACAATTAGGGTCTATTTGTTTTATCAAATTATGCTTCGATTTATTAATAGGCAACGGAACGATTTAATAGTACAAATGAGAGGAATGTGTGTCTGCACGCTGCTCCACGACACACAGCTCGACGTCTTGCCTGGCCAGGTATGCGAACAGGTTCACATAAGTGTTGCCGGATCAAAGTCCAAAGCCTCGCTCTCTCCTCTGTGAATCTCTCGCTCATTCCAAAGGTTGATGGTTTTCTCATTCACAGAGGAGAGCGAGGCTTTGGACTTTGATCCGGCAACACTTATGTGAACCTGTTCGCATAAGCGTTGCCGGTCTTTTACGAGTATACGTTTTTCCTTATTTGATCGGCACGCCAAAAATTTTCGCCCTAATAATTCCGTTGTGCAAAAGGGTTTGATCTAGCATTTTTTCCTAGCTTGATCCCTGCCTGATTCCAGGGGGGTCAAACAGCAAAAGGTAAATGGTAAAGGTGTTCCATGTCAAGCGATTTTACAGTAACAAGCTACAACGTTAGATGGGGCAAGCCGGTAAGCCAGTTGCAAACAGCCAGAGGGTCCAAAGGTTTTGGTGGGGAGAGAGAGTGAAGAAGGGAGCGAGTCGAAGCTTTGGTTTTCCAAAGCTTTGGAATGTTCTCTAACACAAAGTAATAACAAAAAGGGAATGTCTAGTTGTTAAATATTTGTATTTTGAGTTATTGGTAAGCCTATCGTTTTGATGTGAATTAATTTCGACGAAAAATAGTTTTTTTTGTAAAGTCATGCGCTCTCTTCACCTAAGGTAAGCGAGAGATCGCACTCTATCATGCCACTGGCACCATACCACCGACCCTTGGCTTTAATCCGGCATCCCTAATTCACATGAAGCGTTCAACCACCGAATCCATAGACCAAAAGGTATGTTCCAGGGAACAAACGCAGACATCATTTCGGGTTTGCGCCTGGTTTAATATCCCGGCTGCAGATTTTTTACCAAGCATCTGCAGATTTTTCTGACGTAATCGGGCATGGGCTTTCAGCTATACACAAAATCGGGGAAAAATATTTTCGAAAATATTTTTGAAAATGTAAAATTTTGAAGAAAAAAAATTATTTTACATTTTGAGCGCAAGATGGATTTTGCAAGCGCCAAAATCTGATAATTGATCAGTTTCAAGCATGCAGACTAAAAATAGCACATGTTACATTCTTCATGGAACATACCATTTTGGTCTATGACTAGAGTGTTGAAAGTAAATTACTTTTTGACAAGTTTCTTATTAAAAAGTCGCTTTCCGCCAATCCAGTGATTGATGACTTTTTGACAATGGGTGTTTCAGCTTTTTCATTAGCATCAGACAGTCATTTTGAAACAAAAAGTCGATTCACTTCGACCAGCGTTAGCAATGGAGAGCTGTGGCAAGGAGAGTGGTGGCATTAGGAACAGACCGATTCGTATAATTGAGTTTTTAACAAATAATGACTTTTTGAGAACGTCCTGCCCGACCGCTTGTTAAAAAATGACTTTTTGATTTTACTCAAAATGTCATTTTCGACACTATCTATGACCGAATCCTCTGATTTTGGATATGTAATGAGGGATACCTACTATAGAAATTAAAACTTTCAAAACGAGCGGCCCTCTTCTAGAAAGGATATCAGAACGCAAACTTCTTCTATTTCATGTATTGTTCATGTGTATTTGTTATTCATGTAGATGGAGGTCCCTAGAATTTGATTTTAAAAATTCTGAACATGACATGTTTATCGCGCCATTTCACTTTGTGCTAACAGGGAGCAACATTTACACATACACATACGAATGTTTTCTCTCTTACTTCTCTCATTCCACTCATGTTCCCTTGCAAAAAAATATAAATTGATACTTATGAGAGGTTATCTGGGTGGATCGACATATGGTTGGCCCTGTGCTAAATTACCGATGAAATGCTAACTATGCTATAAATTAGTACATCATGTGAGGAATACGAAAGCACTAAATGCGAAGTTCCAAAACGCGTTTACGCCTCAGGGCATGAAAACGAGCGAAAATGGCGTCACCAACTGGTTTCGCCAATTTGAATCGAATCACTTCGTACTGTACATTTATGGATTACAAGTATTTTTTGGTTACGGAACTTTTGATTGGAGTCGATGTTAGCGAGTTATTCAGAGAAATGTGCTTCATTCAGCTTTCATAAAGAAGTTTCTCGATGAACTAGTATTTTTTTATTTGCTTATTTGAATTGTTGAATTATTATACAAATTATATTTAAAATAGGGAGTGAAATTTTTTCTGAAAGGAAGTCAAATCCGGAAAAGTGTGGCCTTCATATTTTCACGGTTTAACTTTGGTATCTTTATATTTTACAGTTTTATAGAACGTATTTGATTCGAAAACGTGGGAATGTAGCAAATTTTATTATGTTTCTCAATAGTTATTAACAGTTTGACGAGAGAACTTACCGTACATTTACAGTCGACGACTGATTTTATTCGATTTTTAGCCGCACTTTTCCGGATTTGACTTCCTTCCAGGAAAAATTCCCCATTTAAAATATAATTTGTTTAATAATTCAACAATTCAAATAATCAAATAAAAAATACTAGTTCTTCGAGAAACTTCTATATAAAAGTTGAATGAAGCACATTTCTCTGAATAACTCGCTAACATCGACTCCAATAAAAAAGTTCCGTAACCAAAAATACTTGTATTTCGATAAGGAATCCGTAAATGTACAGTACGAAGTGATTCGCTTCAAATTTAAAACCAGTGGGTGACGTCCAGAGGGTGACGTCATTTTCGCTCGTTTTCATGTCATGAGGCATAAACTCGTTTTGGAACTTCGCTTTTAGTGATTTCGTATTCCTTACATGATGCACTAATTTGTAGCACTGTTAGCATCTCATCGGAAATTTAGCCCAGTGCCAGGTCTCTGAAGAAATATGTCGACCCACTCAGATAGTCTCTCTTATCCGAATTCAGATGTTCGGGTCTGTTTTTTTCCCCGATTTTCAATTTAACTATTTGATCTATAGATGAAAAAAAATTGCAGGAGAGAGATAGAAGACGCATATCTCTCAGAGGCAAAGCTTGTGATGGAGGGACACAACTGCTACCGTATTCACGCTTTCGATAGAGACTGTCCCATTGTGACTATCGATATGATGGAGAAGGATAGAGAGGGGGAAGCAGGGGGTGGAAGGAAGGGTGAGGATGAGAAGAATGCGAATGTGCCAAGGGCATCTCTATCCAATAAGGATAAAAAAGGGGTAAGAGAATTTTTTAAAGGGACCTGGCACTGCAAAATAAGTTATTTTTATTTTAAAGAAAATTCTTTTCTGATTAGAATGCAAAAAATCGCATATTTTTACGATTTTTTGAAAGGAGTTATGATTTTTTAAAGGTACTCGTGTACCGGGCATTACTGTGTTTAGCGCGCTAAACACCGTAGCGCCCGGTACATTAAAGCAAATTTCGAACTTTGAAAAATCATAACTCCTTTCAAAAAAATCGTAAAAATATGCGATTTTTGCGTTCTAATCAGAAAAGAATTTTCTTCAAAATAAAAATAACTTATTTTGGAGTGCCAGGTCCCTTTAAATCATAGAGGGTAGAAAAATGGTAATTGCAGAAGAAAGGACGATGGTTGAAGAAGGAAAGATCGAAGAAGGAATCAGTTGACGGATTAGCAACCTTTAGTCATTCAACTGCGTCCCTTCCGCATGGAAGGGATATCGTACTCCTACCTTATGAGAATCCCCGTGAGTTATTTACGGAAAGTAGGAAATGTATGGTTTCATTTGAGATGATAAATACGATACGGAAAAGGAGGAGGAAGAGTCGGATGAATCTATAACAGAGGATGGTGACCCTTTCCATCGGAACACTGAGAGAACACTATTCTATGGACGGTTGAAACGAAACCACAACAACCCAAAGACTTTACTGAAGAAGAAAGAACGGCGAGATAGATGTGCATCATGGTTTCTTTGATTGTTGAAATAACCTACTAAGGATTCTTAAAATGGATGAATCTGAAAACTGCTAGATGAAAAACGATGGCAAACTGACCAAGCCGGTTGCGTAAGAGTCGGACAATGTTATACAGGAGTTCGGACAGCGATTTCTAGAACGTTTACACTTGATGTGGTGCTGATCATCATGAATATCTTCATTTTGCATTAAATTTACCGATAGCCTGAGGCTATACACATGCAATTTATCGATTATTGATGATTTCTCGGAAATACGTCTTTCAATTGCCGCCAAACGTTGACAAATACAAAATGTGAGCATTTTGCACTACACATTCTGATTTGCACATTCAATTGCACTTTTATGCGTGTAATAATTAAAGTTACCCGCTAGAGATAAAAATCGATATTTATTTTATATGTTTGTTGGATGCAGATGGCATCCCTGATATCCGTCACGAAGCTAAAAATTGCCGGAAATTATTCCCCAATTTACTACAAGCTCGCAAAATTCGTACCCTGACTTGCAATGATTTTACATTTTTTTTACTTTCCCGTGCTTTTAGAGGTATACTGTACCCAATATCGACATCGATTTTCCCTCATTTTTGAGTTTTTATAATATTTTCTTTGTTTTTCATCTTTATTATTTATTTTCTTTATTGTGTTTGATAGCATAGTGATTCGACCACACAATCGTATCATTAGGATGTCGATTGGAGTACATCTGAATCGTTTCTCAAATGAAAACTTAACGTCACATGATTTATCGACATCGTTTTTTTCTTCATTTTTGCACATTAATATTTTCTTTGTTTTTCATCTTTATTATTTATTTCCTTTCTTGTCTTCGGTCGAATCAAGAAATTAGTTTCAGATTAACATGAATTCAGATGATTTCGATCGTTTCTTAACTCAAACATGCGATAAATCATATGACGTTAAGTTTTCACTTGAGAAACAAATCAGATATACTCCAACCGACTTCCTAATGATATGATTGTGTGGTCGAATCACTATGCTATCAAACACAAAAAAGAAAATAAATAATAAAGATGAAAAACAAAGAAAATATTATAACAACGCAAAAATGAGGGAAAATCGATGTCGGCTACAGTTAGGGTTGCCCGTTCGGCGTCGGTTTCGGTATTACCGAACCCCCTGGCGTCTCTTTTTCTCTAGTTCTCTTTCCCTTATCAGCCGTATTACCGATCTCTCGCTGAGAGAGTCGTAATACGAATACCGAACTTGCATCCCTAGCTACAGTATACCTCGAAAAGCGCGGCGAAGTATAATATTTTTAAAAAATTGCAAGTCAGGGTATGAATTTTGCGAGTTTGTAGTAAATTGGGGAATAATTTCCGGTAATTTTTAGCTTCGAAACCGATATCAGTGATGTCATCTGCATCCAACAAAAATATAAAATAAATATCGCTTTTTTCCATGGCGGGTAACTTTAACTTCTTACGCGACACTAGAATTGGCACCAACATCTCCACGTAAAAAGATGCAGCTCGTCGAGACGATTATCTTTGTTACTTCAAAAATTCTAGCTCTGCGCTATTGTAAATTTACCATGTTTTAGTTTTTTAAACACTCAGTTTTTGATTGCATTCTTCTTTGTTCCGACCGTGCAGTTAACGTCGGATGATCTCTGGAATGAGTTGTTGAGTTAGAGTTATTCACTGGTACTGCAGAGTTCGCTAATGAAACATGTTCGATACATGAAAAGCCAATTATAGACGTTAATGAAACAGTACCATGGTAATTGAGATGTCTCACGAGACGCGAAACACTCCCATTTCTCATTCTTCGTCTGTTATTGCTGATCTCCCTCCGGGAGGGACCCTCCCCTTCCCTCTGAACCATGTCAGGGGGTGGGAGTTTGGGATAGATCACTCTTCATTTATAATCAATCCAGAATGATCTCGTGAACAAAATTTCTCATTACAATGTATCATTTCGTGTTTCATTAGCGATGGAACAGTGTCATCAAAAGTCACGGATCATGTTTCATTAGCGTACACGTACTGCGCGATCGCAATAAGGAGGGATGATTTCTAAAAAGAGTGTTTGAAAAACTGAAACATGACAAATTTATAATAGCGCTAGAATTTTTGCTAAAATTATTGTAACAAAAATGATCGTCTCGACGAGTTGCATCATCTTTCTACGGACGCCGATTCTAGTGTCGCGTGAGAAGTTAATTATCACACGCTAAAAGTGCAATTGGATGTGCAAATCAGTTTGTGCACTGTGAAATGCTCACATTTTGTATTTGCCAAAGTTAGTTGGCAATAGAAAGAGAGAAGATTGAAGAAAAAATCATTGCAATCGATAAAGTTATTTTTTGTGGATGGAAATGTCGCACCTCGGCTCAGCTCCCCCCCCCCCCACACAACATCACACTGAGAACCACGATATGTTTCAATATCGTACCAAGAACAAGAATATGACTTTAGGATTCCGCACAACTACTCCAAACATTTAACGATTTTGTTGAGAGAAAAAATCAAATTGCCATCGTTTTGGGATTTTCCACTAATCCCCGCTTTTACGACACAATTCAGATTCGTCCGAAGGTAGAAAAATGTATGTTCCCTATAACATGGGACACATCACAACTCACATATCCCGATCTTTTTGAAATTTTTATGGTAGATTCAGAATAAAATTCCAACCATGAAACTGTTTTCAAAAGTTGCCGAATGTTTTTTTGAAATTTCGTCATCCATAACAAATTATTAATTTAATTAATAAATAGGCAAAATTAGAAACCCAAAATGGATATTTCGATTGAAATATACAGTCTACGACTTTTGAAGTCAAATCCTGCCAAAAAATGTTTAAATAAAAATATTTTTATTTTTTCGAAAATAATTAAAATTAATATTCATTATTCAAAAAAAACATTCGGCAACTTTTGAAAACAGTTTCATGGTTAGAATTTTATGACGAATCTACCATAAAAATTTCAAGAAGATCGAGTTATGTGAGTTGTGGTGTGTCCCATGTAAGTTATTTCTACGCACGCTAATTTTAAATTGTACAAAATGTTGAGTGTAACATGATAAACTCACGTAGTACTAGGGTTGTGAAATCAAGTATCAAGTAATCGTCTCTCTCACCCTCGATTGACCCTTCTTTTCAATTCCCAGCGAGAGTGTACACTCTCTTCCTCCGAGCGGGTCAAGTAAATGCCACAGGGAAAGAGAGATTCAAGTACTTGAGAGAGAAATCAAATACTTGACTGAAAAGATCCCGTTATGGGGAAATCGAAACCCAATTTTAAAATGTGTTATTTGCTATTTGTTTGTAATTTATCAAATACAGTTGAATTACATTTCATAGTAAAAATGAAGGACAAAAAACACCATCCCTCTTCACTCCTATCCCATGATCTCTAGGGGTCAAGTAAATACTTGATCACTGTTCTCTCTCCCCCTCTTTCAAGTAGTGATACGAGATGGAGATGAGACTGCCAGTGGGTTCAATTGATTTCGAATCCCTAGTACTTACCGCAAGGGCAGATATCTTAGGTTAATGCGAAGGTAAAAGAAAAAATAAAGCTAATTAATCAATCACTATAAATACTAAAAATCGCGTCAAACATCCGATAAATTGTCACCTGCCTGTTCTCGGTGAAAGTGACGCAGACATGAAACAGGTAGAAGACACGCATCACTCATCTAATTATGAGTCGTATGCCATGGAGTCAAACAAGTGGAGCACACAGGCCGGACAGCAGGAAAATTGAAAATAATAATAATTATTATTATTTGTCTACGCCCCAGGCGCAACAGGATTTGAAATTTTACAATAAATAAGGGGAAGAGTTTCCTAGATCCGTGCCTTGTTGCAGTACACGCCGCAGAACATTGATGCGAGCGAGCACTATGTCTAGGGAACGCGCGAGACGGGCTTGACAGGCGAAAGCCACAGCAGAGAGGGGAGGAGCGGTAAAGAGGGAGCTTCGCAGACTCCGCCCACTCATGAGCGTGCTCTCCCCGCCGGCGAGGGCTCAAGAGGTGCATAAAAAGATGGTCCGGGAGCAGGTCACGTTACTACGATATTACGCCGCCAATACCGTAGTAAATGAACGTTGCGTGTAACGCAAAGCGCAACTTCTGTACAGGTATTTTAAAAATAGCTTAGGTCCCACCGCGAAGCGCATGCCTTCTCATTGTTTTATACTGAATTAATTTCCTAAGTCTGAGGACCATCGCTGTTCATTTTTCTTGTTCGGGGACAGGGGTTTCTGAGCCCCCGTGCCGCCTGTCAACCCCGTCTCGAGTGAAGTTCCCTAGACATAATGCTCGCCCGCTCATAGGCAGTTCAGTGCGTACTTGAACTCTTCGGCGCAGCCATGCCCGACTGAATGCCGATTGCTCGGTTTTTTTTTGGAATTCTTCCTCCTGGATGGGCGGGAGGTCGGCTCCACCCTCTCTCGAGGGGGTGGAATACTGGGGGAGGGGCCTGGCACGGATCTAGGAAAGTTCCGGGGAAGATGTGGGAGGACTCTCCGAATTTCACATGAGATGACGGAGTGATTTTTTCTTGATCGTTTCTTGAATATTCGATGATGGGGGGGAATGAGAACTTCTATTGGGAGCATGGAATTACATCGGGCAGTACGTAAAGGGAATGAATGGAATCTTGCATTACTGGATGTGAATTCAATGTTGATACCGAAAGATGACACTCGATCAGGTAGAGGTTTGTACACATAGAAAGATGAACGAGGTATCATTGTTAAACCATTCATAATTAAGTTTGTCATACATAGATCTCCTATGACTCTCCTCTCAGTTAACGCCCGAGTTTCTTCAAACGATAGGAAGTGAGGGACACTGGGTATGATGGAGATGGAAAGCAATGGAAATATATATATATATACTTGGCGAGTAGAGTGTTGAAAGTAAATGACTTTTTGACAAAGTGTCTTATTAAAAAGTCGCTTTTTGACACTGGGTGTTTCAACTTTTTCATTAGCAACAGGCAGTCATTTTGAAACAAAAAGTCGATTCACTTCGTTAGCAATGGAGAGCGGTGGCAAGGAGAGTGGTGGCATTAGGAACAGACCGATTCGTATAATTGAGTTTTTTTAAAACAAATAATGACTTTTTGAGAACGGCCTGCCCGACCGCTTGTTAAAAAAATGGCTGTTTGAAATGAATTCTAAATGACTTTTTGATTTTGCTCAAAATGTCATTTTCGACACTATTGGCGAGTGAAGATGTTTTGTACTTTTTTGAGGGTTTGTATGTCGCTTTCATAATGAGGGTTCCAGAAACATGAAGCGAAATCAAGAACACAGCGTTTTAGGGACGGGCGTTTTGCACACCGATGAATGAAATAAATTACAAGAGTATGATCATTCGATAGCTTATTCTACCGCATTTCGACTTATCAACTTCATTTTAACTAATTAAGTCTAATTAATAAGAAAAATTATTGAAAAGAGTGACTAGTTGCGCGACGTCATTGGTTCAAGTGGAGCAGTGACTGTCACGTTTTAATCACGTCTATCGCAAACTGAAAAACAGATAACTTGTTATGAGCAGTTTCATCTGCTTATTTCTGCATTCAATGTGTTTTAATAAATGGAAAATAAATTATGCAAACAAGAGGTACGCTATCAAAAGTCGCAGACCGAATAAATAAAGAATTGATTGAACTGGGCTACAGTAACCCTCCATTTAGATATTTTCGAAAATCGATTACTCGAAATCCGCGGCGTGTTCACTGTTTGTTTTCTCAACATTGCTCAAACATTCGATAATTCACATCATAATAAAAGTATTCGAGTGAACACGCCGCGGATTTTGAGAAAATGCGAGAAAAGCGAATTTCCCGTTATAAAATGCGAAACTTTGTCGAACTCTTTCTCGAAATCGGCAGCTCCAATCGATTTTCTGATTTGATTTCCATTTTTTGCAAACTCTACCGATCCTGCAGAAATTAGCCTTCAACTCGATCAATTGAAATTCATCAATATTCGAAGTCGTTTATTTATGTTTCTGTAGAGTGTTCCGTGAATATCGCGTGCTTTCTCCATTCTTTTGATGATCCTCGATCCAATAACATTGATAAGTTTTCGAAATAGACTGCCGACATGCGGGAAAAGTGATTGCGAAATTGACAACTGTGGTATACGGTATTTTCAACCGAACGGCGTCGAAGGTAGTACTGCTAAATCGCGTACTCAAAAAATCGCTCGCCCGTCCCTACAGCGTTTCGCACAAGGGAGTCTGCGGACATTCATTTTATATCGCGTATTGATGTTCAAGCTGAGAATGGATGAGCTGATTTGAAAGAGGGCAAAACTGTTTGCAGCCCTCGGGCATCGAACTCAGCCCCACCGTCCTCAATGCCGAGACGCTTACCAATTAACTATGGTAGACATGTTTATGAGATAGCTAGTTCTCGCTAATCTGACTAGTTGACAGAGTGTAAGGCTAGGGACAAGTTATTGATCTATGCCTGATCTACTTGCTTGGAATTACGAGAAACGGAGGAATTGCCATTTACGTCAACGGACACAGCATCGTGTGCGGATATGACTATTACATTGCAATTGTGTTAGTATGTCCGTTTGCGAAACGGAGTGCAAGAAGTGGTGGGACGTATGTCTTGAAACATCGAACGAGTTTGTTAGGACAATTTACGGAGACAGTCTTAAAAAGCAGGAACATCTTTGCGGATGCTTTAGTGACACGGGTCTTAACAGAAGATTTTTGAGATCAGAGTGTACTTAGAATCCTAGAAATAAGCTACCATATCCTTCTCAAATTCTTTCGCAGAAATATATATATTAATATTCAAATTGTTTTTTTTAAACATTTATCTCTGAGTGCTATTTTTGCTGTTAAAGGTACTAAAGGAATACTAAAGTAAAGTAAAGTAAAGTAGTAGTACTAAAGTATATGAGAGACTTTCTGAGAAACATAACATTGTGGTGGCACTAGGCCAGAATGCGGAGATCAGGGATCTGCCCCAAACTTTTTTAGAGGGTAGTATGCTATGAGTGATGAACATAAGCCAAAGGAAAAATTACCGCGACGCGTCTGTGACGCGCCACGCGGCGCCAAATTTGAATTCATTTTTTTGGAATTTATTATAAATTCATATTTTTCAGTCTCAAATCAAAGTGGAATCGTATTCTATTATTCATCATAGATATTCATAAGCAAGTAGATCTAGTCGACTTTCTTACAGTATCCACACCACAAATCGACAAAAGACAGAAAAGTACAGTACACCACTCCACACTTTGGACCATAACTACCTTTTACTTAAATTTTTTTGGCCATTTTTTTCTTTTATAATTTTCTTAAGTGCTGTACGGACAGTATTATAAAATAAAATTCGCTCCTTTCGGCCGTTCTCTATTTTATTTAAATTTTTGAAAAAAATGAGTCTTTTTCTCGTCCGTATCGATTGGTAAACTAGATCTACTTGCTTATGAATATCTCCGATGAATAATAGAATACGATTCAACTTTGATTTGAGACTGAAAAATATGAATTAATAATAAATTCCAAAAAAATGAATTCAAATTTGGCGCCGCGTGGCGCGTCACAGACGCGTCGCGGTAATTTTTCCTTTGGCTTATGTTCACCACTCATAGAGTACTACCCTCTAAAAAAGTTTGGGGCAGATCCCTGATCTCAGCATTCTGGCCTAGTGCCGAGCGTCTGAAGAGATATGTAGGCGATCTCAGATATTCTCTCATATGATTTCTTGAGGGTTTCTCAGATACATTTGATAAACAATACAAACATTGAGGTTCTGATGACAAAAAAACCTTTTGAGACGGAAATTTTCCGTTTCCGATTTTTTTCACCTCGCAAATCGACATTCTCCTCTCAGTATATTTAAATTTACGCTAACATTAAAATTGTCCTGGTCCAGCTGAAAGGCATTTTGAAAGAAGGCGAACTAGTCTGCACACGAATATAGAATGACGACGAGATACGCGATAAGTAATATAATCGATAACTTTGCTGAAAATAGAAGAAAACAGTGAAGCAATACGCACTCGAAATTGCGCAAGGTTGCCTAATTTTGATTCGTTATTCGGATTTTTTCAAATTAGGTTCCGCTATTCAGATTTGTCATAATTAGGTTTATCTATTCAGATTTTCCATAATTTGGTTCCACTGATCATTTTTTACCCAATTATGTTTCGATTTTCGATGTTGTGTAATATCGCAAAAACATTGCATTTTTTGTGAAATAGAATAATAGAAAGATGATGCAATGAAAGAAGCACACAAAAGGAGTCGAAGAATTCTTCTTAAGAAGAAGACAGCAGAAGTTCTCACAAGGGACAGCCGCCAATTGTCGGCTGCCATTCCGCATGAGGTGAATGGACAATATAGGACTGGTCTTCACAAGCATGCTGGTAAACTTCAATTTTTCGAAACGACCTTCTGAAACCCGGGAGAGATCCGAAACTTTTTGGAGAGTGAGTTATCACACCATCCCTGTCTCACTCTACCAACAGCCCAGGTGGCCAAGTGGATAAGGTCATTGCCTTCCGCCTGAACGGTTTTGCATGTCAGCAGTTCAATTCCCCTGGTTTGCAACTCACTTTTGTTGTTTTCGCTCATGTTCCCCTCGGTGATCTACCACGTTTCGCACGTATCGGGAGGGTTACAGAAGTGGAATTTCATTTATTTTACTTTTTTTGTAGGTATTCACGAACATTGGATAATAAAATATATCGTTTTCTCACTATCGAAACATTCTCTAATAACACAAATAAATATATGACAACAACTAATGTTCTAGCACTGATGGTTTTTTGTCAGCGAGTGTCCCATCTGCTCGGAGAAGTGCATTATAGAATAGCTGTGCTGCGTTGCATTGGTATTCTTCGAACAGATCTCGGCCTAGACAACACGAAATTGCGGTCAAGAGAAATTTAATTCGTACTATTTCGGAAAGAAAAATATTAAAAGAGGCAAAAATAATACACATCGTCAAACCATGACTGTCGCATCTCCTCTTGTGCAGAACTTCCTTTTATTCTATGCCCGAATTGTGAATGTGAAGGACAATGTGAACACAATTTTTGTTTCTCATGTTATTTCATTGATAGAAAAATTGTTGTTGTTGTCGCATATTTCTGTTTGACATTAGATGATGTTTCGATAGTAAAATAACGATATATAAATGGCGATTTATTTTACAATGTTCGTGAATGCCTTCAAAAATGATATACATAAAAAAAAGAAATTCCAAAAAAAATCCCCCGATTCACGAACCCTCCCGATACGTGCGAAACGTGGTAGATCACCGAGGGGAACATGAGCGAAAACGACAAAAGTGAGTTGCAAACCAGGGGAATTGAACTGCTGACATGCAAAACCGTTCAGGCGGAAGGCAATGACCTTATCCACTTGGCCACCTGAGCTGTTGGTAGAGTGAGACAGGGATGGTGTGATAACTCACTCTCCAAAAAGTTTCGGATCTCTCTCGGGTTTCAGAAGATCGTTTCGGAAAATTGAAGTTTACCAGCATGCTTGTGAAGACCAGTCCTATATTGTCCATTCACCTCATGCGGAATGGCCGCCGACAATTAGCGACTGTCCCTTGTCAGATGATGAGGAATCTACGCTTAAATCACATTCGCTCCAACGCAAAGCGACGCGGCAAAATCTCGTTGCATTTGATCAAGGCCCGGCGTTCGTGTAGGTACCGCAGTCTCCGCCCACTTTTCGACACTTGTGGAAGCGCAGCTACAGTATACAAGGCGCCCACTTTCGAATTCTATCGCGAACTGAGTGAAGTACTCTTTTTCAAAATTTATTTTTTGTTACTTCCTGCAGTTTATTTTTTATTTCTCTTGCGTTACGCGATTGTCTGCTAGCATTCCACTATATCGTCATTATAGGTTCCCGTTGGAGGGCTGGAATATCTTTTTGCGAGCGATCCAAACACGAACTTTTCAAACACTGTTCTCTCTAGATGCCGCATGATGCCGTTCTCTAATTTGAATACTATAATAATGTCGACTTTGGTACTTGAAACAGAACAGGAGCTAGGGGTGCGCAATGACGCGCAAAGCCTCAGCGTCGAAAATCATGAATTTCAAGTATCGCATTACCACCCATTTTCTTCTATTTTATTTATTTTTTCTTGCTATAGTTGAGGTCTAGGGTTCTTATATTTTTTTAATATAATGGGTAGTGTCGACATCACACTTTACCTCGATATTGTTCATGCTCATTCGCGTTCAACCGCCAACGAGAATTTTGTAAAGAGATGTGTTTTCAAAAAATTATAAATTTTCATACCATTTTCATTGTTTCTCAAGGGTTTGTGGAGCTGCTAAGGAGCACTAGTATATTGATTTGTGGATAAATAAAGTGAGAAGCTGCTCCGAATTGAAAAGATATTAACGAAAACCGTGCTTTTGCATTTTTAGAAAATATTTAGCAGCTTCAGCGCTGCATGTTCTTCCAAGATCTACTAGCGTAGGACTCTTAGGAAGGCATCCTAAGTTAGTCGGGAAATGTAGTTGAACAAAATGTACATAAACTGACAAAATATCACACGTACTCGAAAATGTATTCCTGTGATGTTGTATGAATATTATTTCAAATACCATTGCTTCCACATACTGCATTAGTATTGGGTACTCGATTTATACATAAAACATAGGAAAAGAAAAATTCATTTCATGAAAAATTCTCGAAATTTCATTTCGAGTTATGAATTTGACACAAATCTGACACATGGAACTCACCAAACCCCGCCCACTTTCATGTGTTTTTGCAACACATTTTCGAAGACGTTTTGCCACTTTGTTTTATTTTATTGACTATTTTAATTTTAATTAGTCGAATCAGCACAATTAAAACTATCATTCACGAGAAAGCTAGACTTTTACGCTCGATCTCGTTGTATGCGCTGCGGTCCCTACGTTCGTGACAACCTCACAGCAGAGACAAAACGGGAGAAATGCAGAGTTGAAAAACTCTATCGAGAACTGAAAAAGGAAAGGGAATTCCAGGCGGGACCTAACGCGATTATGAATATACATTAAATAAGTCAGTTGTCGATGTCGCTCAATTTCTTCAAAGGCTGTTCTAGTAGAAGGCGATTTTCTCCTTAATTATACTCAATTTGCTTGTTTTTTTCGATCTTTCAACGAGTTTGAGGCTGTCTGCTAATTATAGAGATAAAATAGCAACCAGAAGGATGTTCTAATTGGGTGAAAGATCTGCATGAAATTCTCAACGTACCTAGAATCTGACCCGTTTGAACTGTCATATCCGAAATGGACCGACTTCCAATAACTCGCTTTGTTCGTCATTTTGTGCAAATATAATGTGATTTCAGTAAATCGAGGGCCCTGGAAAACCCAGTGAAATAAGGTAGAAGTGGAATTAACTGATTTTCGAAATTCAATTGGAAAACCGCGACGCAGCCGCAGCGCGTATGAATGGTTCATGCTGAGCCGCGGTTGTAGCTGCCGTGAACCTGTTTAGGCACCACCATGAAAACAGCCGATTTCACTCAAAAATTCTGAATTTCATTCGTTCGTGTGACTCGATGGTGCAGAATTTATGTTTTATCAGTAAAAAGCCTGCAAATTGTAAATGTAGCCAGCAAATTTGGTTTTGCTTAAACTTCACCCGTTCCGTTTATGTTGGACACGCAACGTGCCTTTGAAGCGTCGCGGTTTTTCTGTTCGCTGTGTCAACGTAACCATCTTGTGTCAATTGATTATAAAATTGATCATAATACGCGAATTCTTGCAGATTTATTTTTGATTCCTAGTGTATAACACTCCTACGATGTCTGGCTATCGATATATTCAGCTTTGTTACGCCTCGTTTGCAAATCACGTCATAAATGAAGTTGCTAATGCGCTATTTTCGCACCGTTCTCACTGTCGCGCCCCTACAAGAAAGTTCCTGAAAACAAGCTTAATATGCGCAATAAGATGTGCATAGTGAAAAATGTGCGAAACAACTGCGCCCCTCTAAGAATTTGCGTGACCACATTTGGTGAGGTAGTTTACAACACGGGCAACAAAATAGGCGTGGTGAAAATTATGCCAACTCATTGTACATCAATAATTTTAAGAAAAATAATAATAATATTTGAAAAATATACGTTCCCGCATTAAGTGCACCACACGACGAAAAAGAAACAATTTGCAGTCTTTTCGTCGGCTTTCTCGGACTTTTCAACGCACGATGTGCGCGGGATGGGTGTATGGTTCGACGCGCGATGCGCCGAACCATACACCCATCCGTCGCGCGTCTTGTGAAATCGGGCGCACATCGCGCGTTCTGTTGAAAGGTCCTGAACGGAAAAGCCTGAAAAGGCGCGCAGCTTGCAGAATCCGGCGCGCAGCTTGTGAAATCGGGCGCACATCGTGTGGCGGCGCACATCGTGCGTTGAAAAGTCCGAGTACTCCGGTTTTTCAGCGCAGCTTGCGCGCGCGATTTGTGTAGGGTAAGACGCGGCATGCGCCGCACCTTACAGAAATCGCGCGTTCCCTTTGAAGGTCTCGAACGGAACAAGCCAGGTCCGGCAAAAAGTCCGGCGCGCGTCTTGTACAATCCCGCGCGCAGCTTGTGCAATTGGAATCGCGCGCACAAGCTGTGCTGAAAAACCGGAGTACAACCTGTTCGCGATTTGTTTGTTTTTTTTGTGTTTAATCTAAGTGTGACCTATTAATAGCTATTCTTATTCTTAATTTACACGGCTCTCCGATCCTACGACTCCAAAGCGTGCTGAAAGTTGGTAAATATTTATCTGAAATCATGTGAAAGTGGTTTGTTCGACTCCAGTTAACTGCTTGTCCCCTCTGCCCCGCTATTGTACACTCTGAATTGAAGTGAGTTGTGATCAAAGTATTTTGTCACAATAGTGCACCACTTTAGTGTCGGATCGCTAACGGGCTCTTGCGTTTCACAGCTCTTATTAATGAAAATATGCATTTATAAAATATATCCCGAAGACTTTATTTTTCTCTTCGCGTCTCCGCTCAGTGAAAGTGAGGCAGGCATGATTCAGGTGCGAGGCAGCCGGAATGCCTGCCTCCTTCCTGCTTCATGCATGAATCGCAATAATATCAAATAACTAGCTGAATCCTGAATAATTAGCTGAATAGTTATGTGATATTTTTGCCACGGCTTCCACCTGTTTCATGCCAACCTCACTTTCACTGAACCATATTTCTTCTCTAATTTTTTTCTTTTTTTCTTCTTTACTTTTCGACTTTTCACCCTTGCAGAATCTGTTATCATCATAGTTCTGTATCTTTTCATTATAGGAATGCCAGAAAAAGATGAAATAACTGCTGTTGATGATGATATATTGACAGCGGAACTTCCTTCTCCCACGATGTCTTCCAAACCAGGTACTATTATTTAAAGCTTTCCTTTTTTTATTGTTCACTGCCTAGGTAAGGGAGGAATTGTTTTGGCACATGTCGCATCTCTACGTGGTAAGAGCCATCAATTGATTTTTGATCGGAAGAGAAATGTTTACCAGTTCATGCTGAATGAGTGAGTTGAAATTTAATGGATATTTTTTTGCATATTTCTTTCAGTGATGAGAGAATAAAGATCACGTACCGTGTAGATGAACTTTTGGCCGTGAAGAAGCATTCTGTAAAAATCAAGAAAGGAATTCTGCAACCGCTGGAAAGTGTATGTCATTGTCGTTGATTTTTTGTTCAATATAAATTAAAGCATTTGTATGCCTAGAAAATTTAAATTACCTAGGATATAAAAAAGTTGTGTCTTTTTGCCAGTATTTTTCCGTGCTCCAATAAAAATGAACAAGGACGGTCCGGTTCACACATATTCGTCCGACGAATCTATACAAATAATCAATGCAAATGAAAAAATTCGTTGTGCTCCACTAGGGACGGGTAGTAGGGACTACCGAACCGGGAATTCCAAAAGCAGAGCCGACGAAAAGACAGAAACGACTATCTGCACATAACCTCAGAGATTGTAGGGTAAGATTACTTCAAGTAGTAGACACGTCAATTCAGTTCTGAACAAAATGCAGCAATAGCCGGGAAGCCCCGTCCATCAAATGTGACTTGGAAAAGGCAGAAAAATTTAAGATGATTCGCAAATGATTTTTTTCAAAAATTACGGTAATTGCACGAAGAAAGCGAATCGAGAATTGAAAAGCTGCAGGAGCAAATTGCATTTCAGATTTTTCTGTGTTATTTGTTACTTTTACTTTACTTCAATATGTTATATTGACGTTTTGTGGCGTGATGTGTATCCATTATATCCTATTGTAAGCGTTAGTTCATCGTGATGAGCTAAAAGCGCAACTTTGTTGCTCAAACTTGTTTCGAACGTTACCCATTTCGCGTTTCGGTTCTTTACCACTTCCGCACTCAATTTCTATTGTAAACGGACATCCGGCCTGGTATCCCGCTCCACGCTACCCGTTTTGACCGCTATTCTGGACGCTAACGTCAAAAAAGGCTCTTGCCATAATTAATAAAAAAGCGTTTTTTCCGCTGCTTACTCCAACTTTACCCCTTTCGCGTTTCGCTTATTTATGACTTGCGAGTCCAATTTCTTTTCTAAAACATTCTCTAGCATGACTACAACCTCCGTGCAACTCGTTTATACCGCAATTCTGCTGCCAATATTTAAAAAAATGGACCTGCGATAACGATAATTGTACGTTTATTTTACGAATATTCGAGCTTCACCCCTTTCGCGTTTCGCTTATTTATGACTTGCGAGTCCAATTTCTTTTCTAAAACATTCTCTAGCATGACTACAACCTCCGCGTAACTCGTTTATACCGAAATTCTGCTGCCAAAATTAACAAAAGCGCGCATTATTTCTTTTGTTTTTTTTTCCAACTACAACCCTTGTTCCCATTGCTCTTTTACTACTTGTGCGCTCGATTATTTTTGTGAATAACCTCAGGCATGACTGCTACCTGCTCATAAACCGTTTTGACCGAAATTCAGCTTTCAAAATTTGAAATTTGTACTTTCAATTGAACCATTAAACCCTGCGATTTTCCTCTTTTCTTACCCGTTGCATTCCTAGCTACTTTATCACATACGCGCCCAATTCCTTTCTTCAAAAGAACCCCGGCATGGCCACCTGCTCCTCGTAACCCGTTATTTATCGATATTCTGATGCCAAGCCTCACAAAATCACTTTACCAAATCAAGAATATCTCGTTCATTTTTTTGCTTTCCTTTATCGTTTACGCTGTGTATTTATTGTTTCTTTCAGCAAACTATCGAAAGACGCACTGGCCACCGACTCCCGCAACGAAGATGGACGACTGAACCACGAGGTACGCGGGGTATATTCATTTATCTTAATGTACAGTAGCCGCCAATATTGTGCCACCTTTATATTTTTCGAATTTATCATATAATAGGTGTTCCGAAAGAATTTTTTGTATATTTGGACAACAGCGAGGAAATTTGTTCGGAAACAAATTTGTTCGCAATTTCCCTATCACTCTAATAAAATACAGGAATATTATATAGGCATCCTATAGCACTCACATAATATTGTACGCCTATGCTAAAAGTGTGTAGCAAGTGTTCGCACAACCGTAATAGATATACTATTACTATCCCCTATCATCGGTAGCACAAAATTCATACATTTTCGTTGGCCCAGATTCTGGGTTTACACTTTTTTGAACCAGGCAGTTTAGAGACTCGAGACCCATCTTGGAATACGCAGAATGTCGAGTTTAGTAAGAATTGTCCCCTATCTGACCTGTTTTATCGAACTTCCGATAGAAATCTGACGTGTTTATGAAATATCTGACGTGTTTATGCTAGGCGAGAGAGTGTGTGAAAATGAGAGATCTGGGCCGGGCGAAAATGTATGACAAAATTAATCCATTCTCAAAAAATTAAACAGATTCGATTAGTTTGAAAATGATATATTCGAAAAATGTAAGGTGGCACAATATTGGCGATTTCTGTACCTACTGTAAACGAGTGAGGGGTTACGGTAGAGAAGAAAATACGAGAGGTATACGGTAGCAGTGATGATCTATAGATATCAATACTGCGTACTGCGGAGTTCATTTATGATTACTATCGTAAGGTGAGATGGGGATCCGGTTGCTGACTCTTTCTAAAGGTGTTCGGCTGAGATTCAGTATTTATAAGAATATCATATGTAGGTAATGAGCCTTTTACGTAGAAAATATTATTCGTAAATAAGCACGAAATTAACGCGAGTGTAGGGCTGTGTTTAAATAATATGAAATTACTGATTTCAGTTCGGACTTACACGGAATGGAGGAATAAAGAGGAGAACAGAAGGAAGATGAAAAAAGTCATAGGAATGACTCAAAAAATATATAGTTTATGTTGCCATTCTCGTGCTTTCGTCTCTTTCTTGTCATTTGTTTTTGATGAAATAATAAACTGTTTATATTTCTCGATTGACCATGAACACATAAGATTTCTCGGGAGTCTCTTTTTAGACTCCCGGGAGTATATGTTCTAGGCTTGACACTGGATGAATTTATTTCGTATTTATAGTACACCATAAAAAACGGCACTTTGGAAAGACTGATGGAGTAACCTAACTTTCGTCTGGCTAACGCGCTTGTTTTATGAGTGGGAATAGAGCGCCTTCCCCCAACTCTCCTGTGGCATATTGGTTGATGCGCGGCCTCTTCGCCCGACTCACCCGGGTTCGAATCCCCTCCTCTGTTTTTGTCTTGCTCCTTTTCCCCCTCTCTGCCCCGCTATTGTACCCTCTGAATTGACGTGTAGAGTAAGTTACTAGAAGTACTAAAGTAGGTTACCTTGATGCTTGCAGTAAAATTGATACTTTTTACTTACTTCGCATTTGTAACTAACTAGAATCTTACTTTGTTCTTGCTCTAAAAAAATTAATATTATTTCAACATTGCTACAATATTACTTTTTGCTTAATTCAAATTTACCTCTGAAGCAAACACAAAGTAAATTACTGAGATATTGCTAAATTATTGGACGAAAAAAAAATTTACTTTGTTACTCCTGGTAACTTACTTTTCGGCAAAGATACTTGAAGTAATATTACCCTACAATCTCTGAGAAAAAGCTGTTTTTTTTGCTGTAAATTGGGTTTCTAGGTGGTGGGGCTCTCAGCTCTTTTGCTCATTATGAAGTTCGGATGACAGAGAAGTGACAGAAACTCAGAGATTTCGTAGCATGGCTATGGCAGGTACATGGCAGCTTAAACGTACCTGCCGACTGGCTCCAAACATGCATGTCGCAGCTACATGGCAGGTAAAAATGTAAATAGCAGGCTGCGACAGGCATGCTTTGAACCTGCTAGATACCTCCCACCTTCCGGGTACCTGTAGCGTGCATGTTTTTGTCGATACTCAGTTTGACAACCTGCAGCATCCATGCCTTTTACCTGCGACTGCTATGCTTTTAAAAGACTACCTACGGCATCCATGTTTGGATCCAGCGGCAGGTACGTTTTAGCTGCCATGTACCTGCCATAGCCATGCTCTGAGAAGAAAATAAGAAAAAATCGGTTCTAGCAAATGTGTTTTAATTTGGATCGAACTTCAGTGATTTTAAATTATAACTATTGTTTCGGCTCTGAGATTGGCTTACTACTAAATTCTATGATATCGAGTGCGCCTTTCATTATAAAATAAGGAAAATCCTTTCTAGCAAACCTTATTTATTTTGGCTTCAAAATTTAAGTGTTCAATACCTTAATAATTTAAGTGTTCAATACCTCAATAATGCAAATGATTATGAACTAGTTATAATTTACAAACCCTGAAATTAAAGTTACCGGGAATCCATGGAATAATTTTGAATTCGCGGAATTCCCTGATGATCAATGGCTGCGTCGCGTGTCGCGTCGCGGTCTTTTTTTGTAGGTCTTTTTCTCATTCGAGGTTTTCGTTACATAAATTCTAATATGAAAATAAATTTCAATAAATAATGAGGCACGGAAGTATGTAAAAAAAGAAACAAAAAAGGACGGAGCGTCATAAAACGGCATCATGAAATATTCACATTTGAATTTGCGCGAACTTTCCTGATGGCCATAAAAACGCGGATGAGTCAGACTAATTCTCGCCACTCTACAGTCTACTAGTCTTCCTAAATTTGTCATTCGATACGTAACAGGCATCAAAAATATTCCGAATACTTTGTGAAGACATGCGCCTTTTCCAAAATGTTTTAGCGCCCTTCAACTTAATGAGAGAGACTATCTCAGTCGATCGAGATACGGCCGTACAAGGCAAAACTAGCCTATGCGGAAAAGGTGCTCCTAGGGTAAACTTTATATGCAGAGACCGAAAATTACCATGAAAAGTTTGTAAGATCAAACCCGGCTGAGATATTTTTCACAACATGAAAAAATTGAAGAACAAATTTCGCAGAGTGTGTCGGAAACCTCTACATAAGTATATATTTGGGTAGCTGGTGTCATATTGGGCATTTCTTGTGTTGACACAAATTTTCTAACTATTCTTATAAGAAAGTTACGAATTTTTGAAACATCAAATTTCAAATTTCGATATCTAGACGATATCCAGTGCACTTTTAGGTAAGTTCATTCTATTGCGCGTGAAAAGTTACCCCCGGGGTGCACCGAATAATCAAGATTTGTTTTCTTCAATTCGACGTAATCGTTGTTTGAATGCGGCCAATTGCACTATTACGCGACGCGCGTCTCGATAACTTAAACAAATGGTCTATTTTCGAAGCCAAAATTACGAAATAATTGAGAAATTCTGATTTACAATCACAACACACTCTAACAATCCTTCCAATGTACACGTTTCGGATTGTGTGTAAAATTGGAGGAAATCTGAAATATCGATTTTTTCATTTTGACCATGGTGCAAAAAATCGCCCTACCAAGCTCATATAAATTCGTAGAGTATTATTATGCATCTGCCAACCGTATGCCAAAAGTAATCGTCAAAAGATGATTTCATTATTTTTCATTTTCACGAATTAAATGAAAATCAGAAATTTCACAAATTTTCGAGATAAAATGTATGATCTAAGGTGGTAGGGACATTTTTCATACTTCCACATGATTTGTGATATTCTTTGACAAGTATTTGACAAGCTAGCTGGTTATCATAGTGGAATACTATTTTAAAATGGGAAATGAAAAAAGGGCACTGTGAAATGTTTCAGAGAAAGTTTTCATGGTATGTAAAGCATGAAAACAGTAGCCAAAGAAAATAATATTTAGAAGTTTCGTGACGCTTTGGAAAACATACCTTTTAGTGTACCGAAAATATATTTTTTTGCAACGGTGTCTCGGAAGTCCGAATCAATTTCGCAGAAAGTATGCCAAATATTATGAAAAAAATTGCACATTGTCAGAAAATACTTATCAACTTTTCACGCGCAATCGAATAAACTTACCTAAAAGTGCACTGGATATCGTCTAGATATCGAAATTTGGAATTTGATGTTTCAAAAATTCATAACTATTTTTTAAAAAATTTTCATGTTGTGAACCATATCTCATTTTACAAACCTTTGATGGTCATTTTCGGTCTCTACACACAAAATTTACCCTAGAAGCACCTTTTCGCCATAGGATAGTTTTTCCTTGTACGGCCCCTGCTGAGAGAATCGCAATCGACTCGGATAGTCTCTCATAAGCAAGGATTAATTTGAAGTAAACTTTAGTGTCGAGGCACCTACACCTAAATAAGAATGTCCGAAAGGTAATACTCATCTTTTTTTTTAATGAAAAATACGATTTAAGCATAATTGCATGGAAATGAATAGCGCGACGCCCTACGGAAAAAATTTATTCGCGATAAAAAGCTTCGACAAAGAAAGTATGCTAGACGCCAAGCTCTGTAAAAGGTTTGTGCGTCCATGTCACGCTCCGATTTGCGTCCATGTCACGCTCCGATTTATACACAATGATATTCACGAGTGTTTTTAGGACAGCATGGTATGGAAATCAATAGTGCGACGCCCTGCGGAAAAAAAGTTATTCGCGAAAAAAACAAAATTTGTGTGTGGAAAATTGAATCCCCGCAAAAAAAAAAACAAAAGTTAGAAAGCAACGCACCACCCTTGTCTAAACGCCGGTCAAAAATCTGGTTTGGTGGTCCCTAGATATATTAACGAAACTATTTGAAATCAGTTAGCATGACACGTCATGCGATTGTTGACACACCGAACCGTAGCCGCGATGCGCGAACGCAGAGTTGCGTGTGGCACAACTTCCCGGGAAGAGGGACAATTGAAAATCGCGAACCCGAAATACTGCCCGAAATCGAATTTTATCAAATTTCTAAAGACGGTAGTCCTTCTCTGCACCCTTAATAGCCCCAAAGAAAGGAAAACCAGATTTTTAGGATGCAATCTGCATTTTACTTGGTGGTCCCTAAACAAAAATTCATTTAGTAGAAAAAAATACGAAAAGTTTATTTTGAGCCATGAGTTCGACACAGTTCTGACACGCGGAACTCGCCAACCCCGCCCATTTGCTCGATTTTTGGAACTCATTTTCGAAGATGTTTTGCTACTTTAGTATATAAATTTTTTTTAAAACTTAGATTAGTCGAGTCAGTACATCCGAAAGTCTCATTCACGAGATAGCCAAATCTGATCGTTCAAATTCGTTTTATGCGCTGTGGTCCCTACACATGCGTGGTGTGGCGAGTACATAAGTATTTTTGTTGGCTCAAAATCCGGCTCACTATCGGCTACCCGCCTAGGGCCCACCGCGTAAAATTGAAAATGATTCCTAAAATTATTGAAAATAGCAAATTTCCTGCCTTCGGGGGTAATGAGAGATGCAGAATCATGATAGCGTTTCCAGATTCATCAAAGATTTCCTTTTTCAACTAGTATTTCAACTAGTTTCTAAGCCATGCCCTTCGTGGTGTAGTCGCTCCACCGAATTCATGCTACATCGTTGCGCTATGAGTTCGGTGGAATAAAAATACGTAACCGGTTCGAAACGAGAGAACTTTTTAAAAATATTTTTAACTAAAAGCTAGGTAAGTTTGTCACAAACCTATCCTATATAGGATCATTATGCATTCAATCTAAACAATTTCACTAATTATCAGAAGAAAGATACGCTGACTACGCTGTTCTTCTACTTCGTCTATCGTAAGAACAAACATAAATGGAGGCTGTTAGAGGTATGCTTGCTAGGTACTCCTTAAGTCCAAATGTCATGGGCCTGTTTTTTTGCTAGCTGCGGGATGTGTAATCTCTCACTCATTCCGAAATTCGCAGAAGAGAGAATCAAACCCTTGGATTACAAACCAAGTCTTTGTTTTTCAATACCATTGAACAGAAAGAGTTACCTATTCAATTTTACCTTGTATTTATGTTGTTGATCTACTCACACAAACGAACAACAGTTGAATTTTTTTCTAGTAATTAAAAGGACAGTAAAGGCGCCGTTGAATTCCCGCAAATTTTAATGGTCTCGCCACGAATTTCGTACCGTTGGAAGAAATAAAGCAGAAGACCTTCGATGGGCATTGAACCCACGTGGGCGTGACTGTGAGAGAAGCGCTCTATCGTACGCGCTGAAAATATCGGAACGTTTACCGGAATGTGGTCAAAATGTTCGATTTTTGTAACTTTGCATAGAAAATTATTTACGACTCGTGATTAGCTTCATATTTTTTGTCCACCTTGATTTACCGGAAACTACCCGGACATGCCCGGTTAAATGTCTAAAACAAAGGAGAAAATTCGATGCGAAAACCGACAAAGTAAGCTAATTGTCATCATTACCGTATACAGCCGGGAAATGCCAGCAATTCCCGGTTCTATCCTCTCTTTCGAACCGAATTTGTAGCTTTATTTTACACATTTCACCGGGCATGTCCGGGTAGATTCCGGCAAATCGATGCGCATTAATCGAATTAGCATAAACGCAAATCATGATAATGCGTACTCGCAAAGATGCAAAAATCGGATTTTTTGATCACGTTGCGGTAAACGTTCCGATATTTTCGGCACGTACGATACCTACTTGGGCGGATTCCAGATAAATCGTTCGTTACCTCTTGCACTACGTCGCTGGCGGAAAGTCATACGAGCCATATTTTTTGTGTTTACTATCCCTTTAATTTCGAATAGAATCAAGCCCTACTCAGAGGATTTAACGTAATATTAGTGCAAGTATTTTGACCGAAATGTAAGTTACCAGAAGTTTCAAATTAAATTAACACTTTAAAAATATCTCAGTGACTTACTTAGTGCATGTTACAGATGCAAATTTGAAGTAAGCAAAAGTAATATTGCAGCAATGTTGAAATAATGCTAATATTTGAGACCAAAACAGTTTCAAGTTGCAAATGTAATGTAAGTTGTAAGTAATATCACACCTTTCATGGGATATTTCTTTGTTCCTTGCGCACCAGTTCAATCCAAAGGTCAGTGGTTCGCTTCCAAGTTGACAAAGTTTTTGGCCAGTTTTTTGCTGAGAAAATATTTTTTTATGGGTTTTTGAAAAAGTGCAAATATTAGCCGGGAGTGAAATGTTAATGAAAAAAATTCATCGGATTGAAGATCTAGGCCACTACCGCATCGACCACGCGGATGCTGCGTCACGTGCTAAGATCCTTTGAATGTAAACCAACTTTCCCGGGAGTACAGTAAATCAACAAAAGTAGATAAATGATCTTTTAACCATTTCGCTCGCGATGAGCTCTGAGCGAAGAATTCACTTTTTCACGCGAAAACATGGAAGAATCATGCCAGGTGGTAACGACCAGAAGATGAAGCGTCAAAGTATGGTTGAGAGCTTTTCATTCTGTACATCTACGAGCTCTTTGAAGCGAGTTTCATTCGGAAAAAAATCCGCTAAAACGACGTGGCGCCCAGAGGAGTCCTATTGAGAACTCGATGTCTCCAGCGTTTTCAGCATCGAAAGTTACCACTAGGAGCAAGTTTCGAGCCATTTCGATTTTTGACCTAACTGTTGCAGAGCCCTGTTGATCCTTAGGTGGAAGGCCTGATATCTCACTGTGTTTTGAGGTGCCTGTCGTCTTTTCGTCCCCGATGGAACGAGACTACTGGGAAAGACTGTGTCAGATGACACTCAGAGCACTCGAGCACAGACCAAGACGTATCCTGGTTTATATTAATCCATTTGGTGGAAAGGGAAAAGCTCCAAATATATACAAGAGATATGTGCGTCTTTTATCAACCTTTCTTGATTAGTATGTCACCGTTTAGGTGGAGCCTCTGTTCGAATTAGCAGAGATCAAGGCTCAAGTAATTTTCACTGAACATGCGAATCATGCAAAGGAACACGTAGAGGAAATGAATGATTACGACTGGAGCGTGAGTTATATTTCACAGCGGTATTGGGGTAGATCTACTTTAAGTTAGGGGAATTTCTTCCCTCTGGCTGGGGGGAGATCTACTTTAGGCTGAAGTAGATCTCCGCCTATTTACTCCCTAGCTCACGCCTGTCTTCCTTCCTTCGCTCAAGCTTATTATGGATACGCTGTCATTTTTGATGATACGGTGTTGGTTTCCTCTCAATGAGGGTATGTGAATGGCAAATCTACAAAATGAGTTTCAAGAATAGTAATTTTTTGACTATGCGGGGCGTTGTTATTTCGCAAAGTTATTTGAGTTGGAATTAAGGGTATTGATATTTTACTTATATTTTTATACGAAAATGGAAGCGTAAAAGGGACTACTATTTAAATATAACAATGTCAAAATGATTCATTGTATTAACACATCGCACAGGGTGGTTGGTTTCTTGTTCTTAACCACACTGCAGTCCTTCGATCTAGCTGTATAGAATAATACAAATTTTGGAATGTTAACCTTTATTTGCAATTGTGTTACCATCGGAACAAATAACATTCAGAACAACACCAAATATATTCGCAATATCATGGTAATGGTTGGTATTGCCAGACTATCGATGGAATCGTGTCAGTCGGGGGGGACGGTCTCTTTAACGAGTGCCTCTCAGGTGCAATCAATCGGACGCAAAGCGAGGTATTGTGATGTCGTCATCTACTTTTATCTTACATTGGATAAGTTGAGGTGGCAGTGAACGTTGACGACCGTCGGTCTGTTCTTAAATCTCCTCGAATTCCATTCGGAATAATCGGTGCTGGGTCGGCCAATTCAATTGTCATGACAGTGCATGATACTGATGATTATTCCACCTCGGCAGTGCACATCGCCATTGGTTTGCCCGCTTGTCAACACGTTATAGTTAACTTTCGACGTTGAAAACTGTGGCACCATTGATTTCGCAATAGGACCCCTCAAAAATCGACTTTTCTCGAAAACACGAAATCAGCATTACGGGACACTAGTGCCATTTATAAGATAGATAGAGCGATTTTATTTTATTTTATAGATTTTTTTCAATTTTTTATAGATTTTATTAGATGGAGCGTCAAATACTGATCTGGAATTTAAGTTTCTGGCAATTTTAACGCGTTTCCGCAAAGTTATAATCGAAAAAACACGTTTTCCGCCGAAAGTGAGCGGCGCCATACCGGCGCCCAGAGGGGTCGTGTTGCGAAATCGATGGCACCACCGCTATCAGCGTCGACAGCTTCCCCTAAGAGTATGTTTTGAGCCATTTCGAGTTTTAACCTGTTCCAGATCCCTGTGGAGACCTTGTTGATCTTAACGCAAACAGCGTCATATTTATTTTTTATCTGATTATTTCCGAACTTGAGAATACAGTAATTTAAGCCATTTGTATTCTTTATAGGTTCACGCTGTCGTGTGGATGCGTGTACGGTACACGAGAAGAATAAATTAGTACGAGTATCAGCTGACGCAATCTCTTATGGATGGCTGGGAGATGTACTGAGGGACTCTGAGCGATATCGATGGCTGGGTCCACTCAGATATCAATGGAGTGGTTTGTACTAGGGTAGCGAAAATAGATTTATCCAGCTCCGAAATGGATTTATCCTACTCCCGCATATGGACAGCCAAAGTGCAGTGAGTGCTAGAGAGTGCAATCCCACGTCTTTTTGGCAACCTACCAAAAGTCATAAATCAGGGGGCTGTATAATCTGTTATGCTGAGCAAAAATCATGGGTGCACTTGCACCAAGGTGCAAAAATCTTAGGGGGTGCAAAGAAAAAAATTGAATTCCCGCAATTATCGATTTTTGCTTATAACTCGGCTCCCGTTGAAGTCAGGAGTACAAAACTTTGGATTTAACTTATTTTACACGTTTAGAACTTGGAAACGAAATTTTGTATCGCTAGGTTCACCGGGAGCCGAGATATATGCAAAAATCGATAATTGCGGGAATTCAAATTTAAACTTTGGACCCTGTGATTTTTGCACCCCAATATTTTTTCTTGCACCTTGCACCCCATTAAATTTGCGCAGCATTAGAAGTGGGCCATCTTTTCTTTTTTTTTCTTTTTCGTCAATTTTTGACTTAATCTTAATTTCTTTGCGTTAGTTCGATAAAGCACGATGAAAAAGTAAGAATGTCAAAGAAATCAACTTAAAATATAATGTTAGCGACAAGCAAATCCGTGTTAAAGATTGCATTAAACTAGAAGTTGGCCATCTTCTGTTTGCGCGGGCTAGACGGTGACGAGAGCGCAGAGTTTCGAAATAAATGTAAACAACACATGCATACTTTTCCCTCTCCTCGATCCCCGTGCTCTCTCGTCACTGTCTAGCCCGCGCAAACAGAAGATGGCCAACTTCTATTTTAAGGCGACCTTTAACACGGATTTGCTAGTCGCTAACGTTATATTTTATGTTGATTTCTTTGGCATTCTTACTTTTTCATCGTGTCTTATCGAACCATTCCAAGGAAATTAAGATTAAGTCAAAAACTGACGAAAAAGAATAACGAAAAGATGGCCAACTTCTAAACAGATTATACAGCCCCCAGAGTGAGAATAGCACTCCGTGAGCACTCACAGCCGCATTTCTCAACGTAATCACAAATTCATTTTCTGATAAGCATATATTTGGAATAAGATCAACCATAAAAGAAAATAAATATTTTAAAAAAAATATGACAGAAAAAGGAGGGGGGACATGCACTACCTAATCCCTCCATTCTCTCGCACTCCCTGCACGAGAGACAGAGGCATTTACGATCCCCTGACGGAATATCAGCAGGGAGTGGGGATCTATTCTTACGGTTCTAGTTTGTACATCGCACATCCCATCCAATGGGTGCAGAGTATCCTATCGTAAACTAAATTGCAATTAGGTACCGAATTCGGACCTAGTATGACCCTAGGACAATCGTAGGGAAGGAGTATCTCACATTATATCGTCGTTAGGAATGACAAAAGAAATATTTTTTTTTGATTTATCCCATGTTTCAGTTAAGAAATGATTCAAACCATCTAAATGCGTGTCATCCTGAGACTAATATTTTGATTCGATCGGGCGCATGTAACAAAATAGATAATAAACCTGAAAACAACAAAGAAAATAACATAAAACGCAAAATTATGAAAAATCAATATCGATGTGAACTACAGTATACCTCGCAAAGCGCGGGAAAGAAGAGTATTTGAAAATCAAGGCAAGTCAGGCAACATATTTTGTAAGCTCATAGTAAATTCAGGATTAATTTCCGGTCTTTTTCAGGTTAGAAATCGCTATTAGGGCTGCCATCTGCCTCCGGAAATAAAATAAAATAAATACCGATTTTTTTAGATGTTGTACCTAATAGTGCTTTCACAGCATGGCAAAGACTCAAATTTTTAGCTTAATGTTTCGCCAAATTCTGGTAGTGCAAAAATCGATTTTAAAATCCACTTCGAAATTTTTCATAATTTCGCAATAAGCGACCGATCGAAGTAGGCACGGAGGCTCCAAACCCCCGCTCCTCCACAAGAAAAATGAGCAGCGACTGTCCGTAGACTTGATTGTATGAAATATCGAAAAAGTATGATTGTATGAAATATCGAAAAATATCGAAGTCAGGGCTTTCGCGCTGGGACCGGAGGTGCAATCGCGAACTAAAATTACCGCACGAAAGGCGCATGATGCTTGCGCATCGAACATGGCACATTACGATATGCACAACGACTTTCCATGACCTTTTTTTATACTCCCCGTGAGCCTCCGTGGTAGGGACAACCATCCATTGCTCCGAAAAAAAAATATTTGAAGGATAGTATGACTCACAATCGATAGATATACTATGCTGAATTACTAGCGAAAAGAAATTTAGAAAAAAATCTAATAAAATAATTAACAAAAACAAAATCTTCTTCTCTTCAAAACGAGAGACACACCACGAGAAGGACTATGCACTAATCTCCGGCTCCTAATTCAAAGAATCTCCGGATATGATGCACCCTTTCCCGGATGTCGCTATAAAATCTGCAGCTGCGACCGGGGGCCCCAGCCGATTCGCGTCAAATTGTGACAGCACATGGACCTAATAGTGCAAATCAACATTCAAGAACAATTAACCGCAGCCACCCTCAAAAACAGGAAGCAGGAGGATCTAAACACGAGGGACAAACCGATTTGCGTCAAAACGCCGTTGCGCAGTCTCCTAGTGGTGGCGATCGATAATCAATAACAATTAGCCGCGGCCAACCTCAACTGCATCGACCATCTAGAAGCAAACGCGTCTATATCGCAACGTAGCCAAATCGAGTACAAACGGCGATGTAGCGGCCGGGGGCACAAGCGGATTTGCTCAAAACGATGCAACAACACCCCCTACTACATCTAGTAACGGAATCCACGAAGAAAAAACCCGGCCACCTTCGATAAAACATTGTGAAAATATTAAATTATACAAAATGACCCAGCGAATTGGAAGTGCCCCCATTGACTCATGCCTTACGGTAGCGTTGCGTGTCTCCCGGCAAATGATGAATCTGAAATGATGAAATGAGCAAATGATGAAAATGACCCAGCGAATTGGAAGTGCCCCCATTGACTCATGCCTTACGGTAGCGTTGCGTGTCTCCCTGCAAATGATGAATCTGAATTTTCCGTCTCTCAGGATGGTGGTCCCTGCGATCGAAGTCAAATATTTCACGAAGACAACTATACACTCATAGTTCCTGAAAAATTTGGGACTTCTATTACAAATTTAAAATGATACGTTCACGACCTGGACTACTGGTGGTGTACTCTCTTTCTATACCTCGGCGTGTCTCTTACTTTGGCATTCTCTCTCGCATCAGTATCTGTTGTTTAGGAGCGGTACGTTTTTATTTTTTTGGACGAGTGTTTGTGAATTTATAATAACACTGCATAATAGCACTGACAATAAATAAACGATTTTCCGATTTTTTGGGGGATGCCGGTGAATAGTGCTACTATCGTTACCCTCAAAGTAGGAAATGGCTCGTATAGTGTAATGTATACTACTATGGCTACACCATCACCATCTAACAATCATAACAGTTTCATTAAGAGTCTCTTAACTTAAGATTGGTCATCATTTACCCTCAATGGGCGTACCAAGCTGAAAAAATTCCCCCACTCCAAACTTTGAGACGATCGGTAGTTCAATCAATGATTTATCTCCCTCTCCTTTTTCATCCAGGCAGCGGGAAAGGGGCGGGGCGAACGTATGCAAAGAAAGACGAGACTTCCGAAACCAGTGCGATTCGCTTCCAAAAGTTAGGCATCGATTCGTCAATGGTTTTGGGCCATTTGTTCACAGGAACCATATTATTAGCTAATGAACCCTTGGAGATGTGCATTAGTGTTGGCTATTCAGCCTTTGCGAACCGCAACCCCCCCCTCTCCGCAACAAACTCTGCCCACCATTTCATTCCGCACTTCTGAGGAAACATTATTCGGTCCGTAGTTAATTGTGGACAGAATAGATTTCCGAATCACAGATGTGCACAAAAATTTTATTTTTAGTGGAGTTCTTTCCTCCATTTCAACGTATTATTTATTCCTAACAATGGAGAATGTGTTGTGAAAGAAACAAATCATGGAAAAAAATCGCATTTCAGAGCTTATGAGAGACTGTCCGAGAGGATTGATATATTTCTCCATGTGCTTAGCACTGGGCGAAATTTTCGATAAGAGACTAACGATGTTATGTTGTAGTGCTTTGGGTCAGAGTTACGACTTGCCATTCCGGAAGATAAATAATGACTTTGCGCCTCAGCGTCAGAAATATTGGTACTTGTGACGTCACACAATTTTTTCGTCAAATCGAATGGAATCTTTTCGATTATTAGTGCGACCGATAGAAATGCAAGTATTTTTCACTTTTTATCTGAGTTTATGCAGCCTAGTTATTCGTCAAAAATGGTTTTACTTAATTTTCCATAGCACAATAAGCTCCCACAATAATACAGTTGCACACAATCTGTGAAAAATAGAGAATTTAAAAGTTCCTGGCATGAAGTCAAAATTATACGGAAATTTTTTTTATAAAACCAGTTCTCGATTAAAAGAATATGGGTGAAATTCCGTGTTAACTGCAATATTTCTAATTTTAGTTAGCGTTTGCGATGTTTCTGGTAACATTGGTGTATACTAAGTGAAAATGGTCGCACCCTCTCAAATCTGCATACTCTCTCGCGCTGTCTGATCGATGAGAGAGCATGCAGAATTAGGAGAGTCTGATAATTATTCCCGGAGCGGGCCGGCGCACGGCAGCAGAACAGCAGACTTTAGGCTATCGCGGTAAAAACTGCCCAAAACTACCGTGCTTAAAGAGCTGCTCGATTTGTGCTGTTGTAAAACCAGAAACAGTTCGAAATTTAATAAGGTCCTACCGCGATAGCCCACTCACATCAATAAACGACCGTAGTTTTAGTGAACATCAGGCGTTTCGCAGCGAGAGACATGAATTTTTATTTAGTTTCTACTGTAAGAATTTCCTGATTATCAATAGCGGGCAGATACTCAGCCTGCGTAACTCAAATGCTTTTCAATGGAATGTCGGTGTTTCTGCTGCCGTGCCGGCGATACTTTATTAAAGTTTTCAGGGTACTTTTCCGCTTTCCTGCCAAAACTTTCAAATTTCCCTACTTTTTTACTGATTATGTGCAACTTATGTGCGATGTA
Source organism: Pristionchus fissidentatus (assembly GCA_036245785.1). Taxonomy (NCBI): domain Eukaryota; kingdom Metazoa; phylum Nematoda; class Chromadorea; order Rhabditida; family Neodiplogasteridae; genus Pristionchus; species Pristionchus fissidentatus. The sequence goes on along the minus strand of BTSY01000005.1, from coordinate 22,495,457 downwards.
GTCGGATGTGGGGAAATTTTTCAGGACTTCTACTATACTATTCATAATCACGCGAGAAACTATTTTTTAATGAATAACCAGGCTGCATGAACTCTGATCGAAAAAGAAAATTGTGACGTCACAAGTAACAATATTGCCATGAGGCGTAGAATCATTTTTGAACTTTCGGAATAGCAAAGCCGTGGCCCTCGCCCAGTGCACTCCAAAGTAGCGTTGTTAGTATCACAGCGACAATTTCGCCCGGTGCCAAGCATATGAGGCCGTTCGCATAAGAATCCGGTTGGGTCTGGCACAGTCAAAAAAGGTGAATTTTCTGTAGTTCTGTAATTAGAGGTTATCGATGGTGCTGATGACGATAGGCATACTCATTTTTCTCGTGAGGCGCCAGATGGCGTCGCGCCGAAATCACGTTTTGTCGAATTTCTCGGTTCCAAATAAAGCTAATTTTTGTGTCCGGTGTAGAATTTAATGTATAACGCCTGTCTAGTTCATTTTGTTTCATTTTTAAAAAATAAATTTTTAAAATGCAACTTTTCGTAGAGCAATTTCCGACCTAGTTAATGTGCACAGATCGGACCGGCGTGATTACAAATTAATTTTTAACAGTGAATTCCGACAAGAGAATTCCAAATGAGCTATCATGTAGTGAAATGAGCTTGTAAGTAAAACAGGACATCTCCCCCGATTTCCCTGACCCCTTCCCCCTGCGGTCTCTCACTATCCCACACTATCTCGCCTTCCCAAGAGGAAGAGGCGAGCAGGGAAGGCGAGGGAGTGTGCAGATGCGAGAGAGGGGGGTCACGTAACTCGGGAGTTAGAGGGGGAGATCCCCTCTTTTACTTACAATCTTATTTCACTATATGTTAGCTCATTTGGAATTCTCTTGTTGAAATTCGCTGATAAAAATAGATTTGGAGTTCTCTCTTCACGCCGGTCCGATCTGTGTACATGAACTAGGTCGGAAATTGCTCTACGAAAAGTTGCATTTTACAAATTTATTTTTAAAAATGAAACAAAATGAACTAGACATGCGCTATCTCCATTAAATTCTACACCGGACATAAAAATCACAGAAAATTAGTTTTATTTGGAAACGAGAAATTCGACAAAACGCGATTTCGGCGCGGCGCCAACGGGCGCCTCACGAGAAAAATGAGTATACTCACTCGAGTATGCCTATCGTCATCAGCACCATCGATAACCTCTAATTACAGAACTACAGAAAATTCACCTTTTTTGATTGTACCGACCCGTGCTCGATTCTTACGTGAATTTCAATTTAATTCAATTTCCTGGGTACGGCAGCTTAATGCACGATCAAATCATTTTCTTACAATAAAAATGGAAAACAACATTAACCACGCGTAGATTCAAAAGGAATTAATTTTGAATCTTTAGACCGCGCAATTCCCCTCGGAAAGATTCCTTGTGCCATCCCTACTCCTCGCCTTAAAAGTTTTTGTCCTATAATTTCTATCCTCATTTTGAATTTACGTATTCTTTTGTGATAATAACTTATTGAGCCCTCCGCACGACTATTCGAAATCCGTCGTACCTTGGCCTTGTGTCATTCTCGCTATCCTCTAATGAGACGAATGTTCCGAATGACAAACTTCCTCCCTGCATCATCCCTTGTCTAATTTGCACAAAGAGGTATCACTAAATAAATCGATTTATGAATCTCCCATCCATTTGTGAGAGGAAGCGACTATGAACAGCCGGGGCGTAGTAATTCATCATTTGTCGTCTGGCACCAAACGGAAGCGCAGCTTGCAAATTTAATATTTCTCTTCAAAAATAACTCCACTAAGTGATTGTTGATGTTTTTGAAAGTTCTTAGGAGTTGCTTCTGAGGTCACTTTCCCATATTATTTTTTACATTTCTGGTTTAGCTTCCGTGCGGTTGTACACACCGTTGCTAGACTAACGACTACGAATTGTGGGGATTGGTGGTTGGCGCAATAATACGAATATGTGTCTCTTCTTATTCCTACAATATTCCACTGTGCAGAGACGAAGGAAATCAACTGACGAGCTCTCAAGCAGAGCACGAATATCATGTACACGCCGAGTTTGCTCATGTCATATGCTGTGTCATTCCGTGCGTCACCCCGTTCACTCCTCTTGGATTGGCCCCATTCACTGGTAACGAATAGAGCTGAGCGCAAAATTATAACCATAAAATCGGTTACCTGTATTTTCTGACCAAAAACGGAAAAAAACTTATCATATGAGGGGAATCGCGAGAGATTCGAGCATGCAGGGAAGTAGAAAATTTTTGATTTTTAATTTGGCTGGAAACATGACCTAAGGCATAACTTGCTTTGAAATGAAGCTAGACACTCGTTCTTTTCTCAGTTAGTTGGAGAATCACCCCGGCTACAAACTACACGTATTGAACTCATTCCAACTAATCATTTTAAAATGGATAGGATATGCGTGGACCTCGAAATAGACAATATTGTGAAAAATGAAAAATCGATTTTTATAATTTTCAAAAAAAAAATTCTCGAAAAATGAGATTTTATAATGTGTCCAATTCAACTCTAATATTGTTTTTGGTCATATCTGAATAAATTTCACACAAATGAGAAGGAAACAAAAGGTGAATGCCTTGGACCACTTTCACATAATCGAGAGCAACATTACAACGCATGGACCGATTCGGCCAATTTTTACTGAAATTACTATAAACGATCAACACAACAAAAAGCACAAAACCCCATTACGTTTTTCCATCTAAGCGATTTATAATATTTTTCATAAAAGCGACCGCCCACCACCGGCACACGCACCAGGAATGAGTTCAATACTTGTAGTTTGTAGCCGGGTGATTCTCCAACTAACTAAGAAAAGAACGAGTCTCTAGCTTCATTTTAAAGCAAGTTATGTTTTTTTCAAATTAAATCGTCTCAGATTTTTTTCCTAAAGTCGCCACGGTTCTTTTGTGTTTCACACAATTGCGAATTTTTTTATCAAAATTCTGCCAACGCCATTCGATAGAGAGTGGTTGGTAGTAACTTAGGTCATGTTTCCAGCCAAATTAAAAATCAAAAAATTTCTACTTCCCTGCATTCTCGAATCTCTTTTTTTCCCCTTCATATGTCAAAAAGATAATATAGCGGCACATTTTCCGAAATGCACTTGTAAAAGTGCATGTTATTTTCCCGATTAGTTTATCGGAAATGTGAGTGGAAATAAATTAAATATATCTAAATTTGTTATTTACGTCTGACTCTGGTTCAGAAATCCTCCCCACTTTTTCGATGGCCCTGGTTAGGTGACCTCTAAATCGGAGTAAGAGGGTTGGAAGATCACTCGACTCTCCAGGAGGCCACGTCAATTATCGTCGTTGATTTTTTTAGTATTTTTTGTGTTGTGAAAGAAAAAAAATCCTCTAAAAATCGCATTTTAGTGCTTATGAGAGATAGTGGACAGCATGTTAAAAATCAGGCTACAACCAAGAAAACAGGCTTTGTGCCAGAACTTTATCCCGTACTTTATGGAGGAATTTGATGTGATATATCTTTATTTGATACCAGAAAAGCTTCTGCTCCGACTGCTCCGAAACCTACTGACCAATCAAATTAATATAGGAAACAAATTTCCAGAAAATAGTTTCCAATATTAATTTTTCTACATTTTCCAAGGAACAAATTTCCAATAAAAAAATTACGATATAGCACTTTCCATAAGGTCATATTACTACTTGGCCTCTATATTTCTTCAAAGAGAAAGATTGTCCTATTACCTACCGATTGGTATGCACTATCACGATATGCGACTTTCTTGCGATTCCAAAAAAAGCCCTTACGCGTAAAGTGTTGTTGAGTTACTTCAGTTTTCACAAGTTTTCTAGCACTCGAACGGAGACCCCCGCATTCAACCATAATCTTGTTAGACTACTGTCTTCGGAGAGTAAAATTTAGTCTAACACACACTGGGGTCTTCGTTCGGACGCAAGTTATAGCGCGTTGAAGTAAGAGTATTTGCCATTTTTCTTCGAAAACCGCACATTTTCCATTCTTCCTCGGTCGTTTCTAGAGACCCCCGTGCTGCCTTTTTATGTTTTGATAATATGGACACATCGCATGAGCCTATCCACAATGTTCACTTTTCGTTCGGACGCCTGTTATGTCGCCTCAACGTTTACCTATCAAGTACACTTAGTCAGCCTATTTCTATGTCTTTCCGCATCTTTTTTTTCCATTTTCTAACTGGATAATTAATTAGGTTCACCTTTAAACTATTGAATTAAGATACAATTAGATGTCTATATAATCATACCGGCTATAAAAATAGGAAACCGCGTGAACGTTCGAATTATACTACGAACGTTTCAAAGATTACGGTATAGAGACGGTTCGCGTAGTAAACTGATTTATTTTATTTTATCCATTTATTTTATTTTTTATACTTTATTTTTTATTCAGTTCGATTCAGCATGCTCGAAATATATTGAAAAATGTAAAATTAATGAGGTTTAAAGTGATTTCGTCTACCTCGTTGCGGTCTCTACCCATACTACCTTTTACGTAATTTCTTTTGGCCATTTTTTTCTTTTATAATTTTCTTAAGTGTTGTACGGACAGTATTAGAAAATAAAATTCGCACCTTTCGGCCATTCTCTATTTTATTTTTTTGAATAAAAATGATTTTTTTTCGTCAGTATCGATTGGTAAACTAGATCTATCTGCTTACCAAATCACAGTGGAATCGTATGCTATTATTTATCTCCGATTAATAATACCATACGATTCCTCTTTGATTTGAGATTGAAAAAATGAATTTTAAATAAATCCTAAAAATTAATTCAAATTTGGCGCCGCGTGGCGCATCACAGACACGTCGCGGTAATTTTTCCTTTGGCTAGTGTTCATCACTCATAGGGTACCACCCTCTAAAGAAGTTTGGGGCAGATCCCTGTTCTCCGCGTTCTGGCCTAGTGCCGAGCGTCTGAAGAGATATGTCGGCGATCTCGAATATTCTCTGTTTCCGACTATTCAGCGCACGATGTGCGACGGATGGGTGTAGGGTTCGGCTCATCGCGCGTCGAACCCTACACCGATCCGTCGCACATGCTGCATTCTGTTGAAAGGTCTCGAACGGAATTCCGTCCGTCGAATCCGGAATCCGGCGCGCAGCTTGTGAAATCCGGCGCACATCGTGTGGGACTAAAATCCCGCGCACATCGTGCGTTGAAAAGTCGGAGCTTATGACAATTTGTTTGCATCCGTACAGGCACGAGTGATGTTGAAGATTATAAACATTGTGATTGAGGATTGGGTGATGGATCTCTTGATCTCGCTCTTCTTCCAAGACTCTCACGATTCGCAAACCTTAATTTCATGAGAAGAGCAGCTCAATACGGAGGAAAGCGGGTGAGTCATGTATCTTATATGAGAGGAATCGCGAGAGACTCGAGCTCATCGGCCATAGCCGCGACATAGAAATTTATGATTTTTAAATTGGCTGAAAATTTAACGCAAGGTACTATCAACCTTCCTCTATCGAATAGCGTTTTCAGATTTTTTCAAAAATTTCGTTTTCGCGTGAAACACAAATGAACTTTCGGGAGAGTCGGGGACTTTTTCGAGAAATAGGAAATTTTGAAAAATCATAAATATCTTCAAAGTGAAGATAGAAATATACGGTTTGGTGTATTACATAGATATTTGACTTGGCGTGTTTACCAACCGCTTGAAGCCTTCCTGGTTCATGCGCCGATACGGGGTGGTTGCTTTTGCAAAAGATGAGCTAATTTTAATTAAAGTCAAAAATACTGGTTCCCTCTACGGGCGCTCTGGTGAACATTGTTGGTACTTACTCCAGTATGGAAATGGGTGGAATCGGGCCATGCGTTGTAAAGATGGGACAAGTTGTGTGAAGTCCTCCAAGTGTAACTATTATTCGCGAATTATAATTCTTGATCTTTTTAGGTGAAAACAATGTAAAATTAGCAGAAAACAATATTCAGGTTTTTTGTGACCTTTTTTATTGGCAACTTTTTGGAGGAAAAAAGTGAAAATTTTCAGCTTTGTTTTTGGATTTGCTGAATGTCTTATATTTCGAAGTCGATATAAATCTTCAACATCTTCATATTGACCAAAACATGCGACCAAAAATTGACCAAAAAATCTATGTGACCAAATATTCGTGGGAGGCCTTCTTTGAACATCTTCATATTGTGAGATATACTCGCTGGAGGAAGATCTGTCCGTAATTTGCAGAGTGTTGAACTTTTCCGCACAGAATTCACAAGTTGCAGGCGAAATTTGTCTTCCACTATTAGAACGGGATTAATTTTTTCCATACTTCATCATGGGATTCCTCATTATAGGTAAACCAATTTCCTTTTTGGAAGTGAAAGTCTATCTATTCGTAGAAAAGAGTTACATCGTCTAGAAAATCGATAAATTATGCGAAAAGCGCGTGCTCTGACTTCTCTAGCACTCTCAATTCTCCACGCTCTTTCGCCTGGGTTCGGACCCCGAGCTGGGCAAAAATCTTTTGCAAAGCCTCTGTGTTACAGAAATTACGTAAATTCAGCCCTCAAACTCTGGTGATAAATCAGAGGAGTACTGGCAAAAAATTTCTGCCCTGCTCGGGGACCGAACCCAGGCGAGAGAGCGTGGGGAATTGAGAGAGTGCTAGAGAAGTCAGAGCACGCGCTTTTCTAGGCGCTGTAATTCTTTTCTACGAACAGATAGACTTTCACTTCCAAAAAAGAAATTGGTCTACCTATAATGAGGAATCGCATGATGAAGTATGGAAGGAGTTCGACTGCTTCTAATATTCAAGAAAAATTTCGCCTGTAAGTTGTGAATTCCGCGCGGAAAAGTTCATAACTCTTTTTTTTGTGCAAATTTCGGACAGATCTTCCTCCTGCGAGTATACCTAATAATATGAAGATGCTCAAGATTTATATCGACTTCGAATTATAAGAAATTCAGCAAATCCAAAATCAAAGCTGAAAATTTTTCAATTTTTTTCCTCCATAAAGTTGCCAATAAAAAAGGTCACAAACATCCTGAATATTGTTTTCTGCTAATTTTACATTGTTTTCACCTAAAAAGATTATAATTCGCGAATAATAGTTACACTTCGAGGACTTCACACAACTCGTCTCATCTTTACAACGCATTTTATGCTAGAGTAAGTACCAACAATGTTCACCAGAACATCTCTTAGAGGGACCAGTACTTTTCACCTTTAAGAAAATTAGCTCGACTTTTACAAAAGCGACCACTCCGCTAACACACCAAACCGTGGATTTCTATCTTCACTTTGAAGATATTTATTATTTTTCTAAATTTGATATTTCTCGAAAAAGTCCCCGACTCACCAGGTTCATTTGTGTTTCACGCGAAAACTAAATTTTTGAAAAAAAATTCTGAAAACGCTATTCGATAGGTTGATAGTACCTTGCGTTTAATTTTCTGCCAATTTAAAAATCATAAATTTCTATGTCGCGACATGGCCGAGTCTCTCGCGACTCCTCTCATATGAGACAGTTTAAAACAGGATTGAGAAATCTGCCTGAAGAGTCCGCATTAGCTTAAAATAAGGTATGCTGAAATGCTGCCCTAAGGGTATACAGGGTGCGTGAAAATTACTTGCACTCGAACTTTTATCAATATCCCCCCTGTGAATGCGATTTGAGCAACTAGTTTTATATTTTTATTTATTCAATTAATTAGCAACAGAAACATGCCCATGGATTTCGATGTTCACGCATCTTGGGTTGACACAAACCCGGAGACGCTTCACATAGGCGATCAGCAATTTATGTTGGTTGTAATTTTCAAGAGTGCCCCACGCTCGGAGGAGGGCAGGTTTTAGGCTGTCTAGAGTCTTTTGCATAGTACACGACACCTTGCTCTCTTAAACTCTCCGGACGCTGGAATCCTGGGAGCCAAGTCGGGGAAGTACGGTGGCAATTCATTGAAAGCATTTTTGTCGGGAAAATTCTCCTCAAGCCACTTGGTCGTGTCCTTAACCGTGCGGCTCGATGTGCCGTTCTTGGGCAACGTCTAAAATCACCAACCGAAATGAGACTTGGGGCAGGGGACTAGTGCGGTTCTCAGAATACGATTGGTTTAGTAGTTCGTGTTCGCATTCACGCCTAGGGTGACAAAGACGAGAGGGATCCGACCGGTGTAGCGAAAGCCCTTTCATACGATCGCATAGGCAGGATGCGAGGTATGACTGGTGTGCCACCCAGCTTGATAGATTCCTTGGTATCGTGGGCGATGATTCTGTCGTTTTTAGTATCGATCTTACCGTCGAGGGTAAGGATCTTTTCGTCAGTAAAGAAAGTAGCCTGATGTGCGTAAATGCTACATTGGTCCAGAAGGAGAGAGCATTCTGCGGAGATTGATCTTACAATCGGCCAAATCATTAAGTTTGTGGTACTTATAATGGTGCTGCACCAGGCCGGGTTTAATGACATTGCGAATGGAGGCGTCGAGAATACCGAGCTTGAAATCATCCCGAGCACGCTCCTCTTGTGGTTACGGCAGATCTTCTGCCAACTTGTCTCACGTTTCTGGCGTGAAGTTGCGATCACCGATCTTCCTCTCCCTGGACGGTTTGCCGTGCCGAGTTCCTGGTAGCCTCGGGTGGCGTGGTAAACGGCTCTCTCGGGGGCGTTGAGACGAACGAAAATATCGGAGGGTTTGATTCCTCCTCTATAAACTGTCAAGATCGCATATATCATCGGGTTTGCTTTCACCATACTTGACTATCGGGTTGAAACCTCGAACGGATTTACAGGGAAGGTTACTCGTCTTAACTGTGCAACAGGTGATGCCAAATATCGATTAGCAGCGATTATGCAATCTGAAGTAGTCGAGTGCAAGTAATTTTCACGCACCCTGTACATCGTGCGTAAAATCTGAAAATAGACTTGAAAATTTGCTCCGCTCAAACCCGGCTGAAATATGAAACCGTTCGTTTAAGAATTGTCCAGATTTCGTATCACTCAGTAAATTTTTCACTGTGCCGGCTATTGCGCTTTTTTTCGCAAACGGCCTCATATGAACGAAAAAAAGTAGTGTCTCACACACTGTCCCGATAACAAACTCATTGATAAAGGAGTGGAACGTGGATGGAGGTACCATTTTTCGACTAAAATTAATCTAACCCTCTGTTACTCTAGACGATCAAAGATCAAACATATCGGTATTCTTTGTTATACTGTAGAAACCGGGGCACGAGCAGAATGTTTCATGTTTATATGGTATCAGGTGATACCTACTTTATCACTCAAAACTTTCAAAAGAGAGTGCCCTCTCTTAGACCGGTTGTACAGCGCTGTAAATGTGAAATTTGCTTGATTAGTAAGAACTCTTAATAAGAACTCTTAATTTTCTTGATTAGTAAGATCTCTTACAGAAAGTGCGGGCACCAACAGATTTCTGTAACCTCTCGATATTTTAACCTCTTTGCTTATTCTTTATAATTTCTTCATCATGTACATTTTATAGAGCATCAGCAATACTATTTAATCATATAAAATACATAATATGAAACAGCTCACTCGCTCCAAACAACTTCTCGCTAACTTTTTTTAATTCGGAAAAAAGAAAACTTTGCCCCCTCTATAAAAGGGGCGATTAAAAAAGCGTGCGAGAGGCGTAATATCAGATACTATTTGAGAGGCTTGGAATGGGTCCGTGTTAGCAAAAATTAACCTACTCTTAAAAGTCCTTAAAATGGGCTTCGCTCAAACATGGCTGAGAAATATTTCAAAATTTATGAAAAATTAAATTTTTAATTTTTGTCCAGATTAACCCCTAACTCTATATTCTAAAAGCTGGCGACGTGATGAGTAACTATTATGTTGACAAGTAGCACCATCACTTTCAGAAAATTTTATTTTGCGGAAGTGTATGAAATGAAATATTTCGGGAAAAAAGTGTTTTCGATATTCTCAGGGTGACCATTATAATAATTTAATAGAGAATAACTTTTTTTATTCAGAAGAGGGAGCGGCAAATCGTCAACGTTAGAAATACTCTAGCTATTGTCGCCAGCTAGGTGTTTACGGTAATCCAGACAAAAATTGAAAATTTGGTTTTTAAAAAAAATAAATTTTGATACATTTCTCTGCCGGGTTTGAGCGGAGCCCCTTTTTTCCGATCGATTGATGCGCATGAAGTTTACTCTTAGGGCAACTGTTGGCACTACTGCTGAAGCCCGGAACAGGCCAATAAATAGTCGATGTGCTCTTGAAATGAACATTTAAAATGACATTGTTCACTGTTCAGGAATCATTGTTCTTAGATTCTTTTTTATGCTTCCGGGATTGAGCAGTAGTGCCCAACTGTTATGCTAAGGTTAATTTTGGCTAGTACGGACCCTTCAGACTGAATCTCAGTCCTGCCGGAAAGTCGGCACTTTCCTAGATCCATGCCAGGCCCCGCCCCCTTCCTTTCAAGAGGAGAGGAGGGGAGGAGCTGACCTCCCGCCCAACCCGAGGGAGGGGCTAGAGGCGTTCAAAATAGCCGAGCAATCACCTTCCAATCGGCGATAGCTTCGCTGCTTTGTTGCAGTACACGCCGCACATCATTGACGCGAGCGAGCACTATGACTAGGGAACGCGCGCTTCACTCGAGACGGGTTTGACAGGCGAGAGACACATCAGAGAGGGGAGGAGCGGTAAAGAGAGAGCTGCACAAACTCCGCCCACTCATGAGCGCGCTCTCCCCGCCTGTCAACCCCGTCTCGGGTAAAGTGCTCGCCCGCTCAGAGGCAGTTCAGTGCGTACTGAAACTCTTCGGCGCAGCCATGCCCGATTGAATGCTGATTGCTCGGCTATTTTGGACTGCCTCTCGCCCTTCCTCATGGATGGGCGGGAGGTCGGTTCCACCCTCTCTCGAGGGGGTGGAGCACAGGGGGGCGGGGCCTGGCACAGATCTAGGAAAGTTCCGGAAAGTCTGATATAACCAAACGGAAAAGTTATAATTTTAATAAAGTGTTGGTAGTTGGTTACTAATTGAGTTGTACGAGATGAATCCTTCACTCAATTGTTATCGAGTCTCCTCGTGGTCTTACTGCCCCGATAACAAACTCATTGACAAAGGAGTGTGGAACGTGGACGGAGGTACTATTTTTCTACCTTATCAACAATCCTTTCATGTATTTTTCTCAGAGATAGTTGATCAGCCTGCGGAGGCCCTTCACTTCCGTCTCCATCCCAGACTCATCTCATTCTTTGGCAGAGATGCAGCAGTCATTTCCCCCACTAAGAGAAGCATGCTCAACAAGAGAAAAAGTTCGATCGTCTATCGATAATTCAATTATTTCTGAATTGTAATTATAATGATTTGGTGTTAGAGGTATTTCATAAGGGAATATCTGAGCCTTTCAGAAGGGCGATCCTTGATATACGTTTTTACTTAACGTATCATTCACCCAAATATACAGCATAGCATAATGTTTTAATAGAAGTACACATAAATCAAGATGGATAAATACCTCGTAACCGCTCAACTCTTTCTCAAAGATAAAATGTTATTAATAACAACTGTTAAAGACTGAAATAACACGTTTTGTTCGTTGTCATATATTGAACAGAAATATTACATCATACATTGAACAATGGTTAATTAATGCTGCGCAAATTTTCCAAATGAAAGGTTTAAATTTAATTTCCCGCAATTGGGTATCTCGGTACACAATGGATCTAGATTCGGTGTAAAATAGTATTTTCTCGGCCACCCCTATGCCGGAATAACACTAGGGGAAAACTCGCAAAGATTCCTCTCTTATATCACAGATATTCTGAGTCGGCGTAGGAACACTGGTAGCAAAAAAATTTTTGTCACCGATTTCAATGTAACTGAGCATAGCGATGAAAATAAATATGAGAAATGTATTATGAACTTCATTTTTCGAAATTTGCATATTATCGATTTTTCGATCTACCACTTTGAAGAGTCATATCTCGGTCAGTTCAAAATATTTTTCCTCAGTATCTTTTTCCAAACTGTAGCGCGAGACGAGATCTACATTTTTCTCAATTAGCACCCTTGTTTATCTTTAATGGTTCCGGAGATACGCGCCGAAAATCGAATTTGCACATACAAAATCATCTTTTCCTCGAAATAATTAGTCAAACTACCTCCGTTTTATTGCAGAATTGGATTCTACGTGTGTATTTCCACAGCGGCACCCACAGGCCTATTGCGAAGTCGATGGAACCAGTGTGCTTTAGCTTCGAAAATTGTCCCTAGGACCAATTATTGAGCGATTTCAATTTTTGACCTGTTCCAGCCATGTTTTGATCCTAATGCATGCGTCATGTGTATAGCGCAAGTCCGAGCACTCAACAAGGGCACAGAAAAATATTCCCAGATATGAAATAAATAAAATATGCTGCCATAGGTAAATTCACGCGTAGAATCCAATTCTGCAATAAAACGGAGGTAGTTTAATTATTTCGAGGAAAAGATGATTTTGTATGTGTAAATTCGGTTTTCGGCGCGTATCTCCGGAACCATTAAAGGGACCTGTCACTGCAAAATAAGTTATTTTTATTTTAAAGAAAATTCTTTTCTGATTAGAATGCAAAAAATCGCATATTTTTACGATTTTTTTGAAAGGAGTTATGATTTTTCAAAGTTAGGAATTTGTGTTGATGTACCGGGCGCTACGGTGTTTACCGCACTAAACACAGTAATGCCCTGTACGCGATCACCTTTAAAAAATCGTAAAAATATGCGGTTTTTTGCATTCTAATCAGAAAATTATTTTCTTTCAAATAGAAATAACTTATTTTGCAGTGCCAGGTCCCTTTAAAGATAAACAAGGGTGTTAATTGAGAAAAATGTAGATCTCGTCTCGCGCTACAGTTTGGAAAAAAAAATACTGAGGAAAAATATTTTAAACTGAAAAATCGATAATATGCAAATTTCGAAAAATGAAGTTCATAAAAAATTTCTCATTTTTATTTTCATCGCTATGCTCACTAGGGAGGTCCGCGAACTCGCACCGAGCTTTCCGGATGAGATATAGCACATTCGATAGAGCTCAGTGAGGTTAGGTGAGATTTCAATTTTTAGCTGCTTTCCCTGAAGGAGCTCCGAGATATTTAGGTCCGAAGTTTGACCTATTTTTTGCATACAATCAAGGGTTCGGCGAAGGACACGGCTATCTAGTGTATCAAGCTCTCTAGTTATTATCGCTCTCTAGTGTATTGGTAGCATGCTTGTCTTATAAATTTTTGCACCTGGTTCGGATCCCCGACAAGGCAATTAATTTTTGCTCCTTTTTCAAAGCTATTTCTAATCTAATTTTCACTACAATAATCGACTTTGATAATTTACATGTATGAAGCACGTGTTTTTGGGAGCACTACTCTATTTTTGCATGCTTATTTCTGTGCCACTTTTATTTCGTGTAACACTTTCCACTATTGATCTTCCCGTCTGGAGATATATAAGGGTAGACAGATGGATTTTTTCGATGGATCTCTCGGCGAGAAGTTGTTCGTCGTGTTTGCCGAGAACTGTGATCATCTCCCGCTGTGAATTTATTATCTACCTCGAATCTCACCCTTTTTTCTCACATTATGACCAAGCCTCATGTGCTCGATTGGCTCGCAAATTTTGTCACTGTCCATTCCAATCTCACTTCTTCGTACATGATTGTTGATAACTGGCTTTCCTTCCGTGACCACATCGCTATCAGGTCTGATGCAACTACCGCTAGGGCATACGATATATATTTTAACCTTCCCGCCACTTCCACCTCCTTTAACCGCCCCCCATCCGATCAATTCAAGGGTGTCATGAAGCGAATTTGAAAATACTTTATTTACTTTCTCTATTGATTTCTCCATGAAAACTCACAACAATATCGCCCAGATGATTGCCGATGCCCAGATGACGCCCAGATAGTCAGTTACATTAAAATCGGTGAATTTTTTTTTGCTGCAAAAGGCTCAATTTTTCCTACACCTCAGAATATCGGCACTACTGCTGAAGCCCGGAAGAGGCCAGTAAATATTCGACCATAGGCATAGAATGATCGCAAATGACATTGTTCTTGGATTTCTACGGGGTCATTCTATGTCTATGATCGAATATTTATTGGCCAGTTCCGGGCTTCAGCAGTAGTGCCAGAATATCTATATGCTTTATGTCGTGTAAATACTCAACCAGGGAGAATTTGACTGAGAAATCTAATGGCTGTCTCAGAAATGCAAATGTATGTGTATTTCACTTACCTTATGTAGATTTCTCTATGTTAAGCTCAAAAAAAGGAGTCTGGGATTAACACAGTATAAAGAGAACACACTCATCGTACTGCCTCTTAAATTTGTACGCTGTTGACCTCCGGTGGAAAAGCCCTGATCTGGTGAGAGAACTGCTCGATTAGCATGCGATGGCCCTCTCATTTCGCACCCTCAGACGCTGCGCGAGCAGGCAAATGAGAAATTAGAGAGTGATCGGATGCAAATTGACAATTTCTCTCGTCAGATCATTGCTTTCCACCCAGTTAAAAATGTATACCTCGATTTTCCGGAGGTCAACAGCGTACAAATTGAAGATTCAGTACGATGTGTGTGTTGTCTTTATACTATGTTAATTCCTTTTTTTGACTCATTTTTTGAGTTTAACATAACAATGTTCTCCTTCGACTTCGATTTTTCATTTGTCCGAGCTTTGCTCGATTATATTGTAAACGGCCTCATATGGAATAGGAGACAAAGGAGAGGAAGAAAAGCCGGAGAAGGAATAGTCAATGTCAGCGGACAAATGCATTAGAAGGGATAAGTGACTGGTAACTTGCCAGCAACGTATACCCACTTCTCAGCTCCCATGTACACCTTTCTTCTTCATTCCATTACTGCGCTTTGGATATATCTAAGTCGCATGCCACCGTTTGAAAGAGAATGAAAAGTTTTATCAGAATGAGTGAACCACTGAGCTGATAGAAGATCGACACTCGCTCCCGCAAAAATGCGCTCGTTATCGTCCTGCTATTTGCGTACCAAATTAAAATTTTTGCTGACGGATGTTTTTGGGAGGATAGTATATGTCCTGGTGAACATTTGTGGTAGAAAGTATCTTCGGGGGTGACTATTGGAACCCGATTCGCAGCCCAAAAGAGTGGAAAATTCAACTCTGAAATAACTAAATTTGTGGTTTCGAATATCTTCACATTCTGAAAAGAAGAGAGTTTTTTTTTAGGAATTGCTCAGTAAATCATAGCTCAGTATAATAGCACCGTTGTATGAAATAGATAAAATCAATGGAAAATGAGACGCTGTGAACGAGTCCGCGCGTTGAGTGCACTTTCTGGGAGCGCGCGTTTGCGAGTATTTTCCTCGGTACGTCCACTTGATATCCACTTTGACATCGGTAGCATGATATTTGTCAAGTTTATATGACGCTTTTTGCGTTAGGTTCAACAAACCGCTGGAACAGGTCAAAATCGAAATCGCTCAAAACTTTCTCCTAGGGATAACTTTCGACACTGAAGACGCTGGTGCCATCGATTTCGCAATAGGATTTCCTTCTTGGCGCCGCGCACTTTCGGCAGAAAACGTGTTTTTCGATTATAACTTCGCGGAAACTTGCTAAAATGGCCGGAAAACTAAATGTTTAGATCAGAATTTGAAGCGCTATCAAATGGCGTTAGTGTCACATCATGACGATTTCGTGTTTTCGAGAAAAAATCGATTTTTGTCATAGGGTGCATTACGGCCCAACCCGATACCAGATCAAAGAGCGTATTTTTCTGATCATTGTTATGTGGTTAAGCAATAAGGTTGAAGAACAGTTGTTTCCCACTGCTTCAAAGATTTTTCACGCGTGCGGAACGCGTGTACACACGGCGGCATCCGCGTGGTCGATGCGGAAGTGGTCTAGAACTTCAATCCGAAGGTCCAATGTCTTGCCGAATTTTTTTTCTTCGCAATTTCACCTCCTGGCAATATTGGCACAATTTCAGAAATCTCGAAAAAGTAATTTTTTTGATAAAAAAATTCGGCAAAAGACATTGGCGACCGATAGGAATCGAACCTATGACCTTCGGATTGAAGTTGTAGACCACTACCGCACCGACCACGCGGATGCCGCGTGTGTACACGCATTCCGCGCTCGTGAAAAATCTTTGAAGCAATGGGAAGCAACCGTCCTTCAACCTTATTGCTTAACCACATAACAATGATCAGAAAAATACGCTCTTTGATCTGGTATCGGGTTGGGCCGTAATGCACCCTATGACAAAAATCGATTTTTTCTCGAAAACACGAAATCGTCATGATGTGGCAATAACGCCATTTGATAGAGCTTCAAATTCTGATGTAAACTTTTAGTTTTCTCACCATTGTAGCCTGTTTCCGCAAAGTTATAATCGAAAAACACGTTTTCCGTCGAAAGTGCGCGGCGCCCAGAGGGGCCCTATTGTGAAATCGATGGCATCAGCGTCTCCAGCGTCGAAAGTTACCCCTAGGAGAAAGTGTTGAGCGATTTCGATGTATGACCTGTTCCATACTCCTGTTGAGGCCTTTTTGTTCCTAACGCAAACAGCGTCATATTTTTTTGGTTACGTATGGACCTGCAGACACGTGGGTCGATGCGCGTGACGACTTGAAACGTATTCTAGCACACAACCACTGAAGTACCCGGCCTAGTTCTTGTCTGGAGCCGATATACTCAATTTCGGGAATTCAAATTTTTGAACTCGAAAAATTTACACAGTATTTAGATGACAGAAAACAATGGGAAGTACATTCGATTGAATGCGCAAGCCTTAGCCCATCTTGATTCCCCGTCACAACAGAATTCGGTAAGGTGGCAGTATCGACGGTAATATATTGCAGTATTACAGAGTGGATGTAGTAGAGGGCCGTTGTATGAGGAGTATGCATGGATCGATCTCTCATCTAACGGACTCTTTGCTTTGCCCCATGCAAAGGCATTCCCCAATTGTAAACAGGTGAGCAAAACGAGCAAACAAACGTATATCACGCCACTCACGAGAGGTCCGACACAGAACGTCTGTACTGTACACAGTACTGTCATAGACCAGCATTTTCGTAATCGTGTTTTTGTTGGTTTTGGATTCCAGTGGGTCAAACTAAGTTCCCTGTGAGCTATTACGTCACATAAGTCGTTCCTCGCCGATATGCTGCTACCCACAAACTTTGAGCCTTCTTTTTCGGGTGTTCAACGTGGTTTCTGTGAAAACTTTTTGCTTGGGGCTGGGCTTAATTTTTAGTGGTCTTTCGATATATGTTGTTTGTTTATTAAATTTCATTCATAATTTGCATACTATCATATTTTGTTGATTTTAAAAAAACTGCAGGGGAAAGCAGATGTTCTGATTGCGGAAGGACACGAGGATTCGAATGATATGTCCATGCTCCCATATTTTTACATTTGAAGCGCACCTATAATCCGTTCTAAAAACAGGGACGCTTCCTTTGAACGTTTTGTCTAATAAAGTAGGTATTCCCTCATAAAAAAAATAGACAATTCGGTTGGTGCCCCGGTTCAGTAGATCAAATTCTACCGTGCTCTTTGATATTTGATCTATTGTAGAAACCGGGATCACCAACTGAATTGTCTGATTTTTTATTATGTTATGAGGGGATACATGCTTTATCACTTAAAACTTTCAAAAGAAGCGGTCCTCGTCTAGAACTAATAATAGAACGAATTTAATATGACAGCTTCCCTTTTAGGATGTGCGGGATTTTCGAAAACCGTAATTTGCTTAAAAAGTAAAAAGTTCTGTGACTTGTTCTCCTCAGAAAAGTGATTCAGCACATCTGATTAAGATTATGACATTGTTTTGATGCCCTAGCTTTAAATTCGGTTCATAAGAAGGTGGTCCCTAGTAATGGGCGTTTTGTGCACGAAAGGGAGATAATTGCCTAGTTTTCATGCCCTAGTTTTCAATTCGGTTTATGAAGATGGTGGTCCCTATATTTTCTTCACGGTTTTGGATCACGATGGGGATAGATAATCTTAACCTCAAGTGGGAGAGGTGGTAGATCAATATTATCTCCTTTTAATGAGAAGATACTTTAATTCGATCAACACATACAATGTGTATTTCACTGGTTCTCTAGTGAATCAAGTTAGATGACATAACTCTCGAAAGTGTCAGTCTCGTCCCGTCGTAGAGGGTTCAGATTGCCTGAGAACGAGACGGAGTTCACGCCGTAGTACAGCTTATCGCCAACTTTCCATTCACATATTTTTAACCTTGAAAAAAATTAAATGGTCTTGATGTTGAAGACACCTTCTCTATTGCTCCACCGTAGTAGAGCACACCAACAGAGTGGGAGAGATTTTTCTTAAAGTTACCGGGAATCGAAAAAATCACTCTTTATTTTGTCCCTGAAATTAATAGAGAAGTGTCGAAATAGAAAGGAAGGAATATTAAAAATTTTCAAAAATCGATAATCAAGGCCTGAGAAAGGACGGAAAGGACGAGCCGAGAATCCTGTCTTTCAGGCAAAGCGCGCAAATGCGTACTGTTTTTTACTACGTTAGTGCGCTGTGTCAAATTTGTGATCTTTTATTTTACATATTATCACTTTTTGCATTCTAGTTCTTTTTTTCGGTATTAAGTCCCGGCGACCGATGTCTATCATCCAGCGCCCAGAAAGTAAAGTAATCGAGAGAAGAAAAGGCGCTGAAATTATAACCGCGACGCAGACCGCAACGCGAGGCGAGCTTTCTGAATAGGCCCGCCGCAACACGCACGCACCACACCAGATTTTCGTCCACCCGCGAATTCAAAATTTTCGCTTCGATTCCTAGTAACTTTAAAATCCTCTTTTTTCACTCATAAAGCGTTTGAACGCTACCACAATAATTAGATATAATCTTTTAATGTTATTTTTATCTCTACTGGCCTAAACTGAATTACGGCAGATATTCTTCGAAAACGGGAGGTTGATCAAGCTGGCGTCTCTCCTCTGACCTTTTCCATCTCATAAAGGGGGGGGGGCGCCGCAAACCGTTTTTTTCGAGGGTTTCTTCATCAGGACCATCAGTCTGGTGCCATTCCATGCCGCAATCACGGAACCCATACACTTTCGAGATATGTGATTCACTGTGTGGAGTAAATACAACAAATACAAATTTTATTTTTTCTGGTTGGCTTTCTGTATCTTTTCATTAAGAGGAGAAAATAGAGATAGAACGTCTCAAAGGCAATATTTGCCGTGGCCTCTTGAAGGTACTCTAAGTATCGACATTTTTTTTGAATATTCACTTTATAAACACCTAAAACCATGAATATAATGGGGTGTCACAAAACTTATGTCATACAGAATTTCTTTCAAAAGCGTAGTCCAAAGGCGTGTTCTACACGGAAGGCGGTCTCGACCACTCCTAAGCCTGAGTGCGAACGAATAGGAGGGATGAATGAGAATTTAGTTAGTGACGATTGATTTTGTTCAGCTGGACGTGAGTGACAATGAACTCGTCCGTCTCTCGTCTATTCTCCCTCTATCCAAGACTATCGTCCACCTCAATGCCTCCAGGAATAAAATCTGTAACGTGTCTAATATCGTATCTTTCGTACATCTACATCACTTGAACTTATCATCGAACATGATTACGGTAAGTGTATGTGAGAGAACTCAGAAAGAACAGGACATGGATGCCGCAGGCGAAAAGCATGGGAGCCGGCTGGCAGAAAACATGGAAGGTAAAATAGAGGTAAAATAGTATCGAGCAGGCTGAAACATGCATGCTTTGTACCTTCCCAATACCTGCCTGCCTTCCCGGTACTTGCAGCATGCATTCCCTTTGTCGATACTCAGCTTGTCAACCTGTAGCATCCATGCCATTTACCTGTCACTGCCATGCTTTTAAAACCTACCTGCGACATGTTTGGAGCCAGCGGCAGGTACGCTTTAGCTGCCATGCCACAAAATCTCTAAAATTCGACATATTTTTTGAATATTAAAATTTTCTCGATTCTCAATAATCCAATTCATAACTGAACGAAAGAGAGAACCTTTGCTGACAAGGGAACAGTCACAGGATCTTAAAATTGAAATGATTGACCCATAGGGGACGACACTTGGAATGTCGTTAGAAAAGAAAAAAACAGCAAAAATGAATGCATCTCGCGGGAATCGAACTCTAGACCTCCAAAATGTGACGCCATACCTGCTCAGCCACACATATCATGTGAGAGGGAGCGATAAAACGAGAGAAGACACAAGAGATCCCCAGGTCTAAACTTTCCGACCGTTTTCCTGGTCGTTGATCAATATGGGAATTTTTTTGAAATTGGATGCTTGGTGTGTCTAGATGACTAAGTGACCCTAGGTAGGTTACTCATTACAATTTTAAGATATCCTGTGACTCTTGTGATTTTGCACGGCGTTTTTCACTTTCGCAACTTTTTTTGATCAGAGTTCACGCAGTCGAGTTATTCATCAAAAATAGTTTCTCACTTAATTTTCAATACTACTAGAGGCGCTGCAAAATTTTCCCTCGTCCTACTACATCGCACAGCAGTTGCACACAACCTGTGAAAAATAGAGAATTTAAAAGTTTCTGGCAGGAAGTCAAAAACGAAAAAGTATACGGCACGGCGACCACAAGGGCGATTTTGCTGTGATGCTTACCTGCGCTGCGGCTGCGTCGCGGTTTTAAACCAATATTTTCAAAATCAGTATTTTTGCACCAAACCAACGCTATCAGCTTTCCCGGCGCGCTCGATTTAATGAAAGTACGTCCATGTTCCGAAAAATAACCTATAAAGCAAGATACACAGAGTGTTCGAATTTGCAGTACTTCCGGCCCCGGGTGGATCTTCCCAGACGAATTCGGAATAAATTGCTTCAATTTTGTGCTTTAAATACGCATGATATTCCGAAACGCTGGAATGATCCACAAAACATAGAAACAATAGTCTACTTCAGTCAATAAACGGCGTAAACTAAAAGCTGGTAACGTACCACCTCAGATCACACTGGTCCTATTTTTGATCAGCAGCGAGGCTCTCACCACGACTTCCCTCAATATTTTGATCAATGTGAAATCCTACCGTGTTTTTCACACTCGCCCTTTTGTTCATTTTGTGGTCGCCGTGTCGCCGTGTGCGGAATATCTAAATAAAATCAGTTCTCTATGAGCAAAAGTATGAGCCGGTCGGCTCTGGAGAGCTGAAGTACTGTAAGTACTCTCATCAAACGGTTTAATGTTTAGGAAATATTTGAATATTTTCCCATTTTTTACTCTTAATGTACACTGCTGTAACCAGAAACAACGCAAACGCAAACTTAAATGAGAAACATTGCAGTTAACACGAAATTTCGTTCATACTGCTTTAATCGAGAACTGATTTTATTAAAATGTTCCATATACTTTTTCGTTTTTGACTTTATGCCAGAAACTTTTAAATTCTCTATTTTTCACAGACTGTGTGCAACTGCTGTGCGATGTAGTAGGACGAGGGAAACTTTTGCAGGACCTCTAATAGTATTGAAAATTAAGTGAGAAACTATTTTTGATGAATAACTCGACTGCGTGAACTCTGATCAAAAAAATTGCGAAAGTTAAAAATAGTTGTATTTCGATGGGCTATCGATTGCACTAAGAATCGGAAAGATTTTTTTTGAACTTCCGGAATGGCACAGTCGTGATTCTCATGAAATGCACTACAACACCTGGCGTCTCTCATGAGCTGGCGCTCTCTAGTTTTTGTCTAGCCGTCTAGCCCGTATGTCCGCTCTCGAAATGCTGTGTACCGGCGTGTTCAGTGCCGAGCCAATTCGGTTTTGTTGATCCTAACGCAAACAGCGTCATATACAAATGTGGGTGTCAGAAATTGTACGCGACCCTCTTCATTTTCTTGTGATCTTTACAAGACAGACTTGGTATATCGGCTCAACAAGTTGGATTGAATGCGTCAATTCAGGAAATTCCTCCATTCAAAGCAGCACTGACGTTACTCGATCTCTCCCATAATCGACTCAAGGTTATACCTTCTCTATCAACTCTGGATCGATTGGAAGTTTGTGTTTATATTTATGACTAGTCTAGGGATCCCGCAGAGCCGTAGATTTCGCTGAAAAGTTGATCCAAAATAATGTGATGACTGATTTCCCCGCTGCCTGTACTATGAATCCCTTGGGGGGGGGTCGACCCCCACGTGCTGCCGAATTTCGGGAATCATGAGCATCACTGAGCTCGGGATTTTCTTGTGCCCATTTAACTACCGTACGGGTTCTTTGGCTTTGTGTCAGACTTGTGACTGAGAAAATTATTTATTTATTGACCGAAAAAGTGTTAAACATTTCCACTTTTGACATCCTGACAATATTACAGGCTGCTTAATGCCGACTATGCAAGAAATAGGGAGTTGGACTATTTTTAAAGATGTAACAATGAGAATTTAACTAGCCGGGATGTGTTGAGGTTAAATTCACTACGCTCTATGCGTACACTACGCTCTATGCATAGTTCTGGGTGCACGTTCGGCCCAGGGGGGGGGGGGCACGGTAGCCTGCTCCAGGTTCGGTCCAGCGGACCTCAATAGCCTTCTTCAGGTTCGGTCCAGGGGGAGTTCGGTAGCTTGCTTCATGTTTAGTCCAGGGGAACCTCGGTAGCCGTCTCCAAGTACGGTCCAAGTAGGGGGGGGGCTTAGGATGTTGGGGAATATTAATTTCTAGAAAGAGTACTGGCTTAGTCCGTTGCAAAAGGCTCGTAAGGCTGAGAGCGATCGAAAAAAGTTGCCACTACGCCACTTCGTGGCTCCGTGGCAACTTTTTTTTCTATCGCTCTCACCCTCACGAGCCTTTCTCATCGGAAACGCAGGATACCGAAAAAAAAACGCAGGATGTATTGATTTCCTTGGCTTGTTCGAACACGTTTCTGACATCGCAAAACACCTTTCCTGTGCTCCCCCCACGCTCTGCGAATCAATTGGAAACTTTTCGAAATTTTCGATTTTTCACGTTAAAACATGTTAGAACACGTTCAGACACGTTCCTAACCTCGCAAAACACTTTTCCTGTGATCCCCCACGCTCTGCGAACCAATTGGGAACTTTTCGAAAATTTCGATTTTTCATGTTAACGCTGCAACATAAAAACGCACAGACAGACAGACACAATGATTTCTTAATAAATGGAGGAACATGCTCTCGTTCATGACCTACAATTTACTTACGAAATGAAAGTTTTACTAAAGAATATTTTGGGAAGATGGTACATGTCCTGGTGAACATTTGTGGGACAATGAATCTTCGGGATGACTATTGGAACCAGATTCGCAGCCCAAAAGAGTGGAAAATCAAGAGAATTAGTAAATCCCAAATCGGTGTGGGTAGCTTTACTATAGCACAGTCTCTTCATAGTCGTTATTACAGACTCTGAATCTGTCGGGTAACGATATCTCCGATCTGTCGATTTCGTCGTCTCTTCTTCCGTTATCACTTAAATTCCTGAATCTCTCCTCGAATAAGGTGATTCTTTTAGCTCCATTGAAGAACACTCGAAATGTTGCCGACACTATGAATGTTATATAGATTGATCTAATCTCTTCGATGTGTCATTTATCGTTCCTATCGTCGCTCTCGTCTCTCTGTATCTCCTCCAACCCCTTCATTCTCCCCTCTAAATTCAACCATCGACCCTTCATATTCGCTCTGTTCTACAGTACACTCATAGAGGCGAGCAACAAATGATCCTATGGTCTAATATACCTCTTATCAGATTGACGGAATTCATCTTATCGAAGAAGAAATTATTATTGGCGAAAAGATTCTTCAAAATAAGTTAAGCAAATTCAAGGTAAATGCGTATACATATCACTCAGTGAAAGTGAGGTTGGCATGAAACAATGGACGTTGTTTGAGAGAGATGGAGGAGAGAAAGAAGAAGAAATGAGAGAGTATCTCTCCCTAGAGTCTCCGCCATCCAATTCAATGTCTATTCATTCGTCATTCGATGCCAAATTAACTAAGGTAAGCTATTTCATAATATCATACCCTGTACAATTTCCTGTATTGAGAATAGAGATGAAAAAGTGAGATGGATAATTGCTAATAATTTTTTTCTATTTAAAGAAGTCCTGTCACGAGTTTTTCGTTGCATAGACTGCCAACGCAGTGCTGTGGGGAACGCTCACCTATCTCATGGAAACGCATCCGAAAATCTGCCATAATCTATAAATCGATTTATTGTCGCTCAAATGGCTACAAAAGAGCCAATAATCGACAGGCAACGCGTGTTAGGACACGTGAGGATAAATGCAATCGAAGTAAAATGAAGTTGAAAGCAATATAATAATGTTCCCCCCTGTGGACAATATCGGCTTTCATAAGAATATAATAATTTTCGTAAAGGAACGAATAGAATTTGCTCCTATTCCGAGTGTGCGCGCCCTATTTTTAGTGTTCCGGTATACTGTATTGGCATATTGAAAAAAATTGGACTCGTGGGAGGCCTTCTTTAAAAAAGAACGGCTTTTCCGAAGTTGTTTTCACGTAAGTTAAATTCATGATGTTTATCTATCCGCAAGATGTTTATGAAGGCTTGGAGTTAGCACTCCACCGCATTTTCGCGAGAAGCTCGAACAGAAAACAGAATCAACGCTACGTACATTTGTTTTCATGAAATATACGTTTGTCTGCATTTTTCGAGGTTTGATCTACTATGGACCCGCAACTGAACGGCTACACTATATACAGTATACTATATAGCGAAATATAACGAAAGAAAAGACGTCTGAAGGGGTTCGACATGAGACGACCCGAGGGTTCTAAGTTAGGCAGAGAGTTTGGATGTTGTAGTTGAAGTGTAGAGTTGAGTCGCATTTATAATTTCGAGATGTGCCTCTCTCTCCTCTCTCTCTCTCTCTCTCTCTCGCTTTATCGTATTCTCACCGTCTTCCTCCTTAATATATTATTTATTCGAGTCACGAGGAAACGCGGTACAATAAGATAAATTAAAAGAAAGGCACGAATCATTATTGGACAATAACAACAAAAGCAAGAAGGTCACTCAGGGAAACTGCTCAATTTTCCGGATTTTGAGTATAGCCTTGCCGCTCTGAGAAAGAAACTATTATGCCTAGGGACCACCGAACCGGGAATTCCAAAATCAAAGCCGACGAAAAGACTGCAAATTGTTTCTTTTTCGTCGTGTGGTGCACTTAATGCGGGAACGTATATTTTTCAAATATTATTATTATTTTTCTTAAAATTATTGACGTACAATGAGTTGGCATAATTTTCACCACGCCTATTTTGTTGCCCGTGTTGTAAACTACCTCACCAAATGTGGTCACGCAAATTCTTATAGGGGCGCGATCGCGGAGATGTTTTCAAAATTTGCGCACTTTCGTCCTTTCGCTTAATCATTGCCTAAGCAGTAGCAACCATTTCGCACATTTCTCACTATGTATATCGTGTTGCCCCCTTCGATAAGTACATGCACCGTTAAATTCGTAAATTTTCTTGTAGGGGCACGGCAATGGCGATCGTTTGAAGGAAACATACTCTTCTTTTTTCAACCCTTTCTTCTTTGCCCTTACAACAGCAAACGTTTCGCACATTTTTCACTATGTCTATCGTGTTGCCCACTTCAAGAAGTACCTCAATAATTAAATTCATAAACTTTCTTGTTGGGGCGCGGCAATGGCGATCGTTCGGAGAAAACAGAATCTTCTTTTTCATTTTTTCTTCTTTGCCGTTACAACAGTAACCGTTTCGCATTTTTCTCACTATTCCTATATCGATGCCCACGTTAACAAGTACCTCCACCGTAAAATTCATAAGCTTCTTTATAGGAGCGTGGTAGTGGTACGGGTTTCAATACTCTAGAGACAAAACTTTCTGCTTCTTTTCGTTATCCTACAAGGGCAACATATTTCGCATAGTTTTCACTATGTATACTTCATTCACCATATTGAGTAGTACCCCCTGTCTTATTTTCATGAAGGGGCGCGGCAATGGCGAAGGTTTTAACAACATGCATTTCACGTTTTTCTTGCATTTTGCATTGTAATTTTGAGTGCAGTTGTTTCGCACATTTTTCACTATGCACATCTTATTGCGCATATTAAGCTTGTTTTCAGGAACTTTCTTGTAGGGGCGCGACAGTGAGAAATAGCGCATTAGCAACTTCATTTATGACGTGATTTGCAAACGAGGCGTAACAAAGCTGAATATATCGATAGCCAGACATCGTAGGAGTGTTATACACTAGGAATCAAAAATAAATTTGCAAGAATTCGCGTATTATGATCAATTTTATAATCAATTGACATAAGATGGTTACGTTGACACAGCGAACAGAAAAACCGCGACGCTTCAAAGGCACGTTGCGTGTCCAACATAAACGGAACGGGTGAAGTTTAAGCAAAACCAAATTTGCTGGCTACATTTACAATTTGCAGTCTTTTTACTGATAAAACATAAATTCTGCACCATCGAGTCACACGAACGAATGAAATTCAGAATTTTTGAGTGAAATCGGCTGTTTTCATGTTAGAGGTTGAAGAGGCGTTTGTGAAATTGATTCCATTCCTAGTGAAGTAATAGCAAAAGTGATGCGGTTTCTTTTTAGATATTTTGTATTTGCCTATGAGAAGATTTCTGGCCGACTTCAAATCAATTTCCTCCCTGCGCTTCTCTAAGGAGGGAAGCCCTAGCTTCTTGTTCCTAGTGGTTGAGCTAGGCATTGTTTGCCAGCTTGAATTATAGCGTCGTATGAACAGCCTTCTGGTGAAATAATTCTGAACCTTTTCAAGAACTTATCGCGTTTTAAGTAAGGATTGAAAACCATGGATGCGCTTTCTAGGATGGGTCGAATGTAAATAGAGTATGCTTTGATGAGAATTTTTAAGTTATTGGTACGAAGAGCTCTAAGAATGATATGGCACGCGGTTGTGCCTTTCAGAGCTATTGCCTTACAATGTTTGGAGAATGTTAGAGACTTTTCTATTATGAAGCCAAGATCTTTGACAAGCTTTTTTTGCTCTAGCGTAGTGGATCCTATTGTGTATTTCTTCGTCAGGTTGGCCCTGCCTAGGTGTAACGAGTTGCATTTATGTGCAGCTAATGGTAGCTGCCACTCTTCAGACCAACTAGCAATGGTATCAATAGCGCTCTGTAATGGGGTAGTAGTGTCAGTTCTTTTGAAAGGGCGATAGATTTTGATGTCATCTGCGTACATTCGTGCGATGACTCCATTATTCTGGACAAGGGATGGGATTTCAGAGGTGTAAATCAAAAATAAAAGTGGTCCTAATACTGATCCTTGTGGGACGCCGCTTGTAACAGGAAGCGAAAATGAAAGTTGTTCACGTACTCTTACTTGGAAGGTCCTATTAGACAGGTAATTTCCTATCCACCCAATTGTCTTTGTAGACAGACCAATGGTTCCTAGTTTGTGATTCAGCTTGGGGTGCGATACTCTATCGAATGCTTTCGTAAACTCGAAATAAATTACATCTATAGGTTGGCCTTACACCACAGGCGGAGATGGCCGAGTGGTGTAAGGCGCCGCTTGTCATACGAATGGTCACGAGTTCGATCCCCGCCTAGGTTCACCAAGCCTTCCATCCCCGCTGGCGGTAAAATTGGTAGCAACTTTGATTGCGGAAGGCCCAGAAGCCCGGTCAGCAGGGGATACGTAGACCTAGTTAGCGAACCGGCCTTACCGGTGAGCCCCGGCAGAGTAGCCGCTTGTCGATGTAAATTCCTCTTGATTCCGGTAATAACTTTACATTTTTTTACCTTTTTATAGGTTGGCCGTCGCTAATGGAAGATGTTCAAGGGCATTTAGCATTTTGGAGCTCACGCGAACATTTCTTGCGGAATCCATATTGTTCGTCTGGGAAAATTTCCTGATTTTCGCAATTTGTAATTATGGGTTGACACAGTAGTCTTTCGAAAACTCGGCAAAACAATGATGTAATGGATATGGGTCTGTAGTTGAGTGGGTCCGAAAAGGGAGGGGATTTCTTTACCGGTGTTGCGATAGAGTATCGCCAGAGAGATGGGACTATAGAAGTTTCGTAGGAATGACGAAATATAATTTCAAGAGGTTCCTTCATCTTTCCATTATTACAGTTCTGTATTCCTCATTTTAATGGTCTCATTTATTCACTAATCAGTCCTCCATGTTACAACAGTATAAGATATTTTCAATGAATGTCTTTATCAAAAGACGTGGCTTTATATCATGTATTCTCTTCTCTTCACAATTATCTCCCTTTCGTGCACAAAACGCCCATTACTAGGGACCACCTTCTTATGAACCGAATTGAAAGCTAGGGCATCAAAACAATGTCATAATCTTAATCAGATGTGCTGAATCACTTTTCTGAGGAGAACAAGTCACAGAACTTTTTACTTTTTAAGCAAATTACGGTTTTCGAAAATCCCGCACATCCTAAAAGTAAAGCTGTCATATTAAATTCGTTCTATTATCAGTTCTAGACGAGGGCCGCTTCTTTTGAAAATTTTAAATGATAAAGTATGTATCCCCTCATAACATATTCAAAAATGAGGCAATTCTGTTGGTGCCTCCTTCCTCCCGTGAGCTACAGGCTTTTGAATCGTTCATACACTTTTCTAGACGATGGTGGTCCCTAGCCCATTACCCAAGTTATCCGTCTCGTTACCTGAAACTGGTCAGATTTTGAAAATTTCTAAATGATGGTCCAGGGGGATTTCGGTTCCCGGAAATGGAAATTGCGACGTACGTACCCCGCCCATTTCTCTGCATCTCTGTCACCTCTTTCTCTAATCAGGCAGGGTCATGGCGTAGTGTGTTTACGCCTAATGGTATAACATAATTGGAGTTGTATTTAGATACTCGAGAAGCGTCGACAATATGATATTTCCTCTCAATCCGAATCCTCATTTACTCTACGACCAACGACTGAAGTAACGCATTCTTTGACTTGTTCCCTTTTGCAAAGTGCTGATAACAGTACCGTTCCCCTTCCGTCCATTCTCCTTTCTCCAATTGGACTATGGCTGCATTCGACAACAAAGAGAAGGATGTCCCCTCCCTGAGGTACCATTTCACTATCATGCACAAATTGAGAATTGAGACGATTGCAGTGACGACCTTTCAAGTAATGCAACACTTATCGATCCCATCGAAGAGGAAGAGTTCGTCGTTACTGAAAGAGAGACAGAGAAAGTGGAGAGATACGCACCCCAACCCAAACCGAGAATGAGTAGGAATGATAAAGTGGGGACGGCTGTGGTAGTGATCCAGAGATGGTGGAGAAAACAAATGGAGAGGAAGAGTGGGAAGAGGGACGAGTTAGAGAGGCATGGGAAAAGAGAAGAGGGATTGAAGAAGATGAAAAATGCCAACTCTATGGAGAACACTATTGGTCTACTCATGAAAACAGCTGAACTACAGGCTGAATGTACTCATAAATTGGAAGAGACGGTCATTCGATTGAGAGAGGTCAGTAAATAAATACTCATTTCAACTCTCCATTAGTAATGACAGGGACTAAACACCGAACAAAGAAATAAATTAATTCCACCAAATCATCAGAAGCTCACATTTTTTTCAAAAAAATCACTGTTTTGGTGGTTTTGTAGAAAAACTCTGATATCGGATCTAGGACAGTTCGAGTCAGGGCTGGGATTTTTGACTCAAAAATTTTTGATTTTTTTTGAATTTTTTGACCATTTTAAAAAATCAAAAACTCAAAAATTTTTGAAAATATTTTCAAAAAATTCAAAAAAAAACTTACACTAGATATTATGGGCATTTTCGGAGAAATTTTTTAAAAATCAATGATTTCAATAGATTTTTTTCAAATTTTTTGAAAATTTCAAAAATTTAGTCCATTATTAGTTTGATTTTAGAATATCTTGAGGAACAAATTGCTCCAAATAAATTAAATAATAGACCATTTTTTTGCAGAAGGTTTCAAAACTTACAAATTGTGAATTTTAAATGAATAAATCATTTTATATGAGCCAAATCATTGTGAGAATAGCTTTCAAAAAGGACGTTTAGCAGCTGAAAAAATATTTGTATCATTTTAAAGAATTTTTTTGAATTTTTTGAAATTTTTTGAGCACATTTTTTGAATTTTTTGATCAAAAAACTTTTTTGAAAATATTTTTTTTGATCCCAGCCCTGGTTCGAGTCATGCCTCTATAGAAACTTTTTGACTGTGACTACTCTTCAAAAAAAAATCATGAGATATTTGAATTTCATCGCGAAAGAACGTAGGAATATTCGACATTATGCCTATTTCGATAACAAAAATGGGGTGCTTTAGTTGAGAGCGATATTTCTCTGCTTCGCATAATGAGACGAACTTTCCATTAACATCAATTGAGACTCGTGTATTGCACTATCTTTGAGCACAATACCAGCTCATATCGTTTTTGAATACCTCAATAACATCCAAGATTTTGATCGTGCGCTGTCAAACACCACCATTTATTTTTTTCGATCTCTGTCAGGCTTTGTACGAAACTGTAGTAGTGCGGCAAAGGTGATAATCGATATACCGACCAATATACTTTGTAATGCTGCACAGCTTGTAGATCTCCCTATCCTACTTTAGGTATAGAATCTCAAAATCTTGACACCATTCAGTATTCACCATGCGTAATTCAGGGACCCATGTCTTTAATCAGTGGCTACCACAAAGTGAGCGAAATGGAAGAGTGATGTACCTTCAAAATGCGCCTAAGGGTGAACAAATCCGACTTCAAATTCGAAAGATATTAGGCAAAATACGTTGACTGGAAAAACGAGCGAAACTTTCCGGACCTCTTCAGATAAAGGCAGATACCCCTGTAAATCTATCGTAGGCAACTCGAACCATAGGAAATTAGGATTGAAACCTGGGGAATTTTTTTTCTCCGAAACCTGACTTAGAAAAGATTTAGAAATGAATCGTCATCCTTTCTACTATTCCCTGAAAATTTTAAAGCGAGTTTCGCAATGTTTGAACTGCCCGTTCTAGGGTAGGTAACATCTCAGTATGCGGTAAATCGTCTACTCCATCATAGGATTCGCTATAAGGAGCCTCATACTGGAGCCTACAATAATGAATTAAATTGATTAGACACGGGTGAGTGTATACTATGCCCATAATCTGAAAAGATATATCACATTTGAGGTAGTTATGCCCTGTGAAGTGAGTGCGTGAAACTAACTAAATAGGGGCCACTTTCTCGCTGTTCCTTCTAGAGAAAAAAAGGTTATATAACTTGGCCATTCGTACTAAAAAAGACACTTACTCTGCCCGGAAAAAAATTTCAGCCTATTTCATAAAGGATGAGTTGTCGAACCTATGGTGGGATTCGACTGTCAAAATGTAGCAGTGGGTTGTTTTCACACCATAGGTACGACCACTCGCCCTTAATGAAAGCTGAAAAAATTTTGGGCACACTAGAGCTGGTGTCGAGTTTTTTTTGAACGAATGGTCAAGTTATATAACCTATTTTTCGAAAAAATTCTATCACTGTAACGGAAGAGATTTATCTGAACTCCGAAATAGGAGAATATTTGGATTAACGACACACCAAATATCGTGCTTCCAAATAAATATTGGTTATCCATCTGTCACGAATATCGGCCTACTGTTCGCCTCTCTTTTCATAGAACTAACGACAACAATTCAACACTTAGTTTGGCATCCCTAGTAGTGCTTATGTGAAGGGTGAATAGAGAATGTAGGGAAATTAGCAAATGTTGGCAAAAAAAAATTAGCAAAAAAAAATTCCAAAAAAATTAATCAAAAACGTTTTCAACGGGGAGGGGTTGAACCCACGGTACTAAATTACACTCGCGCTCGACCACGTACAAACATGTTTCAAGTTGAAACTTTCAACTCATCTAACTCACAAAGTTTTTGTGGGATTTTTTGGCGGGAAACCCCATATCATGGGACTGATTCAAAACCCTATGGTGGGTAAGTGACGGCAGAAAGTTGGGGAAACAAAATTCGGACTTCTGATGAGGACACACGGTGTTTCTTAACAGTTATAGCAACAATCCTATATAATTTTAGTAGTCATTTTTTTGTAATTGAGTTATAAAGATGATTGTTTCTCAATTTGGTTGTGAGAGTACTCTTCGTGCAGAGAGTTTGCCAACTGGAGTCCCTGTTGACCCCTCCTCCTCCCTCTCAACTTTCAATCGACTCATCTAAAGGAGGATGGAGACTATCATGGGAGCCCCCTCCTCCAGTCGATGTCTACGAGGTATAAAGGTGTCCCGAAAGACTTTGCACTTTAACATCTTTTTGCTTCTCCCTCTTTTTGCCTAGCGCATATGGGACACTGCTGTAATATGTTAGTGTGAAGGCCAGCTTTCTCTACGAGTTTTGCCTAGGGCGATATGGCACACATGATGCCTTCTGTAGAACTGTCGTCGTTCGCCATTCGAAGTCGCCATTCTCAGACCTGAATTTCAAATTTTTCGAATTTTATTACGAATAGTAGTCGAAAAAGTTCGCCCAATGTGTAAAATTAAATTCAATCTATTGATGCTCATAAAGTTCTATATTTTGCTTGCTTCAATATTCTTCTATATTTAGAATCTAAATTTTAGATTCTGAAATTTAAGTTTCGGAAATCGCTTAACGAAGGCCTCCCACGAAACCAACGTTGCTTGATTTTCAAGAAGCCAATACAGTATACCAGAACACGAAAATGGAGCGCGCACACTCGAAATAGGATTAATTTCTATTCGTTCCTTTATGACAACTATTATATTTTTGATGAAAGCCGCTATTGTCCATAGGGGGAACATTATTATATTGATGACAACTTCATTTTACGTCGATTGCATGTATTCTCACGTGTCCTAACACGCGTTGCCTGTCGATTATTGGCTCTTTTGTAGCCATTTGAGCGACAATAAATCGATTTAAAGATTGCGGTAGATTTTTCGGAGTCATTGCAATGTGATCCGGTGATCGTCCCCCACAGCACTGCGTTGGCAGTCTATGTGACAAAATATTCATGGGAGGCCTTCTTTAATTGCATATTGCATCACTCGGCGTAACATGCACATCTACACAGTGGCTATTTTGGCCTTGTGCATCCCCACAGTGGCATCAGTGTGTCTACACAGCGGCTATCCTCTTCCAAGTCGAAGAAGCACATCGCCACTGTGTAGCCACTGTGTCGATGTACTGGAGGGTAGCGATTGAGTGGCGATCAAGTGGACATGCGTGTATACACAGTGGCGATGATATTTGATCAGAATGTGATAAATCAAAATATGCCACCACAACGTTGATGGGGGCTCTTTTTTAGGGTGAAAGGATAGTGTTGGCCCAAAAAATATGCCAAAATTCGATGAAATATTTCGATCATAAATTTCAGCCGGGTAGTTCAGATTTTGGTATCAGCGGATTCTCCGTGCGCGATTTACTATTCTGAGAAAATTTCATCAGCATACTATTATTTCTAAGCCCCAATTAACAACAGAGGTTAGCGGATTCCGAAGAGTCTTGCACGTCGAAGCTCTTCCACGCGTTCATTCAGAGTAGCGCAGGTGGTAAGAGTTCGGGCCAGAAAGGCAAGGGGGGAATAGGCGCGAGTTCGGTACCTCCTGCCTACATCCTTTTTGCAACTTTTCAACGACCCAGCACATCGCCACTTTGGGGATTGTGCGTAGCCACTGTGGCTCGCTGCTGCCACTGTGTAGATGTGGGATTCCCACTGTGTCTATGTGCATGTTACGCCGAGTAGGCAGCATTACGACGAGCCAACAGTGTAACAAATTTCGCTATTTTTGTATTGATGAAACAAAATGAAAATTCATGGAGAGGAAGTGTATTTTTCGTAAATTTTTCGAAAACTGAAAATGCAAGCATGTTCGGGACACCTTTATAGATCATTATCCATACTCTCCATTCCATTTCAGTTGTATATCAATGGTAGAATGGAGGGTCACATATCTGGCCGTTCTTGCTCGTGTCGTCTCCCAAATCTCCCTATTTCGTCGTCCATTCAACTCAAGGCAGTCAAAGGGAAACTCACATCAGCTCTCTCCAAGTCTGTCCTATCCGATTAATACATCATGTATTATACATGTATGATTAGTGTTTATTACATTGCATGAATTGTTGTATAAAGTAGAAGCACAAATGTATCAATGCATGAGATATTAGTGAGAAAGTGATGTATCCATAGTCATTATTATGCAGATGGCGGAACGTAGTTGGGTTGAGTTGATACGAAGTAATCATCGAAGAAATGAAAGAGGTGATCGAAGGTTGGCCGTCGCTCCGGACTCTTATCCCAGCACTTGAGCATCACTTCCGTATATACCTAAAAACAAACAAAATATATATCATCTTAGAGACTATCTGACTCATTCGAATTAACCGGCACTATTATTTCAACGCATCGCATGTTTTGTTCGCATCACATCGGATGTGGTGGCGAGTAGTTCACAGCAGGTATCACCAGAGATTGCACGAGACCGGGGAAAACTTTTTAAAAATATTTTTGATTTTGATCAATTTTTTTTGCGTGGGAGTACCCAGGGGACAAGAAAACCGGCTTTTTAGAAATTCTCCTTTTTCTAGAGCTCGAAAAAATGCAGACAAACATAACGCGCAATTTTACTTCTTTAAAACTGAAAAAAAAACTTATATTTGAAAAAAAAAAACCGATTTTATGATATTTCATTAATTACGAAGATGAACTGGCCGCGTAGAATTGGCTTGATATCAATCATAATACTTTAAAAGAGTAGGACAAAGGAAATTAGACGATTAAAAAAATCGGTGGGTTCCCTAAAAAACGAAAAAATCGCGGTATTATTCGTATATTTTCGTGTATACCAGGATATTCGTGTATTTTTTATATGACAAATAACCACATTTTTTCGAAAATGCATTTCTGATTTCGACTAAACTTTTATATGGAGGTACCAAGATAAAGATCCCATGTCGCAGAAACGCTTTTCGTTATTTCTCTGAAGCCGGAACTGTCGTAACTTTGTTCAAAAAGGAGCTACAATGCTAGGATACAGCTCAAAATGATAGAAAAAATTATGCGGAATAATTCTTCTGTTGGATACAACCACATATGAAACGATTTTTTATTTCGAAAAAATCTTTGCATGTTGGATATGCAATCTGAATCATATTTCCTGTGCCGAATATGAAAGAACCAGTCGAGTATAGTTGATATAAAGTTTAAAAAGAAGATAACTTTTTATTATTATTTTGTCATATTAAAAATGGCCCTGAACTCGGAAAACGTTTTCATTACACAAATCTCAACAACATTAATTTTTTGTAAGAAAACAACTACAATTGCTCTTTCATATATGATGATAGGAAATATGATGCAGTTTTCATAACCGAGAATGAAAAGTGTTTTTTTCGGAATAGATTTTTATTTTTGTGTGTTTACAGTTTCCGAAATTCATTTCATGTGGTTGCATCCAGCAGAAGAATTATTCTGAATAAAATTCGAAAAATTAGGTTATTTGTCATATAGAAAATACACGAATATTTTTTTCTATCACTTTTTCACAACTTTCAACTCGATTTTTCGCTTTTTTTGCGTTTTGAGCTGAGTTATCACGATTCCGGCGTCAGAACCGGAGAATTCCTAAGGATTGATGAAATTCTTGACCCCTGGGTACTCCCACAAAAAAAATTCGATCAAAATAAAAAAAAATTTGTTGAAAGTTTTTCCCAATGCTTTCATATGTTTTCATGCACTCTCTCGTGATACATGTCTTATACGCATCAGGTCATTATGTAGTAGTAATTTACATATTCCCACTCTCCAAGTCTGTCCTGGGCCATTAGTTTTTATTACATTACATGAACGGCTGTATAAATTAGAAGCACAAATCCGCGAGGTGGTCGCGCAGGAGTGAAGCATAGGTTAAAAAGTTGGTAGAAATCGACATAATCTGCCCGCCGAAGGCGAGCGCGTACAATAAGTGCCCGACAGACAGAGTCTTCGAAAATACCCCCGAAATGTAGAAACCTGCCCGGTAGACCATTAAAAATCGAAAGCCTGCCCGACCAGTTTTCCATGCAACTTTACTTTTTGACCTCTTAGTGAAAGTTATCGATAGATTTAATCCAAAATAGT
Source organism: Pristionchus fissidentatus (assembly GCA_036245785.1). Taxonomy (NCBI): domain Eukaryota; kingdom Metazoa; phylum Nematoda; class Chromadorea; order Rhabditida; family Neodiplogasteridae; genus Pristionchus; species Pristionchus fissidentatus. The sequence continues at coordinate 22,459,388 of BTSY01000005.1, read as the reverse complement.
GCGATAACTGATGTTCCGGTTTCCTTTACTAGGATACTCCCGCGCCCGTGGGGTTGCGATTGCCTAAATTTTGAAATCATAAAAGGTACGGGACCATGAGCATTACTGGCTAAAATACAACTTCAACCTTTCTGATTAAAAAAGTGAAATATATAGTCTATTTTCTGGTGTAGATCAACATGAATAAACAAAATTTGTTTAGACCGAATGATGGTGATCTTGAAGAGAAAACAGGAAAATGCACTGACATAGACTATGTCACATAGTGCCTGAAGTGTAAAAACATTTCACAACTTTTCAAAACCGCGAATCGTTAACTCAACAACTCATTATGCATACTGCCCTCAGGACGTCAGATAGTCTCTTATGTGATATTTCCGGGCGATAAAACAATTATTATTTAGTGAGAACTCACATGTTCTGGACATCCCCGCGGCATAGGCATACGGTAGCCTTGCTCTACTTGCTCGATCACTTCTCGGTTGTGCATACCGGGGTACGGTACCTGCAACTAATGCATTCGCTGCAATCAAGCTACTCTTACCTGGCCTTTCGTGAACATTTCATATAGAAGGATAGCGTAACTCCAGACGTCTGATTTAACAGTGAAGTTGCCACACATTGCAGCCTCAGGAGAAGTCCATTTGATAGGAAATTTGGCTCCGGTTCGAGCCTCATATATGTCTTCCTCCATCAATTTGCGAGCTAGACCGAAATCTGCCACCTAAATACGAGTAGTTTATCACAGATTTCCTGAGAAAGTGTAGGAAAATTAAAATTACATGTAAAAATGTTGTTCCTAATTTCCATATCCAAATTAATATTGGAATTTTCACTTCGTTTTTTTTCGAATTTTTTTTTGTTCCCCGCCACCGAAAAAAATCGACCCCTTGAAACATTTTACATGAGCTTGGATCGCATTCCTGATTGCAATTTTGAAAACTATAAACGATAAAAAATAACTCTCCGATTAAAAAAAATCCCAAAGTGTGAAAATGAAGTGCCCTGATCTACATCGATTTTGTTCCTGACGCGCGAAATTTAAACGATGTGGTAGTCGGACGCATAGATCCAAAAGTACGTAAAAACGACGAAGCCAACCCGCATTTTGAGAATTTTTGGTAAAAAAATGAAAGCCCAACCCGCATTTCCGGTTTTTCATGCTCATTTTTTCCAAACCCAATCTTAATTTTTCTTGTTTTTTTGCCTACTTAACACTTTGTTACGTTTCTTCTATCGTAGCTGCGAATCGAGTTATTCAGCCTCAAAGGTAGCCTCTTTTTCTCTGAAGACACAATCGGCGACGCTATCGTCGTTAAAATCGATCATGTGCAAAAAAGCAAAACGCTATCTTTTCGAGCACGATTAGGGCTCTCTAAAAATATATAGAAATGTGGGTGTCAGAAATTGTACGTCCACCCCCTCTATTTGTCTCGATCCTTACGTGACACGCGTGATATGAAGCCGTTCGCCTAAGAATCGGGCAAGCGCCGGCACAGTAAAAAAAAGGTCGAATCTCGTTTGAGGTTATCGAGGGTGCTGATGAGGATAGGTATAATCATTTTTTCACAAAACGCGCCCGTTGGCGCCAGATGGCGTCACGTCGAAATCTTTTTTTTTCTTCAAATATTTGACTTACAGAAAACTCTAAATTTTTGTTATTGTAGTCTCTTGGACAGAATTTCACAGCAGCCACGCCTGTGTACTTCACTTTGCATGATTATTACTATTTTTTTTTAAATGCAACTTTTTGCTGTGTAATTTATGACCTTGTTAATGGGCACAGATCGGACCGGCGCAATGAGACGAATTCAAATCTGTATTTTGAGCGAATTTCGTCATGCGAGTTTTAAATGAGCTAACATAAAGTGGCTCGAGAATGTAAGTAAAAGAGCAAATCCTCTCTTTCCCTCATCTCCAGTTACCTCCCCTCTCTGTGCTCTCTCAAAATACCACGCTCTCTCGCCTTCCCAGGACGACGAGACTCACGGGAAGGCGAGAGTGTGGTGACGAGAGAGGGTGCAGAGAAAGGGGTCGTGGGAGATTGGGGAGAATTGCCTCTTTTAGTTACAATCTCGTTACACTTTGTCAGTTCATTAAAAACTCGACGAAATTCGCTCAAAATACAGATTTGGATTCGTCTCGTTGCGCCGGTCTGATCTGTGCCCATTAACAAGGTCAGAAATTACTCAGCACAAAGTTGCATTTTTAAAGATTATTAGTAATTATCATGCGAAATAAAGTACACAGGCGTGACCGCCGTGAAATTCCGCCCTAGAGACTACAATAACAACAATTTAGCGATTTCTGTAAGTGAAATATTTGATGAAATGTGATTTCGACATGACGCCATCTGGCGCCAACTTTAGCCTTTTGTGCAAAATGATTATGCCTATCGTGATCACCACCCTCGATAACCTCAAATGACAGAGTTACAAAGAATCGACATTTTTTACTGTGCCGGCGCTTGCTGAATCTGCTCGATTCTTACACGAACAGCGTGGGAATTAGGGACAAACGTAATGTTTTTGCTGCAATGGTGTCTACACTTTGTTAGAAGATGTGAGGCATATGTAGAATAAAAGCGGAAAAAAATTATTTGACGTTGCATTTCTTTTGAGTACTCAACTGACCTTGACAACAGGTACACCTGATACACACTCTCCCACGAGGACATTTCTAGCTGCGAGATCACGATGGACCAGCTTTCTTTCCTCGAGATACATCATACCATTGGAAATCTGAGAGGATACGATATACTCACAATATTAGAATCATAGGTTAAATAGGTTCTCGCTAGCAAGGATAAGCACTTCTGCACGTCTTCCGGAACATGTTGGCAGACGAATTTTGAAGAAAAAAGCTTTTCATGCATTACTACTTTTTTTTATAGTAAAATTGAGTAAAAGGAAAATCGCAATTATAATTATATCTCTGCGAAATTGCTTCTAGAACCCCATTTGACATAACACAGATATTCTGAGACGGCGTAGGAACACTGGTACCCAAAAAAAAATTATGTCATCGATTTCGATGCGACTTAATATAGTGATGATACTAAATAGAAGAAATATTTTTATGAACTTCATTTTTCGAAATTTGCATATTATCGATTTGTGTGATCTACCACTTTGAAGAGTGATATCTCTGTCAGATGGAAATATTTTTCTCCATAATTTTCTTTCAAACTGTAGTGCGAAACGAGATCTCCATTTTCTTCAATTAGCACCCTGGTTTATTTTCATTGGTTTTTGAGATATGCATGAAAACCCGATTTTTGACAAAAATATAATCATCATTTTCTCGAAAAAGTTAGTCAAACTGCCTCGGTTTTATTTGAGAATCGGATTCCACTCACAATTTTGCATATGGTACCATATTTCATTCAGCCCATCTCGCGCAACGTTTTTCTGTGCTGTTGCCGGGCACTCGGACTTGTACATTTTCGCACGCACGAATACGTTTTTGATCATAACTCAGCTCAAAATGGTCCTCATGGGCCCAAGCGGCGTTCAATCGAAAGCTCGCTTGGAGCCTGATAAATCATTCTATGACGTTCGAGTCGAACAAATCTACGGTTTTTGTGTTACAGCCAAAACAATACAAAAAAATCGCCACAATAGCGCGGCGCCATAGCGGCGCCCCGAGGATTCCGATTGCGAAATGAATGGCGCCAGCGTGTTCAGAGTCGAAAGTTATCCCTAGGACCAGGTTTTGAGCGATTTCGATTTTTGACCTGTTCACACCCTTTCCTGATAGCGAGTTAGTAGGGTACCGGAGGGAGGGTACCGCTAAACGCCTGAGGCGCGCGTCGCGGCTTGGAGGTTAACTGGGGCGAAGCATTCTCGCAGTATCAGAAATAGCAACGCTAGTCTAAAGATCCACATGAAGTGCAAAATAACGATGGCATGCGGAGTCGAACCAACAACCTTCGGATTGGCGCAAGAGCGAGTTACCACTGTGCTATGGACCCAGACATGTCACTACCCGAATGGAAATGAATGGCGCCATTTATAATGCATGTTGTAGTGTTTTGGCTGTAACACAAAAACCGCTGATTTCTTCGACTCGAACGTCAAAGAATGATTTATCAGGCTCCAAGCGAGCTTTCGATTGAACGCCGCTTGGGCCCATGAGGACCATTTTGAGCTGAGTTATGATCAAAAACGTATTCGTGCGTTCGAAAATGTACAAGTCCGAGTGCCCAGCAACAGCACAGAAAAACGTTGTGAGATATGGGCTGAATGAAATATGCTACCATATGCAAAATTGTGAGTGGAATCCGATTCTCAAATAAAACCGAGGTAGTTTGACTAACTTTTTCGAGAAAATGATGATTATTTGAGCCAAAAATCGGATTTTCATGCATATCTCAAAAACCAATGAAAATAGACCAGGGTGCAAATTGAAGAAAATGTAGATCTCGTTTCGCACTACAGTTTGAAAAAAAATTATGAACAAAAATATTTCCATCTGACAGAGATATGACTCTTCAAAGTGGTAGATCACAAAAATCGATAATATGCAAATTTCGAAAAATGAAGTTCATAAAAAAATTTCTTCTATTTAGTATCATCACTATATTAAGTCGCATCGAAATCGATTACATTTTTTTTTTGGGTACCAGTGTTCCTACGCCGTCTCAGAATATCTGTGGTAAGGGAAGAATCACCTGGGCAGACATGTCAATAAGGGCTTGGAGACCGATAGTAGCGCCTTCTGATCGTAGATACGACAGCAGCGAGCCATTGCACATGAATCTCAAAAGGGAGGCCTCACAAAATTCTCGCATATAACGCCGTACTTGTGAGGATCGAACAATCAGTGGAATATTTATTTTTTTAAAGTCCTAAGGGATACTTTGAAATTTGATGTCTCGAGAAGGCAAGAAAAAATGGCACCAACATCCGACTTTTGGCTGTTGACGCTATTCTGAACACACCCAAACCGGTCGCCAGCATGAAAAATCAGTCTGGAGCAAAAAAAATTTAAAAATTCAAGCACGTCTTCACAGATATCTCGGAATACACTCGCTATGCGCCCAACTGGTGTGAGCCATACGGGCATGGAATTACTTTTCAAAATTTCGATGTTACAAAAACTAGTCCTGAAAAAAAATTCGATCCATAAAGAGCGAGTACCACGAACATAAATCATCAGTTATATAGCCCAAATATCTCATTCACGACGAGTCTCATTAATTTTTAGAATTATTTTTACCGATAATCCTATAAATATCATTCCGATCCACGGAATGAAAACGTGAGACCATCGCTTTTGTAAAAGAGCCATCTATGCAGAAGATGGGTGACGCTATTGAGATCATGACCATACCTGGGCGGCGGGAAACGAAAAAAAATTCCAAAATTTACTGGTCACCGCCGGCAATATCCGACTAAAATCTACTAGTCGCCGCATATTTAACTGTCTTCCCTTCATAATTTTTTAAAATTAAAACTTTAATATCTAATAGAGAAAAATCATCATACTTCTTCGTCTAGATTAAGTTTACACTAGACACGATACAGTCCTTGGTCATGAATCTGACACAACGCCACTTGGGGTTCAGCATCTCCTCTACTATTGATAGGTACCTTTCCCTCAAAGAAGTAAATCGATACGTGCAGCCGTTTTCAAGAAGAGAAACAAGCGATTTCTATGAAAACTGTGAAAAAACTTGCAATGGCTCATGCTTACGAAACTAGGCAAAGAGTGTTGCCTTAAGTGCAGCCGGGAGGAGTCGAACCTGCGTGGGTCGGATTTGAATATCGCGTCAAATCCGACCCACGCAGGTTCTTGGCTATAGATTCGGCGATTTAAGTGTTGTAAAATTTTACAGATATTTTGGTCAGTTATCATATGCAAAAGGCTCTGAGAAATTTCGCGATTTTGAAATGAAATATGGCGAAAATGCGAAATTTGTGAGTGCGAGCGGAACGATTAAAGCACACAAACAATCATAACGACAGGCGCATTGATATCCTAATACAGCATCGCTCATAAGTATTTGCCCACTTTTTCGTTTGACTAAAACTTTTGAACCAGATGAGCGGTGAGGCTGAAATTTTGGCTGTATGCAGCACATACCGTAAAGGCTCGTTTCCGATTATTTCGTCATATTCCAATTTTTTGGCATTGCATAGTGATGACGCAACTTCACGTTAATAATTTACAGGCTATTATTTGCTCGGAGGATTTTTTCCCAGCCATCACATTTACTGCAGTGAAAGTTGACGTGGAGGGACACTTGAAAAAAATTAGTACCACATTACACGGTTAGATCCCGAAGGTATCGGGGCGATCCGCATTTATTCGCCCTTAGGGCATGAAAAAAATCACTTTTTCCGATGCTCTCACTTTGGGCGTCTAGCTTATGAGCGTACTGTAGATAGTAAAAAAATAATATAAAAATATCTTTATCCTTCTCTTTCCCCTTTCTCTCTCTCTCTCTCTCTCCCTCATTCGCTGCCTGCACCTTTTCTCTTGTTTATCAGCGCTTCGCTTTATCATTTAGAAGAAAAAATGCTGGGAAATTTGTAATAAATGAGTGTGGAAAAGTGCGGAGCGTCGTGACCTAACGGTAATATGAAAGATACGTAATTGATAATATGGACTAACTCAGTGATGATGTAGAACGGCTCCTCTCTGGTACAGACTGCATACAATTTGACTAGATTCGGGTGATCGCACTGCTTCATAATTGACGCCTCTCTGCAATTCACACAATTTCCCAATGTCGAAAAGTGATCTATGATAGTGCGAATATTGCCGAGTCAGTGACACTCTCTACGATTATAACTGTTTTGATGGAGAACTAGACAATTTTTCTGGAGAGATATCCTCAGGGGCAGGGGTGTGCGGCAAGGGCTTTTTGTGTCCGCGAAGTCGACGAGAGTTGGGCAGAAAATGAGTTTCTGAATTTTCGGACCCTCTTACGGAAAAAATACCGCCCACTTTTACAGTAAATATTCCAAGGATATAAAATAATGGAAAACAAAAAAATATGTGAGCCAGTACTACTGTGTACTCGCAATCAGTACTTTTTCCCTTCTATAGTTCCACGTCGAAATCTTGAGGAGAAACTAGTTACATATGAAGCCGTTTGCCGTCGAGTCGGGCTGATCCGACAGGGGTTGGTACAGTGAAAAAGGTCAATTCTTTGAAACTACGTTATTTGGGGTTATCGAAGGTGCTGATAACGGTGGACATATTCATTTTGAACACAGAGCCTCCCTTTTTTTCAGACGACGATGCGTCGAAATCACATTTCTCTATATGTACTAAGATGGGGGGGCTCCCTCGCGCGTCTATTTGCCGGCTCGGGCGCTCTCTCTCCCTCTCCCTCAACCTTTCCGGAAAGGAATTCCATTAGATCTTTCTTGATTTACTGGATTTTGTAAGTTCTTTTTCTCAGGTTAAATTTTAATAATCGACGTAATTTTTTGTTTGACAGGCGCGATATGTGCGGAACAGACACAAACTACCGCCTTAGGAGGCGAAATCATGTCAAACGGTGGACGTGATCCGATTCTCCATTCTTGGAAATGGTTAAAATGCACTTTTTGTAAAATTTTATGACATCGAATATTTTCACTTTTGACCTTATGTGCATAAGAATGGCCTATTCTGGCCTCTCGGAACTCCATCGGATGAATCGGGATTAGTTGAAAATCCGGTCCGATTTGATCGCCTAGGTCAGAACTATTCACAAACAAAAATTTACTTCGACTATTAAAATTTAGCCTGAGAAAAAGAATTTACAAAATTCACTAAATCAAGAAAGATCTAATGGAAAGGGTGAAGGAGAGGGAGAGAGAGCGCCCGAGCCGGCAAATAGACGCGCGAGGGAGCCCCGCCCCCCATCTTAGTACATATAGAGAAATGTGTCGAAATCACTTCTTCTCTATTTATTCAGTCTCAGATAAAGCTAATTTTTCATCCTTATTGTTTCTGGGGCAGAATTTTATTGGGGTTACGCCTATCCAGTTCATTTGTCTTGATATTTTAAAAATTCAACTTTCTTCAGAGTAAATTCTGACCTTGTTAACGTACACAGATCGGACCGGAGTGATGAGAGGAATCCAAATATATAATTTGAGCGAAATCTGTCATCCGATCTCCAAATGAGCAGCAATAAAGTGTATTGAAAATGAGTCAATTCTCCCCTCTTTTCCACTGGGCATCTTCGCACTCTCTCATTTTGCCACGCTCTCTCGCTTCCCCGATAGAGAAGAAGAGAAAAGAGCCACGGGGAAGGAAGGGTGAGTGACGAGAGAGCGTGTCAAAGCGAGTGTCGAGAGATCGGCGTAGAGAGGGGACATAACTGTCCCTTTTACTTGCAATTTCAATGAACTTTATTGCTGCTCATTTGGAGATCGGATGAAAGATTTCGGTCAAATTATAGATTTGGATTCCTCTCGTCAAAATATGATTTCGACGTGACGCCATCTGGCGCCTTTTGTTCAAAACGAGTATGTCTATCGTGATCAGAACCCTCGATAACCTCAAACGACAGACTTACAAAGAATCGACTTTTTTTACTGTGCCGACACTTGCTCGTTCCTTACCCGAACGGCTTCATATTCGCAGGTTTGTGAATGTTGGATCAGAAACTTTTTAAAAATAAAATAACACTTAAAATGAGTTTCCGATAGCAGAAAAAAACTATTTGTCCGTATTTTTAGAATCTGACCGGGTTATTGAGAACATACATCTCCGCCCGGTCCAGAACTCTAATTTTCACGCACTCTCTCACCTAGTGTAAACTGGTCAGAAAGGGAGAGATTTTAAATAAACTCGACATTCTGCGTATTCCCAGATGGGAATTGAGTTTCTAAACAACCTCTTTCAATAAAATGTCGACCCAGATTCTGGGCTGTACAAAATCTATGATTGAGAAGATTTACCGCTCACCCGAGGGTAGTGAAATATCTAAATCTATTTTCTTTTTTTCTGACTTTTTTCGAATTCTTTTTCTGAATTTTCAGTGAAATTATTCATAAACTTTTTTTTAAGAACATATACTTCGCTCTGGATCACTCGGAGTTTTCTACTTTCACTCTTTTTCAATAATTGCGTCTGAACTACCCACGGATACACAAAAAAAGGTCCCGATCTCTAGAGTACTATTGGTATCTTCGCTAATGCGAAGTGTAGTGAATGGAGAACGCATATTCCAAAGCAAAAATGAAATAGATAAATTCGACCAAAGCTTTTATAGATTCGCGAATAGTCCGCGAACATATAAATGAAAGTCACAATTGCATAACTATTAATAAATGACCTAGTTATGCCATCTAGAGTATACAAGTGATCGATGTTTATGTTCGTGAGATATTCGAGGTGAAATACATGGTAATCATACACCACTCGATGTGTTGAATCCGATTTTGCAATACAATTTTGTGGTTCAAGAGAAAATTTCGAGCAATTAATGATTTTATACTAGAAAGTGGGGTTTCTCATAGAAAAAAAACATTAAGGTTAGTGGTGAACCAAAAACTGCTCCCCTTCTTTTACATTTTTAATAGAAGGAGAAAAAACTAACATGGGAATTACCGGAACTCACGTGTCTTCCCGATCTTTTTGATTTAACTATGGCATGTATATACACTAGCGGACAAAAGTCTTCGGGCACTTTTTATATTTGATACAACGTTTTAGCCCAAGGGGTCTTTGATATGATACGGTAGGACCATATACCAAATCTATTGGAGATTACAATGCAACTATTGGGGGATTGCAAAATCGTTCAGTCGATGCATACTTTTTTGAAGGGGCTTTATTCTTACACGGATTTTTTCCTGCTCACCAAATTATCAGGGTGTTGAGACATGCCCAAGGCCTACCTGGGAAATTTTTTTCAAGTTGCTGTGGGGCTGCTCCTTGGCTGCAGCCATCCTGCAAAATCGGGGTCGGAAAATCAGATCTCGCTTTTTAGACATATCACAGACCCCTTAAAAGCCATAAAATGATCGCCATCATGACTGCCGATGATCCTGAGAATATGGTCTCGGTAGGCCACCATTTGCCCTCAGGGCACGAAAAAGTCCCTTTTTCGCATTATTGTGGTCTGACGGAGGGGCAGTCTATAGGACGTGCTCGAGAGATCTGGTTTCGGCGTGGATTCGGTAAAGAATATATGGGTGAACCTATTGCTAGCTCAAATAATCGTTTCGATTAGATTCCTGCCCGCGGCGATCGATTTCCGGAAGGACACTGGTTTGGCCACGCCCATTTTCTGCCCGTTGACAAGGTTCTGACTTTTGAGTGTATCTCGGTACTGAGTTAACGGAGAAGGCTGGCAGACCCATCAATGGAATCAGCGTGGCTGGCTCTATAATCTCATTCACAAAATGTCATCATCACTATGCAATATTGCATCATCCTTATGAGCTAGCAATAGGTTCACCCATATATTCTTTACCGAATCCACGCCGAAACCAGATCTCTCGAGCACGTCCTATAGACTGCCCCTCCGTCAGACCACAATAATGCGAAAAAGGGACTTTTTCGTGCCCTGAGGGCAAATGGTGGCCTACCGAGACCATATTCTCAGGATCATCGGCAGTCATGATGGCGATCATTTTATGGCTTTTAAGGGGTCTGTGATATGTCTAAAAAGCGAGATCTGATTTTCCGACCCCGATTTTGCAGGATGGCTGCAGCCAAGGAGCAGCCCCACAGCAACTTGAAAAAAAAATTTCCCAGGTAGGCCTTGGGCATGTCTCAACACCCTGATAATTTGGTGAGCAGGAAAAAAATCCGTGTAAGAATAAAGCCCCTTTAAAAAAGTATGCATCGACTGAACGATTTCGCAATCCCCCAATAGTTGCATTGTAATCTCCAATAGATTTGGTATATGGTCCTACCGTATCCCCTTGGGCTAAAACGTTGTTTACGTTTTACCCCTTGGGCTAAAACGTTGTTTACGTTTTACCCCTTGGGCTAAAACGTTGTATCAAATATAAAAAGTGCCCGAAGACTTTTGTCCGCTACTATATGTCTAAAGACTATCTCAAAACCTCCCTAGAAATAGTGCTCGCTCGCACAAAGACAGTTCAGTGTATACTGTAACTCCTCAGAGCAGCCATGCCCTATTGAAAGCTCATTTCTCGGCGATTTTTGACACCTCTCGCCCCCCCCCCCTCTGGGAAAGCGGGAGGTGAGCTTCACACTCTATCAAGGGGATGGAGCACAGGGGACGAGGACTGGCACTGATCAAGGAAAATGGTAAATCCCCATGGCGCATATCATTCAATTCAGGGCTGTGCGGCATGGCCATGCCGTTATGCCGTTTATGCCGGTTTTTTCATGCCGATTATGCCGTGCCCAAAACGGCATGAAAATTTTTCCATGCCGGGTGGTGAAAAATATAATAAAATTTAAGAAAATCAGGCAAAAACTTGAATTAAAAATGAACCTTTAATTTTTTTTCAAAACGTCTCAAAATTGCACCATTTTCTCAGACGATATTATATCCCAAAAGGTATTGACTGAAGTTGTGCGTGAATTTGTTTTATTAGTTCTCTGTTTTTTTCTTTAATAACTTGTTTTTTTCGACAAAATTTTCATGCCGAATATGCCGTTTATGTCGAAATATTTTTTTCGGAATATGCCGTCATGCCGCACAGCCCTGATTCAATTTTCGTCCGAATCGGAGATGCAAACGTTCTCTTGTCGCCAGATGAGCTCGTTTTCCTACGCCGTTACAGGAGAGCTGTGCTAACATGTTTTACAAAATTTTCGAACATCTAGGGGAACGTCTATGTGCTTATTAGAAGGAATAATTTAATATTCCCGACGACGACCCCTATCGGACATGGTAAATCTAACTCACTGTAGAAATGCCTCGGGGCTCATTGTTCCTGGCTTCATAGTCTTGATAGCAACTTCCACGATTCCTCTCCATTTGCCGTACCACACCTTCAATACATGCGTACACGGGAAAAATAAATGCTACACCATTATTATTACTCAAACCGAATAAAAATATCAAGAGGAAAAATTATGAATTCAAACAGTCATAATTTAACTATGGACGCCACTCTTTCTCAGCCTTCCATCGTCTCCTCCGGGGTACCCCAGGGGAGCGTACTTGGACCACTCTTATTCCTTATCTATATTAACGATATTGTCGATAATTGTCCCGTAGATTCTTATCTCTTCGCTGATGATCTCAAGCATAGATAAAATGGTACCGTTGTCTAACGTTACGCAGTGCACCATGTTTACGCAAAGGAGGACGATAATACTCGCTCCAAATCTAGAACAAGCCTATTCTTAGAAACCGCATAAAGCGAATTTGTTATATTAGACATCAATATTTAGCCAGAACTTATTTTTACAAATCGAAATGCACCATGTATAGGGACTACCATCCTGGAGAGACGTAATGCAGAGCCAGCGTTTACCCGGAATTATCGCGCACCTTCGCGCGACTCATTGCGCACTACAAGCGGAATTTACGGATGAAAATTTGCAATAAGGAAACAGTGGAGGGGCATCGAACTAGACACTGTCGGGTGAAAGACCTGAGAGCTTACCATTTCACTACATGAGAGGTTAGAGTTCTGGACTCAAGATCTTCTCTACACTAGTTCACGCTAATATCTATCACTGATGGCAATTCCTCAGTGAAAATGACGAGATTCTGTTGCCGCCCAACATATCAATTTCGACTATAAACATTTGAACAATTATTATGATCTAATTACTGTATCTAATTACTGCTTCCGGTGTTACTTGCCGAGTCTAATTTCCTCATTATAATAAAATAGGCACCCATAGGCAACTCCCCTGTGAAAATAGTGAATGAAGTCGCCAGAGCCAATCCGGGAAATAGGTTGTTCCCATCCGGATTCGGACTTACGGATGAGCCGGATAGTACCTCTTTTCCGGCTCTGGCTGTCTCTTTTTTAGAGGAGGCGGGGTTTCGATTTTAGCTAATTATTTCGCCTATTTTTTAATATTATTTTTTATTTCTTTTGCGGAGTGATTTGGCACGCGATGACTATTGATTCAATAGTGTTAATATTTTCTGCGATTTTTTCGGAGAAATGGATGATGGTCCCTACACCATGTATCTGAAATTCCTAATTTTCTCGACAAAAAAACGCACCATGTGTTTTAAGCCTTAGAGAGTCAGGATAACTTCGATTATCACTGAAATGTACTTTATATAACAATATATGAACATTTGGTAAAAGAAAAGCTCAAAAAAAGTTTCCCAACGGCTGTGGGCACATGGTGCATTTTAGCGAACGGTACCTTTTTCATCTCTGATCTCAAGTTGGTATTCTCTTTCCCTCATCATTCGCCTCCCTCCCCTCCCCCTCTCCAATGCTCACCCCTTTACTCTTGGTGTATGGCATGGCAAATGTCAGTCAATCCTTCCAAATCCCACATTCTTCACATCGGTAGTAAAAATCCCAAAATAGCATATACCTTTGATACATCCCCAATATCTCCAATTGATTGTGCCAAGGATCTTGGTGTTCTCATTTCTAGCAATCTCTCCTTCCGTCCCCATATATTAGATATCGTTAAAAAAGCATCTAAACGCGTAAACTTCCTTTTTATTGCCATTAAATCCGCCAATTATCAAGTACTTGCAGTGATGCTCATAGTCCCTAAATTCGGCGACCCCCCGCGCGGGGGGAGGTCCGAGCAGGGTGAAAAGGTGAAAATAATACTGTTTTCGATAGATATGGTGGTCCAAAATAATGTGAGTTGGGGTTGCGGGGGGTCGACCCCCGCGGACCCCCCCCCCGCGCTACCGAATTTCGGGACTCATGAGCATCACTGAGTACTTGTACATGCGTATAAGACCTATGTCCGATCTATTCTTGAATACTGTGCCATTGTATATTCCCCTCATATTCTCAAGGATGCGAGATTCCTTGAGAAGGTACAGCATTTGTTTCTTCGCAAATTACACTTCCGTTGCAAAATCCCATTTATTTCATATCTAATATCCTGTAAAATGTTTGAATTGGAACCTCTTAATTATCATAGAGATATTTCCTCATTCAAATTTATTCACTCCTTCTCTTCAAAGCACTGTCACCCCCTCTCTTCTTTTCGAGCATCGCCTCTCTCGTACTCGTAAACCCTATTCCCTATTCCGTGCCGCAGATAATCTGTCTAAAAACATTTCTCATCGAACTTATTCATTGCTCAATTCTTTGCCGAAAGGCACTCTTTCCCTCTCTTCATCATTATTTCTTAAACATATTGCAACCCTTTTACCCGTCTCTTATCTTTTCTAATCTATTCTCTCTTCTTCTCTTATCCTAACTCAGCTCGGGTCGTCGAATCGCAACGACATCTACCCTCTCTCCGACATTTCGCCGTTTTATATTGTCGCCTACCAGTTCCTAGCTACTGGTTTTTATGTTCGCACAATTTACTTTGTTGCGATAAAGATATATACGTTGAGTGTGGTTTAGGGACGGGAGCATTACACACCCATGACCGTTGTAAATTATTGGGTTTACTCGAGAGCCTTTTCCGAGTCCTGAACCCAATATTATGAAGATGACATCAAAGTGTAAATATGTTACTCCCCAATTCGTTCACCTCTAGAATCTCCCAACGCCAAGCTGCTCTCAATGATCAATTAATTATGATTAGACCGTAGTAAACTCTCACTCTCTAAATCTAAATGCACCCATCTTCACATTGGAAGATCTCCCATTCCCTCATATCATATCAATAATGCTTTCTCAATAAACTGAAAATACTCCTAACTAGGCATTCAAGGTGTCCCCTCATTCCTTAGAACTGCCTCCGTCGATATTATGCGAGATCAAGTGAAAATATTGATGACATCGAATGGAAATGGGTTGTATCAATATTTCATTAAAATTTGTGAGATCGAAAAATTTCACCCTTATGTGGGTGAAAATGACCATACTTGGCATGTTTTAACTCGACTCGAATTCAATATTTTTGCTGAAGACCCGGTTCCATTTATTGCGATAAGCAAGAAGACCTCTGAAACCGAAAACCATGTCGATCGGTTTACTCTCGGCTGGATCGAGCACCTTGAAAATCTCCTAAAATGGATTGGCGCTAAAGAAGGGGCACTCTCCTCTCCCCCCCCTTGCCTCTCTCGCCGGGTCTCAATACCGGTTGAGCTCACTACGGGCTAGATAGAGAGGTGTGCTAGATAGTAGATAGAGGTGTAAAAACTATTCATCATGATTCGTGTTGTCTCTATCAAATGCCCTAATAATTTTTGTCTCAACTTGAAACTAGTGTATGATCATCAGATAGCTCACACTGCACCATTATGACTTATCAACGTCGATCTCCAATTATTGCCAAAAACATAAACGGGAGGGACGCCATTGGTCAATTGGAGCAGTTACTAGGCCATGCTTATAATTGATCTATCGCATACAGAAAGGGCGTATACTTTGGTATATATCGTTTCTGCTAGGCATGGTTGTATCGTGCACAAAGCAATACATTCAGAATTAATTATGAAAGAAAATGACACTTTCAAAAAAATCACAGGGCGCCCAAACAGTAGTCGAAATTAAATGGGCAACCGTATTTTTTGTTGCTAATTCGATAGGAACATCGATCATCAACATTATATAACAAAGAGCCGGCCGCAGTTTTCGAGAAAATGCGGAAAGACATTGTGATTTGAAGTCTTTTCTTTTTTCACATCTCGAAAACGGAACCACCAATCATATTTTTAACATATCACCGGGTACTTTACTCAACTAAAACGTGCACCTGAAAATAAAAATAGGACAATCTAGAAGATCGGATTATGTATGTTCAGGGCACTCCCTAATAAGAATGAATAAAAAATATGCATATTTTAAATAAATAAATAAATATATATATATATATATATAACCTCTCCAAAATTTCCATCTCCTAATTTCTTTTTGAGTTGTAGTTGATTCCTAGGTATCTCCCAGTTCTGTTGCGTGTTGTGGGAAAGGTCCGGACGGGTTGGAGCAATTCGAGGAGCGGGGAAAGTAAGATTGCAACACAGTCCATCCGACATCTCTGCAATACGCTATTTGAGGGCCAAAGTGAGCCCAAGGAAGACGAACGTTCGTTTACATCGGGCTCCGCGGGCTAAACCAACTAGTTCGTTTTTCCCACATTTAATTTTGATGAAAACGCATTCTCCGTAGTAGAGGGAAAATATGTGTAGGGGCACTGCACAATCTTTTCAAAATGGTCACAGATGGTTCAAAATTTGGGTATGGAGTCCTCCCCAGGCGCGGAATACACGTCAGCCAAAAAAGCATTGAAAAATTTCAAAATTTAGCGCGAAAGTCGAGAAATCTTTTTTCGGAGATATGGTCCGAGACATATATCATTCGAAAGAGCGTAAAAAAGTTATTCCAGAAACTCATTCAGTTTTCAAATTTATCACCTATGACATATGTTATGTACCGAAAACTTCGAACATTTACATTTTTCTCGATGCGACGAGTCACATCTCACGTTCTTATGAAAAATAGATCGGGAAGATATATTGTGTAGTTTTCATCGTGGTATATGATAGCGTCGAGAAATTTGAAGATATCGTGGACAGGTCACCATTTGTCGACGCGGGTTCGATCCCCGGCCAAAACACAATCTTTTGCAAACTTTTTTCATAACCTAAAACGATGTTTCCTGCGATTTCAGAAGGGGTCTGCACAACCTCACGGAAAGAGAACTGAATATTTTGCTCAAATATGGAAAAGGGATATAGGAAGCAACCGAAAACCACTTTCTAAAAAAACCCTAATCGATTCCTAAAGAATATTAACCCGGAAATTGTAACACGCAAGTCACTCCACTCATTTGCATAGCTCGAGAAGTGACCTACGAGTGTGTGGCTCAGGCGGTAGCGCGCCAGTGCTATCAATTTTGCCCCGCGGGTTCGACTCCTCGCCATCCTCCGACTTTTTGCTATATTTTTGGAAAGTTGCGCGACTGCAGAAAATTTTTTCTTCCGTCAAATAATGCATGTGAAGCATAATCATATGCGCATGATTTTCAACATTTGTTCATGGTGATTTTTCTAAAAAATAATTTTCCTTCAAATCGACTGGAAATGTTATTATAAATATAAGTGGTGTTGTTCTACCGTATTATCACGTTCCGCGCGTAGCCAAAGAGGACAATTTGGTGAAACAACAGAAAGGCGCACACCACCTTTTTTGTTTTCGTATTTTTGCCTAATTTAATAATTATTTTCAAAATCCAAGTTGAAAAGGTGGTACAGGGCATCATGGGCTATCGATTAAGCGCACACATGTAGTTTAACTCTTCCATCTGTGTACACCGAACTCAGAACCGGAATGAGAGCGGAACCGGAGCCGTGAAATATGTTTCTGTGTTTTAACTGAATGGTCTTCTCCGATGTTCGTATAATTTTATAACTGTAATAGTTATATCTTCAGTACGTCTAAATATGAAAATATATTCAATTTGGTGTAAGATTGGAAAGAAAAATATTTTTGAGAAAAATCAAGATGAACATGGAAATATTGAAATTCATGGTAGGAAATATTGATTGGCCCAACAATAAAACACGCTAAATTGCTTCCCTTCTTCTTCAAAATATCATGTAAAGTCTGCAAACATAAAAGTTACTTATATCGCAGGAAGTTTTGGCAATGCAAAAATTTTGCAAAAGATTGTGTTTTGGCCGGGAATCGAACCCGCGTCGATAAACGGGTGATCTTGTTTTGCAAAAAAAGCCCTGTCCACGATATACTAAATTTTATCGACGCTATCATATTCTACGATGAAAGCAACACAGCATATAAACTTTTCACGACCTATTTTGCATAAGAACCAAATATGTGACTGGTCGATTCGAGAAAAGTCTAAATTTTCGAAGTTTTCGGCACATAACTTATGTCATAAGTGATAAATTTGAAAACTGAATGAGTTTCTGGGATAACTTTTTACGCTCTTTCGAATAATATACGTCTCGGACCACAACTCCGAAAAAATTTTTCTTGATTTTCGCGCCAACTTTTGAAATTTTTCAAAACTTTTTTTGGCTGACGTGTATCCCGTCCCTGGGGACTCTATACCCAAAGTATGGATCATTGGTGGTGAGTTTGAAAAGATTGTGCAGTCTTCTTCCCCCTGCTACACAGAACGCGTTTTATCTAAAATTTCACGAGCCTTTTTTTTAGATTTTGCGGAAATTTCATCGTTCCTTACTACGCTCCCCCTTCCCTTTTCCCCACCCCCTTGAATAATGGAGAGGCGGGGCGGGGAGTACATTCTATCCCCGAGGGGAAGAATGGCCCCTATCCAGAATTGGTGAGACCCACCGTGCCAAGCGGGGGAAGAACCCTCATTTGCGTGGCGCGAGTGCCAGACGGATTAGCGCGTAATCCGGGGTGTGAAAAGGAGGGGAGCTGTCGAAAAAAGACACAATTTGAAATATATAAAATCATAATTCGAATCAAAATTTAAAAATCCAATTCAAAGGAATTGTGGGAAATTGTGCTGGGGATGTTCTGTGACTTTTGATCACCTAATCAATCTTGTGCAGTGGGTTAATAGAAGTATACCAATTCAAGCTCTATTAACTCTTTTGGGGACAGAAGATTTCCTTATACCGATTTTACAGAGCTTCCCTGAGGCATTTCCCCAAAATTCCTTGGAATTCGATTTTTTTAAATTTTTGTCTACTAATCGAGTTATGAATTTATTTATGTCAAATTTGTCCGCATATTGATCTTGCTCTCTCACTCTCTCGCTCGCTAATCCACCAGACAGTCGCGCTACGCAAATGTGTATTCTTCCCCCGCTTGACACGGTGTATGATAGATTCCCCCTTCAAAACAAACAGCGGTGAACCGCGGAGAGGAAAGCGAGAGGAGCGCCCTTACAGGGAGTCCGCACGTGGTCTAGTACATAACTAGTAAAGTACCGATTTTTCAGCCATTTAAACATTACACTAGGCATTATTTTGTGTACTGAATTTCGTGGCGTGGTCGCGATTTGTGATAGTGTGTATTCTCTTTTTAAATACACAACTTCTACAGTAACTCGGAATAAACAAAAACTGTATTCAACTACGGTAGTCGAGTAATCCCGAAACCGGGTCCGATATTGATGTACCCGGATACAACGTGTTCGAGAGCGAGTACCCGTTTTAACAAATCGTATCCGGTATAACATTTTTTTAGAATCGCGAAATACATACGAGTTTGTTAGCGTAAGAATCGAGCAAGGACCGGAACAGTAAAAATCAAATACATGAATAAGGGCTTATGCGTAAGAAGATCCGGTTGGGTCTGGTACAATAAAAAGCTTTATTTTCTGTAGCTCTACCATATGAGCTTATCGAGAGTGCTGATGAAGATAGGCATAATCATTTTGCAGAAAAGGCGCCCGCTGGCGCCAGATAGCGTCACGTCGAAATCGTATTTTCTCACATATTTCATTCATTGATGATGCTAAATTTTTATTATTGTGGTCACTTGCACGGAAGTTTATGGCGGTCACGCTAGTGTACTTCATTTTGCGTGATTAATATTAATATTTTTTTAACAACTTTTCGTTGAGCAATTTCTGACCTTAATAATGGGCACAGATCGGTTCGGCATAACGAGACGATTCCAAATCTCTATTTTGAGCGAATTTCGTGTTTACATTGAACTAGCAGGAGTTTTAATTAGCTAGCATAAAGTGTAATGAGATTGTGAGTAACCCCCTTGTTACCCTCGACTCCCTTCTCAGCGCCCTCTCATATTCCCACACTGTCTCCTCTTCCCCCGCGAAATCCGTTCCGGGAAGGCGAGAGTGTGGAGATGTGAGAGTGCACAGGAAGGGGAGGTCAATGGAGGTGAAGGAAGGAAGAGAGAATCGTCTGTTTTACGTACAATCTCGTTACACTTTATGCTCGCTCAAATCTTATGACGGAATTCGCTAAAAATTGAGATTTGGAAGCGTCTCGTTACGCTGGTCCGATCTGTGTACACAACAACGTCAGAAATTACTCAGCGAAATGTTTCACATTTGAGCGGCAATATATCGATTTATAGATTACGGTAGATGTTCCCCACGTAGTAGATTTTTCGACATAGGTATTTCAAAAAGATGGCTCGATTTAGTGGAAGGCTGTCATAGTAATCAACCAAAAAAATTAAGAAGCCTGTTTTTTTCATGTTTCAGACATGTCTATATAACTCGAAATTTACCAAACGGACGTTACCACTCTAGTCTGGTCATGCAAAGCGGGGCAGTATTGCGGGACATAATTAATTTCAAAACTCAAATTTGGATGGTTACTGTAATATTAGCAATTCAAGGTGTAAGACGCATAGGAACGTTTGCACCGTTTTACTCAACAACTTCTTCTTCACTCAATCTTCACGTTGAGGCGAGCTACAGGTTTCAGAAAGTACAACCACAGGTCGAAATGGTGCGTTGCGGCATGTCGAAAATGCGGGTTGGGTTTGTCAAAAATGGGAATGAAGAACCGAAAATGCGGGTTGGGTTTTCATATTTTTCACCAAAAAAATGCAAAATGCGGGTTGGCTTCGTCGTTTTTTACATACCTTTCGATCTATGAGTACAACAATAACGATCAGCCGCGCGCTCTTGTTTCTCTAGTACTTTACTAGGAATATTGCGAAAGTAAATTTCGTCGTATTTTGCTATTTCAGAATATTTTTGCACTCGCCGGGGATTGAATTGGCGAGAGAGCGTGCATGGGGATAGTTCTAGAGAAACGAGAATGCGCGGCTGATCTGTATTGTTGCACTTTCTGAAACATGTAGCTCGCTTCAAAGATAATAGTTCGCACTCAAAAGCAAAGTTGTTGAGTACCACTAGACAAACGTTCCTATGCGTCTTACATACATGGATACCTTGAATTGTTAATATTACAGTAACCTTCCAAATTTGGGTATTAAAATTAATTATGTCCCGAAATACTGCCCCTCTTTGCATGCCCAGACTAGAGCGGTAACATTGGTAAATTTCGAGTTATATAGGCAGGTCTGAAACATGAAAAAACAGGCTTCTCGAGTTTTGAAATATTGCCCTTCACATTCGTGTTTCAGCTAACCACAGCATTTCTGAGGCAAATGAACACCCAGAAAGTGTTTCTAGTTTATTTTTACACCATTTTATTGAAAACGAGTTGAAAGGGAAAGCAGAAAAAATCATTTTTGGTTAGGTTACTATGACAGCCCCCCACTAAATCGAGCCAGCTTTTTTAATACCTAGGTCGAAAAATGTACTACGTGGGGTCTACATACTATCAAATATGACCTACAACTTGCGTACAGCCAAACAAATAGTTTTTTTTCGTTTTGTTCGAGTTATGGCCATTTTGCTGATGATCGACCAGGCTGATTCGGGTTTCACAGTTAGAGTTATGATATATTGTGCCATTCAAGAACTTAGCAGTCTCCACCCACTTCTGGCGATTCTCTGGTTATCAGAGAATTAGACCAACATCAGCTTCGGACTATGTATTTCCCCACGAAGGTTGCTCGGCTTATATCATGTGGTCAGAGAGCGCGCGCTACGAGAGCCGGGTTTGCCCCGCCGGGAGGGGAAGAGGGCGACGAAGAAGTAAACAGCGGCATCTCGCCTAACCCGTCTCGCGTAAAGCGAGCCGGGCCATGACCTAAACCGAGTTTCGATGTCTTGCGGATTAGTTACCCGAGTCGCCAAACTACGGTAGAGAGCTAGTATCGATTTCTACCGTAATCTGGACCATGCGCAGTAGGCGGAGCTTTTGCACAACAACTCCGCCGAAGCCGCACACCTTTTGGCGAATCGGAATTGTTAGGTCGGAACTGAACATTTTCGCACAATAATTGGGAAAATTTATGAGAATCTATTGCTCTTCAATTCCTTTTTTTGAAAAAAATTTCTATCTCAATTTTGAAGCGAGATATGATCAATTACGCGAGGGCATACCTGTGCGAGATGGCTAGCTGACAAAAACTTACTTCAAAAGATACGGGTTCCCGGTTCAATTTAGGCAAATATTTCTACGTGTCCCCTCTATTTATAAGGGGTTACAGGGGTTCCCCACGAAGGTTGCTCGGCTTATATCATGTGGTCAGAGAGCGCGCGCTACGAGAGCCGGGTTTGCCCCGCCGGGAGGGGAAGAGGGCGACGAAGAAGTAAACAGCGGCATCTCGTCTAACCCGTCTCGCGTAAAGCGAGCCGGGCCATGACCTAAACCGAGTTTCGATGTCTTGCGGATTAGTTACCCGAGTCGCCAAACTACGGTAGAGAGCTAGTATCGATTTCTACCGTAATCTGGACCATGCGCAGTAGGCGGAGCTTTTGCACAACAACTCCGCCGAAGCCGCACACCTTTTGGCGAATCGGAATTGTTAGGTCGGAACTGAACATTTTCGCACAATAATTGGGAAAATTTATGAGAATCTATTGCTCTTCAATTCCTTTTTTTGAAAAAAATTTCTATCTCAATTTTGAAGCGAGATATGATCAATTACGCGAGGGCATACCTGTGCGAGATGGCTAGCTGACAAAAACTTACTTCAAAAGATACGGGTTCCCGGTTCAATTTAGGCAAATATTTCTACGTGTCCCCTCTATTTATAAGGGGTTACAGGGAGAATTCAAGATGAAAAAGTACGGGTAGCCGTAGTTTTCTGAGGAAAATCACAAAAATCTACGGGTCCCCGCGCTAATTATGCCAGCGCTCAGGTATGCCTGAGAGGTGATTTTCTCTATTTCGTCATCTTTGAGGCTTTACAGCTCGTCAACATTTTTTTATCGATAAACGGTAAACGCGGTTCGAACCGCCTTCCCTTTTAGTACAATATATTTTTAGTCCATTTTTGTTTTTAAGACAATGATTTCCCTCCTCTGGTGGTAGATTCTCTCGCGATTCGATTCATAAGTGGCCATAACAACAAAAAAATAGCCTCATCAGTAACTGAAATATTTGAGAAAATTACATTTCGACGCGACGCCAACGGGCGCCTTTTGAGCAAAATGGTTCTGCCCATTTTCATCAGCACGCTCGATAATCTCAAATGACAGAGTTACAGAAACCCGAACTATTTTTACTGTGCCGGCCCTGGCCGGATCTGCTCGATTCTTACGCAAATCGCGGCATATTATGCTAATTACCTCGACGTCATTCAATTTCAGAAATTCATATTACAGTAGAAAGTGTACCTTAAAAAATGTCATTAAATAAAATAGTATCAATCATTCTAACGACATCGCTAGAACCAAAATAACGCCCAGGGAAATGTTTAAATGGTTGAAAAGTCTTAAGAGCGTTCATTTTGACCATCAAAAGTGGGTGCCTATTTAGACCGGGTTCTTTTCTCACGAGCCGTGACGAATGAACGGGGATTCGAATTCGCTTACAAGAGAAGCCCGTATAGTCGATATGGAGTTTCCAAATGAGACGTAGTGGGATCGATCATAAAAGTAAGAAATAATCGGTGATATAAAACTGCTAAACAAGCCCAAAGAATTCTCCACCCTTAGTGAGATTGGTCAAATTTTCCGCAACTTTACCCACTTATCAGAAAGTTGTCAATTGTGTTGTTGGAGTGAAATCAATTGAGGGGAATTCACGGTTTCGCCAGTTCGCTTGAGCAGTCGGCTCTTGAAGTAAGAAGCAACCAATGACCGCTCGTGTTCTTCTGGTTCATCGTCTCTCTGAGATCGTTACAAGATCGTGCGAGCACGAACGGATACGCGTCGCAGTCGTGCTGGCATATCGCAACGAATTGTTTCTGGCGGAAGTTCTCGCAAAAGTCCGCCGGTTGGCTGGCGCCTCGGAATGGGGAGTTGTTTAGAGTTCGGTGGTAGGAGAAGAATGGAGACAGGACTAGTAGAACAGCGCCTGATACGAAAATGATTGCAGCTAGCAGTCGCGCGAAAAGACATTGAGACATTTCATTACCTCAAACCGTAAGCGTTGACCGCCCCGAACGATGGAATGATGGAGACACACTTCCCCAGAGACAGTGCAGATATGACAAGATTTTTTTAGAAGTTCTAAGCCATCGATTATTTCTTACTTTTATGATAGTAATCTATTTCACTAGGTCTCATGTGGAAACTCCCTATCGACTATTTCCACTACGCCAGCGAGCTCTCTTCCTCACCTGTGTAATAGGCGACTAGTTCTTTGAGATTCTTGAATGTTCTTCTAGTGGTGATATAGTATCCGCTCTCGTAGTCGAGTCTTTTGATCTTGTAATGTTTTACTGAGGCAACTCGTCCGTCCTCACTGTCCCTTATGGTGAGAGCGAACTCTCTCTGGTCCGCCTCCCTTTCTCGTATCAGAAATGTTCCTCGAGGTAGATTATTAGCTAGCACGAGTCTTTCCGCTCGATTGCGCGGTATCTTGCCAGCGTACCATCTAAAATATAACTCTCGTCTCCTTGGGATTGGATATTTTAACAAAAAAATATTTCAAAAATTCGAAATATGATCAAGAATTTTTGACTCAAAAAAATAATTGCACGCTATTTTTCAGAATGAAAAAAATTAACACTAAAGGTTCTAAAAATGGGATTCAGATTCAGAGAGAATGAAGACACAAAATATTTTTCTCTCGGTTGGTAGAGATATTTTCTGAGTGAATACTCTCATTCTACTATGATATAATCCACAAATTTCAGATGAACAAACATCCCAGTCCTGAATTGTAGGGGGGGGGAGGTTGTGTGCGCCATATGACGCATGTCGAATATCAACAAACGGACAGCCAAAAAAATAATTTTAAATGAAAGATTTTTGGATTCCTCTAAGCATGCTAGAAAAGATAACGTTTCGCTTTTTTCGTCTCAGGTCGATAGGCGGCCTCGAGTGTATGGCGAGGGGCGGTATTTGTTGAGAATAACCCAATTCGGTGTGATCCTCGACTAAAATCTCGACTTTTAAGACGAGAATTGTAAAAAAAAAAATACTGGAGAATGATGGACAAAAATAAATGTCGCTTAAAACGGGTTCTCAATAAGGGCGGAGGGTCAATGGAGCTAAAACTTTTTGGAAATCATACCTATGTATAGGTCAAAATTTGGGCAAAAAATGGGGTCGGATCTCCTAGTTTTGGATCCACAGATCTTAAAAAATGAACATCATGCGCATCGATAGAGCATGAAAAGTTATCCCAGGAACTCAATTTTCAGCACGCTAGCTCTTTTTGGAAAAAAATATTTAGGGACCACCATCCTGAGAGCCGGAAAGTTCAGATTCATCATTTACCGGGAGACGAAGTTCGGTGGGTCACTTCTAAATCGCTGGGTCATTCTTTTCACTTGTATATTTTACTTTTTTGTAAATCGATATATTTATTCTTTTAGCGAAGGTGGCCGGGTTTTTTCTTTGCGATTTTCATACTAGATGTAGTAGCGGGTGTTATGGCACCGTTTGAAGCTAATTCGCTGGTGACCCCGGCCGCTACATCGACTTTTGTGTTCTTTTGGCTACGTTGCGATATAGACGCGTTTGAAGCTAGATGGTCGATGCAGTTAAGGTTAGCCGCGGCTAATTGTTATTGATTATCGATCACCACCACTAGGAGACTGCGCAACGGCGTTTTGACGCAAATCGGCTTGTGCCCCCGGCAGCTACATCGACTTTTGTGTTCTTTTGGCTACGTTGCGATATAGACGCTTTTGAAGCTAGATGGTCGATGCAGTTGAGGTTGGCCGCGGCTAATTGTTATTGATTATCGATCACCACCACTAGGAGACTGCATAACGGCGTTTTGACGCAAATCGGCTTGTGCCCCCAGCCGCTACATCGACTTTTGTGTTCTTTTGGCTACGTTGCGATATAGACGCTTTTGAAGCTAGATGGTCGATGCAGTTGAGGTTGGCCGCGGCTAATTGTTATTGATTATCGATCACCACCACTAGGAGACTGCATAACGGCGTTTTGACGCAAATCGGCTTGTGCCCCCAGCCGCTACATCGACTTTTGTGTACATTGCACCGCACTGTAATGTCGTCGTGTTTAGCTCCTCCTGCTTCCTGTTTTTGAGGGTGGCCGCGGTTAATTGTTCTTGAATGTTGATTAGCACTATTAGGGCCATGTGCTGTCACAATTTGACGCGAATCGGCTGGGGCCCCCGGTCGCAGCAGCAGACTTTATAGCAACATCCGGGAATTGGGTGCATCACATCCGGAGATTCTCTGAATTAGGAGCCGGAGATTAGTACATAGTCGTTCTCGTGGTGTGTCTCTCGTTTTGAAGAGAAGGGGATTTTGTTTTTGTTAATTTATTTTATTAGATTATTTTTTATTTCTTTTCGCTCGTAATTCAGCATAGTAAATCTATCGATTGTAAGTCATGCTATCCTTCAAATATTTTTCCGGAGCAATGGATGGTGGTCCCTAAAAAATATTTCAGTTTCCGACAAATTATGAATCATTAATATATAAGGGTGTCTCAAAAGTTTTGCGACTTTTGGTTTTTCAAAGATTTCATACAAACTACAAACCGTACATCCAAATATTCATCCATGGTGATATAACATAACCTTGGCCTGTTTAAGAAAATGTTCATCTTGGGTAAAGATGTCATAGTAATGACGCAATATTAGCGAATGTTCAATGGTGCCAATTTTACAACCCCATTTTCGACAAGTTAAATCTAGTTGAATGTGGAAGCGAACAAATACCTAATATTATTGTAGCGTAGAGAGTGTGTTCAGTAATAATTTAAAACACAAAACGGCGGAATCCGTAAATATACAAAAGAAATAAAAATTTTCTTTTCAAAACTCTTGGCGCAACAGGTTCAATATTTTCATCATTTTTAATTATCTGAAGTCTTGTTGGAATTTGTTCAATATAACATGGCTTATACTTCATTATTGATTACTAGAAAAATTTACAGATAGATTGTGAAGCGATTTTCTTTAATTTTCTGAGATTTACGTGGGAAAGCTAAAATTGCGTAGGGATGACGAAATTTGTTGCAACTTCGCACGATTACGCGCAACCTTTCTTGAACTTGATTGCAGCGAAAATGGGAATTTTCACACCACTCCTAATAGGAAATTCAGAGAAATCATGATTTTCGATGTCTGAGTCCTGTTCATTAAGCATAGTCGCGCAATCGTAATCGAGGGTCTACAGTTCAAGTGGCAATTTTGAACAGATAATGAGAATTTGTCCTCATCATAGAACTATGCATAGCTCCCATCGAGAAAATCAGCGGTGAGAAATAACTGAAAAATGAAAACAGTCTTTTGGGACACCCTTATATTTAGATATCAAAAAAACCTGTTTTTTTATTAGAGAAAACGATTCCCTGTCCAAAACTATAAACTCTAAAAATTTTCTCGACAAAAATATCTTTCCCCATTTAACTCAAATATGCGATGTAATGAGACACTATCATGGCTCGGATTCGAGTCCGCGCAGTGACAAAAATCTTTTGCAAAATTTTTTTTCAAAGAATTTGTCAAAAAAAATGTTACTAACACGTCAATGAAGAAGATTATTTATATATTACTCAATTTTCAAAGAAATATAAATAATCAGAATCAGAATGCACAAGAATTGTGAACAGTTGCATTAGGTATCTAACAACAATGGTAGCGCACGGAAAACCAGTCAAAGCAGTACTCCGTCTCACAATAGGGCACAGAATGAACGAAAGCGAAGTGTATTTGTTGAATTCATTTGGAAAAATGTAGGCTGTATGTGAATTTAATGAAATTGGCTTAAATTAGTGTACCAATCTTCATCTCACAGCTATGTCTCACAGCCTTCTCGCCTACTTGCATTGTTCGATATCTCGCTGATACTTTCGGATCTGGCCCTACCCCTTTGTCCAACTGTGTAGCTCAAAAAGTCTACTTCAAATTCTTCCTCACCCCATCCCAGAGATGCTTCCATGCCGACAGCGGTGATAACCCTTGTCAGGCCCTCAATTGCATTTCGCTTTCGTTCATTCTGTGCCCCTATTGTGATACGGAGTACTGCTTTGACTGCTTTTCCGTGCGCTACCATTGTTGTTAGATACCTAATACAACTGTTCACCATTCTTGTGCATGTTTCCTGTTAACATTAAATAGTCTCTAAAAACACGGCAAAAGATTTTTCTGAACTAGGGAGTCGAATTTAAAATGGTCGGGTTGATAATCGAAGCTCTTCTCCACCCCACTACCAAGGCAGTTAGGAGGGAGAGCTGGAGAGGAGATCAAGAGGCAGCTGAAAGATTTTGCACAAACTATTTATCGATTTTTTGGAGTCGCAAGGGATCCTCAGTAACTTTTGACAATTGAAATTAGGTATCCAAATGAGTTCCAAGTTTTGCGTTTTCAGAAATCCCACGGCCACTTCGCGACCTGCCCTTGTCAGCGGAGAAAATTTTCATGTCGGTTTTCGAATCCCACGCATAATGTTTACCTGTAGGGCAACTTTTCAGCATACCTTAATTTTAGCTTATACGGGCCCTTCAGACCATATCTCATTCCTGTCCGAAAGTGCATTCTGATTATT
Organism: Pristionchus fissidentatus; assembly: GCA_036245785.1. Taxonomy (NCBI): domain Eukaryota; kingdom Metazoa; phylum Nematoda; class Chromadorea; order Rhabditida; family Neodiplogasteridae; genus Pristionchus; species Pristionchus fissidentatus. The sequence goes on along the minus strand of BTSY01000005.1, from coordinate 22,430,919 downwards.
TATATTTCTTTGAAAATTGAGTAATATATAAATAATCTTCTTCATTAACGTGTTAGCAACATTTTTTTGACAAATTCTTTGAAAAAAATTGCAAAAGAACTTTGTCACGGCGCGGATTCGAACCCGAGCCATGATAGTGTCTCATTACATCGCATATTTGAGTTAAATGGGGAAAGATATTTTTGTCGAGAAAATTTTTAGAGTTTATAGTTTTGGACAGGGAATCGTTTTCTCTAATAAAAAAACAGGTTTTTTTATCTAAATATATTAATGATTCATAATTTGTCGGAAACTGAAATAATTTTTTTCCAAAACGAGCTAGCGTTCCCAAACGGAGTTCCTGGGATAACTTTTCATGCTCTATCGAATGGTATACAACACGACATATGCGTATGAGGTTCATTTTTTTTAAGATCTGGGGATCCAACAGTTGGAGATCCGACTCCATTTTTGCACAAAAGCTTTACATATACATAGGCATGATCTCCAAAAAGTTCCCTAACTCCCTAGCTCCATTTTGAAAAGTTGTGCCGCATTCTAAGTGGTACCCGTCCACTGCTACAGAGAACTCGTTTAAAGTAATATTCAGCCTGAATAGGCGGCGCAAAGCTACCGTTTCTACCGCAAATCCCCCGGTTAGACCCGCTGGTTTTTTTCCGCAAAACTTTCACCGCCTGTTTCCATTGCCTCACCTCTACTTGGTGTATGGTTTAAGGGAGTCACTCAAACCTCTACCATTGCTACGAGGTGTTGTGCTAACGGGCAACCCGCTCACGCAGTACTATGCACTTGCACGCCGCATGTATAGACGGCCATCCAAATCTACGGCTCTCATAGGAAGGTTAATCCAGAGAGCCAAATTGCTACAACAGATCCTCAAGAGCGCCCAATTCATCCGCGCCCGTCCCTGCCAATCTCCCATGTCGGTCTGAGCAAAGGGGCAGGGCCAGGGGTTACAGGAAAAATTAAAGGTGAAAAGTACGGGTAGCTAAATTATCCCATTGTTTTCTGAGGAAAATCAACAAAAAAATCTAAGTGTCCCCGCGCCAATTATGCCAGTCCACTGGATCAGCGCCCAGGTACGATTACATGTATAAAAATGTACGATCATTGAAGAAGTCAATTCAGATAAAACACAGAACGATATATCACGGCTCTAGTTCCGGACAGTTGAAAACTGTAAGAAAATGTGATTAATTCGTCCCCTCTTCGACTCACTCTTCACTTTCGACAGTCAGCTGCTTAGCTACGAAGTTCCGGGGTACATATCCTTGTCCGTTGGATCTCACATGGAAGACGTACCTGCATAACCTTCCATAACGACGCCCGATTATCAATAGATAATTTTGGTAACAGGCTTGGGAAGTTGATTGTTCGTGCGCCGGCTAATAGGTCCGAACTGACATACTGAATACCTGTGTGTAAGGTGCTCACATAATACTATTTCCTTTGAGCCATATTCATGAAATTTTTCGGAGAATGAAAGTATCTTTAACTTCGATAAATAAGAGATATTATCTTTTTTATCAGCATATTTTCTCAGGACAAATCTGGGAACATTTTCACAATTAAATGACATGCCTATGAAGATCTTCAGTTCAAATTCTCCATCTTAGTTTATTTTAAACGCACGGCGACCACAAGGGCGATTTTGCTGTGATGCTTACCTGCGCTGCGGCTGCGTCGCGGTTTTAAACCAACATTTTCAAAATCAGTATTTTTGCACCAAACCAACAGCTTTCCCGGCGCGCTCGATTTAATGAAAGTACGTCCATGTTCCGAAAAATAACCTATAAAGCAAGATACACAGAGTGTTCGAATTTGCAGTACTTCCGGCCCCGGGTGGATCTTCCCAGACGAATTCGGAATAAATTGCTTCAATTTTGTGCTTTAAATAGGCATGATATTCCAAAACGCTGGAATGATCCACAAAACATAGAAACAATAGTCTACTTCAGTCAATAAACGGCGTAAACTAAAAGCCGGTAACGTACCACCTCAGATCACACTGGTCCTATTTTTGATCAGCAGCGAGGCTCTCACCACGACTTCCTTCAATATTTTGATCAATGTGAAATCCTACCGTGTTTTTCACACTCGCCCTTTTGTTCATTTTGTGGTCGCCGTGAAACGACAATGGGCGTCCCTATAGTTTTGTGCATGCTCTTCACGAAATGCGTTAAAACACTTATGCAATATCAATCGAAAACTGTTCGTGTACTTGGTTATAGGTCAAATGGGGTTCTTGCAAGTTTGAAATTAGCCAAGGGCAAGACATGTAAAAATAGACCTTCATCTGCATGTCCTGCACTCTCTCGCTATTTTAATCGGGCTAACATACGGACTGCCTATCCTCGCAAGTGAGAACCTATTCGACCTATGTACTTGGCAGTTGGTTGCACCTATGAAAGGGTTGATTGTATCATTGGAGGAAACACATGAGTCTAGTCATGGAGCCACACGACTAATGGGCTGTTTTACTTAATTCCTTCCTTCTCAAATGAACCACCAAGGAATTTTATTAATGGAAGGAGAGAAAGGAGAGGTTGCCCATACTCTCAAAACCCGCATAACACAGATCTTCAGAGAACATTAGGAGACACTGCAGCAAAAATAAAATGTGTGTCTTCAATTTAATTGAAACTTGGTATATAGATCCAACTAAATGTCTGAGATATATCTAAATGAACTAAATGTCTGAGATCTACCACTTTGGATGGTTATAAAATTGGCGGCTCCAGTTCCGGAATCGTTATAACTACATTCAAATTGAAGTTACAATGCTGCGCGATTGAGCTCAAAATGTGAGGAAAAATCACCTTAACTGTTGGTATGTTCAAAACGGATTTGTGAATTTAGAATCTGAAATGTTATGACCGAAAAAAAGTAATTTTTGCGTTTTAAAATAAAATATTCTAAAATGCAAGAAAACACGTTTCTCTTCCTCTTCGAAATATGAAACTGCTCATCAAATATCATCAGAGAAAAATCGAGGAAAAATAAAAAGGGATCCACTGTAATTCGAAAAACAGCTTTGAAATCACGAAAAGCGTGAAAATCAAATTTCATAAAAAAAATCTTCCGAAAACAATTTATTTTTATGTATTGTGCAATTAGTACTACAGCGAAAATGTTCTTATCGCGCATGAACTTCCTATGATCTGATAAAAAAGGCGAAACTATCAAAACTGGGCAAAAATTAAAGATACAAATTTCTACATGAAGTTAAGATTGTAAACACGGTTGTGCAATATTCCATTAGCATCTCCAAATACACCCCTAAATGGTGGAAGTTCAAATTTTCGATAATCATATCCCAAAAATTGAAATCCTCCTGTTCAATAAATCTTTGATTAGTTTCGCCATTTTTATTAGATTATAGGGAGTTCAAGAGCGGCAAGAATATTTTTCTGAACAACGAGTTGCACAAAACATAAGAATAAATTGTTTTCCGAAGAATTTATGAACTTCAATGTTCACTTTTTTTTAACGATTTTCCGTCTTCAAAACTATTTATCGCCTTAAAGTGGATCCCATTTTACTTTTCCTCGATTTTTCTCTGATAGTATTTGATGAGAGGTATCATATTTCGAAGAGTAAAAAGCGTGTTTTTCGCACAGAGTATTTTGTCTGATATTTTGTTGAATAACGGAAACATCTTTTTTGGTCAGAACTTTTCAGGTTCAAAATTTGAAAATCAGTTTCAAACACAATATATGTTAAAATAACCCTACCACCAAAAATTTCGACCACCTTTTTTATTTGTTGTGGATGGTGTCCCTGATCACACGTTTGAAAGAGAAATTGACCGGAAATAAATCCCTGAATTTATACAATTTTTTAAAGTTAGAAAAATAAAGTACCTTGATCCGCAGGCCACGCGCGAAATTTTAGAAAAAATAATTTAAGCATATAATTTAAGCATACTGTATTGAGTGTATCTAAAATCAATATCATTTCCACGCCCGTTTTGAATTTTCGCAACATGTGTACGACTGGTGGTGTAAAGAACGCTCTTCTTATCATGTGAAAATCGAAAAATCTTTGAAAAATATTATAGAAAACGTTAGAAATAACGAAATTAAACAAGTGACCGCGACGCGTAAAGGCGCGTCGCGGTTGTGATAAGTGGCTAAATAAATCAGTTTGTGACTTTATTTTCAGCTTTTTAAATGTTTTCTATTATATTTTTTTTTCGAATATTTGTCGTTGTTCACATAATGAAAAAACTGTTCTTTACACCTCCAGCCGTACAGATGTTGCGAAACCTCGAAAGGGGCGTAGAAATGATATTGATTTTAGATACACTTAATACAGTATGCTTAAAAATTAATATTTTAATTTCGCGCGTGGCCTGTGGATCAAGGCACTTCATTTTTGCAACTTTAAAAAAATTACATAAAATCGGGTTTTCATTTCCGGTCATTCCCTCTTTCAACCTTTCAACCATCCACAGCAAATAAAAAAGGTGGTCGAAATTTTCGGAGGGAGAGTAAGTTTAAGCTGATTTTCCGCACATTTTGAGCCCAACCTCATCCTTGTAATTTCATTTTGAAGGTAGTTACGAATATTCCGGCACTGGAGCCGTCGATTTCCTAAAAGCCGAAAGCCTGGGACCAGGAAATATGTAATTCTCGCTACCGCATGCCAAAGAGGTGCCACCGCGTCCTGCGCTCTTACAGAGAACGCGTTTTAACATTTACTTCTTTAATAGTCAAAAGGGGTCATGAGGGAGCCGATGGGCATGCCTTCCGCAATCGAAAATTTGGCCCAGCCTACCGCCTGCCAAAGAGATGGATTTCTGCTGCCCCCAAAGGAATCCGCCTTGTCGTATTTTCGCAATATTGTTTCGAAGTTCGACGATTTTCCACTGTCTACGCATTCAGTAGACCAGGCAATTTCATGATCTCTTTATCCTTGAAATGGTAATCATCTACAATGCATGCCCTACAATATTTCACAAAAATAGTTTTCTTTGATTTGTCTTAGAAATGATGTAGTCAAAACTAGATCGGGAGCTCGGTAATTCCGCACTTCCCCTGGATTGTGGTTCAGTCTGCATATGACGCCGTCCGCGATAGATTCAACAAATCTTCACCGGTGCTCCGCACAGCTAAAAAAATTAAATGTCTCCCAAAATTGCCCCTAGGGGAAGTTTTCGATGCTGAACAACGGAGCGTCTTTCATTTGTCATGAATTTCACTTTTGGCGCCAAAACGGCCCGCGCCGAAATACAGTAAAATTACATTCGCAAATATTTCTCCCTCAGCTTTGCAGATAGAGTGTCGAAGTCTCATGTGCTAATGTGACGTGCTCAATAAGAATTTCATGGAGTATCTCTTCAAGTAATTGGTTTGTCGATAATTATCCTGTAATTACCCGTTAAAGTGTGAAGGTCGTGACATAGCTCATACGAACCGCCGTGGCTTGAATATTTTCTAGCAAAAACAGTTATTTGTTCTAAAACATCTATTATCATACGTGTCCAGAGCCAGTGGCTCTTTGGTTGTTTACGCTCTGCCTACCTAAGCCTAACTGGTAGGCAGAGCGGCACCATGAAGGGGGGTTCATGGTTCAAAATGGGATCGGGGTCGACTTGGTCAAACCCAAAGTGGCCTATGGTAACTTACCCGCCGGGGTCCCGCAACGAAAAAAAAGTACCGTAACCCAAGCTACCGTAATCCGGAAATACGAAATTGAGAATTCGGACCGGCTGTATGTTGCATGAGGTAGGCCTCAAGTAGTCATTTATCGGGCGGTATACGGAGGTCCCGGCACAACATTGCCGATATCGTAACCCATACTACAGTAAAGCTGAAATACGAAACTGAACAAATTCACCCGGAATAGGTTGCATGAGGTAGACATCGAGTAGTTGTTGGTTGAGGAGTATATTATTTCTCCGAAACCGTATCCCCGGGACACGGTAAAATCAATACAATATAGTCCTCTGTCATTGCCTGCTCGATGTCTACCACCTACAAAAATCCCGAGAAGATATGATCAATTTCATTAATTGGTCATACTGTAACCTCGCTACAGTAACCCTGGGTACGGTAGTCGCGAAACGATATACTCTTCAAGCAATGGCAACTCGAGGTCCACCAGTAAAAATCCGGGTCGATTTGATCAGTTTGAAATTTCAGTGTGCTGTAGACTTGGTTACGGTATTGGCAATGTCGTTCCGAGACCACCGTATACCGTCCGTTTAATTACTACTCAAGGCCTAGCTCATGCAACAAATCCCAAGTCCATTTGATCAATTTGAAATTTCAGCATACTGTAGCCTTGGTTACGGTATCGGCAATGTCGTTCCGAGACCACCGTACACCGTCCGATTAATTACTACTCAAGGCCTACCTCATGCAACATACAGCCGGTCCGAATTACTCAATTTCGTATTTCCGGATTACGGTAGCTTGGGTTACGGTACTTTTTTTTTGTTACCATAGGCCACTTTGGGTTTGACCAAGTCGACCCCGATCCCATTTTGAACCATAAACCCCCCTTCATGGTACCGCTCTGCCTACCAGAAAATATCGAGTTAGGCTTAGGTAGGCAGAGCGTAAACAACGAAAGAGCCACTGGCTTGGACACGTATGTCTATTATCCATTTCTTTTCATTAAAATAATCTCAAAAACATAGTTGCGTAGATGTGTTTGTCACATTAACATATCCCTAGAATCAGCGTCTCTCGGCGGTTCGAATGAGCTATGTCACGACGTTCACACTTTAAGCGGTCAAAACGCATAATTACTTGCTAATTAAGCTAATACAAATCAATTATTTGTCGAGATTTGCCATCAAAATCTCATAAAGCACGTGTGACTTCGATCTGCAAAGATGAGGGAGAAGTATTTGAAAAAAAATGATTTCACTATATTCCGGCGTGGCGCCGTTTTGGCGACAAAAGTGGTATTCATGAAAAAATTAACGACACCTCGTTGTTTAGCATCGAAAACTTCCCCTAGGGGCATGGTTGGGAGACATTTTAGTTTTGAACTGTGCGGAGCTTTTTTGCCGAAACCCATCGCGGACAGCATCATATATAGAGCAACGTGTGGCTGATACAGTGCAGAAGCCTGCTTGTAACAAAAACAAATCTAGTGAGCGTACTAAATGTTAGGGGAGCTAAAAACGAGCGATCTAAATCAGCAAAGTCTTGTTGACCAAGGGTACAGCGCGTTGCGATCAACTTATAACTCTAATTTGATATTTTAAAGAAGGCCTCCCACGAGTCCATCGTTGCCTGATTTTCAAGTAGCCAATACAGTATAGCTGCAGCTGGCTTACTGGCTTGCCCCATCTAGCGTGGTAGCTTGCTACTGTAAAATCGCTCAACATGGAACACCTTTACCTTTTTATACAGTATACCGCACACTCGGAATAGGACCAATTTCTAATCGTTCCTTTACGAGAACATTATAATACTGTTTGCAACTTCATTTTACTTCGATTTTATTTATCCTCACGTGTCCTAACACACGTGGCCTGTCGAATATTGGCTCTTTTGTAGCCATTTGAGCGACAATAAATCGATTTATAGATTGCGGTAGATTTTTCGGAGTCATTACAATGTGATCCGGTGAGCGTCCCCCCACAGCACTGCGTTGGCAGTCTATGTGACCAAAAACTCGGGGGGAGGCCTTCTTTAATAGAACTTTCGCGAGCTTTCCCTGATGCACACTGTGCACAGTGTTCTCATTTTCGGGAACTCCAGTGGCGATGCGATTTTTGACATTTTAACTCTCCCTAACTCGTTCCCAATTCTGATTCCCGGCAAATTTAAGGATATGCGAAGAAGGTTGTGTTTGTACTTACCACCAGTCTGGATTGGACGAATCCAGTAAGTACATGGTATCTCCCTTCTTAAATCCTAGATCTTCGTCAGCTCTTGATTCGTATGAGTAGAGAGCGACAAGTATCTCCTTGTCCCCATGTGTTTTCTCATTGCTTCGATGGGGTGAAACCATCTCATTTTGCATCTCCCCATTGACCACGTACATCATCGACTGCTTCTGACCTCCGCTATCGCCCATCTGCAATGTGAGAGATGAGAGAGAGGAAGAGAGCCTAATGGAGCTAACTTGAAGCGATGCGCCTCCTGCAGTCCCTCCATCTTGCTTTGAGAAACACGATCCCATTACAGCATGACACGCCGACTCCAACGATCTCCTGATATCCACGTTAGGTCCAATTGTTAGAAACAAGGTGTTTTCTACCGCACAACTCATACAAACATGCAAAACGCGTTGCGATAAAGAGAATTAAGAAAGTGAAAGGAAGAAAATCGCCTTGTATTTATCTAATGAGGCCATTCTCGGAGAAGCGAGGTGGAATTACCGGAGGAGCATGCGAAATGCAAAAAAAAAAGAAAATACGGAAAATTTTCTTACATAATACACAATAATTCATACACCACACAATTATAGTGTTCCCGCACAACAGTGAGCCGCGAGGCGGAGTTACCGAATAAGTTTGCGAATCAAAAAAGAAAAAAATAGCATACGCCATGATTCAAACCACTAGAATCTAGATCCAGCTGGATGGATATCCAGTCCGCCCGAGCGGTTACAGTAATCAGATTTCCAAAGGACAATCAGCAACTGATTTTCTTATACTTTTATTGTGCATTGCACTAGGGCCCACCGAACCGCAAATTTCAAAATTAGAGCCGGGGAAAAGTAAGAAAAGACAGAAATTCAAATCTGCACCGAATAACAGTTTATGAAGGATATTTCGATTAAAAGAGGATGCGCCAATGATTTTTTTCGCTCACTGTGAAGTTCGGAAGACAGAAAATGAACCAAATTAAAAATAGAAAAAATGACAGAAGCAAACATGTTGAAAATCATGTGCGAACTTTAGTAATTTCTTGTTATATTCAACATCTATTGTTTTAGGAGCTGCGCCAACGAAATTTTTTAAATCGTGTTCATTTTATGATGTCACCTGCACATTTGTGTGAAAATTCAGAAAAAAAAATCACAGAAGCAAACCTTATCTATTTTGGCTTCAAAGTTCAAGGGTTGAATACGGTAGCAGTCGATCATAAACTAGTTGTAATTAATGAAAAGCATAATAAATTGATTTTTATTCACAAACGACTCCCTAGGAGCAGCCAGAGCGATATTCTTACTGTAAATGTAAGAATGAGTCTAGGAAAACTTAAGGAAGGTGTCAAAACGAAAATGTCTGACCCAACTAACAGTCGTCGCCCCACCGAACTCATGTCGCAACGATGAGGCACGATTACGATGGGTCGACTACACCACGGTGGCAGGGCTTAGAAACTTGACTGATACTCGTTGAAATGACAATATTTGGCAAATGCGGAAACGATACCGTGATTCTACACTCCTCATTGCATCAAAGGCACAAAAATTGCAATTCCAGGAATAATTTTCAATTTTATGTGGTGGCCCCTAATTGTGCATGTATTTTCTGTTCCGTTAATAACCAAACTACTGTGCAATAACTGCTGTGGACGCTAACACTTTATATCAATATTTCCGTGATATAATTATGTGCTTGCAACAGCAGTGGAGTCCACGGTTTATGAAATAGGAATGAATATTTTTTTAGAGAAAACACCTGCATCATGGGGAATATAATGTTCCGAAATATGGAATAATTCGCGCTAACGACCGTATTGCCAAAGTGGGCGGAGACTGCTGAATTTTTGAATCGCACAATATTTCCGTCAAAATGGTTTCTAAGGGTATTTCCTCAAACATATGGCAAATGTTCTACCACAATCGGGCTATACACGATATTTCCAACACCACACAATTATTGTGTTCTCCGATTTTTTCAGCGCAGCTTGTGAGCCCGATTGGTATAGGGTTCTACGCAGCACGCGCCGAACCATACACCAATCGAGCGCACAGGCTGCTTTTCTGTTGAAAGGTCTCGAACTGTAAGGCGCGCAGCTTGTGAAATAACAATCCGGCGCACAAGCTGAGCTGAGAAACCGCAGTTCCCGCACGATATTATTTCATTTTCACACAATATATTATATTATATATATTATATATTATATACAATATATTATATATTTGGTATTTTGTCAATACTCGTGAATATCAATATTCACGCATAGTCGTATTTGACCATGTAAAATTGAAAATTACTCCTAGAATTACAATTTTTGTGCCTTTGACCTAATGAGGGGTGTAAAATCAGGACAGCGTTTCCACATTTACCAAATATTACCAGTTAATCGAGTATCAGACAAGTTTCTAAGCACCGCCCTCTGCGGTGTAGTCGCCCCACCGAATTCGTGCCGCATCGTTGCGACATGAGTTCGGTGGGGCAACGACTGTTAGTTTGGTCAAACATTTCGTTTTGACAGCTTTCTTGAGTTTTCCTAGACTCATTCTCACATTTACAGTAAGAATATTGCTCTGACGGGTCCTAGGGAGTCCTTTGTGATTACAAAATCAATTTATTATGTGTTTCATCAATTACAACTAGTTTATGATCGACTGCTACCGTATTCAACCCTTGAACTTTGAAGCAAAAATAGTTAAGGTTTGCTTCTGTGATTTTTTTTCTGAATTTTCACACAAATGTGCAGGTGACATAAAATGAACACGATTTAAAAAATTTCGTTGGCGCAGCTCCTAAAACAATAGATGTTGAAGATATCAAGAAATCACTAAAGTTCGCACATGATTTTCAACATGTTTGCTTTTGTAATTTTTTTCTAATTTTAATTTGGTTAATTGTCTGTCTTCCGAACTTTATAGTGAGCGAAAAAATTCATTGGCGCATCCTCTTTTAATCGAAATATCGTTCAAAAACTGTTATTCGGTGTAGATTTGAATTTCTGCCTTTTCATACTTTTCCCCGGCTCTAACTTTGGAATTTGCGGTTCGGTGGGCCCTAGATTAGGGGTATGATTTTGCGATGTAAAAATTAAAATGATCACGTTTCAACAGTGTTCACATGATCATGTTTAGCCAGTATTCACAAAATTACTTGCAAATGGTCCAAATTGCTATTTGGGCTTGCCCTTAGAGGGCTTTCCCGTCTCTGCTTCTCTAACCTCTCTGACCTAACAATTGTCTCTCATCTCGAGCGAGCTCCCTTCCTTCACTCGATGGAGCTCGCTGTTCTCTCTACTGTCTGCGCTCTTTCGCTAGAACAGCGAGGTGTACAGCGACCCCAATTAATCCCACGGCTGATTACTGTAGCCACCCGGGCGGACTAGGGACCATCATGAATTTCTGAAATCGACGCCTAAAATTCGAATTCCAGTGATTTCAGGTCAAGCAGAGTTACAGGGTCCTCTTCTTAGAATACTTTATAAAAATTTAATTAAGCAAAGAATTAAGTTTTTAATGGACACCTCCCCGTGCACAAAATGTGCTGTGTGGTGCGACCGTAACTCACATGTTCCGTGTAAACCCACGAGTCTTGGGTCAGCTAATTTCGATTTCGTGTAATTTTTGCTCAGAAACCGATTATCTATGCTTCGTTGACCCCGCATTTCGTGCGCCGCTAATATTGTAGCCTTACAATTGTTTCAACGCCCAGTTCGTTTAAATACGAAATTGTTCGTTTTTCGCTTTACTCTTTATTTTAGGTATGTTCGAGCTCATGATTTCTTTTGAGCTTGGGATATGTTACGTTTGAAGATGCGCACAATTTAATGGTCACAAAACGGAAGAAAAGGGCAATGAGATAGCGAGCTCAAAATATTCAATGTTCGCGTTCATGATTTATCTCCTTCTCTCGCCTGCTAGTGTCCTTTTCATCATAGAGTAGATTAGGAGTGAAATCAAAGAGAGGGTGAATGAAATAAGTAGTGAACTTCAAAAAGTGCGAAAAAAATACGTATTTGAATTCCCGCAACGCCTCGGCCGACTTTTCCAGAAGTCACTTTTTGCCGGTCCCAACGTATGGGGGTCCCTACGAGCGGCGGGCTGGACCTAGATTCGAGTAACGCGGAAGAAAGGGCGAAAATAGAAACTCGCGAGTCGCGACCGACGGGAAAAGAACCAGACACTTATGCTCTTATTCTCTTATTCAGTAGGCTACGAGGACATTTCAAATTGAACCTGATCGATCAAGGGATGATAAAGTTGGGGAAACTAAAAGGAACTTAAAATCAAAGGAGATTCCGGACTAGTTTGAGAAAGAGTTTCCGGAATACTTCCTCGGCATAAAGGCCGCCGTTACAGAAGCAACTTGTCCGCCGGAATTTTGTTTCAGAAGCTTCGTGCAGGATTCCGCAAGCTGCACGCTTTTGGCTGCGCACCAACATGAAGGTGCTCCTTCATTGTTCTAGAGTTCGTCGCGCGATGCTGCGTCGAACCCTACAACAATCCGGATTATTCCAGCGCACATGCCGCGCTGAAAAAATAGGAGTGGGAAGTCATAGAGCTGTGATTAGGCCAACTCTAAGCATTGCCTGATTGGGAGCCAGGGAGCGGGGTTTGATCATTTGCATATGTCATTACGAATAACGGAATAAAAAAGAGATTGATTTCAAATGTCTCGGTAAACAACGGAAATAAATTTATTTGCATTTAAATTTATTGGCAATCAGGGAATGAAAGTTACTGCCATGAAACGAATCGCAAACTAATAGTGCAAATCAGGGAAAATTAATCGCGAACTGAATGATGTGAGTGGCTTCGTGACATTTCACTGTCAGGCAAACACCTGAATTCTCCTTATGCATTTTTAAAAGTGAGACATGTCTCTTTTGGCAAAGTCCGTATTCAAGGGCCGGCGCCGTGGAGACGTGGCTTTTTACATTATTGAAATGCAGAGTTATCCTCATTCTTCCAATTGTGCCTGTCGAATTATTATCCCTCTTGAGTTTCCTTTTTTTATGTGACTAATGATTATAATGAGCACTGCAGAAGCCAATGCCAATTCGATGCACCCCCGATTGAAGATTGTTCTGATCTTTTTCGCTATTGCAACTACAATACACATTGTGCTTAACGACGGAGCATTCGTCCCTTCTTTTTCTTCATTTAACATCGATTATCTGACGAGTATTGACGAGGTTTGTGTAGTACTGCAAATGGTGTATGTTCCTAATACGATGGATATATTTCTATAGATCCGAGATGGCTCGAGTTCCATACTCAATGAGTCGTTTGTGGATGCGCTCTCTGTGAATAGTTCATCTCTTTGCTCTGTAACTCCTCCGGGATTGGTGGGTCGAATACGAGTGTGGATGGACGGCCCCTCTTATGACCAACTGGAGAAGCTGTATTCTTCATCGGTCGAGCGTGGAGGTCGCTCTCATCCATTAGAATGCATATCACGTCATAAAGTAGCCGTGATAGTTCCCTACAGGTGTGGCTCATTGGACACGTTATCAGAGTGACTCACTTCTTTCCAGAGATCGAGATGCCCAACTTCGGATTATGCTACACAATCTTCACGCACTTCTGAGGAAGCAGCAATTGGATTATGGAATCTACATTGTGGAGCAAGTGATATATCCGCTCTTGTCATTACTTATCTTATTTGGGTTTATTTAGATGGCCAACCAAACATTCAATCGAGCTAAACTAATGAATGTTGGATTTCAGGAAGCTATAAAGGTATCGTTCTTTTCTTCCGTGCATAATATGGCATTTAAAATTAATGGTGAAAGGAAAAAAACTAAGCTCTGCTTATATATTTTCAATCGAAAGAGGTAAAACATCTAATAAATGGAGAAATTAAAAAAAAATTTAGCGCGTAAATAGAGAAAACGCGGGCCTGACGCCATGATCCCGGTGTACTGTAACTCAATATCTATTTGTTCACACCATAAACACCTGTTCATGATACAAAATGGGGTTGGCAATATGTCGACAAAATATCGAGTGAAAATGCTTTATTTCCTCATTTTCGCGTTTAAAATTAGGCAAAGGAATAGCGATAAATGTAGTAATTGTTGTTAAGAAATGCTTTGCTTGGCGTGGAAAGCTAAAAAAATTTTTTTTCGTTTTCAAGTTAGTTTGAGGCAAACTGATATTTATTTGTTCTATGTTCTAATACGCACAGCTACCCGAGGAACCTTACTTTGTTGCAAAGCTTTATCTCTTTTCTCACTTTTGAATTTAAAAATTAAGTTTCATCATCTGAGGCATGCACCGCGAGAGTACGTTACAACTGTGGAATAGGTCTCGGATGGCTAGCCGAAAATACAGCCAATCCTCGAGCTTTTTCGTGAACTGAGAATTCTCTTTGAACCGGAAAAAAAATTTTCGGCTAGAAAATTTTTTCCAATCTTTTCTCCTCTTTTGGCTCCAAAATTGATGTGTGCTCAGGTTACGCATAACTTATTTTATTATATGCATTTCTACACGTATATTCTAAAAATAATACCTAGATCCAATGAAAGTTGTTTTAAAAAAAAGTTATCCTTGAAAAATAAGTTTTTGAATGAGAAAATCGAAAAATTTGCCTCATCAAAAATTATGTTGGCGTTATCACTATTAAGTTCGGATTTCTTGGCAAAAATTATTGCTTATGTATTGTGCGTAAATTTTCCGTTCCGTCAATAACGAAACTACTGTGCAAAAGGTCGGCGAAATATCAATATTTCCGTGATTCTATTATGTGCTTTCAATAGCAGTGGAATGCATGTTTTATGAAATAATTTTAGAGAATATGTCTGCTTTAGTAGGGAATATAATGTTCCGAAATATAAACTAATTTGCACTAACGACCGTATCGGCAAAGTGGGCGGAGACTGCTAAGTTTTTGAACTGCAAATGGAGATTCGTTTGATATTTCGTCTCAAACTTGTCCTGATATATAAATTGCCAATTAAAACATACTCAAATCTTCGGATTTTTAGTCTTTCTGCTCTGTATAATCATAGGTCAAAAGGGTGCGTACGGGCAAGTCGAAAATGTGGGTTGGTATTTTCGAAAATGGGCTGAAAAAACCGAAAATGTGGTTGATGTTTTTAAAAAAAAAATCTGTCGATAACACATCCGCGAAATTTTATTAGAACACACCAAAAAGATAAATTAAAAGAAATATTGTGCGTAAATTTTCCGTTCTGTTAATAACGAAACTACTGTGCAAAAAGTCGGCGAAATGCTAACACGCCATATCAATATTTCCGTGATTTTTTTATGTGCTTTCAATAGCAGTGGAATGCACGTTTCATGAAATAGGAATGACATAATTTTAGAGAAGATGTCTGCCTTAGTAGGGAATATAATGTTCCGAAAGATGGACTAATTCGCACTAACGACCGTATCGCCAAAGTGGGCGGAGACTGCTAAGTTTTTGAACTGCACAATAAAAACAATTATTAAAAATAACGCATAAGTGTTATTACATTCCACCTATATATAATGATTATCCGTCGGTATTTAAATGTGGCAACATGTACCATGTGAAAGCCCATGGTTGATTTAGTGATATTAATCAACCACATGCAAAAAACAACCAACAACACACTATTAATATAAAGTATTTAACTTTCTATCACGTTGCTTCAACGCCGGCCCGAACTGTCCCCTCCTTTCCTCTTTCCTTCGTTCGGTTGTTGGTTTCAAATTTTCTGTGGTTGATTAATCTTATTCTGTGATAGATTCTCTTCAAAACTCATTTATCAATTTTGAAATCATTAAAAATTGATTTAAGCAATGTCACTTCTATTTTAACGAAGCTCCAAATTAGGGCCCACCGAACCGCAAATTTCAAAATTAGATCCGGGGAAAATTACGAAAAGACAGAAATTCAAAAACTGTCCCCTCCTTTCCTCTTTCCTTCGTTCGGTTGTTGGTTACAAATTTGCTATGGTTGATTAATCTTATTCTGTGATTGATTCTCTTCAAAACTCATTTATCAATTTTGAAATCATTAAAAATTGATTTAAACAATGTCACTTCTACTTTAACGAAGCTCCAAATTAGGGCCCACCGAACCGCAAATTTCAAAATTAAATCCGAGGAAAATTACGAAAAGAGAGAAATCCAAATCTGCACCGAAAAACAGTTTATGAAGGATATTTCGATTAAAAGAGGATGCGCCAATGATTTTTTTTTCGCTCACTGTGAAGCACCACAGAGGGCGGTGGTTAGAAACTTGTCTGATACTCGATTAACTGGTAATATTTGGTAAATGTGGAAACGCTATCCTGATTCTACACTCCTCATTAGCTAAAGGCACAAAATTGGAATTTTGGGAATAATTTTCAATTTTACCTAGTGGCCCCTAGCTCCAAATTCAACAGAATGAGAGAATGTTGTGCGACTTGGATACGGTAGGCGCTTTTCACATTGGACAATCGCCGGCTCCATGGCCGGTCTTACCTGCGTGGTCTCCTCCCAACCTCTTTCCTTGGGTGTGGGTTGGGTTTTCATTTTTTTCACCCAAAATCTCAAAATGTGGGTTGGCTTCGTCATTTTTACGTACCTTTTGACCTATGTGTATAATAATTTATTATTAGAAGGCAGTCATTTATTTGAGCTTTTAATTTTAAGTTAGTTAGTAATGCTATAAATAACCCACAATTTAAGAAAATTAGATTTTCTGAAATTTGAATAAAATTAGCTTTTTTACATCAAAGCTGCATCTAGATTACACCTTGTTCACTGTATGAAATCTATCATTATCAACTCTCACTTGCTCAAGAAGTTTTTGTTCCGATTGTTCTGATGTTCCTACTCAGTGTGATGTTCCTACCCCCCCCCCCCCCGATTACTCTGCCGAGTGTGAGCGGGAATAATCGGAACATGACCAGGCAGGAACAAGGGGAAGATGTTAAAAATATGGCTTCACTTACAGTTTTGCCAACATTTGGTAGTGCGCAGTCTTAAAATAGTAGTATGCATAAAATGTGTTCAGAATATCGACTTCAAAATTTTATGTTTATGGTCTAGTTCCGATTGTTCTCGGTCATGTTCCTGCTAGGCGGAACATTACCAGGAACAATCGGAACAAGAAATTCTTGAGGTTTTATTCATTCGAGCGCATATTGGAAAATGTAAATTTCAAATATTTATCTAAAAAAGAAATAATCGAAATTTACCAAATGTAACAAATTCTACTCAGAGTTATTAGCTGGGCCATATGATATTGAAATCGTGCTTCTGATGAATGCAAACTAATTAGTGCGCATTTCAGCCATTGTGACCCAAATAACAACATCTGACAAATATTTCAATTTTCTCATTTTGAAAGGTTGTGTACGTATCTCTTTTAACTCAAAGCTGCGTCTAGATTGCACCTTATTCACTGGACGGAATCTATTTTGTCGACAGTCGCACTTGTTTTTATTCATTTTTAAAGACTATTAGTTCAGAACGTCTGTCAGTATGTTTGTTTGGGTGTGTGTCCGTTCAAATATATCGCGAACCGATAGAGCTATCGACTCAGTCCCTTCGCCATCACACGCACCGTCGGAAGACTTGTTTATAAAAAATAGAGTTTTAACGTGTTTTCACGAATTTTGCGGAAATTGACCAAAACTTCCGGGGAATGTGGGGAATCACAGGCAAAGTGTTTTGCAATTTTGGACCCAATAAATCGCCAACATTTTGGACATTTTTTTCTCGCACAAAACTTTCTGATGCTCACTTCGCGAAAGATAAAATTCGAGGATTGGTTGTATTGTCCGCCATCCGAGACCCCCATTCCGTTTTCTCAGGGAGGGTCTGTCGAAAAATAATTTCAACACCGACATTTTTAGATATTGAGTCGGACTGCGTATAAAATTGCGCAGAGATCTATGTTCAGTCAAGGTTTTGATGCAGGTCGATAAAATAAATTCTGTTGATTCCGTGCACCCGGGGGTAGTTATTCACATGCAGTCAAATAAATATAGTGAAAGTCCCTAGTCGTAAGTTTTGAACCCGAATTTCAAATTTTAGTTGTCAAAACCAAACAACTTTGTTCAGAGATGAGCTATAGTTTAAGTTTTCAAGTTTAAAATGTTCAAAATTATGAGAGCATTCAGAAAATATTGTTAACGAGGGAGAGTTGCATGCTTCAGGCCCAATTAGGTCGATAGGTAACATTTCTCTATATGTACTAAAAGGGGGGGGGGAGCTCCCTCGCGCGTCTAATTTCCGGACCAGGCTCTCTCTCGCGCGATGACCCCGCACCTTCTCCCGTCTCTCCCATTAGATGATTCTAGATTTTAACCATTTTTTAAACGCTCGTTCTCAGCTTGAAGTTAACCAATCGATGTCATTTTTAGTTTATGTATAGTTCTGACCTACAAACGATGGATGTTTTCTTTTGCTGTTGCGCAAATGATCCTTCTGATGATAATTCTGATTACATACCTCACAAGTTCAGAATAGTTTAATTATATTTACGATAGAGAATAATACGATAAAGTATGGCAAAAGAATTTATAGTCAACAAAACAGGCGCAATCTGCGCGGAACAGACACAAACTACCGCCTTAGGGGGCGAAATCATGTCAAACGGTGGACGTGATCATGATTCTCCATGATTGTTTTTTATTTTTTGTATTTATCATGTCAGGCAATAGTGCTCAGATGAGGATGGGTCGATATTCTTCATTTGTTGCGTTCCACCATTGGGGCCCGATTGCTCGTTTCAGGTCGTCTCTCTATCGAGTATTGGGGTGGCCTTGGGGGCGCGTCCAGTTGTATGGGGTCCATAACGTAGTTGCCCTGGTCCAATGGTTGATTTCCATTCGCCTTATCTTCAAGGCCCATTTTGCTTTCCGTTTGAGTGCTTCCACATTCCAGTCTCGAATTCGGGTGATCTCTCGTAGTCGTTCGTTCCTCATTCGGTCCAGTAGGGTCACTCCAATCATCCGTCGTTCCATCTTCCTCAGGATGATGTCGAGGCGCTCTTTGTCACTCGATCTCAGAGCCCACACCTCGCTACCATAGAGTAGGGTAGGCAAGATGCAGCTGTCGAAGAGCCTTCTCTTAGTCTTCATGGGAAGAATGCGTGACGCCAGCAGGTTATGTAGTTTGCTCCAAGCTGCCCAACCAAGACGAACCCTGTATTCCACTTCTTCGGAGGGGTCAAGGGGAAGGGAAATTCTCCCGCCGAGATATGTGGTAAACTCGACGAATTTGAATACTTGATTGTCAATGGTAATTGGGGCGCGGGTCGTTCTGCAGGATGTGAGGAGTACAGTCTTGGAGGAATTGACTTCAAGTCCGACTCGTGCGCACGCTTCCATGAGCTTTCGCAGCATCTTCTCCAGCTCAGTTCGTGACTTGGCGACCAGGGCGACATCATCGGCGTACTCTAGATGACTAAGATGGCGTCCGTCGATTCGGATTCCGCAGGTCTCCCAGTCAATGTCGTCCATCGCGCTTCTCAGTACCGCGTTGAAGAGACGGGGAGAAAGTGAGTCTCCCTGGCGGACTCCTCTCTTCACGCTCACTGGGACCAGGTCCTCGTTCACTCGGATTAGGGTGGAAGAGGACTCGTAGAGGCGACGTAAGAGATCGACGAGGGTGGGATGGACTCCAAACGTGCAGAGTGCTTGCCACACTGCATTCCATTCCACGCAGTCGAAGGCCTTCTTGAAGTCGACGCATCCGAGGTAGAGATGTATACCGTACTCGTGAGTCCTTTCCGCGAGCTGCTTGATGGCATGCAGATTGTCTAGAGTACTAAACCCTTTCCGGAAACCGGTCTCGGTGAGTGACTCTGACTCATCGAGAGACGTCTCGACTCGCTTCAGGATGACACGAGTGATGCTCTTGAGGGTGACTGTCAGTAGTGAGATGGGGCGGAAGTTGCTGATGTTGGTGGGATCGCCCTTCTTGTGGAGAAGGGATACGACAGCTTCGACCAGAGCTCCAGGGACGAGGTCACCAGCAACAAGGTGGTTCAGAAGATCGGCTAATGGTTGAGCGAGATGGTCCCGTGATATGTGAAGCATATCAGGGAGGACACCATCGGAGCCGGGGGAATGACCACACTTGAGGAGGGATAGAGCATGACGGGTTTCATCAGCCCGGAATGGCGGAAGGGGCTCATAGGGTGGAGCGGTAGCGAGAGGGAGCGCCACTGCAGGGGTGTATAGGGTCTCATAGAAGCGTTTGACGGCAGCCTTGGTTGCATCTTGAGAGAGCGCACCAGAGACGGGGTCGGGGACGAGTAGCCGCTTCCGAGACGAGTGGAGGTCCTTCATCGATTTGACGATACTCCTTCCCTTGGCAGTTGCGAGGTGGGCCTGGTTCTCTTTCCTTCGGCAGATGTCGTCATAAAGGGCGGCACGGGCGGTCTTGCAGGAAATGGAGTAGGGCACGGCAGCACGAGGGTCGGCACGAAGATGATTACGATGGGCGAGGAAGCGGCGAGTTGCGGGCGAAATCCAGGGCGGGGTTTGACGTTTCCTCCAACAATTGGCAGCCGCGGTCTTGGCGAAAGCGGTGATGGTACGGTAGGCTTCCGGGGCAGACTGGGCGCGCGCAAGGGGCAGTGACCCAAGAAGACTCGAGTTGGCAGAATAATCGAAAAGCGCGCCGATCGAAATCGTAACGCTCCCTGCCTCTTTTCTGCTTCACCTTGCGGGTAAGAGAGAGACACATCCGGACCAGGCGGTGGTCGGAGTTGAACTCGAAGGGACCGACGACTCCGCAATCGACAACTCGCGCTGATGGAGGGGCAGCGATGAAGTCAATTTGCGATAGGGTCAAGCCGTTTGGGGACCGCCACGTCCAGAGTCTACCGTGTCGTCTCTTGGGAAATGTGTTCCATATGCGCAGGTTGTTTCTCACGCAGGCCTCGGTGAAAATGCGGCCGCGCGAGTTTGGGGACTTAGAGGCGAAGTCACCGACATGGATCTTATTGCCAGGCTCCCTCGACACTCTACAGTTGAAGTCCCCCGTCAACACTGGCATGAAGCCTCTGGGCGCACTCTGCAGCGCGGCATCGACCTGATCGGGGAATGCGTCATACTCGTTGTCCTGGTAGGCAGACGTCGGAGCATAGGCGCAAACGAGGAAGAGCCGATGGTCGGGAAGCTGCAGAGTCGCTAGACGTTCAGAGAGGCCACGGAACACAGCTCCTCGCGCGAGGTGCGGTCGGAGGAAGAAGGCCACGCCATGGGACGCGGATGGGCCACCCGAGTGGTAGATCACTGTGCCTGAGGATGTAAGATTGAACGAAGCACAACCCACAATCCTGGCTTCCTGCACAGCAATCACGTCCCACTGGATCTTGTCGAGGGCCAGCTCCATCTCGATGTGTTTGTCCTTCGGGGCGAGCGTCCGGGCGTTGATGGTGCCGATGTAGAGGTGGCGACTCATCATGGTGGCTTACAACTACCGAGGGCCAAACTCTTCTGGTAGAGGGACACTGGGCGCCTCGCGAGCGGAGGGAAAGAATGTCCGACCGCTCGCTACGGTCTTGAGAACCCAGAATGATTGTAAATGGTTAAAATGAACTTTTTGCAAAATTTCATGACATCGAATATTTTCACTTTTGGCCACAGGCGGACCCTTATGTGCGTAAAAATGGCCTATTCTGGCCTCTCGGAACTCCATGGGATGAATCGGGATTAATTGAAAATCCGGTCCGAGTCGTCTAGGTCAGAACTATACATAAGCTAAAAATGGCTTCTTTTGATTAACTTCAAGCTGAGAATGAGCATTTTAAAAATGGCTAAAATCGAGAATCATCTAATAAGGGAGAAGGTGAGAGGAATAAGGCGCGAGAGAGAGAGCCTGGTCCTGCAATTAGACGCGCGAGAGAGCCCCCCCATCTTAGTACAGCTTGTGTTAAACGTGGCGAAAAGCCTCACCTACGAACTCATACTCAAGCCTTTCCGGATGACTCTATTAGGTCGATAGGTATCCCAAAACTGTTCTGAAATGGCATGTCCAAAACTGCTGAACGCCATCAGGGTACGAAAAAAAATCTATAATTTAGATGCGCCAGCGATCATGTCATACGATTTCTCAACAATGTTGGCACACACATCTGTGTAGTGGTACAGAGCGGGCGACACCGACCTATGGTCGATAGGTTCGATGCCGGACCGGTGCAAACCTTTTTTTGGCATGCTTTTCCGTGCATCCGTTAACCTCCATTTGATATCAACATGAGAATTAAAACAGAGCTGGGTGGGAGTGGGGAAAGTGGAAAGGCGCTCATCAGTGTAGCTGGCTTTGAGCATAGGATAGGAATGGCCGAATGATTTCAGCACAGAACGTATAGATCACCGTTGGCAAGCGGCTAGCGAGATTTGAGAGGGAAGGAGAGTATTTCGTTGCTGATTATCACAGATGGAACTAGATTGGGCACTACTCCTGTGTTTGGGACCAGCTATTCTCGCAATGATTTCTGCATTTGCAGAGAGCCCCCTGCAAGGGTTTTTCGCCCTCTCATTTTGGGAGGGCGAAGTCCTTGGGGGCGCGACGCTCCCCTCCCTCTCCTCAATCGGGAGAGGGATGGACTGACCAGAGGAACGAGTTTCTCAGTATTATATAGTAGAGAGACAATGGCGAGGTAGAGAGTATAGAATTGAGAGAGACGTAATACCATTATTAGAGGGAATTTTGATGGAAATGAATCATTCATAGAGAAATGGGGGGGGGGCTCTCTGCAAATGCAGAAATCACTGCGAGAATAGCTGGTCCCAAACACAGGAGTAGTGCTCTAGATTGTTATCTTAATACTTTTTCATCTATTTTTTGATGTGCGAATATGAGGGCTTTCGCCTAAGGATCGAGGGTGGGCACAGAAAAAAGTTCATTTTTCTGAAACTCTGTAAATTGGGGTTATCGAAGGTGCTGATGACGGTGGTCATATTCATTTTTTATGTGGAGCGCCAGATGGCGTCACGTCGAAATAGCATTTTTCTTTATTTATCCAGTCGCTAATAAAGCTAATTTTTCATCCTTGTTGTTTCTGGGGTAGAATTTCATGGTTATTACGCCTGAGTTGCATATTATTTAAAATATTTTTTTTAAAAAATGCAACTTGAAATTTTAGAATTGGGTTCGTCTCGCCACGCCGGTCCGATCTGTGTAAATTAACAAGGTCAGAAATTACTACGAAGAAAGTTGCGTTTAAAAAAATATTTTTAATAATTAAGAAATATGAAATAGTCAGGCGTAATCACCATGAAATTCTACACCAGAAACAGCAAGGATGAAAAATTAGCTCTATCAGCGACTGAATAAATAAAGAAAATGCGATTTCGACATGACGCCAACGGGCGCTCCACATAAAAAAATGAATATGACCACCGTCATCAGCATCCTCGATATCCCCAATTTACAGTTTCAGAAAATGAACTTTATTTTACTGTGCCTGCCGCATGATTGCTGGCGCATCTAAATTATAGATTTTTCTCGTACCCTGATGGCGTTCAGCAGTTTTGGACATTCCACTTCAGAACAGTTTTGGGATACCTTTCGACCTAATAGAGTCATCCGGAAAGGCTTGAGTATGAGTTCGTAGGTGAGGCTTTTCGCCACGTTTAACACAAGCTGAAATTTTAAGGTTCGAAGATATTGCGAAACATATCCCAGCCGGTTTGATCTATGAAACTTCTTGTGCCCATGTTCGTTCTCTATTATGAGTGTTTGCCCTAGGAGCAATTTTTCAGCATAGATTATTTTTGCTTGTACGGCCACCATTGCGAGAAACTCGATTGCCTCAGATATTCTCATATTTGGATAGTGTAATTATTCAGAAATTGAGGAGTACGACTGGGATTGTTTCGTTTTCCACGACGTCGATCTCCTTCCTGAAGACGACCGCAATATTTATTCGTGTCCGGTCCAGCCGCGGCACATGAGTGTCGCTGTCGACAAATTCAATTACCAGTTAGTACTCATCGATCTACACAAAAGGGCTAGGAAGTAGCCACGCTATCCTTACACTTTTTGACTCAAAACCCATAGGTGTCCTGAGGAATACGCGGTGCCAACAGTAAGTGGACTGAACTATTCAGTGCTAATGGGGTAGAATATCTTCCGTTTGGCAAAGGAAGATCTACTTCAGACTGAAGTAAATCACCCCTAAAATGAATATTTTTATTGGTCTTCGCACATAAAACAAATCTAGTGGTCAAAAATATCCAGAACAAAAAAAAATATTCGAAATTCACGGCATTTCAGCTCTACATGAAACCATGAGCCCACTGATCAAAGCAACATGGATACCATCCTCTCAGATAGTATTTCTTATGTAACAGTGAGGAATGCAAAGATGCGACGACCGTGACCCACAATGCGGGAATTTTAAAAAAAACAGAAAGGACTGCGTGGCACCTCACTGTTGCATAAGAAAGACTATCTGAGAGGATCGACCTATTTGTTAAGGGTCTTGGGGGGTTAAATTGGGTTAAATTTTCCATGTGAAATTGACAACACTATAAAATAGCGTCAACCAGCTATTCTCTTGCCCTGAGACGTAGACGCATAGGCTAAAAAGTTGGTAGAAATCGATACAACCTTCCCGCCGAAGGCGGCGCGAAAAAATAAATGCCTGATCAATTAGACCCCTAAAAACGAAACCTACCCTCCGAAAACATCTCCAAAATGTAGAAACCTGCCAGGCAAATCACCAAACAATCGACAACCTGCTCAGCAGATCACCAAAAAATCAAAAACCTGCCCGACCAGTTTTCCATGCCACTTTACTTTTTGACCTCTGCGTAGACGCGTCTCTGAGCTTCTTGAATAGGGACGGGCGTTATGAGTATGCCATCGACTACGCAACAAGATCGGAATCCCCAGCCAAGCCGGACTGGTCACCGTGTGATGGGTATGACTACGTAAGATGGTTGGTCCCTCAGTTTCTAGACTCGATGAATCTCCTTCTGAGATTGATGATTTGAGTTTGGTTGACGCAGATTCAAGAAAGCATACACCATCTTTCTTTATTCTAACGCAAAATCTTCAACGTCAAGCTCGCGAGATCACTATTCTTTCTCCAGCCAATAATTCTGGGTCTGTGATATGGAAAGAAGACCGATCTCGACGCTCAATACTGGGCAAAATGAATCATTCTAAAGAAGACCATCGACCACGTCTGAAATCTATATGAAACCCCCATCTTGATCAGCGCCCCTAAAGCGACACTGATAAATTTGTATTTGTATTTGTATTATGAGTACGCGATATTTTCGTACTACCTGCAACGCCATTTGAGCACCGTATCACGCGACTCACGAGAGGGTCAGCCTGTGATTGGCACTGAGCAAGATTTTCGACATGTGTTTTTTTCGCACTTTCGGATTCCTCTGGGTCTACCTAAGATCCCTGGGAACTATTATGCCATGCATGTCATCCGTCGGCGAGATACTGCTACTGTTAGGTGCAGCCGTCGAAGTTTGAGGCCGTTTTTCGACGTTTCAACGCCATTTCTATGAAAACTTTTCGCTTGGACCTAAGAACCATTTTCAATGCTCTATCAAACCTCTTAAATTGTTAAACTAGCCGGGATGTTTTGAGGTTAAATACACTACGCTCTATGCGTACACTACGCTCTATGCATAGTTCTGGGTGCAGGTTCGGTCCAGGGGGAGCTCGGTAGCCTGCTCCAGGTTCGGTCCAGGGGGAGCTCGGTAGCCTGCTCCAGGTTCGGTCCAAGGGAAGCTCAGTAGCCTGCTCCAAGTTCGGTCCAGGGGGGAGCTCGGCAGCCTGCTTCAGGTTCGGTTCAGGGGGACCTTGGCAGCCTACTTCAGGCTCGGTTCAGGGGGAGCTCTGTAGCCGGCTTCAGGTTCGGATCCGGGAGGCGGACTCGGTAGCCAGCTCCAAGTACAGTCCAGGGGGAGGTTAGTATGCTGGGGAATGTTAATCTCTAGAAAGAGTACTGGCTTATTCCGTTGCAAAATGCTCGTGAGGCTCCGTGGCAACTTTTTTCGATCGCTCTCAGCCTCACGAGCATTTTGCAACGGAAACGCAGGATACCGTGTGTTGATTTCCCTGACGTGTTCGAACACGTTTCCGACGTCGCAAAACACTTTTCCTGTGATCCCCCACGCTCTACGAATCAATTGGAAACTTTTCAAAATTTTCGATTTTTCATGTTAAAACGTGTTAGAACACGTTCAGACACGTTTCCGACATCGCAAAACACTTTTCCTCTGATCCCCTACGCTGTACGGATCATTTACAAACTTTTCGAAATTTTCGATTTTTCTCGGCAAAACAGGTGAAAACGTGTTTCACGTTACTCAAAAACGTGTTAGAATGGTTACTGGCACTTGGGGAAAATGCAGCAAACGATTTGCCCGCGGCGGGGTTCGAACCCCGGGGTCTCGGATAGGAAGTCAAGCGCGTAACCCACTTGGCTATGGATTTCGTTAAATTAATTTACTAAAATTTGAAAAGTTTTCAGATGGGTTATCATATGCAAAAGGATCTGAGAAGATTGATTGAATTTGAAGTGATTTATAGCGAAAAAACGAAAAAGTCCGTCAAGTGGTTAAAACTCGGCAAAACAGGTGAAAACGCGTTTCACGGTACTCAAAAACGTGCTAGAACGGTTTCTGGCACTTGCGAAAAATGCGGCAAAAGGTTTGCCCGCGGCGGGGGTCGAACCTGGGGGTCTCGGATTCAAAGTTTGGCGCGTAACCCACTTGGCTATGGATTTGGCTAATTAAATTTTGTAAAATTTGAAAGCTATTCTGGTCAATTATCATATGCAAAAGGATCTGAGAAGATAGCGCGATTTTGAAGCGAAAAATAAGGAAAATGCGAAAAAAAATGTCTGTCACGCGTACGGAAAAAAAAACCAGACAGACAGACAGACAGACACAATGATTTCCTATAAGTGGAGGAATTTGTTTACTGGTAAAGAGTCGAATTTGCATAATAAGACATTTTCGTGATTTTACAAAAATCCGCTCGAAAACCCATAGTTTTCTCTTTATAGAAGGCTCCGGTAGGTCACAAGGATTCGAATGATATATTGGAGCTCGCATATCTTTGTAGATCATGTGAGTTATGATAGGAAACGTCTAAAAGATAGCGCGCTTCACCATTTCACTATTAATTTCCTTTGTTCTGAACCGATTCATTATCATCTCTCACTAGGAATGATAAGGCATTTCCCCATTTTATGAGCATTTTGTTCCAATTTTAAACGTTTCCTATCATAACTCACATGATCTACAAAGATATGCGAGCTCCAATATATCATTCGAATCCTTGTGACCTACCGGAGCATATTATGCAAATTCGACTTTTTACCAGTAAACAAATTTAACAGGTTGATAGAGCATTGAAAATGGTCCTTAGCTCCAAGCGAAAAGTTTTCATAGAAATGGCGTTGAAACGTCGAAAAACGGCCTCAAACTTCGACGGCTGCACCAAACAGTAGCAGTATCTCGGCGAATTCATGGCACAACAGTTCCCAGGGATCTTAGGTAGACCCAGAGGAATCCGAATGTGCGAAAAAAAACACATGCCGAAAATCTTGCTCAGTGCCGGAATCTGATCGTTCTGAGTCGATCCTCTCGTTAGTCGCGTGGTATACCTCTGTTGTCAATTTCGCGACTACTTTTCCGGTATTTCGGCTGTTTATTTCGAAAACTTATCGCTGTTGTTGGATTGCGGAACATCATGAGAATAAACAAAGCACTCGATAATCACAGAACACCCTGCAGAAACAAAAATTTATGACTTCGAATATACGCGAATTTCATTTTTTTAAATGTAAAGGCTAATTTCTTCATCATCGGCAGAATTCGTAATGTAAATTATGGTTATCAAAACAGAAAATCGATTGGAGTGAACGTTATTGAGAAACACGGCATCAAAGTTTCGAATTTTATAACGGGAAAATCACTGTTTTTGCATTTTCTTGAAAACCGCTAATACACTTACTACTCCTACAATATTTATCACGTCAGACGATAACGTCAGGTGGGGATGTGGTTTCAAGGGTCAGGATCATTCTTCTCAGTATGGACGGATCATTTCGTCTGGGGTCGGGGTAGAGGATCGGTCTTCTTCCCATTCACAGACCATCTTCTTTGAAGTTGCTGGGGGAATAGACGAGCTCGATCTTAGGACCATGGACGTAGGAGGAAAGGGGAGGTTTCGTGTGGTTGAAGGCAGTCCTGACGAACGGATGGCGCATCTTTCGTCCACATAAGTCCACCAAGCTCGAATCATCAATGGAATTGAGAATTAGCGAAACTGGTATCTGCGTAGCCAACATCAAACGGCCATACCCATCCACGGTGACCAGGCCGGCTAGGAGGGGGATTCCGATCTTGTCGAGTCGTTGGTAGATAGACAAGGGGTACGGGGGGAACTAAGGAAGTGTCCTCTCCATCAGAGCAAAATGGAGAAATATCGCTCACGACGACTGACAGAAACGAAAACCGCTAAACGACCTTCCTACAAATTTTAACAGATTACTGTTACAGGATGTGAGTAATTAATTGTTCGAGCGATGATGTGAAAACTAGGAGAGATCGTTTAGCGGATTGCGAGAAATTATCTTTATTTGAGCGTTATGTTATTTATTTTCTCTCATTTCTTCGTTGCATAATTCATTCTGGGTTTATTGAAGCGCATTGGATGCAGAAAACAAAAGACAAAACGGTTCCTAGCGAAAGAACCGACTTCTAGTTTGCGATTGATCAATTACAAATGTGACCCAGTCACTGCTTCACCTGGACCGATGACCTCGCGCATGGAGTCCACTTTCAGCGCCTTTTTCCTCTTAATGTAATTTATTTTTTGCTAATTGAAGTTGATAAGTCGAAATGCGGTAGAATAAGCTATCGAATAAGCATACTCTTGTAATTTATTGCACTCATCGGTGTGCAACGCGCCCGTCCCTATTCCTGAATGGCACAGTCCTCACGTAAATCACTATTTTAAAATGCTGTCAATTTCATATCGAAAAAGTAGCCCAGTGCCAACCAATTGGGATCGAACCTGTGACCTTCGGATTGAAGTTCTAGACCACTGCCGCATCGGCCATGCGGACGCCGCGCGCGCGAAAAACGGCAAAATATAAATAGTTTTCGAAGGGCTTGATCCTACATGTGTTATATGTCAAATTGATCAGCATGACGAGCATATGCGTCAATTCACATTCTATTCTTTGGATAAAAAGATCGCATTTTCTCGAAACCGCGAAATCGATTCTACAAGCCACCGAGAAAGAGCTTCAAACTATGTTAGATATCACGCGATCTCGTGTCTCTACGGGCACTCCGAAGCGAATTTTATTCGAAAAACAAGTTTTCAGCCAAAATGGGGCGGCGCCATAGCGGAAATCGATGGCACCAGCGTGTTCAGCGTAGAAAGTTACCCCTGGAACCAAGTTTTGAGCGATTTCGATTTTTGACATGTTCCAGCCACTTGTAAACAGAACGTAAACAGCGTAATCTATAAATACGCGGGAGGATGAATAGATTAAGAATCAATTGGCATGACTTTTGCAAATCGTGATGTCAGGATTTGCAAAAGTTATGCATATCGTACCAATTTCCCCGTTTTTTACCTTGCAGCTGTTATCCTTGCCCATGTACGTCGCAACTTTTTAATGCATATCAGGTTGCCATACGGATCAATATTCGGAGGAATCTCTGCTCTCACAAGAGAACATGTTGAGAAAATTAACGGGTTCTCCAATGATTATTGGGGTTGGGGAGGAGAGGACGACGATTTAAGTACAAGGTGGGACCAACCTTAATCACCTTATTCAAGCTCTCCATTCAGAGTATCCCTGGCCGGTTTCAAGATATCACGATATCCAGTAGAAATTGCTCGATATAAAATGATCAAGCATTCACATGAAAGCAGCAACAAGATCAACAAGTATGTCAATACTGGTAGTCCTGACAGAATGGTTGAGTTTAGATGTCGCTACAAACTAATGGGGAAGACAAAACAACGATGGATGAACGACGGTCTCTCTTCTCTCAATTACGACGTTATCAAGTCAGAGAAGCAACCCTTGTATACTAACCTTTTAGTTGATCTCAAGTACGAAGAGTCTATACTTAAATTGCGTAAAACATTTCCCTCATGTTAAGCAATTGTGTCTCTCACAAATTATGGCGTTAATAGAATTGCTTACAATTGATAGACATAGTCATAGTAACATAAATACCTCATTTCCATATGTAATATTCCCCGTGTCGATTGAATGTTAATGCCACTTACTCTCTTGCGATAATTGTGATAGTTTTGCTCAATCTACTCTGACTATTTAATACATAGGGGACTTCCGCATGTGATTGAACATCATTGTTTCGGCAGATATTTATACTTAGTACATATTGTAAAAAAATTGTGTACTTTTCGTTAGCATCTTCAATGGGACCATGACATAAGCCCCCACGGATAAATATCGTATCAAGTACTCAACTGACTTGGCACTGTTGATGCTCTACTATCCCCAATCTATTGAGTAGAATTATATCCCTTACGAGATTTCTTGTGGACAGTCTGGTCATAATGGGTTCGGCAGCAGAGAAATGTACACGACGAGAAAGGGGAGCCATTAATGGAGTGCACGAGTGATTGAATGGAGCGAAGAGAACAAATTTTTTGTCCAGGCCAGATGATGCTATCAGTGGAAGTGAAGGATGAGGCTGGATGACATTGACGATCGAACTGTCCGCCTCAATATGACCATTCAATGATTGAAATCAATAAAGAGACAGTTTCGGCTTTATGTGGTAGGTAGCACACGCGCGACGCGGACGTAAAGCCTACAGTTATAATTTGACTGCTTATCGTTGTTAAACTATTCGATTCGAATTGAACGCACCACGAAAGCAATTATACAAGCATGTAGTTTTGTTGACACGCGCGGTCGCGTGTGACTCTATTCCCCCGCCCTCTTTTAAGATTCCCCAAATAGGCAGTAAAGAAGGAGTGAAGGGAATATTTTCGTGAGCAATACACGTCGATTTCTTCCCTCAACGATAAGAGGATACCCGAAGTTTGAAATCAGTAGGCCGAAAACTGACGGAGATATGTGCGCGCAAAGTTTGCGTAATAATCATGCAACGCATAGTTCGAAAGGGTGCGTTGCGGGTTGGTTTTTCAAAATGGGCATGCAAAACTGAAAATGCAGGTTGGGTTTTTTTCAAAAATGAGCATCAAAACCGAAGATGCGGGTTGCTATTTCATTTTTTTACCCAAAAAAAATGAAAATGCGGGCTGGCTTCGTTGTTTTTTACGTACCTTTCGACCTATGAGGCAACGGGCTGCAAAATCTCTATTACCGCTGCACACCCTCTCACTGGTCACTATTTCCACGATTTGCATGCGCTCTTCCCCTCTCTTTTCTTCACTCCGTTTCGTGCAATCATGCGTCTGCGCTTCTTCATTGTCTCCTTGAAGGGAGACAATGAAGAAGCGCTCCTTCATTGTCTCCTTTATAATCCCTGAACGAGTTTATCGATTAGCACTTCCTGTGTGTATCGGGCTCTTACTGTACTGTGCACTGCACTTTCCAGCTGGGAATCTTTCCCTTCACTCATTCTTTAGGTTGTCCCCAAGGCTCCCAAGCTTGATACCAACTTGAGGAACAACTCGGTACCAAATTACATCGGCGTTGCGTGAATATACATGTTGTATCGTAGAGTGACCCTACTCACAGACAGTGTGTCGACTGAGCGTCGAGTGTATTTTGGTCGCGCTCGGGCTATTTATAGCGCCTCTCCCGCTCCCCTCTCGCGTGTATCGATTGGGGCGCGCGCTCTCTCCCCTCTCCCTCGCCCCGCCCCTTCCTCTCGCAGTCTAGTCTCCCGGTCAGATAGTGACTGGTGACCTCTCTTATTAGTATTGATCCCCTCTCATGTTATTATTATGGATAAACCTATACCACAAACCCATCTGTGTTTGGGTACAAGACAGGGACACAACAATACACAATAATGAATTTTAGTAATATGTGTGGACTTGGTTTACGTGGAGCTGAAATGCCGCGCTAGGTCAAAAAATCAGGAAAGAAATGTGTTCGGTATACCTTCAGAAGAGTAGCCACAGACGAATTTTCACGATTGTACACAACGATATGGCCAGAGTCGGATCCGCACATAATGAATTCCTCACTCGGACCAAAGAAAGCCGCTTCCTGATGAGCATGCATCGTTTTTGTATTCTCACTTCAAAAAATGATCGTGTGCAAAAATCACTCGCTTACTTTTATATCGGTACTCTGATTTACATGATATCCCGCATATCTTTGAAAGTAATCTCTTATAAGCGTTGAATTTCTTCTCAAATTTCTTGTTCTTCTGTTGGGCGCTGAGATAGCGTTGAGAGATTTCTCTCTCGCTTTCACTTCATCAATCCGATCGGGAAATCTACAATAATATGCCAATATTTATAATTACATGCTGGAACATATCTGTAATTAGTGTACCTGGTCTTGAAGAGATTTATAATCTCTAAACAGATATCCGTTTGTTCCATCGATTCGAGTGCTGCAATGAGCCGAAGAGTAGGCTCTGGATCGAAAGGGAGAATGATAGAAGCACATAGAGCATCTTGAGCAGCAGAGTATCTCAAACAAATCGATTATGACTAGGGATGCCAAATAAACAGAATTTGGGAAGTAATAATAGTTAATATAATCAAGTAATGTGAAACAATCGTTGTACCTGGCTGTTCGCGTAAGAATCAATAAAAAAATGTATACTGAAAATGAAATGTATTCTCAAAATTTGGGCACTTACGTTTTCGAGAGTGCTTATCATCATGGCGACGATCTTTTTTCATTTAACTCATCGGGTGAAGCGTACTGTAACTACCTTTTTGAGGCTACGTCGCCATATCTCATTAACCTGTGAATAAATTTCCATGAAAATAGTTTTCTACGGATAATATCACTCACTGATAACGATGTGATATTCAAATTCAATTAATATGATACACGCCTAATTCCAAAAATCTGAATTGGTATACCTTCAACCAGAATCGTGATTTACATATATAGAAAGATGCGCCTTATTCTCGGATTTCAGAATCGTATTCTACATGCATAGTTCAAATGTACCGTTGCACCACTTCACGGTCAATTTAGTCGCCAATTTCTCCATTAACTGACCGCACCGGTGTGCGCGCAATTAGAATGAGTGAGAAATTTCAGATAGACAATATAAATTGTCATTTTGCCATGGCCTTTCTAGTCACTTGCCAATCATTGCGGTCAATTAATGGAGAAATTGGCGACTAAATTGACCGTAAAGTGGTACAACGGTACATTTGAACTATCCATGTAGCATACGATTCTGAAATCCGAGAATAAGACATCTTTCTACACATGTAAATCACGATCCTGGTTGAAGGTATACCAAATCAGATTTTTGAAATTAGGCGTGTATCATATGAATTG
This sequence comes from Pristionchus fissidentatus, assembly GCA_036245785.1. Classification (NCBI taxonomy): domain Eukaryota; kingdom Metazoa; phylum Nematoda; class Chromadorea; order Rhabditida; family Neodiplogasteridae; genus Pristionchus; species Pristionchus fissidentatus. Next base: position 22,397,663 of record BTSY01000005.1, on the reverse strand, counting down.
AATTTGAATATCACATCGTTATCAGTGAGTGAAATTACCCCTAGAAAACTATTTTAATGGAAATTCGTTAACATGTTCATGAGATATGGCGATGTAGCTTCATAAACAGTAGTTACAGTACGCCTCAGCCGATGAGTTAAATGAAAAATGATCGTCACCATGATGATCAGCACCCTCGAAAACCCCAGATTTTCTGTTTTTCAGAAAATCGATGAACGAGGTCCTTCAGACAAGTTATTGATCCTTACGCGAACAGCCTCATATATTCCAAAATATTAAAGTTAGTGGTCACTGAAAAACTGACCCCCTAATTTTATATGTTTATTACAATGAGAAAAACATTCTAAGAAACTTTTTTAGAAAAAATTTAAAATCAATATTGAGCCCCTCACTATATTTATGGTGTGGCTACAGTATGCCAGCCGAGATTTTCCATTGTCATTCACCGTGCTTGTAATGAATCATCTGAGCTGGATTGTTGACCTAGGTTTACATTACGTAGAAAATGTCGCTCTAATGCTGCATTAAAAGGTCATAGAACGACTTTGGGAAATCTCGGCCGGGTTTCTGTAGCACACCATAAATGCGTGACGGGCTAAATATTGATTTTTAATTTTTTCTAAAAAATACCAGTTTCTTAGAATGTTTTTCTCCTTCTAATAAAAATATAAAAATAGGGGGTCAGTTTTTCAGTGGCCACTATCTTTAATATTTCAAAAATGAGTGGAAAATCAGGAAATAAATAAAATTATTCTGTCGACGTCAAAATGTTTTCCTAAACCTCAGACTAAAATAAATTATGACTTTAACATTCCTCTTTTACGGTGTGGTGAGAATGAGCCACTGGTACATTTCGTTTGTTTCTAAAGGCGTTGTTAGAATACTTCCAAACCACGCCATCCAATGTGAGGCTACTGAGATCTAATATTGCGCTATTTATTTAATGTGAATAGGCCTTTCAGCCACTGTAGTTTACGTAAACTTTGATATTCTGAATTGTTCAAAAAAAGAAAAAAAACTCAAAATTTTCATACAATATCCAAAGTTAGGTGCATTCTTCGATGAACTGCCCTCCTGCCAACGTAGGCAGAAATCAACCAATGCCCAACTGACCATTATTACTCATAGACATTTACTGCAGAATTAGCGGTCTAACGGATTGATAAAATATTTCATAAAATTTTGGAACTTTGTGTACGCTCATTTTCGACCTCGAATTTTGGTACATATATTTACACCCCGTCAGTTTACCGATGACAGCACCTGGCACCATAGACCAAAAACTTATGTTCCCATAAGTCCCAAATGCTGTCTGATTTTACCGTTTTAGGGTGAAAACCCGAAAATTATGCTTGATTTTTTTTTTCGAAATTTCGCCTCAAAAAGTAAAAATGATGTCTGATTTTTCGAAATTTCATCTAAAAAAAGTTAAAATGCTGGGTTTGTTCCGTGGAACGAACTTTTTGGTCTATGCCTGGCACAAACTAAATCGCAATAATATGAAGCTGTTCGCCAAAGAACCTAGCACATCCGGCAGAGCTCAGCACTGTTAAAAAAAGATAAATTTTCTATAACTTTGTAAATTGAGGTTATCGAGGGTGCTGATGACGATAGGCAAGCTCATTTTGCTCGTGGTGCGCCCTCCCCCCTTTCTCGGTAGAAAATAAAGTTAATTTTTTGCCTTTTTAATGTCCGGTGCAGAATTTTATGGCGAAAACGCCTGTCTAGTTTATTTTGTTAAATTATTAAACATACATTTAATTAATACAACTTTTCGTAGAGTAATTTGCGACCTTGTTCATGTACACAGATCGGACCGGCGTGATGAAATGATTCCAAATCTATATTTTAAGTGAATTTCGACAGGAGACTTTCAAATAAGCTAACATATAGTGGAATAAGATTGCAAGTAAAGTAGGAGATCTCCCATTTTTTCTCTCGGTTTCTCTGACTACTTCTCTCTGCGCTCTCCCAATATGACATTATCTCGCTTTTCCTAGAGGGAGAGACGAGCTAGGAACGGGAGTGTATGGATACGAGAGAGAGAGAAGAAGTCAGGGAAACCGAGAGAAAAAGGGGGAGATCTCCTACTTTACTTACAATCTTATTCCACTATGTTAGCTCATTTGAAAGTATCTTGCCGAAATTCGATTAAAATATAGATTTGGAATCCTCTCATCACGCCGGCCCGATCTGTGCACATGAGCAAGGTCGCAAATTACTCTACGAAAAGTTGTATTTATTAAATTTATTTTTAATAATTAAACAAAATAAACTAGACAGGCGTTATCGCCATAAAATTCCGCTCCGGACATAAAAAGGGCAAACATTAGCTTTATTTGGAACCGAAAAATTCCACAAAAATGTGATTTCGACATGACGCCGTCTGGCGCCAACGGGCGCACCACGAGCGAAATGAGTGTGCCTATCATCAGCACCCTCGATAACCTTATTCCTTTTTAACTGCGCCGGCCCTTGCTCGGTTCTTAGGCGAACAGCTTCATATATGTAAAATAGTCCTATAAATAAAATGGGAGGCAGTATTCAATTCGTTCGGGTTTAAGAAATCGTACAAATGATTAATATCGTGATTTTTGACGCGCATCAAACATTTTCGAGACATTGTTTCTCACCAGCCCTATAAAGAATTTTTTTTCATTTTCGAACAATACAGCGTCAGCGTCTACAGAAGTCGTATTCCTATGCCGGCCACATCCCCTGTTCATAAGAAATAAAAATATAACAGCTCGACACCAGAGACTTGGTTAGACTTGTGATCGCTTTCGATTATTTAGTGTTATTTCACTGTACATTATATTTTGGATGTCAAGCTATTATATTATGATTTCTTAAGAACAGGGGAGGTGGGCGGCATAGGAACACGACTGCTGTAGCTTATAGACGATGTATTTTTCAAAAATGAGCGAATAAAGTGCCCCCGACTTTTTCGAGCCTAAAAGGCGTGTTTTTAGTCGGGTGCACTGGAAATCTTTCGGGAGCACCCCCACACCCCGTTTTTATGCAGTTTAAAGGATACTGATTATTCGCACATGCTGAAGCCAAAATTGGGACATAATTGTGCGATATTATGAAATTTTAAAAAATTATCATGCCGAAAATTCGAATTTTTTTTATTAAAAAAAATATATATTGTAGGGACCACCATCCCGCAAAGCCGTAACTCAAATCTGTCGAATAGGTTGTGCCACTAATCTCGCTCCTTTTTCGTGATGTGCATACTGTAATTGCATGGCTGCTCTGTTCCTCTTCTTTATTTTGTATTTTTAATTATTTGGCGCGCTTCTAATTGTTACCATCACGTTCTCCATTTTGAACAGAACCTATGCTGCTGACTTCTTCAAATTTCACTTAAGACCACGGATTTCCTGAGCTTTCGAAGTTGGAATACTGCTCATTTCCGTTATTTTTCATCTTTCGTTCCAAAACTAGAAGTTTGGCGCACCTCTCACTATTCACAGTTCTATTCACAGTTGCGTTCCACCATTGGGGCCCGATTGCTCGTTTCAGGTCATCTCTCCATCGGGTATTGGGGTGGCCTTGGGGGCGCGTCCAGTTGTATGGGGTCCATAACGTAGTTGCCCTGGTCCAATGGTTGATTTCCATTCGCCTTATCTTCAAGGCCCATTTCGCTTTCCGTTTAAGTGCCTCCTTATTCCAGTCTCGAATTTGGGTGATTTCTCGTAATCGTTCGTTCCTCATTCGATCCAGAAGGGTCACTCCAATCATCCGTCGTTCCATCTTCCTCAGGATGATGTCGAGGCGCTCTTTGTCACTCGATCTCAGAGCCCACACCTCGCTACCATAGAGTACGGTAGGCAAGATGCAGCTGTCGAAGAGCCTTCTCTTAGTCTTCATGGGAAGAATGCGTGACGCCAGCAGGTGGTGGAGTTTGCTCCAGGCAGCCCAACCCAGACGAATCCTGTATTCCACTTCTTCGGAGGGGTCCAGGGGAAGGGAAATTCTCCCGCCAAGATATGTGGTAAACTCAACGAACTTGAATACTTGACCGTCGATGGTAATGGGTGCGCGAGTCGTGCTACAGGATGTAAGGAGAACCGTTTTGGAGGCATTGACTTCGAGACCGACTCGTGCACACGCTTCCATAAGCTTTCGCAGCATCTTCTCCAGTTCAGGTCGAGACTTGGCGACAAGGGCGACGTCGTCTGCGTACTCCAGATGACTAAGATGGCGTCCGTCGATTTGGATTCCGCAGGTCTCCCAGTCGATGTCGTCCATCGCGCTTCTCAGTACCGCGTTGAAGAGACGGGGAGAAAGTGTGTCTCCCTGGCGGACTCCTCTCTTCACGCTCACTGGGACCAGGTCCTCGTTCACTCGGATTAGGGTGGAAGAGGACTCGTAGAGGCGAGATTACAGTACAGAGATTACAGTATAACCAATTAATGAAATTGATCATATCTTCTCGGGATTTTTGTAGGTGGTAGACATCGAGCAGGCAATGACAGAGTGGTATACTGTACTGATTTTACCGTGTCCCGGGGATACTGTAGCGGGGTTACAGTATGATCAATTTATGAAATGAGATAATCGAATCGGGATTTTTGCAGGAGGTACATGTCGAGTAGTTATTTTCTACGATGCATTATACTGTTGATTACATTGTAGGTTACTGTTGCGGGGTTACAGTTATGAAGAGCACATTGACCCATGGTCTGTGGAATGGAGAAAAAAACAAGCTCTCGAGTAGTTGTCCCTCCGTATAGGTACCACAGTTCCGGGAGCGTATCGAATATTCCCGAGGATGTAGCGTGTAATTGTGCACGCCACTTGTATTCAAAAGATTTATAAAAGTTCAATGAGCTAAAAGTGGAAATGGTAAACGAAAGTGTACGAAGTAGAATCTCTTTCGTTCTCTCACTTTCTTGCTCTCAGCCTAGTTTAATCACCTCTCTCGCATGCTCTCTTGTGTGCGAAATGATAAAGATATACAGCATGCGAAATGGTGGAACCTAAAACGATCAACGAAAATATTACAGCAATCCAGAACACGATGGAAACGATACGGTATATCCCTCTGGCATTTCTTGCTCGAGGTCAGGCTCGTGAAAAAAATGCGACTCGATTAGATCAATTTTTAAAAAATCGTTATACTGTAACAGCTCTACAGTAACCCTGGATACGGTGGAAGAGATACCGTATACACCTCTGGCATTGTCAGCTCGAGATTCCTACAAAAAATCCGACACGATATGCTCGATTTCATAATGGCTACTCAAGGTCCACCTCCTGTAAAAATGCGGAGTCGATTTGATCAATTTGAAATTTGAGCATACTGTAGCCTTGATTACGGTATCGGCAATGTCGTGCCAGGACCGCTGCATACCGTCCGATCAATAACTAGTCAAGGTCCACCTCCAGTAAAAATCCGGAGCCGATTTGATCAATTTGAAATTTCAGCATACTGTAGCCTTGAGTACGGTATCGGCAATGTCGCGTCAGGACCGCCGCATACCGTCCGATTAACTACTACCCGAGGCCTGCCTCGTGCAACAAATATCGCGTCAAATTGCTCATTTTCGTATTTCCGGACAGAAGGAGAAACAGAAACAGACAGACAGACGTTAGCATTTTCTAATATATAGTAATCTGTGCTATGTAAGACATTAATGAGTCATTCTGATCTGGTAATGGTCAAACGAACAGGGCTCACCGTGTGCCCGAAACCCAATTAAACCCTCTACTACTGTCTATACTCACGAGTCTCCTTCCCACTTGCGTCCAGTGAATAACTTTGATCTCAGTAGAAGTATGGAGGCTCGTTCGATTGCGCTCAGATCTGCAGAAAAAAAATCTCTAATTTCGAAATTGTTTATAGGAGCTCGTTTGCGGTAGAGTCCGACAACACACTACAGGCGCCGGACAATAGAAAAATGAAATGCGAGATAAACATAATATTCGGTACTGTCGATGATGTTGATCACGATTAAGAATGTGTCATTGCTCACTAATTTCTCTCCGATCAGAAATGCAAATTCAAAAATGAAACTTTTGCTGTTTTTAGCGATTTCCTCATCTATTTTTCGCTTATCTTGTCAAACTTCGGGGAATAAGAGCTTGATTCACAATAGTAGCACAATGAAGTCTTCAGGACTATAAATTTGCATATAAGTGTATTATTATCTCAAGTTTTTTTCTGATTAGAGAGGCATGCAATTCACATAGGATGTGGAAGACACTTCTAGTGACCTACCATTAATATTTGAGCAATCAAATACGTCAGAAAAAATCGAGCTATGAATTTTTGAATGAGAGGATCTTGTCGAAAATGAATTGCTTTCGTCCTCTAGCATAATAATAATAATAATTTATCTACGCCCGAGGCGCAACAGGATTTAAAATTTAACAAGAAATTTGTGGAAGATATGGTGGGGACTCTCCGAATCATACCTGTCCAAGCCGACGGCTCACCGAGAGAATGCTTTGTGGGCAGCGTGCATACATGTATAGTCATGGTCCAAAATGGGTCCGAGGTCAACTTCGTCAAACCCAAAGTGGACTATGGTAACTTACCCGCCGAGGTCCCTCAGCGAAAACAAAGTACCGTAACCTGGTCTACCATAATCTGGAAATACGAAAATGAGCAATTTGACTCGATATTTGTTGCATGAGGCAGGCCTCGGACCTTGAGTAGCCATTGCTTGGAGGGCATACCGATTCTCCCCTACCGTACCCAGGGTTACTGTAGCGAGGTTACAGTATAACCAATTAATGAAATTGATCATATCTTCTCGGGATTTTTGTAGACGGTAGACATCGAGCAGGCAATATCAGAGGGGTATAATGTATTGATTTTACTGTGTCCCGGGGATACTGTATCGGATTACGGTATGACGAAATTATGAAATCGAGCATATCGTGTCGGATTTTTTGTAGGAATCTCGAGCTGACAATGCCAGAGGTGTATACGGTATCTCTTCCACCGTATCCAGGGTTACTGTAGAGCTGTTACAGTATAACGATTTTTTTTAAAATTGATCTAATCGAGTCGCATTTTTTTCATGAGCCTGACCTCGAGCAAGAAATGCCAGAGGGATATACCGTATCGTTTCCATCGTGTTCTGGATTGCTGTAATATTTTCGTTGATCGTTTTAGGTTCCACCTTTTCGCATGCTGTATATCTTTATCATTTCGCACACAAGAGAGCATGCGAGAGAGGTGATTAAACTAGGCTGAGAGCAAGAAAGTGAGAGAACGAAAGAGATTCTACTTCGTACACTTTCGTTTACCATTTCCACTTTTAGCTCATTGAACTTTTATAAATCTTTTGAATACAAGTGGCGTGCACAATTACACGCTACATCCTCGGGAATATTCGATACGCTCCCGGAACTGTGGTACCTATACGGAGGGACAACTACTCGAGAGCTTGTTTTTTTCTCCATTCCACAGACCATGGGTCAATGTGCTCTTCATAACTGTAACCCCGCAACAGTAACCTACAATGTAATCAACAGTATAATGCATCGTAGAAAATAACTACTCGACATGTACCTCCTGCAAAAATCCCGATTCGATTATCTCATTTCATAAATTGATCATACTGTAACCCCGCTACAGTATCCCCGGGACACGGTAAAATCAGTACAGTATACCACTCTGTCATTGCCTGCTCGATGTCTACCACCTACAAAAATCCCGAGAAGATATGATTAATTTCATTAATTGGTCATACTGTAATCTCGCTACAGTAACCCTGGGTACGGTAGGGGAGAAAAGGCATGCCCTCCAAGCAATGGCTACTCAAGGTCCACCTCCTGTAAATATTAGTGAATTGGATGGTGGTCCCTAACTTTTGTCGCGAGAAACACGTTTGTCGGCAAATCAAAAATTTCATGCATACCGACAAGCCATCTGCCCAGCAAAAGCGTTTGTCCAGAAAGTTTGCCGGGCAAACGAGTTCATGCATACGGCTTCTGAAGTCATAATTTTATTACTAGTGCGAAATGCAACGCATCAAGATTTAATTCTCAGATGTTTGGCAAGTTAGGTGTGATAAATCGCTAAAAACGGCGAAATTAGTTTCGTTTATGAATTTGCATTTCTGATCGGAGAGCAATTCGTGAGCAATGACACTTCTTAATCGTAATAAGCATCGTCGAAAGTACCGAAAATGATATTTATCGTATCACGTTTTCTACTGTCCGAACATTGTTCGAGGCCTCATAGTGAATTATAGTGAACCATGTCTCTGAAGAAGTGTATTCAATTGCAGGAATCCATGAGAATATTGTAAATTGGAGAAGAGCAGTTGGACTTGGTCGACAGTGGATTGTACCAACGGAGAGATTGGAGGATGCATGGGGCGCTCATATGAATTTATGTCCCACTGGCGAAACTGAGTACCATCAATGTATTTAACTCCGCGGAGAAGGAAATATAACGCCTCTCACCAGGGCCTCGGCTCAAAATGAATTAATCTAGCACATACCACGGCGGGCAGAAAACCCGAGGGTCAACGTCGAGGCGTTCAACCAAAAGTGGGTTGGGTTTAGACCACAAAAGTGTTTACTTTCCATCGTTCGCGTAAGTTTCCCGCAATTTTTAAATTTACTACAAGAAAGACGAAAGTTTAAAAAAGGGAGAATTGTTGCAGTATTTTGCAGCTCGAACCCCCACAATTCAGAATTTCAGGTTTAATTAAGAGAGGAATCGGGAGAAATTCGAGCACTGTTGTCAGTAGGAAAATCATGATTTTTAAATATTCTGGTTTTTGCATGGGAGGTACTTCTAACTTTCCTCTATCCGATAGCGTTTCCAGAATTTTTTTACAAGGACCCGTTTTTGCGTGAAACATGAACAAATCTGGTTAGTTGAGGAAATTTTAAAGAAATCACCAAGTTTGAAAAATCATAACTTGCTTCAAAATAAAGATACAGATTCCCGGTTTTTTGTTTGTTAGATAGAGAAAAACCTCGCCTACAAAACAATTATTATTTCGTCATTCCCGGCTGATGCGATGATTTGCGAAATGTGATGAGCAATGTGAAATATGCGCAGATATGTCATTTAGCAGTACTTACTGATAAATTGAAAGTAGTTTGGATACATTAGGGCTTCAGAATATGAGAAATTTACGATATCCATATTTAAAGTCTTAAAATTTTCAATTTTTTTATCGATAAAATTAATTTAAATAAATTTGTATATTATTTTTTTTATTATTTTCAACCACAAATAGGTCAGTGGAATACTATTTTCAATGTTCTGTGATCAGGCGATTGCACTCAAAAATCACCTTCTTTACAATGCAACCTCTCTTACACCCAATTTTACTGGTTATAAATAGTGCTAAGATCTCCCTCTAGAACGCGCTTAGAGGTGACTCCTACTTTTAACTTTAACCAAAACTACAATATTATTTACAAAAGCGACAGCCCCGCATCATCGCATCAGCCGGGAATGTAGGCGAGGTTTTTCTCTATCTAACAAACAAAAAACCGGGAATCTGTATCTTTATTTTGAAGCAAGTTATGATTTTTCAAACTTGGTGATTTCTTAAAAATTTCCTCAACTAACCATATTTGTTCATGTTTCACGCAAAAACGGGTCCTTGTAAAAAAAATTCTGAAAACGCTATCGGATAGAGGAGAGTTAGAAGTGCCTCCCATTCTTTACAATATGAAATATCTACAAAAAGTCAGGCAGATTTTAGTCAAACCTAGCCGACTTAATTTTACTCAATCTTATTTTGAAATATCCCACCGATGATTGTGTATCCGTTTGTTCAAAGGCGCATGACTGGCTCATGCGCGTATCTGATTTAAACGAGAAGGGGACGAGAAATTTCACAAACGTGTGTAACAGGAGAAAAATGAATATTCCTATCGTCATCAGTACCCTTGATAACTTCAAAAAAAAGTTTCCGGGAATTAACTTATTTGACTGTGCTAGTCCTTACTCGATTCTTACTTAAACGTTCTCATATTGACCTCGTCCAGTTTTCGACAGAAGACACTCTCACGTGAAGATTCATCAAGATCGAAGAGATACGTAGACCCTCTGTCAACTCAAATCGTGATGCAAATGCATAGATGGTCCGTACCTTCCATAATTGGCCAAGAGCATATTCGACTTCTTCGCGAAAGTGACGTGGGTGATGTAGAAGGGATCTTGAGGTCTCTTATCCAGTGGGCCCATCTCCATTAATGGCCTACGAGTGTTGCGAGTGTCGAAGATTAATACATGTGTCGATTCACTTCCTATCGCGAGCCAATGAGGACTGTAAGAATATTTATCTCTCATAGACATTCGGTGCAATAAGTTAAACCTCTGAAATTTTACCGGACCACCCATTAGTGTTGGCCATTCGGCCTTAGCGCCTTCGCAATTCCTCCCCTCCCCCGCGCGCGGCTACGCGAGGTTGTAATAAGCCCCGCTCACAATTACGGCGCCGCGATTCTGAGGGGATGCTATGCGAGGGAGCAATTAATTGCGACCTCCAAATTAAGAGACCGGCTCGGTAAGAATTGAGCACTTCCGGACATTCGCGCCAGCACTTTCGATTTGGCCCATCATACTCATACCATGGGAGCGCCCCACGGCCCTATTTACAAAAGTATTCGAATTTGTGCCCTGAGGCTCAAACCCGTCTTGTGTATGGCGCACAAAGTGCGAAAGCGCGATTTTTACAACTTTTCAACCAAGCAAGCTAGGATCAATTTTTCTTCAGAAATATTTTAGGTATGTCCTGTGTACATGGAAAAACGGCATTAGAAATTTTTAAAACGATTCGAAATATTTTTCATAATTTTTTTTCAAATAATAATTAAACCAGCGCAAATAATTTCATGGCGTACATAGTATAACTAGTGGTCCTCTATATAATTTTCACATACACATGCCATATCGATTTCCCCATGATACGAAAAAAATCGATTCTGCAAACATTTGTTGTGGTAGTCCCACCAGCTCATAAACACATTCTGTACTCATAGAGATACTCCTACTGTATAACGGACAAATTAATACATTGGACAAATTTTTTCTTCAAAAAATTCGATGATAAAAAACTTGATGTTCAAAAAAAAATGATGTTCGTCCATTCTCACTCCCAATAAGCTTACGCAATCCTGTCATGGTATGTGTGCCATATTTTCCTCAAGGGACATGATGGTGACCCGCAAAGGCAGAATGAAAGGAAAATTCGTTTTTGATTTTTTGACCATGACCCCGTTCATGCTTTTTTTCTCAAAAAAAATTTCGTTCGAACTACGTGTGTAACATTTCTTGTTATGGGTAGTAGATGTAGATTTCAAACACAATTCCTACACTTTCGGGAAAAATAATTTTGAGGAAAAAACCCACATCATGGTCGAAAAATCAAAAACGGATTTTCCTTTCATTGTGCCCTATGCGGGTCACTTTGAAACTCGGCAAAAAGATGTTCAAACACGTTTCTTGTTGCTCAAAAATGGGTTTGGGTCACTTGTGACACTTGCAAAAAATGCGGCAAAAGACTATGCACCGGCGGGGATCGAACATGCGACCTTCGGACTTGAACTCAAGCTCGCTACCGACTTGGCCATGAAATTATCGTTTTTTTCAAATATAAATTTCGATGTGTTTCGTGATGGGACATACACACACAGACAAACAGACAGACATTTCAATTTCTTATAAGTGGAGGAATCGATTTTTTTCGTATCATGGGGAAATCGATATGGCCTGTGGATGTGAAAATTATATGGAGGACCACTAGTTCTACTATGTTGTAAAAATCGTGTTTTCACACTTTGTGTGTCATACACGAGACGGGTTTGAGCCCCGGCACAAATTCGAATACTTTTGTAAATAGGGCCTGAGGTGCTCCATGGGATGAGTATGATGGGCCAAATAGAAAGTCCTGGCGCGAATGTCCGGAAGTGCTCAATTCTTACCGAGCCGGTCTCTTAATAGAAGTGAATAACAGGCAGTGCGATGTCGTAAAAGTTTAGAAGAAACCCTTTCTTTTCCGGATACAACTACTGTTGAGTTTTTTTTTTGACGATGAAACAACATTTCTTACTACTTTTTTACTACATTGGGAATGTAAATGCTAAGATTGACATAAACGAAGAATTCGAATTTTAGAGCTAATCGGCAATCATGAAAACATTGCGAGCTGATCGGCGATCATGAAAACATTTGCAAAGAAATCAGTTCAAAACCACGGCGACCACAAAATGAACAAAACGGCGAGTGTGAAAAACACGGTAGGATTTCACATTGATCAAAATATTGAGGGAAGTCGTGGTGAGAGCCTCGCTGCTGATCAAAAATAGGACCAGTGTGATTTGAGGTGGTACGTTACCAGCTTCAACTTACGCCGTTTATTGACTGAAGTAGACTATTGTATGTGGATCGTTCCAGCGCTTTGGAATATCATGCGTATTTAAAGCACAAAATTGAAGCAATTTATTCCGAATTCGTCTGGGAAGATCCACCCGGGGCCGGAAGTACTGCAAATTCGAACACTCTATGTATCTTGCTTTACAGGTTATTTTTCGGAACATCGACGTGCTTTCATTAAAGCGAGCGCGCCCTGAAAGCTGATAGCGTTGGTTTGGTGCAAAAATACTGATTTTGAAAATGTTGGTTTAAAACCATCACAGCAAAATCGCCCTTGTGGTCGCCGTGAAAACCAAATGTCTCAAAAGCGACAGGTGTCAAACTGTTAAAGGCTGTGTAATATTGTGTAATACATTATAATGTTAACCAACAATCACAGAGGATAAGCTCACTGCAAATCCGAAGCAGCAATCGACTTTCCATTGTAGCCGATCTTAAAATTGACATCAGTTGATATTGCTCGGCAATCGTGCCGACTGTAAATATATTGTCAGAAAATTTAATAAGTATTGATGTCTTACCGGACGAATTTATCTTCAGAAATTGACCAGCAAGTTTTCGGAGAGTATGTACACGAGGCTATACTTTTAACTCTGCCTCTGGTTGTCCACTTAGATAGTTCATCTTTCGTTTCCAGATCAATCAGGATTACATTTCCGTCGCCCGCACACGACATAATGAATCTGCAACGAATTTCTAGGGTTCCAGAGGTTAGACAGCTCGAATTCGAGGCACTGATTGTAGGGACCACCATCCCCGTGAAGCGAACTGAAAACAAGGGCGTGTCAACCTGCTGAATAACTTTTATAACTAGGTACCGCAACGTGCGGTTGTTTTCCGCGTTATCCTACTTACCGTATACCTCAGTCTTTTCACATTTACTTCTTTTTATTTTCGCTAATTTGTATGGATTTCTACTCATTATTGTTTTCATATATTTCTTCAAAGAGAAAGATTGTCCTATTACCTACCGATTGGTATGCACTATTATCACGATATGCGACTTTCTTGCGATTCGTAAAAGCCCTTACGCGTAAAGTGTTGTTGAGTTACTTCAGTTTTCACAAGTTTTCTGGCGGTCGAACGGAGACCCCCGCATTCAACCATAATCTTGTTAGACTACTGTCTTCGGAGAGTAAAATTTCGTCTAACACACACCGGGGTCTTCGTTCGGACGCAAGTTATAGCGCGTTGAAGTAAGAGTATTTGCCATTTTTCTTTTCCATTCTTCCTCGGTCGTTTCTAGAGACCCCCGTGCTGCCTTTTGATGTTTTGATAATATGGACACTGCGCATCACATGAGCCTATCCACTATGTCCACTTTTCGTTCGGACGCCTGTTATGTCGCCTCAAAGTTTACCTATCAAGTACACTTAGTCAGCCTATTTCTATGTCTTTCCGCATCTTTTTTTTCCATTTTTAACAGGATAATTAATTAGGTTCACCTTTAAACCATTGAATTTAGATAAAATTAGATGTCTATATAATTATACCCGCTATAAAAACAGGAAACCGCGTGAACGTTCGAATGATACTACGAACGCTTCAAATATTACGGTATAGATACGGTTCGCGTAGTAAACTGATTTATTTTATTTTATCCAATTATTGTATTTTGTATGCTTTATTTTTTATTTAGTTTGATTCAGCATGCTCGAAATATATAGAAAAATGTAAAATAAATGTCGTTTAAAGTGGATCTGTGCACATGAGCAAGGTCGCAAATTACTCTACGAAAAGTTGTATTTATTAAATTTATTTTTAATAATTAAACAAAATAAACTAGACAGGCGTTATCGCCATAAAATTCTATTCGTGTTAATCACGATACTAACCGAATGTATTCTAAAAGACTTTTTCGAAATTTGACGCGTATAATATTTATTTAATTTGAATATCACATCGTGATCAGCTAGTTAAAACACCCCTAGACAATTTTTTAAATGCAAAACCGCTTACAGGTTCGTGAGATATAGCGATATTTCGTCAAAAAAGGAAGTTACAGTCAGCCGGTGAGTAAAATGAAAAATGATTGTCACCATGATGATCAGCACCCTCGAAAACGCCAGTTTTTCTGCTTTCCAGAAAGTCGATGTACGAAGTCCTTCAGACAAGTTATTGATCCTTACGCGAACAACCTCATATCAAAAAATTAGAGAATTCGACTGGTGCGTGGGCACATTTGAAGCGCTCCAGAATCCCTTCTAGAAGAGGACCGCTTCTTTTGAAAGTTTTATCTAATAAAGTGGGTATCCCCTCATAGCATATCCAAAAAATTAGGCAATTCGAATGGTGTCCCCGGTTTCTAAAGTAGATCAAATTCTAAAGTGCTCTTTGATCTTTGATCTACTGTAGAAACCGGGGGCACCAACCGAATTGCCTGATTTTTGAATATGTTATGAGGGGATACATAATTTATCACTTACAACTTTCAAAAGAAGCGGTCTTTGTCTAGAACTGATACTAGAATAAATTTAGTGTGATAGCTTCACGTTAAGGACGGGCGGGATTTTCGAAAATCGTAATTTGCATAAAAAGTTTTTAAAAATCCGTGACTTGTTCTGTTCAGGAAAGTGATTCAGCACACCCGATTAAGATTATGACATGGTTTTCATGCCCTAGTTTTCAATTCGGTTCATGAGGATGGTGGTCCCTACTCACCGATCGCTCATTCCAGGAATAAACTCAACTCCGAATATGTTCCCCGTGTGAGAAGTCTCATACGTACATTGGCAATGACCGTCAACGTCCCACAACTTAATGCGGGTGTCGTCGGAACCGGAAGCTAGTAACCTCGAAAAGCTCGATTTTGCTGGTAAGAGCACAATGCATAACGCACGATCCAGCCAGATTCCACTTGAGAGTGTTCACACAACCTTCGTGACCACCAGCTTCTTTATATATGTCAAGCTTTTCCATCACTTCACTTCCATTCATCACATCCTCAGTTTTGAGACCCGTCTTTAAACCGATTTCTCGATCCCAAATTGTCTTCGGCCTCAGACCATGTATAGTGTTTCGTCGCATAAAGGTCTGAAAAGATGCATACACATTATTTTAAAATCACGACACACCCACATATTTATTCTTTTTCTGGGCTGAGTATTTGCGCGACGAACTTTAAGAGAGATTTGCGCGCAACGTGCATTCAAAAACAGGGGACAATGCGTGCGATTTTCGGATTTCCACACAAAGCACATCGAAATATCGTCATTTCCGTCCAACACCTTCAACAACAAAAACATTTTTTTTTCAGCGCACGATGTGCGACGGCTGGGTGTGGGGTTCGACGCGCGATGTGCCAAACCCTACACCCATCCGTCGCGCGTCTTGTGAAATCTGATCCACATCGCGCGTTCTGTTGGAAGGTCTCGAACGGAAAAACCAGGTCCGGCAAATAGATCGGCGCGCAGCTTGTGAAATCAGGCGCACATCTTGCGCAGCTAAAATCCCGCGCACATCGTGCGTTGAAACCTCGGAGTGAAAAGTGAAATTTCACTTGAAACACTGCCCCATAATCATGCATAAAAAATGTCCCATCAACTTTTGAACATATTTGGAATATATGAGGTTCCATCACGAAGTTCCTGAATTACTACCATCTTGCCTGCATATGCAGTTTGCGATTCGTTTCTTTATCACGACCTCCCTGAATAGCATGCTAGCATATGCTCAGTTTGCAATTTGGTTGCCTGATCGTCACTATCTTTTTGAGCCTTCAAATTATAATATTTTCTTTCCGTTATTTAGCAAGTAAGTTGGAATAAAATCATTTATTGTTCCGTTTTTGTGAAGGACATTTCAAAATATCTAATTTCCGTTCTCATGGGTCGCATGGTGCGCGCACGTTCGAATGAGAGCGCGCGCGAGTGAAATATAGCTAGATATATAGTATACTGTTTCTTGCTCACTCGCTCAACAGCGCTTATTTAAAAAAAACTTGAGCTCGTTTAATTTAATCACTCCGAAAACAACGGTGGAGTTTTGAGTTTGCGAATTAGTATCAGGGGAGTTCCCCGGAAACTCATTCCTAAACTCCTCCGGTAACTCCCGCGATTTAAAGTTTATATAATATTTTGCTGAGTATCAATGCCATCGTGGCCTATTGGATACGCGCTTAGGCTCACAGAGCATAGGTCGGAGGTTCGAATCCTGTCGCGTACTATTTTCCCCATTTCGATTACAATCAGCAAATGCTCTTACACAATCACGCAATACACTATATTTCCTACACATAATTATTATGTTCCCTCACGATGTTATTTTATTCTCACACAATATTTTTGATATTTCGCCAATACTCGTGATCACACATTGTCATAATTGACTAGGGTATAATTTTCCGCTTTGAATATTTTTATACACAAAATCCCTAACAAACTAGTCAATAATAAGCCTAAGCCAGAGCCTCAGACTACGCATAATCTCAATGATATTGAATTCCCTCAATATTGTGTGGGAACACAATAATTGGGTGGTGTAGAAATTATTGTGTACAGTGATTTTCACGGTTCCCGAAATTTTTCGACACCGAAAAATTGACCCCCTCGCATCGACTAGGCGTGCTGAGGAATCGGTAGTACAGGGAGCGGGAACAACATTCATCACTTTATTTTCAATGGAATCTGTCGAAAACAGTGTAATTTTCACCTCCAACACTACGCGACCCCCTCGCGCGCGAGGGGGTTCCCGAATTTCGGGAATGTGAAAAACACTGATTGTGTATCTCGTGATTGTGTAAGGACATTTGTCTATTTATATAATGCCTAAGTCAACCAGGCATTATATACTATCTTAAATAATGCCTGGGTGACTTACCCCATGAAACATTGATGCTCAGCTAAATAAATCTGTATTTAAACTATTTAGTGAGGAAGTTACGGGAGGAGTGTGAGAATGAATTTCCGGGGAACCCCCAAAACTCGTTCGCAAATTCCTCCGGTAACCACACCGCCGCTTTCGGAGTGGTTTAAGTTGTGTAATGCTTTACTTAAGTTGTTTATTTTGCTTTGGTTAGATAAATGTTTTTGTTAATGCGATTAAAGCTGTACTAAGCTTTCTTAGTACAGCCTAATTTATGTCATTCACATTAAAATAAGCCTAGTAAATTACTGAAGCATTAAGCTAAGCCTAAAATTAAACCCAAGATCCACTACCCCGAGAGTGGTAAAATTACAGAGGTTTTTGTCGATTTTCGCGCTCCGCGAACAAGGCGGAGAGGTTTACCAGGCATGTTGGGGTGGAGTGTCCGGAGAAGTGTACCTGAAACTCTCTTAAACTCCGAAAATTCCTTTGATTTTATTGTGCGATCAGTGTATTCACTTTTCCGAAATTCCGGAACACCCTCGCGCGCGAGGGGGTCGCGTAGGGTTGGAAGTGAAAATTACAATGTTTTCGATACGCTCCATCGAAAAAAATGTGATGGCTGATGGTCCCGTCCCATGAATATACGATTCCTCACGCCTAGTCGATGCGAGGGGCTAAATATTTCAGTGTCGGAAAATTTCGGGAACCATGCAAATCACTGTGCGATTCAAAAACTCGAGTTTCTGCCCATTTTGTCAATTTGGTAGTTTATAAGAATTAGTCCATGTTTCGGAACATTATATCCCCTATGAAGGCAAGGCGTACTTTTTTCCAAAAATATTTCATATAACGTGTACTAAACTCTCAGAGCTACTGGGATCGGCTTTAGCTTGGGAGAATGTCTACCGTCTGGCAGACTGGTAGGGATCTACTAATCACTCTCGCTATCCACTCCCTAGCTGACGCTTGCCTACTTTCTATCGTTCAAGCATATTTTCGATAATACACTGTTATTTTCGATAATACTGTTTTAATGTGCTGATTTCTTCTCAATGAAGGCATCTGAATGACAAATAACATACAGCGGAATGAGTATCCATAAACTACTTTGTGGGGCCCCCGTCTAGCTGAATTGGATCTACCTCTTTCGATTTTAGCTCCAGTAGTTATTCCCCATGCTGACGTAACTCTACCCCATAAACGCTGAATTGCTATTGAAAGCAGGCACTACATTCCCGTTTCTGTAAGTCGTCGTGAGCGGTCCCTCTCCAATTTCCTCTGATGGAGAAGGGACTTCCCTAGTTCCCTGGACCCCCTCGTCTATCTACCAACGACTCGACAAGATCGGAATCCTCGTCCTAGCCGGCCTGGTCACCGTGGATGGGTATGACCGTTTGATGTTGGCTACTCAGATACCAGTTTCGCTAATTCTCAATTTGATTGATGATTCGAGCTTGGTGGACTCAAGTGGAAGAAAGATGCGCCATCCGTTCGTCAGGACTGCCTTCAGCCTCACATAACCTCCCCTTTCATCGTATGTCCATGGTCATAAGAGAAATCTCGTCTATTCCTCCAGCAACTTCAAAGAAGATGGTCTGTGAATGGGAAGAAGACCGATCCTCTACCCCGACAACAGCCGAAATTATCAATATACTGAGAAGAATGATCCTGGCCCCTGAAACCACATCGTCACCTGACGTTACCGTCTGACGTGATAAAAAAAAATTGTACTACTGGTCAAACAAACGAGTTGGCAAGAAATGAATCAGAAAGTCATTTGTTTTTGAGCGGTGATTTTCACGGTTCCCGAAATTTTCCGATACCGAAATATGTACCCCCTCGAATCGACTAGGCGGTCGGATGGATCCTTAATACATAGAACGAGAACATCAGTCATCACATCATTTTCAATTGAATCTACCGAAAACAGATTAATTTTCACTTCTGACCTTGCGCGTGCGCGACGTGCGAGGGGGAGAGGTTCCCGAATTTAAGGAATGTGAGAAACACTGTTTTGGAGACTCTAGAGGGGAGGCGAAAGTGAGCGCACCATTGATATGCCGGCTCTCTGCTTGTATGGCCTTTCCGCACTACACCATCCCATCTGATTATTGAGAATATATTCCCAATTCGCGAAATGTTGAAAATAATATTTTTCCAGGAAGCAATGTCGGATTTTGATTTGACGAGAAGGATGGCCCCGTTCCTGGACACCCATTTGATAATTCCTCTCCTCGAGTTCATCGAACCGAGACAGGTGAGTCCTTGCCAACAATATAATAATGTTTCCCCCTGTGAATAATATCGATTTTCAACAAAACTATAATAGTTTTCGTGACGGAACGATTAGAAATTGCAGAGGTCAAAAAGTAAAGAGTCATGGAAATCTGGTCGGGTTTTTATGGTCTATCGGGCAGGGTTCTACATTTCGGGGGTGTTTTCGAAGACTCTGTCGGGCAGGTTTCGTTTTAGGGGTTTATTTGATCAGGCATTATTTTTGGCGCCCGCCTTCGGCGAGCAGGTTATTTTGAAATCTTCCCGCTTTTGACCTATGAGGAATTGCTTCTATTCCGAGTGTGCGCGCTTCATTTTCTTGTTCCGGTATACTGTATTGGCTTCTTGAAAATCAAACAACGTTGGTTTCGCGGCACACGGAAATTCTGGCGCAAATTTGCCGCAAGGACCTTGTGCAATATGCAGGGAACACCACCGCATGTACCCTCGACCCTTGCTGCAAACTTGCGCAAGCGCGAGCTAGGACAAAATAACTATAGCGATCTAACCGGAAATTTGCTTAATCCTTGCTCGAACGGGAGCGCAGTATCACGCAAAAAGTGCGCAAGTTATTTTAATTTCTCAATTTGGCAAGCTTCAAGCAAATTGTCGGCTACAACAACATAATTGCCCTGGTGTTCCCCGCAATTTGCACGAAGTCCATGTTCTTGCGGCAAATTTGCGCTGACTTTTCCGTGTACTCCTTCTTTAATGGCTAATTTTCAAAACCCTTAACCACATGTTCGACATTTCCCTACCCACCTTTCAAATCGGAGGGCACGTCATCTGATATAGATTCCTTCATGGTTACACCATTACAATTATGTTCTAATTCGGGAGCTTTGTGGTGGCTACGGCGGTATTTTTGCAACCAACGTTCGTAGAGCAGCTTGTAATATAGATAATTTATTTATTTTTCTCTAGATATACGACAATGATTCCCTGGTGGCGATGCACAGAAGGGTTTTGATGAGAACTAACATGATGGATTCGATTATGGAGACGTACCCCGATGGAAATTCTCCCCCTGATCTGGAACAAAGACGCGACCAGATTCTCAAGGAGCGAGATGAGCTCAAGGCCAAGGTTGTTTTCATATTTGGCCTCATTTAAGCTTTACGGTTGATCAACCATATTGGATTACATTTTAAAGATTATTTTATAAAATAATATTCGCCCATTTTGGTCGTACTTTCTTATTATTGGAAAATTCGGCTGTCGGGATTGGTCTCATTTCCCCTTCATCAAAATGACCCTTGGTGATGGAGGCACTACTATAATTTTCATAATTTGTCAATGAATTCCTATAAGAAATGGAACTCAATTAACAAAACAAGCTCCTGCAATGCGGTCCAACCACATTATTTCTGGGCACCATTTCTTGAAGAGCTCTATGGCATAATCATACTATGAACAGTAATGCAATTTTCAAAATTAGACGATGGTGCGGACACACGGCCAGTGATGGGCTAGATACTCAATATGGAACGGCGGCTCGCACAATTTGACAATGGCCGGGTCGCAAAGGTGAAAAAACAGCTAATTGAGAAGAACAAGCCGCAGCTTGACATGAGTGCATTAAAATATACCATAGAGTTGAAGAAGGCTGGCCGCACCGCAAACTGATGGAATTTATTTAATTCGTATTCTAAAGTCTTAATATTTTTTTATCCGTTGGTTCTGGAGCTTTTGCGACCCGGCGCAATTACTCTCCACACCAACAGGCGCTGATATTGGTTTACATGCATAGATTATTGCGATATTCGTGAATCCGGCGTCCGGCGGCTCGCATTTTGATTTGTTGTTTTGTTTCACTGATGCTCTCTCCCTCTCCTCTCCTCTCTAATATGGGACTAGCGGGGCACATCGCTTGGTGAGCGAAAGGAACTATGATGACAAGATTTAAAGGGATCCGGCATCGAAAAATAAATTATTTTTATTTTAAAAATAAGAAAATTCTAAGAATAACTGTGAAAACCGCATATTTTTACGATTTTTTTATAAATTAATTATGAATTTTCGAAAATGTCAAAATTTAGGTATACGGTAGCTCTCGTATCCGCGGACTTACGCTGTTTATTTTTGCGTTTCTTTCTACTGATTCGTCCTCACAGATACTCGCCATTGTCTAATCAATTGCAAAAATTTTCACTTTGCTAAGGCCTTTTTAAACTTTTGCAGCAGCTAAACAGCGTAAGTTTTGTGGATGCAGGAGCTACAGTACCTATGAAACACGATTTTTTTAAAATTCATAATTAATTTCAAAATTTTTTTAAAAAATATGCGGTTTTCACAGTTATTCTTAGAATTTTCAGCTTTTTTGAATAGAAATAAAAATAAAAGAATATAAAATTATATTTTTTTGGCTGCAAAGTCCCTTTAAAGGTCTCAAACGGAGATCTTCTGGGTTTTTCTTAAATATTTTAACCGTAAAAATGGGTTTCAGCTTTTCGGGCGGGTCGCACCAGAAAAAAACGTCGAAATTTCTAGCCCATCACTGCACACGGCGCGTCAAACACCCCCCTCCGGTTCGGTTGGTGTAAAGCGAGCGTGTACCTTATTCTGTCTGCCCTTTGTAAGGTGCTCGAATTAGGAAATCTGTATGTTAAATGTCAAATATTTTTATGTCAACCTGTGCGGAATTCTTCACTGAACACGATCACAATAGTCACAAGTCAATTGATAGTTGATTAGACGAGTTGATACACGTGGGACTTTTACTACAAGTTGACTACAAACTACATCACCGAATCACCGAACCTCTAACCCGCCGTGGGACAGTGTCTCGCGATAATTCGATTTTCGTGTTCCGAACATGTCTCTTTGATGTTTCTGGCCTCTTCATAGTTTCACGTCTAGTTGAAAAAGCGACTAGATTTGTCGGTCCTAATCAATAGTCAATCAATAAGCAAAAACTAAAAATCAACAACCCGGAGGCATCGGCGATCCGGTAAAATTTAAGAGTTAACATCTATCCTTATATTTATACTTTTCTTATATTTTATCTCCAACCACGGCAGGGCAAAAAAACGACGACCGGCGCGCAGTCGCGGCAAATTCAAACAGCATGTTTGAACCTGATATTTGAATTCGCCGGAAACCGCGGGAAAATGCCTGATATTTCGATACCGGGAATTTGAATTCACAGTATGATGTGCAACCAGCATATCTTACTTACTTACTTAGTTACTTAGTAGATCCATCTTCAGCGGCGAAGCCGCGTGGATCACAGTTCTTCCAATTGCTTCTGTCTCGAGCGCGCGTCAACCAGTGGCAGTAGGGCGCTCGTTGGGAAGACGATCGGGTAGATCGTCCTGTACTGTAGGGCATCTTGGCATACTCCTCGATCGAGTCCCTCCATCTAGCCGGTGGTCGTCCTCGTGAGAGAGTCAGGTTGGGATGGGGGAATTGCTGCGTGACACGGGTAGACCATCTATCGTCTTCTCTTCGTAGCACGTGACCTGCCCATCGATGCTTCGCTCTCGTGATGTGAACGATTGGGTCCGATAGAAGAGAGATGCGGCGGATGTCGGCACATGACTGATTCTTCTGCTGCTGCATGAATAGCGTAGTTCCAATCAGCGCGCGTTCCAGGGCACGGTGGGTTCTCCGGATGAAGGAGACCGTCGTCTTCGTGAGTGGCCAGGTTTCAGCGGCGTAGCAGAGGGCGGGAAGCACGTGCGAGTCGAAGAGAGATGCGCGTAGCTTCGCATCTTGCAGCTGGGAGGTGACCTCGCGGATGTTGGCGAAGGCGCCCCACGCTGCTCGCGTTCTTCGGAGTAGCTCCGAGTCGATGGAGCCGTTGCATCGGAGCTCACGGCCGAGGTAGACGTATGCATCTGTCTCCACTAGATCGTCGCCGTGGAGTGAAACTGTAGGCCCGGTGCACCACACGTTCTTCATCAACTGGGTCTTCTTCCTATTGACACTCAGTCCGATTCGTTCTCCTGCGTCGGCCAGCTCCGTGAGCATCGTCTGGAGAGAGACCGTGTCGCTTCCGATGAGGACGATATCGTCGGCGAATCGAAGATGAGAGAGTCGTTTCCCATCGATGAGGACTCATTTGTGCTCCCAGTTGAGTTTCTTCATGCAATCTTCGAGCGCGGCAGTAAAGAGCTTTGGCGAAATGGTGTCTCCTTGTCGAACTCCTTTGCCAATGGGGATGCGAACAGGTCTCTCGAAGGGTCTCATCTCTGTATAGCAGTTGGTATTGAGCTTCTCCAGGCAGTCGACGTGAGACGAATCGATCCCGGATCGCGTGAGGGCGTTGAGGACGGCGGGGATTTCGACGGAGTCGAATGCCTTGTTGTAATCCACGAAGACAAGACCGAGAGGAAGGTGGAATTCGCGGTGGTGTTTGATCAGGGTGGAGAGTGTGTGGATGTGGTCCATGCATCCGAACCGTCGTCGGAAGCCTGCCTGCTCCACAGGCTGCGCTTCGTCCAATTGCCTCTCCATCCGATTCACGAGAACCTTCGTGAAGATCTTGTAAGGAATGGAGAGCAGAGCGATGGGACGGTAGTTATTGAGATCTGCTCTGTCTCCCTTCTTGTGGATGAGGATGGACGACGAGGCCTTCCACTGATCCGGGTACTTCTGCTCCGTGAGGTATCGACTATAACGTGCAGCAAGGAGTGAGGGAACGGCGGGTCCTCCGTGTCGTAGCAGATGGCCAGATATCTTGTCGGGACCAACTGCACCGTCTTTCCTGCATAGCATATCATACTGTGCTTTTTTGAATTTGGGTTGACGCGCAGCGAATTTTTGTTGCCTGAGGAACAAGATAGCGTACGGTGTGATCTAAGTCCCGCCCACTTTTCGATGACAACTCGTACATTTTCTCGCCTCGAGTCGGGTTTCTGCCCGCCGTGCTCCAACGAATTCGCGGACAGGGATTAAGGAATATTGGTAGGCTCGTATTTTGGCTGGGGTGAGCTTTTTCGGTGGTTGGTTGTGGCAGTTCTTTGTTTCAATCTGATTAGTAAGAGAATCGATGAAAGGGAGGGTGTTTTTCGCAACTTATTCCGGGATTGGTATCGGGGTGAGGATCCTTCCAGAACTAATATATAAACCTGATATTCGAGCACTTTAATATTTTTTCCTTCGCTTGATATTTCGATAAATTTCAAGAAAAAAATCGTGCCCATCTTTTTTGTTTGTTTTTTGTTGACCTATTTTTAAGCAATATTTTAATTCTAATACGTGGAACGGAAGAGAAACCGATTGCTAAAACAGTCAAAATTGTCTCCCCTGTGAACTTTCCGATGGGTTTTTGTGACTTTGGTTACGTAATTTGGTTAGAGAGAAATTTGAGATAAGATCTGGGTAGTTGAGGGGTTCTGATGGCTCGTAATCTAATGACGTCTGAATAAAGTTAAATTAAGAAAGCTTTGAAATATCCCCCTCCCCCTTTTTCAGGTGGACATCGTCGTGGAAATTTTGGAGAGAGACGCCGTAAAAGAAATGATGGAAACTACGAGGGAGAGAGATGGCAACAACAAGCTTCTTGATTACCTCATGACCAACCATGGAGTCCGTCTTATTCATTTTTCTGAAACTTTATTTGTGGTTCTGTGATTTGTGAATTTATTGAAACTTAGTATCTGGTAGACACTAGTTATCCCTTTCAGTTCTCGGTGGACATGCTTGATACTCTCTTCAAGTATGCCAAATTCCAATACGAGTGTGGCAACTACTCGGCTACTTCGGTAAGACTGCGATCCCGTGTGTCTGTGTTTCAGTTGATGTGCAGGTGCTCCTCCTCCACTTCCGTTCTCTCGTTCCTGTTCACGATCCCAATTATCTCAATGCCCTCTACGGCAAACTGGCCTCCGAGATCCTCCTTCAGGTGAGGTCATTTTACAGTCAATCTCGTAAAAATGCAGTACGGCCATAGACACAATTTTTAGAAACACTCGAAAAAATTGAGAAAAAAAATTAGAAAAAAATCGTTAGGGAATTATGGGGAAAAAGTATTTTATAATTTACGAGGGAGTGACCACAAAACTAGTTTTATTTAATGTTTAGAGCTGTTTTGACCATTTGAGAAAAAAAAGTTAGTATTGTTTTTTTTAAATTTTCAAATTCCAAATATCCTTATCGAGACTTTGCCCAGTGCACTTTTAACTATGTTAATTCGATTCTTCGTGCGAACCCTCTTGTGCGTGATCATGTCCACCTTAGTGAAAATAGCACCGAACATGAGCTGCAGCACCAAACCGAGACGTGACACGCGCAATTCCTCCGTATATCGTAAACAAATGTTCTGATTTCGGCGTCAATTTTTAAATGCGTAAACACAATATTTATATTGACTGACCTCGTAACTCGTAACATGATTCAGCAAAGATCTGGAAAGAGTCGATTTTATTTTCAATTTTAACGATTGAATTCACTACTGGCAAATACGATGATCTTGAAATATTTTTTTCATGTTGTGTAACTCATTTTAAATCTGTTTTAGAAAAATATCGATGAACTACTAGTTTTCATTACTTGTAGAGGCATCAATCATCGAAAGTACAAAACTAGCATCGTTCGAACTGGGATGGAAATTGACTCATACTCAAAACATGTTTTACTGATGCCTACGGAACATTTCTTCTTACAAAATTTATACTATCGTAATACATTTTATTATCTTAATAAATCTACGTCGAATTACAGAGTCCTGCGTCTTGTTTTGAAGGAATTCGCAAAGCGAAGCTAGAGGAAGCATAGGCGGGCAGCGCTTATCCGAGCCTTTTTGCACAGTGTCTCAATTGCGGGTGCCCCCGAAGCAATGCGAACCTTTGAATGGGAATTTACTTGCTATGTGCGCGATTGAACGCGGCCTACTTTTGATATAAGTCAACCTAGTAGATCCTCCTCCTCGTACAAGGAGAGACCGCGTAGTCGATATGGAGTTTCCGGACGAGACCATATACGATCGATACGTTTCCCAACGTTTTCCTTTACGATGTCGGGTATTCAAATCTGCTAAACGCCATCGGGGCATGAGAAAACTGGCAAAAACTGCGACAACAATTCAGCGCGAGCACCCGTTTTTTTCCGATGCATTATGAACTATTAAGAGAGAATATCCGAGATCGCCTACATATCAGTGCGTACGCGTAGAAAGCGCCCGAAATGAGAGAATGTCTGCACATCAATTTTGAACTATGCCTAATTTTGGTATAAATCGATGCCCCAGGTGCTCCTCTTCCGATTTCACTTCTCAAAATAT
Source organism: Pristionchus fissidentatus (assembly GCA_036245785.1). NCBI lineage: Eukaryota > Metazoa > Nematoda > Chromadorea > Rhabditida > Neodiplogasteridae > Pristionchus > Pristionchus fissidentatus. Next base: position 22,370,991 of record BTSY01000005.1, on the reverse strand, counting down.
TTGTATGCATAAAATTTGCATAGATAATGAGATACAAAGATCGCAGAATTCATCAGTGTTTCGATTCTAGCTCCATTACCTTTGAGAAAGTGCCGGTGACGTCCGAACAAAGTTTGTTCAGCTCGTCAAGCTGCGTCGACTTATGTCATTCAAATTTCAAATATCTTAAATTTTTTAAGAAATTCAAAATTTTCGGAAAGTCATATTCCGAATACCAATAGAGAACATTTCTTGTAAATTTGATATGTTATGTTAATTAATACCTAAAATACGATTCTCTTGTAGAAACTTCTAATAATAATAGTTATTAAAGAGTCATTAAGATAAGGAAAACTGGCAGATAGAGAAGGGTTTGCCAAATATATTTGAAAGAAAAATAAGTGATTAAAATAAATTGAAATAAATCGGAAACGAAAATTGAATGGAAATACAAAGAGATGTCAAGAAAGCCATAACACAATCCGGTAAAAAGCGCCATGAACGTCATCGCTAAACATCGTAAACAAGAAATTCCTATGTTAGCGGCTTCGATATTTGGTTCAAGAGATACAGTATTCTTGACAAATCCCTACCATAGATCGTCAACAGGCTGTCGGAGAAAAACGTTCCGCTTCCTTCAACTCTATGGCATACTGTAATGCAGTTGCTACTACTTCTGCTGCGGCTTGTTCTTCTCGATTGAGCTGTTTTTTTTACCATCCCAGCCATTATCAAATTTTGCGAGCCGTAGTTCTACATCGAATATCTAACTTTCAAACAAATGGGCAAGTACAAAATATCTAAAATGACCACTTTTGCTATTACTTCACTAGGAATGGAATCAATTTCACAAGCGCCTCTTAAACTTCTAACTACAGACATAATAGTTTATTTCCAAGAGCGGCAAGGCTATTCTCAAAATCCGGAAAATTGAGCGGTTTCCCTGAGTGACCTTATTGCTTTTGTTGTCCCTTCGTTTTAATTTATGTTATTGTACCGCGTTTCCTCGTGACTCGCATAAATATTATTATAGTATCTGGCCCATCACTGATGCAAATCGGTCCGAGTCGGCTTCAACGCCCTTTGCATGCCGGCTTGAACTCGGCATGCAGTCTCCGGCTCGACGTTGACGTCTGCGGCCTTATCCATGGTCATAAATTGCAATTGCATGAAAAAAATATACAAACGGTAATACGTGTTCCGCTAAAAAAAGTTGCAAACGCGTTTTCCGAAATTTTTGCCCTCCCGCCTTTTGACAATGACCCTCTCTATTTTTTGCCGAAATTAGACTAAAATCCATCGGTTGACGGCATTTCTTACAGCACTTCTACCAACACTTATTAGTAGTGATGTATAATAAGTGTCCGGGGCAAGTTTATGATTTCATTCTCACGGTGATAAGAAGTAAATAACGACAGCTTTTCCAGATTCAATAAATATTTCCAGTTCTATCAGGCGACTCTTTAAACCACGGGTCAGATTCAAACATCTCTGGTGTTTATTCGCTCTTTCTACTTATTTATCGCTAATATGCGATTTTAACAGTTTTGTGAAAAAATGGGGAAAGGAAACATAAATTAGTTTCACGTTTCTTAAATTTACGCTGGTTTCTAATCGGTAGCTACGGTATACAACAAACAAACTGTGAAGCCAAAATATAAAAATGCGGATTTCGTCATAGTTCCCTAACGATGGATCCGACTTTAAAAGAAAAGAATAAAACTACAATACCAGCTCAGACAATCTTTTGAATTTCTCAGGAGCATCTAAAATCGCTATATCCATTGTGCTTTGTTGCCCTTCGCCTAAATTATTGTACTCTACCAGGCTTTGTGGCACGAGATACATGTGGTTAAGGGCATAAACGAGGGAAACTTGTATAATATCCTATTAATTTGAGGAGTGGGAGCATGCTAAGGACGACCTGGCCAAACTCCGTGCCTACATAGACAGCAACCCATTCGACTCGGAGTGGGAACTTGTACAACAGAGAGCTTGGTATGAATTCAACGCAATATATAGAGACTCGAGCTCATCGGCCATGGCCGGGACATAGAAATATCAGTGGAGTCCGCGATAATAAAATATCAATAAAAGCATGTTTTCAACATGAATCATTGCTGCGCTCCAGCTCTACACAGTTAATTAATTTAAAATCTTCGATCTGACTTTTGACTTGGGGTGGGTGCCCTGCACACTCATTTAATGTGTATGAGCTTCGTCATGCATTTAAAATCATCTTTTTGCGGTACCCAGTTCAGTTAACACACATACTCATTTCAAAATAAATACAAAGCCTTCTAAAATCCCTCAAATAATCTTACCTTTCTGAACTGCGTGGGCTTGACACCATTGAATTCATTGTTGGGAGGGGGCTACAATTAGAATGTGCGCGATGTATATAGCGATCTCATGGATCCTTTTATGAGAGGAATCGCGAGATACTCGAGCTCATCGGCCATGGCCGGGACATAGAAATTTATGATTTTTGAATTGGCTGAAAACTTAGCACAAGGTACTACAAACCTCCCTCTATCGAATAGCGTTTTCAGAATTTAAAAAAATTCGTTTTCGCGTGAAACACAAATCAACCTGGTGAGTCGGGAACTTTTTCGAGAAATGGTAAATTTTGAAAAATCATAAATATCTTCAAAGTGAAGATAAAAATCCACCGTTTGGTGTGTTAGATAGATAAATGACTCAGCTTGTTTACCAACCGCTCGAAGTCATTCTTGGTTGATCCGCCGATGCGGTGTGGTCGCTTTTGCAAAAGTTGAGTTAATTTTCTTAAAAGTCAAAAGTACTGGTTCACTCTAAGAGATGTTCTGGTGAACATTGTTGGTACTAACTATATTGTAAAAAAATGAGCGGAATCGGGCCATGCATTCTAAAGATACTCGCGATTATGTCAAGTCGGTCAAATATAATTAATAGCCGCGAACATCAATTCTGGCCCATTTGTGGAGAAAACTATCGCAAGCAATTCAAAAACAATATTTATATTCTTTCTGGCATTTTTATTGATTGATTTTTCGAGTAAAAAATTGAAAAAAATCAGCGTCGATTTTTGAATTTGCGGTATTTCGATTATTTCGAAGTCTATATGTTTCTTATTAGGTTTCATATTATTAGTTATGAACGCTGGTGCAAGATGTTTCTGTAATTCCTTCAGCAAATATATTTTGCCCACTGAATCTACACTAAAATGCGAAATTTGTCTTCCGCTATTAGAACAGGTTCAATTCCTTCCATACCTCTTCATGGCATTCCTCATTATAGGTAGACCAATTTCCTTTTTGAAAGTGAACGGCTATCTGTTCGTAGAAAAGAGTTACAGCGCCTAGAAAATCGATTATAATGCGACGCTCGCTCTCTTGCCTGGGTTCGGACCCCGAGCTGAAAAAAACAACCAAAAGTGGCCTATGACAACTTAACCGATGGGGTCCCGCAACGAAAACAAACTACCGTGATCCATGCTACCGTAATCCGGAAATACGAAATCGAGAATTTGGATCGGCTATTTGTGGTCATACCTGAGCGCCGATCCAGTGGACTGTCATAACTGGCACGGGGACCCGTAGATTTGTTTTGATTTTCTTCAGATAACAACGGAATGATGCGGCTACCCGTACTTTTTCACCTTGAAGTTTCCCTACCACTCTCATAAGTAGCGGGGACGTAGTAATATTTACTAAAATTGAGTCGGGGACCCGTATATTTCGAGGTAAGTGTATGTCAGCTGGCCATCTCGCACAGGTATTTTTGTGGTCCTAAAAAGGGTTGGGGTTGGGTCCACCAAACCCAAAGTGGCATATGGTAACTTAAAAAAGGCCTCCCACGAATATTTGGTCACATAGACTGCCAACGTAATGATGTTGGGGGCGCTCACCCGAGCACGCGCTCAAATGGCCGTAAAGGTACCACGAATCGACAGACAACGCGTGCTAGGACGCGAAGATAGAAAAATGAACGGAGGAAAATGAAGTTGCCGACGATATAATAATGTTCCCCCCTGTGGATAATATCGGTTTTCATCTAAAATATAATAATTTTCGTAAGGGAACGTTTAGAAATTGTAAAAAAAAAAATTTTTAAGTGTCATGTGTGCGCGCTCCATTATTGGTCGCATTTTTCAGGTGTACTGTATTTGGCTTATCGAAAAAAATATGGAGCGCGCACACTAGCATTAGGGGCAATTTTCTAAGCATTCCCGTGCGAAAATTATTATATATTTTTATGAAAACCGATATTATGGGAGGGTGACAATTCCGCAACCGACATTTCCGCAACGGGGATTTCAAATTGAAATAACTTTCTCCTTAATCAACCCCATGAGCCAATCGAAGTATTATACTGATTAGAATCATTAGGGCTTTCAAAATTACTGAATGGATGTTCGATTAATTAGCTAATTAACTAATTAGTGGAAAATTCAAAATCATCGTAGCATCGCGATTTATCGGGGTGAGCACATAGAAAATATAGTGAGGAAAAAATATTTCGAAGATTCTTCAAGTTTACATTGAGTTATATGCTGTTGCGGAAATGTCGTTGCGGAACTGTCACCCCCCCCCCCGATATTATCCATAGGGGGAAACATTATTATATCGTTGGCAGCTTCATTTTCCTATCTTCGTGTCCTAGCACGCGTTGCCTGTCGATTCTTGGTACATTTGCGGCCATTTGAGCGCCAATATATCGATTTATATGTTACGGTAGAATTTCGGATGCGTTGCAATGTGCTCGGGTGAGCGCCCCCAACAACACTACGTTGGCAGTCTATATAACCAAATATTCGTGGGAGGCCTTCTTTAACCGCTGGAGTCCCGCAACGAAAACAAACTACCGCCATCCTGAAATACGAAATTGAGAATTTGGATCGGCTATTTGTCGCATGAGGTAGGCCTAGAGTAGTAATTAATCGGACGGTATACGGCGGTCCCGGCACGACATTGCCGATCAAGTCTACAGTATGCTGAAATTTTAAATTGATTAAATCAACTCCGGATTTTTACAGGAGGTGAACCTCGAGTAGCCATTTCTTGGAGCGCATACTGTTTCTCCCCTACTTTACCCAGCGTTACTGTAGCGAGGTTACAGTATAATGAAAATGCAAATTGATCAAATCGGCTCTGGATTTTTACACGAGGTGGACCTCAAGTTGTTGCTTGGACGGTATATCGTTTCACGGCTACCGTATCCAGGGTTACTGTAGCGGGGTTACAGTATTTCCAAGTAATGAAATTGATCATATCTTCTCTTGATTTTTGTAGGTGGTAGCCATCGAGCAGGCAATGACAGAGGGGTATACTGTACTGATTTTACCGTGTCACGGGGATACTGTAGCGGATTATGGTATGACGAATTTATGAAATTGATCATATCTTCTCGGGATTTTTGTAGGAGGTAGACCTCGAGCTGGCAATGCCAGAGGTGTACACCGTACCCCCCCCCCATATCCGGGGTTACTGGAGAGCTGTTACAGCATGACGAATTTTTGAAATTGATCTAATCGAGTCGCTATTTTTTCCGTGTGTCTCCGAGTAATTACCACTCATGATCTTACTCATTCAATAAAATTCGAATCTATTTGTTCAATTTAACAAATTCGTTATACTGTAACCCCGCAATAGTTACCTCGAATAACGTAGAATCAACACGGAATGCTTCGTAGAAAATAACTTCTCGACCTGCACCTCCTACAAAAGTCACGATTCGATTAGCTCATTTCATAATTTGATCATTCTGTAACCCCGCCCTGGGAATGATGGAAACGATACGGTATATCCCTCTGGCATTGCTTATTCGAGGTCCGGCTCATGAAAAAATTGCGACTCGTTTAGATCAATTTCAAAAATACGTCATACTGTAACAGCTCTACAGTAACCCCGGATACGGTGTACATGCCTTTCATTGCACGAGGTCGTATCCCCGGGACACGGTAAAATCAATACAGTATAACCCTCTGTCATTGCCTGCTCGATGTACCTACAAAAATCCCGAGAAGATATGATCAATTTCATTAATTGGTCATACTGTAATCTCGCTGCAATAGTGAGAGGTGCGCCAAACTTCTAGTTTTGGAACGATCAATTTTATTAATTGGTCATACTGTAACCCCGCTACAGTATCCCTGGGTACGGTAGGGGAGAAAATGCATGCCCTCCAAGCAATGACAACTTGAGGTCCAGCTCCTGTAAAAATCCCGAGCCGATTTAATCAATCTGCATTTTCAGTATACTGTAACCTCGCTACGGTAACCATGTAAAAATCCGGAGTCGATTTGATCAATTTGAAATTCCAGCATACTGTAGACTCTATTACGGTATCGGAAATGTCGTGCCGAGACCGCCGTATACCGTCCGATTAATTACTACTCGAGTACCTCACAAATACAAATAGCCCATCCAAATTCTCAATTTCGTATTTCCGGATTACGGTAGTTTGTTTTCGCTGCGGGACCCCAGCGGTTAAGTTACCATAGGCCACTTTGGGTTTGGTGGACCCATCTCCAACACATTTTAGGGCCATGACCCCTTATACATGGCCCGGCACTAGTGTTTGCCCGCTTCTCCACGTGGGGCAGCGTGCAGACACACAGCTCGACATCTTGTCTGGACAGGTATGGGAGCTGGGAAGAAAATACGTGAAAAAATGTCCGTCACGCGCTCGAAAAAAGCAACTCACAGACAAACAGACATACATTCAAATTTCCTATTAGTGGAGTAATAGGCCCGTGCTAGAGAAAAATTAACCTATGCTGAAAAGTTGTACTTCGGGTAAACTTGATGTGCAGAGTCCGAAAGTGCACCCAAAAGTTATATATGTTTCTGGGCTTCAAAAACTTTTAAGGTTCATTCACTGGTCTCTGTTCGTCTACTTCAACTACCCGAAGGGGCGAGATGACGTCATAGACGTCCTTCTCAACCAGCAAGCTTATCTCAACACTGTTCAGGTCAGTATCAGTCTCTCGGTCACGGTCACAATCAGGTGTGGCAGGCCGGTTTAAAAACAATCACAACAAATTATATACCCATATACTCGAGTCAGAACCAAGGGTGTGCGGGAAAACTTTTCGGGAAAAATATTTTTCCCGGTCTGAAAATCGGGAAAACAGGAAACATTTCTTACGTTGAAACATATCCTTTAAAACTTGTTTAAAATGCTCAAAAATTATTACTGTTGTGCACAAAAATTTTTACGCCGTTGATTTTATAAAAATAGTTTTTATAGTATTTTTTTATCCCAAATGAGACGGGTAAACATGCTAGAACAGAATATTCCAGGGGGTCGTTTTGACCGACACACTTAAACCAGCGTTCTTTTTTCGCATGTACCGATCAGGCTGATACATGCGGCGGAATTGAACATCACTATGGTCTATAAAAAATGATGAACTACTTTCCATTTAAAAAGTTATTGCTCCCAAATTTATCACATATGAGAGAAATCGTGAGAGACTCGACCACTGGCCAGGACGTAGAAATTTTTTTTGGCCATGGCCAGGACGTAGAAATTTATGATTTTTAATTTGGCTGAATATTTTTCCTAAGGTATTTCAACACCTCTATCAATTGGCGTTAAAAGAATTTGATAAAAATTTCGCAACCGCGTGAAACATATCCAAACCTGGAGACTTCGGATTTTTCCGCCGAGAGGTCAATGTTTGATAAATCATAACTCGGTTCAAAATAAAGGTAGTGAATTGCGGTTTTGTTTGTTAGAGAATATCGTTGGCTACAGTTTGGACCGTGCCAACTCATTCCTGGTTGATTCAGTGGAGCGTAGCGGTCGGTTTCATAAAAAAATGTTATAAATCGCTGTAAAGTAAAAAGTGTTCTTAGGTTCTTTGTTTGTTCGAACGCGCAGCTCGGTTGCTCACTAGAACTCAGAAGTCGGCCAAATCGAATCTTGCGTGGCAATTGCGCTCTGCCGAACTTTTTTCGAAAAAAATTTTTTTTTATGCCATTGTCGCAAACAGTGCCATTTGCAGTGTAAATATTCATAAACAATCTAAAAACACCATACAAGTTGTTTTTGGTGGTTTTTAAAGCGAACTTTTTGAGAGAGAAAAATTCGAAAAATTTCAGGGCTGAATTTCACTCTCGAAGAAACTGTACTAGGTCCTATTGTGTACTAATGTTGTCATAATCATTAGAGATGATGTTCGGGAGAATATTTGTGCAGATACATGCAGATACTAAAATGGTTATCGCCTTTCCAACACTCTTCGTTTCATATTTTTCACAGCTCGCCATACCATGTAAATCTTCCTTAGAATTTCCCTCATCATGCGAAGAGCAGTCGTAAAATTGAAAGTGAGTACATATCTCATCATCGTGGGCAGCTACAACAACTAAGTTTTCCAATATTTGCTTGAAAGCACGTGATTTACCTTCTCAAAGAGCAAAAATCGTATTTTGCGATAATACGTCCACTTTTTCTCACATATCTCAGAAATCTGGATCTCTACCAAATCCTGGCAAATGTCAAATTGTTCGGAGAGTTTCATTGAATCATTTTGTTGTTGGTAATATACAAATCTATGGATGATTTGATCTCATAAAAAATCGAAGACTCAAAATTGCTCAAATTTCTCACATTAAAAAATCAATTCTGAGGATATTTGAAACGCTTCTAGTGAAATATTGCCCACATCCATTTTCATATACCTAAAGAATAACTATGGAACTCATAACTTTAACTTATGAAAAAGAAATTTTTTTTAAATACCATGAAAATGGTGAAAAAATATTTTTGGAAAAATATTTTATATTATTTAAAAAGCGTTCCATGTAAGAACATCGGATGGAGCGGCACATCTAATTCAAAATGATCGTACAGGGATCAACCCTTATTTTTAACAAAGTGTTTTAGATGGAAGGTATATTTTAAGCATAGCAAAGAGAAATGTCCACTTTTGAAAAATCGATATTTTTTTACAATTTTTTATTATGGTACCGTGTTATATATATCATTCGAAAGAACATCAAAACTTATGTAAGAATCCGAGAAATGGTTGAAATCGAGCATCTCCGAAAAAAATTATAGCCCATTATCTGAAGAAGTTTGTCGGTTTTATAAAATTTCCCAGTCTCGACATATATCATGATTTTATATAAATAGGTTTTATAGTATTTTTTTAAATCCCAAATGAGACAAGTAAACATGCTAGAACATAATATTCCAGGGGGTCGTTTTTATCGACACACTTAAACCAGCGTTCTTTTTTCGCATGTACCGATCAGGCTGAAACATGCGGCTGAATTGAACATCACTATGGTCTACAAAAGCTGCATAGATGCTTTTATTAGTTTTTCAGATTTGGAAAGTTACGACAGTTTTCACAAAAGTGACAGCCCCCCACCGGCCGCTCACCGATGATGCGGTGGTCACCAAAATGAGTATTCTTCTTACTAATGAAAAAATACTAGAACTTGATATCTCAATTTTCAAGAAAGTTATTATTTTCTGCTGAGACACACTCGATGTTAAACTTAAAGGACCGTCATGTTGACACGCGCGTACTCGAAAAATAAGGGGTTTCGTGAAAATTGGTAAAAGATATTAAAAAGAGAACGGTTGATAGTAAAGGTCACTGGTTCGATTCCAGTCGATTGCCAAAATTTTTTGCCATTTTTTTTGGAAGTCGAAAAAATCTCTTTCTGGGTTGCTGAAAAAGTGGCAATACTGGGTGTTTGAAGAGTATGGTGACAAAATTGAATGTGGAACTACTTTCCATTGGAAAAAGTTATTGCTCCCAAATTTATCACATATATTGCTCAAGTATTCATCTCTATATATTGACTATATGAGCTTTTGCTTCGGGCTATCGACTGAGATACAAAAGTTTGAAGATTTTAGTTGGCCTGCAATATCGATTTATGCATATTTGTCAGATGCAAGTTAAGGATGTGTAAAGCCATGCCGCTCATAGAGTAAGGGCGTGGCAAAAATACCTATTTTGCCACATCGACATGCGAAAAAAGAACGCTGGTTTAAGTGTGTCGATAAAAACGACCCCCTGGAATATTATGTTCTAGCATGTTTACTTGTCTCATTTGGGATTTAAAAAAATACTATGAAACCTATTTATATAAAATCATGATATATGTCGAGACTGGGAAATTTTATAAAACCAACAAACTTCGTCAGATAATGGGCTATAATTTTTTTCGGAGATGCTCGATTTCAACCATTTCTCGGATTCTTACATACGTTTTGATGTTCTTTCGAATGATATATATAACACGGTACCATAATAAAAAAATTGTAAAAAAATATCGATTTTTCAAAAGTGGACATTTCTCTTTGCTATGCTTAAAATATACCTTCCATCTAAAACACTATGTTAAAAATAAGGGTTGATCCCTGTACGATCATTTTGAATTAGATGTGCCGCTCCATCCGATGTTCTTACATGGAACGCTTTTTAAATAATATAAAATATTTTTCCAAAAATATTTTTTCACCATTTTCATGGTATTGAAGGAAATCGTTTGCATTTTTATATCACGAATGTTATAGCCTGATTAGGTAAAATACTTGGGAATTACAACGCCCTTACTCTTCTCATGTGGCAAAATAGGTATTCCAGATTCAAAGGTACAAAACAAGTATTAAGTATATCTTCTTTGTCTCAGCTTATTCCTTCCTATAATGTTGATGAATGAACTCGGCAATAATACCGTCTTCCCAATTTCCATCATCTTTGAACATACGTGACTGGATGGAGAGCCGAAATTTGAATTTCGTTTTATCGAATCGAGGGAAACTGGTCAGGCGCTCTAGAAGGAAATCGTTTGCATTTCTATATCACGAATGTTATAGCCTGATTAGGTAAACTACTTGGGAATTACAACGCCCTTACTCTATGAGCGGCATGGCTTTACACATCCTTAACTTGCATCTGACAAATATGCATAAATCGATATTGCAGGCCAACTAAAATCTTCAAACTTTTGTATCTCATTCGATAGCCCGAAGCAAAAGCTCATATAGTCAATATATAGAGATGAATACTTGAGCAATATATGTGATAAATTTGGGAGCAATAACTTTTTCCAATGGAAAGTAGTTCCACATTCAATTTTGTCTCCATACTCTTCAAACACCCAGTATTGCCACTTTTTCAGCAACCCAGAAAGAGATTTTTTCGACTTCCAAAAAAAATGGCAAAAAATTTTGGCAATCGACTGGAATCGAACCAGTGACCTTTACTATCAACCGTTCTCTTTTTAATATCTTTTACCAATTTTCACGAAACCCCTTATTTTTCGAGTACGCGCGTGTCAACATGACGGTCCTTTAAGTTTAACATCGAGTGTGTCTCAGCAGAAAATAATAACTTTCTTGAAAATTGAGATATCAAGTTCTAGTATTTTTTCATTAGTAAGAAGAATACTCATTTTGGTGACCACCGCATCATCGGTGAGCGGCCGGTGGGGGGCTGTCACTTTTGTGAAAACTGTCGTAACTTTCCAAATCTGAAAAACTAATAAAAGCATCTATGCAGCTTTTGTAGACCATAGTGATGTTCAATTCAGCCGCATGTTTCAGCCTGATCGGTACATGCGAAAAAAGAACGCTGGTTTAAGTGTGTCGATAAAAACGACCCCCTGGAATATTATGTTCTAGCATGTTTACTTGTCTCATTTGGGATTTAAAAAAATACTATAAAACCTATTTATATAAAATCATGATATATGTCGAGACTGGGAAATTTTATAAAACCGACAAACTTCTTCAGATAATGGGCTATAATTTTTTTCGGAGATGCTCGATTTCAACCATTTCTCGGATTCTTACATAAGTTTTGATGTTCTTTCGAATGATATATATAACACGGTACCATAATAAAAAATTGTAAAAAAATATCGATTTTTCAAAAGTGGAAATTTCTCTTTGCAATGCTTAAAATATACCTTCCATCTAAAACACTTTGTTAAAAATAAGGGTTGATCCCTGTACGATCATTTTGAATTAGATGTGCCGCTCCATCCGATGTTCTTACATGGAACGCTTTTTAAATAATATATGAGGTGTGTCGTGTGAGCCAGTGGAGTGTTTCCTATTTAGGTTGCTTGTCCTCACGTTCTCCGATATCTAACTGTCGCAGTTGTGACGAGCAAGAACAGGCAGAAGAATTCACTCAAGGATCTGGTCAGAGTGATTGAATTGGTATGTCCCCAAGGATCTTTAATCTAGGTAACGAGAGAAATTAGTCTTCCCCAATGAAAAACGTTCGATACACGAAGGTCCATTTGTTTTGGAAAATGGAACAGTCTCATGATAATTGAGACTTCTCACGAGACTTGAAACGTTTCATCTGGAGAGTTCTTACATGTACATCTAAAAATTTCGCCCTTCATTCATCCCTCTCGGAAAATGATCGCGCCCTCTTAAATCCTATTATTTGTTCCATTCAAATCTCATGTGTTTCGAAAACGACTGCTGCCAAAGCGAACCGTAAGCGAAGGATTTTTACCTGTAATTTATCATAAATTGCGGGGACCCGTAGAAATTCTCGCTAAAATTGTGCCTTTTTAAGACTTATTTCTCTCCGTTGACCATCGGACAAAATCACGTCCACTCCTCTTGTCCTCTGCCCACGGAATTAATAAAATGAACAAAAAACTGATTAAGGAGAGACACGCTTATCAAGATCCCGTGACAGACTTTCTTACTTGCCTCTACATAGACTACGACTTCGATGCAGCTCAGCAGAAGCTGAGACAGTGCGAGCAGGTAAAAGGGCTTCTCTCTCTCTCTCTCTCTCTCTCTCTCTCTCTCAGGTTTTATCGAATGACTTCTTCCTCACTGCTTGCCTCGACGACTTTCGTGAGTGCGCTCGCCTGCTCATTTTCGAGATGTTCTGCAGAATTCATGAATGCATTTCCCTCGAAATGCTGGCTGATAGACTCAACATGAAGCAGGTTTGTCACGCCATTCATCTGTTTTGATTGTTTTTTCACACCGCTACGATGATTCTATTGATGTGCAATTATGCGGTGTTACAAATCATAAATCGAGGATAATAAGTGATTTTTGCGCAATTCCTTATTTGTTAAAAGTGGAGCTAGACGGTTTTATTTCATTCTTGCAGGTTAACAATATAAATTAGTTTCGTTCGAAAACTGTTCTCGAATGAGACCCAATCGGGAAATATAACGCATTGTTTGAAATATCCTCGATGAGGATTCTTCATACTAGTATACACTTCACATGCACTAGCAAGTGATACTTTGGAGGCGCTCAATTCAAGATCCGACGAAATTAATATTTCGACTTTTCTGACCATGACACCGGGTTCATGGTATTTTGACAAAAAATATCATTTTTTTCGAAGGTGATGGAACAAATTGCTATTTCTTCAGTAGAGTATAACAGACACTTTCTGACAGGATTGAGATTCTGTCTGAAGCGTTCTTACTAGCGAAAATATAAAAGTTGTCCTAAGGGTAAACTTGATGCGTAGAGTCCGAAAATCTACCTTAAAATGGGCTCCGCTCAAACTCGGCTGAGATATGTTTCAAAAATTTTGAAAAAGTCAAAATTTCAATTTTTGTCCGGATAAAGGAAACCCCATATATAGCTATATTTTCTGAAAGCTGAGCACGAGGGGAGTATTTTTTGTGTTGGAAACTTGTCACTAGCACATCTGTGTAAAAAGTTATTTTGCGTCAAAACATAAAAATTGTCACCCTGAAAATTTTTTTGAAACTTTTCTGACAAATTTTATTTCATTTTCGGAATCTCCGTGAAAAACTGTTCCAGTATCCAATTGGACGGAGCGTGATATTTTTGGGATCTCGGTCGCATGAAGCAAAATATGCGCGGAATCGGTGTTTTTCGAACATATTTCGATATATTTCTTTTCGTACACACCGGACAAGTTCCGATTCTTGCCATATTTTGTACATTCATGGTCTTACAGCTATGTACATTCATGGTCTTACATCAAGTTCAAGTATCAATTTTGAAATTTTTTTTGAAAATCCATGAACCCCGGGTCCTGGTCCAAAATCTTAAAATCAGTTTCTTCTCCGTCGCTATTTTTACTCAATTTTCGCGACTCTATCTATGTGTATGTTTTATCGACATCACTGGTTAACACATTGGTAAACTTTAACTCAAGATCAAGCGAAAAAAGTTTTTCATGTTTTGGACCATGTTCATGGGCTTTCAAAAATAATTGTTTTTTTTCAAAATTCTTTCTCGAACTTGATATCTCTTAAGTAGCTGTAGGACCATGAATGTACAAAATAAGGCCAGAATCAGAACTTGTCCGGTGTGTACGCAAAGAAATATATCGAAATATGTTCGAAAAACACCGATTCCGCGCATATTTTGCTTCATGCGACCGAGATCCCAAAAATATCACGCTCCGTCCAATTGGATACTGGAGCAGTTTTTCATGGAGATTCCGAAAATGAAATAAAATTGTCTTAAATGTTTCAAAAAAATTTCAGGGCAACTATTTTTATGTTTTGACGCAAATTAACTTTTTACACAGTTTCCAACACAAAAAATACTCCCCTCGTGCTCAGCTTTCAGAAAATATAGCTACAGTAGCGCCGGAAAGTATTTGCGCGTTTTTTCAACTTGCTGTAATTTTTTTATCAGAAGAGGAATCTAGCTGAAATTTTCAGTGAAGGTAGGGAATCTATCAAGGAACACGCTGCGAATACTGAGATTTCGTGATGGATCCGCAAAATTGCATAGTGATGACGCAACCGAACAACACTTGCTAAAAAAATTTTATTCCCTGGGAAAAAATCTCCAAAGCACAAACTTTTCGGAGCATGGAGACATTCAGGTAGGCTTCCCAGAAAAAAAGTTTCAAGTTGCTGAGATTTTTCTCCCTTGCAGCAGCCTTGCTACAATATCAAGGCTGCAAACTCATAACTCGGCTCCAAGATATGCTAGAGACTCGTTCTAGTGCTCAAAATGATCCCTTTGGTGAGTCCAGACATCTCCGAAAGTTTGGTGAAGATTGCTCATCATTTGCCCTCAGGGCACAAAAAGGTCACTTTTTCGCATACCCTGACTTTGACCATGCACATCTACAAGGGTAAAAAAGCTAAAAAATATGGTTCCTGTGCAGGAACGACCCAAAACCATCTAAGAATCGATGCCCAACTTTTTGCAGAAGCAGCATTTTTTTCCCGCATGCTGCGATCGGATCCCTGGCGCGCCTTGGTTTCGGAAGAGGGAGAGATTAGGGAGAGGGAGGGAGGCGGGGCGAGCGCACGTAAAGAGAGAGCAGGCATTTCGGAAACCAGGGCGCGCCAGGGATCCGATCGGAGCATGCGGGGAAAAAATGCTGCTCCTGCAAAAAGTTGGACATCGATTCTTAGATGGCTTTGGGTCGAAGTACAGTGGCAACTTCTTTCTCGATTTTTCTCAGCCTCACGAGCCTTTCGCAACGGAAACGCAAGATTCCGTGCGTACAATTCCAATAACGTGTTCGTAGACGTTCAGACATTTTTCTTACATTACAAATCACTTAACCAGTGATCCCTGACCACACGTGTGCATCAAATTATAGATTGTTATTGCATAGTGCTCCCGTCCCCACTTTCACTCGATTGCGTAGTGCCCCCGGCATTGGCCAGCTCCCCAAATCTTCATCTTTTCACTTCTCAGGTAACTCGATCATAATATGACCAGGATTTATTGGAATCTGAACAGGAGAAATCTAAATTTAATTTTGGCATGATCAGATTTCATTACTTTGTCGATTTAGTGCGAACATAATACCGGGGAGTTTTTAACCTGGCCGGTTCTGCTGTCCGTTTCTAGAGCAGGTTGAAGTTAAAAGATCTGCAATGCACTCCGATTATTTATGGATAACGACGAGTGAGCAGTCTTTTTAAAGTTAGCTTTAGCGTATATACGGTTTATTTGGTGGCATTGTGTTTGAAAAAATAGAGTTCGCGCGAGAGGGAGCATATAAATAACCAGCTTATTCACATCGCACATCGCCTTTATTGTGAAAACTATTATTGTGCAGTTCAAAAACTTAGCAGTCTCCGCCCACTTTGGCGATACGGTCGTTAGTGCGAATTAGTCCATCTTTCGGAACATTATATTCCCTACTAAGGCAGACATCTTCTCTAAAATTATTTCATTCCTATTTCATAAAACGTGCATTCCACTGCTGGTGAAAGCACATAATTAAATCACGGAAATATTGATATGGCGTGTTAGCATTTCGCCGACTTTTTGCATAGTAGTTTCTTTATTGACGGAACGGAAAATTTACGCACAATAAAAACATATAGAAACAATGGAAAAGAACAAAAGGATGTTGCACTTTCAATGCACTCAACAGTTCGAGAATCCAAGACGCCATGAGTTTGCAGGTGCACTTCTTGCGCATTTCTAGATTGATCTGATCAGATTTGGATCAATATCGTCAGATCAGATTCCAATATGCAAAAACCTCTGATCAGATTATGATCGAGTTACCTGAATTCTTGAACATTGACATATTTCCTTCATCGGGTTTTCCATTATGGAGAGTACCCGGGTGACCTTGCCCACGTTTGTCCCCGACACTACCGGTGTTTGGGCAAAAGTTCGAGAAATATCGATTTCAAAGGCGTGTCACGTTACTCAAAAACATGTTAGGACCACTTGTGAAAAATGCGGCAAAAGGTTTGCCCGCGGCGGGGGTCGTACCAGTGGTGTCGAATTGGAAGTCCGGCGCGTTATCCATTCGGTCATGAAATTAGCGGATTTTTTTTTAAATTTTGAAAGTATTATGATCATATGCAAACGGCTTTGATAAGTTAGCGCGAATTGGAAGAGATTTATTCGAAAAATGGAATAAAAGAGTAAAAAAATATGTTCCACGTGAAAAAAGACGGACAGACAGGAACATCCATTTCCTATTAGTGGAGGGAAGTGCACATTTTATGACTCATCTGAAAGACTATATCATACTTTTTTTTACAGTTATGACTCATACGAAAGTTACTTTTTAACAGGTTGAAGCTGAGCGATGGATCGTCGATCTTATTCGTAATTACCGTATCGATGGGGCTAAGATTGACTCGAAGCTTGCTCAGGTCGTTATGGGAGTCAAGGCAGTTTCAATCCACGAGCAAGTAAGTTGCTATTTTTCAGGAGCTTAAGGTTAGTGGTGAACCAAAAAATGACTTCCCATTTTTATATTTTAATAGAACGAGAAAAATAAAGGAAATCGTTATTAGCTTTTTTTGAATTGGTTCTGTGTATGACCAGAGTAAGAGAAGCGGATAGATCAATCGGTTTATTCCGGACGTTTCTTCTCAACTATGACATCATCAGCGGTGGTTAATTCCTACAATCAAAAAGATTGGTGAGTTGAAACAAACAAGAAATGACAAGAAAAGATTACACTTCATAATGATGGAATAGGCATGTGAAAGAGTGAGCAGTCTCGATGGCAGAGATACGCTACTCTTTATAGCGTTGTTTGCGAGAGACAGAGAGCAAAGTCAGAGGGAATGACGCCTATTTGAGGTCGATCTCGAAAAGAGTTAGTGGCGCTTGGTCTTTCTTCAACTCATATTTGGGAAAATAGATTCGTAAATTCGGCGATGAGTGATGGGGTTCATATTTAAGGATTTTGCCTATGAGAGTGAGAGGAGAATTATTATGTACGGCAATGGAATGGGCTCCGAACACCTTGGTACTATTGATGTTGGCAAGGGGGTTGGTTGCGGGTTGACGATGGTTGAGGGGGCGACCAGTATGGCACAGCGATTCAGGTGTACAGCGAGACGGCCACACACTTTTTGGCAAAACTCCAGAATTTGAATTTGAACTGTGGAGAGAGGGGAACGCAACGCGACCGCAACGCATGAGTCTTCATAGCCTTGTTGTCTCTCGCTTTTTCTCTCGTCGTCTGGCATGTGGCCGCTCTCGAAATGCTGTGTATGGCCAACGTAGAATAGGGAACAGTGAGTACTCTCGATACGGTAGACCACTCCTACAGTACGACAACAACCGGGGCGGCCATAGGGGCAGAAAATACAAAGTGTAGGAGGGGAGCAAGTTGGAGGATCGAGAAAATGGTTTTTTGGAAAGAAGTGAGAGGAGAGGGGGAAGTTTTCTCAACTACTAAAACATCAAGACCGGACTCTAGTGAGTGAATAGTGAAACGCATTTTGCATCTGTTGATCACTTGTGTTTTAGGTTAATTGTTATTATTATAGGTGTCCTATTTTAGTGGTGCGATTGATTAATGATGATGAAATTTAGGTGGCTGAAAACACGAAGAGACTCTCTACACGTGCACAGCAAATGGCTCTCCAATTGGAGAAGATGAGAAGTGATAAGAACAAGACGACTAACTGAGTCACATTTCCTCCCTAATCGGTTGTTTGTTGAAGTCCATATTCCCCTTGTTATCTTCTGTTTCTGCTAACCGAATTATGAATAAATCGATATATAGAAGGAATGTATTGGATCACAACTGGTTGCATATAGAACCGACTATAATATCTGGCTTGGAGTCAGGGACCTCCTTCCCCTAAAGCAGTGTATGCCCGCTTCGAAAGACTAGGGGATGAGAGAGGGCTTCGTGTTCTGTTTCGACTATCGATTATTATACCACAGATACTCTGAGACGGCGAAGGAACACTGGTAGCAAAAAAAAATTGTATGTCATATTTTTAGCTATTTCCTATAGCTAAATATGGATTTTTGAAAATAACTTGAATACCAGTAGTTGTACCGATGTTACTAGGGAACCGAAAAAGTAGGCGGCGGTCCCGGTGAAATTCGTTTATATTTGTGGATGTAGGCCCCTCAGGGGATCTCAGAACCACTTTGAAAATTTCCGATAATTGCTTCCTAAGTACCGAAAATCGACTATGAAAATGAGATGAAAATTTGCGCGCGCGCCCCGCTCGGAATAGTCTCCCAGTTTCGGAGAGGTCTGCGGGAAGCTAGCGTAGCACAGTGGTTATGCTCTTAGACTAGAGCTTTTGAGGGAGTCAGTTCGAATCCTCTCCACTGCAGTATCTTTTGCGGATTTTTTCATTAATCTTCTGATTGTTTATGTTGCCCTTTGTTGAAAGTGCATGGGAATCGGCCGTGGGAAAAGCACGTGATGACAGAGGGATCGAAGAAGAGGGCTACATGGGAGGAAACAGACTACCATTGAACTACCATCTCCTACTAGGGTTGGCTAAACGATTGCGGCTTTGCGGAATGCAATAGGCTCCGCCCACAATTGCATTACGCAATTCTGAGGGAAATCTATTCGGCGCCTCAATTAATTGCATTACGCAATTCGGGGGAGGAGGGACCTACTCGGCGCCGAATAGATTCTCCGATCACAGACCAGCACTCAAATATGTTTTTTTCGTGGATTGCTTTCGTTCATTTTAAATTCCTCATTGAGGTGTGAATGAGAAAACACAGAGAGTGACAGAGAGCGTTGACAATCGAGAGGGACTATTCCACTTTATCAAGATTATTTCACTTCCGACTCCTCTCTGGAGGCCTAGAAATCTTAGTGGGATGCGAAAAGGGCCTTTCCTAGAATTATGTTCTTCACACCTCAAAGGGATGAATAATTTGTCACTTAGATATTTTCACCACATCGCAGTAAAGGTGGAAAATCAAATAGCTTTTCTCCTAGATTCCCCATAAGACACGACCCTGCCCCTGGGAAGGTTTTCTCATTCACACATCAATGAGGAATTTGAAGTAAACGAAAGAAATCCACGAAAAAAATCGTATTTGAGTGCTGGTCTGTGATCGGAAAACCTATTCGGCGCCGAGTAGATCCCTCCTCCCCCGAATTGCGTAATGCAATTAATTGCGGATCCGAATAGATTTTCCTCAGAATTGCGTAATGCAATTGTGGGCGGAGCCTATTGCATTCCGCAAAGGAGAGAGGCAGGAATTGCATTACGCAAAAGCCGAATAGCCATCACTATCTCCTACACTGTTCATGGTCAAGAGCGTGTTAATTACGTGTTTTTTCCCGCGGCCGATTCTCATGCACTTTCAACAAAGGGCAACATAAACAATCAGAAGATTAATAAAAAAAATCCGCAAAAGATACTGCAGTGGAGGGGATTCGAACTGACTCCCTCAAAAGCTCTAGTCTAAGAGCATAACCACTATGCTACGCTAGCTTCGCGCAATCCTCTATATTATATATATTTTATCGACGCCCGAAGGCGCAACGGGATAATGTGTGATTACACGAACGATGTACAGTAAATTAAGACTCTAAGGGAAATATCGTTTGGGAAGGGAGGGAGGTTGCTATAGGGGCAAATCAGTATGTAGATCAATCGTCGTGGTCCCATCTGTCATCGTCTGGTCGTTGTTCTCTGTATGGACTGAGAGAGGAGGGATCCGAGGAAGGGGACTCGGGCGACCAGGTTGACTCATCTCCGTGAGCAGACTCAGTGATCTCTAATAGGAGGGGGCGAGGTAGGGGGGGGAAGTAATGCAATACAAACTAACGAAAGGTATATTTGCTAATATCGTAATTACTATAATCTAATTCACGTAAACGACTCTTGTAAACATTGATACTAGGTGACCTGTGTATGTAAGGGGGAAGAGTATTCAGTAGCATAGCAACTCTACGGGAAAAAGCAATGAAATCGAGGCGTTGACCTAATGTGTTCGTTCTATCACGAAGGGGTTTGAAAATGAAAAATTTGTTACGATCTAAGATGGTCTCGCCATTCATTATTCTACGGGCGAAAACTAAGTCAAAGATGACTCTCCTCTCAAAAAGCGCTTGAAGACCAAAATGAAACAGACGTTAGGAGAAACTAGGAGACTATTCCGAGCGGGGCGCGCGCAAATTTTCATCTCATTTTCATTGTCGATTTTCGGTACTTAGGAAGCAATTATAGGAAATTTTCAAAGTGGTTCTGAGAGCGCAGCAAAAACGTCACAGAGACAGGCTATATGAAATATGAGAAATTGGTAAACCTGCTACGGGGAATCTGATTCTGAAAGAAAACCGAGGTACTTTGACTAATTATTTCGAGAAAAATAACGTTTTATGCATCGAAAATCGGTTTTTGAAACATATCTATTAAACCATAGATTTTAGACAAGGTACCTAATGGAGAAAAAATGTAGAACTCAGGGCAATAGATTGGAAAAAAAATTATGTGCAAAAATGTTTTGAACTGACTGAGATATGAGCCTCCAAGGTGGTCGATCAAGAAAATCGATAATATGCTGCAAATTTCGAAAAATTAACTTTATAAAAAAATTTACAACTATTATTTGATTAAGTTCAGAGAAATCGTAGATATGAATTTTTTTTGCTGCACAACGGCCAAATAGTCCTACACCGTCTCAGAAGATCTGTGATACTATCTCGGCTATATTTTTTTTTTAGATTTTGCAACTTATTTTCAACACAATAACTGTTCGCCATATTTTTTCCGAATTTGTTGAGCCCCAGAACGAGTTTCTAGCACCATTTTGAAGTACGTTTCTTTTTTTTTCTTCATAGATTTCCAAGTGTAGCTCTTCAGGGAGTTGAGTTACGAGTTACGATTTCAAAGTACAAAGAATTTCCGAAAAAAAACTGACGCATCTTTCTGTGTCATTTATTTATTCAAATTATTATAATTAATTATTTCCGGAAAACTTGAACTCGAATTTCTCGAAAACCAGGCCGAATCTAATCGCCATTTTGCGATACATTTCACACTTATTTCATTTGTTCAACGCGAAGTGAGTGGTCTAAAATTCGCACAATTCTCATTTTACACAACGCAGCCCGCGCCGAATGAGGGTAATGATAGTGAATTAAGGGGAAATTAGGCGCTTTCGTGCGTTTCAGATAATTTTGCATATTTCGGCCTTAGCCCGACCTCGATTCAGCATGTGATTGCGATCATCGGATAGACCCATGTTCAGAAGTACAATATATCGAAAATTGGTGACTTGACTTTAGAATTTTGAATTCATATTTTCCGGAAATAATTTTTAAAAATAAAAAAAAGTATAAGCAAATGACACAGAAAGGTTCCCCATGTTTTGGCTGCCATTCTTTGTTCTTTGACTAAAGTCGTAACTCAATTACCTGAAGAGCTACACTCGGAAAACTATGAAAACAGCAGAACGTTGACCTCTTGTAATTATGCAAATTAGATATTTCAAATAATTAGTGAAATGGAAATTGGTTGACCACACCAATAGCTACTAGAATCTGTGTGTACTCACCTAGACACTTTTTGCTGTAAGGATTTTAGGTCAATATATGCGGTTCTTACGCGAACAATCTGATATATTGATTATTTTTCTTCAAAGTTAGATAGAGGTGTATCTTGTATACATTGAAATCGCTACCACGTCATTCTTGGCTCCTGTTTCGGCGCGGGACTGTCGCTTTTGTAAAAAAGAGCTATAACGGGAAAAGGCCTTCCACAACTTGATTCGGATTTTCCACTTGAGTTGGGTTAGTAAATACTCTGCAAAGTGAGACAACATCGCACGAAGTTGTAATTGCGCACATTTTTCGATATGTTATGCGGGGATACCTACTTTATCACTTTAAACTTTCAAAAGAAGCGTCCCTCTTCTTGAACGTAGTGCATCTATGATAATGCGGTAGCTTAACTTTTTGGAGGGCGGGAATTTTGATATATTTTCATTTAAAAAATAAACATTTCTGTGACTTTTCACATCATACTAGTGATTCAGCTTATCAGGTTGGCAATACATCATGGTTGTCGTGTCATATTTGTCAATTCAGATGGTGGTGTCTACTTGGAGTGACGTTTATCGTTGATTTTACTGCAGGAGCCGAAATGGACGCATTTACAATAGATGAAAAAATTGTGATCAAGTATATTATGGCTCATAATATTTGTGAGAAAATAGGACAGAAGTGCGAACAACTTGAAGAGTTGATTATGTAAGTGAAAGAGAAACAAACATGAAGAGAGACCAACGACCACAACTCACATTCCACAGTTCTTCTGAGTAAGGGTATCAAAATTCTGAGCAAACAATTTGTTTTTGTCTCCGATTCCTATGTAAGTTAAATTTTGTATCCATATAAAACTAAGAATTATTTTTATGAACTTTTTTTTTTCGAAATTAGCATGTTATCGATTTTTTTGATCTACTATCTATCTAAGTCATTTCAATCTATCTAAGTCATTTCAAAATATTTTTGGTACTTCTTTTTTCCCCAATCGAATCCTCATTGAAAGGTCTACAACTTCTTCAATTAGCACCCTGACCTATCTTTATTAGTTTCAGAGATACCCTCAAAACGGAAGAAAATGCACCGTGTCTCGGATTTTCCGGGAAAAATCCGGAAAGTCTGACAAAAGTATTTGTGTACATTCCTCTTCCTTTCAAAACGTTTTCTTTGTGCTCTTCTATTTTGCTAATATTCTTCATTATTTTGCCTTCTTCGCCTAATGAGAGTGTTAATGAAACGAAATAACGAGAAATAACATCAAAATAGAGGAGTACAAAGAAAATGTTTTGAAAGAAAGAGGAATGTACACCAATACACTACCGTACCGCATATGGTACACGACACACAACGAAAATCGCAACTTCTGATACAGTACCTTCCAATCAATAAATTTCTTAGTTCTTGAAACTCATTTCTTGAATTTCGGAGAAAAACCCTCGTACTCCTCTACAAAAAACTACTACAAAAAACGCGCGGAAACAGTTTCGTTCATAACTTCCTTCAAATTTATCTTGCAGAGCTCACCCGGTGTTCAATCGACTGGTCAAATGCTCGATAATTTAATTTTACTACTTCTGAAGTTTAAACCTACTCGTTTTTTCAGTTATGTTTGAAAAACAAAAATTAACAGTGAGCAATGGAAACAATACATTATCGTACAGAAATATTTAGCCTGTTTCAACTATAACTTGCAAACTAGACAAGCAATCATTCGGAAATGTTGTGCACTGTGGGGATTTGTTTAGAATATTTCGGCAAAGGTCGAATACTTGGGATTGCATATTGATGATGTAATTTTTCAAAGATATGTAAGCGGAAATATTTCCTCAGTAAAATTTGACACTAGTTTGAATATCATCTTAAAGGGACCTGGCACTGCAAATGAAGTGAATTTCAGATTAATCTGAAACTTTAATCTGAAATTCACTTCATTTGCAGTGCCAGGTCCCTTTAAAGAAGGCTTCCCACGAGTTTTTGGTCACATAGCCTGTCAACGCAGTGCTGTGGGAAACGCTCATCCGATACGGCATCGTACAAGGTGGCACTATTTTTTCTTGAGATGCCACTTCAACTTCCACCACAGAAAGCGTGATGGCTGAAAAAAATTCTCCGAGCTAATGATCGTTCCAGAAATACCTTTGTAGTATTGCGTCTTCACTGCGTAATAAGTTAAAATTGACGTAACATAAATTAATCGGAAATGAGCCTTTGAGAAGGCCTCCCACGAGTTTTTGGTCACATAGACTGCCAATGTGGGAAGTGCTCACCCGATCTCATTGCAACGCATCCGAAAATCTACCGTAATCTATAAATCGATATATTGTCGCAATGGCTACAAAAGAGCCAATATTCGACAGGCAACGCGTGTTAGGACACTTGAGAATAATGCAATCGATGTAAAATGAAGTTACAAACAGTATAACAGTGCGTTCGCGTAATAACTGCACGGAATGAGGGCAAATCCGTACATCAAATTTTGAGTCTTTCTGATTTTGACATGGATCGATAGCCCTTGTTCTCCTCTCCCGATCCCGCATTTCAAAATATTTTTCTGCATAATATTTGCATAGATAATTAGCTCGAAAGATTCATTATTTTTCACTTTGGACCCCTGTATCTCTGTTCTTTTTCAAAATTAGGCATTATGCTCTGAACAAATAATGCTCAGTTTGTCAAAATGAATAAACGTGTGTTTTTAGAATTTTCAAATTCCATGATTTTTGAAATTTTGAAAAGATTTTTTCGAAAATTCATATCTCGAATACTAAAAATATACTACTTTTAGAAAATTTATATGTTATGTAATCGATGACGTAGAATCCGATTCTCAAATCAAATCGAAATTTCCGTTTTGGTAAAGTCATGAAAATTACTGTTTTATAGCCTTTGCGCCGCCTTATTCTGCACCGTTTTGAGGCAGTGAGCGGTCGGAAGAAAAAAAACGAGAGGGAAATTAACGAGGGATTTTCACTTTTTTGAGCAATTCGACCGCTCACCGAGAAAAAAAGGTGAAGAATAAGACGGAAAGCGTGTTTCGAAAGCGGTAATTTGCACAACTTTACCAAAACGAAAATTTCGATTTGATTTGAGAATCGGATTCTACGTCATCGATTACACAACATATAAATTTTCTAAAAGTAGTATATTTTTAGTATTCGAAATATGAATTTTCGAAAATTTACATTTTTCAAAAATCATGGAATTTGAACATACTAAAAACACATGTTTATTCATTTTGACAAACTGAGCACCATTTGTTCAGAGCATAATGCCCAATTTTGAAAAAGAACAGAGATACAGGGGTCCAAAGTGAAAAATAATGAATCTTTCGAGCTAATTATCTATGCAAATTTTATGCAGAAAAATAATTTGAAATGCGGGATCGGGAGAGGAGAACAAGGGCTATCGATCCATGTCAAAATCAGAAAGACTCAAAATTTGATGTACGGTGAAGGTACACTTTTTACGCGAACGCACTGATAATAATGTTCCCCCTGTGGATAATATCGGCTTTCATCAAAAATATAATAGTTTTCGTAAAGGAACGATTAGAAATTCCTCCTATTCCGAGTGTGCGTTCTCCATTTTCGTTTTCCGGTATACTGTAATGGCAAATTGAAAATCAGGCAACGGTGGACTCGTGGGAGGCCTACTTTAAGCTATGAGTATCATACATTTAAAAATTTAGACGGATACCTTTCCTGGTTTAAATATGCCACTCCGAATTTTTGGACGAATACTTATGAGCGAAACTGTATGTGAGTTGTGGTCGGCCCCTTGTATGGAAGGGCAGAATATTAGGTCTGTCAAAAAATGGAGAAGAAAGGAAGTGGACACTACTGTGTTGAGACAAGCAAAGAGGAGGAAGAGAGGAGATCTTTCGTTAGATGTGAGCCACTCAACTCTTCTATTTAATATGTAATAGACTTTAGAAAGCTGAGTGGTCTCGCAATGATCTTGGCCAGTTTCTTCGACACATCTATAGGGAGTCTTTCCCATCTCCACTTATCGGAGAGAAGAATGTGGACACTGTAGTCAATGGGACAGTAGATCAATTGATGGCTCTTCGGAAGAGTAACTACGCAAATGAAGAGTGCCCGCTTTCAATCAAATCACGGTACAGCAAACAACCTCAATGACTAATAGCTCTGACCAGATATATAAATTGGCTGCTCCATGTGAAGTGTGAAAGTCAGAAACGAAGGGTCATAATCAATCTGACGAATTTCGTGAAGAAATACCTTGAGTCAATTGTTAGGTGAGTTCAAAATCGTTTTAAACATGTAAATTGACTAATGATCAGGTATTCGTTCAAATCGGTTAATCGGCTCAAGGGAACCGTATTCCTTCCGTGCAGGGAACATCGTTCTATTTCTGCATCGGCATTCAATGTGCACGCACAAGAATGTGAACTCGCCCGATGCGATACCAGTTAGTAATGCGGAAGAATTCACTACTCCGCGTAACATGCACATAGACACAGTGGCTGTTTTAGCTTAGCATATTTGCACAGTGACATCAGCGTGTCTACACAGTGGCTACCCCCTTCCGAGTCGAAGAAGCACATTGCGACTGTGTAGCCACTTGGTCGATGTACTGGAGAGTGGCGATTGAGTGGTGATCAAGTGGGTGTGAGTGTAGCCACAGTGTCGAGGATCTTTGATCGGCATATCATAAATCTAAATGTTTCACCAAAACGTTGGTCGGTGCTCTTTTTAAAGGGACCCGGCACCGGAAATTGATGAAGGCTCAATAAACGCAGAAATGTGGTGCGATATCAAAAATGTTGAGAAAATAATATTAACATTTTTTTTCTGAATTTTCCTCGATTTTCAAAGTTCATGACCGGAACCGGCTTTCATACACCGGTACATTGGGAAAACACACCACATGTACCGGTGGATGTTTCTTACTGTGTTGTATATGTTTAAAATACATTTTAAGTACCAGATTCCTCCACTACTAGGAAATCAAAATGTCTGTCTGTTTGTCTGTGTGTGTGTCTGTGTGTGTTGGATTTTTTTCCGTACGCGTGACGGACATTTTTTTCTCGCATTTTCCGCTTTAAATCGCTTCAAACTCAAGCAATCTTCTCAGATCCTTTTGCATACGATAACCCATCAGAAAACATTTCAAAATTTATTTACAAAAATCAATTCGTGATAGTTATTTAATTGTTTAAACTACGGTAATGGATGTCCCCTAAAGGGCGGCAGCGGCCCTTCGTAACGGCCCGGCGGCCCATGACCTAAAAGGCGGCCCATATTTCAGAATCTCCATTTTTCACAATTACAATTACAATTATTTATTCCGCCAGGGTTAGGGGTTTCGTGAGTTCTTTGTAGATTGTCGATAGTGGAGTCGGCAGATATTCGTCGTCTTCAGACGATTCGGTTGTTTTGGGGGCAGGGTGAAGGGGTGCAGCAGGGTGGGTTAAATCAGAGTCGTAAGAGAGACGTGAAAGAAATAGACGGCAATTCGTTAAAGTTACCGACCAACCAAAAATTTCGAAATTTTTTTATTTTTTTATTCGATGCAGACGAGACTGCTGATTATTAGCTCGAATAAGAAAACGCCTAAAAATAAGCCCTAAATTTACTATGAACTGGGAAAGGGTGTCCCTGATCAGCAATATTGATTGGTATACTGTAGCAGCTCAAAATTCTTCTTTTCGTTTTTTCTGCGATATCACGGAACAAGCTCTTTCAAATTGACATTCAGGCAATTGTAGCTGATTTCTGCAGTTGATTGCATGCAAGAAACCTCATTTTTAAATAGCAAAAATATGAACAAACTTGGAAAAAAGAGAAAATATTTTTAAAAAGTATACTGTAGCTAAAGATCGAGAATTTTGAGCTGCTACAGTATACCAATCAATATTGCTGATCAGGGACAACCTTTCCCGGCTTATAGTTAATTTAGGGCTTATTTTTAGGCGTTTTCTTATTCGATCTTTAGCTACAGTATACTTTTTAAAAATATTTTCTCTTTTTTCCAAGTTTGTTCATATTTTTGCTATTTAAAAATGAGGTTTCTTGCATGCAATCAACTGCAGAAATCAGCTACAATTGCCTGAATGTCAATTTGAAAGAGCTTGTACCGTGATATCGCAGAAAAAAACGAAAAGAAGAATTTTGAGCTGCTACAGTATACCAATCAATATTGCTGATCAGGGACAACCTTTCCCGGCTTATAGTTAATTTAGGGCTTATTTTTAGGCGTTTTCTTATTCGATCTTTAGCTACAGTATACTTTTTAAAAATATTTTCTCTTTTTTCCAAGTTTGTTCATATTTTTGCTATTTAAACATGAGGTTTCTTGCATGCAATCAACTGCAGAAATCAGCTACAATTGCCTGAATGTCAATTTGAAAGAGCTTGTACCGTGATATCGCAGAAAAAACAAAAAGAAAAATTTTGAGCTGCTAAAGTATATCAATCAATATTGCTGATCAGGGACACCCTTTCCCAGCTTATAGTTAATTTAGGGCTTATTTTTAGGCGTTTTCTTATTCGAGCTAATAATCAGCAGTCTCGCCTGCATCGAATAAAAAAATAACAAAAATGTCGAAAATTTTGGTTGGTCGGTAACTTTAATCAGATGTAGGAGCACTATGGTATGGCTCTATGGCATTGACAACTCAATGTCTACCTCCTACAAAAATCCGAAGGACTATGCTCGATTTCAGAAATTGGGTATACTGTAATATCGATTACCGTAGCCAGGGGTACTGTGGGTGTATCACGGGGCATCTATCTGGCCTTGGTCATTCCAGGCCTACCTCCAACAGAAATTCCGAGCCGATTTGCTCAATTTCATACTTTCATGCATTTACAGTATTTCGGCCTAGGTTACTGTACTTATAAATGATTTTATCGATTCGCTTGGGTCCCCGATCATTTCATCTCATTGAGGCGATCATCTTTCCAAAAGAAAATGTTAAGAAATAATGAGAATGAAGCGAGATACAACAACCGGCGTACTTCGGGCGTACCTCTTCGTATTCACTAAAGAGTACGCCTGCTTGTTTCTTGCAGTATAATCGATCTCTTGACAAATAGTCTTGACGCTATATTATCAATTCGATGATGCTGAATTCAACGGGGACTGCGAATATAATAAATATAATCGTTAAAGTACATATTTAAATTATTTTACATAATCATGGAAATTCAATCAGTATTCGATTCCGACCCCAAGTATTACTGTAAGTGGAAACCTCAAATGGCGCGATTCAACTCTAGTACGTCGTATCTCTTCCAAGCGTCCATTCGTGGTAGTGCGGGTTGTAATTGTTCGGGTATCTCCTGCCTACATCTCTTGCAATTTTTCACCGTACCAGCGCATCGCCACTGTGTGATTGTGCGTACGCGCATAGCCATTCAGTACGCCGGCGTGTTCAGAGACACTGCTGCCACTGTGTAGATGTGCGAGTCCCACTGTTACGCCCAGTGTATGAGAGACTATCTGAGTGGATCGACATAGGCTTGGCACAGGGGCAATTTTTTGATATGAGACTAACAACGCTATGTTGTAGTGTGTTTGATGAGAGTTACGACTGTACCATTCTGGAAGTTCAGAAACGCTTCTACGCCTCAGGGGGGAATATTAGTACTTGTGAGGTCACAAAACTTTTTCGTCAAATCGATTGGAATCTTTTCGATGCTTAGTGCGATGGATAGCACACAAAAATACAATATTTTTCACTTTCGCAACTATTTTGGTCAGAATTTATGCAGCCTAGTTATTCATCATAACTAGTTCCTTACGCAATTTTCAATAGTACTAGAAGTCCTGGAAATGTTTCCGTCATTCTAATACATCGCACAGCAGTTACACACAATCTGTACAAAAATAGAGAAGTTACAAGTTTCTGGCAGGAAGTCGAAAACGGAAAAGTATGCGGATTGTCTTAATAAAGTAGGAGCCGGCTAGCTCCGGAGAGGTAAAGTACTGTAACCTCGTCAAACGTTCTAATTTTATGGAAATGTCTGATCATGATCGATACTATTCAGGAATCAGGCAGCCTGATTCCTGAATAGTTTCGCTTTTTCACTCTTAGTGCACACTAATGTTATCAGAAACATCGCAAACGCTAACTAAAGTAAGAGATATTGCAGTTGGCACGGAATTTCATCCATGTTTTTTTAATCAAGGACTGATTTTATTCAGATTTTTTCGTATACTTTCTGGTTTTTCGCTTTCTGCCAGAAACTTTTAAATTCTCTATTTTTCAAAGATTGTGTGGTACTGCTGTGGGATGTAATAGGATGAGGGAAAATTTTCCAGGACTCCTATTATTATTAAAAATGACGTAAGAAAATTTTTTGAAGAATATCTAGGTTGTATGAACTCAGGTCAAAAAATTGAAAGTGATAAATAGTTGCATTTCGGTGGGCAGTTGATCGCACTAAGAATTGAAAATATTCCATTCTATTTGACGAAAAACTGTTGTGACGTCACACGTATCAATATTTCTGCCCTGAGGCGTAAAATTTTTTTTTTTTGAAATTCAGGAATGGCACAGTCGTAACTCTCATACAACGCACTACAGCATACCATGGTTAGTCTCATTTCGAAAATTTAGCCCATTTCCGAGCCCCTGAAGAAATCCTCTCAGATAGTCTCTCGGATACACTAAACTTTCCTTTTAGTGGAGGAAAATGGGAAGGATCTCAAGATGCGTGCTGTGGGAAAGAAGTACAGACCGATTGTAATGAACGGAGTGGATAAGGATACAAGAAAGGTGACAATGACTCGTGTCACAAACGAGACCACAATTATTCATGTATATTTATTCACAATCATCCTTGAAAAGATAGCCGCAATTGTATGACGATAACGGTGTCCCAAGGGGAAGAAACGAACCGGGAAGGCGAGAGAGTGTGCAGATGCGAGAGGGCACAGAGAGCAGCAGGTTTGGGCGGAAAAGCACAGTGAACAGCAGGTTTGGGCGGAAAAAGTTTGACGGAAATCGGAACACCCTATTAAGTAGTATCCCAAGATGTAAGAAATTTTTGGGGAACGCCATTTCGTAAATTTTTGAACAATAGGCTGGAAATGTTGAACAAAGAAATTTTAAGACCGGGCCATTGTTAAAAAAATTACGAAATGGCGTTCCCGAAAAATTTCTTACATCTGGGGGGTACTCCCGTCTATTATATATATATATATATATATATATATATATATATATATATATATATATATGAGGCCGTTCGCGTAAGAATCGATCAGATTCGTCTGGGTCTGGCATAGTTAAAAAAGGGTAAATTTTCTGAAACTCTGTTATTTGAGGTTATCCAGGGTGCTGATGACGATAGGCATATTCATTTTGCTCGTAGATCGCCCTTCGGCGCCAGACGGCGTCGCGTCGAAATCTCCTTTAGTGCCTCAAATCCTCAAACAAAGCTATTTTTTTTGGCCTTTTTATGTCCGGTGTATATATATAGGCTATAAAATATATATATATATATGTCATATATATACTGGATTCATATTTCAGGTTTAATCAATGAAATTTGATCTTACAGGGTGGTCAAAAAGTATTGATGCGATATTGAGGCATGAAATTCTCAGCTCAAAACGTGTTCTGGCAAAAACGTTTATAACACATTACTGGGCCACTGTTGTTGTTTACGTGACACTAGTTGGCTAGTTTCCTATAGTCATGGTACGCCCACGGAAAATGCGGTAATCGAAAATTGATGTTTGGACTCTCTCAGAGGTCATAACTTCCATAAGAAAGAAATTTAGTATCTCCCATCGGAGAGTTCGCCGTACTGTCTAACGAAACAAAAAGATAGGTAATACCAATGACTGTCCCAGATTTGGTGGACTCCAAATTTCCGTCATCAGCAATAACAGAAATGTAGTGAGAGTGATGAAAAACGCAGCCCATAGCGATTTATCAGACAAATGAATTGCCAGCTCGGAACCTTGAGAGGATTGATGGCTATCATGGTGCATTCTTGACTCAAGTGAGTCCTCTACAAGATGCGAATAGGCGATGTTCTTACGGCAGCGCATATGCAAAAACAGCTCGAAAGACGCAAGATGGGTATTATGCGCGCCGTTTGTGACTGAAAGACGGCTACCGCACATTTCGATGAAACGTAGTTCTTTGTGCAGGAGGAATCCCATGCCCACAATTCGAGAATCATCACCCACTAATGTCAGTAGACTATTACCATGGAAGCAGCCCCATCATTCTTTTCCCATTTGCTGTGTCTCATTATTTGTGCCGGGGCCCGCGACCACCTATACCCCTATCTTATTTGCAAAGCATGTAGGGAGGAACAGTAAGGGGTATTTTATCAAAGTGATTATAGAGAACGCCTATCTTTTCTTAACCTACTTTCAAAAGAGAAAAAAGGACGCTCCTGCAAGATTCAGCATTCAAAATTCGCCCAAAACTGGTTTTCGCTCATATATGCGAGCTCAATTCAACTTCCTAAATTTCCCTCCAATCGCCGGACCTCAATTCGAACGATTTCTCCGTGTGGGCAGTTTTGTAGAAGGAGGTATGCTCTACCACCCCTTCGAATCAGAACTCGCTCAAGAAGGCCTTCACAAAAATATGGGATAATATTGGCACCAAATACAAACGGCGCGTCACCCACTGAGTCCCTGGTCTACTTCTTTATGCCGCCAATGTTGATGACGGCCAGATATAACAAACTGTATTCTGTTATGACCGTATGACAATGGGTGAACATCACACTAAGTTTCATGTGCCTTCGTTGAATTTGAATGAAATTATATTGACGAATCCATGCATCAATACTTTTTGGCCACCCTGTACATTTTTAGCGTACAGGGCCATTTCGAGTGAAATAATAGTTAAAATGGTGTAGTGTTTTTTTTGAGATTTTATATTTGCCTCTCATTAGATCACTGGCTGTTTTCACGTTAATTTTCTCTCTGCGCTTTTCTAATGAGGTGATGACTAATTGTGTATTTCTATTGGAGAAGTTTGGAATTGTTTGTCAGGTTGATTCGTGGCATCTCATGAATAGTTACTATATATTAGAAAATGCTAACGTCTGTCTGTCTGTCTGTCTGTTTGTTTGTTTGTTTTTTCCTTCCGTCCGGTCACTTTTTTCTCATTTTCCTTTTATTTCGCTTCAAATTCACTCTATCTTTTCAGAACCTTTTGCATATGATAACTGACCAGAATTGCTTTAAAATTTTACAAAATTTAAATCACCAAATCCATGGCCAAGTGGTTAAAGCGCCCGACATTCAAATCCGACCAACGCAGGTTCGACCCCCGCCGCGGGCAAACCTTTTGCCGCATTTTTCGCAAGTGTCAGAAGGCGTCCTAACACGTTTTTAAGTAACGTGAAACACGTTTTCACCTGTTTTGCCGAGTTTTAAAGTGAAAAATCGAAAATTTCAAAAAGTTCCAAAATGGTTCAGAGAGCGTAGGGAATCACACGAAAAGTGTTTTGCGATGTCAGAAACGTGTCCGAACGTGTTCTAACACGTTCTAACGTGAAAAATCAAAAATTTCGAAAAGTTCCAAAATGATTCAGAGAGCGTAGGGGATCACAGGAAAAGTGATTTACGATTTCGGAAACGTGTTCGAGCTCGTTTTAATTTAAAAAATCGAAATTTTCGAATGTTTGTCAAACAAATCACAGAAAAAAATGTTTTGCAATAAAAAAAGGCTCCAGGTTCGGTCCCCTGGACCGAACCTGGAGCGGATTACCGAGCTCCCTCTGGAGCGAACCTGGAGCCGGCTACCAAGCTGCCCCTGGACCGAACTTGGAGCCGGCCACTGAGTCCCCCGGGACCTAACATTGAGCCGGCCACTGAGTCCCCCTGGACCGAACCCGCACCCAGAACTATGCATAGAGCGTAGTGTACGCATAGAGCGTAGTGCATTTAACCTCAATACAACCCCGCTAGTTGTCTTGTGAAGCAATTTTAGCATTGTTTTATTAAAAGTATCTGAGAAAGCTTTAACAAATCATAGAATAAGCATCTCGGACACCTTTGACACAGAGAATAGTCTGTACGCTAAAAATGTAAGATCAAATTTCATTGATTAAATCTGAAATATGAATTCAGTACCGTTTCTCCCAAGTTTTTGACTGGAAAACTATAGAATTCAAATAGTTTTGAACGTATAGTAATACTGACTCTATAAAAAAAACATTATTTTACAGTGCTTACTTGGCTTTTCGTTATTTTATATCCTTGGAATATCTAGTGTAAAAGGCTGAAAATTTTTGCGAGTGTTGACGGAAATTTTTTTCCGACGTAACATATTCCGTCCAAGGGTCGGAAAGTTCGGAAAATCGGAAACGGAAAATCGTTCTCCGCCCAACCCTGGTGGACAGACTCTATAACTCGTATGTATATCTTCAGTTTTCTCGTCTTTGTCTCACTGCTCTTCGTTTCCATGCAAATGAATTTGGAGTGTCATCATATTGTAAGTTGACTACCTTTCATATCGTCATTCAAATTAGATTAAATTAGCCATATCAACTTGTGCAAAGAGGGTTCAAGAATTCGCATCTAAAAATCACAACGAAATATTATTTCTCAAGACTGATATCAAGAGATTCTACCCTTCCGTTGATCAACAAGAACTTATTGACCTAGTAAAAGACATGGTTAAATGGTACGTATTCATTTTATTCGCTGTTTCGTTCTGTATTACATAGTTGCTTAAATAACCAATACACCGTCATCTATTTAATGAATGACCCATGTCAGTGACTGCATTGTGAGTTGTATGGAGTGTCATACCGTGATTCGTGGGAAGAAAGTGCTTGTTGTATTTCACGAAGGAGGGAGGACACGTATGGAGTGAGTCACACACAATCGACTCAATATTATCAACGTCTATTCCTAAATAACATTTTCTGTAAATTTGAGTCAGATTCATATGCTTGTTACTATACATTAGAAAATGCTAACGTCTGTCTGTCTGTCCGTTTTTTCCTTCCGTCCGGTCACTTTTTTCTCATTTTCCTTATCTTTCGCTTCAAAATCAGAACCTTTTGCATATCTTCTCAGAACCTTTTGCATATGATAACTGATCTGATGATATGATAACCTTTCAAAATTTAAAAAGAAAAAATGCGCTAATTTCATGGCCAAGTCGGTAGCGCGCCAGACTTTAAATCCGAGATCCCCAGGTTCGACCCCCGCCGCGGGCAAACCTTTTGCCGCATTTTTCGCAAGTGTCAGAAACTGTTCTAACACGTTTTTGAGTACCGTGAAACACGTTTTCACCTGTTTTGCCGAGTTTTAACTTGACAAATCGAAATTTTCGAACTTTCTCCAAACGCACCGGTGAGTGTCGGGGATCACAGGAAAAGCGTTTTGCGATGTCTGAAACGTGTCTGAACGTGTTCTAACACGTTTTAAATTAAAGTGAAAAAATCGAAAATTTCGAAAAGTTCCAAAACTCTGCGGAGAGCGTAGGGGGTCACAGGAAAAGTGTTTTGCGATGTCATAAACGTTTCTGCAGAGAGCGATCGATAAAAAGTTGCCACGGAGCCACGAAGTGGAGTAGTGGCAACTTTTTTTTTCGATCACTCAGCCTCACGAGCCTTTTGCAACGGAATAAGCCACTATTCTTTCTAGCGATTAACATTCCCTAACATACTAAGCCCCCTGTACCGTACTTGGAACCGGCTGCTAAGTTCGCTACCGAGCTCCCCCTGGACCGAACCCGCACCCAGAACTATGCATAGAGCGTAGTGTACGCATAGAGCGTAGTGCATTTAACCTCAATACAACCCCGCTAGTTATGTAACTAGTTCTGCCTAAACCAGACAATGAAAAGATTTTTTTTAAATTTAAAAATTCGTTTCCCGGAAGAATGCTCAAAACCACTCATTTTCACAAGTTACTTTACCGAATCAAGTAAACGGGGTGTACCCGGGGTAGCATTTACATTCAGCATCTCACTGTGTGAATCTAGTGGTCCCGTAATTTGATTACCAGGGAAATTTTAAAAAAAGTAAAAGTAAAAATTCTTTAAAAAAACAATAATTAGGCAGTGGCCCATCTCAAAATGTCCGAAAATAAAGAAGAAATGTGATGAATTATCAGACTCTCCTCATTCTGCACGTTTTCTCATCGGTCAGACAGCGCGAGAGAGCATGCAGAATTGAGAGAGTCTGATCACTACTCAGAAATGTCCTAAAAAAGATCATCAGGAATGCGCGCGAAAATTCAAATTTTAATAATCCGAGATTCTGCATTATGGCGCGCCGTCTTTTTCTCTTTTCTTTTTTTTACTCAGGCAATTCGATTTGAATCTGATCAAAAGTCGGACAAAATTAGAATCTGATCAAAAGAATTTAGCATCTAATCTGAATCTGATCAGATTCTAAACATTCATCAATGAATCGGAATCTAATGAGAAGAATTTTGAATCTGATTTGAATCTGATCTTATTCTAAATTGCCTGTCAACTCCGTCTCGTGTAAACACCGCCTTGCTTACTAAACTCTCAAATCCTCGGTAACTCAACACAGCCTATTTTTCTTGTGGTATTCAGGGATGATATTTCGGCCCTTTTTTGGATTAATTGCCGCTATCCCTTTCAATGGGAAAGTGGAAAGCACTTGCCCATCTTCCAAATGCGGGATGTGGTGCCTCACACTTTTTGTGAGTAATCTTAGTGATTCCCGGTAGAATTTACGTTCATAGTTTTTGGTCACATAGACTGCCAACACAGTGCTGTGGGAAACGCTCAACCAATCGCATTGCAACGCATCCGAAAATCTACCGTAATCTATAAATAGATATGTTGTCGCTCAAATGGCTACAAAAGAGGCAATAATCGACAGGCAACGCGTGTTAGGACACGTGATAATACATGCAATCGACGTAAAATGAAGTTGAAAACAGTATAATAATGTTCCCCCTGTGGATAATATCCGCTTTCATCAAAAATATAATAGTTTTCGTAAAGGAACGATTAGAAATTGCTCCTATTCCGAGTGTGCGTTCTCCTTTTTCGTGTTCCGGTATACTGTATTGGCTAATTGAAAATCAGGCAACGGTGGACTCGTGGGAGATCTTCTGCCTTCTTTAAACTCTAATTCGAAACAATTCATGCTTATGCACATTATTATCGTTCAGCGTTTCGCACAAGGGAGTTTGCGGACATTCATTTTAAATCGCGTATTGATGTTCAAGCTGAGAATGGATGAGCTGATTTGAAAGCGGGGAAAACGGTTTGCAGCCCTCGGGTATCGAACTCAGCCCCTTCGTTTTCAATGCCGAGACACTTACCAATTAACTATGGTAGACATGTGACGAGATGGCTAGCTCTTGCTAATCTCACTAGTTGACGGAGCGTAAAAATTATTGATCTATGCCTGATCTACTTGCTTGGAGTTACCAGAAACGGATGAATAGCCATTTACGTCAACGGACACAGCATCCTGTGCGGATATGACTATTGCATTGCAATCGTGTCAGTATGTCCGCATGCAAAACGCTGTGTATCGATATTACTGAATTCCTTACACTGAACATTAAATGTAACATGCAAAGCAATTACTATAAAAGAGTCGTAAAATTTTGAAAATTGACGCGACTGTAATACGTGCATTAAGAACGCCTGTCGCAATAATCAAAACACTCGTTATCCTTTTATTTGGTTCTGCAAATTAGAATATTCGCGTTCACTAACAAATGTAATATATATATATATATATCTCAAAAATAGTGAAGTTTAAAATAGTGAAAACGACGAGTAAGACTCGAGCTAACAACATTTGTGACCACAAATACTTAAGGGCGAGGAAAGCCGTAGACGTAGTGCTCAACAAGAGACTGTGCATGAAAGGAACAGGAGATATATTCAATACGAAATGTCGAGACTCTGTAAGTTTTAGTGCTCGTATCTCTCCTACCCTCACATATTGAAGATCATCACCAAGCAGTTGCTATTGCGTACTGTACTTGCCGAGATTCGACACACGGTATGTTATTAATGGAAAAAAGTCGATGAAAATCACCGATATTATTTTGTGTTTTTGGTGCCACTCACACAAAATTTTGTAAAAAAACACGAAACACAACATCCCAGTCCTGGGTAGAATTATGTGGTGGAGAGCGTGACAAATCATCTCTGCTCTCTCCTCTCTCACTCGCCCTTGACTCTTTCTGGAGGGCCTGAATCATGTGTCGGGAAGCTTCCTTATAAATCGTTTCAAAATCGCTCTATTGATCCTTTTTCATATGATGACAGATTAGAATACCATTCAAATTTTAAATACAAAAGTCAATTATTTTATGGCCAAGTCAGTAGCGCGTTCGACTAGCATTCCGGTCGCCGCGGGCAATCGTTTTGCTTAATTTTTTGCAAGTGTCGGAAGTGTTCCTTACTTGTTTTTGAGAAACGAGAAAAAAAGACGAAACGTTTCGTCTTTTTTTGAGAAAAAAAGACGAAACGTTTTCACCTGTATTGCCGAGTTTTAACGTGAAAATCGACATTTCCGAACTTTTGCCAAGCGCACCGGGGATCACTAGAAAAGTGTGTTGCGATGTCGGAAGCGTATCTGAATGTGTTCTAGTTTTAAAGGAAAAAAAAGAAAATTTGGAAAAATTCCAAATGATTTGGAGAATGTCGTGGTCATAGGAATAGTGTTTTACGATGTCGGAAACGTATCTAACCCTTTTTAAACACGTTTCGCCGTGATGTTTTCAAACAAGCATATCGCGCTCCTATATATGAGACGAATCGCGAGAAAATCTACCACCAGAGCCCCCTAGGAGGAAATAGAAATTCATGGTCTTCAAAATGGATAAAAAAATTAATCTAGGTACTAAAAAGCAAGGCGGTTCGATTTTCGATAAAAAAATTTTGTTCACGAGCTGCAAAGCCTCAAACATGACGAAATAGAGAAAACATCGAAAACCACACCTCACGAAATTGATCATATCTCGCTTCAAAATTGAGATAGAAATTGAAAAATTGAAAAACTTTTTCAAAAAAAGGAATTGAAGAGGAAGAGATTCTCTAAAAATTTTCCTATTACGTCATAACTCTAAGTGTGAAACCCGAATCAGCCTGGTCGGTCATCGGAAAAATGGCCATAACTTGAACAAAACAAAAAAACTATTTTTTTGGTTATGCGCAAGTTGTAGGTCATATATGATAGTATTTGGACCCCACGTATTAGATTTTTCAAGAAATGTAAAAAAAAGCGCTCTCGATTTAGTGGAGGGCTGTGGTAGTGACCTACCCAAAAATGACCTTTTCTGCTCTCCATTTTACTTAATTTTCTAAAAAATGTTTTAAAAATAAACTACAAACACTTTCTGGTTGCTCACACGGCGACCACAAGGACGATTTTGCCGGGAGGTCTACCTGCGCTGCGGCTGCGTCGCGGTTTTAAACCAATATTTTCAAAATCAATATTTTTGCTCCAAACCAACGCAATCAGCTTTCCCAGCGCACCCGATCACCCGATTTAATGAAATCACTTCGATTATCCGAAAAATAACCTATTAAGCAAGATACAGAGAGTGTCAGAATTTGCAGTACTTCCGGCCCCCGGTGCATCTTCCCAGACGAATTCAGAACAAAATGCTTCAATTTTGTGCTCAAAAAACGCAGAATATTCCAAAAAGCTGGAATGATCCACAAAACATGGAAAGTATGGCCTATTTCAGTCAATAAACGGCGTAAGCTGAAGCTGGTAACGTACCACCTCAGATCACACTGGTCCTATTTTTAATCAGCAGCGAGGCTCTCACCACGACTTCCCTCAATATTTTGATCAATGTGAAATCCTACCGTGTTTTTCACACTCGCCCTTTTGTTCATTTTGTGGTCGCCGTGGCTCATTTGCCTCAGAAATGTTGTAATTAGCTGAAATACGACGGGCAATATTTCAAATATCATAAAACAAGGTTTTTTCATGTTTCAGACTCGAAATTTTCCAAAAAGATGTTATAATGTCCCTCATGTATGTATCACACATAGGAATGTTTGTCTAGTGGTACTGAACAACTTTGCTTTTGAGTGCGAATGATTATCTTTACTTTGAAGCGAGCTACAGGACTCAGAAAGTGCAACAACAAAGGTCAGCCGCGCGCTCTCGTTTCTCTAGCACTCTCCTCATTTAACCACATTCTCTCGCCAGTTCGATGCCCGGCGAGTGCAAAAATCTTTTGCAATTATCAAAATACGACGAAATTTACCTTTACGTGCAATATTGCTAGTAATTCCTATTTTGCAAAAACAGAGAAACGAGAGCGCGCGGCTGACCTTTGTTGTTGCACTTTCTGAGTCCTGTAGCTCGCTTTAAAGAAAAGATAATCATTCGCACTCAAAAGCAAAGTTGTTCAGTACCACTAGACAAACATTCCTATGTGTGATACATACACGGATACCTTGAATTGTTCATATTGCAGTAACCTGTCAAATTTAGGTTTCAAAAATAAAATGTGTCCCGAAATAAGGCGCCGCTTTGCATGACGAGACTAGAGGGACATTATTTATATTTTTGGAAAAATTTCGAGTTATATAGACAGGTCTGAAACTTGAAAAAACCGGGTTTCATGATATTTGAAATTTTGCCCGTCACATTCGTGTTTCAGCTAATTACAACATCTCTGAGGCAAATGAGCAACCTGAAAGTGTTTGTAGTTTATTTTTACAATATTGTTTAGAAAATTAAGTAAAATGGAGAGCAGAAAAGGTCATTTTTGGGTAGGTCACTACGACAGCCCTCCACTAAATCGAGAGCGCTTTTTTTACGTTTCTTGAAAGTAGACTATTGTATGTGGATCATTCCAGCGCTTTGGAATATCATGCGTATTTAAAGCACAAAATTGAAGCAATTTATTCCGAATTCGTCTGGGAAGATGCACCGGGGGCCGGAAGTACTGCAAATTCTGACACTCTCTGTATCTTGCTTTATAGGTTATTTTTCGGCTAATCGAAGTGATTTCATTAAATCGGGTGCGCTGGGAAAGCTGATTGCGTTGGTTTGGAGCAAAAATATTGATTTTGAAAATATTCGTTTAAAACCGCGACGCAGCCGCAGCGCAGGTAGACCTCCCGGTAAAATCGTCCTTGTGGTCGCCGTGTGAGCAACCAGAAAGTGTTTGTAGTTTATTTTTACATCATTTTTTAGAAAATTAAGTAAAATGGAGAGCAGAAAAGGTCATTTTTGGGTAGGTCACTACCACAGCCCTCCACTAAATCGAGAGCGCTTTTTTTTACATTTCTTGAAAAATCTAATACGTGGGGTCCAAATACTATCATATATGACCTACAACTTGCGCATAACCAAAAAAATAGTTTTTTTGTTTTGTTCAAGTTATGGCCATTTTGCCGATGACCGACCAGGCTGATTCGGGTTTCACACTTAGAGTTATGACGTAAGGGGAAAATTTTTAGAGAATCTCTTCCTCTTCAATTCCTTTTTTTGAAAAAGTTTTTCAATTTTTCAATTTCAATCTCAATTTTGAAGCGAGATATGATCAATTTCGTAAGGTGTGGTTTTCGATGTTTTCTCTATTTCGTCATGTTTGAGGCTTTGCAGCCCGTGAACAAAATTTTTTATCGAAAAACGGTAAACGCAGTTCGAACCGCCTTGCTTTTTAATACCTAAATTAATTCTTCCGTCCATTTTGAAGACCATGAATTTCTATTTCCTCACCCAGGTCGATTCTCTCGCGATTCGTCTCATATTATATCTTTCATTTCCGTTGTGAGAGGCTCGTGAGGCTGAGAACGATTGAAAAAGTTGACACGAAGTGGCAACTTTTTTTCGGGTATCAAACTATCCCCCAGACGAAGAGAAAGATGCTGAATTCCCCTGGATCAATCTGGATAGATTACAGGTGATATACAGCGGAAGAGCGTACAGAGTTGGACGAGGACTCGGACAAGGCTCTACTTTTTCATCTCTTCTCGGATTACTATATCTGACTGAGAGAGTTAGGAGAGTGACATCATTCTCTCCACGCGAGTCTCTTATGTGAGGCAGATATCGCTCATCCATTATCACTCTTCTATTTTGAGTCTCTTCTACGCAGATGATCTACTCATTTTGTCTCATCACACACACATAATCACAAATGTGAGTGAGTGCAAAATATCAAAGTCATATTGATTTTTTTTCTGAAAAATCGTACGACCCTTAATCTGTTAGAAATTCGCGGCATCTTTCAAATATTTTTGCAGCATATTTTCTCCCATTTTGTGAGAACCTTGGAGTAACATGTTTCATCTAATTTGGAAACAGTTCAAGTGATCACCGTTAAAGGAAAAAATCTGGCAAAAGATTAGTCATCGGCGGGATCGAACCTGAGTAAGTGTGTATCTTAGTCGGGCGAACCATATTTCCGTCGCTGTCAACTATTATGTCATGAAAGTCATTCTTCATCGAAATGGTGCTACTGTTAGGTGCAGACCTCGAATTCTGAGGCCATGTTTTCAACGCATTCTATGAAAACTTTAGCTTGGAGGTATGACTCCAGCTCATGAGATTCGTTTCTGATAATCAAACACAGTAGCATAATATGAATAGTGCAAAAATCGCTCGAAACCCCAAACGTTTCTCTTCTTTCTAGAAATCTCCACTAGGTCACAAGGATTCGAATGGAGCTCCTATAACTTTGTAGGCATTGGAGCTCCCATAACTTTGTAGGCAGCGCGTCATGATAGGGAAACATGTTAAACTAAAAGGAAATTCACTTAAAATAGAGAAACGGCTTGTAATTCCTCGTGAGAATGGGATCGTGAGTGAAAGAGTGCGTGAAACTGGCCAGTACTGGAGAGTAGTCATATATTCTGAGCCCTTTCGGGAGGTTTGATCGGCCTATGAGATGATGGAACAACTAATAGGACGATGATAAGAGCAGAATTCCCCATTTTGTAGATGCAACAGACCAGGAAAGACATATGAGAGGAATCGCGAGAAAATCGAGCATATCCGGGATGGCGGGGACGTAGAAATTTTATGATTTTCAATTTGGCTGAAAATTTGGCCTAAGGTATTTCAAACCTTCCTCTGTCGAATGGCGTTTTCAGAATTTCGATAAAAAAATTCGCAATCGCGTGAAACACAAACAAACCTGGTGACTCAGCGAAAAGATTTAGAGAGTGGCATGTTTGAAAAATCATAACATGCTTCAAAATGATGATAGCGACTCGTTCTTTTTTAGGTAAGATAGGGAATCACCCCGACTACAAACTACAACTATTGAACTCATTCCTGGCTGATGCGCCGGTGCGGGGCTGTCGCTTTTGTAAAAATTTAATTATTTATCTTAAAACTAAAAAAGCAATGGGTTTTGTTGCTTTTTATTATAGTCACTGTGTGTACTATTTAAAACCAAGAAATGGTCCAAATCCGTACAGAACTTTTAAAGACGCCCGCGTTTTCGTGCGACAGGCCAATGACATCTCATGGTTAAATTGTTGGAATCATTCAATTTAGTGATGAAAATAATCGTAAATGAGCTAAAAACAATATTCCTATTTGTTTTGAGACGATTCTTTTTCGGGATTTTTTAAGAAAAAATTTCGAACGTTTTTTCATCAAAAATGCGGTTCAATTAAGCGCTAGTGTGTCAAATCTATATCTATTTAATAAGTTTTCATAGTTCGACATTGATTTACTCGTATTTCAATGTTTGTTGAGCTTTAAATGGGTTATTTCTGTCTACATATTCAGTAATCGAGATCGACATTTTAAATTGGCCCTATTCTGACGCTACTTGGTAAGGAGTTTCCTCATAATGCCTCAAACATTTTCCTTTTTGAAAGTGAATGGCTATGAAGTCGTACAAAATAACTACGGCGCTTAGAAAATCGTTCATGCGCAAAATGCCTCA
Source organism: Pristionchus fissidentatus (assembly GCA_036245785.1). Taxonomy (NCBI): domain Eukaryota; kingdom Metazoa; phylum Nematoda; class Chromadorea; order Rhabditida; family Neodiplogasteridae; genus Pristionchus; species Pristionchus fissidentatus. The sequence continues at coordinate 22,326,980 of BTSY01000005.1, read as the reverse complement.
CGCTCTGCTTCTCTACCACTCTCTCACTTCCGCGCAGTCTCTCGCCAGGTTCGGCGCCCGAGCCGGGCATAAATCTTTTGCCGGTACTTCTTAATGTCCGAACGCTTATTTTTCAGCACAATTTAATTCGTTTCATTTACACAGAGCTCTGGCAAACGATTTATGCCCGGCTCGGGCGCCGAAACAGGCGAGAGAGTGCGCGGAAGTGAGAGAGTTGTAGAGAAGCAGAGCGTGCGGGATTTTGCGCATGAACGGTTTTCTAAGCGCCGTAGTTATTTTGTACGACTAGATAGCCATTCACTTTCAAAAAGGAAAATGTTTGAGGCATTATGAGGAAACTCCTTACCAATTAGCGTCAGAATAGGGCCAATTTAAAATGTCGATCTCGATTACTGAATATGCAGACAGAAATAACCCATTTAAAGCTCAACATACATTGAAATTCGAGTAAATCAATGTCGAACTAACAAAACTTATTATATGTATATAGATTTGACACACTAGCACTTAATTGAACCGCATTTTTGATGAAAAAAAAATTCCGAAAAAGTATAGTCTCAAAACTAAGAGGAATATTGTTTTTAGCTCATTTACGATTATTTTCATCACTAACTTGAATGATTCCAACAATTTGGCCATGAGATGTCATTGGCCTGTTGCATGAAATCGCGGGCGTCTTTAAAAGTTCTGTACGGATTTGGCCCATTTCTTGGTTTTAAATAGTACACACAGTGACTATAATAAAAAGCAACAAAACCCATTGCTTTTTTAGTTTTAAGATAAATAATTAAATTTTTACAAAAGCGACAGCCCCGCACCGGCGCATCAGCCAGGAATGAGTTCAATAGTTGTAGTTTGTAGTCGGGGTGATTCCCTATCTTACCTAAAAAAGAACGAGTCGCTATCATCATTTTGAAGCAAACGCCATCCGACAGAGGAAGGTTTGAAATACCTTAGGCCAAATTTTCAGCCAAATTGAAAATCATAAAATACTACGTCCGCTCGAGTTTCTCGCGATTCCTCTCATATATCACGCGACTCACCATAGGCTCGGCCTAAGTTTGGCACAGACCAAGATTTTCGACATCTGCTTTTTTGCAGTTTTGGATGCCCCTTTGTCCAACTAAGATCCCTGAGAACTATTATGGCATACATATCATCCTTTGCCGAGATACTGCTACTGTTAGGTGCAGCCCTGGAACTTTGAGGCCGTTTTTCGATGTTTCAGCTCAATTTAGAAAGGGTAATTTTCAAAGCTCTTTAGATCGGTGTACTTCATTTTCTGAAGAATATCTGTATTTGCATGATATTAAACTTTGTTGATTTTACAAAAATTGGCTCGAAAGCCAATAGGTTTCTCTTTATAGAAGGCTCCGGTAGGTCACAAGGATTCGATTGATATACTGGAGCTCGCATATCTCTGTAGATGAAGGGGTATTTCAATAGGAAATGTGTTTAATGTATGGCTTTTAGTAAGTTCACTATTTGATTCCTTTGTTCCACACCGCTTCTTTCACTTCTCTCACGACGAATGACACGGTGTTTTCCCATTTATGAGCATCTTCTAGTAGAAATTCTATCAGTTCTATTGATCGATAACATGTTCTATACAACCATGAAAATAGGCTTTGTGACAGAACTTTTGGGACACCCTGATATGTAAGGCCTTCGTCAAATCTAATGCGGGGAATCTATTCGGACGCCAGAAAACTTGAAAACCTAAAACAACTCAACAAAGCTAAAACAAAGGGCTTTTACGAATCGCAAGAAAGTTGCATATAGTGATGAACTTTAAGTTTTTCAGTATCTCGATGCAATGGGAAGGGAAGAAATGGGAATCCGTGCAAGCCGTGAGAAGACGCTTACGAATATTGACGGAACCATACACCCAATTGTACACTGGTGTGGACTCGCCTTTCATTCATCCCGCTTTGCTCTCATCAACAACAACAAGAAGAAAATGATTCTGTAGACTTCCCTGATTCCTTGCTTAATCTTTCAATCTCCTATTTCAAAATCACTCTTAAGAGACGTGATCGGTAAGACTCGACCATATTCGACCCTGCCCGGACACGTTGAGCTAGCAATGAGAGCCGGGGGTCCATACTCGAGTATATGGAGTACCTTAAGCCCGCATTGCACAAAACGACCATTATTTCCTGGTACTGCCTCTGGGCTAGGAGAAATATAAATTTTAGTGAAAAAATTATGAAAAACGAAAATTTCTCAACTTGTGAGGATAGACTCACATATTCATTTGCGTTATGTTTGGGGTGCCCAGATGTTGTAAAACCCATTTTCAAATTGATTTTTTTGCACAACATGTCCATATAGGTAATGCACCTCGACATAATATGTGTCCATATCGCTCATTTCGAGGGAGTTCCCGAGATGACGTTTTTCAGAAAAAAAATTCAAAGTTTGAGACCAGTGATGGCCAGAACGAACTTTGACATTAAATTTTAAAATTTCAGTCCCTATTTCGCACTTTATGCGCAGAATAATATTAGAAATATGTAAAAATACTTTTCTAAGTTGTTTGCATAGCGTATTTTTGGGTTTTTGACTTCTTACTTTTTGAAAGTTCCACCACTGTTTCAAACCTTAGTTCTCCGGATTCACATCTCATCCATCTCAACACCCAGGTGTATTTCGTGATCGTGGATGAGCACAAGTTGTTTAAAACTCATTAACAAACAATTTGTCTCTTGATAGGTTTATTAATTTTTGATAATTTGAACTCGCAAAAAATCAAAAACTGAAAATTTATGAAAATTTCAACAAAAAAAAATCTTCTCAAGCTTTGAAATTTTTTTCTGAAAAACGTCATCTCGGGAACTCCCTCGAAATGAGCGATATGGACACATATTATGTCGAGGTGCATTACCTATATGGACATGTTGTGCAAAAACTCCAAAAAGTGCCGATTTCCTTCAAAAACATGAAATTTTGAATCAGAAAATCATATTTTGAACTAGCCGAAAATCAATTTTAAAATGGTTTTTACAACATCTGGGCATCCCAAACATAAAGCAAATCAATATGTGAGTCTATCCTCACAAGTTAAGAAATTTTCATTTTTCATCATTTTTTCATTAAAAATTATATTTCTCCTAGCTCAGAATAAGAATAAGAATAAATCCTAGAATAAGGGTCGTTTTGTGCAATGCGGGCTTAAGGTACTCCATATACTCGAGTATGGACCCCCGGCTCTCATTGCTAGCTCAACGTGTCCGGGGGGTGGTCGAATCTTACCGATCCCCTCTCTTAAAAATCGCATTGTGAAATTCATACATTCCCCTCCCCCGCCCTTACGATCGCTCATTAAACAATATTAACTCTCTTACTTCATGTCATTGTTTAAAATGTATGACACATGCTATTGAAGTACTAGAAACTCGCCACCACTAGAAACAATTCTTTATTGTTCGAGTTTCTTCCAATTATAGTAAAGATTATAGATTAAATTCTCTTGTACAAATAGAGATAGGCGAGTTGCTTGGGTGGATTCTTCGATACAGCAACCTGTAATGATTCTGTGTTTCAATTATGTTTGCTTCGGCAGTTCCAATAAAGGAAACAAAGACTATTTGTTTTATTTGTTCCATCATCTTCCCCTTCGTTGTAAATACACTACGCTCTATGCTAACAAGGGCAGGTCGCGAAGTGACCGTGGGGTTTCTGAAAATACTGAAAACGCCAAACTTGGAACTTATGTGGGTACCTCATTTCAGTTGTCAAAAGTTGATAAGGACCCATGGTGACCCCAAAAAAATCGATAAATAGTTCGCGCAAAATATTCCGGCTTCCTCTTGATCCCTTCTCCGACTCCCCCTCCTAGCTACAGTCACTGTAGTAGTACAGTGGTAGTTAGGAGGGGGAGTCGAGTGGATAAGAGCTTCGACTATCAATCCGAACATTTTGAGTGTGACTCCTTTGTTCAGAAAATTCTTTTGCTGTATTTCTAGAAACTATTTTATGTGAACAGGAAACATGTACAAGAATCTCTTGATCTCTTGGTAGCCAAAATATTTCAACAATTCACTTCCCTCTCTTACATTCTGTGCCCCATACGAAGTACCACTTTAACTGTTTTTTGTGTGCGCTACCATCGTTGTTAGATGGTAGTAGTACTGTTCACCATTCTTGTACTCAAAATGTTCGGATTGATAGTCGAAGCTCTTGGAAAATCGGATCTCGCCTTTTAGACATACCCCATAAAAGCATTAAATTCATTTTCATAATGACTGCCGATGGTCCTGAGAATATGGTCGCAGTTGGCCACCATTTGCCCTCAGAGCAAGTAAATGTCACCTCTTCGCATTATTGTGGTCTGACAACGCAGGGGCAGTCTATAGGACGTGCTCTAGAGATCTGGTTTTGGTGTGGATTCGGTGAAGACTCTATGGGAGACCCGATTACTAGATTACCGATTACGATTACAAACAACTAAGCGTTTCGATTGGATTCCTGCCCGCAGCGATCGATTTCCGCAAATTTGTATCAATTTGATTTTTGTTTGTATCTCGGCACTGAGTTAGCAGAGACGGTTGGTAGAGGTGTTAATGGAATCAGACGAGTCTGGTATTTAATCTCATATGCATGTTACGTCATCACTATGCAATATTGGATCATCCTTATGAGAGACTATCTGGCTCAGTCGAATTAATCTTGGCACAGCAGGAAAAGTGTGTTGATGAGATAAACACGCCATGTTGTAGTGTGGCCGAGGCTGAATTGAGGAATGATATGGAAAAAAGTGTGAAAACGCTTCTACGCCTCAGGGCATTACGTCACAGGAATTTCCGGATTTTCGAAAACTTCATCCAATGGCTTAATGAGTGGTACCAGTCGATTCCTCATAAAATTCTAAGACTTTTTCGACTCCATGAAGTTTTCGCTAATTTTTGATCTAAGCCTGAAAAATTGAAAAATTTATTTATTTATTTCAAGAAATTTTTTTTTAAATTTAATTATTTTTCTGTTGCCTCTGCAAGTGAGAAGATTGTATTTGTAATATGCAATGCTATAACAATGATAGTTCAACTGTGTGAAAGGTTGTTTGTACGAGGGGCATCAAGCTTGTTCAGTATGCTGAAAATGAATAGGTTCTTGGAATTGTGGTGTACTTACAGTAACCCGGAGTGGTTTCGAAGTGCTATCCGGCAGGTTCGGGGGTGGGTCCGACGAAAGCCCTAGTGTCCTATAATTGCGTAGTTACCCTACAATGGATACTGTGGCTTCCAGAGCCGTTTTGATAGCATTGGGAAATTTTACTGAACAAGCTTGATGCACCTCGTACAAACAACGCTTCACACAGTTGAACTATCATTGTTATAGCATTACATATCACAAATACAATCTTCTCACTTGCAAAGGCAAACAACAGAAAAATAAATAAATTAAAAAAAAAATTTTTTTTGAAATAAAATTTTGAATTTTTCAGGCTTAGATCAAAAATTAGCGAAAACTTCATGGAGTCGAAAAAGTCTTAGAATTTTATGAGGAATCGACTGGTACCACTCATTAAGCCATTGGATAAAGTTTTCGAAAAACCGGAAATTTCTGTGACGTAATGCCCTGAGGCGTAGAGGCGTTTTCACACCTTTTTCATATCATTCCTTAACTCAGCCTCGGTCATACTACAACATGGCATGTTTATCTCGTCAACACACTTTTCCTTCTGTGCCGAGCCTCTGAACAAAAAGGTCGATCGAGTCAGATAGTCTCTCCTATGCAACACTTATGAGAATGACGAAATATTACGTAATAATTACGTAATTTATGCACTATTGTGACGCACCCATCACGTTAATTTGATTGGCACCAGTTCCTGTCCGTTGAATTACCTCTAAGAAAATTAAAAAAATTACGAGTATTGCATAAGGATGATGTAATATTGCATAGTGATGACGTGACATGCATCTGAGATTATATACCAGAATCGTCTGATTCCATTGACACCTCTGCCAACCTTCTCCGCTAACTCAGTGCCGAGATACAAACAAAAATCAAATTGATACAAATTTTCTGAAAAAGGGGCGGAAATCAATCGCTGCGGGTCGATCGCAAGAATCCAATCGAACCGCTTAGTTGAGCTAGTAATCGTCTCTTCCATAGATTCTTGACCGAATCCACACCAACAGAAGGTAGGTTTTCGAACGAATCTATTTCATTTGACACCGACTACCTTCTCATCGTTGAAAAGAATCCATCGTTCGTCTCTGATTGCATGACAGACGTAGTGGCCGGAGTGCGGGGAGGATCCCATATGGGATATGAACGACACCAGCTTGTATCTCCCATCTCCGTCCCGTGTCTGAATAATTTATTTAAATGTCCAGCTAGTCTCTCACTCTCGTGAATCACTCTTCTCAGTTCTTGTAATCTTTAATGCAATACCTCCTTTGGCACTTCATTAGCGGGTTTGATCTCTTCGGGAACAGACTCTGCATTGGTGAAAAGCCATTCAGCAGCCGAATTCACGTCTTGTTCCTTCTTAAGAGCATACCGAGCCTCAAAGTTCACATTGCTCGGTGTACTCATGATCCTCGAGGAATTTTCTCATGATCCTCCTGGTTTTCTCTCTTTCCTACCATTAAATGTGCCACCTAACGCATGAGATTGCAAGAATAAAGCGCAAAACTGCGCTATCGACTCGCTTTCTTCGCGGCAATGAGCATCTTCAAAAATATTTTTTTAATAAAAAATGAAACTTGGTAATTATCCTCCGGTAATTATTAAAAAACTCCGGTAATTATCAAAAGAATGCTCTAAAAATTCTCTGTAATACTCTAAAAATTTTCCTTTTTTTCATTCCCATAGCAATTCCAGGGTAGCTAAATATACATGCAAAAGGGAATTGATGAAGTTACTGCTAAATAATTATGTTTTTAATGGGAAAAGACCAGACTAGTGTAGTTATCTATAAAAGAGTCTATTTGACTCACTCGACATATTTCTTCAGATGCTTGGCACAGCACGAAATATGAGTTGATGAGATAAACATGTCACGTTGTTGTGTGGACGAGGCTGAGTTGGCCCGTGATTTAAAAAGTTGCGAAATCGCTTCTACGGGTCAGGGTCATAGGAATTTCCGGGTTCTCGAAAACGTAAAATCTATGGGCATAATTAGTGGTATCAATCGATTCCTTATCAAATTCTAAGACTTTTTTTGACTTCTTGAATTTTTCGATAATCTTTGATCAACGCATGGAAAATTTTAAAAAAATGCTTTGAATTTTTTTGGTAATTTCCCCGTGTGAACGGAAATAGTTTTATTCGCGCATTAAAAGGCAATAACAGTAATGTGTCAACTGTGCAAAGGGATAAAGATATTTTGATAAGCTAGGGAAGCTTGGTGACCGAAAAACTACATAGGGACCACCATCCCGCAGAGCCGTAATTCAAATCTCTCGAATAGGTTGTGCCACTAATCTCGCTCCTTTTTCGTGGTGTGCATACTGTAATTGCATGGCTGCTCTGTTCCTCTTCTTTTTTGTATTTTTAATTATTTGGCGCGCTTCTAATTGTTACCATCACGTTCTCCATCTTGAACAGCACCCATGCTGCTGACTTCTTCAAATTTCACTTAAGGCCACGGATTTCCTGAGCTTTCGAAGTTGGAATACTGCTCATTTCCGTTATTTTTCATTGTTCGTTCCAAAACTAGAAGTTTGGCGCACCTGTCACTATTGTCATTTTGTTAACCGCCTCGAAAAGTACCACTGACGTGAATCTCACGAAATTTCACTTAGGGCCGCGGATTTCCTGATCGTTCTTAGTAGGGCTGTTGACCATTATTTATCGATTTCCTCCCGTCCTTCCAAAGCTAGGAGTTTGGCGCGCCTCTCGCTATTACCATCTTGTTAACCGCCTCGAAAAGTACCATTGACGTGAATTTCACGAAATTTCACTTAGGGCCGCGGATTCCCTGATCGTTCTTAGTAGGTCTGTTGACCATTATTTATCGATTTTACCCCGCCCTTCCAAAACTTGAGGTTTGGCACATTTTTCACTATTACCATAGTGTTCCTCATATCTAATTGTACCAGCCAAGTTGATTTTACGATCTTTTACTTAGGGCCGCGGATTTCCTGATTATTCGCAGATTGCGTATTGCTCATTTTTTCGAATTGGTGTTTCGATAGCGCAAATACTGTGGAAACTGCTCCTTCAGAGCACATATGCCTACTAGGTATAACTCAGATACGCGACAGAAGTAAAAGTACTGTAAAAGCCTTAGTAAAAGAGCTACACATTTTAGGATTACGGTAGTAAGCGATAGCACGCCGAACACTCAACATTAGAGCAGCACATTATGTATAAACGAGCTTGAACAATATTTTATTTCGATTCAAATTGAATAATAATTATTAAATAATATTTCAATTTAAAATTCGGTGACTCATTCTGCACGAGTTGACAAAGCAAACCGTTACCGCGACGCGCGAACGCTGCGTTGCGTGTGGCACAACTTTCTTGAAGGAGAGCATCACTTAAATCGCGAAATACTGCCCGAAATTGTTCTAAAACTTCTAAATTCTAAATCCGAAATTCTAAAACAGTAGTCCTTCTCTGCACCCTTGATAGCCCCTAAGAGAGCAAACATAGATTTTTAGGACCCAATCGGCATTTTACTTGGTGGTCCCTAAAAACTACATACTTCTTGAATTGTGGTGCCCGGAGTAAATTGCACCGGGTTACTGTAGGTCACACCACAATTCAATGTGTACGCTGTTTTTCCTCCCTTCCCATTTCCCTCTTCCCTGAACTTCCCGGGCTCCTCGATATATCTATTCCTTTGCACAGTTGTCGCATTACTTTTATAGCATTTAATGCGTGAATAAAACTTTTTCCGTTCCACAGGGAAATTACCGAGAAAAAAATTAAGTTTAAAATTCAAAACCTATTTTGAAAATTTCCAAGCTTCGATCAACGATTATCAAACAATTCATATAGTCGAAAAAATCTTAGAATTTTATGAGGAATCGATTGGTACCACTTATTGGTCCCATAGATGAAGTTTTCGAAAACCCGGAAATTCCTATTACGTAATGCCCTGAGGCTTAGAATCGATTTCGCAACTTTTTACACCACGAGCCAACTCAGCCTTGTCCACACAACAACATGGCATGTTTATCTCATCCACTCATTTATCGTACTGTGCAAGCCACTGAACAAATATGTTGATCCACTGAGATTCAAATATGTTGATCCACTGAGACCCGGAGTAATTTCCAAGTATTCTCTGGGAATCTCCGGCGGGCGTGTGGGGGTTAGAGTGCCTAGGGGTGGGATACACTTCAGCCAAAAATTTGACCCCAATTATCGATTTTTGACCTACCAAAATCGAAATTTTCATCGTCGTTTTTCACCCTCATGTTATATATTATTCAATAGAGCATCAAAAGTTATGTGGAAATCTATGTTTTCGTGAGTATTGAATAATAGATGTTGGAGAAAAAGTCAATAAATCGATATTTTTGAAAATTGAACGGATTCAATTATTTCTTTCTCTTTGTTCCCATGATTTCGGGGCCTGAAAAGTTGACCCAATATGTAAAAAAGGATGACGATTCTAATAAAAAATATCTCGAAACCAAACTTGGTGCCCAGCATAGTTTTATTTAGCAAATACTACCACCCGAATCCACCAATTCACGTCGTAGGTTCGAGTCCTCCTGCCCACATGAAATTTTTGCCAGATTTTTTAAGTCACCAAATGATCATTCCTTTTTTAAAAATCAACTTTGATGCACCTTCTGATGTATTGTGCATAGTTTCACTATGCGATTGATTCATTCAATGTTGTTCTAATACAGTAGCCGCCAATATTATATGAAAGCTGCAACTTCTGACGTTAGCGTTATCACGTCCACACTTAAATGTTATGGTGTCAGGAATATTAAATAAATGGGGGAATTTCGGGCAAACTCGGCCATAAATGGCCATTTACTAAATGTTTGCACGATGTTTAAACGATTGTACTGAAGCCGAGAAGCGTTTAAAGAAGGCGTAAAACGAATGATTGAAACCTTATATTTTCCCCGATGTTCGAGGTTTCATTTCTGTTATCAGAAGTTGGTGAAACATAAATGCAGCGCGCGTTGCCCTCGCGCACCCTCCTCGTTTCCCCTTATCTCTCTGCCTTTCTCTGACTTTTTCTCCACAAAATGCCAACTCCCACCGCGAAAAGATTGCAGGTTCAATGTTAGATACTGTAAGAATTCTGGTCGTTTTGGACTGTTTATTAAACATAACTTTCTTCAAACTAAAAATTGAAACGTGCTATTTTCGAGGCTCTCATCGGGTAATCGATCCCCATTGCCCCACAGTGAGAACTCAGTTGACCAAATATTCGTGGGACACCATCTTTAAAATTCATCAAACTTCGCTTATGAGTTGACCCAGTGCCCTAGATTCACTAATCACAGCGAAAGTTGTGGATTGCATTTTGCAGCTTAGTCGCTGCACGTCAAAAAAGGAGTGCTGCAAAAGTGACGTAATAAAGTTGCTGCAACTTCTGACGTTAGCGTTAAAAAAGTTGCTGCAACTTCTGACGTTAGCGTTAAAAAATATTGCTGCAACTTCTGACGTTAGCGTTATCCCGTCCTCACTTACATAGTGGATGTGTAATGACTCGGTAATAACCTACACGATTCATCCCTCATTGTCAGCGAAAGTAATACTGGAAGATCCCAGAAAAGCGTGGCACATGCAGCACGTGCAGTGCGGTTTGTACGATAGCTAATGGCTTAACCAAAAAGTGAATTCGATAGCCCCTTTATCACGAACGCAAACCGTTTTGCTATTCCCAGTCATTCCTTATTTTGCGGAGCAGAAAACTTGAAAAGCGATTTTGCACCCACACCATGACTTTGCAACACTAGGTCGCACGACCAATGCAGCATGTAATGAACTAGATATTATCGTTGGAAATCATGAATTATGAATCCTCTCAAAAAATTAGAGAGATCTGACGACAATGAATAAAGTTACAATTGAAAAATACCAATGTCATATAATATTGGCGGCTACTGTATTAGAACAACATTGAATGAATCAATCACATAGTGAAACTATGCACAATACATCAGAAGGTGCATGAAAGTTGATTGTTAAAAAAGGAAACATCATTTGGTGACTTAAAAAATCTGGCAAAAATTTCATGTGGGCAGGAGGACTCGAACCTACGACGTGAATTGGTGGATTCGGGTGGTAGTATTTGCTAAATAAAACTATGCTGGGCACCGAGTTTGGTTTCGAGATATTTTTTATTAGATTCGTCATCCATTTTTTACATATTGGGTCAACTTTTCAGATCCCGGAAATCATAGGAACATAGGGAAAGAAATAATTGAATCCGTCCGATTTTCAAAAATATCGATTTATTGACTTTTTCTCCAGCATCTATTATTCAATACTCACGAAAAAAAATAGATTTCCATATAACTTTTGATGCTCTATCGAATGATATATAACATGAGGGTGAAAAACGACGATGAAAATTTCGATTTTGGTAGGTCAAAAATCGATAATTGGGGTCAAATTTTTGGCTGAAGTGTATCCCACCCCTAGGCACTCTAACCCTAAAGTTTGAAGTTCCGACGACCATTTTGAGTCCCTGTGCTATCCCCTCCTGCGCTGTTATGGAGAACGCGTTTTAAATTGGGAAGCATTGGGAAAAGCATTGGGAAATTACTCCGGGTTACTTTATACATACCATAATTCCAAAAACCCATTCATTATCAGCCTACTGAACAAGCTTAATACCCCTCATATAAACAACCCTACAACGGATACTGTGGCTCCCGGAACGGGTTTGAAAGCATTAGAAAATTACTCCGGGTTACTGTATTCATACCATAATTCCAAGAACCCATTCATTTTCAGCCTACTGACCCCTCGTATAGTAGCGCTCAAAAGTTTTCGGACACTTTTTTTTGCTAAACACGAAGAGGTTTGGATCTGATAATGGTAGGGTAGTATGTGAAATCCATTGGAGATTAAGATGCCACCATTTGGGTGCGAAATATTTTACTTGTTGCGCCGTAATGACGCAATCGATGCATACTTGTTTGAAGGGGCTTTATTCTTACATGAATTTTTTCCCGCTTGCCTAACTTTCAGGATGTTCAGACAAAGCCACGGCCTACCTATAAATTTTTTTTCAAGTTGCTGCGGTGTCGTTACTTAGCAGCAACCAATCTGCAAAATCGAGGTCGGAAAATCATATCTCGCCTTTTAGACATGCCACAGACCCGATCATAGCACCAAAATGATTGTCATCATGACTGCCGATGACCCTGAGAATATGGTCGCGGTAGACCACCATTTGCCCTCAGGGCACGAAAAAGTAACTTTTTCGCATTATTGGGGTCTGACCGAGGGCCCCCCTATAGGACGTGCTCTAGAGATCAGGTTTGGGCGTGGATTCGATCGAGAATCTATGGGAGAACCGATTGCTAGCGGCAATAAGCGTTTCGATTGGATTCCCGCGGATATCGATTTCCGGAAGGACTCTGGTTTGGCCACTCACATTTTCTGCCCGTTGACAAGGTTCTGACTTTTGAGTGTATCTCAGCACTGAGCGAACGGACAAGGCTGGCAGACGCATCAATGGAATCAGCGTGGCTGCCTCTTTAATGTCGTTCACAAATTTCATCATCACTATGCAATATTGCATCATCCTTCTGCAATATTCCTATTTTTTACGTTTTCTTAGCGGAAAGTCACGGGAAAAGGGTGGAAGAAATGCCAATCAAATAAATAAATTAATTTTTAAATTTTTCCGCCACTCTAGATCAGAAATTACGTCATTAATATGCAATATTTTACCATTATGAGAAGTATTGCATAAGGATGATGCAATATTGCATAGTGATGATGAAATTTGTGAACGACATTAAAGAGGCAGCCACGCTGATTCCATTGATGCGTCTGCCAGCCTTGTCCGTTCGCTCAGTGCTGAGATACACTCAAAAGTCAGAACCTTGTCAACGGGCAGAAAATGTGAGTGGCCAAACCAGAGTCCTTCCGGAAATCAATCGCTGCGGGAATTATTTCTCGGTTACTGTACGATGGATTAAAGTATCGGCAATGTGCCTGGAGTGCCGAATACCGTATGGTACCGCTCTGCCCCTTTCAAGGTACCGCTCTGCCTACCAGAATGTAGCAAGTTGGGCTTACTCTGATTCAGAAATCTTACTAGGATTCTATAATAGAATCTTACTAGGAAAAAAATGAGTAGGATTCCACTAGGACCCTACTAGGAAACCTAGGAAAATGCACAAAGACGCATACACACTTGTCGACAAATAAGGAATGTGTGTGTTTTCGTCTTTGTGAATTTTCCTAGTGGTTTCCTAATAGGATCCTAGTGAATCCTACTCATTTTCCTAGTAGGATTCTACACTAGAAATCTAGTAGGATTTCTTAACCAGAGTAGGTAGGCAGAGCGATAGCCACTGGCACTAGACACGTATGGTGATATTTCAGTGCTCATCGAGATTGTCTCAACTTCTCATAATTTCTCGAAACCATTTCGAAATCTCAAAAAGGAAATACCTGATTTAGAGTGAAACCGAATGCGATCAGTTGGTTAACATCCTCTACGTTCCATTTTTCTTCACGAGAAGAAGAGGATTCCATCTTAACAATAAATTTACTCGAGCAATGGCGGAGTGCAATTCTCAAAGGATCAGTTGAAGTAGTTAAGAGACCGTACTCACACCATGGGAGCACTCAAGGGCCCTAGTTACAAAAGTATTCAGATTTCCCCGAGCCCTGAGGCTCAAACCCGGTTCAAGTAGTACTAAAATTCGAAAAAAATGTTTTTTTCATATTTTTCCAATCGATGAACGCAAATATAAAATTACCTGTACATTATGTCGAAGTGCGTTAGGAAGAATTTGCGAAAAAATGAACATTCATGGATTTTTCAAAAAAATATTGTATTTTTTTTCAAAGTTGATGTATTTTCCTGTTCTCTTCAAAATATGTGTACTATAGTGAGCGCACGCTTTATCTGTGATTTTTTTCCCGTATACGTTGTTTGTACTTTCACAATGATTCTTTTAAAAAAACATTCGAAAATGCGTTTCCTATCATAAATGAAGAATTAAATGGGCTACAATATGAGAGACTATCTGAGTGGATCGACATATTTGTCCAAGAAGCGGGCAGTTGACGATATTTCCGATTGAAGACTGACAACGCTATGTTGTAGTGCATTTGGTGAGAGTTACTAACGTGCCATTCCGGAAGTGTAAACATGCTTCTACGCCTCAGGGCAAAAAAAAATTTAAAAAAGACGTCACAAAAATTTTTCGTCAAATCGAATGGAATCTTTCCGATTCTTAGTGCAATCGATAGCCCATCGAAATACAACTATTTTTCACTTTCGCAACTTTTTTGATCAGAGTTCACGCAGCCGAGTTATTCATCAAAAATAGTTTCTCACTTAATTTTCAATACTACTAGAGGACCTACAAAATTTTCCCTCGTCCTACTACATCGCACGGCAGTTGCACACAGTCTGTGAAAAATAGAGAATTTAAAAGTTTCTGGCAGGAAATCAAAAACGAAAAAGTATAATAAAATCAGTTCTCGATTAAAGCAGTATGAGCGAAATTTCGTGTTAACTGCAATGTTTCTCATTTCAGGTTGCGTTTGCGTTGTTTCTGGCTACAGCAGTGTACACTAAGAGTAAAAATATGCGAAAAAAATTTAAATATTTCTCAAATATTAAACCGTTTGATGAGAGTGTTACAGTACTTTAGCTCTCCAGAGCCGGCCGGCTCATGCTCTTGCTCATGGAGAACTGATTTTATTAAGGTTTTCTGTATACTTTTTTTGTTTTTGACTTCCTGCCAGAAACTGATAAATTCTATATTTTTCACAGACTGTGTGCAACTGCCGTGCGATGTAGTAGCATGAGGGAAAATTTCGCAGGACCTCTAGTAATATTAAGTATTGAAAATTAAATGAGAAACTATTTTTGATGAATAACTCGGCTGCGTGAACTTTGATCAAGAAAGTTGCGAAAGTGAAAAATAGTTGTATTTCGATGGGCTATCGATTGCACTAAGAATCAGAAAGATTCCATTCGATTTGACGAAAAAGTTTTGTGACGTCACAAGTACCAATATTTTTACCCTGAGGCGTAGAAGCATTTTTGAACTTCCGGAATGGCACATTAGTAACTCTCACCAAATGCACTACAACATAGCGTTGTCAGTCTTCAATCGGAAATGTCGTGAACTGCCAGCACTATTTCGATCCGCTCAGATAGTCTCTCATATGTATTTGAGAGCTAGTGTTAGCGGCATCTCGTTCTTTGGAAAACCATTTCATGATGTTGATGTTCTATATTTGGAAGTGACCTTGATCCAAATAAAAATATGTTTGTACACTTCCCAATGTAATGCACATGTAATTTTATACATAGGTGGTCACAGGGTACCTTGACTACCGCACGACAACCTCCTGCAAGCAAAATCCCAAAAAAATCACTTTTTCACTGGTAAAAACCTCAAAAAGGGGTCCTTTGGGGGTCATATGACGACCGCCTGCAGGGCCAAATTGTGATCTTACAACCGCCTGCGAAAAAGTTGGATTTTAGCTGCCCATCTATGATTTTATATTGACGTGCATCGTTCGTAAAAAAATATGAACTCTTTTTTTACGAATTTGAGCCGGGTTTGAGCCTCAGGGCACAAATCTGAATACTTTTGTAAATCGAGCCTTGAGTGCTCCCATGATTTGAGTATGATGGGCCAATCGCATCGATTCGTATATAATATGGGGTGATTATTCTCAGGCAAACAAAAGTTACATGCGAAAACGTCTTAAATCCCGGATTTGTACGTTACTCTACTATTTAGGAAATGAAAAAAATGTTTGTTTCTGTTTTGTTTCCTTCCGCGTGACTGACGTTTTTGTTCACCGCTATAAATCGATTCAAAATGCCGCAATGTTCTCAGATCCTTTAGCATATGATAACTGAGCAGAAATCATTTCAAACTTTATATATATAAATTAATAATTGCATGGCCAAGTGGGTAGCGAGCTTGAATTTTTTGCAGCATTTTTCGCAAGTGTTAGAAATGGTCCTATCATGTTTTCTGAGTAACGATAAACGTGTTTGAACATCTTTTTGCTGAGTTTTAACATGAAATATCGAGAGGGTGACAATTCGGCAACCGATATTACGGCAACAATGTATAACTTTGCTCAAACTTGAGGAACCAGTATAAATTATAGGAAATGGAAATGTCTGCCGATTTGTGTGTGCATTTTTCGAAAGTGTTAGAAGTCCTTCTAGCACGTTCTTGAGTAACGTGAAACATCTTTCCACCTGTTCTGTCTAGTTTTAACATGGAAAATCGAAAATTTCGAAAAATTCTCAATTAATTCGTAGAGCGTGGGGGTCACAGGAAAAGTGTTCTGTGATGTCGGAAGCGTGTTGAACGTGTTCTATTTGAACGCGCTGTATCCTGCGTTTCCGTTGAGAAAGGCTCGTGAGGCTGAAAGCGATCGAAAAAAAGTTGCCAGGGAGCCACAAAGTGGCGTAGTGGCAACTTTTTTTTCGATCACTCTCAGCCTCACGAGCCTTTTGCAACGGAATAAGCCAGCATTCTTTCTAGCGATTAACATTCCCTAACATACTAAGCCCCCTGGACCGTACTTGGAACCGGCTGCTAAGTTCGCCTTGGACCTTACCTGAAGCAGGCTGCAGAGGTCCCCTGGATCGAACCTTAAATAGGCTACCTAGCTCCCCCTGGACCGAACCCTAAATAGGCTACCTAGTTCTCCTTGGATCGCACCCTAAGTAGGCTACCTAGCTCTCCCTGGACCGCACCCTAAGTAGGCTACCTAGCTCCCCCTGGACCGAACCTATTGCAGACGACCGAGTTTCCCCTGGACCGAACCTGGAGCAGACTACCGAGCTCCCATTTAACTGAACCTGGAGTAAGCTACGAAGTTCCCCTGGACCAAACCTGCACCCAGAACTATGCATAGAGCTTAGTGTGCGCATAGAGCGTAGTGTATGTAACTTCAACACATCCCGGCTAGTTTTCTTCCCTGTTGGTTATAGATATAGATAGATAGATATTTATACATGTTAGGACATGTTAATTGATGTAGAAAAGGGTTGTCTTGGAATGAATGAAATTCGTTCTCAATTACTTTCGTCAATCATCCTTTTGGTAAACTCAGAATAATTAGTAGGAAGCTTGACTTTTTGCAATAAAGATATTAGTAGTTTCGATATTCGATGCGCGAAGCTGTTTTCGCGCTGTTTCAACTTAGCCATGTCAATAACGACTTTATAACCAGCTCCTCTTGTTATAGTTCTCACAAGTGAGAAGAAATCCGGCATAACTTCGGAAAGTCTTCCATTCCCGAATATCATTTGATACGCTATTTTGATATCATTAACATTTCTCCTGTATTCCAATGAAGAAATATTTAACATTTTATTCCTAGTAGAATAATTCGGGCGATTGGCATAAGTATAATCGTTCTATACAAAATTCGGCGTGTTACTGCATTCTGCACTTTTTCAATTTTTTCCCTATCCGTAGAGTTTATCGGACGCGCAGCACTGGAACTAAACTCTAGCGTGGGCCTAACATAGATACAGTACGCGTTAACTAATGTTTGCGTATCTTCAGTTTGTAGAGCTCGAAATATCATATTTGCCTTTGATTCTGCTTTAACACATATATCCCTAGCGTGATTTTTCATTGACAGTTTACTATCAATGATTACTCCTAGGTCTCTTATACATTCTTTACTTTCAATATCATGATCTCCAACTTGGTATTTTATCTTTTGGTTTTTATTGCCCAGGTGGAGCACATTGCATTTTGAGTTTGCAATTTTCAATTGCCACGTATTGCTCCATTCTAAAATTTTGTCAGTGCTGACTTGTAAATCTCCCGCATCTTCATCATTTTTGTATTTTTTGAATATTTTTAGATCATCTGCAAATGAGTAGCTGTAAACATCATTACCGCTCAGAATTCTAGGTAACTCGGAAATATAAAGGTTAAAGAGTAGTGGTCCTAATACTGAGCCCTGCGGGACTCCACTTGTAACATCACGCTTATCTGACAGTTTATCACCAACCCGAACTTGAAATACCCTATTTGTCAAATATTCCTCAATCCATTTGACAACCTTCACAGACAACCTGGTTATTTGCTAACCTGCATAAATTCTGCCTGTTGCTGTATTTTTTTGCCAATTTTGAATTTTCGACTAATTAGCTAAATTTTAATTAGGTAATTAGTTAAATCCTCCACTACTAGGGAATCGAAATATCTGTAATGTCTGGGAAATGTCTATCTGTTGGTTTTTTTTCTGTTTTTTCCTAGCGCGAGACGAACATTTTCGTTTTTTTTTCGCTATAATTCGCTTCAAAATCAATCAATCTTCTCAGATCCTTTTGCATACGATAACCCATCAGAAAACATTTCAAAATGTATCTGTCTGACGCTAAGGGAGCGAAACAGTCATACCTATTGCAGTTTAATTCACTATTACTTGTAGTACACTAGAACTTAGCTATTTATATTGTAAACAAATTCTATTAAATACAAATATGCGCTAATTTCTTTAATTTCAATGCGCCGGATTATAAATCCAAGACCCCCAGGTTCGACCCCCGCCGCGAGCAAGCCTTTTGCCGCATTTTTCGCAAGTGTCAGAACCCCTTCTAGGACGATCTTGAGTAACGTGAAACACGTTTTCACCTGTTTCGCCAAATGTTAACATGAAAAATTGAAATTTATTAACTTTTGCCAAACGCATCGGAGAGTGTCGGGAATCACAGGAAAAGTGTTTGCGATGTCCAAAACGTGCCTTATTATCGATAAAAAAAACGATAAAAAAATATTTAAAAGTATACAAACTTTTCTTTATTCTCGTTTTTTTCGATTTTTTTCTTATTTGTTGTGCTACTTAAAGGGATCTAGTCTTGTAAATGAAATTATTTAAAATTTGGAAGAGCTTTTTTTCGAATTGGATGCTAAAAATCGTATTTTTAACGATTTAAAAAATATAGTTATGAATTTTCAAAGATCTCATTTTTGGCTCTCGTTTTTATCAGTCGTTACGAGCGGTCTTCAGTATCCGTATACTCTGATTCTCCCTAAGATCGATGACTCGAGTTTGGAGGACTCTGGCCCAAGCTGCAATCCAAGATCCCTGTTTCGCACGAGATCCTAACGGACGGACCTTTCGCCATTTCCTATTCGACTATGGGGATCGTTTCTCATTCCCACTCATCCACCGACGAGAGACCGATCCCCACTTCGAAAACCATTCAAGATGACTCGCTCTTCAGAAGACAATCAACCGAAGATACTAAGCCTTTTCAACGTCGTCAGAGCCCCCATTCGATTCCCTGTGAACCCGAATAGCCTCTTGATAAACGACTTCTAAACCGTAAAGAGGAGACCGCGCAGTTGATATGGAGATTCCGGACGAAACCATATACGATCGATAGGCGACCCAATTCCATTACGAAATCGGATATTCCAATCTGCTAAATGCGCCCGGAGCATGAGAAAACTTGCAAAAACTGCGATATAGATTGAGCCCGAGCATAACACGCGAGTCTGACTCCCAACTCGCAACGGTCTTGTGACGCCTTGAGGTGAGGGCCGCGGGTTCGAATCCCGCTGCGTGAAATAAATTTTTGCCGTTTTTTCTCCGCTGTATCTATACGAGCACTTTATCGATGATTCCCTCTTTCTCTAACTTTATCTCGCCGCACTGTTGACATTTCTCCCTCGCGCGTCTATTTGCCGGCTCGGCTCTCCCTCTCTTTCGCACGCATTATTGGCAGCCTGGAGCCCCCGCACCTTCTCCCCTCTCTCCCATCAGAGAACTCCCCACTTTCGTCATTTTTAAAGTGCTCGTTCTTAGGTTAAAATTAACAAATCGATGCCATTTTTCGTTTATGAATAGGTCTGGGCAAGGCGATCAACTCGGACTGGATTTTCAACTGATCCCGATTCATTCCATGGAGGCCGACACTCACCGTCGGGGCAACCATCCCCAGCGCCGACCGCTCCACCCCTAACCACATACAACCAATGTTGTTAGCACTTGAAACATTCCTAATTCGTGAAAAAAATTTTTTAATAGTCCACGATAGGGCGGAGAATAAAAACGGCAAAAAATTTATTCCACACTGCAAGAGTGACTAGGCACCCCCAAACCGGAGTTGGGACCGGCAAAAAGTGACTTCTGGAAAAGTCGGCCGAGGCGTTGCGGGAGTTCAAATAAGGATTGTTTTTCACACTTTTTGAAGTTCACTATAGGGACGGGCGGGTTGCACACCGATGAATGAAATAAATTACAAGAGTATGATCATTCGATAGCTTATTCTACCGCGTTTCGACTTATCAACTTCGATTTCACAAACTAAGTCTAATTAATAATAAAAATGCTTGAAAAGAGAGACTATTTGTGCGACGCCATTGGCGTCAAGTGGAGCAGCGACTGGATCAGGTTTATGATTGATCAATCGGAAACTGAAAATTGGTTCTTTCGTTAGGAACCGTTGTGTCTTTTGTTTTCTACATCCAGTACGCAACAATAAATCCAATGTGAATTATGCAATAAAGAAATGAAATCATTTAAATAACAGAAAGCTAGGCTGAAAATGTGGCACAAGGTACTATCAACCTTCCTCTATCGAATAGCGTTTTCAGATTTTTTAAAAACAATTTCGTTTTCGCGTGAAACACAAATTAACCTGGTGAGAGACCGACCTGACAAAATCGCAGGCATCTTTAGAATTAATGGGCCGAATGGGCTCATTTTAATGTTGTAGTGAGCGCCCTCTATGCTCACTAGAGCGCCCGAAGAGAGAAACAATAATTGAGGGAACCAGTAGTTTTGACTTTTAAGAAAATTAGCTCAACTTTTGCAAAAGCGACCACCCCGCATCGGCGGATAAACCAGGAATGACTTCGAGCGGTTGGTAAACAAGCTGAGTCTATCTAACACACCAAACCGTGGATTTTTATCTTCACTATGACGATATTTATGATTTTTCAAACTTTACTATTTCTCAAAAAAGTTCCCGACTCACGAGGTTCATTTGTGTTTCACGCGGAAACAAATTTAAAAAAAACAAATTCTAAAAACGCTATTCGATAGAGGGATGTTTGTAGTACTATGTTTTCAGCCAAAAAAAAATCATAATGTCCCGGGCATGCTCGAGTCTATCCCGATTCCTGTCATAAATAATCGGTTTCTGAGCAAAAATTACGCGAAATCGAAATTAGCTGACCAACGGTTCGAGGGTTGACACACCGAACAGGGCAATTACGGTCGCACCACACAACACAGTATATGCACCGGGACGCATCCATTAAAAATTTAATTCTTTGCTTAATTAAATAAAGTATTCTAAGAAGAGGATGAGGACCCTCACTGGAATTCGAATTTAAGGCGTCGGTTTCAGAAATTCATAGTGGTCCCTAGGGAGTGACATTGGTGCCTCACCTCACTACGCCAGAAGATCGTTGCGAGTTGGAGTCAGACTCGCGTGTTATGCTCGGGCTCAATCTATATCGCAGTTTTTGCAAGTTTTCTCATGCTCCGGGGGCATTTAGTAGATTGGAATATCCGATTTCGTAATGGAATTGGGTCGCCTATCGATCGTATATGGTTTCGTCCGGAATCTCCATATCAATTGCGCGGTCTACCCTTGTTAGATAACCCGACACTACTGTTTTTAGTCGAAATTATTGTGCGTAAAAAATTTCCTGTTCCGTTAATAACGAAACTACTGTGCAATAACTGTAGTGGACGCTAACACTCCATATTAATATTTCCGTGATTTAATTGTGTGCTTTCAGCAGCAGTGGAGTCCACGTTTTATGAAATAGGAATGAAATAATTTTAGATAAAACACCTGTAGGACCCACCGGTCCAGAAATTCCAATATCAGAACCGGGAAAAAGTAGGAAAAGACCGAATCGACTATTTGCACAGAAAAGGCTGTTTTTGCTGTAAAACTGGGTTTCTAGGGGATGCCGCTCTCAATTCGATTGCTTATTATGACGTTCAGATGGCAGTCCGGTAACAGAAAGAAAATAAGAAAAATCGGTACGAGCAAATTAGTTTTAATTCTAAGGCGAACTTCAGTGATTTTAAATTATATTTAATAACTATTGTTTCAAGGGGTGCCACTCTGAGATTTCATTACTCCTGAATTCTATGCAATCGAGTGCAGCTTTAAGAGAAAAATATGGAAAATCGGTAAGAGCAAACCTAATTTAAATTTGCTTCAAAATTGTAGGGTTTAATACTGTACTCGTTGATCGAGAACTAGTTATATTTTACAGAACATATAAAACAGTTAACTTTTTGTGAATTATGGCACCATTCTATAAGCTAGATGTTCAGAGTAACAGTAAATATCAAATGATCAAATGAAAAACACCAAAAACGAACAAACCTGACCCCACCGAACTCATGACGCAACCTTGCGGCACGATTTCGTTGGGGCAGAACATTTACACGATACTAGTTTAACTTAAAATATTTGCTAAATCTGGAAACGCTATCGCGATTCTGCATTCCTCATAACCTAAAATTTTTTTGCAATTTTAGCAATAATTTTCAATTTTATACGACGGTATTGCCAAAGTGGGCGGAGACTGCTGAGTTTTTGAATCGCACAATATTAACATTCAAAATTCATAATTATATTCAAAAAAATCATTAAAAACTTAAAACTCAGAGATCGGTAAGGTATCGAGTACCTGAGGCGGATTGTTGAGAGTGGGATCATCGATTGCTTGCATGATCCAGTTGGTGGCACCCTCAAGTCCCTGACCCTTGGTAGCCAGAAATGCCTTGACTGATGCATTCCTAGAAAATCCCATAGTGGACAGCTGAAATAACAAATAATAATTACTCAGTTAACAGAAAATAATCATTTTACTCTTTTAAATTGTGTTTAAAGTTACCGGAATCGAACCGAAAATTTTGATTTCGCGAAAGGACGAAAATCTGGTGTGGCTTATTCAGAAAGCTCGGCTCGGGCTGCGTTCCGCGTCGCGGTTATAATTTCAGCGCCTTTACTTCTCTCAATTACGTTTATTTCTGAGCGCTAGACGATAGACGTCCGTCGCCGGGACTTAATACCGAGAAGAGAACAAGAATATAAAAGTGATAATACGTTCGCGATAGTCAGTGGTGTGCATGCTTAGTTTTGTGAGAACGCAGAATTGACTCGCGAAAGATTTGACTCGCGAAAGAATGCTGCAGCCTGCTGCGGCCGGAAAAAAAATGCTAAAACTCTGAAAGGAAATTTATATATAGAAATTTAGAAAAGTAATCCAATTCGTCGACAAAAACTGACACGATTTTTTTCAATGTGCCTTTGAATATACGATTTGTCCTGATTGTGAGTCTTTCGTGAGAGGAGTAATATGTCCAAAAATGGGGGAAGCGTGTCTATTTTCCGGGCCGGATTTTCTTCTCGCATGTTACCCTTTTTGGAGCCGGAGCATTCCTCGCCTTCTCTCCTCTCCCCTATTAGAACTCCTGATTTACACCATTTCGTAAGTGCCAGTTCTCAGCCTAACCTATATGAGAGACTGTCTGTGTGGATCGAAATAGTCTTGGCAGTTTACGAAATTTTCGATAGAAAACTAACAATGCTATGTTGCAGTGCGTTGGATGAGAGTTACGGCTGTGCCATTCCGGAAGTTCACAATTGGTTCTACGACTCAAGGGGAAAATGAATGTCATTTGTTACGTCACAAAAAATTTTTTCATCAAATCGGATGGATGGAATCTTTTCCACCAAGCCCCGCCTCTCCCTTCGTTGTTCTAAAGAGATAAACCGACAAAAGTCTCTGATCCAACTACTAGCTGGGCCCATCGCTGCTATAATTGACAGATCGGACGGGTAATTTCTCTATCAAAGCTGGGGCGGCCGCGACTCTAAGATTTGGCGCTCTCTTGATTCCACACTCTCTCACCCTGTCTCTAACTGGTCTCATACCCGTCTCGCGTAAATCGCGCCATATTACAAGGTCACGATTGATAAACCATCGCGGCTCGCCGTCATAATGCCTGCATGAGGGGAACCTCTCGGCAATTTTTTGATGGGACAATCCACCTTCCGTCCGCCCCCTTTGAGGGGAACTAAGGGGGTGGGGCTTGGCGCGGATGTAGTAAAGTTCCTCTTTTTTATTCTTAGCACGATCGATAGCCCTTCGAAATACAACCATTTTTTTCAAATACACAACTTTTTTTTATTACAGATCACGCAGCTTAATTATTCATAAAAAAATAGTTTCATACGTAATTTTCAATACTAGCGGAGGACCTGCAAAATTTTCCCTCATCCGACTACATCGCACAGCAGTCGCACACAATATGTGAAAAAAGGAGAATTTAAAAGTTTCTGGCAGGAATTCGAATACAGAAAAGTAGGCGGAAAATCCGAATAAATCAATTCTCGATGAGCTAAAGTATGAGCCGGCCGGCAATTTTTTCTCGACATAGGCCCAAAAAGTATGGCCCACCGAACTACCGTATTTTTGCCCTTTGCACCGTGCGTACTTTTGCCTGAGAATTGTATCGAAATTCAAAATACCAAACTGTATTCGTTTTTTCATAGATTTTATTGTTTTTAGTAATTAACAGAGACCAGATTTATTTAATATTTTCTCATTCATTTATTTTTTTCAACCGACATGTACTTGTTTCCGCTATGTTCTAATACGAAAAAGCCATTTTGCCAAATGAGAAGACCTGTTAAGTCTGTCATGCATATTTTGCAATTTCGGAGCTATATTCGAAGTTTTTACGACGTGTGGGATATGTGACTAGCTTCATAAACGGGTTCTCTAAGGAGATCAACAGGTAAATGCTCGAATAACATAAATACTTAATAAAACATCATCTCTTCTCCGGAACCAGGTCAAAAGCCTGCGAAAAATGTTGTGTGATTCTGTTGTTTAGTGGGGTGTATTGTATGCTATGGTGGTCCAATTTGCGCTGATTCCTTATTTCTCAGATCGTTTAGTAACCACTTTTCTTCAGGAATGTGACGGGGGAAAATTGCCGTGCCAGCCGGCTCCGGAAAGTTAAAGTACTGTAAGAAATCTCGTCAAATGGATTAACTTTAAGGAAATACTTGAATACTTCACTTTTTTAAAACTCTTATTGTGCTACCGTATTAATGCTACCAGAAACATCGCACACGGTAGCTAAAATGAAAAATATTGCAGTCAACAGGGATTTTCACAAATATTGTTTGAATCGAAAACTGATTTATTAAGGTTTTCCGCCTCCTTTTCTGTATTTGACTTCCTGCCAGAAACTTTTAAATTCTTTATTTTTTTCACAGATTGTGTGCAACTGCTGTGCGATGTAGTATAATGAGAGAAAAAGTTGCAGGACCCCCGCAAGTGTTGAAAATTACGTAAGAAACTAGTTTTGATGAATAACTAAGCTGCATGAACTCTCATAAAAAAGTTGTGAAAGTGAGAAATAGTTGAATTCGATAAGCTATTGATCGCGCTAAGAATGGAAAAGATTCCATCCGATTTGACGAAAAAGGGCTGTGACGTGACAAACGACATTGATCTTTCCCTGAGGCGTAGAAGCAATTTTGAACTTCCGGAATGGCATAGTCGTAACTCTCATCCACTACAACGTAGCGCTGTTAGTCTTCTATCTAAAATTTCATCAACAGCCAACTTCCTGAAGAAATGTGTCGATCCACTCAGATAGTCTCTCATATGACGCTGTTTGCGTTAGGATCAATAAGGGCTCAACAGGAGTCTGGAAGAGGTCAAAAATCAAAATCGCTCAAAACTTTCTCCTAGGGGTAACTTTCGACGCTGAAGACGCTGGTGCCATCGATTTCGCAATAGGACCTCTCTGGGCGCCGATATGGCGCCGCGCCTTTTTGGCGGAAAAAAAGTGTTTTTCGATAATAACTTAGCGGAAACTTCCTAAAATCGGCGGAAAACTAAAAGTTTAGACCAGAATTTGAAGATCTATCAAATGGCGTTGGTTTCATCTCATGAAGATTTCGTGTTTTCGAGAAAAAGTCGATTTTTGACCATATCGGCGCCCAGAGGGGTCCTATTGCGAAATCGATGGAACCAGCCTCTTCAGCGTCGAAAGTTACCCCTAGGAGAAAATTTTGAGCGATTTCGATTTCTGACCCGTTCGAGCGGTTTGTTGATCCTAACGCAAACAGCGTCATATAAGCCATCGTTTATGAACATGCGGGGATGTTTTGCGGTGATATATAAGGCATGACAAATACTCGCGTACCTCAGATACTATCTTCTCGTCGATTCCCTCGTCCACTGGCATCAGTTCTTCACCTATAAACTATCCTTCTATCAACACAATCTACGAGAGACTGACGGAATCAATCGAATTATCCTTGGGACAGAATGAAAAAGAGTTGTTCAACTAAACATGGCATAATGGCATAATGCCCAGGCGGAGTTGTCAAGTGAAAAATTGAGAAATAGCTTCTACGCCTCAGGGCAATATGCCGCAGAAACTTCCGGTTTTTGAACACATCGCTGACTTCCAAACGCGATACCATTCGATTACTCATTAAAACGCATAATCTAATCATTTTCAGTTCAAGGCCGGAAACCCGGAAATTCATTTATTTATATTTTCAGTTTTCATTAATCTTATTTATTTTCCCACCGCAAATGGCAAAATTTTATATTTGTAAAACATTTAAGTTCAGGTAAGTCTCTTGTTGATAAACGAAAAAAATCTGAGTTGAAAAGTCGTAAATTTTGATGGAGCTAGGGAGCCGAACTAGAAAGTACGGGCTCATGGATTCATCAATGTAATTTGTTTCAAATTCAACGAATGCTCATGAAACTAAGTGTGTTATGTACATGTGGTCATACGGTCATAACAATATGTAGTTCGTTATATCTGATTGTCGTCGGCCCTCATTATGTCAAGGACCTTGGACTCAGTGTGTGAAACGCCGTTTGTATTTTGTGCCGATCTTCTCTCGTGGTTTCACGAGAGCCTTCTTGAGTGAGTTCCTATTTTGAGAGGTGGTAGAGCATACCTCCTTCTACAATTCTGACCACACGGACAACTCGTGTTGAGATCCGGCGATTTGGAGGGAAATTCGGAAGTCGGGTTGACCTCGCATAATTGGGCGGATAATCTGTTTTGGGCGATTTTTGAATGCTGAATCTTGCAGGATCGCCCATGTTTGTCTTTTGAAATAAAAATATGATCAGAGAGGGAAGATGTTCTCTACTGTCACTTTGATATATACTCCATGCTGTTCGTCGCTCCATACGTTGCAAAAAAGAGATCGGTATTGGTGATTTCGGAGCCCTCCACAAACAAAGGGACAAACCGGATGGGAAACGAGGGATAGACTAGCTATCATGGTTGTGGCTTACTGATGTCAGTGTGTAATGATTCCCAAATTCCCAAATTCCCAAATTGTGGGGATGGGATACCTCCTACACAAAGAACTACGTATCATTGAAATGGTCTGTAACCGTTTTTCAGCCACAAACGGCGCGCATTAAACCCGTCATGCATCTTTCGAGGTGTTTAAGTATATGCGCTGCCGTAAGAACATGGCTTTTACGTATCTTGTAGAGGTATGATCTGAGTACAGAATGAACCATGAGAGCCATCAATCGCCTAGAGATTCCGAGCTTGGAACCCATTTGTCTCACAGATCGCGGCTGGTTGTGTTTTTCGTCTGTATCACAACGCTTCTGTTCTTGTGGATGACGGGAGCTCGGAGCATACCAGATCTGAGATAGTCCTTGATGATACCTATCTTCTTGCATCGTGTGACAGTACGGTGAACTGTTCGGTGGGAGATACAAAATTTTAAGCGAATTGAAGTTATGTCCTCTCAGAGAGTCCAAATATTGATTTTTGATTGGTGCATACTATGTGGGCGCACCATGACGGCAGGAACCTAGCCAACTATCGTCGTGTAAACAACAATATGTGTTCTCTAACGTGTAATAACCATTTCTCACGGAACGTGTTTTGAGAGGAGTTTTGATCGTTACAACATCGAGCCCGTACTTTCTAGCCACCCTGTATTTTTTAAACCGGAAGGTTCTGTGAAGTAGTGCCCAAGGCATACAAGCCTTTTAGCAACTTTGAACATCGCGGGGCAACTCCAAACGGGCCTCTGTGTATCATGCCATGTTTAATTCAAATTCAACAACGGTGTCTGAATTAATATCACCCGACTCAGATCTTCATCCTGGGATTGGCACATACCAAGGTTTTCGACATGTGACTTTTGCATTTTCGGATGCCCTGAGTGTAACTAATATCCATGTCGTGGAACATCGACGCCCAATATGGTGATTTTGTATCCGATTGTATCGAAATGTAAAGGAATTACTCTGAGAAAACTTCATACATGTACGTTCAAGTTTTTTACAGCGAAATATGATTCTAAATCGAACTTTACCCCTAGAGACTTGAGCGTTATACTCAAGTTCAAATTATCCGTCTTCGGACAGGTCGAAGACGGATAATTTGAACTTTCGTAAAACGGCTAAAATGGGTGAGGCATATTCATCCCTAAACAACGTCTACAGGACATATCTTACAGAAATAACTTACAACTTATATAAATAATTTTGGAAGAAAAAAATCTTTTTTCGGCTTCTGCCCATTTCAAAGTGAAGGACTTTATCACTCTTGAAAATCACCCCCTTCGATTTGTGCGAGATTAAGGCTCTAGTGGTAAAATTAGATTTAAAATCAGATTTCTTTGTAAAAAAACAGAAGTTTTCTCAGAATTCTTCGTTTTTGAGACGCAAAATCGAATTTTAGAGATTTTAATAAAATTGAGCCCACTTAGAGCCTTCAGTCCCAAGATGTATTTTATTACCCATTACATTACGGTTGAACGAGTTTTTTAGTTGACGTTGAAAAAAATCAACTTTTTTTAACATTTCCATTTTAGGAGAACAGGCTTTTAGGAATCATCGAATGAATGTATGGCTCCAATAAAATTTTTGAAACAGTTGTTGCAGTGAGGCGATCAAACTATCATAGTTAAGGAGGAATTGGACCAGTTTGATTTTTTTTTGCAAAGCAGCAGGTACCACCTCTGACAATACCTGTGTTATATGGAATTCGAATGCATTATTAAGAAGTTCGCGATAGAATCGACCATTTGGGGGGGGTTAGCGGCGGTAGAATTTTTTGACGCTCATATCCGTTTTGTATTTTAATTAATGGCTTAGTGATAGAATAGTAGAGAGAAAGCGAATCAAATACCGGTTTAAGGTTGTCATCATAATCAATCATGAGTTTCACTCACCGAATCGCCTCGCTTGAAATAAATCTTCGCATTTCACCTTTCGCAGCAATTTTCGTGTTATATTTTGGAAAAAAGTAAATTGGAAAGTCGAAATGGAGCACATTCAGTTTACGATTGAGCACAAACTTGTAATTTACCTTTCGATTCCATTTACACGACCACCGTCCCTAGAAAAAGGAAAGGAACTTATGTAACAATCCCGATATCCACATCATTTTCGAACTGATTTTCCTGCGAGATCAAAGATTTTATCCTGAATATGTGGGAGTATCTCCGATGAAGAGTCGAATGAAGCCAAACTTTAACGTTGTTACTCAATTGCCCTCCTACAACATATAGTACACTTGACATAGAAATCGACATTGTAACCAAATTCAATATCTCCTATATCATGAATACAAGGCCTCCTAATTTAAACTGACCGAAATCAGAAAGCGCAAATTCACACATCGAATCGGGCAAAATTGATTGGCCAAATCCAATATAATATAATAGTTTTGACCATAATTAAAGGGACAGTAAATACACCATTGAATTCCCGCAAATTTCATTGGTCTCGTCACGACTTTCGTCCCGTAGGAAGAAATATAGCAAAAGACATATATAGGGTGGTCATCGAACCCCCTCGGGCACGCGAGCTAGACAAGCGGTGCACTACTTACGCTCGAGGAGCACACACTCGCTCTATCGATGCATGCTCGCGAAAAGTGCATTGATTGAGCCCTACTATTTTTCTGTTAACTGTCCCTTTAACCTGCAGTACTCTTGAAATATTTAGACCCGGATTAGCGGCTCCTCCACCGCTTCCGAGATTCCTCTCCTCACTCATAATTCCCGCGTAGTTGCCCAGATAACTCCCTTCCCTCCTGTGAATCCCCCATTCCTTAATACCATTTTTCTTATTCTCCCATTTTGTACATGTTTTCGCACCCTTGTGGTGTTCGATAAATTAAATAAATAAATATACCCAAGAGTGAAAGAAAATTTTTAAAAAAGATCATTCTGCACCAAACCTAGCAAGGCGTGATATACTGATCGTGTCAGCTAGGAACTCTTAGCTAATCTAGAAAATGGTATCATCAACCATCTGACCGGGCTGGGCTCCAGCTCCTCTGAATGGACTCAGATCAATCTCGTCTTCTACAAGGACATCCACATCCATCTTCTTCACTTGATAGTCGTCTCCCATGTGGAATCTCTGGCACAAAAACTGCATCACTTTATCCCAGTTAATCCTACCGCAAACATCATCTTATAAGAACTATCGACTCGTCACTATTCCAGTAATTTAACCGCCTGTTTTTTATATCACTTGTACAAGCTCTTTATCGCTCCATGTAAATATAAGGTTGGTGCGAAAGTTCTTGCCGATTTTTGGGGAGTTGAAATTTCCCGTTTTCTTCTTAAAAGGATTGATTGGAAAAGAAGCATTAGTCGCAACTAGTAAGGCATCCACTTACCTTTAAAATGCGCACTCCATTTACTCTCATAGTCTGATAGTGCTAAAATTATGACGGATCAAAGTTGGTGGGTCGACTTTTATAGTGGGCCAGTTATCGGGGTCGTTCTTCAAGGCAACTCAACCGTATCCAACGACACAACTATATATTGATAGGCAAATGTGTAGGGCATGCATCGATCGCATATTAACGGATTGCACAGCTGCGACCTACCAAAGAAATGTTCTTGAAGTTGAGTGCTCAGATCTCAGTTGACTGAATTTGAATATTTTTAATGTTAACTTTCGAACGAATGGAGCATGTTCTATCCGCTCTGGTGGGAAACAATTGAGAAGTTATGCTCTATCAAAAGCCCTGAAAGGATGGAAGATTGGGGTGTCGGTAAAGAATATATAACGGGAGAACTCATGGATCATTTTTGCGAGGTCGGAAAAGAGATTCACATGAGTGTTCCCCTTTTCTATGGGCATCGAATGCTGAGATCAGCCCATTATTTTATTAAGCAACCACTAGTGTATCAGATATAATTAATATTTGGTCCACGCATCTCGAACATTCGAACCAACAAAAATCTAGCATTTCTCCAATTTTCACAGTTTTAAAGTATTTTACAAAAATTGATTTATTTTCCTTCTAGAAGAAGCTAGTTTAGGAAGTCAAGTGTTGCCATAAACAGGGTCAGCTACTAAATATTTTCAATGCATAAAGATTTGGGATATTTCATGAGAATAAGAAATGGAGAGAATCTTGGAGCGCCTATTTTTTGAGTATATCATGATTATTTTTATTGCCAACTTAGTTTGATTGCCTTGCGCCTCATACTTGCAAAACTATTTTAAAGAAGTGACCTTTAGGTACTTACAGTTGTATGTGTTTCTATGGGGAACCATTGGGGATAACTCGCTACCTCTTTGAATATGTTTCCAAAAACCGTGAGCTTTTTGAGAAATTTATTTTCATTTTTTCTCTCTGATTGAACAAGCAATATATCTTTGCGTGGAATCACTATAGAGTCCAAGGTTGGCACTACATAAAATATTGATGGTAGGCCGTAGGTATTTTCGACTAGCGAAATCGAGCAGCTCAAACTCTGATTCCAAAATCAAGAACTTTCGCACCAACCTTATAACTAGATAAATATACTATTAACGTGTTTCCGTATTGTCCACATTTTTTGAGAGTTGAGACATTATCAAGGACCGTTCAGAGAAAACAAAGATTCATGTTGCTGCGATTTTTTTTCCTTTACACGGGACACACCACAACTCACATATCCCGATCTTTTTTTATATTTCCATAGTAGCATGTATGTCTATGGACTACCTCAAAACTATTATCAAAAGTTGCTGAACCCGCCTGGGAAGCGAGTTAGCAATTTTCATGCCTCATAAGATCGAAAGAGCGCACCGTTGATAACTGGATCAGTGACCGAGTGGTCTAAGGCGGCGGGGAGGGGAAGGCGTGAGGACGTGGGTTCGGTTCCGCTCCCCGTGAATTTTGTTCTGCTCTTTTTTCACACTCGTTGGCCACGTTGGCTCTAGATTGCAGAATCAAATTTATTTTGATACTGTTTTATGCGTATTATTGTTCTATGATGTTACACGACCTCTCCTGACCTGCTACTTTTTCATAACGAATAAAAACGAAATAAATTCGATCTTCGAAGTCTGTCCTTCGTGTTTCCCCTGCTCATGTCATCGGTCTATTCCTTGTTACATGTTCCGATAGGCCGATAAAACTCCTTGAAAGGGGACAGAAGTGATATTGTACAAACACTCCACTCTGGCACACTCTCTTGCTCCCGACCCCTTTCTGGATGTTTGAAATTGTGTGATGCCCAACTAGGAACTGTTTTGTATGTGTCTCCTGCTTACATGTGAATTCGGTGACCATCCGGGCCGTTTGTATCATCTTCTCAGTTAAACTAGTCTGGATTCTCTCATCTATCGGTCAACATTATTAGAAAGTCGGACCAAATGCCAAACAAAAAAAAACAAAAAAAAGAGTGTGATAACTAGGGAACCGCAAAAGTCGGGGGCGGTCCCGGTGAAATTCATTTACATAGGTGGATGTAGACCCCTCAGGGGATCTTAGATCACGTTTGAAAAGTTCCGATATTTGCTTCCACATTACTGAAATTCAATGATGAAAATTTGAGGAAAATTAGCGCGCGCCTCCCTCAGACTAGTCTCCCGGTTTCGGAGCGCTCTGCGGGAAGCGACCGTAGCCTAGTGGTTGTGTTCTTATGCTATCAGTTTTGTGCACTGGGTTCGAATCCCCTACAGTGCAACACGTTTTGCCGAATTATTGCTTCATCGAATTCTTCATTTTCAACAACAACACTGGTCAAACAACAACGGGAACAACGATAACAAGGACAACAAGTCAGCAACGGTGGAGATTGACCCAGAAACAATGGACGCAGAAGGTCTTCTCGCAACGAGGACAGATCGAACAACCGCGGGAAGAGCAGATAGAGCAGGGGGGCATCGACCCTTTTCCAAAAATGAACTCCTTCGGACTGACGAAACGAGGAGGTCGGTCTATGATGAAGCCCCCTTTGTAGAAACCATATTGTATGAAGGGCTTGAACCGATCTGCTCCCATGCAGAAGTGAAGCTGAGCGACGAACTTGAGAAGCTTGTTCCTCTGTGAAACCTTGTAGTCGAGCTGCCTGGCCATGATCACACCCTTGAGTCGTTTCTGGATTCCCGTTAGTTGATGATTAAAGGAGAGATCGGCCGGCTGACAGAGGGAAGTCCCGCCAGGGGGAATATTCAGAATGAACAGGAGACAGTTGGGAGGGGCAGCAGATCGGATCTCGGCGTGATTCAGGAAACAAGGCCACGAATCGAGCAACAAGAGGAGCTTAGGAGGGGTAAATCCATCAAAGAGGACCTTTTTGTAAAATTGCTTGGCCGTTTCCTTGCCCATGATGTGGGATTTTCCCACAGCAATCTCCATAGTCGAATCGGAAAAGCATCCTTTCTGGGGCAGTTCACCTTTGGGCTCACCCAGCTGGATGAACTGCTTGGGCTTCAAATAACCATCACTTCCGATTATGGGGAGAAGTGTTATCGACGAGGTAGTGGCGGACTTGGACTGGCAGATAACTTCGACCTTCTTCTCTCCCTTCCGGGCGAGAGTCCGCTTGCCGACTGCCTCCTGCAACACAAATCGATCAGATCTCATCAACCTGTTGTCCTTTCATGGTTTACTAGGATAGCATTAGTACTCACCTTCACCAATCCGGATTGATCGCAGTTCCATATACAGATGTCCGGATGCTCAGCCACGATCGCCTCGACCTTCATCTGGAGATCTTCCACCTGGCATATCGATAATTACAGTACACCGTACAAATACTGTACCTGTTTCTTCGTTTTCTCCTTGTCCCGATTGGTCTTCACAGAGACGATTTTTGTTATGTGGCGTGACGTCACGCGGTATCGATCCTTCCACATTCGAATCCACCCCTCTGACGCCTTGAATTTTGGCCAATACTTGTGCTCGTCGTTCAAGGCTAGAGCAATCTCCTGGAGATTGCAATCGTGGAATTCCAATCCGGCATCAATTAGCCGCGTGACCTCTGTGTCCAAATTTGCAGCCAGTTTGTGCAGTTGCGCGTTGCGGTTGGTTGGTTTCACTCCTGCAAATCGGCATGTGCGTGTGGGTACGGTATCATGAAGAAGGGGACACTGTACCTGATTTCCCATAGAGAGTGATTGCTTCAATGTCCTTGCCACATTTGATCCAGCCGAATTTGTGTTTCATCACAGCGAGACTCCTGCATCCCTCTCCTTGGTTGTTCCTCTTGCGCTGTCCCGATCGATAAAAGGCGTATGCCTGGTCCATCTGAAGAAGAGAAGTTTGAAAAAAATTTTTTTAAAGAACTCACCATCTCATCAGTCCAGAGGTGATGCTGGCTCTTGATGCCCTCCTCCGGCTCCTCAAAATCCCAATCCACGTCGCTGTCTTCTCCAATGCCGGCCTTGATCGTCTCCACCTTTTCACGCACCGACAATTCTCCGGCTTCCGCGCCCCAAAGCATCATGACGATCCGATCTAGCCACCTCTTCTCCGATTGGTTGAGGGAGTCTCGACTGCCAGGTGAGATCAGAGAAGGATCGAAGAAGTGAGCGACATGGGCAGAGACAGACTTTGCAGATACTGGGTCGAAGTCAAACTCCATAGGAGAGGAAAGGAGAGTACAACGTGACAACGAACGAATGAAACTGTCATATCCTACACAGGTCCTGGACAAGAGCGTGTGAATTACATGCTTTTCCCACGGCTAATTCCTTCGCACTTGCAACAAAGGACAACAAAGGGCAACATAAACCATCAGAAAATTAATGAAAAAACCTGGCAAAACATGCTGCACTGGAGGGGATTCGAACCCAGTGCACAAAACTGATAGCATAAGAACACAACCACTAGGCTACGGTCGCTTCCCGCAGAGCGCTCCGAAACCGGGAGACTAGTCTGAGGGAGGCGCGCGCTAATTTTCCTCAAATTTTCATCATTGAATTTCAGTAATGTGGAAGCAAATATCGGAACTTTTCAAACGTGATCTAAGATCCCCCGAGGGGTCTACATCCACCTATGTAAAAGAATTTCACCGGGACCGCCCCCGACTTTTGCGGTTCCCTAGTAAGTGGAGTGTTTGTACAAGATCTTTCACTTCTGTCCCTTTTCAAGAAGTTTGATCGGCCTATCGGAACATGTAACAAGGAATAGACCGATGACATGAGCAGGGGAAACACAAAGGACAGACTTCGAAGATCGAATTTATTTCGTTTTTATTCGTTTGAAGAAGCAGGTCAAGAGAGATCGTGTAACATCGTAGAACAATAATAAGCATAAAATAGTATCAAAATAATTTGATTATGTAATCTAGACCCAACGTGGCCAACGAGTGTGAAAAAAGAGCAGAACAAAATTCACGGGGAGCGGAACCGAACCCACGTCCTCACTAGAGTAGCGAGAATGGATCCCCACTCCCTGCTGATATTCCCGCTCTTTAGCACTGAGTGCGAGGGGGTCGTAAATGCCTCACACCATGTCATTCGGGGGAAGAGGGGGCGTCGGAGCGGTCAAAATGAGGCCATTTTAGGCATAAATAAATTCATAACTAAATTCTAAGACCGAAATCGAAAAATCTTCCGTAACTTTGTTTGGAATTGACCGATTTATATTGTGCAAATAAATCGTATAATTATTAGCATTTCCCTAAGAGGAGATACAATTTAAAATTTTCATTTGATATCTCCTCTTCGGGGAGTAAAGCTATAATCTTTTAAATTTCAGAGAATTTGGCTAAGACAGTTCCCAACAAAGTTACGGAAGCCGGTTTTTCGTTTTCGATCTTAGAATTTAGTTATGAATTTATTTATGCCTAAAATGGCCTCATTTTGACCGCTCCGACGCCCCCTCTTCCCCCGAATGACATGGTGTGTGCCTCTCTCTCGTGCGAGTGGGCGGGGTGAATGCTCACTGAGTGCAATTTTCTCTAGAAACGCCCTGAGTGCGATAAATTTTGAAACATATTTCAGCCGGGTTTGAGCGGAGCCCATTTTAAGGTCGATTTTCGGACTCTACGCATGATGTTTACCCTTGGGGCAACTTTTCAGCATAGCGAAATT
The DNA here is from genome assembly GCA_036245785.1 of Pristionchus fissidentatus. Taxonomy (NCBI): domain Eukaryota; kingdom Metazoa; phylum Nematoda; class Chromadorea; order Rhabditida; family Neodiplogasteridae; genus Pristionchus; species Pristionchus fissidentatus. The sequence goes on along the minus strand of BTSY01000005.1, from coordinate 22,290,510 downwards.
TTCGCTAGTATGGATCCATTTCAATCCTGTCAGATAGTGTCAGGTATGCAGACCCGGACCCGCCCATCCAACCTCATGCGCGGCACCCTTTTATCGACATGATTCAAAGAAGATATCCCGCGATTTCATAGTAGGAGCCGCATGCACCCCCTGGCCACATGATTCCAAACATACGGAAAGGGGTTGTGGTGAGAGAGGCCCTCTCGCCTGTGGACTAATGTGTGGCGACGTCGAGAAAAAATCATGAATCGGTGCTCATTTAAAAGATCTCGTTGAGCTGATTCCAGATATATGTTTCCCAGTATATGAAATTTTGATTATCATGCAAAAATACGTTGGTGAGTGCTTACTGAGTGCGATTCGCACTCAGGGCTATGGCGAGGGGAGGGGTCGTAAATGAGACGCGGGAGTGCGCTCTGCGCCACTCAGGGCATTTTTGTTGTCAACTAGCGCGAGTGGGGATCCATTCTCGCTACTCTAGTTCTCACGCCTTCCTCTCTCCGCCGCCTTAGACCACTTGGCCACCGATCCAGTTGTCAACGGTGCGCTCTTTCGATCTCATGAGGCATGAAAATTGCTAACTCGCTTCCCAGGCGGGTTCAGCAACTTTTGATAATAGTTTTGAGGTAGTCCATAGACATACATGCTACTATGGAAATATCAAAAAGATCGGGATATGTGAGTTGTGGTGTGTCCCGTGTTAGACATAGATTATTGGATGGTATTGCACAGGAACCTTTTTTTTGCTAATTCACCTTTGGCGATGAACATCGTCAAATATTTTAAAGGTTATGTGAAAACGCGACTTTTATTTGTACTGAAAGCAAATGAAGAGATATCAACATCAAGATTTGAAAGATGTCCAGCTATTTATTGATCCTAATTAGGGATGCCAAATGAAGAGTGAAATGAAGAGCTTCCTCTCACCGAACAAAGGAATTCTGATTCCTTCCACTCTACAAGAAGAGAGGGGGCGGTCGTTCTACTCTTCATGAAGAGGGAGGCCCCTCTTCAAGAAGACTAATAGCGTCAATCGACTGATATTTCAATCGAAAAGACGCATGTATCTCGAATCTGCATGAGATTAGTGTAGATGTCCCGAGCCAATCCACACTAGCATGTTGTGGCAGCCATGAGAGGCACAATGGGGGAAAAGGGGGAACGACCGCTCACCTCTTCTTGAAGAGATAATCCCCCCTCTCATTTCGCGAAAATTTCTAAAATTTGGCATCCCTAATCCTAATGCAATAACGATCACCTGTATTTGAAGTACAATATAATCAGGGAAGGTTGCCATTGAAATTGCAGTGCGGGCTCCCTTTGTCTGAAATATACACAATATTAAAGGGACCTGGCACTGCAAAATAAGTTATTTTTGTTTTAAAGAAAATTGTTTTCCGATTAGAATGCAAAAAATCACATATTTTTACGATTTTTTTTGAATGGAGTTATGACTTTCCAAACTTCGGAATTTGCGTTGATGTACCGGGCGCTACGGTGTTTAGCGCGCTAAACACAGAAATGCCGGTACGCGAGCACTTGAAAAAAATCATAACTCCTTTCTGTGGCATAATTGCTCGCGAGAGTCTTAATTGGACCCAGTGACACCCCAAAACGTGAAAAAAATCCAAAAATGTGCTCTGTTATTACGCCATTCTGAGCCGAGCCTCTCGTGATAGGCGTGATATTCGTCCCAACTCTGCACTAATTATCTCGTCCACCTCTCCAGTAACGGGCGACTTGAATCCTTCGATGTATTCCTCAGAGAAGGCAGCTGAGATGCAATCCGTCAAAGGAACTGAGAATCGCACCGCGTCGTTGTCGACGGGCACCAGACTTGTCTGATGAGAAAGCGTCAACTACATACGATAGATGAGCAACCTTGGGGATGGCAAGTGCGAGAACGTACTCCTCCTTCATAGTATATCGTATGTGATTGGATGCTTCGTCCACCAAACGTACCTCAACACGCACATACATTATAAGACGTTATACATTATAAGCACATTATAAGCACGCACATTATAAGAGCAATCGTAATATAATCGCGGAAGTGTTCCTCCACTTATTAGGAAATCAATGTGTCTGTCTGTGCTTTTTTTTTTGTTGCAGCGTGACAGACATTTTCCCATTTTCGCCATAAATCGCTTCAAATTTGCGCTATCTTCTCAGATCCTTTTGCATATGATAACTGCGCAGAAAACCTTTCAAAATTTAAATATAAAAATGGGCTAATTTCATGGCCAAGTGGATAACGCGCCGGACTTCCAATCGGACACCCCCAGGTTCGACCTGTTTTAACGTCAGAGGAGTGGGCAAAAGAAACTGGAGGCAGGAGGATTCGAACCAACGACCTTCCGCTAGCTAGAGGAATGCTATACCACTGCTATACCCCCGATGGTCTGCGCTCCTCTATCTCGCGCTATGCCTTTTGGGCGGCTGGCCATGCCTTTCCTTTACAGACCCCCGTCGCGGGCAAACTTTTTGCCTCGTTTTTCGCAAGTGCCAGAAGTGGCCCTAACACTTTTTGAACAACGTGAAACACGTTGGAACCTATTTTGCCGTGTTTTAACATGAAAAATCGAAAATTTCGAAATTCTCCAAAATGATTCGGAGAGCGTGGGGGATCACTGGAAAAGTGTTTTGCGATGTCGTAAACGTGTCCGATCGTGTTCTAACACGTTTTAATGTGAAAAACGAAAATTTCGAAAAGATCCTAAATGATTCGGAGAGCATGGGGAATCATAGGAAAAGTATTTTGCAATGCCAGAAACATGTCTGAACGCGTTATAATGAGTTTTAACGTAAAAATTTTTTAAAAAAAGAAATAAAAAATTAAGTTTTGCCAAACGCATCGGTGAGTATCGGGGATTACAGGAAAATTAGTTTGCGAAACATGTCTAAGCGTTTCGGAACACGTTCTACAAATTTAACGCACAGTATCTCGCGTTTTCGTTGTGAAATGCTCGTGGGGTTGAAAGCGATCGGGAAAAGTTGCCACGGAGCCACGAAGAGGCGTAGTGGCAACTTTTTCCTATCGCTCTCAGCCCCGCGAGCCTTTGGCAACGGAATAAGCCAGTACTTTTTGTAGAGATTAATATTTTACCGGGCTCCTCCGCCAGATTCCGAGTTCCCCTGAACCGAACCTGGAGCCGGCTACCGAGCTCCCGCTAGACCGAACCTATACCCGGAACTATGCATAGAGCGTAGTGTACGCATAGAGCCTAGTGTATTTAACCTCAACACATCCCGGCTAGTTTTCTTCCCTGTTGATTATTTTCTAACCTGCATAGATTCGGCCTGTTGTTGTAAGTTTCTGACAATTTTGGATTTTCGACTAATTAGCGAAATGTTAATTAGGTAACACGTCCCGGCTAGTTTTGCTATTTCTGCTCTTTTCAGATTTGGACATTATCACGCCTCGAAAGGTTCAGGTCAATCTTGATATATCGTGAAAAAACAGTATATCACTATTCTGCTATTTCTAGAATTACTTTTTTTTCTATCAGAAAAGGTGAATCATGTGGACAATGTGGCACCCACATGTGGGCATCACTTATTCCAGCCTTTTCGCGCAGTGCCCCCAAACCAGTATAGTCCATTGCGGGGTGCCCAGAAAATTCGAATAATTTTCCTCCTTCTCCATTTTTTTACTATTCTGAGTTTTCCACGGTGCCCCCGAAAGCCCCGGCCCTCATTTGCACAGTGCCCCTGTACCCCTGTGCCCACATATGACGCCCAAGCTGTTACCCCGGCTGTAGCAGCCTACTGTAAAATTTTTATCGCAGCAATTGGTTAGTGAAAACAAAAAAATTGCTTCAATGTGGATGAAAGTAGGTATTTAAGCATCTAACGGCATGTTCTATCATAATCCGGAGTGATTGTATGATTCATCGTATTTCGATTTCTGTGCAATTATTCCTCTATAATGACTTTCGCACATGACGATGCCTCACAAGAGAGAGTTGCATACTTAAGTTGGCATTTCAGGATTAGACCCAATTATGTCGATAGTTATTTCAAAATCATTCAGAAATCAAATGTACAAAACCGCTGAACACCCTCAGGGAACGAGAAGATCGATAAATTAGATATGTTCGTGAGCACTGAGCAGGTCAAGCGCCTTTGATACGGAGATAACGCATCGGTGGTGTAATGGTGCGGGCGAATTTTTAAGAACGGAGAGTGAGAAGTTCAACAGCCTACTTGTGCAAATTGTTCTGCAGATTTTTATTTAGTTCTGGGAAAACCATTTAATCAAGAGCCGAATATCAAACATGATTTCCGTAATATTCGTTTAATTTCATTGCAAAAAACAAGGTGATACATATGCAAATAGATGTTTATGACAGGTATCACCAGAGATTGCATGAAAATAGGCACTTGGGGAAACTTTTAAAAAATTATTTTTGATTTCGATCAAAATTTTACGTAGGACTATAATGGGGACAAGAATTTCATCAATCGATGACTCAGGTCTCAGAACCAGTATTTAGGAAATTCCTGGTTCAGAGGCCGGAATCATTGTAACTTGTCTCAAAATAATGCTAGAAAGTAGTGCTTGGGCTCAAAAAAATGCGGAAAAAAATGACAAAACAAGTCAAATTGAAAACAAATTGTGAAATTTGCATCTGGAAAAGTTGTAATGAAAAAAGCATAAAAGTGGTGTTTTCTAAATTTAAAGCGCCTTCAAATGGTTGATGTGAACAAAGTTGATATTGTATTTTGAAAGAGCAGGTCGATGTAAGAAAAAGAAAGATGTAAGAAAAAAATTAAAACTGAAAGATCAGGTAGGCTCCTGATACCGAAAAATCAATTCGAAAGTGCATCTTCGGCACCGATTGCAATTTCACATGCAAAAATAATTTATTAATATAGTATTACGAAAATGTTAGAACGTAATCATTAAAATTGTTCAGAATAGTAGTCGACACATTTTGAGCCATACATTTTAGCCCGGCCCAGATCTCTCATTTTCCCACACTCTCTCGCCTAGTATAAACTGGTCAGATATTTCATATAATTGGTCAGATCGCTATCGGACGTTCGGCTAAACTGATCAGATAGGAGGTAATTCTTACTAAACTCGACATTCTGCGTATTCCTAGATGGGTCTCGAGTCTCTAAACTGTCTAGTTCAAAAAAGTGAAAACCCAGAATCTGCGCCAACGAAAATGCATGTTTTGAGCGCAACCGCGTTATCCTATCAAAATATTGAGCAGAGATAAGTTAAAGCCGGCAGCAAAGCCGAATTTTTCCTACTTGCGGGTTTTCGGTAAAATTAACCTAATAATCAATCCATGGTTCCTTAATAATGTATATAATACCGTTTAATATAGTTTAAACCAACTTTTTGTGATCACTCTTTTTTAATTCAAAAATCTAACTCATAAAAATCATTTAAAAAAATTAATTCATAAACGGAATGGCTCCATTTCATTCCATTCCGTACGTCAAACCGCATAGCGGCCGATCGCCCTCATTATCTATGCGGAATGAATGAGGATTGCGGAATTCCGCAATCCTAGGTTTTCCGCAATGGCCCGGCTTACTCATTCCGGTAATATTAAGAGACGGGATCGGTAAGAATCGACCACCCCCCCCCCGGACACGTTGAGCTAGCATTGAGAACTGGGGGCGGCCCATACTCGTGTGGGTGAAGTGTCTCAAGCCCGCATTGCACAAAACACCACTTATTTCTATTTGCCGGCTCCGGCCTAGGAGAAATATGGATTTGAGTGAAAAAAGGTCGAAAAATAAAAATTTCTTAATTTGTAAAGATAGTATCTATCTTTGGGTTATGTTTGGGGTCCCCAGTCAATATAAAACCGCTCCTCAGATTGAATTTTGTGTGATTCCTAAATCGCTTTTTCACCTATCAATTTCGATTTTTTGAGAAAAATTCCCACTTTTTGGAATTTTTGCCATGCGTATCTATATGCACAGTGCACTACAATGTATTACGCATCTAATTCGCCTATAGTGGGGAACTTCCTGGGATTAACTTTTTGAAGAAAATTTTTCAAACTTCTGTACCCTATCCGTAAAAAGCTAGTTTTCAAATGTCTTTTTCGGAAAATCGGCCTCTTTAGGAATTTTTGCCAAAGATCTCTAACAACACAATACATATCAATACGTTATGTGTCCAAATCACGAATGTTCGGCATCCTCCTGAGATTAACTTTTCAGAGAAATTTTTTTCAAATTTTTACTTATTTGTCCAAAATTGAGTTTTCTATTGTTTCATTTTTAAATAGATCGTTGCTTACTGATGTGCAATACATCCAAGAAATCGTACAAATAGTGTAATACTCTATGATGAAGAACTTCACTGTTGATTGCTTTTGAAATCGGAGTGATATTTGAACTCGAAAACATCGAATGCAGTATGCACTACGAAATTTGTATTGAACACAATTTATGCTGAAAGAATGGAACAACTTTCATGTTTTACTACACCCACTGAACAAATTTCAAACGGTCCCATTCACTTTTGAAACAATTTTTTTCTTCAAAAATCCATGAGGGGGTCATGGTCGAAAAAGTTAAAACAATTTTTTCATCTGTTTTTGCTCCCGTTTGGGTTCTGAAATTCTGTAGTGAAATATTATTTACACATTCATCCGAGACACATGTAGGACACGCGTAAGCCAACACCAGACGAAAAAAATGTTTTCACTTTTTCGGCCATGACCCCGGGTTCATTGATTTTTGAAGAAAAAAAATTGTTTCAAAAGTGAATGTGCACGTTTGAAATTTGTTCACTGGGTGTAGTAAAACAAGGATACGCAGTATTTGACCATGAAAGTTGTTTCATTATTTCAGCATAAATTGTTTTCAATGCAAATTTCGTAGTACATGCTGCATTCGATGTTGTCGAGTTCAAATATCACTCCGATTTCAAAGCAATCAACAGTGAAGTTCTTCATCATAGAGTATTAGACTATTTGTACTATTCCTTGGATGTATTGCACATCAGTAAGCAACGATCTATTTACAAATGAAACAATGGAAAACTCAATTTTGGACAAATAAGTACTAAAATTTGAAAATTTTTCTCTGAAAAGTTCATCTCAGGAGGATGCCGAACATTCGTGATTTGGACACATAACGTATTGATATGTATTGTGTTGTTAGAGATCTTTGGCAAAAATTCCTAAAGAGGCCGATTTTCCGAAAAAGACATTTGAAAACTAGCTTTTTACCGAAAGGGTACAGAAGTTTGAAAAATTTTCTTCAAAAAGTTAATCCCAGGAAGTTCCCCACTATAGGCGAATTAGATGCGTAATGCATTGTAGTGCACTGTGCATATAGATACGCTTGGCAAAAATTCCAAAAAGTGAGATTTTTTCTCAAAAAATCGAAATTGATAGGTAAAAAAGCGATTTAGAAATCAGACAAAATTCAATCTGAGAAGCGGTTTTATATTGACTGGGACCCCAAACATAACCCAAATGAAAGATAGATACTGTCTTTACAAATTAAGAAATTTTTGTTTTTCGACCTTTTTTCACTCAAATCCATATTTCTCCTAGGCCGGAGCCGGCAAATAGAAATAAGTGGTGTTTTGTGCAATGCGGGCTTGAGACACTCCACCCATACGAGTATGGGCCCCCAGTTCTCATTGCTAGCTCAACGTGTCCGGGCAGGGTCGAATATGGTCGAGTCTTACAGATCACGTCTCTTAAATAGCGAAAATAAAATCATAATATGACGCTGTTTGCGTTAGGATCAACAAGTCGCTGGAACAGGTCAAAAATCGAATTCGCTCAAAGGCTGCACACGCTGGTGGTATCGATTTCGCAATAGGGCGCCTCTGGGCGCCGCGAACTTTCGGCGGAAAACTTGTTTTTCGATTATAACTTTGCTAAAACTCATCAAAATGGAGGGAAATCACGCGATTTACATCAGAATTTGAAGCTCTATCAAATGGCGGTAATAACAAATGTTGCTAATTTATCGTTTTCGGGAAAAAGACATTTTTTGATCTAGCCAGCATCGCACGAGATCTCATCTGAAGTTGAAAGAACATTTTCTCCTGATCATTTTGATATATATTTATTGTCGTGTTATCCGCGGTGGAACATTGTTTTATATCGAATCTAAGATTTTTCACGCGCGCGGAACGCGTGTATACGCACGGCATCCGCGTGGTCGAAGTGGTAGTGGCCTAGAACTTCAATCCGAAGGTCATTGGTTCGATTCCCTTCGGTTACCAAAGTTTTTTGCCGAATTTTTTTTCATCGAAATTTCACCCCCTGATAATATTGGCAGATTTTCAGAATTCTCAAAAAAGTGATTTAGCAACATTTGTTATTACCGCCATTTGATAGAGCTTCAAATTCTGATATAAATCGCGTGATTTCCCTCCATTTTGATGAGTTTTAGCGAAGTTATAATCGAAAAACAAGTTTTCCGCCGAAAGTTCGCGGCGCCATACCGGCGCCCTATTGCGAAATCGATGGCACCAGCGTGTGCAGCGTCGAAAGTTACCCCTAGGAGCAACTTTTGAGCGAATTCGATTTTTGACCTGTTCCAGACCTCTGTTGAGACCTTGTTGATCCTAACACAAACAGCGTCATATGTTTTATCAATAGGATATTGTATGATCAACGCTAAAAGGTATACAATACCACTAGTACAGTAACACCGACTACAATAGCTGAGCTACAGTAACCCAAAAGCAAAGTTGCGGAAACGAAGTAGGGTCAGTGATGTGAGTCGCTCTCTTCCCAATTACTTCTGTGGCGCAGCAGGTAAGGCTTCACCCTACACTTTTGGCGGTCAAGGGTTCGATTCACACTATTTGCAGCCATTTTTGCACTATTTTTTGCTTTGATGTCGCAGTAATAGTTTGTGGAATATGAATGCACTGATCGCGGGAACTGGATCCAAATATTCACCGCATTTCGCAGCACCGCGGCGAATTCATTAAAAAAAACCCATTGCGTTCCTTTTGACACTGCACTCTAGTACATGTTCGGATACGGTTGTGCATCTTCGGAACATTGCCTGATCAACCCTTCATACTGTGAGAACGCCTATTGAGTGGAAAGTTTCAGTTTTCTCCCACAGGTTTGGCTACATTTGATAGACACACTATGTGTTAGTATGCACGCGAGAGAAACAGACAGACAATAGGGGCAGTTGGGTAGAGAAGTAGAATAGGACTAATGTGAATGTGAGAGTGTTTCAGACCAAACCTAGGATGAAGAAGATCTAGGAATGACATCGGGACGGAGTAATTCCACTTATCCCCTCGTCGCCTAATCGGTCAGACAAGAGAACATGAGAGACGACGAGTAATGAAGAGATCATTTCATTTCCCTATTCCATCCATCGTCACGACGGCCTTTATAAGGCCGCCTTCCCTCATCTCCCGCACTCTCTATCCTACGAGAGAAACCAGTCTACACTCTTCTTTGGTTGTCTGTCACACAGCAACTAACTGGGGCGGATTTTTTTTATTATTAAAAACATTAAACAGCTGATTTCTCGATAACTCACGCTCAAATTACAACTATTTTCATTGCGGAATTCCGCAAAGATTCGGAAAAAACAATTTTAAAAACGACCGGGCTTTCTTGATTGCGGAATTAGGAATGGGAGGGGAAATCGATGCGGAATTGATGTTATTGCGGAATGAATTCCGTATAGACAACCCTACTCCCGAACACACCGTGTCAAAGGGGGAAGAAAGCTCATTTTCGTGGCACCAGTGTCTGGCGGATTAATGAGCGAGAGAGTGAGACGGTGCGATCGATTTCTGGCCAAATTTGAAATAAATAAATTCATAACTTAATTAGTAGACCGAACTCGAAAAATCAGCTTCTTAGGAATTGTTTGTATGTCCCATAGCCATGTGATGTCAAATCAGCATAACAGTAGTTTTCCTCCCCAATGAGGAGATTGACCTTGAACATTTATAATTCAATCTTTTTATAATTCATAATCCAAAGTTATAATTCAAAATTTTACAGAGCTAGTTAGAATGCTGAATCATAGCCATACGAGTACATGAAGGGTTGGATCAGAGTTTTATCGGGTCAGACGCGTTTCGGGCACTAGGCCCATCATCAGTGACAAATTACCTAGAATGGACATACATTGGGGAAGCAAGCAGAAGTGAGAAACGTGAGGATACAGAAGCTGTGAGAGAGAAAGAAAGAAAGTGAATTGAGGGAATTAGAGAGGTGTGTGAGGGGAGAGAGAGAGAGAGAGAGAGAGAGAGAGAGAGAGGAAGGGAAGTGAGAGAGTGGAGTGTGAGGAGAGAGTGGGGTCAAGCCAGAGAGATAAAGAGAGAAGGGATAAGGGAGTGAGATCATCAGTCAATTCGTAGCGACTGTTGATCGGAGGATCGTGGGTCTTTATGAGAAGGGCTTCGGCAACTTTGCGTCTGACTATATTGGGTTCTATGTAGAGGACTGTGCCAGACAAACTGATAGGAAGTGAGCTATGACAATCAATGGAATGACGAGAGTAGGGCTCTTTGGAATAAGAGGCAGTGAGAGGGGCTCTCTAATCATCCTCCCTCAATTCACTTTCTTTCTTTCTCTCTCACCGCTTCTGTATCCTCACGTTTCTCACTTCTGCTTGCTTCCCCAATGTATGTCCATTCTAGGTAATTTGTCACTGATGATGGGCCTAGTGCCCGAAACGCGTCTGACCCGATAAAACTCTGATCCAACCCTTCATGTACTCGTATGGCTATGATTCAGCATTCTAACTAGTTGATTTCCTCATGAAGATAACCAAGTATTCCCTCTTCAATTTTACAGAGCATCAGTTAGACGTTTACTAACAATTCCTATAAATCAAATTTTCCGTTTTCGGTCTATTAATTAAGTTATGCATTTATTTATGTCTCAAATTTGTGTCAAATTCCGACCGCTGTCTCCTCACACCCCCCCCCTCAGCCGGATTACTCTCTAATCCGCAAGACACTCGCGCCACGCAAATTATTTTTCCTCCCCCGCTTGACACGGTGTACCGAACCAATTATTAATATGAAGGAAAAACAATTCGACGCCATGATTAGCGCCCAGAAATGTGAAAGGTTTTCAGATAATCTATGTACGAGGTTATTTAATTGTGCGACTGTCGAATTCATGCTACGTGTCTCAAAAAAGTGAAATCGGATACCTGTTGTTTGAATCGAAGCGCAGATGCGGGATCACCGAAAGCGGGGGAGAGATGAGTTGTCAGTTTGTCGATAAAATGGCTGCAAATTGCATCTACCATCTGATTTTGTTACTGATGAACCAAAAAATGATCCCCCATTTTTATTGTCTTGTTTGGAGGGAAATATTAGTGTGAGGGTATTTGTAGAAATCAATAAACTCAAAAATCGGTCCGCAGTCCATAGAACGCGCCAGAAATGACGGTGAATCAAAAAAATTACGAAGACGGGTGAATCAAAAAAATTACCCCAAAAAAATTCTTTAAAAAATCTTGTTTGGAGGGGAATATTAGTGTGAGGTTATTGGCATGAATCACTAAACTCATAAATCTATCCGCAGTCCGTAGAATGTGCCAGAAGTGGCGGGTCTGCCCCCCTGAGCCCTCCCACTTAAGACCTTCAGCTTGTGGTATACGGTAGGTTTTTGCAATATAGCTTTTTATAGAGCATTAATAGGTGGTGAATAAGTTTAACAATAATACGTTTTTCGGGGATATGGTCCACAATTTGATTGGGGGTTTGGTCAACCAAAGTGCAAGTGACTTACTGTAGCATAACTATGAAGGCCCCGTAACGAAAACAAAGTACCGTAATCCATTCTACAGTAAATTGGAAATATGCAATTGAAAAAAATTAGCCAAGGGTAGGCTCCATGAGGTAGACCGCGAGTAGTTACTGCTCGGAGAGTATACGGTAGTCGCGGTAAGGCATCGATGGCTACGGTAACTCTGATTTATAAAAGTGAGCCAAACTAGCTCAAGATTTTTGCAAGGGGTAGACCTCGAGTAGGCTAAGTAACAGGAGTCATTCGTACCGCGTTCAGGGTTACTGTAGCGGGGTTAATCAAGCCGGTATTTTTGCAGGAGGTAAACCTCGATCAAGTATTATTTGCAAGGTATACCGTATTGGTTCTACCCACGGCAGGCAAAAACCCGACTGAAGTTCAAAATCCGTGGCAAAAAACGACGACCGGCGCGCAGTCGCGGCAAATTCAAACAGCATGTTTGAACCTGATATTTGAATTCGCCGGAAACCGCAGGAAAATGCCTGATATTTCGATACCGGGAATTTGAATTCACAGTATGATGTGCAACCAGCAAATCATACTGTGTATTTTTTGAATTTGGGTTGACGCGCAGCGAATTTTTGTTGCCTGAGGAACAAGATAGCGTAAGGTGTGATCTAAGTCCCGCCCACTTTTCGATGGACACCTCGTACATTTTCTCGCCTCAATTTTTGCCCTCGAGTCGGGTTTCTGCCCGCCGTGTTCTACCGTAATCTTGAGTACAGTTTGCCCATTGTAATTTTTTTTTAAACAAAAAAACCTCAAATTCACTCGGAATTTTTGTATGAGGTAGATCTCGAGTAGACAATATCAGACACTATCTGGCAGGATCGAAATTGGTCCGTACTAGCAAAAATTAACATATACTGAAAAGTTGCGCTATGGGTAACCTTCATCCATAGATTCCGCAAATCAAACTTAAATTGGGCTCAGCCCAAATTCGAAAAAAATCATCCAATCTTGGATACGGGGATGTAAAGTGCTCCCTCTCTGCTGTAAACAATACATATATTATGCTACAGTAGTTGTCGCCGAACGAGAGCGAAGATAGGAGAATAAATATTTCTGATGACCCGGGGGTCGGTCATACCTGGGCGCCGAATCCATTTCGGGGCGGAGACCAGTAGATTTTTATAGCTTTATATGTACAAAAAATATTTATTTTACTTTGGAAACGTATATCAAAAATAAATAAAATAAATTTTGATGGAGAAGAATGAAGAAATTATGGTTGTTCAGTTTGTGATGGCAACTAGATACCGTAATCCTTTATTTCAACTTTCTAGTTAAAATTGTGCTATTTCTCTAATATAATTGCATTTAGCATGTTTCCAAATTGACAAGAAATGGAGTCGAACAATAGAAATAAATATTTTTTTAGTAAAGAAACGATGTTTTGACTTTGCATTCCATTTTCTTTCCAGAGGCCTCGGACAAATGGAAAGAAAATGGTAAATGAACACAAACTGTGAATTTGAATTTCGGGGTGATTTTTCATGGTGCGAGAAAAAAAACGCAATATTTCTCTCAAGTCTGGAGCTAGGTCATGTTCATGACACAACTACACTTACTCTTACTATGTTTCCAATCACTGAATGATGATATTTTGCGGCTCTCTTTGACTTCTATATTTCTAAATTAAATGAAACTTACATTTAATATTGTATATTTATTATACGTTTATTTAAATATATATATTTTGGTAAATGGTCGTTTCCACGTAATTAAACCTGAGAAACCATTCCCGAGTCTGTCAGTCGTCGCGAGCGGTCCCTCTCCATTTCTCTCTGATGGAGAGGGGGATTTTCCCTCAATTTCCCTCGTCTATGCCATCGACTATTCAACAAGATCGGAATCCCCATCCAAGCCGGACTGGTCACCGTGTGATGGGTATGACTACATAAGATGGTTGGTCCCTCAGTTCCTAGACTCGATGACTCTCCTTCTGAGATTGATGATTTGAGTTTGGTTGACGCAGATTCAAGAAAGCAGGCTCCATCTTTCTTTCTTCGAACGCAAAATCTTCAACGTCAAGCTCGCGAGATCACTATTCTTTCTCCAGCCAATAATTCTGGGTCTGTGATATGGAAAGAAGACCGATCCCGACGCTTAATACTGGACACAATGAATCATTCTAAAGAAGACCATCGACCACGTCTGAAACCTATATGAAACTCCCATCTTGATCAGCGCCCATAAAGCGACACTGATAAATTTGTATTTGTATTTGTAAACCTGAGAAAATAAAATGATAATCTCAGTGTTTACTCTAGACCAGGAAATATGATGATTTTTCTCTCTATTAGATATTAACATTGCATTTTTTTACGAAGAGAAACAGTTAAATGTGCGGCGACAGTAGATTTTAGTCGAATTTTGCCGGCGGTGACCAGTAGATTTTGTATAATATTTTTTCTTCGTTTCCCGCCGCCCAGGTATGGTAATGATTTTCGGGAAAAATAATTGTTACAAAAGTCATTTCAACTATTTTGAACATATTCAGTGTACAAAGTGAATAATACACGCAATATTTGACTTTGGTATGCTGGGATATTTTCAAAAAAAATCGATTTTTGTTAATTTTTTTTGCTTTTTTGTCTCACAAGGTCAACTTGAAGAGCACGATTTATCTAAGTAGACCGCCAAGTTTAGTTTTGTACGGAGAATTTATATATGCACATACCTTTGCGAGATGTGCAGCTGACAAAAACTTACCCCAAAAAATACGTGTCACCGGCTCAGATTTTATTAATATTTCTAGGTGTCCCAGTGATATAAGAGGGGTTACGATTTTTTGGCGAAGATTTTTTTTATAATCAAAATTTTATTTTTTTGATCGAAAAAATCGTTTTGTAACGATGAGCTAGCGGCATGTTGCCAACACGAGAAATACTTATTTGGTCACCAGCTTTCTGAAAATAAAGCTTAGAAAGCGTTTCAGGAAATTCTGAAGAAAAAAATTGAAAATTTGATTTCTTTTTTCATACATTTTGAAACATATCTCAGGTTTGAGCTGAACCCATTTTAAGTTTGATTTTCGGACTCTACGATTGAAGTTTACCATAGTGACAACTTTTCAGCGTATGTTAAGTTTCACTAGTACGGACTCTTCAGACAGAATCTCAACGCTGTCAGACAGTGTCTGATATCTAAGGGTTTACGCTTTTATCAGTCACAATATCACCAGTTGTTGTAGTGGAGTTCAACTACTACGAAAAAAAATTTTCAACAAAAAAATTCCCCGATTTTTTGAGAAATGAAGCATATCATAATTATTAAAAATAAATTTCGAAACCGAGTATGGTTTCTGAACTCTTGGTGGCGCCAAAGTCTTACAAGCATCACCGATAGTTCAGAAATTCCTCATCTTTTTTTGCACGTAAGATAAATACGCCATCATGGGTATGACGCTTTCTCACGGGTATCCGTGAGGAAAAGATGATTACTATATGAGAAAGCCCTCAGATGATATTGCAACAACGGGCGATATTGTGACCGATAAAAAGAGTGAACCCTCACATATTGTCTACCCGAGATCTACCTCAAACAAAGAATCCCAAGTTAATTTGCACATTTTTTGTTGTTTTTTTTATACTACGAGAAACAAACTGTATTCGAGATTACGGCAGAAGCAATACGGTGTACCTTGAAAATAATAATTGATCGAGGCATGGAGGATCAAAACCCCCGCAACAAAAATGAACAGCGAAGGTCCGTAGATGTGATTGAAACATCGAGAAGTCAGGGTTTTCGCGCTGGGACCGGAGGTGCAATCGCGAACTGAAATTACCGCACGAAAGGCGCATGCTGCTTGCGCATCGCACATGGCACGTTAGGCTATGCGCAACTGTTATGCGCAACGAGCTTCCATGACCTTTTTTTACTATTCCCGTGAGCCGCCGTGCGAGGTCTACCTCCTGCAAAAATCCCGGCGTCATTAGTTCAATTTCATCAATTCGTCATACTGAATACCAGCTAATGTTACTGATACGGTAAAAGTGATACGAAATACCACTGATACTTTATATAGATCAATTGTTGACCTTTCAATCTCATATTGATTTAAAACGCGTTCTTTGTAAGAATGCAGGACAAGCGGCACAACTAGTTTAAAGTTGTCGCCCAGGGTTCAAACTTTTTGCACAAACAGTCTGAGGTGTAAAGTAAATTTTAAACGTGAAAATACACAAAATGTCAAAATTTGAAAAATCGATAATTTTTTTACCTAAACAAATTTTTTTTCAACTTTTTTATTTTGGTATCGTGATATATATCAATCGAAAGAGCATCAAAAGTTATGTTAAAATCCCAAAAATCATGAAGATTGGACATCTGCGAGCTGAAATACTTGACCTGATACGAACAAAAATCCATATATTCATATATTCTGGGTTCTCAAGAGCGTAG
This sequence comes from Pristionchus fissidentatus, assembly GCA_036245785.1. Taxonomy (NCBI): domain Eukaryota; kingdom Metazoa; phylum Nematoda; class Chromadorea; order Rhabditida; family Neodiplogasteridae; genus Pristionchus; species Pristionchus fissidentatus. The sequence goes on along the minus strand of BTSY01000005.1, from coordinate 22,274,359 downwards.
CGAGCGGTCGGACACTCTTTCCCTCCGCTCGTGAGCCGCCCAGTGTCCCTCTACCAGAAGAGTTCGACCCTCGGTAGTTGTAAGCCACCATGGTGAGTCGACACCTCTACATCGGCACCATCAACGCCCGGACGCTCGCCCCGAAGGACAAACACATCGAGATGGAGCTGGCCCTCGACAAGATCCAGTGGGACGTGATTGCTGTGCAGGAAGCCAGGATTGTGGGTTGTGCTTCGTTCAATCTTACATCCTCAGGCACAGTGATCTACCACTCGGGTGGCCCATCCGCGTCCCATGGCGTGGCCTTCTTCCTCCGACCGCACCTCGCGCGAGGAGCTGTGTTCCGTGGCCTCTCTGAACGTCTAGCGACTCTGCAGCTTCCCGACCATCGGCTCTTCCTCGTTTGCGCCTATGCTCCGACGTCTGCCTACCAGGACAACGAGTATGACGCATTCCCCGATCAGGTCGATGCCGCGCTGCAGAGTGCGCCCAGAGGCTTCATGCCAGTGTTGACGGGGGACTTCAACTGTAGAGTGTCGAGGGAGCCTGGCAATGAGATCCATGTCGGTGACTTCGCCTCTAAGTCCCCAAACTCGCGCGGCCGCATTTTCACCGAGGCCTGCGTGAGAAACAACCTGCGCATATGGAACACTTTTCCCAAGAGACGACACGGTAGACTCTGGACTTGGCGGTCCCCAAACGGCTTGACCTTATCGCAAATTGACTTCATCGCTGCCTCTCCATCAGCGCGAGTTGTCGATTGCGGAGTCGTCGGTCCCTTCGAGTTCAACTCCGACCACCGCCTCGTCCGGATGTGTCTCCCTCTTACCCGCAAGGTGAAGCAGAAAAGACGCAGGGAGCGTTACGATTTCGATCGGCGCGCTTTTCGATTATTCTGCCAACTCGAGTCTTCTCGGGTCACTGCCCCTTGCGCGCGCCCAGTCTGCCCCGGAAGCCTACCGTGCCATCACCGCTTTCGCCAAGGCCGCGGCTACCAACTGCTGGAGGAGACGCCAAACCCCGCCCTGGATTTCGCCCACCACTCGTCGTCTACTCGCCTCTAGTCATTCCCTTCGCGCCGACCCTCGTACCACCGTGTCCTACTCCATTTCCTGCAAGACCGCCCGTGTCGCCCTTTGTAACGACATCCGCCGAATGAAAGAGAACCAGGCCCACCTCGCAGCTACCAAGGGAAGGAGTATCGTCAAATCGATGAAGGACCTCCACTCGTCTCGGAAACGCCTACTCGTCCCCGACCCAATCTCTGGCGCGCTCTCCCAAGACGCAACCAAGATTGCCGTCCAACGGTTCTACGAGGCTCTCTACACCCCTGCAGTGGCGTTCCCTCTCGCTGACGCTCCACCATCTGAGCCCCTTCCACCGTTCCTGGCTGATGAAACCCGACATGCTCTATCCCTCCTCAAGTGTGGTCATTCCCCGGCTCCGATGGTGTCCTCCCTGATATGCTCCACCTATCAAGGGAACATCTCGCTCAACCGCTAGCCGATCTGCTGAACCACCTTGTTGCTGGTGACCCCGTCCCTGGAGCTCTGGTCGAAGCTGTTGTCTCCATTCTCCACAAGAAGGGTGATCCTTCCAACATCGGCAACTTCCGACCCATCTCATTGCTGATAGTCACCCTGAAGAGCATCACCCGTGTCATCCTAAAGTGAGTCGAGACGTCTCTCGATGAGTCAGAGTCACTCACCGAGACCGGTTTCCGGAAAGGGTTTAGTACTCTCGACAATCTGCACGCCATCAAGCAGTTCGCTGAAAGGACGCACGAGTACGGTATGCCCCTCTACCTCGGATGCGTCGATATCAAGGCCTTCGACTGCGTGGAATGGAATGCAGTGCGGCAAGCACTCTGCACGTTTGGAGTCCACCCCACCCTCGTCGATCTCTTACGTCGCCTCTACGAGTCCTCTTCCACCCTAATCCGAGTGAACGAGGACCTGGTCCCAGTAAGTATGAAGAGAGGAGTCCGCCAGGGAGACTCACTTTCTCCCCGTCTCTTCAACGCGGTACTGAGAAGCGCGATGGACGACATTGACTGGGAGACCTGCGGAATCCGAATCGACGGACGCCATCTTAGTCATCTAGAGTACGCCGATGATGTCGCCCTGGTCGCCAAGTCACGAACTGAGCTGGAGAAGATGCTGCGAAAGCTCATGGAAGCGTGCGCACGAGTCGGACTTGAAGTCAATTCCTCCAAGACTGTACTCCTCACATCCTGCAGAACGACCCGCGCCCCAATTACCATTGACAATCAAGTATTCAAATTCGTCGAGTTTACCACATATCTCGGCGGGAGAATTTCCCTTCCCCTTGACCCCTCCGAAGAAGTGGAATACAGGGTTCGTCTTGGTTGGGCAGCTTGGAGCAAACTACATCACCTGCTGGCGTCACGCATTCTTCCCATGAAGACTAAGAGAAGGCTCTTCGACAGCTGCATCTTGCCTACCCTACTCTATGGTAGCGAGGTGTGGGCTCTGAGATCGAGTGACAAAGAGCGCCTCGATATCATCCTGAGGAAGATGGAACGACGGATGATTGGAGTGACCCTACTGGACCGAATGAGGAACGAACGACTACGAGAGATCACCCAAATTCGAGACTGGAATGTGGAAGCACTCAAACGGAAAGCAAAATGGGCCTTGAAGATAAGGCGAATGGAAATCAACCATTGGACCTACGTTATGGACCCCATACAACTGGACGCGCCCCCAAGGCCACCTCAATACTCGATGGAGAGATGATCTGAAACGAGCAATCGGGCCCCAATGGTGGAACGCAACAAATGAAGAATACCGGCCCATCCTCTTCTGAGCATTATTGCCTGACGTGATAAATAATTGAATTGAACAAAATTCACATTTCTGCAAATCTTAATTTCAGGAAAATATGTTCCCATGATTAGCACCCCCTAGCTGCGACATATATAATGTATTTTTCATCACAGAATCGGATGATGAACATTTCATGACAGATTTTGGTAGTAAAAGTACTCAAATTTTCACAAGACCACTACCACCCTGTGGTAAAGACAAATCACAAAGCGTGTAGAAAACTTTTTCCAGGCGTGAAATCTAAATTAAATGTGTACCATCTGAAAGAGCATCAAAAGTTATGAATAAATCCATAAAACCAGGAGGATTGAACCACTAGGAGCGAAAATCGATCATCGCATCCGCAGAAGTTGAAAATTTGTATGACGGTAAATTTTTGGCTGTATTTTTATTGAAAGTGATCGACCAGGGCTCAAACTTTTTCCACAAGCATTCTTAGGTAAGAGGTAAATTAATTTTAAACGCGAGAAAGTGCTGAAAAGTTGAAGTTTGAAAAATCGATAAAAAATTTCGAAAAATTTCGAAAAAAAATTTTCCTGTCGTGTTATAACTAATTCGAAAGAGGACAAAATGTTACGCATGAAAACGCATTTTGATCATGATTGATTTGCTAGGAGCGAAAATATGTGATCGAAAATATCGATTAATTTGTCCTCTTTCGAATGATATATAACACGACAAGAAAAGTTTAAGAAAAAATATTTTTTTCGAAAATTTTTTTATCGATTTTTCAAACTTCAACTTTTCAGGACTTTTTCGCGTTTCAAATTTACTTCATACCTAAAAATGCTTGTGAAAAAGTTTGAGCCCTGGTCGATCACTTTCAATAAAAATACAGTCAACAATTTAGCGCCATACAAATTTTTAACTTCTGCGAATGTGATGATTGATTTTCGCTCCTAGTGGTTCAATCCCCCTGATTTTATGGATTTATACATAACTTTTGATGCGCTTTCAGATGGTATACATTTAATTTAGATTTCACGCCTGGAAAAAGTTTTCTACACGCTTTGTGATTTGCCTTTTTTTTGTGATCAGTGGTCTTGTGAAAATTTGAGTACTTTTACTACCAAAATCTGTCATGAAATGTTCACCATCCGATTCTGTGATGAAAAATACATTATATATGTCGGAGCTAGAGGGTGCTAATCATGGGAACATATTTTCCTGAAATTAAGATTTGCAGAAATGTGAATTTTGTTCGGATCAGGTCAAGTATTTCAGCTCCCAGATGTCCAATCTTCATGATGTTTGGGATTATAACATAACTTTTGACGCTCTTTGTAATGATATATAACACGATACCAAAATAAAAAAAAAGGTTTTTTTACGCAAAAAAAATATCGATTTTTCAAATTCTGACATTTTGTGTATTTTTCACGTTTAAAATTTACTTTACACCCTAGAATGATTGTGCAAAAAGTTTAAACCCTGGGCGACAACCTTACAATAGTTGTGCCGCCTACCCCGGCCTCGCACTGCGCTCTTACAGAGAAGAGTTTTAATATGTCCGAAAGCTAATAAGTTAATTTATCTAATGTTTGGATCAGTATAATGTACTACTGTAGATCCATACATTCGTGCCTACTCTTCTTCCATAGTCCCAATTATCGAATATGCTTCCCCGGTGGCCGAGTGGTGTAAGGCGCCGCTTGTCATACGAATGGTCACGAGTTCGATCCCCGCCCAGGTTCACCAAGCCTTCCATCCCCCTCGTTCGCGGTAAAATTGGTAGCAACTTTGATTGCGGAAGGTAACGTGCCCCAGAAGCCCGGTCAGCAGGGGATACGTAGACCTAGTTAGCGAACCGGCCTTACCGGTGAGCCCCGGCAGAGTAGTCGCTTGTCGATGTAAATTCCTCTTGATTCCGGTAGTAACTTTACCTTTACCTTTACCTTCCCCGGTATGGTCACACTCTGCGAAAGGCCGTGTTAGACAGTTAGAGAAACCCCGTCACCTCTTCACCAGATTACTGCATTATCGCACTTCTCCGTTTGCTACATTTCCTCCTTGTTACGAATCACGTTTTTGGAATGAGAGAAACCGGCTTCACGTTACACAGCGGGCAATGAAAAGGAAGATGATTGGAGTGACACTGAGAGATCGCTGGAGAAATGAACGACTTCGGGAAATCACCAAAGTGAAAGACTGGGTACAGGAAAGCCTCAAACGGAAAGCTCAATGGACATTGAAAGTTAGGAGTATGGATACGGAGAAATGGTGCAGAGCGACTACCGTGTGGACCCCTTGCAGCAGAACTCGTCCCCCAGGCCAGCCAAGAACAAGATGGAGAGATGACTTAAGGAGAGCAATCGGCGCGAACTGGTGGACTGCAACTTATGAAGACTACCGACCCATCCTCATCTGAGCGACTACCGCCTGATATGATAAATTGATTGATTGATTGATTGACGAATCACGATTAGCTAACTATCATATGGATACGAGAGACTGTCTGAGTGGCTCGAAAAAGGCTTGGTACAGGGCTAATTTTTCGCAATGAAACTAACGGCGCTATAAAATAGTGTGTTACGCGAGAGTTACGAATATGCCATTCCGGAAGTTCAAAAACGCATTTATGCCTCAGGGCAAAATAATAAGTGTCTGTGACGTCACAAAACTTTTTCGCCAATTCGAATCAAATCTCCTCGATTCGTGGTGCGATCGATAGCTCATCGAAATACAAAAGTTTTTTACTCTCGCAAATTTTTCGATCGGAGTTCACGCAGCCCAGTTATTCATCAAAAATAGTTTCTCACATAATTTTAAATTCTACTAGAGGTCCTGCAGAATTTTCACTCGTCCTACTACATCGCGCAGCTGTTGCATACAATCTGTGAAAAAATAGAGAATTTATAAGTTTCTGGCAGGAAGTGAAAAACGACAAAGTATACGGAAAATATTAATAAAATCAGTTCTCGATTAAAGCAGTATGTGCGAAATTTCGTAACTTTCGCGTAACACACTATTTTATAGAGTCGTAAGTTTCATTGCGAAAATTTAGCCCTGTGCCAAGCCCCTGAACAAATAAGTCGATCCACTCAGATGGTCGATCCATACATTCTACGTAAGAAGAATAGTTACTGACTTTGTGTTTGCCTTGAAAGTCACTAGATCACTTGTTGATCTCCCTATGTCTGATTTCTTAGCTCTACGTAATCATTCAACCAGGTATAATGCTTTTTCGATTCATATCCCTATTGCTTTTTAAAAAAATATTTTAAAAAATGAAATATAAAAAAGTTATAAGCAATATTCTGCGCAAGCGCCCGGCGAATTTTTGAGGCGGTGGAATGATAAACGTGACCAATTCTAGGTCATATAGCAAGCGAAGACACCGAGGGAATTGGCTAATTTTTTGGATATGTCATAGTCTGAGATCAGTGTAAGGTAATTCCAAAAACAGAAGTCGCGGCCCTCTCAAACTAGGGATGACATAGGACTGCAAGTGATTTTGACCACTTTTGCTCATTCAACTGTCTATAGCAAACGAAGGAACCGACGAAATCCGCTGATTATTTTGTCAGAAGTTAACAATATCAGCCGTTATCGACCCCACTTCCAAAAACTCGCGGCCCTCAACAATGACACGAGTTATGACGCGAAAACTATGATTTCCGCGCGTCTCATGAATAGACCGCTCCATTCTTCCTTATCCTTCCAGGATGGTGGTCCCTAATTCGTGACCATTACTTTCCTTGTTCAAATTGCATTTACTACGTAGTCCCCATTTATTGAAAGTCCTTCAATTAGAAATTCACAACATGTCATCATCGTTTCACGGTTTCTCCGAATGATCCATCAGATATATATGGATCAGAATGGTTCCTTCCTCGTTCAGAAGCTTCGTCAACCTCAAATCCCAAACTGGTCCCGATGTTCCTCTCTCAACACCTCGTCACCTTCCCGACTCCCGTTTAGATTATCTTAAATTCTTCATCGCTTTTATATTTGGTGTCACACCTTTCGCGGGTGTATCAAATAAATAAATAAACCTACTCGAGGTCTACCCCCCGCAAAAATCTCGAGCGAATTTGGCTCAATTTCAGAAATCAGGGATACTGTAACCCCGCTACCGCAACCCTGGATACGGTAGAAGCAATCCGACATACTACTGTGACATTTCCTACTCGGGGTCTACGTTCTGCGAAATCCTCGAGGTTCGAGCGAATTGGGCCACTTTCATAAATCCGGGTTACGGTAGGGTTACCATAGCCATCGATGCCTTACCGCGACCACCGTATACTCTCCGAGCAGTAACTACTCGCGGTCTACCTCATGGAGCCTACCCTTGGCTAATTTTTTCAATTTCATATTTCCAATTTACTGTAGAATGGATTACGGTACTTTGTTTTCGGTCTATAAAAATCTATAGTGCAAAAACCTACAGTATACCACAAACCGAAGGTCTTAAGTGGGAGGGCTCACGGCGTCAGACCCGCCACTTCTGGCACATTCTACGGACTGCGGATAGATTTATGAGTTTAGTGATTCATGCCAATAACCTCACACTAATATTCCCCTCCAAACAAGATTTTTTAAAGAATTTTTTTGGGGTAATTTTTTGATTCACCAGTAACTTTAACTTACCGAAGATACTCCTCTGCATCTTGTTGCCTACATGTAGAGAACTCCGCGTGTCCCTTGCCAATAACCTTTAAAAGGTTTCCTACATGATCGGGAAGAAAATATCTGAATATGCCCCGAATATAATATGAATATGAGAGTGCCCCGTGGATTCTTTATTTGTTTGCAGGCTTATTACTTCTACGCGAACATGGACGCTTATAAACATATTATGTTCCAGTGAACAAACGCAGACGTCATTTCGGGATTACGCCTCGGTTAATATCCCGACAGCAGATTTTTTACCAGCTTCTGCAGATTTTTAGGGAGGGTGACAATTCCGCAACCGGTATTTCGGCAACGGCTTAGTTCAAACTTGAGGAATCTGCATGAAATTTTTCCCTGATGGTTATTTGCTAACCTGCATCGATACGGCTTCTTGTTGTATTTTTCTGACCTTTTTGAAATTTCAACTAATTAGCGAAATTTTAATTAGCTAATTAGATTTTTGGAATTTTTAGCGCAATATGGATTTTACAAACATCAAATTCTGAATATTGGTCCGTTTCAAGCGTGGCAGACTAAAAATAACACTTTTTTTTCATTTTGGTCTATGCATATGAAGGTTGGTCTATGCTTATACCGGGTATTCAAAAAGTATGGTGACAAACTTCGAATGCGTACATCCTTCCGCACGTTTAATGGATTGCTCTCTAATTTATATCATATATTGCTGAAGTGTTGACAAGTACTGACTATTTATCTTACAATTCGGACTATCGACAGAGATCCATAACTTGACTGCGTATTGTCAGATTTCCATCTTGCTCTACGCAAATGTTTGATGTGGTGGTTAAACGAAGTTGTTGAAGTCATGCAATAGGTATATCCCAAGTAATTTTTTCCCTTATTACATAACACAATTCTTCGCATTCTTGCGTGAACGATTTCATTCTAACCCGACTGCCAATTTTTAAAACGATTTGCTAAACGAAAATTCAGCCAGCGGCGCGCCCATATGTCAGATGTGTGTAAAGAGCTATAACTCAAAAGGAATGCGCGATCTTTAGAGTTTCAAGCATTGTATACTCCATACACATAGTAATTAGCACATGACACTGCCTCGCGGCAACTCTAACGAAGATGCCCATGTGATCCTTCAGAACTGGAGAAAACCTGCAAAATTTCTGCCAAAAAAATTTCAAAATTGATTCTGCCGCAAAAATAAGAAAATAAATTTCAGTATAACAACCTTGAGACGATGTGTTCCATATCATTTTGCAAATTGCAGAGAGAGAGAGAGAGAGAGAGAGAGAGAGAGAGAGAGAGAGAGAGAGAGAGAGAGGGAGAGAGAGAGGGAGAGCAATGGAAGTGAAGAGCGGAGCGACTCCTACCACTAATTGCGATTCTCCCAACTAGAGTATCGACAATGACATTTTGAGCTAAATCAAAAAAGTCAATCAGAATTAATTTCAAAAAGTCATTTTTTATCAAACGGTCGTGCAGGACGTTCTAAAAAAATCATCATTTGTTTAAAACTCAATCATTCGAATCGGTATATTCCTTATCCTCTTGCCACCACTCTCCATAGCCAATGTCGGGCGAAGTGATTCAACTTTTTGATTCAAAATTACTGTCTGATTCTAATCAAAAAGTTGAAACTTCCATTGTTAAAAAGTCGTCAATCACTTGATTGGTGGAAAGCGACTTTTTGGTAAATGACTTTGTCAAAAAGTCATTTACTTTCGACACTCTACTCCCAACACTTCCATGAATTGTAATAACCCTCGGCAATGAAACTTCACTAGAAACATCGAGTAGATCAATGGGATCATTTCGAACCCCATGGCTAACATTATGCCCCCACTGGGTACAAATGTGCTCGTTAGACTAGGGAAACGAGGCAAATGAACTTTTAGTTTTTTCTCTTTGCTCGTCTCGCTTTCTCTGACATAACGGTTGTCTCTCGCCTGCCAAACGATCTTTTCCCTCTCCCAAACGAGAGCTCGCTTTCTAGAGATCTTTATTTTCCTCTCTTCACCCACACACTCTCTAACATTCTGAGAATCTTTCCAAAGGTTCCTTTGCCTGGAATATAGCAAAGGGGTTTCGTACGGCGGCTGGTGTAAAATGAGATGGAACACATTGGCAGGACGATGTTATACTGAAATTTATTTTCTTATTTTTGCGGCAGAATAAATTTTTAAAATTTTTTTGGTAGAAATTTTGCGGTTTTTCTCCAGTTCTGAAGGATCACATGGGTATCTTCGTGAGAGTTGCAGCGAGGCAGTATCATGTGCTAATTACTATGTGTATGGAGTATACAATGCTTGAAATTCTAAAGATGGCGCGTTCCTTTTGAGTTATTGCTCTTTACACACATCTGACATATGGGCGCGCCGCTAGCTGAATTTTGGTTTAGCAAATCATTAAAAAATTGGCAGTCGGGTTAGAATGAAATTGTTCACGCAAGAATGCGAAGAATTGTGTTATGTAATAAGGGAAAAATTACTTGGGATATACCTATTGCATGACTTCAACAATTTCGTTTAACATTCAACAATCGATCTATTTATTCATTCTACGTAATTTAAGAGACCGGCTCGCTGTAAGAATAGAGAATTGCCGGGCATTCGAACAAGGATTTTCGATTTGGCCAACTATACTTATAAAACAAAACTATACTTAGGAGAGGTCTCACCAGAGATTGCAGGTAGTTCGGAACAATATCTTTTTATTTTGATCAAACTTTTATGTAAGAGTACCCAGTAGACAAGAATTCAAATAATCCTGGTCCCAGGTCTCAGAGCCGGCTTTTAGGAATTTGCCGGTTCTGTCGTGCTTTCTTCATTTTCTTCATGTTAAAGCTTTAATGCTGGAAAGGAACTCACAAAATGCGGAAAAATATAACAAATAATTTTTCTGTTGCGAATTATTTGCCTAGAGCGACAGACAAAAAGTTATGGCAAAAATACTGTTTTCACATGCTTTAAAAAATTCGAAACAATTCCACAGTTGGTGAAACCGAGTTGTTTCCCCGGGTCAACCAAAGACCAAAAAAATGGCTTCGAATGTGAAAAATCTGAAAATTTCGAAAAATCTATTTTCTCAAAATCAAGTGTAACCTATTTTTCTAAGGTTATTCAACCCTCCTGAGTTTCAGAAAAGTGATAACAGTTCATAGAACATGCATATAAACCTGCCAAAATTGGATAATTCCGGTCAGCTTTTGATAGGTCAGATATGGAAGAAAATTTTAAATTTAATTGTTCAATATGCATGAGCTATGAGTTGTTTGGAACTCAGGAAGGTTGAATAACCATAGAAAAATAGGTTACACGTGATTTTGAGATTTAGAGGATTTTCTGTTTTTGAGATTTAGAGGATTTTCCGATTTTTCACATTCGAAGCCATTTTCCGGTCTATGGTTGACCCGTTTTTATTTGTTCTGAAAATTTATTATAATAGTACTTGAGGCGCTCTTCCATATTCTGCAGAGAAACTACTGGGTTTCGCCAACTTTGGAATTCTTTTGATTTTTTTAACGGATGTGACAACAGTATTTTTGCCATAACTTTTTTTCTGTCGCCCTAGGCAACTAATTTGCAACAGAAAAATTAATCGTTATATGTTCCCGCATTTTTTTAGATCCTTTCCAGCATTATAACTTTAAAATGAAGAAAGTTATGACGATTCCGGCGACAGAACCGGCAAATTCCTAAAAGCCGGCTCTGAGACATGAGACCTGGATAAATCGAATTCTTATTTCCTGGGTACTCTCGCATAAAAGTTAGATCGTAATGAAAAATATTTTTTGAAAATTGTTCCGAAAGGGGGTTGTTTTCCTGCAATCTCTCGTGATACCTCTCTTAAGGAGCATCTCTTGACTAAATTACAAAAGTTAATATGTGCCGAATATGTGCCATGAGTCGCAAACCCTGCTCGCATATGAAACTTCCATTTTTACCAACGTTTCAACCATTCCAGATGGGACCGATTTTTCTTCATAAGAGAGACTATCTGAGGGGTTTAACATATTTGTTCTGAGGCTCGGGGCAGTAGGAAAAACGAGTTGTTGAGTTCAACATGGTATGATGCACAGTGGGCAAGGGGAAGTTGTGCCGTGATGTAAGAATTTGCAAAATCGTGTCTACGCCTCGTGCGAAACTTCTGGTTATAGCTCAAAAAGTGCGCTAAATTCAACCAGACAGGGTACACAGCGTTAACCTAGAGTCGAGATACCTCCTTGATTTGATTGGGTGCTTTCAATATCAGTGGAGTCCGCGATAATAAAATATCAATAAAAGCATGTTTTCAACATGAATCATTGCTGCGCTCCAGCTCTACACAGTAAAATTAATTTAAAATCGTAGATCTGACTTTTGACTTGGGGTGGGTGCCCTGCACACTCATTTAATGTGTATGAGCTTCGTCATGCATTTAAAATCATCTTTTTGCGGTACCCAGTTCAGTTAACACACATACTCATTTCAAAATAAATACAAAGCCTTCTAAAATTCCTCAAATAATCTTACCTTTCTGAACTGCGTTGGCTTGACACCATTGAATTCATTGTTGGGAGGGGGCTACAATTAGAATGTGCGCGATGGATATAGCGATCTCATGGATCCTTTTATGAGAGGAATCGCGAGATACTCGAGCTCATCGGCCATGGCCGGGACATAGAAATTTATGATTTTTAATTTGGCTGAAAACATAGCACAAGGTACTTTCAGCCTTCCTCTATCGGATAGTGTTTTCAGAATTATTTTATACATTTCGTTTTCGCTTGAAACACAAATCATCCTGGTGAGTCGGGAACTTATTCGAGAAATAGTAAAGTTTGAAAAATTATAAATATCTTCAAAGTGAAGATAGAAATCCACAGTTCGGTGTATTAGATAGATAAATGAACTGGCTTGTTTACCAACAGCTCGAAGTCATTCCTGGTTCATGCGCCGATGCGGGGTGGTTGCTTTTGCAAAAGTTGAGCTAATTTTAATAAAAGTCAAAAGTTCTGGTTCACTCTAAGAGATGTTCTGGTGAAAATTGTTGTTACTCACTCCGGTATGGAAATGGGCGGAATCGGCCCATGCGTTGTAAAGATGGGACCAATTAAGTCCACCAAGAGTATTAGTCGCGAATTATAATTATTGATCTTTTTAGGTGAAAAACAATGTAAAATTAGCAGAAAACAATATTCAGATTGTTTGTGACCTTTTTTATTGACAACTTTTTGGAAGAAAAAAAATTAAAAAGTGTCAGATTCGATTTTTGGATTTGCTGAATGTCCTATATTTTGAAGTCGAAATGAATCTTAAAGAAGGCCTCCCACGAATATTTGGTCACATAGACTGCCAACGTAGTGTTGTTGAGGGCGCTCACCCGAGCACATTGCAACGCATCCGAAATTCTACCGTAATCTAAATCGATATATTGGCGCTCAAATGGCCGCAAAGGTACAAAGAATCGACAGGCAACGCGTGCTAGGACGCGAAGATAGGAAAATGAACGGAGGAAAATGAAGCTGCCAACGATATAATAATGTTTCCCCCTATGGATAATATCGGGTTTCATCTACAATATAATATTTTTCGTTAGGGAACGTTTGGAAATTGCCCCCAATGCTAGTGTGCGCTCCATATTTTTTTTCGATAAGCACAGTACACCTGAAAAATATTCGTGGGAGGCCTTCTTTGAACATCTTCATATTGTGAGATATACTCGCTGGAGGAAGATCTGTACGTAACTTGTAGAGTATTGAACTTTTCCGCACGGAAATCACAACTTGCAGGCGAAATTTTTCTACGAATATTAGAAGCAGTCCAATTCCTTCCGTACTTCATCACGGGATTCCTCATTATAGGTGGACCAATTCCCTTTATGGAAGTGAAAGTCTATCTGTTCGTAGGGAAGAGTTACAGCGCCTAGAAAATCGATTATTATGAGAAAAGCGCGTGCTCTGACTTCTCTAGCACTCTTTCAATTTCCCACGCTCTCTAGCCTGGTTCGGACCCCGAGAGGGGCAGAAATCTTTTGCCAGTACTCCTCTGATTCATCACCAGAGTTTGTGCGCTGAATTCACGTGATTTCAATTACATAAAGGCTTTGCAAAAAAATTTTTAAAAAATTGTAGAAAATTTTTTTTGTTTTTTTTTCTTTTTTGAGGAAAAAATTGAAAAATTTTGAACTAGCTTCTCTAGCACTCTCTCAATTCCCCCTGTTCTCTCGCCTGGGTTCGGACCCCGAGCTGGGCAGAAATCTTTTGCAAAGCTTCTGTGTTATCGAAATCACGTGAAATCAGCCCACAAACTACGGCGATGAATCAGGGGAGTACTGGCAAAATATTTCTGCCCAGCTCGGGGTCCGAACCAGGCTAGAGAGCGTGGGAAATTGAGAGAGTGCTAAAGAAGTCGGAGCACGCGCTTTTCGCATAATAATCGATTTTCTAGGCGCTGTAACTCTTCCCTACGAACAGATAGACTTTCACTTCCAGAAAGGAAATTGGTCCACCTATAATGAGGAATCCCGTGATGAAGTACGGAAGGAATTGGACTGCTTCTAATATTCGTAGACAAATTACGCCTGCAAGTTGTGATTTCCGTGCGGAAAAGTTCAATACTCTACAAATTACGGACAGATCTTCCTCCAGCGAGTATATCTCACAATATGAAGATATTTAAGATTCATATCGACTTCAAAATATAAGAAAAAAAATCGAATCTGACACTTTTTAATTTTTTTTCTTCCAAAAAGTTGTCAATAAAAAAGGTCACAAACAACCAGAATATTGTTTTCTGCTAATTTTACATTGTTTTCACCTAAAAAGATCGAGAATTATAATTCGCGACTAATACTCTTGGTGGACTTCACATAATTCGTCCCATCTTTACAACGCATGGGCCGATTCCGCCCATTTACATACCGGAGTGAGTAACAACAATGCTCACCAGAGCGCCCGTAGAGGGAACCAGCACTTTTGACTTTTATTAAAATTAGCTCAACTTTTGCAAAAGCAACCACCCCGCATCGGCGCATGAACCAGGAACATGGGTCAAATAGGTCTTCGCGTGCGAAGATAGGCACTTCTGCACTTTGCATATAAACCGGATTAACGTAGCGAGAGAGTGCAGGACATACACATGAAGGCCTCTGTCTACATCCCCCGCCCTATGCTAATTGCGATCTTGCGAAAACCCCATTTGACCTATGACCAGGAATGACTTCGAGCGGTTGGTAAACAAGCCAGGTCATTTATCTATCTAACACACCGAACTATTTCTATCTTCACTTTGAAGATATTTATGATTTTTCAAACTTTACTATTTCTCGAATAAGTTCTCACCAGGTTGATTTGTGTTTCAAGCGAAAACGAAGTGTATTTAAAAAATTCTGAAAACGCTATTCGATACAGGGATGTTTGTAGAACCTTGTGCTACGTTTTCAGCCAAATTAAAAATCATAAATTTCTATGTCCCGGCCATGCTCGAGTCTATCGCGATTACTCTCTTATGGAAATAAGGGGACTGGTCACCTTGGAGAAGTTTCCACTGGAAAGGGACGAGAATAGCTTAGCTATTTGTCCAACGATGGACTCATTCATCTCAGTTGGGTCCACATCATCCAATATACGACTTCCATTCTCTCCCAGAATTGTCACGAAGTCGGGAATGGACATAAGAGCTTGGATAACCTAACAAGTACACATTCCAACTCCATATTCAAGCAAAAACTCGCCGAGTTAATGTAGCAGCTCGATCCGATATTGATTATGCCCGTATGAAACGGACCATATACAGTCTCCAGATTCTCCCCATCCTCTTGGCATTGAGCCCATTCCCATTTCTGAAAGCATGGTGCAACAAATTCAGATGGAACTATACGGTACCTGGTTCATATCAAGTTCAAGTTCAACAGTACTCTTCTCGCTCTTTTTCATCTCCTTCATCACGAGTCCGAAATGGGAGAGGTGCTTTTCGAGATTGGGATCAGTCACAGCATCATCTTCGTCGTATGAGAACACATCGGCAACTCCATTCTCTTCTATCGTCCCCAACTTAACCTGATAATACCATCAAATCGATAATAAGCGGGAGAGGGGATTCAAGACAGATGAGGTCGCTACGAGAGGCAACACGAATTATCAAGGTTCTAAATTTTCAGATTGCGAAATTTTGACCACCACGCCCACAGATGCGGAGGTATCCTTATTACAGGGAACGGGAGTTGTATCAGTTGTTTCACACCTTTTCGATAAAATATACCGAAAACAGTGTTATTTTGATTCGCGCGGAGGGATTAGAACAGTTATCACGAGAAATTACATGAAAAAGACACTTTGGGGAAAAAACCATCAAAAATTATTTTCCATTTCTAATAAACTTCTATGTTGGAGTGTGTTCGAGACGATACATTTATTATTCTTGGCACCAGGTCGCAGAACCGGCTTTTAGCAATTCCCCGGATCTGGTGCCGGAATCGTCAAAACTGTTCTTTTTTGTGTTAGAATGCCCAGAACACTGGGCTTACAATCAGCGGAAAATTCGCGCGACCATTTTTTATGTTGATGTCACCATTGCGAACCGTAATCCGGAAAAGTTACGAAACAAAAAGTTGAAAATATGAGGCCGTTTGCGTACTGGGGAATGTGGCCAAATCTTATGGTATGCAAATTTGATTGGATCTCAGCCTGAAGCTCCGAAATTCTGGCGTTTTCATAGTATTCACACGTGGGCAGCAAATTATAGATATTTTTTGCAGAGTGCTCCCGACCCGGTTTCACTCGATTTCATAGTGCCCCCAGCATTGGCCAATTTGCTAACACGTTAACTTCTCATATCTTTAACTTTTGCATAGTGCCCCTACACCAGGTTTCGCGAAAATGCAGAGTGCTCCCGGGTGACCGTGCCCACGTATGATAGTATTATGCCCAAAATTCCATACTCAATGGAGGAAACTGGAAACTTCAAAGAGCAACTTTAGCTAAATTTACACAAGCAATTTTCCCATTATTTCGAAAGTTTTAAAATGTCACTAGGGAAGTAGAGCTAACTTGCAAGTTTTGACAAAACAAAAGGTGAGCAATGAAACCAGCCTCACTTTGGATGATAGATTCTCACAGACCTCCAAAACTTTTTGGTGCATTTTCAGGTCTGCCAAACCAAGTTATTAATTTTTGAGCAACCATAAAACTGCACTGAAACGCCGATTTAGACTGAAAAGAATGCAATTTACATGAGACTTCACTCTCATTTCTAATTGAAATGGGTGCACGGTGTGGGATAATCCGAAATGAGAGAAAGGGTACTGAGTTATGACGATTCCGGCACCAGAGCCTTGCTAAACGCCGGTTATGAAACATGGGACCAAGAATAGTAACTTTCTCGTTTCGAACACATACATAGAAGTTTAATAAAAAAATTTTGAAAAATTTTCCCGCCATGATGCAGTCTCTGATGATATTTGTCGTACATGGGACACACCACAACTCACATATCCCGATCTTTAAAAAAATTTAAATGTAGATTCAGTATAAAATTCTAACCATTAAACTGTTTTCAAAAGTTGCTAAATGTTTTTTAATTATAATTTTATTTTGCGTATTTATTAATTAAATATAATTTTTTATGGATGACGAAATCTCAAAAACAATTTTAGCAACTTTTGAAAACAGTTTCATGGTTAAAATTTTATACTGAATCTATCATTAAATTTTTTTTAAAAGATCGTGATATGTGAGTTGTGGTGTGTCCCATGTTAGGGAAAGTGACTATGGATGGAGAAGCGGTGATTAAAAAAACTCTTCTCGTACCTCATCCCCAATAGAATAGCTCAAAAAGAATACGCACAAATACAAAAACAACAGAATAACCAGAACAGTACAAAAAATTAAGGGAAAAAAATACTAACTACGAGAGGGTGCTTGCTCTCCTCATAATACATCTTCATGTGATTATTTCCCTTCGAACGAAGACCGTCTCCGATGATCTGAGATCGACCGCACCTAAAACGAATCGTCCACGTAAGAAAGAATGTCCGAGATTTTTGACATATATTTTCACATACATAGTCTCACTTTACCCTTTCTCTGCACACTCAGACATAACAGTTGTCTCTCGCCCTCCCTTTAGCTCGCCAGACTATGGGGAGATGGTCGCCAAACTGATCTACCCTCTCCACTCTCGAGATTCACCGTACGAAATGGTTCGGCGGCAGTTTCCATCAACTTTCGATACAAATATTACCAGTTTCGTTGATTTTGTGAAAAGATCGGATTCTCAAGATACAGTTCGATCCGTTTGGGCGAAAATGTATGTTTGAAATGCCGTGAGTCTAGAAAGATTTAGAACATGCCTGATTGCTCCATCGGTTAGATTGAGCCACAGATTCTCTTTAAGATCGCACGATTCGACGTCACATGTCCATCCACTCATAAGCAGCTCAAACATCTCAATATTCAACCGAGTTTATGGAGTTCTTACCTTAGGAGGATTATCGATTTGCTTGAGATCCACATGTTTCGTTACTTGTTTCATCTCCCCATCCCATGCATTCGAGGCTCCCTGAGAATAGGAGAACATATATTGAGGCATAAATCACGCGAGAATCGACTAGAACGAGAAACTAAAAACCCTTGCCTCACATTTATGGGCACTGAAGGGAATGCACGGTTTTACTCCCAACCATGACCATTGGAAAAGCTCTTGCCGTCTCATAAAACTGGTCAGAACTAATAGCATATCACAGCGTTTCACGGGTAGACATTGAGGGCGAGAGAGTAATCCAACCCTACGCGACCCCCTGACGCGCGAGGGAGTTCCTCAATTTCGGTAATGTGAAAAAAAAACTAATGAAGAATACCGCCGACCCATCCTCATCTGAGTGATATCGCCTGATATGATAAATTGACTGATTGATAGAGGGCGGAAAAGGGGCGGAGATTGGGGGTGTCTCGTTTCTCTGTCGCTCTTTACACTCTCGCCCTCAATGTCCGCCGATGAAACGATGTGACAGACAAAAAAAATTAGAATATATGTACACAATATTTTCAGATTTTCAAAATGAGTGTAATTATCCAATTTGTATTATCCAATTCAAATGCTGCCTCATCATATTTTAATTAACGAATGAAAACAGTTCAATCTTGTCACAAAAAAGTGATAATACATAAAATAAAAGATCACAAATGTGACACAGCGCACTACCGTAGTAAAAAAAGTCACAATTTTTTTTTGCGCTTTGCCGAAAGACAAGATTCTCGATTCGTCCTTTCCGTCCTTTCCCAGGACTTGATTATCGATTTTTGATATTTATTAATATTCCTTCCTCTATTTCGACACTTCTCTATTCATTTCCGGGACAAAATAGAGTGATTTTTTTCGATTCCCGGTAACTTTAAGATACACATATTAACTCCTAATCAGATGCATCTATAGCGAGTCACCTAACAAGGGGAGACCGTATAAATAGAAGATATGGAGTTTTCGAAAGAGACCTTGTGGGATCGATTACTACCATAAAAGTAAGAAATAATCGGCGGTTTAAAACTGCTAAAGAGGCCCCATGACTTCTCCACCCTTAGTGAGATTGGTGATTTTTCCGGACATAGCCGCAATTTTAGCCACTCCCCCACAGAGAGTGCAGATATCACAAGATTTATCGAGCAGTTTTAAACCAGCAATTGTTTCGTACTTTTATGAAAGTATACGATACCACTAGATCTCATTCGGAAACTCCATATCCTCTATGCGGTCTCCCCTTGTAAGTAGTTAACAATTGCAAGCAATGAGGATCAACTTGCGCGGCCTACCTGGAGAAGCTCGAGTCTCTCAGCACTTGTCGTTGTTGCGATTCGCTCACAAGTAGTACCGATAGGGAGAGAGGAGAGAAGGTTGATTGGAACGCGGGTGGTCAATCGAGGATAGATCACCACGTGGTATTCATCCTCCACATCCATTCTAAATGACATTCACAATTTAAGACGTATTCTCACACCGTGTCAAGCGGGGGGGAAGAAAGCTCATTTGCGTGGCGCGACAGTCTGCCGGATTAGCGAGCGAGAGTGATGCTGCGCAAATTTCATGGGGTGCAAGGTGCAAGAAAAAAATTGGGGTGCAAAAATCACAGGGTGCAAAGTTTAAATTTGAATTCCGCAATTATTGATTTTTGCTTATATCTCGGCTCCCGGTGAACCTAGCGACACAAAATTTCGTTTCCAAGTTCTAAACGTATAAAATAATTTAAATCTGAAGTTTTGATGTTTTGGCTTCAACGGGAGCCGAGTTATAAGCAAAAATCGATAATTGCGGGAATTCAATTTTTTTCTTTGCACCCCCTAAGATTTTTGCACCTTGGTGCAATTGCACCCGTGATTTTTGCTCAGCATGAGAGAGCATAATCGATAAGAGGTCATATTGACGGTTTCAGACAGACAAATATATGCATAACTAAAAATATGTGCATAACTTAATAAGTAGATATAAATCGAAAAATCGGCTTCCGCAACTTTGTTGGGAAATGTTATATGCATGTTCTGTAAAAATATAATCTACTCTCGTCTGTTCCCCCAAAAAGAAAGAGCCAGAAATTTCCATTTCGTATCTCCTCTTCGGGGAGAAGAGCTACAAATATGTAAATTTTAGAGATCATGGTCCCGACAGTCCCAAATAAAGTTACAGAAGCAGATTTTCCGATTTAAATTTACTTATTTAATAATTCATGTCAAAAACCGGCCTACACCTACCGCTCCCTCTCCCTATCTCACTCCATATTGTACGCTAATCCGCCAGACTCTCGCGCCCCGCAAATGAGCTTTCTTTCCTGCTTGACACTGTGTGACACACTGTGATTCTCTCTCGCATAAAGGAGGTCAAAAAGGTCCCTGGAATTTAAAATTACCAACCAAGAAAAAATTTCCATTTTTTTTATTTGTTGTTCGAAGTAGATGAGACTCGTGATTATTAGTATGTACATGCAAGGAAATAAGCCCCAAATTAAATATAAGCTCGGAAAGGGTCGCCCTGATCCTCAATATTTTACGGTATATTTTAACCATTGAAAATTTTTCTTCGTATTTTCTGCGATTTGACGGATATTTCAAATTTGCATGCGTGCAATTGTAATAGCATCGTGTATTTGAATGCATGGAAGAAACATCAAATTTAAATACCAAAAATAAGAAAACATTCGAAAAAAACGAAGAAAAAAATATAATCAAAGTATATTTTACTATATTATATTTTTATCGATACATAAAATCTAAATTAAAAGATAGAAAATGGGTCAAAAAATTGAACCTCTAATGGATTTGAATGGATTTATTTCCGAGACTGATTTAGAAAAAAGCAAATTGCCTTGCACAAGCCTTTGCCGAAGTATTTACTGTTGATGATGGATTAACACCGTATTTTACTCATATGAGAGAGTAGATGATCAGTCCTGATTATAGATATGTTGAGTAGACATGAGATATGCAACATGATTGAGAAATGGAAAAAATCTAGATGTAGAACACCTGATAATATCAGTGTGTTCTTCATCAAAAATATAGCAGTCCCTTTGTCTATTCCTCTAGAAAAGATTTTTTTCAAAAATCATACGAAAAATCAGAAGTACCTTTACGTTAGAAGCATTCTATTATAACACCACTGAGGAAACAAGCTTCATTTAATGATCCTTTGAACTATCGGCCGGTCTCTATTACTAGTTTCTTCTGTAGAGTGTTCGAGAAATGTATTTCAAAAGGAATTATCGAGGATCGCGAAAAGTTTAGTATAATCCAAAAAAAATACGGATTCAGACGAGCTAGAAGTGTTGAAACCCAAATGCGAGAAGTATCGAATCATTGGTCGAAACGCATAGATGATGGCGGTAAAGTTTACTTTGATTACGCTAAGGCTTTTGATACTGTAAGCCACCCAAAATTGATTATGAAACTTGCAAAAATGGGATTCCCAGAAAAAGTTGTGAAATTGATTGAGGAATATCTAAGAAATAGAGTGTTCCAAGTTCGCGTTGGAGAAAAATTATCAACAATACATGATGTTACTAGTGCCACAGGGTTCAGTCTTGGGACCACTGCTCTTCAATCTTTACATTGCTGAGTTGCCAGAAATTCTTGATGATAATGATTGTCATAGCTACTCATTTTCAGACGACCTTAAAATTTTCAAAAAAAATACCAAAATGATGAGGATACATCCGCTTTACAAACTAGTATTGATACAATTTTAGAATGGAGTTCTAAATGGCAATTAAAAATTGCTAACGCAAAAAATAATGTGTTACATCTCGGTTCTGAAAATATAAAAACAGAATAGCGAGTCGGTGATAAAAAATAGAGAGTAAAGACTTCGTCCGAGACCTCGGAATAAAAATCGATAATAAACAAAGTATGAAAAATCATACAAGACATACGTGTTAAAGCTGAATCAAAGGCAAATATGATTTTCCGTGCTTTACTGTCAGATGACACTCAAACGCTGTTGAACGCATATTGCATATATGTCAGACCCACGTTAGAGTTTAGTTCGAGTGTTGCGCGTCCTATAAACTTCTAGGAATGCAATTCTTAATATTCCCTCTCTTGAACACAGAAGGAGTGTAAACGATATTAAACTTGCATATCAGATAATATTTGGAAAGGGAATACTATGAGTCTATGCTCAACTTTTTCTCTCGAACAAGAACCCGTGGAGCTGGATACAAGATCACCATCGACATGGCTAAGTCAAAGCAACGCGAAAATAGTTTTGCCCATAGGAATACTAAACTATTAATATCAGTATTATTTACAGAAATGGAAATTACCAACCAAGTGCTCAGAATTCTCTAAGCAAATGATTTCCGAAATCAAATAATAAAGATCCTATCGTCATCTCTTTTTCTTCAATCCAAATCCCCTTTTCATTATAACCACAAGTCCAGCATGTATAAATATCTATCTATCTATCTATAACTGTAGAATGCACATTTAAAATTCTTTTTACTTGTTTTTTTTCGAGTTTTTTAAAACTTATATTTGCCATTTAAAACTGAGGTTTTCACGGTTCCCGAAATTTTCAGATACCGAAAAATTGACCCCCTCGCATCGACTAGGCGTGTGGTGGGATCCTTACTACAGGGAAAGGGAACATCAGTCATGACATCATTTTAGAAGCAATCCATCGAAAACAATGTTTTTTTTACATCCGAACTTGAGCGACCCCCTCGCGCGCGAGGGGGTCCCCGTATTTCGGGAATGTGGAAAACACTGTGTATTGTATGTATTCAACTGCACTAGGGACCCCCAAAGGCGCAATGAAACTGACTCTAAAATTATAATTTTAGCATTGTTGGCTGCTGACGGTATAGAGAATCATTGTTTTCATAGTTAAATTCCCGCAATTCCTATAATTACTTAAAAAATTGCGTTCCAATTAGACTCCTTTTGTGACGTACGTGAAGCCCTTTTAACGCGACCGCAACGCGCTGTTCGCTGGGTCAACCAGACTTCACTGAGTCAGATCAGTCGTTTTCAGCAAATTTTTCATGTATTATAATTACTAGATTTGTTTGTGATACCTAGCAGCCTTCACCACTGCATCAGCCACAGATATTTCTATATATTCAGTTTGAACCACGATCGGTAAGGGTAAGCGAGGAATTACTGAATGGCCTGTCTACTTTTCGTTGCAGCATGTCTACGGCGAAACGTAGAACGCTATTTTTACGATATGTTGTAGAGCATGCATTGTAGGTGATCGCTAGAGCAAGAAAAAAGGCACTGAAAGCACCTGAACGTGTTTATTCCCAAAAATTCAAGTGCACTTTAAGAATGCCCGACCTTTGGAAGCTCATAGCAAAAATTGGCACTTGAATGCATTCTCAAATTGCCTATAGGACAATGCGGTAGATGTAGGTGATCACAAAATCACAAAAATATAGGTTGTCCCATACGCTGGAAAAAAAGTTATTCACAAATTTCCGATTGAAAAGTAAAAGTACCTGATTTTGGAACCTCATAATAAAAATTGGCACTTGGATGCATTCTCGAACTACCTACACAACGATGCGCATGGACTAGCTGATCATGAAATCACAAAAATATGGGTTGTCCCATATGCGGGAAAAAAAGTTATTCGCGAAAAACATGGTTTTCACGATTTGAATTGCCGCAAAAAATAAATGTAGGAAAGGCACATACCGTCTTTGTCTAAATGCCGGTCAAAAACCTGGTTTGGTGGTCCCTACAACTGCACGATGCAATTTTACGAATTTAAATTTCACAGTTCTTGTATCGTCAAATCTTAGCAAAATGGAATTTTTTTCAGTGGCTACAGTATACCGTAAAATTTAGACAATCATAGTGACCCTCAATTAGGTGTGGGTCATCAGAGCACACAATCGCCTCTCAAACTACACTTTCCTAATCTACATGCATCAATCGTAATCATCCTGAATGATCACTTGACCCTAGCCTCATTATCGTACACTTTTGCATGTCGTTTTCTAGTCATAGTCGTCTCGGATCACTCTGAGCGGTCGACTCCGCGGGACTTGTCATCGATCGCTCGTTTATAATATGTTTATGGTAGTAATTCTGCTGGTAGATAACATCTTGCATAGTTATTAGGGTAGCAAAAATGGATCCCCATTCTCGCTTATTTACAGCCTAAACAAGCAGTGGGCTCGTCAATACATGGGCCGGGAACAGTCATCACATTATATTTCCGATAAAATATATCGAAAGCAAGTCGATTTTAACTTCCGCCCCTACCCGGCCCGTTCACATATCCCCTGCGAGGGGGTTTCCGAATTTAGGGAAAGTGAGAAACATTGTACAAGATCGATAATCCGCCGAGAAACAAACTTTTCATTGCAGAATCCCTCGTCGACACCAATTGCAAGACGCTTGATCTGAAATTAAGTCTTCGGAGATTCGAGTGAGATATCGTACCTTCTCTCGCGGTTCTTCAGTATCGTCGCGAACTTTCTTACTCTTCAGCTGGAGATACACGTTACGAGATCGCTTCTCTGAATTGTCTTTCAAGTGAGACTCGCAGAAGGCTGTAAATGTCTTGAGACAGATGTACAGCCCCCCTGCAAAAAAGAGATGAGGTTATTCAACGGAGACATGCCACATTCGAAAACGAAGCAAGAGCCAGGGAATACCTGGATGGTACGGAGTGACGTAGCAGAGCATACACTCATCCTTGAATATCTTGCTGTCGTGGCTAGGAATGGTATAAGCAGAAGCGTCCACATCCTTCAGCAGCTCCAAAACTGTCGATAGGTCCTCGATAGGTACCACGGAAGAGTCACTGGTCACGACATCCGTCATCTTACTGAGATTATTTGTGAAGTATGAATATTTCAAAAACGAGTGAAAAAAGGAAATAAATAAAAGGATTCTGTCGACGCGAAAATTTTTTTCTAAACTTCAGACTATAATAAATTATAATGTCAAGTTTCCTCTTTCACCATGTGGTGAGAATGATTCGTTGTTATATTTTGTTTAGAAGTTATGGTTCTCGAAATCTGGAACGCCCCGAAAAAACAAAGCAGGGATAATTTCAAATCAAGTCATCCAATGCGAGGCTACCGAGCTCTAATATAGTGCGATTTATTTACTGTGAATAGGTCTTTCAGCCACTATAATTAAAATACGCGTAGTGGGACCGGGTCTGTGGTCCTATTCGAGCTTTCCAAAAATTATGGTGTGCCACACTCGAACTTACAGTAACCCGCCGATTTCTATATTATTTTTGTTTTTGACTTTTGTTGCTAATAAAGTTTATTTTTTGTGGTGTTTCTCGTATGAGCACATGGCCAACAACATAAGCAACCATTCTGAGTGTTTGTTCGACTACCGCCGCCCCTTGCTCGCTTGAAACTTTGATGTTTTATTTCCACTCCATTTTGATTATATTAAAAAGCTTGCCAGGCCACTAACGTCGTGTCCCCAACATTTTTTCTTCTCCTTATCAATGTTTCGACTATTGCGCTTCTTTCTAACACAACGCCGTTCAATTCCAATGGGTCGTTTGTTAGCAGCGACCTGTGAAAGATAGTTTGGTTGCGAATCACTCCCCATGTTCCGCGCGTTGACCTACCAGACCACTTTAATGCCGTGTCCCCAATTTATTTTCTTCTCCTTGTCAATATTTCGACTATTGCGCTTCTTTCTAACATAACGCCGTTCAATTCCAATGGGTCGTTTGTTAGCAGCGACCTGTGAGAGATAGTTTGGTTGCGAATCACTCCTCATGTTCCGCGCGTTGACCTACCAGACCACTTTAATGCCGTGTCCCCAATATATTTTCTTTTCTTTATCAATATTTCGACTATTGCGCTTCTTTCTAACCTAACACCGTTTAATTTCGATGGGTCGTTAGTCCGCAGTAACATCTGAAAGATAGTTGTGTTTCGAATCACACCACATGTTCGGCGCTTTGACCTACCAGACCACTTTAATGCCGTGTCCCTAACATTTCTTCTTTTCCTTATTATTATTTCGACTATTGCGCTTCTTTCTAACCTAACGCCGTTCAATTCCAGTGGGTCGTTTATCCGTGACACGCGCTTTACTTTTGTGTTTTCGCAGACGCTCACTGAGATGTTTTATTAGATTTTGGCCAGAAACGTCGAGGGGAGAGGGACAAATGGAAGGGCGAGGGTGGTGATTTTAAAATTTTTTGTGCTCTCATTGGATTCAGCACTCGAATTATGAGATAGGCCTAATATTACAATTGTAGGAAGTACCTTGAATTTTGCCCCTGCGGTCGCTAATTTGAGCTCTGACTCTCCAAACTTTTCAAAAAATGAAAAACTGAAAAAAAATTACAATTTGAAAAATTTCCTAAAATATCCAAAGTTAGGTGCGTTGTTCAATGAACTGCCCTGACAACGTATGCTCAAATCACCAAATGCCCAACTGAACACTAATACTAATGGACATTTACTGCAAAATGAGCGGTCTAACGGATGGTTAAAATATTCCCTAAAATTTTGGCACTTTATGTATGCTCATTTTCGACCTCGAATTTTGGTACATATATGACGCTGTTTACGTTAGGATCAACAAACCGCTGGAACAGGTCAAAAATCGAAATCGCTCAAAACTTTCTCCTAGGGATAACTTCGACACTGAAGACGCTGGTGCCATCGATTTCGCGATAGGATTTCCCTCTTGGCGCCGCGCACTTTCGGCAGAAAACGTGTTTTTCGATTATAACTGCGCGGAAACTTTCTAAAATGGCCGGTAAACTAAATGTTTAGTTCCGCGTGCGTGAAAAATCTTTGAAGCAATGGGAAACAACCGTCCTTCAACCATATTGCTTAACCAAATACATCAAAATGATTAGAAAAATACGCTCTTTAATCTGGTATCGGGTTCGGCCGTAATGCACCCTATGTCAAAAATCGTATTTTTCTCGAAAACACGAAATCATCATGATGTGACACTAACGCCATTTTTTGGAGCTCCAAATTCTGATCTAAACATTTAGTTTTCCATCCATTTTAGCAAGTTTCCGCGAAGTTATAATCGAAAAACACGTTTTCTGCCGACAGTTTGCGGCGCCATATCGGCGCCCAGAGAGGTCATATTGCGAAATCGATGGCACCAGCGTCGAAAGTTACCCCTAGGAGAAAGTTTTGAGCGATTTCGATTTTTGACCTGTTCCAAGGTTCCTGTTGAGCCCTTGTTGATCCTAACGCAAACAGCGTCATATTTACTCCCCGTCAATTTTCCTATGACAGCACATGGCTCAATTTGAAAAGAACTAACATAACATAATCATGATGACTAGTTCTATAAATAAAAGGGGGGGGCGGTATCAAGCTCGGGCAGCTCTAGAAATCGTTGAAATGCTTCATATAATGAATTTTGAAGCTCATCAATTTTTTTGAGACATCGTTTCTCACTAGCCCGATAAGAAAGCTCTGTCGAATTCCTGTATTCCGTACACATCACTCTTTTAGTAGATAGCATAGATGGGGTCGTGGATCGATCCATCACAGAAATGTAAACCAGTGAACGTGTCGACTCGAAGCCGACGCGTCCAAGTTTCTCCCCTTCCGGTTTTTGTGATAATGATGAGGTAGTCATGAAGTAGTGAGCGATAAAAAGAGGAAGACCCAATACATGCAATGTCCCTACAGGGAATTTGTTTGAGGACCTGTGAAGGAAGCACGGAAGATTTTTTGAAAATATCTAAATCGTTCATTACTTTGGTGCCAACCTGATACATGCATGCAGAACACTCGGAACTGTGAGGTGGAGTTACCCACTGCGTTCTAGCGAGCGTATCCAAATTAAGACAGACAGTTAGAAAATGCGAAAAAGGCATGTAGATGGGCGATGGTCTCACGACGAATTTACTTTTGGAATTCTGCCCAGAACGCCGTGTTACAGGAGTATTTTTTTTAAATGTGTGCCCAGATAGGCTGTTGAAAACTCATTCGGTAACTCCCCCAGGCAAGAGTAATCGAAAAAGGAAAAAAAATATCACACATGATTCGAAACAACAACATATAATCAGTGATCCTAAGCTCTTATCCAATAGGCAACGATGTCTTTCCGGGAAACTCCCCCGAAACTTATTCGCAAATTCCTCCTCTAACTCCGCCACCGCTTTCGGAGCAAGTTTAGGAATTGTACGAGCAACTGTACTGCGGGTGCGTGCGCAATAAACATACGATTTCTCTATACAATACTGGATTATTCAAGAGCTGGCAAAATAGTTGACCTCCAGTGATTGAGCTACCGACCTATAACGTACCTATAGGTGGAGTTACCGGAGGAGTTTACGCAGGAGTATTCGAATGCCTTCCTGGGAACACATTCGCAAACTCATTCGCGAATTCGGTAACTCCCACAGGCAAAAATAATCGAAAAAGGAAAAATAGCATAGGACAGGATTCGAACCAACGACATATGATCTGTGAGCCTGGGCTCTTATCAAATAGGTCACGATAACATTGATACTCAACTAAATAAAGCAGTATAAACCTTGGAGTGGGGGAGGGGTACCTGAGGAGTTTCAGAAAGAGTTTTCGGGGGAAATCTCTCGAAACTCATTTGCAAACTCGTCAGGTAGCCCCACCTGCCGTTTTCGGAGATAGCGAAGTATGAGGGAATGACAATCAGGCTCATCCATGATTCAAGTTAGCGCGAAAACCGTACAGTTGCGCGTACAGTTCCAGGTACACTTTCAGATCACTCATCCGCTAAGTAAACTACATATATTTGGAAGTGTACCGGTAACTGCCATTTAAATTACCATGACAAATATTTTCAATTGGTTTTCGGAGACGAGGACTCGCGAGTTTTGAGCACACGATGATGTGCGTCGCGATGTGCGCGCGATTCCAGTCCACTATCCTGTGTGCGCGATTTCCAAACGATGAAAAAAGTCCGAGTAGACGGCCCCACGGAAACGGAGTTTGCCTATGTGAAGATGTCTCACTTCAGGGGATTCAGCGTTGTGCCTGAAAGTCAACCTGCTGGCTACAGTTAGTCAATTTAAAAGTAAAACTGCGTCACGAAGACCCTTAGATCATTCTCAGTTTGCGATTTATTTTCACAAATTTTATTATTGTCTACGATATGTTACGTGCTGGTAACTTTCTTTCCCTGATTGCCAATATATTTGAATGCACAGCAATTTATTTCTTTTGTTTAGCGAAACAATTGGAATCAATCTATTTTGTTGTTCCGTTTTTCGTGTTGGACAATTTCAAGTTGCTAAATTCCGCTCACACGGCGCCGTGGGAGTATCTATTCTTATACTTACTATTAGGTTTAATTTATGTGTTAAAGTTGGCTCCGAAAACTAAATGGCAGTTTCCGGCACAGTTCCAAATACACTTATCGCATAAGTGATATGAAACTATCTAAAACTGTACGCGCAAGTGTACGGCTTTCGCGCTGGATGAGTTTGATTGGCATGTCCTCATACTTTAGTATAGTATAGCGGATAACTAAGGAAACTGGTAATCGATAGGTCGGCGGTTCAATCCCCGTCGCGGTCAGCTGTTTTGCCAGGTCTTGAGTAATACAGTAATGGCGCTCAGAAACCGTACTTAATCGCACGGTTTCTGAGCGCCATTGCTCAGAAACCGTGCGATTTTTTTACTGACATAGTCCGTGGTACTGTTGTAGGTGCAATTGTTGAGCTATTTCTTTGTACATGTAATCGTAACTGTACCGCAACTGCATTTTTCGTTTCCGAGAGGGTAGCTTTGTACTAAACACTAGTAACCAACTTTTAGACGCCCTTGGCTTTAGCGAGTTTTTGCTTTCGAAAGTTTTAAACTTCGCCTGAGCATATTGCTAAGTGAATATGACCTCTTGTGCACATGTGGGAAGTCCGGACCTAAACTATATATCCCTTGTACATCCCTGAAATAAATGATTGTCTTGAAAGATAGTATAATTACAGTCGTATGCCGGGCGTGGCTATGTAAATGCACCTAGTCAGCTCATCGTCAACTAGTCCGATGTTCCTGAATAGCGCAATAGAGAAGATTCTCGTAGAGAAGGATATCAAGAGGAAGGAGAATACTGAACTCAAGAAAGCATGTGAATCCACGCTCGGTATGGTGATACGTTGCATTCCTTAATGTCTGATGACTCGTTCCAGGCCATTTGTTTATCACCAGTGTTGCTTACGTTTGGGCGGGGTTGTAATTTGGTCATGATTGCGAAATCACAAAGAAAATGTTGGGAAATCTGGATATTTGGGAACCGCCAGTAGCACTGTTTATCTCAGATCAACTGAAGTCTATTATCGGCGAGAAAGGAGTTTATAATGGTATTCTACCGGATAAAGATGTCTCAGTGAAGGCGGAGAATTTCTTGCTTCCGTTCGAGTTGGCATGTAGATCAAAATCCCCGAAGATCGTTATTATTGCTCTCGATTGTCTCCAGGTATGACATTTTAGTGCTTACTGGGGATCACGGGTGTCCGGCAAGGGCTTTTTTCGGCAATTGACGGTAATTTCGGCAGGTTTCGGCAATCCTAAAAATGGTGAAAAAAAACCGGCACTACTGCTGAAGCCCGGAAGAGGCCAATAAATATTCGATCATAGACATAGAATGACCCCGGAGAAATCCAAGAACAATGTCATTTGTGATCATTTTATGTCTATGGTCGAATATTTAGCGGCCTCTTCCGGGCTTCAGCAGTAGTGCCCAAAGTTGAGATAGATCCCTATGGTTTGAAGCATTAGATGACAAATGAATCCAAGAATATTTCGCAACAGTTCATGATTATCCCTCTGCATTATTCCATTTTCGACATTCCGCTTGCCGAGGTGCGGTCGCAAAAAATTCCATTCTCACATAGAAAGCTAAACACTCGGTGGTGATAGAGTATCCATTGTAGTATATATTCCATTAAACAAGCCTTTTTTCTTTTGCGAATAACGCTGGTAGCACCATTTCCCGACACCTCCGAAAAAATCGATAAATCGTTTATCTCTTGTCTAAGTAGTGCTAGAGGTCCAAAATTTTAACTATTTTAACTAAACTATGAGAGTATAGTACAACACCTTTAGGCAAAATGTGACTTCAATCGGTCGCTTATTATCAAATTTTGAAAAATTTCGTATTGTGATTTTTGCACTGCCAGAACTCGCCGCTAATTTAATCTAAAAAATCTGAATTTTTGTCATGCCGCGTACATACCTCCAGGCACCACATGTTCTAAGTTGCGAAGTACATGAAATTTATTCACGGCTGCTGGAGTCGAAAACCCGTCGAAAATCGGAGTGGGTGGAGCTTGGTAAATGTAGGCCGAGCATTTTCATACTTCCCCCCTGAGGGCAAGAACGGCCCCAAATCGTGCTACTCGTTTTACTAATCGTAAATATATTATGGAGGAAGCATTATTGAACTCGCAACCCTGTTTAATCTCCGTTGTCAAATTGCGTTTTGAGAAAAGTTGCGTTTTTCACACCCCGATCATAGGTCAAATAGGTCTTCGCGTGCGAAGATAGGCACTTCTGCACTTTGCATGTAAACCGGATTAACGTAGCGAGAGAGTGAAGGACAGACACATGAAGTCCTTTGTTTGCATCCCCCTCCCTATGCTAATTGCGAACTTGCGAGAAACCCATTTGACCTATGACCCCGATTTTCGACGGTTTTTTTAAAAACTCCAGCAACCGTGAATAAATTCCCTGTACTTCGCAACTTAGTACATGTTGTGCCTGATAGTATGTACACAGCATGGCATTTTTAAAGCTTAATGTAGCAACGAGTTCTGGTAGTGCAAAAATCACACTTCGAAGTTTTTCAAAATTTCGCATTAAGCGATCGATCGAAGTCAAATTTTACATGAAGGTGCTCTACTATACTCACATAGTTTCGGCAAAATTTGGGACTTCTAGCACTGCTTAGACAAGAGATAAACAATTTTCCGATTTTTTCGGAGTTGCCGGGAAATAGTGGTACTATCGTTATCCGCAAAGCAAAAAAAATGGCTCACCTGGTGGAATGTATTCAGCAATGGATATACTATCGCCACAGAGTGTATGATCTATTATCTCCAATGTATGCAAGAGTGGAATTAATTTTGCGACCGTACCTCGGCAAACGGAATCTCGGAAACCAAAACAATGCAAATGGATAATCATGGACTATTGCGAAATATTCTTGAGAGACCGGGTGTGCTTACGGAAAAAAGCGGGAGGGTACTTTTGCTGGCGACACCCTAGCCAAAGTACAGTATTGGTCATAAGTATTCGTCTAAAAATTTCGGAGTAATATATAGGGTGTCCGGAAAGTTTTCGCACTTTCAGTTTTTCGAAATTTTCAGAATAATTACACTTCGTGGCCACACATTGTTATTTCAACGCAAAAAATGTACGAAATTTTCTATGACGTCATCTTGTCATAATGTTACCTAGTAGTGACGTAATTAGTAATTAAGCGATTTTCAGAGACATACTTTGAAAATCTAAATCTGGATTAATATTAGAGCAAATAAAATATAACATTGTGAGTATCAATAGTGTGAATTTTACTATTTTTACAAAAGCTTAAATCGAGAGCAGGTCGTTGTCAAAGTCGAAAACTGGAAAAAAAGTCGGAAAATATTTTTTCCGACGTTTTTAAATTTCCTACTTCTTCAGTCCCAATTCCCTCCAAACATGGCTTATAAATACTTATAAGTGAATAGAAATATTTTACAACCGTTTTTACGGAGAAACTCTCAGCGGTTTAAAAACCACTTTGAAAATTTATTTTTGCGTAGTGATGACGAAATTATTTAGAAATAAGTTTTTGTTATCCGCAATCATTGGTTCACTCATTTGACACTTTGGGCGAACTTTTTCGACTGCTATACGAGATAAAATATGAAAACTTTTGAAATTCAGGTCTGAGTATGGTAAGTTTGCAGTTCTACAGAAGGCACCATTAGTACCATAACTCCCTAGTCAGAACTGGAAAAGTAGTGAGAGCAAGTCCTCACACTAACGTGCTACACCAATACTCCATACGGTTAAGGCGAAAAGAGGGATTAGCAAAATCGAGGAAAAAGTGCGAAAACTTTCCGGACACCCTTATATCTTCCGAACCAGAATAGCTATCAGTCTGAATTTTGGAAAGGGAGATACTCATAGAATAAGGTATAATTTCCGATTATTTCACCATGGGTCGATGTTTACTTGTAACGTAGTGATGACGCAATTGTGCAGTTGTATTTCTGGGACGATTATTAGCTCGGAAAATTTTTTTTCAGCCATAACGCTTTCTGTGGTGGAAGTTGAAGTGGAGTGACACTCATGCAAAAATAGTACCACATTGCACGGTGCATAGGTCAAATGGGATTTTCGCAAGTTCGCAATTAGCATAGGGCGGGGGATGCACACAGAGTCCTTCATGTATCTGTCCTGCAATCTCTCGCTACGTTAATCCGGTTTACATGCAAAGTGCAGAAGTGCCTATCTTCGCACGCGAAGACCTATTTGACCTATGGGACGGTGCCGTATCGGAACAGGACCATAGATCAAACTGAAAAATAGATTCCCGTTTCTAGACGTGCCAGAGACACCTGCTCAACACCAAAATGATCGCAACAGTTATCTAAGGAAATCCCCTGAGTATGGTGGTGATCGGCCTCTGTGCACGAAAAGATCACATTTTCTGATACTCTAATTTGGGTAGCTAGAGCAACCCAGAGAGATGGCGCAAAAATCTAGCTACCAGACTTAAATTTTGCAAATCTAACATAGAATCGGCTCTGCAGGATTTGTAGGTGCAGTATTTTTCGTCTCTGCACGGTGCGTCTTCTCCCGAGGTGATATCACTTTAGGCCGCTTTCACTTTTCCCCACAATCCGGAGTAATCTTGGTTTCTAGAAGTACACGAGAAACCAAAATAATCACAGTTGCGAACTATTGTGCCATTGAAGAACTTAGCAGTCTCCGCCCACTTCGGTTGATCCTCTGGTTTTTACAGAATTAGACCAAGATTAGGTTCGGACTATGTATTTCCCGCCGGGGTTCCTCGGCTTATATCAGAAGCGCGCGCTACGCGAGCAGGGTTGCCTCGCCGGGAAAGGGAGCTGGCGACGTTGAAGTCAACAACGACGTAGGGCGCAAACTCGTCTCGAGTAAAGCGCGCCGGGCTATGGCCTAACCAAGATTACGAAATCTTGCGTTTTAATCATCCACTTCGGCAAACTACGGTAGAAGGCTAGTGTCGACTTCTACCATAATTTGGCATAGGTGCAGTGGGCGGAGTTTATGTGCAACAACTTCGCCGCAGCCGCACACCTTTTGGCGGCACGGAATTCTTAGGGCGGAACTGAAAATTTTCGCACAATAGATTCATTTGCAAAGTATAATAGTGAATAATGGATCTTTGGATCTAGAAAAAAAGAAAACAAACTCCGGATCGTACAGCAAAGTGGGCGTTTCCTCAAGTGGTGTTGTCTCGGGAGAAGATACGCCGTGAAAAATAATGCACCTCCAAATTTTGCAGAACCCATTACACGGTTCATTTGTAAACTTTTAGTCTTGTAACTAGATTTTGCGACACCTCTCTGGGTTGATCTAGCTACCCAAAGTAAGAATATCAGAAAAAAGTGATATTTTCGAGCCCTGAGGGTAAATAATGGCCGATCGCCACAATATTCGGAGGATCTCCTTAGAAAACTATTACTACCATTTTGGCGTTGAGCACATGTCTCTAACACGTCTAGAAACGGAAATACATTTCTTCGGGCCCTCAATTTGGGCGGTGGTCCTGTTCGGATACGGCACCGTGCAATGTGGTGCTACTTTTTCTTGAGTGTCACTCCACTTAACTTGTTTTCGGATACATAATCGACTTTTTCTCGAAAATTTTGTCTAGAGTTCCCGATCAAAAACATTAAAATCGAGTTTGCCACACACGATATATGGTTGCTGTGTTGTTCGATTCCCAGAAGAGTGGGGCCCCAATATCGATTACTCGTACACTCAGGACATTTTCAATAATATTCAGTTTTTTCATCATATCTCGGTTTAAATTGATCAAATCGTCTACTTTAAAAAATGAAATCGATAGAGCTCAACGAGACGCACAATATTGTCCGAGTAATCCAAATTGGATAGGATTCAAGGCAATAGGATTCAAGGTTTTCGAGATATTCAACAAAATTTGAAATTTTGAAACATACCTCAGTCGGGTTTGATCGGAGCCCATTGTAAGGTCGATTTTTGAACTTCGCATAAAGCTTACCCTTATGGCAACTTTTTAGCATATTTTTATTTTTTGGCCTGTTCGTGCCCTTCAGCCAGTATCTCAATTCTGTTATAAAGTGTCTGTTATTCGAAATCTTGTGGAATATCTCGAAAACCTTGCATCCTATCAATTTGGATTACGCGGACAATATTGTGCGCCTCTTTGAGCGCTATCGATTTCATTTTTAAGTAGACGATTTGATCAATTTAAACCGAGATAAGATTGAAAATGACGACAATATCCTGAGTGTACGAGTAATCGATATTGGGGCCCCACTCTTCTGGGAATCGAACAACACAGCAACCATATATCGTGTGTGGCGAACTCGATTTTAATATTTTTGATCGGGAACTCTACATAAAATTTTCGAGAAAAAATCGATTATGTATCCGAAAACAAGTTATTTCGTTTGAAACATAACCAAGACAGCATTTAAGCCGGAACTTCTTAACAGAAGAACTGAAGAACTCCTGATAACGAATCGGATGAAAAAAATTTTCTAACCCTCATTGTTATACATCTTCCAAGATTCATCCAAATCGGAGATGCAAACTTTTTTCTGGTAGCAATATGTCCTCGTATTCCTATGGCATTACAGGAGATCTGTGTTATGTGGTGGAAGTTGAAGTGGAGTGACACTCAAGAAAAAGTAGCACCACATAGCACCGCGTTATGGGTGAAACAATTTTCTACGACCCAATAATGGTGGCAGAAATACAATTGTACTATTGCGTTATCACTACGTAAAAAGTTTTATAAAATCAACCCATAAATATACCTTATGATATTAATATCACCCATTCCAAAATTCAGACTGATAACTATTCTGATTCGAAAGATTTCTCTCTGAAATTTTGGACGAACACTTATGAGCGATACTGTATAATTTCCAAAAAGGAGCGATCCAGAGTTACTAAATAAGAAATAGAAAAAAAAACGGCAAAAGAAGCTTCAGAGGGCTGGAGTCGTGCCCAAAAGGTCAGTCAGACGTGCTATCCACTAGGCTACGGATGCTTCGTGCGTAGGGCTGTGAATCTTGAAGAGTATTCTCATCGACGCGCGTTCAAATTTCAATTACCTTTTCACGATCAATTTTCGGTACAACGGAAGCAAATGTGGGAACTTTTGGAAACTGTTCTGAGATTGTCTGAGGGGTTTCTTTCGACATGTGATATCGTCTTTTGCGTGAATTTCATCGTCTTTTGCGGATCCCTGTTATTTTAATTTTCTTTCTTTCAGAAACTGGTATCATATGGACACATCAATGGATCGGCGACGGACAAAACAAATCCTGATAGATCAGTCACGGATAGAATTATAACCATTATATGTTCGTCCTTCGAAAGAGATCATGCCGATGAGAGCGTTCTGCTTCAAATACTCAAGGTACTTACATTTTACGCACTCCCCGACTGCTTCTCGATTTTAATATATTACACCTTTTCTAATTTCAGGCAGTCCTTGCAGTCGTCCTTAGCAATGACTGCCCAGTTCATGAGAAGTCTCTACTAGATTCTGTGAGTCTTATTTTCTAGAAATATTTTTACAGCCAATGGATCCGGTAACGTATTATTCTGTGTTTTAAATGCTCATTGGAGGTTCGCGTCTGCTTCACAATTTTCCTCGTTACCAAATCTCCGATTAATGAAGCAACTGCGAGAGGGAGCTTGTCGCAAGTCAGTATAGCTTACTCATTCATTGCTCGCACAAAAATGCTCATTCGACAGCTTATTCTACCGCATTTCTACTTATTAACTTAGTTTTAGCAAATTAAGTTGAATTAATAAGAAAAAAAATTGTAAAAGGACAGAAAATACGGTAGAGTGTGGTTATGTTTACGATGTTTTCGCAAGGCGGGTGTAGGCTCTACAAGCGGAACGCGAAAATACGGTATTACTGTGGAACGACACCACGTAATTTTGTAATATCTGTTACGTTTTATGTCCCGCCCTTCTAAATTAACCAAATGGGGATGAAAAAAAGGGGGGGGGGAAAGGAAACATGAAATATGATTGGTGAGATACAGTTATTATAAATATAATTTGTGTTGTTCTGCGTGTAGGGACCACCATCCTGGAGAGCCGTAATGCAGAGCCAGCTTTCAACCTGAGCCTGGAGGGAAGGGAGCCTTGTTTAATTTATCGTGCACCTTCGCGCGACACATTGCGCACTAGAAGGGGGATATCTGTGTATCTCGCTTTATTAATCGGGAGGTGTCTATCGTCTCTAGCGAGAACCTTTTTGACCTATGCTTTTAGGGATCACCACCCGCAAGAACCAAATTGACAACTAGGACATGAAAACTATGACTACATATCAATGTGGTATGTAGAACCACTTTTCTCTAGAAAAGTCGTGTAAGTGCTAAGTTTTTATGTAAATTACGAATTTTGAACCTCCCAACATTCAAAAAGTGAAGCTACCGCATTAGATGCACTCTAGTATACGTTTTAGAAGGGGGTCGCTACTTTTCAAAGTTTTACCTGATACAGTAAGTATCACATCTTAACATATCCAAAAATACGTTTTTATTTGTGCCCCCAATTATAAAGTAGATCAAAGATTAAACATTACGGTTGAATTTTATCTACTATAAATTCCGGGGGCACAAACAGACTTGTCTGATTTTCGGATATGTTATAGAGGGATGGCTACTTCACTTAAAACTTTAAAAAGTAGCAGCCCTCTTCTAGAACGGATTGTAGAGAGCTTTAAATGTGAAATTACCATTATTCTCACGCACTGTTGAACTTCAACTTGATATATCAAGTGGGGCACAATCAGATTTCTGCTTGTGCCCCCACTCTTCGCTGACCGTTTGCACCTGTTCAAGTTATGAGCAAAAAATATGTTAGTCGAGATTTTGGGACAAAAATTGTGGGACACCCGAATAGAACGTTTAACCTTCCACTTGCTTTAGCAAGTGGGGGTACCAGCCGATTTCTCTAATTGTTTGTTACGAGGTAGCCATTATACTACGTTACATGATAGTGGAAACAGAACACGCGGCCCTCTTTTCCCCCCGTGAGCTACAGGCGTTCGAATCGGACATACACTGCTTCCAAAAAATGGTGGTCCCTAAATGGAATATGTCATTAATTCGTCTAGATTATTAATGGAGTATTCTCGCGAATGGAAAAGATGGGCGACGATAAAGACGATGAGAGAATAGTGAAGGATGTGATGGAATCTATAATGGGAAGAATCATCAATGACACGGTACTAATTTCGTAGATAAATTTGGTTGTAATTATTGTATTGTAGGTAAGGGTGAGTGGAGACTCGTCGTCTGTAAACGACAGTGAATGTTCTCCTGATATTTACCAATTCTATAATGTCTACCAGAAGGATGCTTTCCTCGTCTTTAGAGCACTTTGTGTTCTTTCCCAGAAGGAGGAAGGAGACCAGAATGATCCCAAGTAATACTTATTGATTATCTCACATATTGCCACGGTGGCCACCTCAAAGGACTTTAACGTGAAAACGTATATGCATGCACTAGCGGGGGTTGGCAACGGTACTTCCGCCACTGTGTATTTGCAACTTCTGTTGCAAAAGGTTCATGAAGGTTCGAGTAATCGAAAAAAGTTGCAACTTCAAGACGCCCCGTTTTCTGTCGCTTCCAGTCTCACAAAATTTTCAATAAAGGACATTCAAAGTATGTTATAAGTGTTTTAGATTATTTTTTTAATCAAAATTCGAATAAAATTACTTTTGAAGCGGGTAGAAAAACTTGAATTTTTTCCCATTTTCCTAAATTTTCCCCATCGAATGAGTAGAAATTATGATTTTTGGAATCAGCAGTTTATTATAATATTCGCCACTTTAGATTCCTAATGAAAACCCGGATTTTATGGTATTCTATTTGCGTGCCATTTTTGTATAAAATGGCATGCAAATGGATTTTTTGTTGTATAATATTCATAACTTTTCACGAAAGTTGCCGAAAAAAACATAGACAAACATTTAAATACATTTTTCTAAATTCTTCTTTTACTCTCAATTTATTAGTCGAAAATGATCGGTAGTATTATGCGAAAATTTTCAGTTCCCCCTTAAGAATTCTGTGTCGCCAAAGGTGTGCGGCAGCGGCGAAGTTGTTTCGCAGAAATCCCGCCCACTGCACCTATACCAAATTACGGTGGAAGTAGATACTAGCCCTCTACCGTAGTTTAGCGAAGTTGGGAACTTATCCGCAAGATTTCGGAATTCGGATTAGGTCATGGCCCGGCGCGCTTTACGCGCCGCTGTTGATGTTTACGCTGACCTCTCCCTCTCCCGCCGTGGCAAACCCAGTTCGTGTAGCGCGCGCTCACCGATCACATGATATAAGCCGAGGAACCCCCGCGGGAAATTCATAGTACGAAGCTGATCTTGGTCTAATTTTCTGAGAATCAGCGGATTAACAGAAATGGGCGGAGACTGCTGTCTGTTGGTGTGTTTTTTCCTTCCGCGTGACGGACGTTTTTTCTTAATAATTCTCTTCAAAGTTTAGCAATCCTCTCAGATCCCTTTGCATATGATAGCCCATCACACATCGAAATTTATATTTGAAAAATCGATAATTTCATGGCCAAGTCGGTAGCGAGCTCGAATTCAAATCCGAGGGTCTCAGGTTCGATCCCCGCCGGTGCATAGTCTTTTGCCGCATTTTTTTGCAAGTGTGACAAGTGGTCCAAACACGTTTTTAAGTAACCAGATTCACATTTGAGCATCTTTTTTCGAAGTGAAATATCGATTGATTTCACGAAATTTTCGTACATTTCGTTCCAAATCATTCCACATGCCGGCAAACCTCGCAGGAAGGGGTTTAAGAGACGTGATCGGTAAGACTCGACCATATTCGACCCTTCCCGGACACGTTGAGCTAGCAATGCGAACTGGGGGCCCATACTCGTGTGGGTGGAGTGTCTCAAGCCCGCATTGCACAAAACACCACTTATTTCTATTTGCCGGCTCCGGCCTAGGAGAAATATGGATTTGAGTGAAAAAAGGTCGAAAAATAAAAATTTCTTAATTTGTAAAGATAGTATCTATCTTTGGGTTATGTTTGGGGTCCCCAGTCAATATAAAACCGCTCCTCAGATTGAATTTTGTGTTATTCCTAAATCGCTTTTTCACCTATCAATTTCGATTTTTTGAGAAAAATTCCCACTTTTTGGAATTTTTGCCATGCGTATCTATATGCACAGTGCACTACAATGTATTACGCATCTAATTCGCCTATAGTGGGGAACTTCCTGGGATTAACTTTTTGAAGAAATTTTTTCAAACTTCTGTACCCTATCGGTAAAAAGCTAGTTTTCAAATGTCTTTTTCGGAAAATCGGCCTCTTTAGGAATTTTTGCCAAAGATCTCTAACAACACAATACATATCAATACGTTATGTGTCCAAATCACGAATGTTCGGCATCCTCCTGAGATTAACTTTTCAGAGAAATTTTTTTTCAAATCCAAAATTGAGTTTTCTATTGTTTCATTTTTAAATAGATCGTTGCTTACTGATGTGCAATACATCCAAGGAATAGTACAAATAGTCTAATACTCTATGATGAAGAACTTCACTGTTGATTGCTTTGAAATCGGAGTGATATTTGAACTCGAAAACATCGAATGCAGTATGCACTACGAAATTTGTATTGAACACAATTTATGCTGAAAGAATGGAACAACTTTCATGGTCAAATACTGTGTATCCTTGTTTTACTACACCCACTGAACAAATTTCAAACGGTCCCATTCACTTTTGAAACAATTTTTTTCTTCAAAAATCCATGAGGGGGTCATGGTCGAAAAAGTTAAAACAATTTTTTCATCTGTTTTTGCTCCCGTTTGGGTTCTGAAATTCTGTAGTGAAATATTATTTACACATTCATCCGAGACACATGTAGGACACGCGTAAGCCAACACCAGACGAAAAAAATGTTTTCACTTTTTCGGCCATGACCCCGGGTTCATTGATTTTTGAAGAAAAAAAATTGTTTCAAAAGTGAATGTGCACGTTTGAAATTTGTTCACTGGGTGTAGTAAAACAAGGATACGCAGTATTTGACCATGAAAGTTGTTTCATTATTTCAGCATAAATTGTTTTCAATGCAAATTTCGTAGTACATGCTGCATTCGATGTTGTCGAGTTCAAATATCACTCCGATTTCAAAGCAATCAACAGTGAAGTTCTTCATCATAGAGTATTAGACTATTTGTACTATTCCTTGGATGTATTGCACATCAGTAAGCAACGATCTATTTACAAATGAAACAATGGAAAACTCAATTTTGGACAAATAAGTACTAAAATTTGAAAATTTTTCTCTGAAAAGTTCATCTCAGGAGGATGCCGAACATTCGTGATTTGGACACATAACGTATTGATATGTATTGTGTTGTTAGAGATCTTTGGCAAAAATTCCTAAAGAGGCCGATTTTCCGAAAAAGACATTTGAAAACTAGCTTTTTACCGAAAGGGTACAGAAGTTTGAAAAATTTTCTTCAAAAAGTTAATCCCAGGAAGTTCCCCACTATAGGCGAATTAGATGCGTAATGCATTGTAGTGCACTGTGCATATAGATACGCATGGCAAAAATTCCAAAAAGTGGGAATTTTTCTCAAAAAATCGAAATTGATATGTGAAAAAGCGATTTAGGAATCACACAAAATTCAATCTGAGGAGCGGGGACCCCAAACATAACCCAAATGAAAGATAGATACTATCTTTACAAATTAAGAAATTTTTGTTTTTCGACCTTTTTCCACTCAAATCCATATTTCTCCTAGGCCGGGGCCGGCAAATAGAAATAAGTGGTGTTTTGTGCAATGTGGGCTTGAGACACTCCACCCACACGAGTATGGGCCCCCAGTTCTCATTGCTAGCTCAACGTGTCCGGGGGGTGGTCGATTCTTACCGATTCGGTCTCTTAAAACCAGAGAGCAAGGAAAATCGAGAGGGACTCTCTCACTTTGGCACACTCTCGCCCCTGACCCCTTTCTGGAGGCTCGGAATCGTGTATCGGGAAGCTTTATAAATTGCTTCAAAATCGCTCTATCTTCTCGGATCCTTTTGCATACGACAACAGACTAAAATCCCTTTAAATTTTACAAAATTTAATTGGCAAAATCCATAGCCAAGTGGGTTACGCACTTTACTTTTAATCCGAGTCCCCCACGTTCGAACCCTGCCGCGGGCAAAACGTTTGCCGCATTATTCACAAGTGTCAGATGCCCTTCTAGCACGTTCTTCAGTAACGTGAAACACGATTTCACCTGTTTTTTCCGAGTTTTATCATGAAAAATCGAAAATGTCGAAAAGTTTCCAATTGATTCGCAGTGCGTGGGCGAGCACAGGAAAAGTGTTTTGCTATCTCAGAAACGTGTGCGTTTCCGTTGAGAAAGGCTCGTGTGGCTGAGAGCGACCGAAAAAAGTTGCCACGAGTGGCAAATTTTTTCGGTCGCTCTCAGCCTCACGAGCCCTTTTGCAACAGAATAAGCCAGTACTCTTTCTAGAGATTAACATTTCCCCTAAATTCCTCCTGGACCGTACTTGGAGCCGGCTACCGAGTCCTCCTCCCTGGACCAAACCTCAAGAAAGCTAACGAGGTCCCCCTGAACCGTACCTGAAGAAGACTACCGAGGTCCCCCCTGAACCGTACCTGAAGAAGACTACCGAGGTCCCCCCTGAACCGTACCTGAAGAAGGCTACCCTGGAGGACCGAATCTTAAGTAGGTTACGTAGCTCCCCCTGGACCGAACCTGGAGCCAGTTACCGACCTCCCCCTGGACCGAACCTGCACCCAGAACTATGCATAGAGCGTAGTGTATTTAACCTCAACACATCCCGGCTAGTTGCTAATTGCATATATTATG
Source organism: Pristionchus fissidentatus (assembly GCA_036245785.1). Lineage (NCBI taxonomy): Eukaryota > Metazoa > Nematoda > Chromadorea > Rhabditida > Neodiplogasteridae > Pristionchus > Pristionchus fissidentatus. The sequence goes on along the minus strand of BTSY01000005.1, from coordinate 22,231,366 downwards.
CCTTTGATTGAGTTATAACCCGTTGCGTTATAACCCGTTGCGGAATTGTCACCCACCCCCGACTTGGTTAAATCAAGTGGCCTTTGCTATCCGCCGAGGTGCCGCAACGAAAACAACCTACCGTAACCCGAATGTATGAAATGGAACATTTAAACTCGCGATAGGTAGCATGAGCTAGGCCGAGTAGCCAGTAATCAGACGGTATACGGCAGTCCCGACACGCCATTGCCGACGTAATCTGTCTTACATTAGCGTAACCGGAGAATATTAAATGGAGCTCTTCGATTCGGGATTTGTTGGATAAGGTAATATTCATACATGGGTTTTGAGTCGCCAGCAACAGGACCCTCCCGCTTTTTGCCATAGACCAACCCAATTTCAGTTCAAGCCGTCACTATTTTGGATCAGCCCCTCACTCTTTTAGCTCAAATTCACCAGATTTTATCCCCAGCCCTCCCGCTTTCGACCTTCCACCAACAATGCTTGCCCATTTGTGGTAGTACTCGAATTGTCGTTGCTCGGGCGGTATTCCCTTTCTCTATCCGCGACAACCGTAATTTCTGCCAGGACTTTCGATTTGGCCCATTATACTCATACCATGGGAGCACCACTACTCATCGCACTTTCGCGAAAAAGACAGAAACATACTCATTTTATGCAGAAATGGCCTACATTTAGAATAACATAAAATTTGGGCTTTCATTAGGAGCTATCAAAAGATGTATTTTTTAGATGTAAGTTTAACAGCTGACTCCATACATCAAATTATAGTTGCAACGCGTAATTATGTGAAAATTAAAAATTGAGTATAAACGGATAAATTTCAATTTTTCTACACTACATCGTTATCGGATCGCTTCGAAAATAGTTTCATTCGAATTTTCATCGCAAAAAACGTAGGTTGTAAACGAATTTTACTAGTTTTCCAGGAAGAAAAACCTGCCGGTCTTGAGCTTTTTCGCTTCCTCTTGAGAGTCCTCTTGTTAAGGCGCAACTGGATTTGAAATTTTAAACGAAATAAGAGGAAGATATGTGGGGAGGGCTCTCCGAATTTCACTTGATATGACGGAGGTCTTTGGTGACGGGGTGGTCAATCGTTTGTTGAATATTCGATGTTTGGGGGCAGTGAGGACTTCTATTGGGAGCATGGAATACCATCGAGCAGTACATGCAGGGAATGAACGGAATTTTGCATTACTGGATGCGAACTCAATGTTGATACCGAAAGATGACTCTCGATCACGTAGATCACGTTCGCCGCGGATGATTCTGGCGATGATTCATCGTTGCCCACGAGCTCTACATCCAATTATTTTCTTGATCTGCGCACCATATCATGTTTAGCGGCTTATGCTCGACGTATTTGGCGCCTGACGCGTTAGGTCTCCATTGAATATTACCTAGCAGTAGTAAGACGCTGTGCTATGATAATTTGGCGCAATTTGACCAGTGTCCACGTGAGATATTATCGATTTTATGTCGAATACACGCACATTGGCATACTTTGATGCTTATGCTCGACGTATTTGGCGCCTGACGCGTTAGGTCTCCATTGAATATTAACTAGCAGTAGTAAGACGCTATGCGATGAAAATTTGGCGCAATTTGACCAGTGTCCACGTGAGATATTATCGATTACATACCGAATTGTTCCCCCTCACATTGACGTGTTAGCATACTCTTTCTTGATCCCACTTGAATGTTCAGTATCCAAATACTCTATATTCTCAGAGATTGTAGGGTTATATTACTGCAAGTATAGGGTAATATTACTGCAATTAACTTGTCGAAAAGTAAGTTACCAGAAGTACCACGGTAAATTACCTTTTTCTTACAACAATTTAGCAATATCTCTGTAACTTACTTTGTGCTTGCTAAAAAGGCAAATTTGAAGTAAGCAAAAAGTAACATTGTGGTAATGTTGATATAATATTACTTTTTTCGAGAGCAGTAACAAAGAAAGTTTCTAGTTAGTTACAAATACGAAGTAAGTAAAAAGTAATATTACTGCTACAATCAAGGTAACTTACTTGAGTACTTCTGGTAACTTACCACACTAATTGCCGTAATATTACCCTGCAATCACAGAGTTGATTTATTAAAGAAATGTACTAAAAAAATAAAGGAAGAAAAGAGATCGAATGTCTCAAGTTACGGTAGGTTATAGCCGTATCAAGGAATTAGGCATACTGCATCGGGTCTGGTCCACAATTAGAGCCGGAGATTAGCTCAAGGAGTGTCTCTCGTTTTGAAGCCAGGGGGGTTTTTGTTAATTATTTAGTTTATTTTATTAGATAATTTTTTGAATTCCTTTTCGAGCGTCATTCAGCACATCATGACTATCGATAGCGAATTATTCCAACATTCAAATATTTTTTTTGGAACAATGAGTGGTGGTCCCTATTAGCAGAATACGTATTTTTGAGATCAGAGCGACTCCTAAATCACGGGTAGTATCAGTGAGGGGGGGGGAAGCAATAGAATTAATACAATAACAAGGTTTGGGTGAGCGCGAATATGTGAGCCTTTGGAAGCTGATAATGATAATTGATTACAGTATCGCTCGTAAGTATTTGCCCACTTTTTCGTTTGACTATAACTTTTGAACCAGATGAGTGATCAGGCTGAAATTTTGGCTGTATGCAGCACATACCTCGTTTACGATTATTTCGCCATATTCCTATTTTTTGGTATTGTATAGTGATGACGCAACTTCACATTGATATTTTAAAGGCTATTATTTGCTCGGAGGATTTTTTTCCAGCCATAACACGTGCTGCAGTGAAAGTTGACATGGCAGGATACTTGAAAACAATTAGTACCACATTGCACGGTTACGTACCGGTACAGCACCATAGCTCAAAGTGAGTACCCGAAAAAAATGTATTTCCGTTTCTAGACGTGCTAGAGACACGTGCCAAACGCCAAAATGACCGCAATAGTTTTCTAAGAAGATTCCCAAAGTATCGGGGCGATCCGCATTTATTCGCCCTTAGGGTATGAAAAAATCACTTTTTCAGATGCTCTCACTTTGGGCGTCTAGAGCAACCCAGAGATAAGGCTCTAAAATCTTGTTACTAGATTAAAAGTTTGCAAATTTATCGTAAAACAAGCTCTACACGATTTGTAGGTGCAACATTTGACCTTTCTGCACGGCGCGTCTTCTCCCGAGGCGATATCACTTCAGGCCACGCCCACGTTTCTTTACAATCCTCTAGCACGTCTAGAAACGGAAATCCATTTTTTCGGGTACTCACTTTGAGCTATGGTGTTGTGCCGGTACGCAACCGTAAAATGTGGCACTAATTTTTTTTCAAGTGTCCCGCCACGTCAACTTTCACTGCAGTAAGTGTGATCGCTGGAAAAAAATCCTCGGAGGAAATAATAACCTTTAAAATATTAATATGAAGTTGCGTAATCACTGTGCAATACCAAAAAAATGGAATATGACGAAATAATAGGAAACGAGCCTTTACGGTATGTGCTGCATACATCCAAAATTTCAGCCTGATCGCTAATCTGGTTCAAAAGTTACAGTCAAACGAAAAAGTGGGCAAATACTTATGAGCAATAAGTTGAGATCGTTCATATAAACAATCAAGACCGAGTTGGAATTCAGTGGTCATTAAGGATCTATTGCTCTTATCATAGGATACGTACAGCTTTACATAATCAGCATAACATTGGACATATCCGCAAGTGGGGTAGACAGGGCATGAGCAAACCTATACGAGAGAACCTATACAAATGTGTGAGCATGTGGAAGGTGATAATGACAACTGATTAAGCAGAGACCATTCATACATACAATCTAAAAATAAAAATAAATAAATAAACAATCAAGGGCGAGTTAAAATTCAGTGGTTATTTGGGATTGTAAGTAATCTTATCTTTTTTTTATACGTCTCACTTGCGGAACCCTACACCATGTCATTCGGGGGAAGAGGGGCGCCGGAGAGGTCAAAATGAGGCCATTTTAGGCATAACTAAATTATTAGATCGAAATCGAAAAATCGGCGTCCGTAACTTTGTTTGGAACTACCTTACCCAAATTCTATGAAATTTGCATGCTTATAGCTTTACTCCCCGATGAGGAGATATCAAATGAAAATTTCAAATTGTATCTCCTCTTAGGGGAATGCTGATAATTATATGATTTTTTTTGCACAATATAAAACGATCAATTCCTAACAAAGTTACGGAAGCCGATTTTTCGATTTCGATCTAACAAGTAATTTAGTACTAACAAGTACTAAGTACTAACAAGTAATTTAGTACTAAGTACTAACAAGTAATCTAATAATTTAGTTATGAAATTATTTATGCCTAAAATGACCTCATTTTGACCGCTCCAGCGCACCCTCTTCCCCCGAATGACATGGTGTGCCCTATTACTCGGTGAAATATATGAGCACTAGGGATGCTGACTTTTTCTTCAACCTATTGGCCGTAGTATCAGGGAATGATGTGTTTGCAGGGACACCCATCTGAGATCGAAGACCTTCGCTCTCGAGATGCTACTCTTGGTGCTTCAAAGTTCTGGACCCGTACTCCATGTAGGTTATTTATTTTAAAGGGACCTGGCACTGCAAATGAAGTGAATTTCAGATTAGCGGCTAAACACAGTAGTGCTGGGGCATTCCAGCCAAAAATGGGATCTTTGAAAATTCATAACTAATTTCAAAAAAATCGTAAAAATATGCGATTTTTTCCCTCCCCCCCGCCCACCCAAGGTAATGCTTCGTAAAAAGTTCGAATCGGAATAAAATTATCTTTAATCTGAAATTCACTTCATTTGCAGTGCCAGGTCCCTTTACAATAATACAATATTTATCACGTCAGACGATAACGTCAGGTGAGGATGTGGTTTCAGGGGTCAGGATCATTCTTCTCAGAATCATTTCGGCTGGGGTCGGGGTAGAGGATCGGTCTTCTTCCCATTCACAGACCATCTTCTTTGAAGTCGCTGGAGGAATAGACGAGATCTCTCTTAGGACCATGGACGTAGGAGGAAAGGGGAGGTAACGTGAGGCTGAAGGCAGTCCTGACGAACTGGTGACGCATGTTTCTTCCACTTGATTCCACCAAGCTCGAAACATCAATCAAATTGAGAATTAGCGAAACTGGTATCTGAGTAGCCAACATCAAACGGTCATACCCATCCACGGTGACCAGGCCGGCTAGGACGGGGATTCCAATCTTTTCGAGTCATTGGTAGAAAGACGAGGGGGTCCATGGAACTAGGGAAGTCCCCTCTCCATGAGAGCAAATGGAGAGGGACCGCTCACGACGACTGACAGAAACGAGAATGAGAATGAAACGAGTCCCTTTAAAATAATGGAAAAATTTTCCCTCCTTACAAAGGGTTCTGCGGTTTTGTGTTGTGATCGGTGGTGTACTTTGGTTGGGTGCGTCGCCTCCCACAATGTAGATATGTCGTATCTTCCGAGTCAGACGATCAATCCGACTGAATTTCACTCTTTTCCGCCTATTTTGATTTCCTTTTGAGCTTTCCTACTCAACTAATCGTAGTTACGACTATTCCGTCGACAGAAAACGGTGAATTATTAAAAGCCGTCGTAGAGACTAGGATAATTCCAATTCTTATCTCGTGGGTACTATCACATAAAAGTTTGAAATCAATTTTTTTAAAAAATTTTTCGTGCAAACTGCAATCTCTGGTGATAACCCTTTTCTTGATGGTTTTATCAGACCTAGATAGTGATCTTAGTCTACACAAATTATTTCAATTCATAAATTAACGGGAGTGTTGCTAGCAACAGGGTTGGGCGGAAAATTTTTGGGAGCTCTCGGAAAAAAAACATCGATGGCAGAAGTTATCCACAGTTGTTAGTAATTATATTGTAGCTTAATGAATGTACTTCCTGAATGATCAATTGGAATTATCATATCTATACTGCCTTGTGAATTGTAGCCCATTTTCCGCATTTTTTTCCGAGTCGGAAAATCAAACGGAAAATTTTCGGAAAATAGGCTACAATTTTCAAAGCATTATAGATATGATAATTCCAATTGATCATTCAGGAAATACATTCATTGAGCTACAATATAATTACTAACAACTGTGGATAACTTCTGCCATCGATGTTTCCGAGAGCTCCCAAAAATTTTCCGCCCAACCCCGTATTTTTTTATCTGACCCTCCCGCTTTTTTCCGAAAATAGTAAATTTCTTCACTCGTTCTACAGATAAAAAAAAGAAACCCAATTGAAAGTCGGGGTTTGCGAAAGGCAATTGTTCTTCAACGGTAATTTGAAAACTCAGATTCAACGTGATGTCGAGTTCTAAAATAACTGCTACAATAATTTAACATTTTTATTGCAAGGTGCACCATTTGGATGTTCCTTGTGCGTATATAGTGATTAGGTTCTACGTGATTTTACCAATCCCCGCTCATGATCATAGGTCAGATGGGGTTCTCGCAAATTTCCCACTTGCATACTGTCCTCTATTTGACCTATGCTCATGATACCTGTTTCAGAACTCTCCTCCGTTCATAAGCGTGATCAAACGATCATTGTGCGTCACTCTATCCAACAACGCCGTATCCCCAATCGTTGCCGTTTTTGAGAAAACTCTAGCTATATTCGTCGAACTACTCGACAAACTAAAGCACCATCTGAAGCTTCAGATTGAGGTTACCTACCACTTCGTATTTCGATGAGATTACACTGCAATGGAATAATTTACTTTATGCATCTTGCAGGTTTTCTTCAAAGACATGATTCTGTCCATGCTCGATTCTCCCTCGTGTTCTTTCGAACACAAATGGGTTCTGCTCAATACCGTATCGAAGGTGGTGTGTGCACCTCGTGTGAGTATCCATCTTTAATTTGTATGTTCACGCCTTGCACCATGTGCCCGATAGATACCATCTTCTCCTTGTTTCATTGAACGTGTCGCACGGCATTTTTTTCTCCGACATAGGTTCAAAAAGCATGGGCCACCGAAGGCCTATCAAGGCTGCCATGCATATGTTGCAATTTCGGAGTGCGAGAGAGCCGGATCCCTGCTCTCTCGCGGGGGGTCGTAAATGGGATCCGTTTTTGCCCTCCCAAAGCACTCTCATCCTCATTTTTTTCTTTAGCGCAAATGAAATTATATTTTCTAAAAATGATTTCTCTTTAATCTTCCGAAGAACGAGGTATTCACTTGGAAACAATTTCGTACGGGGCCACATATATAAGTTGCGGCATGTATTCTTTGAATCATACCTATAAAGAGAGATGCGAATGAGGTGAGAAGGGTAAAGTATCTCACGCGTCACGTGAATTCGAAGCATAGGGATGTCCTGGCATCTTCCGATGTTCTCTTCAATGAACTGAGCAGGAAGGTTGCCCGCTTTATCACAGGCCGCAATCTCTCCTTCCAGTTGATTGAAGAGGAGGACTTCCAATCCCTCCTTCTCCATCCCACTACCACTCGATTGCCCACCCGCCATCATATCACCCACAATGTAAATAGTAAAAAGGAAAAGAATATTAATAATGAAAAAAGAAAATTAATAAAAAAAATAAATAAATAAGAAGAAAATTTCCCCTCCCGCATTTCCCGGGAAAAAAACGGATCCTTCGCCTATTTTCGGCTCCCTGCTTGCGAGAGAGAGCATTTACAACCCCCCTCGCGGGGAGTGCTAGAGATGGAGAATAAGAGCAGGATGGGGTGATTCATTTTCGCTACTCTACTAGGGACCGCAGAGGTGAAATTAAAAGTAGCTCCTAAAATCAGCATTTTCGTTCTACCCCCCATAATTCGATAGTGCTGAATCTATTGCGAACACAATAAAACTAGAAATTACACGAAAAAACAACTTTACAACGTGTTTATAATATTTGAGAATGTTATACAATCTACCGTACACCAATCCGGGGGGGGGTCAAATCGCATTCGGTGTGTCAGACATATGACTGGATATTGCATAAAAATATGGACAAGGTAAAGTTGCTACCGGAATCAAGAGCACTTTACGTCGACAAGCGACCACTCTGCCGGGGCCGACCGGTAAAGCCGGTTGCTGCACAGATCTACGTATCCCCTGCTGATCAGGCTTCTGGGGCACGTTACCTTTCGCAATCAAAGTTGCTACCAATTTTACCGCCAACGAGGGGATGGAAGGCTTGGTGAACCTGGGCTATTGCATAGGATATTGCATATTCCTCCGAATTTTGGTGATCTTTATTGGGATAGGAATGGGCAGTGGAGGAGGGGAATGATAGCGGGACAGCAGAACGGGAGACAAACTATAAATCGCGAAACCCAGGCAGACAAAAAAGAATGAAATTTATGTTTCAGCCGTGAAATTTATAGGTTCTCCTCACATGGGAATGACCTGAACTCACATTTCCCGATCTTTTCAAAAATTTAATGGTAGATTCAGCATAAAATTCTAACCATAAAACTATTTTCAAAAGTTGCGGAATGTTTTTTTGAAATTTCGTCATCCATAACAAAATTAATAAATAATTAATAAATAAGCAAAATTAGAAACCCAAAATGGATATCTCGATTGAGATATACAGTCTACGACTTTTGAAGTCGAATGCTGTCGTAAAATGTTTAAATAATTTATTTTTTATTTTTTTCGAAAATTATGAATATTAAAAACTATTATTTAAAAAAACATTCCGCAACTTTTGAAAATAGTTTTATGGTGAGAATTGTATGCTGAATCTACCATAAAAGTTTTATAAAGATCGGGAAATGTGAGTTCAGGTCATTCCCATGTCAGATTCGGGCATATAACAAGCGCACGTTACATAGGGAATGGTGAGGCGAGTTTATTGATGTATAAATCTCGTCTGGTGCAGCCAAATACGCGAGAGAATAAAATAATTCTGCGATGAATTTGATTTATCGACCGAAATTTGCCTTTGAAGCGAAATTGTCCTGGGTTCTCCTCAGATTCGGGCATAGAGCAAGCGCACGTTACATCCAGAAAGTTGCGGAGAATTTATTTAGACAGAAATGTAGTGCATTCCGAGTTTTGGAGATAGACAAGGAAACGAAAACATATTGAATATCACGCGTGTCACGTACGGATCGCATCAAATCAGGGGGTAGCTGGTACATTTTCTGACCCCCCCCCATTATTTTTTTACAGTTTTCGATAGCCCTCAGGGTCCCTCACAAGATAGCGCGGGCTTTTGTCCCGGAGATCGATCTTCTCGACGATAGACGACGTCGAAGTTGGCGAGAGCGAAAAGTAGTGTCTCTTTGACGCTTTGTATCTCTCTTAAACATGAGAATCCGGAAGAGTTTCCAACAGAACATCTGTGCGGAAACACTTGGGGAACACGCCTGTGCAATTGGGCCCAAGCTATAATCAAAAGTAATTAGTCCAACTAATTAAAACTTTTAATTTTCACCACAATTTCGGGCTCAACTTTTTGAAAAGCTCAATACCTAGAGCTCACTGAGACGATTCGAATGGTATACTGTTCATGGGGTCTATCGATGTGTCCCCGGTTGATACAATCGAAAAAGTGCCGTCACCGCATCCATTTTTTGTGCCCTTTGGCAGGGTGAAAGAGAGAAGGAAGTGTTGACCTACCCATGAGACACGTTTGCTTACTCTCTCGTATGTGTTCAGTTGGCTTAGAGGTAACATGACACGACTATATTTTAGGTTTTTCTTTTGCCGGCGGTTCGAATCCATTGAAAGGAAATGTTTTTGCAATATTTTTTCGTATGTATTGAAAATGTTTAGAAGAGTCGTTTTTTTCAGGAATAACGACAATTCTCATATTTTCCGTACTTTAAAAAAATATTTAAACAACCATACCTAAATGGATATCTGTTCACAGTGTTAAATACGAAATAAATACATAATTATATTGTATAAAAACAATAAGTTTTAAATAAGGATTAGAAACATCCATTTCATTGAAAATGATTGGCAAATGAACGTCTACCGCTTTCACTTCCATACTCTCCCCCCCCCTCTCTCTCTCTCTCTCGCTTATCTGACTTGGGGTCGTGCGGTTGGAGGGTGTGATTATTATTGTTTTTGCTCAAAGCAATCGGGGACACATCGATAGACCCCATGAACAGTATACCATTCGAATCGTCTCAGTGAGCTCTAGGTATTGAGCTTTTCAAAAAGTTGAGCCCGAAATTGTGGTAAAAATTAAAAGTTTTAATTAGTTGGACTAATTACTTTTGATTATAGCTTGGGCCCAATTGCACAGGCGTGTTCCCCAAGTGTTTCCGCACAGATGTTCTGTTGGAAACTCTTCCGGATTCTCATGTTTAAGAGAGATACAAAGCGTCAAAGAGACACTACTTTTCGCTCTCGCCAACTTCGACGTCGTCTATCGTCGAGAAGATCGATCTCTGACATAAAAGCTATCTTGTGAGGGACCCTGGTGGCTATCCAAAAATGGGTCAAACTCATTTTCGACATTTTTTGTGTACCAGAGTTGATTCGATCCTTACGTGATATGAATTTTTATCCAAGTATTATTTCGAAGGAACTAGTGGTGCAAACATAATGTGCAGAGCCCAACATGAGAGGGTGGTTCTAGGGACATCATTTGGGACACAAATTTCGGAGAAAATCGATAAAGATAAAGAAAAATCGATAATAGAAAGTAAGAAGAAATACTTTTAAAAATCAGTTCCCGGTTGTCGGCGTGTGAGTGCAGATTTGTGGTGTGCCTATTTAGTTTGTTTTACGAGAACGCAGACTTGTCTCAAGGCTCGCTCTCTCTACTTTAGGGACCACTTTTCTTCAACAGAGTGTCGGAGAAAAAATTGCCGTGGTGCCATTAAAAAATTATCATGCGATCTAGCTGGGCATAACTCCGAAGCCTGCCATTCATTCATTTCTGTTTCACTTACAATACGGATTATTTCGAAATATATAAAATGGTCAGAGTTCGCATAAAATTGGTCAGACCTCAATTGATTCTTACTAAACTCATCATCCCGAGGGTCAAAACTGCATCCTTCATAAAAAATTTGTTCACGCGTATTGCCCGTGAAATGGATGAAGTCTGAACTTTCATCCCAATATATGTAAAATAGAATAGCTCATTAACAAATTTTATAAAAGTTATGGAGCTTCAGAGATCATTTAAATGTAAACTTCGGATATTCATGTTATAATGGTAAACACCTATGAAATATATGATATTATTTTTAATAGCAGTTACTCATACGTAAAAGTAGTTATGACGATTCAAAGTACTTTTGTGCGTGATTATCATCCGAGTCAATTCTGCAGACCACGTTGTGGTCCTTAGATATATACACGAAACGTTAGAATACGGGAATTTAAACTTTCCATCCTGCCATTTTTGCGCACAATAAAACCCAAATTTCGAAATGTATGATAAATAGGCTGATATTGAAACTTCATAAGCTTACACTACTATTCAGTTTAGTGTAGTTTACAATTCATTCATCAAAATGCTTTAGGTTTCACTGGGGAATCGAATGGAAGCTCTAATGACGTTGAAAGGGCTCAGTATCTTTTTTTCTCTATAAATCAAGTCATCTTGAATATTTTCGGAGTGAGAATCGGTCTCTTGTCGGCGTATGAGTGGAAGCGAGATAAAATATACACAACATTGTAATTGTACCGGTTATGTATCGAGTTTGTCGTGAAAGGCGTTAGAAGTATTGTAATGTATATGATTGAGCTTATATTTTGAGGTACTCGTTGATATATTCGTGAACTATGATTGTGATTTGACATGCCACAATATTTTCGCATCTCTGGTGGACGTTATCTCTAAGAGCGCTCGTCTCTCCATATCGGAGATATCTCCGCAGAAGGAAAGGGATAGGGAGATGAGACTTCTCGGATTGGACTGCCTTGTAGAGATTATGAAAGGGCAGGTGGACTGGTACCACACTTTGACGTTAAATGAGTAGACAATTCTCGATGCTCAGGTACCTTACGTGTGAAAGGAATGAGGAAGCGAGTATGAGAGAAGGAGAGAAGAGTGGTAAAAGGGAAGAAGACTATTCACAGTTGGAACAACAAAAACAGATGAAGGACAAAATGGAACAGGGAATCGATTTGTTCTCTAGGAAGCCAAATAAGGGACTCCAATTCCTACAAGTGAGTATTTCCTACAAGAGATATATATAAGAAGATTGAGAATGAAACTATTGACAGGAACATGGATTCGTTGGGCGAGAACCAGTGGAAATAGCAGAATTTCTTATGAAGGAAGAAAGATTGGATAAAACTGTAGTCGGAGATTTCCTTGGAGATGCTAATGAGTATGTGCATTCTACGATTGTCAATTACGATTTTACTAATTTTCCTCAGATTCAACAAGAGTGTAATGTATGCATACGTGGATGATATGGATTTCTCGTCGAGGGTGAGTTTATACGTCACCAGTTAATTACAATATATTAGAAAATTCTAACGTCTGCCTGTCTGTCTGTCCCTTTTTTTTCTTTTTTCCTTCCGTCCGGTCACACTTTTTCTCATTTTCCTTATATTTCGCTTCAAAATCACACAATCTTCTCAGAACCTTTTGCATATGATAACTGACCAGAATTACTTTTAAATTTTACAAAATGTAAATCATCAAATCCATGGCCAAGTGGTTAAAGCTCGCGATATTCAAATCCGACCGACGCAGGTTCGACCCCCGCCGCGGGCAAACCTTTTGCCGCATTTTTCGCAAGTGTTGCAAGTGGTCCTGGCACGTTTTCAGTACCGTGAAACACGTTTTCACCTGTTTTGCCGAGTTTTAGCATGAAAAATCGAAATTTTCGAACTTTCTCCAAACGCACCGGTGAGTGTCGGGGATTACAGGAAAAGTGTTTTGCGATGTCAGAAACGTTTCTGAACGTGTTCTAACACGTTTTAAGGTGAAAAATCGAAAAATTCGAACCGTTTCAATATGATTCAGAGAGCGTAGGGGATCACAGGAAAAGTGGTTTGCAATGTCGGGAACGTGTCTGGACATGTTCTAACACGTTTTAAATTGAAACATCGAAAATTTCGAACCGTTCCAAAATGATTCAGTGATCGTAGGGGATCACAGTTAAACTATTTTGTGATGGTGGAAAGTGTCTGAAAGTGTTCGAAAACGCTCTGAACACACTTTATCTTGCGTTTCCGTTGTGAAAGGCTTGTGAGGCTGAGAGCGATCGAAAAAAAGCTGCCACGAAGTGGCATAGTGGCTTTTTTCGATCGCTCTCAGCCTCACGAGCCTTTTCCACCGGAATAAGCCAGTACTCTTTGTAGCGATTAGCATTCCCCCAGCATACTTAGAGCTTTAAAGAAGGAGTGAAGGGAATATTTTCGTAAAGTGACAACACACCACGATTGCTTCCCTCAACGATAAGAGATCCCCGAAAGTTTCAAATCTCTACTTCGAAAACCGACGGAGATATGCGCGCGCAAAGTTTACGTGATGCTCAGGGATGATCAGGCAAGATCAGGGAAAGGGCTGGAAAATCTATAATTGAGCTGCATAATCCCTTGACTCTCGCTCGTTACCCTGTGTGTACGATTTGCATGCTCTCTTGGGACTTCCAGCTGGGAACCTTTCCCTTCGCTCCTTCTTTAATGTAGCCCAGGGCGGGCTACCGAGCAGGGCTGTGCGGCCCGGCCATGCCGAATATGCCGTTTATGCCGGTTTTTTTTCATGCCGATGAAAAAAAATGAACCCCTTACATTTTTTTCTCCATAAAATCTAAAAAAAGTGGAAAATTTTCTCGTACGATGTAGTATTTCAAAAGATATTGACTGATTTTGTGCGTGATTTTGTTTTATTAGCCGTCCATTTTTTCTTTAATTACTTTTTCTCGACAAAATTTTCATGCCGAATATGCCGTTTATGCCGAAAATATGCCGAAATATTTTTTCGGCATATGCCGTCATGCCGAAAATAGTTCATGCCGCACAGCCCTGCTACCGAGCTCCCCCTGGACCAAATCCCCCTGGACCGAGCCTGGAGTCGGCTACCGGGCTCCCCCTGGACCGAACCTGCACCCGATACTATTCATAGAGCGTAGTGTACGCATAGAGCGTAGTGCATTTAACCTCAATTCATCCCGGATAGTTTAAAACGAATAGAACATCAAAAGTTGACACTAAAGCAAAAGCCCGGAACAGGCCAATAAATAGTTGATACGCTCTTGAAATGAGCATTTAAAATGACATTATTCATTGTTCAGGAATCATTGTTATTAGATCCTTTCATTGATGATCCCGGGCTTCAGCAGTAGTGCCCAAAAGTTGTGCAGGAATATATGTTTTCGTGAAAATTGGATAGATGAGATTAGAGGGAAGAACTAAACAAATCCACATTTTTTTTTGAAAATCGAACGGATTTAATAATTTTCCTTATTGTCCCATAATTTCCGGGTCCTGAAAAATTGGCCCAATGCGCAAAAAGGGTGACGAATCCAATAAAGATTATGTCAAAATTAATTTCGGTACCAGGCATAGTTTTATTGAGCAAATGCTATCACCCGATCAGACCAATTCACACCGTATGTTTGAATCCGCCTACCGTATTAAAAATTTTGACATATATCTTCAGTCACCAAATGATGTGTTTCACGTTCCTAATCAACTTTTATGCATTTTCTGCATGTATTTCGAGTAGAGTCTCGAAAACAACTGATTAAGCTAAATCAAAGTGTTGAAAAGGAGTCATTTGAACAGGTTGATTTCAATTCAACGGTCGATCTCGATCATTTTCAACAAGCCGACTTGTCAATAAGTGTTGAAAAAGATAACAATCTTGAATGATGGGGCCGAATAAGAGGGAGTGAAGTGCATGTCATCTCATTTTCCCCACTGATCCCGAATCTCGGTGTGGATAGAAATGAGGTTGATTAGTCTCTTGTCAACTTTATAATTTCTTTTCTTGTCAAAAAGTTGGTTGAATCGTTGTTGACTGGTCACTAGCAACGCGTTGACAAGAAATGAATAAAAGTTTTTTTTCGAGACTAATTTCGAGTCGTTTCACTATTTGTTATATCAATTATGGTGCTTTATTGTCGCATGACTACTCAGTTTGAGCGGTTTGAATTGCAATTCTGAGTGATCAGAATGATCATTATGAGGGGTCAGAACGGTCACTATGACGCTGAATAAATTTCCCGATCACAGACCTGCACCTAACAAGGGACATGTCATTGGACACTGTAAAATTACAACTCGTCACCCATATGTGGTCAAAGGGACCCGGTAGGACAACAGGAAAATGATTTCAAAAAATGCGCAAAATAATTTTCCCGCCCGAAATATGATTATGAAAATTACATGGGTTTGCGCACAGCGCGGCGAGTTGGTATTTCACTCCATCCACTCCCTAACCCCAGTATCACTTCGTGGTGTATTGGTTAGCGCGCACACCTTTCACTTTTGCAACCGCGTGAAAGGTTTTTTTTTATTTCACTTCATCCACAACCGCGTTTTTTTATGTTTTGCACTATCTTCTGGTGATGCCTTTTCCAGTTAGATACTTATAGCTTTTCACTTCGTCAAATTTAGTGCGTTTTGTATAACTTTTATTGCGTAAATAATAATTTATGAACAACAACAATGTAAATAATAACAACTTGGAATCTTTCTCATTTCTCAATGCAGATTTGTGAGATTTCACAGTTCAACAATCGAACTAATGAGTCTTTTCAGAATAGGGATAAAGAATTAGACAACGCTGGGAGCACTCACACATTGAAACGCTTCCTGCCCCGAACATAAACTGTGGAGATGTCTGAAAGGGCCCGGCCAGAACATCGAGGAATCCTCCACGGTACCAGCCGAAACTCGACGAACTTCGGAGCTCCGAAACTCAAATACACATGGGAGACCTCGATGTCCTGGCCGGGCCCTTTGAGACATCTCCACAGTTTATGTTCGGGGCAGGAAGGGAATCACAATAAAGGAAATGCGGGATTCGCAATAAAAGAAATACAAAACCCACTAAAAGTGACGAAGTGAAAGTAATAAGTATCTAACTGGAACAGGCATCACCAGAAGATCGTGCTAACTGGAACAGTGTCTAACTGGAACAGGCATCACCAGAAGAAAACATAAAAACTTCGTGGCGGATTCGAACCCGCGATTGCAAAAATGAAAGGTGTGCGCGCTAACCAATACACCACGAAGAGATACTGGGGTCAGGGAGTGGATTGAGTGAAATACCAACTCTCCGCGCTGCGCGCAAACCCATGTAATTTTCATAATCATATTTCGGGCGGGAAAATTATTTTGCGCATTTTTTGAAATCATTTTCCTGTTGTCCTACCGGGTCCCTTTGACCACATATGGGTGACGAGTTGTATTTTTACGGTGTCCAATGACATGTCCTTTGTAAATGCTTATTTTTCGTGAATTTCTTACGTTCGCTTCACATCCTCCGTTGATATTAATGAATGGTAAGTTGTAACAATAGTTGTTTCATCATTAATCTCGTATTTACGTACTGTTCTGTGAGCGGGAAATCGATTCTTCGCCGTATAGATTTCCCCAGTATTGCATAATGCAATTGTGAGCGGAGCTTATTTTGGACCGAATAGGAGAGCGGGCATAGGTCACCACGCCTGCGGCTCCACCCAAGTATAGGGGGTCGTGGATGCACGCTGCCCCAAAGGATTTCTTTGGTCAAAGTGGCATACTGTAACTTCACCGCGGGGGTCCCGCAACGAAAACAGACTACCGTAACCCATGGTACCGTAACCCCGAAATACGAAATCACAATACAGAACCCTGGTATGTTGCATGAGGTAGACCTCGAGTTGTCATTGCCTGAGAGGGATACCGTAATCATCCTACCGTACTCTCGGCTATAGTAACCCTACCGTAAGACGGATTTGCAAAAGTGTCCCAATCGGCTCGGGATTTTTATGGAAGATAACCCTCGAGTAGGCAAAGTGTGTGGGGCATACCGCACCTCACCTACAGTACTCTACAGTAACCTACCGTAACCTATCGTAATACCAAAATACGAAAATGATCAAGTCGGCTCGGGATTTGTATACGAGGTAGACCTCGGCTAGGCAAATTATTTGCGGTGTACCGCGATGCTCCTACCGTAGGGTTACGGTAGTCTGTTTTCGTTGCGGGACCCCCGCGGTGAAGTTACAGTATACCACTTTGACTTTGGTGGGATCAACCCAAAACCCATTTTGGACCATGAACCCCATACATGCTTGCACCGTGCCCCAAAAATCACCATGAATGCACGCTGCTTGCATGCAATGAATGCAATGCAGGCTTGCACGCTGCCCCAAAGACTGCCTCCACGTCTGGTGAGGTATGAGAGCGGGAGGAATTGCATTACGCAAAGTTTGAATAGCCAACCCTATTTCATAGTACGAAATTCTTTTGAAGTATGTATTCTCTAATCATCATCAATGGATCACAATGGAGACTTTGAACAGCTAATTTTAATGCTAATCACAAAAAAAATCATGACGATGAATTCTTTTAAAAATGACTATACGAAGAATACGAGCCACAGTAATCGCTGCGGGTTAACACTCGGTTTTGCACAATTATTCTACGAGAAGATGGTAATGATTAGGCATCGGTGATAATAACAAAACTCATCCCAAGGAAGGATAAATGAGAAGGCAGAAGTTATGTGTTTTTCCTGTGTGTGTTTTTTTTGTGTGCTGAAAGGGTCTCTCCATTCTCTCATATACTTTAATTGACAGGACCTTGTGACTTCGCTGCGATTCTTCCTCGAAAAGTTTCGATTGCCCGGCGAGGCACAGAAGATCGATAGGCTGATGGAGAAATTCGCTTCGCGATACTGTGATTGCAACCCCTCGTAAGTTGTGTATCACGCATGTCACGTAAGGATCGGGACAACTGCCGTACAGAAAAAAAATCAAAATTTTCAAATGAACCACTTTTAGAGTGCTCTCATAGTGCCCGAAAAGATAGCGTTTAGCTTCTTTTGCTCTAGATCGATTTCATCGTCGATAGACGTCCTCTTGTGGGCATAGATGGGCAGCCAAAATCCAATTTTTGTGCAGGCGGTGGGGTCCAACCTAATTTCCCCTGCAATGGCTAGACTGCAATGACTGCAATGAATGACAATTCAATGTAATGAAATGCAAACAAGCAATGCAATGCAATTTCCCAATGACTCTTTCAGGACCCCTTTTAAGGTTTTTTCAAGTGATAAAACTTGATAACTGGTGTTTAGACTGAAACATGACAGAATATGAGAATAAGCTAGAAGAGACTTGAGGTCTTCCAAGCAAAGCCAGGAGACGGCGGCTACGATATTTGGTTAGAGTTGGAGCAGACAGTGAGTCATGCACATAACTGTTATAGTCAATTATTTTTTTGTGCTTAATTAAAAGCCCTTTTTCTTTTCATTTACTGTCACATCAATAGGTATCATCTGGTATACGAATGGGAGTAAAGCAAAAACAGACATCGAATTTCCCTGAATTATCGATTCACTATAAAAGGTTGTCTTGGTTCAGGGTTTTTTAAAAAATTTAATTTCTCTGTAATATTTACTATGTCAATTGTCTATTTAGATTTAAATTTAATGTACTTATATTTTGGAGACTGTTGAGAACCACTTTAATCGACAAATTTATCCGATATTAAAGTTTTTAAAAAAAGTTTTAAAAAAAAAGTCCATCACAACTTTTTATAGTGAATCGATAATTAACGGAAATTCGATGTCTGTTTTTGCTTTACTCCCATTCGTATACCATGTTTAACCATATTGTACGTAGTTAGACTTCACATAACCGCCTAGTTTTCCTGTAAACAACGGGCCATTGCCACCAGCGAAAACAATGGTCCGTTGATTACTCAACGGCATTCGATCATATTTGACACAATTTTACTTCATCATGATACCTATTGATGAGACAGTAAATGAAAAGAAAAAGGGCGTTTAATTAAGCACAAAAAAATTAATTGACTATAACAGTTATGTACATGACTCACCGCCTGCTCCAGCTCTAACCAACTACCGTAGTCGCTCTCTCCTGACTCTGCTTGGAAGACCTCCGGCCTCTTCTCGCTTTCTCATACGCTGTCGTGTTTTGGTCATAAATTCATTCAGTACTACACTTCTCGGTCAAAAAAACAGGGATTTTTTTCGAATTGTGCTTGCAGGTAGTAGAGTAACCCCCCGCAGGCGGTAGTCAAGGTACCCTGTGCCCACCTATGCTTGTGGCTATTTACATAAAAAGAAGATAAGTTTGACGCGGAATATCTCGATTCAAAGATGAGATACGATAAAGTTGACTAAGACATAAATTGTAGAGAATTCTTTGGAGATTGGAATGGAAGTAAATAATAATCACAAAAATTAAATATCTGGCTAATTAAGCAGCGGATGCCTGGGGTTTGCACCACATTTCCGACCCAGACATAATTATTGGTTATTTTATAGAGATTTGAAAGACTCATCGACACATATATACATTGTGTGTTCAATTCACTAGTGATCATACTGTTTCTCCTCAAAAACGAGTCTGAAATCTCGGACGTTTTTCCGACCGAGATATAGAGAGGGTCAACGAGTGATCTACCCCCCCCCCCCCCTCCACTCCACTCATGAGACTCCCTGAACTGCCCATTGAGACTCGTTGATCTAGCTGGAAAAAGAATAATGGACTTCCAAAAAACTATGCAATTTCGAAATATATCAATATCAACATCATAATCAACGATGGATCCGATGTAACGTGTCGTAATTTCAGATTATTTAATTTCCTGGCTCAGAAGTTACAGTCACATTTTTAAAAAAACACGTATGGGTGCGATTGTAGGTAGTTTCTTGATAGCGAGGGCGCAGGACAGAAACATGAAGTCCTCTCTTTACATGCACTGTTCTATGTTAATTGCAAACTTTCGGGAACCCCATTTGGCCTATGCCTGGAGTGAAAAAGTATAAAATTAACAATTTGAATTCCTGCGATTTTCGATTTGTACTAATACCTCGGCTCAACTTGAAGGTAATGATGTTTCGCATTTTGATGGTTTCACGCGTTTTATAGGGACAGCAGCGCGTATTAATATTTTTTCAGGCTTGGGATATTCGCGTCGGCAGATACTGCTTATGTGCTTTCTTACTCTATTATCCTTCTCACAACGGATCTCCATTCTTCGCAGGTGCAGTCTCTCTCTCTCCCCCCCCTCTCTCTCCCTCTCCCTCTCTCTCTCTCTCTCTCTCTCTCTCTCTCTCTCTCTCGCTATCCTAGAGAGCTTCTCATACTCCCTTTCGCAGGTGCGAAACAAGATGACAAAAGAGCAGTATGTATCTATGAACAGAGGGATAAATAATGGAGGTGATGTGGACAAAGAACTATTAGAGTCAATCTATGACGACATCTCTGCAAATGAGATCAAAATGAAGGGAGGAGCAACAAAGCTAATCAAGGGTCAGTTGTTACACACCATAAATGGAAGTAAGATTGCAATTGTCATTTTTCTAAAAAAAACCATCGTCATAACTATGAAAAGTGAATTAAATTAATTAGACAATTAAGCACAAGGAAGAAAAGCTGATGCAAAGATCGAAATGGCTGCTATGGGAGAGACAGCAAGAGTTCTAATGGAGAGTGCATCCAAGAATGATGCACTATTCGTACCTGCTAGTCACCAAGATCATGTTAGGCCCATGTTCAAGGTGAAAACACAGAAATATATATATATATATATATATATATATATATATATATATATACAGTAGCGGACAAAAGTCTTCGGGCACTTTTTATATCTGATACAACTTTTTAACCCAAAGTGGCTTTGATACGATATGGTAAGACCATACACCAAATCTATTGGAGATTACGATGCAACTATTGGGGGATTGCGAAATCGTTCAGTAATTGCGTCGTGGTGACGCAATCGATGCACACTTTTTTGAAGTGTCATTATTCTTACATGGATTTTTTCCCGCTCGTCTAACTTTCAGGATGTTGAGACCTGGCCACGACCTACCTAGAAACTTTTTTTCAAGTTGCTGCGGTGCCGCTACTTGGCTGCAGCCAAGCTGCAAAATGGAAACCTGAAAATCATATCTCGCCGTTTAGACATCGCCCAGACCCGATCAATGCACCAAAATGATCGCCATCATGACTACCGATGATCCTGAGAATATGGTCGCGGTATGTCACCAATTGCCCTCAGGGCACGAAAAAATCACTTTTTCGCATTATTGTGGTCTGACGAAGGGGAAGTCTATAGGATGTGCTCGAGAGATCTGGTTAGGGCGGGGATTCGGTTGAGAATCTATGAGAGAACCGATTCCTAGCTGCAATAAGCGTTTCGATTGGACTCCTGCCCGCGAGGATCGATTTCCGGAAGGACACTGGTTTGGCCACGCCCATTTTCTGCCCGTTGACAAGGTTCTGACTTTTGTGTGTATCTCAGTACTGAGTTAACGGAGAAGGCTGGCAGACCCATCAATGGAATCAGCGTGGCTGGCTCTATATTCTCATTCACAAAATTTCATCATCACTATGCAATATTGCATCATCCTTATGCAATATTCCTATTTTTTTGCGTTTTTCTTAGCGGTT
This sequence comes from Pristionchus fissidentatus, assembly GCA_036245785.1. Lineage (NCBI taxonomy): Eukaryota > Metazoa > Nematoda > Chromadorea > Rhabditida > Neodiplogasteridae > Pristionchus > Pristionchus fissidentatus. Next base: position 22,209,850 of record BTSY01000005.1, on the reverse strand, counting down.
AGTCAAGGAATAATGGTGGAATAAATCCCAATCAAATAAATTTGATATTTCCGCCACTCTAGATCACAAATTACGTCATTAATATGCAATATTTTATAATTCTGAGGATTATTGCCTAAGGATGATGCAATATTGCATAGTGATGATGAAATTTTGTGAATGAGATTATAGAGCCAGCCACGCTGATTCCATTGATGGGTCTGCCAGCTTTCTCCGTTAACTCAGCACCGAGATACACTCAAAAGTCAGAACCTTGTCAACGGGCAGAAAATGGGCGTGGCCAAACCAGTGTCCTTCCGGAAATCGATCGTCGCGGGCAGGAGTCCAATCGAAACGCTTATTGCAGCTAGGAATCGGTTCTCTCATAGATTCTCAACCGAATCCACGCCCAAACCAGATCTCTCGAGCACGTCCTATAGACTTCCCCTTTGTCAGACCACAATAATGCGAAAAAGTGATTTTTTCGTGCCCTGATGGCAATTGGTGACCTACCGCGACCATATTCACAGGATCATCGGTAGTCATGATGGCGATCATTTTGGTGCATTGATCGGGTCTGGGCGATGTCTAAACGGCGAGATATGATTTTCAGGACTCCATTTTGCAGCTTGGCTGCAGCCAAGTAGCGGCACCGCAGCAACTTGAAAAAAAGTTTCTAGGTAGGTCGTGACCAGGTCTCAACATCCTGAAAGTTAGACGAGCGGGAAAAAATCCATGTAAGAATAATGGCACTTCAAAAAAGTGTGCATCGATTGCGTCATCACGACGCAATTACTGAACGATTTCGCAATACCCCAATAGTTGCATCGTAATCTCCAATAGATTTGGTATATGGTCTTACCATATCGTATCAAAGCCCCTTTGGGTTAAAAAGTTGTATCGGATATAAAAAGTGCCCGAAGACTTTTGTCCGCTACTGTATATATATATATATATATATATATATATATATATATATATATAGAGAGAGAGAGAGAGAGAGATTGAATGTGTGTGTTGAGATGTGTTGGGCGTCGTCATTGGCAGCGTTCTCATTGGGAGTTCAAATGAGTGATGATTTGGATGAATGGAAGTTGTGTCTCAAGGGATTCAAATACTCAATCAGACTTGCTTCTCTCATAGACGCGACAACAGAGCGTGATGCATTCATGCAGGTAATTTCAATCACATCCGTTTAATCCAATTCCCCATTTATCTCCGTTGAAAATATTCCACATGACCGCAAAAATACTGTGAAATCGGGTTTTCGAAAATATCTCGAGACGTGATAACTACACGAAATGTCAATTTTTGAAAAAAATCGATATGTTTTTCTCATTTTTTTATGTTGTTATCGTGTCATATATATTGAAAAGATCATCAAAAGTTATGCATCAATCCGAAATTTCACGGGTTTTAAGACATTGCGAACGAAAATCGATAATTGCATTTGCAGGAATCTGCCGTTTCGGTGAAACTTTGTTCTGGAAAAAAATGTTCCCATGATTAGTAGGCCTTGGCTCCGACGTATATTATGTATTTTTCATCGAAGAATTGAAATGTAAACCTCTCTTTAGATATTTAGGAAGTAAAAGTACTCCTATATTCACTAAAGCGAGACCACTCAGTGGTAAAGTAAATTTTAATCGAGAGAAAGTGATGAAAAATGAAGTTGTGAAAAAACGATAAAAACTATTTTTGAAAAAAAATTTTTTTTGTTATTTTTTCCTTGTTATATCTCATTCGAAAAAGCGAATGTATTAGGGCCTGCATTTTGAATCTTCGTTGACCGCGCGAGCAGTGCTATGAGGGACTGGAATGAATCCACAGTTAGGGAGAGTCGAAATGAGAAGATTCAAGTGAATCTTCGCTAAGATTCATATGAATCTTCCTTATTTTACGACGCCTAAACAAGCAATGAGGCAACATTTTCGCATGAGTAGACAATCAATAAGGTTTGGCAATCGTAAACTGTACTTTTCTTGCAAAACTAACATGTTCTTGATGCTACAATGCCTCGCACTTATCAAAGTTAGAGCCATGGAAACATAGGAGAATGGTGTCACTGGTCACTCTGTCATTTCGAAATACGCATGCCATCTCAAGTTTACTTAGTGTATCCCCGTTTAGCTAGATATTCTACCATACCGGAGCCAAATTTGAACACAGAAGGCGACAATTATATTACAATTACAAGTAGTAGTCTTTGGGGAGTTGCTTTTGCTATTTAGATACCGATAAAGTTAAAACCTCTTGGAAAACTAGTCAGAATTGGCAAAACAGAACGAAGATTCAAATTACTCCCGATTCATTTGAATCGATTCATTTTGACTATTCGACCGCTCGATTCTTCGAGGAATGAATCAAGATTCACTGAAAGAGTCAAAATGCAGATCCTAATATGTATGTGTAAAATTATGAGTAAATCCAATGTTTCACAAGGATTGAGCCGCAACAAGCAACAATCGGTGATTAATAATATCGGTAAACTCAGAAATTTTACCTTTTCTATGGGATCACAGGGATTGAGCACGATTCATTCCCTTGACTCAGTTGCCTCGAGTTCGAAGATCCCGACCATCTCTGTCTGCCCCGAATGATGCCTCCTGCAGGCCCTCTGCCTTGATGTCAGGATAAATATGTCTATAAAATATGTCTACGGGATCACGGAGTTTTGGCTTGTTACAGCTCACTCTTCATGAAACGTTGGATTTACACATAACTTTTGACGGAAATGAGATATAACACTGTAGGAAAATAATAAAAAAATAAATAAAATTTTCGTAAATATTTTTTTATCGATTTTCAAAAGTTCGTTTTTCATGACCTCTCTATTAAAATTTACGTTACACCTTAGAATGTATGTGAAATCTATTTCAGCCCTGGCCGAGCACATTCAATGCGAATCTTCTGAGAAAGTATAGGAGGCACTGCAGCAAAAATATATTTTGTGTCTTCGATTTTAATGCTACTTGGTATATTGATCCAACTAAATATCAGAATTTTTTTTATGAACTTCATTTTTCAAAATTTGCATATTATCGCTTTTTTTGATCTACCTCTTTGAATGGCCATAACTCAGTCAGATCACAACATTTTCCCTCATATTTTTTTTGGAAAAGTAGCCCTGATCTACATGCTTGATCTACAACTTTCTTAACTAGGGCCATGCTGTATCTCCATAGGTTCCGAGATATGCTTCAAAAATCAATTTTCGACACATAACACAGATATTCTGAGACGGCGCAGGAACACTTGTAGCAAAAAAAAAATTATTTCACCGATTTCAATGCAACTTAAAATAGTTATGATGGTAAATAGAAGAATTTTTTTTATGAACTTCATTTTTCGAAATTTGCATATTATCGATTTTTGTGATCTACCACTTTGAAGAGTCATATCTCTGTCTGTTCGAAATATTTTCGTTTGTAATTTTTTTCCAAACTAGTGCAAAACTAGACCTACATTTTATTCAATTAACACCCTTGTCTATCTTGTTTTTGAGATATGCAAGAAAACCCGATTTTTGACACAAATAATCATTATTTTCTCGAAAAACTTGGTCAAAGTACCTCGGTTTTATTTTGGAATCGGATTCCACTCATAATTGTGGATATAGTAGCATATTTCACTCAGTTGCTGAGCTCCCGGACTTGTACATTTTCGCATGCACGAGGACGTTTTTGATCATAACTCAGCTCAACATGGTCGTCATGGGTCCTGGCGGTGTTCAATCGAAAGCAAATTCTAAACATGATAAATCATTCCATGATGTTCTAGACGATAAAGTCAACGGTTTTTGTGCTAAAGCCAAAAGATTACAAGGAGCATTATTTCCACTCTATTTTCAGCCTGATGACGTTAGGATCAATAAAGGGCTGGAACGGGTAAAAAATCTAAATCGGTCAAAAGTTGGTCTGGTAAAAAATCGAAATCGGTCAAAAGTTGGTCTTAGGGATAACTTTCGACGCTGAACACGCTGGTGTCATCGATTTCGCAATCGGATGCTTCTGGGCGCCGCTATGGTGCCGCGCCATTGTGGCGGCTTGTTGTAGACTTTTGACTGTATCACAAAAACCGTTGATTTTATCGTCTAGAACGTCATGGAATGATTTATTAGGTTTAGAACTAGCTTTCGATTGAACACCGCCTGGACCCATGGTGACCATTTTGAGATGAGTTATGAGTTACTACCTTTGTACATGTTTGGACTTGTACAATATTTCGTTGAAAAATGGTTTCATTCATAACTTCCTTCAAACTTTGCCTGGAAGAAGTTTTTCACTCTCTTTGAGATTTGCCTTTTCTTATGAGTGGTCTGAGTGAATTTAGTGAATATAGAAATACTTTTACTCCCTAAATATCTACAGAAAGGTTCACATTTCAATTCTACGATGAAAAATACCCGAATATAAAATATAAATATATAAAATAAAATTTAAATAAAAATAAAATAGATACTAACATGTAGAGGCCACCATCCCGCAGAGCCGTAATTCAGAGCCAGCGTTTACCCGAAATTATCGTGCACCTTCGCGCGACTCATTGCGCACTAGAAGGGGAAGTTATGGAAGAAAATTTGCAATAAGGATGCTACGGAGAGCGATCGAACCATCGACCTGCAGATTGAAAAACTGAATACTTACCAATACACTACATAGGAGGTTTGAGTTCCAGGCTCACGATAGCCTCTATGCTCGTGCACTCTGATGTGTATCATAGCTGGGTTAGTGCTCCTTATTACAGCTACCGTTCTTACTGGCCGCGCCTAATCTCTTTTGAATAGTGAACTAGACCACCTGACCCAACTCTCATGTGAAAGTGGTGAGATTCTACGGCTGTCAGACTAGCGGCAGGCTGCGCCTGCCACTATCCCTGCGGGGCAGTCAGGCCTTCGGCCTGACGCTCCCCACGCGACAATGGCATCAGTTACAAGCAATGAGTTACTGTAGCACGCGCACGCCATTGATCTATCTCTAATACATCTCAACATTTCGATTAGCAACTTCATTGACTCTGAAAAAATCTCTCAGCCCCTCATGCCCTTATCTTCGACGCTTCCGACACGGCAATCGGAATTGTTGCGCACGAGGGATTACTGTAGAATGGGCACTCCAAAAAAATCGATTAAATTTATCACTTCTAATGCATGTCAAAAATATTGATTAGTAGCTTCGTTGAAATATACCATCTCATACTGCAACATATTCATCTTATCCCCCTTCACTTAGAAATTTGACTCTGTTGTCCTCCTATGAAACCCTCTCTCGAGCTCTCAAAATGACGGATACAAACTGCATTGGCACTGAAAATGCATTTCACAAATCTCACAACCCATGTGATCATTTATACCATCGTAAGATCATTAGGAATATCACAATATTAAATAGATTCTCAAAATATTCTCAAAATGACGGTTATAAAGTGCGTTGGCACAAAAAAATGCATTTCACAAATCTCACAATACATGTGTTAATTTAAACCATTTTCATAACTTACAAATGTTGCATTAAGTAATAGCTTCTCAAATACTCTCAAAATAACGGATATAAACTGCATTGGCACTGAAAATGCATTTTACAAACTCTCACACACTCACTCCCCCGCCCCCCTCCTTTGTCTCATGCGCGACGCGGTCGCGTCGCGTGTTCACGCACTAAATAGCCTATATTTCATGATTAATCACTTCTTCTGCCTCTTATTTGTATTATTATATTAATAAAATAATATTAAAAATCGTAATAAACAAATATAACAACTTGCAAGCCGCACTCACACTCACACAATGTCAAATTTCATCGATTTTTCACTAAATACTCGCCACAACCCATTTATTTGCTCGCGTATACTAATTCCGCTCTGAAATGAAAGAAAATAATATTAAAAATACATTTTAAGAACTCCTTCACTCTAAATAATCACTTTTGAAATAAAAGTCACAACATTCGCCTATCGCCAACTGAACATTCCACATGGTCTCACGCGGATGTCGGGATATTTTTCTTCGGCGATTTTATTAACCCTTTTACTGACTTTTGTAAATATCACAATTTTGCGCATATTATTGAGTATCACGAATACTATTTTATCATATATAACTCATAATTTACAAACAATCACTCGCCTCACACAACCTCTTACAAACTCAAAGTTACTGTAACGTTTTTGCAACTTAGCCCTCTCATACAAGAGGGAGCGACCTTCGAAATTTGCGTCCAGACTTTCTGTACACTGAGATACCCGTGCTACCGTAACCCACGCTGACCGTAGTTCTTGATGGCCGCTCCTAATCTCTTTTGAATAGTGAACTAGACCACCTGACCCAACTCTCATGTGAAAATGGTGAGATTCTACGGCTGTCAGACCTTCGAAATTTGTGTCCAGACTTTCTGTACACTGAGATACCCGTGCTACCGTAACCCACACTGAACGTAGTTCTTGATGGCCGCTCCTAATCTTTTTTGAATAGTGAACTAGACCACCTGACCCAATTCTCATGTTAAAATGGTGAGATTCTACGGCTGTCAGACCTTCGAAATTCGATTCTAAAAGTTTGACCTCTTAGCTAATTTAATATTATTCTTAATTATTTCGATATAGGCGAAATAATTTCTCTATTTACACATACTGAAACGCTATAGCGATACAATGCAGATCGATTTGAATCGATTATATGATGTTAAAATAGTAAAATATGAGAAACATCCGGAAATTAGCATGCCCCGACCGGAGTCAGTTGCCGCGCCGGAGCCGGGGAATGGGGCAATTTTCTGGCTCTGGTAGCCTCTTTTTTCGAGTGGGCGGGGTTTCATTTCTTGTTAATTATTTCAGTTCTTTTATATTTATTTTTTAAATTTCTTTTAGTGTATAATTCTGCACTCTATGGCTATCGATTTCACATCGTTAATAGCTCCTGAGATTTTTTCGGAGAAATTGATGGTGGTCCCTAACTAACATGGGAACATTTTGTTTCCAGAAAACAAGTTTCAACGAAACGGCAGATTCCTGGAAATGCAATTATTGATTTGCATTCGATGTTTCTTAAAACTCGTGAACCTTCGGATTTATACACAACTTTTTGTGGTCTTTTCAATGATGTATGCACGATACAAAATAAAAAAAATGATTAAAATTTTTTTCGTAAAAAAATCCTCGATTTTTCCCTAAAAGCGACACGTGTGAAAGGCTGTGAAACGTCAATACGCTTTTACATGTTTTTTAATGGGAAAAAAGTCCCAGCTTTCGCGAAGAGATCCCTGCATTAGCACCGCACACCGGTACTTTGAGTCAAAGTCCATAATTAGATGTAAATTAGGCCAATTATCGGCGAATAAATTAATGACCGAAATTCACATGAAATTATGATAAATTACGCCAGTCTGCGATGCTATACCTGCATTTCCTTTGGAAATATTTTTGAACACTCCAAATTTTACACGGTATTGTAGCGCGGCGTCGTTTTGACACCATAAGTCAAGTAAATGAAATATGAAGTACGCCACGTTGTCCCACATCGAAAACTATTGTAAGGGGCATTTTTGGAAGAATTATTTTTATCCGTGCGGGATGTGTTATGGAATATGTCGAGGACATCGTCATATGTTTTGAAAGGGCCCAATTACAGGCACTAGGTAGATTCACCCTCCTGGCACCTCGATCGATAATGTCGGAGATGAGGGACAAGAACATTGAGGCGATTAAGGTATTTGATATCATCAGCAAATCGTTGGAACAGGTCAAAAATCGAAATAGCTCAAAACCTGCTCCTAGGGGTAACTTTTGACGCTGAAGACGTTATCCCATCGAATTTGCAATAGGGCACTTCTATGCGCCATATCGGAGGTGCCCTATTGCACCTCTAGGCGCCATACCTCGCACTTTCCGCCGAAAACTTTTTTTTATGATTTTAACTTCGCGGAAACCTGTTTAAATGGCAGGAAACCCAAAATTCTATCAAATGTCCCTAGTTTTACGTCATTGACATTTCTCTTTTTTTCAGAAAAAGTAGATGTTTGACACAGCGCGCATTACGGCCAAGCCCACAGTCAAATTAAAGAGCTCATCGTTCTGATCATTTTGTTATATTTCGTTAAGGTTAAGGACAACGGTACTTTTACAGTTTCTTTTACTTTTACAGTTTTAACGGTTTCATGCGCGCGGAACGCGCGTACAGTCAGTGGTCTGGAACTTACCACTACCGCATCGACTGATCTGAATTTCTTTTTATCGGAATTTCGCCACCTTCCACTTTTACACTTCTTCAGACATCTTGAAAGAAGAGATTTTCTTTTTTTTGCAACCGACTGGATTGGACTGGAAGTTCTAGACCACTATCGCATCGATCACGCCGCGCGTGTGAAAATCTTTGAAGCAATGGGAAACAACCGTCGTCCTTAGACTTTGTTTATTAACCAAATATATCAAAATGATCAAACAAATGCTCTCTTTAAGCAAGCTTGTCCTTAATGCGCTCTGTTGTAAAAAAATTGATTTTTTTTCTCGAAAACGCGAAATAAACATCACGTAAAACTAGGGAAATTTGATAGAGCGTTAAATTCTGATCTGGACTTTTAGTTTTCTGGCCATTTTATCGTTTCCGCAAAGTTTAAATTGAAAACACGTTTTCCGCGGAAAGTGCGCGGCGCTCATGGGAGTTCGATTGTGAAATCGGTGGTACCAGCGTGTTCAGCTTAGAAATTTACCCATACCTTTCCAGAGCCGGGCACTAGGGGTAGGGGTCATAGGGGTCATGGTCCAAAATGGGTCAGAGGTCGACTTCGTCAAACCCAAAGTGGCCTATGGTAACTTAACCGCCGGGGTCCCGCAACGAAAACAAACTACCGTAACCCGGTCTACTATAATGCAGAAATACGAAATTGAGAATATTGACCCGGTATACGTTGCATGAGGTAGTACTCGAGTAGTAATTAATCGGACGGTATACGGTGGTCTCAGCACGACATTGCCGATGCCGTAACCAAGTCTACAGTATGCTGAGATTTCAAATTGATCAAATCTAGTCTGGATTTTTACAGGGGGGGCCTCGAGTAGCCATTGCTTGGAGAGTATACCGTTTTCCCCTACCGTACCCAGGGTTACTGTAGCGAGAATACAGTATGCTGAAAATTGGGATTGATCAAATCGGCTCGGAATTTTTACAGGATGTAGACCTCGAGTATCCATTTCTTGGAGGGTGTACCGTTTCCCGCTACCGTACCCACGGTTATTGTAGCGAGAATACAGTATGCTGAAAATAGAGATTGATCAAATCGGCTCGGAATTTTTACAGGAGGTGGACCTCGAGTATCCATTTCTTGGAGTGTATACCGTTTTCCCCTACCGTACCCAGGGTTACTGTAGCGAGGATACAGTGTGCTGAAAATGAAGTTTGGTCAAATCGGCTCGGCATTTTTACAGGAGGTGGACCGCGACTAGCCATTTCTTGGAAGGTATACCGTTTTCCCCTACCGTACCCAGGGTTACTGTAGCGAGGATACAGTATGCTGAAATTTTTTTCCAGAAATATCCATGATCATAAATCAATTCAATTAAATTCAATTATTTATCACATCAGGCGATAACGCTATCTGGTGAGGATGTGATTTCGGGGGACAGGATCATTCGTCTCAGAATAGACGGATAATTTCAGCTGGGGTCGGGGGTAGAGGATCTTTTTCCCATTCACTTACCAGCTTCTTTGAAGTTGCTGGAGGAATAGACGAGATCGTTCTTAGGACCATGGACGTAGGAGGAAAGGGGGGGTAACGTGAGGCTGAAGGCAGTCCTGACGAACTGGTGACGCATGTTTCTTCCACTTGATTCCACCAAGCTCGAATCATCAATCAAAATGAGAATTAGCGAAACTGATATCTGAGTTGCCAACATCAAACGGTCATACCCATCCACGGTGACCAGGCCGGCTAGGGCGGGGATTCCGATCTTGTCGAGTCGTTGGTAGAGAGACGAGGGGGTCCAGGGAACTAGGGAAGTCCTCTCTCCATCAGAGCAAAATGGAGAGGGACCGCTCACGACGACTGACAGAAACGAGAATGATCATAAATATCCATGGTATACTGTAAGCCCGCTACGGTAACCGCGGATGTGGCAGAAGCACAAAGGCATCCCGATTAGATATTATTAATTTCATGAATTCGTCATACCGTAACTCGCCACAGTATCCTCGGGACACGATATTGCCTGCTGGAGATCTACCTCCTACAAAAATCCGCAATCGAGTAGTTCAATTTCATAAATTTGTTATACCGTAACCCGCCACAGTATCTCCGGGACACGGTAGAATCAATACAGTATACCTCTCTGTCATTGCCTGCGCGATGTCTACCACATATAAAAATCCCGAGAAGATATGATCAATTTCATAAATTGGTCATTCTGCATCCTCGCTACAGTAACCCTGGGTACGGTAGTCGCGAAACAATATCCTTCCAAGAAATGGCAACTCGAGCTCCACTTCCTGTAAAAATCCCGAGTCGATTTGATCAATTTAAAATTTCGTCATACTGCAGACTTGGTTACGGTATCGGCAATGTCGTGCCGAGACCGCCGTATACCGTCCGATTAATTACTACTCGAGTACTACCAACATATACCGGGTCAATATTCTCAATTTCGTATTTCAGCATTACGGTAGACCTAGTTAGTTGCGGGTTACGGTAGTTTGTTTTCGTTGCGGGACCCGGGCGGTTAAGTTACCATAGGTCACTTTGGGTTTGACGAAGACCCATTTTGGACCATGACCCCCCGCAGTGCCCACCAAGAGAATCTTGCTGGGCACTGCGGGGCCGGCGGCTTGGACAGCTATGAATTTACCTCTACGAGCAGGTTTTGAGCGATTTATCTTTTTGACCTCTTGTGCCCTTGTTGATCCTTACGTGGATATCGTCACATATCCTATTGTTGTCTTACTATCCATGTTCATCAATATCTAGAATGTTCTTTTACTTTTTCAGCTGATGCTCCTTATCGGAGACGAGTGCGGTAACGATCTCTGTTCCAATTGGTTTGAAGTGCTAAAGTGTGTTTCCCAACTGGAATTAGTATCTCTCATCGGAACTGGACTGAGGAGTGGATCAATCACCGACTCATCCACTAGCGCTAATTGTTTGTCATCGCTAACTCATTCTTCATTTATGAGAGGAATCGCGAAAGGACCATTTGAGGAGTGTCAGCCGCGGTAGAAATTTTTTCACCAAATTTGCTCTGAAGAGAATGCAAGGTACTATCAACCGTACTCTTTCTAATAGCGTTTACCAATTTTCACGAAACCTCTTATTTTTCGAGTACGCGCGTGTCAAAGTGACGGTCCTTTGACTTTTATCATCGAGTGTGCCTCAGCAGAAAAATCATATCTTTTTTTGAAATTTGAGATATTAAGTTCTAGTTTTTTTCATTAGAAAGAATAATGGTTTCCCCTCATTTTGGCGACTACCGAATCATTCCTGGTTGAGCGCCCGGTCTGGGGTTGTCACTTTTGTGAAAAGTGTCGTAACTTTTCAAATCGGAAAATTTAATAAAAGCCCCTATGCGGCTTTTGTAGACCATAGTAATATTCAATTCCACCGCATGTTTCAGCCTGATCGGTACATGCGAAAAAAAGAGCGCTGGTTTAAGTGTGTCTCGGTCAAAACCATCCCCTGGAAAATACTGTTCTAGCACGTTTACCCGTCCCATTTGGGATTAATACATATCCAAAAAAACTCAAGAAAGAGAAATAAAAACTATAAATCCCTAATTATCCAAAACTATAAATCCCTAATTATTGGACCGACAAATTGATGTTTTTGTTTAAAAAAATCCGCTAAAAATGTATAATTGAATGAAACTAACGTTAAAACAGTGTGCACGGTGGTGAATCAACTTTTAATGTGAGTACATGTTGGGACGGGATCCCTAAACATGCCAGACAAAAAGAGCTCAAGTTTAACCGGAGATATTTCACTTGAAAGATTCGTTAAATTCTGTGAAAACAGGGCGGGGTTGTATTATTTGAAGTAAAGTATGAAATTCATGCATTTGGCAATACTCATAAGCTGTTTTGCTCTTCACTGGCACCGAACTAGGCGAGAGAGCGTGTGAAAGTGGGAGAGCGCGAGGCAGGTAGAGTGCGCGTCTCCGTCACGTAATTGCGATATTCTAGAGTTTGTAGCTCTGTTCAACGAATAGATACGAACTCACTTTCAAAAAAAAACTTGGTCAGCATGTCGAGGGCTATACTGTCCCATCGTAAGAAGTGAATAGGTCATGAACGAACACACGGAACATCACGCTGTTTTTACAAAATTTAACGAATCTTTCAAGTGAAATATCTCTCTGGTTAAACCTGTGCTCTTTTTGTCTGGCATGTTTAGGGATCTCTTCCCAACATGTACTCACATTAAAAGTTGATTCACCACCGTGCATACTGTTTTAACGTTAGTTTCATTCAATTATACATTTTTAGCGGATTTTTTTTACAAAAACATCAATTTGTCGGTCCATTTTATGGATAATTAGGGATTTATAGTTTCTATTTCTCTTTCTTGAGTTTTTTGGATATGTTTTAATCCCAAATGGGACGGGTAAACATGATATCTCAACTTTCAAAAAAGTTATGATTTTTCTGCTGAGGCACACTCGATGATAAATGTCAAAGGACCGTCACTTTAACACGCGCGTACTCGAAAAATAAGAGGTTTCGTGAAAATTGGTAAACGCTATTAGAAAGAGCACGGTTGATAGTACCTTGCATTCTCTTTAGAGCAAATTTGGTGGAAAAAAATTCTACCGCCGCACAGTGGTCGATTCTGTGGCGACTCTCTTATAAAAAATGATGAGAAACGAAAGTAGCTGAATGAAATAGAGGTGGTAAGAGTGAGGGAGATACAATTGTTCAGATGTGGCTAAGAGTACAGGACAGGATGAGAAGAGTCTCTCCTTGCTCCAGCTAACCCTCACTGAAACTGCTTCTCAGTCAGTCGTTGTTGCAGTTGATCGGTTAGTGCCCTTCCACTCTTCTCCGATATACGGTATACCTAGGGGCTACAACTCGGCCAGCGGAATTGACTGACAAGGGGTGACCGCATAATCGATATGGAGTTTCCGAATGACACCTAGTGGGATAGATTACTCTCATAAAAGTAAGAAATAATCGGTGGTTTAAAACAGCTTAATAAGCTCCAACTTTTCTGCACCCTTAGTGGGATTGGCTAATTTTCCGGACACGCCGCAATTTTAGCCACTTCCCCACAGAGAGTGCAGATATCACAAGATCTCTTTAGCAGTTTTCGACCACTGATTATTTCATTTTGTGATTTGGGGTTCTCGAGGGTATTGATTACGATAGGCATGCTCATCTTTCTCACTGAGCTCGCGTTGGCGCCAGACGGAATCACGTCGAAATCAAATTTTGGAGAATTTCTCTTCTCCAAAATAAAGCTAAATTGTTGCTCTTATTATGTCCGGTGCAGAATTCGATGGCGATCACGCCTTTCAAATTGAATTTGCTCCATCACTAAAAATAAAATTAACAAAAAACTTTTCTCTTGAAAAAGTAGAACTGTTCATGTACACCAATCGAACCGGCCTGGCGATACGATTCCAAATCTACACCACTAGTAGTCCTCTACACACACACGGACAACTCATGGATACCATCCTCGTAGAACGCCGGAGTCTATAATTTGAAGAAGCCAGTCAACTCGATGTCGACTCGAGTCTTGAAGCGGTATTCTCTGTGGAAGTTGTAGATCGTGGGTAACGAGATATTTTCGGAGAGGTCAATGTCTTACGAGTAAGAACGATATGTTAGCATGATTTTGCCATATGCCGCCAATTCAGAATTGGTCTCCCTCGCAGTGAGGGGTCCGGCAATGCCGTTTTGGAAGTAAACATTTGCTTACAATCAGCGTCTCTTATCGACTTGGATCTTTACTTATGCAATATCAATGGCGTACACCTGTCACATGATAGTGGTGAGCTCCTAGTACTGACATTTTGAGCTCCCCGGGCGCTCCACGATTTGCACAACATCATTTTTTGACTCTCGAAAACTGTTTGAGAACATCGTCTGCCTTCTTATCTGCATCAAGCCACTGGTTTTTTTTGTTAATATTCTCACACTTTACCTATGTATGCTCCCCAATCACGATTTAGCCCAAAAAGATGATGGCTCTATGGAAAATTATGAAAGTTAAAGAATTATCCACCATTCGAAAAATAACTCATTCCGAGAATTCGTAGTACCCCGAAAAATCACCTCCCGAAAGTGGCGAGGAACGTAAACAAAAAAATCGTTCTCCTTCGTTCTCCTTAGAAGATGAGGCACCAACCCTAACCAGGTTTTAGATAGATTTTCGAAAAGTTGGATTTTAAAATTTTATTTTTAATAATGAAGCAAATTGAATGCACCAGACACCAAAGTGAGAGAATCTCTCTCGACTTGTTGCTGTTCGGCTTGTTGCTGTATTTTTCTGACAATTTTGAATTTTCGACTAATTAGCGAAATTTTAATTAGGTAATTAGTTAATTTGTGGGTTTGAAAGCTCCCGTTATTCTGATCTTGATACCACTTTGGTTGAGTAATGTAGGTAGGTTTAGAGCAGTTATAAACCTTGTTGCCGAAATGTCGATTGCCGGTGCATGATTTGATGGAGAGACAGGCGTTATCTCCATCAAAATCTGCACCAGACATTATAAAATTTAGCTTTAGTTGGAGCGAGAAATTCGCCAAAATGTGATTTCGACGTGACGCCGTCTGGCACCAGGCACCAAAGTGAGATAATCTCTATCGATTTCACTCGCTCTCTCATTCTATGCCTCTTCCTATAGGGTTTGCGCGCCTGCGGAATGATATGCCACGCAAATGTACGAAAATTTCTTGAAATCACGTGATATCACTTGTTTGAATCGATATTTTGGGGGGGTGACAATTCGGCAACCCGCATTTCGGCAACAAGGTTTATTACTGCTCTAAACCTACCTAAATTACTCAACCAAAGTGTTATCATGATCAGAATCGCGGGAGCTTTCAAACCCACCAATTAACTAATTACATAATTTAATTTTCGTTAATTGGTCGAAAATTAAAAATTTTCAGAAAAATACAGCAACAAGCCGAAACTATGCAGGTTAGCAAATAACCGGCACTTCTTCACTTTACCGGACCAAGTAACCAGAGGTGGGACCCTCATTCACCATCTTACTGTGCGAATCTAGCGGTCACCTCATTCACTCACAGAAAGAAGATAGATTGCTTGGTCCGGTAAAGTGAAGAAGTGTCAAATAACCAACAGGGAAAAAATTTCGTACAGATTGCTCAAGTTTGAGCAAAGTTATAAGCAGTTGCCGTAATGTCAGTTTCCTAATTGTCACCCTCCCCAAAAATGAATCTGTCTATAGTCATCCGCCTTCTTGATAATCTCAATTCACAGAGTTTCAGAAAATTGACCTTTTTCACTTTACCCATCCTTTCTCGATTCTTATGCGAACGCCCTCATATAGAATATTTTGGATTTTCCACTCATTCCAAAAGCACGCTGTAGTGTTTGGAGCATTGATGCGTTATTACGATTCTGATATTGATGTCAATCGTTACCACTGACCTTATCCTAAGAAAATGCGATTGGCTGCAATGTAAAGTTTGAAAAGTAACTATGGATAAAAAAGTACTAATATAAAAGTATACTCCTTTTTGGTCGTCCCCCACGGGCAACGTTAGCGGTAATTTATGTAATCTGAAGAAGAAGAAAATTTGAGCCAACAAACGAAGAAAAGGCCGACGATAATTGGTTGACATGTTTCTACTGAAGAAAAAAATAGATACAATAGATTCTAAAAGTTCTCACCAAATCAATATATCATTCTTCTCTGGAAATGAAAATATCGAGAAATCAACCTTTGTTGAAAACCTTAAAGAAGGCCTCCCACGAGTTTTTGGTCAAATAGACTGCCAACGTAGTGTTGTTGGGGGCGCTCACCCGAGCACATTGCAACGCATCCAAAATTCTACCGTAATCTATAAATCGATATATTGGCGCTCAAATGGCCGCAAGTACCAAGAATGGACAGGCAATGAATGAACGGAGGAAAATGAAGCTGCCAACGATATAATAATGTTTCCCCCTATGGATAATATCGGGTTTCATCTAAAATATAATAGTTTTTGTAAGGGAACGTTTGGAAATTGCCCCTAATGCTAGTGTGCGCGCTCCATATTTTTTTCGATAAGCCAAATACAGTACAACTGAAAAATGCGACCAAAAATGGAGCGCGCACACAAGTATTCGGGACAATTTCTGAACGTTCCCTTACGAAAAATATTATATTTTAGATGAAACCCGATATTATCCATAGGGGGAAACATTATTATATCCATGAGAGGCTGGGAATGGTGGGCATGTATTCACAGCATGTCTGGCTACAACATGTACAGTATCGATCAAAAGTATTCGCCCAAAACTTCGAAGTGGTGTAAATTCCGAACCAGAAGAGCAATCGACTTAAATTTTTGAGTGGAAGGGAGTCATAGCCTAGGGCTTCATTTCCGATTATTTCAGCGTAGAACGATTTTCAGTTTTTACGTAGTGATGACGCAATATTGCGATGGTATTTCCGAGGCGATTATTTGCTCGGAGGAAAATTTCTCAGGCGTCGCGCTTATTTTGGTGGAAGTTGAAGTGGAGGGACACTCAAGAAAAATTGATACCAGATTGTATGACTCCGTACCGGATCAGGATGGGTACCCGAAAAAATGGATTTTCGTTTCTAGGCATGCTAGAGACTCGTGTTTAGGCTCAAAATGATCGCAATCATAAAATAATACTATCCCCAAAGTGTTGTGGCAATATTATTTTATTTGCCCTCAGGGCATGAAAATTTTTTTCGTATCGCCCATTTTGAAGGAGACCTACCGCTCTGAGAAGGGTATATAAAAATCTGGTTTGTTGACTAAAACTTTGAGAATCTATTAAAGAATCATCAATTAAAATTTCAAATGTGTGGCATTTTTCCTCTTTGCATGGCATCTGTTCTCCTAGTATGATACATCGCTCAGAACCACCTCGCCCCGCCCACATTTTCTGTCGTTTCAAAAAGGTCCCTTTTCGCTATGACCTTCAATAGTTCTCCAACCGTCCGCATCTCACATTATAAGAGAGGTATCACGAGAGATTGTAGGTAAACATGACCTTTGAGGAACAATTTTCAAAAAAATATTTCTGATTTCGATCAAACTTTTATGTGAGAGTACCCAGGAGATAAGAATTCGATTTATCCTGGTCCCAGGTCTCGGAGCCGGCTTTTAGGAATTAGCCGGTTCTGTCACCGGAATCGTCATAACTCAGCTTAAAGTTGAGTAGGAAAGCTGGCATAGAGCTCAAAATGTGCGGAAAAGATTGCCGAACAACTTTTATGAAGTCAATGAGTACGTATCTCTTCATCACAAAAAGTTATATGCCAAAAACTAAATTCCAGAATGTTTGAAAAAAATTCTCCCAAGTTAGATGAGCGATAGGTGCTATTTTTATTTCGGATTTTGAAAGAGTACATCATGCAGTATTAAAATAAAAATATAAACTGGGTGATTAGGGTATCACCCGTGGGGTAAAAACTGCGTTGAATCCATTTTTCACCTTATTTTCGAGAAATATGCTTACTCTAAGTTTGCTCAAACTGTTCAGAAACATCGGAGTTCACATTTATAATTTATATTTGAACATATTGAATTGTAATTAGCCACTTCTTGGTCATTAAATCCATTTTCTCGCTTGCGCATTTGGCGAAGCTCTGAGAAATTTAGCAAAAACATATTTTTTTCGGAAGCACTTTTATTCTCTCGAAATATAGTTGAATTTATTTTTGTCGATAAAATGCATGATGATAAATATTAAGTAGCGATACAAAACATTACAATACAAGATAATTATTTTTTTTGTAAAATTTTTTTTTTGCATGAATTTTCTACATATCATCGGAAAATGCGCAAGCGAAAAAATGGATTTAATGACCAAGAAGTGGCTAATTACAATTCAATATGTTCAAATATAAATTATAAATGTGAACTCCGATGTTTCTGAACAGTTTGAGCAAACTTAGAGTAAGCTTATTTCTCGAAAATACGGTGAAAAATGGATTCAACGCAGTTTTTACCCCACGGGTGATACCCTAATCACCCAGTTTATATTTTTATTTTAATACTGCATGATGTACTCTTTCAAAATCCGAAATAAAAATAGCACCTATCGCTCATCTAACTTGGGAGAATTTTTTTCAAACATTCTGGAATTTAGTTTTTGGCATATAACTTTTTGTGATGAAGAGATACGTACTCATTGACTTCATAAAAAGTTGTTCGGCAATCTTTTCCGCACATTTTGAGCTCTATGCCAGCTTTCCTACTCAACTTTAAGCTGAGTTATGACGATTCCGGTGACAGAACCGGCTAATTCCTAAAAGCCGGCTCCGAGACCTGGGACCAGGATAAATCGAATTCTTATCTCCTGGGTACTCTCACATAAAAGTTTGATCGAAATCAGAAATATTTTTTTGAAAATTGTTCCGAGCAACCTACAATCTCTGGTGATACCTCTCATAACAAGTAATACACGATATCACGAGTATTCAGCGAGAAAAAAAGTGAAATTGGTCGAAGAAAGTTGTCGGGTCGAGGTGGTTCTGAGCGATGCATCATACCAGGAGAACAGATGCCATGCAAAGAGGAAAAATGCCACACATATGAAATTTTAATTGATGATTTTTTAATATATTTTCAGTCTTAGTCAACAAACCAGATTTTTATATACCCTTCTCAGAGCGGTAGGTCTCCTTCAAAATGGGTGATACGAAAAAGTGAAATTATCATGATCTGAGGGCAAATAAAATAATATTGCCACAACACTTTGGGGATAGAATTATTTTATGATTGCGATCATTTTGAGCCTAAGCACGAGTCTCTAGCACGCCTAGAAACGAAAATCCATTTTTCCGGGCACCCACTTTGAACAATTGTCCTGATCCGGTACGGAACTATACAATCTGGTATCAATTTTTCTTGAGTGTCCCTCCACTTCAACTTCCACCAAAATAAGCGCGACGCCTGAGAAATTTTCCTCCGAGCAAATAATCGCCTCGGAAATACCATCGCAATATTGCGTCATCACTACGTAAAAACTGAAAATCGTTCTACGCTGAAATAATCGGAAATGAGGCCCTAGGCTATGACTCCCTTCCACTCAAAAATTTAGGCCAATTGCTATTCTGGTTCGGAAGTTACACCACTTCGAAGTTTTGGGCGAATACTTTTGATCGATACTGTACATGTTGTAGCCAGACATGCTGTGAATACATGCCCACCATTCCCAGCCTCTCATGGATATAATAATGTTTCCCCCTATGGATAAGTTTTGGGCGAATACTTTTGATCGATACTGTACATGAAAGCTTTTTTGGCTTCAGTTCGAAAAATGGCCAACTTTTCTCAAAAAACCAAAATTTTGAGTCAAAAAAGTGGTTTCAGATACAATTTTTTCAGAGTAGGTCATTTACAATGTTATATTTTTATTATGTTTAGAGTGACACTCTAAACATAATAAAAATATAAAATTGAAAATATCTTTCGATTCGGAGAAAATTTTTTTTCGAGACCTTGTCACTCAAACCCATTTTTCTCCAGGACCAGAGCCAGCAAATAGAAATAAGGGCCGTTTTGGATAATGCGAGACTAAGACACTCCACATATGTGAGTATGGACTCCCAGTTCTCAGTGCTAGCGCAACGTGTCCGGCAGGGTCGATTTTGGTCGAGTCTTACCGATACTTACTTACTTAGTAGATCCATTTTCAGCGGCGAAGCCGCGTGGATCACAGTTCTTCCAATTGCTTCTGTCTCGGGCGCGCGTCATCCAGTGTTGGTAGGGCGCTCGTTGGGAAGACGATCGGGTAGATCGTCCTGTACTGTAGGGCATCTTGGCATACTCCTCGATCGAGTCCCTCCATCTAGCCGCCGGTGGTCGTCCTCGTGGGCGAGTCAGGTTGGGATGGGGGAATTGCTGCGTGACACGGGTAGACTATCTATCGTCTTCTCTTCGTAGCACGTGACCTATGCTTCGCTCTCGTGATGTGAACGATCGGGTCCGATAGAAGAGAGATGCGGCGGATGTCGGCACATGACTGATTCTTCTGCTGCGTGTCCAGACGAATGCGGGCTCGGAGTAGACGGTGATCGGATGAGTAGAAGCCGGGTACTGTAGAGACATCCTGGTGCATCCATCTTCTATTCACAAGAATGTGGTCGATCTCTGTGCGAGTCCTCTCTCCAGGGGACTCCCACGTCCATCTACTACTCGACTTCTTTTGAAAGAAGGAGTTACACTGGAATGTGCGAGTGAGGGAAAGAAAGTCACGCAATAGATCGTCTGGATCGCCCGTCTTCTCATGATGATAAGGCACTGTCCGGTAGTCGCCCTCCCGTCTCTCTCCGACCCGAATGTTGAGATCACCAGCTATGATCCGGTAAGTGTTTCTTCTGTTCCGTGTAGAGGGTGGCTAGCTCATCGAAGAATGCCTGCCGCTCTTCGATCGGGGCAGAGGAAATGGGACCATAGGCTGTGATGATGCAAATGGTCGATCTCCTAATACGGAGATGGAGAACGCCGAGGCGAGGGGAGAGGATGGAACAGGAATGGATGGAGGGGACAAGGCGGGGATGAAATCCGACTCCTCCTTGATTCTTTTCGGTGACTTTTGGCCCAAGGATGAGCTTGGCTCCGCAGGCAAGAGTGGTCTCGTTGAGTGTCTTCGCTTTTGTCTCCTGGGGGCTGTATAATCTGTCAAAACTTCACCAAAAACTTGGCCAAGTTTTCACTGACATCGTTCAAAACTTGACCAAGTTTTCTTTAGAAATCGGCCATCTACGTCATCAGCCTGTTTACATTTTTGTTTCTGTTGTTTATACTAATTTAGTTTTAATATTTTTAGCAATTTTCTAATTGCTATTGATTAACTGGCAGGATGATTCCATTTCATCCATTCCTTCACTTCCAAGCACAAAATCAAAGTCTCTACAAAGATAACAATTCATTTCATAGGAAGCGTTATAATGCAGTGTTATATAAGAAAACAGGCTTCACAAGACGATAAGAGCATAACGAATGTAGTTGTACGATCAAAAGGAGCGAAGGAACTAAACAAACCATGCAAAATTGAAAAATAAAGAAAAAATGCGAAATTCGAATAAAACGTTCCGATGATTCAGACATTGACACATGGACGATTTTTAAACTCTACTTTCAACCCAATTTGTTACGTTGATTTAGAATTTGCTGGAATTTCATTATGAAAACAACGATGCAACAGACCATCAGCACCCGACAATGCTAAAATTGGAATTTTAGCGTTCATTTCATTGCGCCTTGAATTCCTCCTAAAAAAGGCTCACAAACATGCATACTTTTCCCTCTCCTCGATTGCGTGCTATTTCTCTTTCTCTAACCAAACTTGGCCAAGTTCCGTTTAGAACTTCGCCAAGTTTTATCGCAGATTTCCGATTGAAATATAGTTAGAGTGAAGAAATAGCATGTTATATCGAGAGAATTAGAGAAAAATCTGCCATATTTTGGGCGATGTTTTTTGCCATATTTTTCTCGCACATTTCTGACAGATTATACAGCCCCCTGGATGCATTTAACGTCGTTTCGAATTCCTCGGATGGCCTCTTCGAAGATCGCCTGGTTCTGATGGGAGGCGAGGGTGCGCGCATTGAAAGTGCAGATGCACAGGTCGTTGTCATGTCGTGTCGGGGGTACGGTAGATGTCCTGTATGCTCCGTGATTGGATGGCCCTGCCCCCCTTTGCTCAGCTCGACATCGGAGACTGGCAGGGAGGGGGCGCGGAGGACTTGGGCGCGAATGAAGAACTGTCGTAGATTGAGGGGTGCTCTAGATACCCTCCCTGCTCCGAGCTTGGGGTTCTGGAGGGCCGCCTATACATGGGGCGTGCAAGTGCCTAGTACTGCGTGAGCGGGTTGCCCGTTAGCACAACTCTTACTGATCCTGTCTCCTAAAAAATGAATACATCTAACCACTTCTGGTGCCGCCAATGATGCGCTCCCCCTCAGGAGGGGTATGATCAGAGATTAAATACTAGAGTAGCGAAAATGGATCACCCCACCCTGCTCTTCTTCTCCATCTCTAGCACTCCCCGCGAGGGGGTTGTAAATGCTCTCTCTCGCAAGCAGGGAGCCGAAAATAGGCGAAGGATCCGTTTTTTCCCGAGAAAAGCGGGAGGGGAAATTTTCTTCTTATTTATTTTTTTTTTTATTAATTTTCTTTTTTCATTATTAATATTCTTTTCCTTTTTACTATTTACATTGTGGGTGATATGATGGCGGGTGGGCAATCGAGTGGTAGTGGGATGGAGAAGGAGGGATTGGAAGTCCTCCTCTTCAATCAACTGGAAGGAGAGATTGCGGCCTGTGATAAAGCGGGCAACCTTCCTGCTCAGTTCATTGAAAAGAACATCGGAAGATGCCAGGACATCCCTATGCTTCGAATTCACGTGACGCGTGAGATACTTTACCCTTCTCACCTCATTCGCATCTCTCTTTATAGGTATGATTCAAAGAATACATGCCGCAACTTATATATGTGGCCCCCTACGAAATTGTTTCCAAGTGAATACCTCGTTCTTCGGAAGATTAAAGAGAAATCATTTTTAGAAAATATAATTTCATTTGCGCTAGAGAAAAAAATGAGGATGAGAGTGCTTTGGGAGGGCAAAAACGGATCCCATTTACGACCCCCCGCGAGAGAGCAGGGATCCGGCTCTCTCGCACTCCCCGCATTTGGGGGTTAATAAGCGGGGTGGGATGATCCATTTTCGCCACTCTATTAAATACCACTGTAAATTTAGCAGTGGGTCAACCCACCATAGGCCTGGAAAGGTCGAGTGCTTACTAAAACTATCTAGACTTGTTGTCATAATCGTAAAGATGTCTTTGATATAACATAAGTCTAAATTTTGTTTCCCCGAGCCTAACACTACAGGGTTTTTTTTCCTCGAAGCCATGGTAGGTGTTTCCTGCCAAAAAATCTCACCATAGGATTAGCAACTGGGCGAGTCGGAATACCTTTCTATATAATGGCGACTACTCTAGAGGGGCAATGGATAACATTCAACAATGAAATATTGGGGAGAAAAATTCGCAACCATTCTGGGAGAGTGTTTAGTTTGCCCTTACAGTCGGTATTTAATCTCTGAGTATGATTGCATGGATGTATGGGAGCGAAATGACATACCTATAGCAGTTACGGTAGCCTCTTTCTATTAGCTATCCGGAGCACGACCATGCCCTCCCTACAAACCATCCTTTTCGACCTGCATAGGTACATGATATTGAATTGCCATGAAAACACACATTTCCTGTAGCGTGCATGTCTCTGCTGTATTTGTCTACTTCAGTCTGTTCGAGAACTCGTCTCGCCTATCTTCCGATGGGGTGGTTCACTTCGTCTCTGCCCTGTGTCGAGTTTCACAAGAAGAATTATCTCTCCCTTCGGGCCCCCGGATGTTCCTGTTATCTAAGATTGTCGAGGTGGTCATTGCTGAGGGATCGTAGTAAAGAAGATAATATCTCAGGTCGCATTTTACAATATGGGTCGAATCCGTCTTGAATGGTCGAGGATATGGACAGTGATTGGAGAACATCTCAAGAATGCAGGATGCAATGATAATGAGGTCACTCCTTCTAACCTTTCTACTGTGTATCTCAATTTCGTTCATTAAGTCTGTTGCACACTTTTCCGTCGACGCTCTCCGTCAATTAGCTATAAAATTTATGGAGAAAGGGGAACTTCCCAACTATCGGTTTCAGAAAGAATTTCTACGACCGTTCGAGGTTGGTCTTTCCTTATTAGACTTATTATATTTATTATTATTATCATTATTTTTATTTTTATTATTCCTTATTACTGCTTATCCTTAAACGAAACGCTCTGTATGCCTGTCTGTTTATCTGCTCGTCTGTCCGTCCGTGCGCCACTATATCGCAAACGAGACGAGGTAGCGACTCACTTCCTTAGTCATTGTGACCAACTTCAGAAAAAATAAATTTCAAAAAATAAAATATTCACTTTATTCATGGCTAAGTGGTTCAAGGGCGTGATATTTAAAACCGACCGGCGCAGGTTCGACCCCAGACGCGGGCCAACCTTTTGCCGCATTTTTCGCTGCACGGCAAAGAACAGTAAACATGCTTTCAAGAAACTTGAAACGTGTTCGAATGTGGAAAAGGCTCGTGATGCTGAGAGCGACGAAATTTTTTTTTTCGATCGTTCTCAGCCTCACGAGCCTTTTGCAACGGAAATCGCCAGTACTCTTTGTAGCGTTTGACTTTTTTCCAACTTGTGCCTCGACTAAACCACCGATTTAAAAAAATATACAGTAATCGATCCTACTAGGCCTTATTCAAAAATCCAAATCGACTATGCGGTATCCGTTAGTGAAAGCTCCGGCATATCTCAAGATACAGTCGCGGTCAAAAGTTTTCGGACATTTTTTTTCTTTTTGCTAAAACTTTTCAACACGAAGAGGTTTTGATCTGATAATGGTAGGGTAATATGTGAAATCAATTGGAGATTACGATGCCACTATTGGGGTATTGCGAGATCTTTCAGTTATTGCGTCGTGATGACGCAACCGATGCATACTTTTTTGAAAGGGCTTTATTCTTACAAGGTTTTTTTTGCCTCTCGCCTATCTTTCAAGGTGTTGAGTCATGGCCACGGTCTACCTATAAATTTTTTTTCAAGTTGCTGCGGTGTCGTCACTTAGCAGCAACCAAGCCGCAAAATCGAGGTCGGAAAATCATATCTCGCCTTTTAGACATGCCACAGACCCGATCATAGCACCAAAATGATTGTCATCATGACTGCCGATGACCCTGAGAATATGGTTGCGGTAGACCACCATTTGTCCTCAGGGCACGAAAAAGTAACTTTTTCGCATTATTGGGGTCTGACCGAGGGCCCCCCTATAGGACGTGCTCTAGAGATCAGGTTTGGGCGTGGATTCGATCGAGAATCTATGGGAGAACCGATTGCTAGCGGCAATAAGCGTTTCGATTGGATTCCCGCGGATATCGATTTCCGGAAGGACTCTGGTTTGGCCAATCACATTTTCTGCCCGTTGACAAGGTTCTGACTTTTGAGTGTATCTCAGCACTGAGCGAACGGACAAGGTTGGCAGACGCATCAATGGAATCAGCGTGGCTGCCTCTTTAATGTCATTCACAAATTTCATCATCACTATGCAATATCCTTAGGCAATACTCCTCAGAAAGATAAACTATTGCATATTAATGACGTTATTTTGTGCTCTAGGGTTGCGGAAAGATCAATTTGATTTGATTGGCATTTCTTTCACCGTTATCCCTTGACTTTCCGCTAAGGTAATGCAAAAAATAGGAATATTGCAGTGATGATGCAATTTGTGAATGAGATTATAAAGCCGGCCACGCTGATTCCATTGATGCGTCTGCCAGCTTTGTCCGGTAGCTCAGTGCTGAGATACGCTCAAAAGTCTGATCGTTGCCAACGGGCAGAAAATGGGCGTGGCCAAACCTGTGTCCTTCCGGAAATCGATCGCCGCGGGCAGGAATCCAATCGAAACGCTTATTGCCGCTAGTAGTCAGTTCTCCCATAGATTCTCGACCGAATCCTCTCCCAAATCAGATCTCTAGAGCACGTCCTAGAGAGGGTCCCTCGGCCACTCGGACAACAATAATGCGAAAAAGGGACTTTTTCGTGCCCTGAAGGCTAATGGTGGCTTACCGCGACCATATTCTCAGGGTCATCGGCAGTCATGATGACAATCATTTTGGTGCTATGATCGGGTCCGTAGCATGTTTAAAAGGCGAGATATGATTTTCCGACCTCGATTTTGCAGCTTGGTTGCTGCTAAGTAACTTGAAAAAAAATTTATAGGTAGGCCGTGGCCATGACTCAACACCTTGAAAGATAGGCGAGAGGCAAAAAAACCTTGTAAGAATAAAGCCCTTTCAAAAAAATATGCATCGGTTGCGTCATCACGACGCAATACAATAACTGGAAAATTTCACAATACCCCAATAAAGTGGTATTGCAATCTCCAATGGATTTCACATACTACCCTACCATTATCAGATCAAACCTCTTCGTGTTGAAAATTTTTAGGAAAAAGAAAAAGCGTCTGAAAACTTTTGACCGCTACTGTATCTAATCAAACGCCCGGCATTAGGCCAAAAAGGTTAAATGATGAATCGGTTCCTTTTATTAGTGGGTAATACTCCACAATCAGGGGCACAATTTTTAATTTTTTTCTCTAAATATGGCGCTGAAAAACCTCGACCGCCTGATTGTAGTTACTTCCCAATCTTCGCGCTGTGCTCTTGGGAGTACACTGATAAGTTTTAGAATGGGCAAATTCGGCCCAGAGTGCCTACGTTTCACCAGAAGTATTTACCTGCTGGTGGGGCGGTGGCAATGTCTCAAACTGTATCGAAACCGTTGTGCAATGGAATGAAATGGGATGTTGATTTCGACCAGTAGCCCGTGGTATTACGAGTGTGATGGGCGAAATCGAAAGTTCTGGCGGGAATGTCTGGAAGTGCGCAGATCTTACCGAGATGATCTCTATATGGTGTTGTGTAGGATAAATAAAATGAGGATACTAATAATGAAATAATATATTTGTTTATAGGTGATCATGGCACGAAACGGTAATGGAGGGACGAGGGAACTCGTGATTGCATGCACTGCGCTAATGGTGGAAGGACATGGAGAGAGGATAAAGTCGGGATGGATCAATTTATTCTCCATCTGGAGTATTGCTGCAACTGATGCCAATATCGATATAGTTGAGATGGCATTCAGAGCCGTATCCAGTGCTGTCAATCTCCATGTCAGTCATGCTTTCAGTAAAACCATTAAATCTGTAGAATATGATGTATGGCCACTTAACTACGAAGAAAGAATACCACTTTTAGTTCAAATCCAATTTCGCGAGCGTTTTGGATGCATTCCAAGAGGCCCTCAAGTGTCTAGCTGAATTCGCTTGCAATCCCAATCTCGCAGAAATGAATATGGAGGTGAGAGTACTCCTAAAGTATGCAATGCGCTCGCCTATAAGACAGGAATCGCGATAGACTCGAGCTCGACCGGGACATAGAAATTTATGATTTTTGAATTGGCTGAAAACATAGCACAAGGTACTATCAATCTTCCTCTATCGAATAGCGTTTTCAGATTTTTAAAAATTGTTCAGATTTTTTTTATTTCGTTTTCGCGTGAAACACAAATTAACCTGTTGAGTCGGGAACTTTTTCGAGAAATAGTAAAGTTTGAAAAATCATAAATATCTTCAAAGTGAAGATAGAAATCCACTGTTTGGTGCGTTAGATTGCAAAATGGCTCGGCTTGTTTACCAACAGCTCGAAGTCATTCCTGGTTGATGCGCCGATGTGGGGTGGTCGCTTTTTCAAAAGTTGAGCTAATATTTTTAAAAGTCAAAACTACTGGTTCCCTCTACGGGCGCTCTAGTGAGCATAGATAGCGCTCACTACAACATTAAAATGAGGCCATTCGGCCCATGCATTCTAAAGATGCCCGCGATTTTGTCAGGTCGGTCAAATATAATTAGCCTGGGCCTCTCTCGCCTGGGTTCGGACCCCGAGCTGGGCAGAAATCTTTTGCAAAGACTCCTCTGATTCACCACCAATGTTTGTGGGCTGAATTCACGTTATTTCGATAACATAGAAGCTTTGCAAAAGATTTCTACCCAGCTCGGGGTCCGAACCCAGGCGAGAGAGCGTGGGGAATTGAGATAGTGCTAGAGAAGCTAGAGCACGCGCTTTTCGCATTATAATCGATTTTTTAGGCTCTGTAACTCTATTCTACGAACAGATAGCCGTTCTCTTTCAAAAAGGAAAATGGTCTACTTGTAATGAGGAATTCTATGGTGAAGTATGGAAGGAATTGAACCTGTTCTAATAGTGGAAGACAAATTTCGCATTTTAGGTGTAGATTCAGTGGGCAAAATATATTTGCTGAAGGAATTACAGAAACATCTTGCACCAGCGTTCATAACTCATAATACGAAACCTTATAAGAAACATATCGACTTCGAAATAATCGAAATATCGCAAATCCCAAAATCGACGATGATTTTTTCGAAAAATCAATCAATAAAAAATGCCACAAAGAACATGAATATTGTTTTTGAACAGTTTGCGATAGTTTTCACCACGAATGAGCCAGAATTGATGTTCGCGGCTATTAATTATATTTGACCTACCTGACAAAATCGCGGGCATCTTTAGAATGCATGGGCCGAATGGGCTAATTTTAATGTTGTAGTGAGCGCCATCTATGCTCACCAGAGCGCCCGTAGAGGGAACCAGTAGTTTTGACTTATAAGAAAATTAGCTTAACTTTTGCAAAAGCGACCACCCCACATCGGCGCATCATCCTGGAATGACTTCGAGCGGTTGGTAAACAAGCCGAGTCATTTGTTAATCTAACGCACCTAACCGTGTATTTCTATCCTCACTTTGAAGATGTTTATGATTTTTCAAACTTTACTATTTCTCGAAAAAGTTCCCGACTCAACAGGTTAATTTGTGTTTCACGCGAAAACGAAATTGTTTAAAAAAATCTGAAAACGCTATTCGATAGAGGAAGGTTGATAGTACCTTGTGCCACATTTTCAGCCAATTTAAATATCATAAATTTATACGTCCTGGCCATGGCCGATGAGCTCGAGTCTCTCGCGATTCCTGTCATAACACATTACCGTTATGTGTAATATTTTAAGGCTATCGAACTTATTCGTCAATGTGCTCAATGCGTTGCATTGAACGAGGAAATCATAGTCGACTCACCATGGGAGGTAATTTCATTCATTTTTATTTAGTAATTATGTTTATAAAAATATTTAGACTATCTTTTTGGACACGAAAAAGGGGAAAACGAATAACGCCACACGGCTCTCACGTAACACAGATCAAATCTGGTACACTGAAAAACTCTTTAGATTATGGAAGAGTAATGAGGTAGAAAGATGCTTCCATAGGCAGGTATGTTGTGCTGAAATGCCTAAAATCGCGTGCAGAAGAGCAGACTGCCAATATTTCGATAAATTAGTTTAAAAAACTGGTTAGAAATTCATCGAACTTTCGAAATTTTCTTTTGTGTCAGCACGCCATGCAGAAAAAAACAACCCAGACAAATGTGATTCCCTGGATGCGAGGTCACCTCTCCTTTCTCGCACTCTCTTTGATCTACTCAGTCTCTCTTCTCTCGCATCTCTCCCCTTCATCGATTCCCCAATCTATCTTTTCTTATCACTTCCATATCTGTGCTCTCTCCAAGAGAGACAGGAGACAGAGGAGGAGAGGTCAATCGCTAGGTCTTTTCTAGGGGTATTCATACCTTTAAGCTTCTGTTGGAGTACCCTCAAAACGGACGAAAGTGAATCGTGTCGAGGATTTTCGCCGAAAAACTCCGAAACCCTGCCGAATCGTTGTTTCTCAACGAACTAAATTGTTGAGAACGACTTTTTGATAGGGACGGAGCTCTGAATATTTGAGTACGCTTTTTCGCGCTACTACCTACGAAGTCATCTACCGTACAGTGCCGGTCAAAAGTATGAAACCAAAATTCAAATTGTCTTAACTTTCTTCATAGTTGAGATAGAACCCTACGGTTTGCAGCATTAGATAACAAATGAATACAAGATTATTTCGCAATAGCTCATGCTGATCCCTCTGCACGATTCCATTTCCGGCATTCCGTTTGCTGAGGTGCGGTCGCAAAATAAATTCCATTCTCACACATAATTCAGAAATAAGCCCAAACACTCAGGGGTAATAGTGCATCCATTGTAGTATACATTCCACTGCACGAGCCTTTTTGTGCTTTCCGGATAACGTTAGTAGACCTATTTTCCGGCACCTCCGAAAAAATCGGAAAATTGTTTATCTCTTGTCTAAGTAGTCCTAGAGGTCCCAAATTTTGTCGAAACTATGTGAGTATAGTAGAGCACCTTCATGTAAAATCTTACTTCGATCGGCGGCTTATTGCGACATTTTGAAGAAATTCGGAATGCGATTTTTGCACTACCAGAACTCACCGCTACATCGAGCTAAAAATCTGTATTTTTGCCAGGCCGTGCAAGTACTATCAGGCACCACATTCACTGAGTGTGCAAGACCTAAGAAATGTATTCACGGTTGCGGCAGTTGAAAAACCATCGAATTTCGGGGTGCGTAAATTGCAACTTTTCTCCAGCAGCAATTTTGAAACTATGATTTAACAGAGTTCCGAGTTCAACAAAGCTTCTTCTATAATACATACACGTTTTATAAAACAAGTAGCAGGATTTTTGTTTCCGTTTTTGTCAGATAGATACAAAACCTGCCCTCCCGAGCAGTTAGCCAAAGGACGATATTTTGATAAAAAAAGAACCATCAGAGGAATCGAAAAAGCTAAAGATCTGCAGGGTTTTCTCCTCGAAAAAATAGTAAAATTTATGTAAACCCGTCAATCTAACTTTTTTTAACCTATGAATAGAAATCAAGACCTTGGTTTATTATCTCTCCCTGCGTCTTATTACTCCCAAAACCTTGGGTCCCTGGCTATTCATCACTCCGCTCTTGGAATGAGAAGAGCTGGTCTCTTAAACAAATGGCTCACCAGAATTCCGGGATAACAAAAAAGTAAAATAAAAAAGTGAAATATTTTTCAAATTCGATATTTATTTGGCAGGAGAAGTTCTCAATGAAGGGGGAACAGCGAATTTGGTTGAGAGGCTGGTTCCCCATTTTCTTCGAATTGTCGTGTATCATCAATCGATGCAAG
This sequence comes from Pristionchus fissidentatus, assembly GCA_036245785.1. Taxonomy (NCBI): domain Eukaryota; kingdom Metazoa; phylum Nematoda; class Chromadorea; order Rhabditida; family Neodiplogasteridae; genus Pristionchus; species Pristionchus fissidentatus. Next base: position 22,178,988 of record BTSY01000005.1, on the reverse strand, counting down.
CTGGATATCAGAACGAGGTCAGTTTAAGGAATAAAAAAACATTGGCGTACCGAGCTGCTTAAAATCAGGGAGTGGCACATTTTCTTCCCTCTATTTTTTTACAGATTCTGATAGCCCTGGGGACTCTTAAAAGACGGGATCGGTAAAACTCGACCACCCCCCCCCCGGACGTGGCCGCTCGAATTGAGAGCTGGGGGTCCATACTCGGGTGGGTAAAGGGGCTACCCCCGGATTGCACAAAACACCGCTTATTTCTATTTGCCGGCTCTGGACTAGGAGAAATATGGATTTGAGTAAAAAATGGTCGAAAAATCAAAATTTCTTATCTTTTAAAAAAAGACTCTATTTATCATTCGCGTTATGTTTGGGGTACCCAGACACAATAAAACTTTTGTTCAGTCCGAATTTCGGCTTATTCCAAAATGACTTTTCTGACTCATAATAATTGATTTTTCGTTAGAAATAAGCACTTTTTGGGGGTTTTTGCCAAACAGCTCTACTTGCATGGTGTACAGCAACACATTATGTGACTATATGAGTGAAAACCACGGCACTCGGAGGATGATGTTTTTCACAATAAAAATCCAAAGTTCGGACCCACTCGGTCGTGCTCGAACTTTTCGATTCCATTTCAAGTAAACTTTTCTCATTTCCGTTAGTAAGGCCAAAATATTATCACTCGTGCCTGAAAATGTGTTGTTATACAGTTTTCTGAAGTTATTTCGGCATAGTCATTTGAGAATTTTCGAAAATTTCGTCGCTCTTTTCGCCAGAAAGTCCAAAGTGTATGTCTCTCTGATATAAGAATCCTGATGATCGTACGTTGTTCTAGTGTTGCTGAAAATGCTTGAACATTAATTTGGAATATTTTTTCTCTTGAACTTTTCAGGATCTATGAATGATTTAACCTCGAGAAAAATCGGTGACTAAAAAATGTTGAAATTGAAATCAAAATCATATAATTATAAAAGTATCAGTAGCTTTCGAAGTAAATAGTGCACGCAATATTTTTTCTAAGACAAGATATTTAAATTTAGTTCGATGGTTTTGAAAGAAATTTTTTTCCACAAAAGTCATGGTCCAAAATCGTAAAAATTCTAAATGAATAAAAAAAATGTTTCACAGATTCATGGCCAAGTGGCTAAAGGGCGCAACATTCAAAACCGACGGACTTCTTCGACCCCGTCGTGGACAAACCTTTTGCTGCATTTTTCACAGCACGACAAAGAAAAGAAAAGATGTTTTCAAGTTCCGGAAAACGAACAGGTTTTGACAAAAAAAGAAGAAAACAACCGTTCGGGAATCACGGATAAAAGTGTTTTCGATGTTACAACGTGCTCAAACGTTTTCACGATATTTTCGGACTATAATTGGGGGGCGCGGAGAATCACGAGAAAAGTTTTTTTGCGATGTCAAAACGTGTGAAAACACGTCCGACGCCATCCAGGGAAATGAACACGCGGCGTTCTGCGTTCCCGTTAGGAAAGGCTCGTTAGGCTGAGGCGATCGAAAAAAAGTTTTCACACGAAGTGGCATAGTGCCAACTTTTTTCGATTCACAGGGTTCACAGTGGGACTTTTGGCTAATCGTGACCGGTGATAGGCGAGGGATTATGTAGCGCCATTATAAATTTTTGCAGCCCTTTGTCTAGCGACCACAGGGGATATATTCAAAGTAATTCCTACAATTGTAATATTACGCTTATTCCCTCATAATAACTTTAATGCGATTTCAATATTCGAAGACATTTCTCTGAGTATACCGTATTCAGCACTATTCATTTCCTATCGATGGGTTGTTCGATTGGGTCAGACTTTTTACAAATTTTTTTTCTTCACATTTTAAAGTGCGATACTTCCGATTCTCGATTATTTGCTGCAATTAAAGTTGTTATCACCCTCGCCCTTCCACTTGTCCCTCTCCCTTGACAATTCTGGCCCTGTGCTACCCATACAATCTCTCAACCAGCTTCTGAGAATGAGTGTCACAGACAAACGACCCATCGGAATTGAACGGGCTTATGCTTGAAAGATGCGCAATAGTCGTTACAGTAAGAAGGGTAATAAGAAAATTGGGGGCACGTAATAAGAAAATTGGGGGCACATTTAATTGGTAGGTCAAAGCGCGTAACATGGTTGCTATTCGAAACAAAACATCATTCAGAAGGTGCTGCGGACCAACGACCCATCATAATGGAACGATCTTAGGCTAGAAAGAACGGCGACCATCTACTGAATGCAGAGGGAGGGAATAAAGGGCGGGGGCACGATAAGAAATCGGTCAATCAGCATCAACGGAAAGACATGCAAAACGGCGAAAATTTCTAAGGCTCACACTAATCAAACGACCCATCCAAAGCAGCCCACACTATGATGAAACGATGCAGAATAATCAACATAGTTTCCTGGCAGAGAAGAAAATCTGGGGACACGAGCGCAATCTTAAGAAAAAGCTGGAAATATAATGGTTTGTAAAATTCAGTGAAAATAAATCATCAATATTTCAGGCGTGCGCGGGGTGGAGGTAGTCGATCAAACGCACACAATCACTGCTTAAGTTGTTGGTCATGTGCTCAAAGTAGAAATACAGCAATAAATTAAACTTTACTAGCAAATAAAGTTAAAAACGAGCGCAATATACGAAATTTGCGAGTTAGCGTGTACAACACCATTGTGTCTTTTCCAAAAAATCGGCTGGGACTCACCATGCGGTCCCACATCGCAGTCGCTACCTTTGTCTGATCATTCCTGATCATGTAAAGTTTGCTCGAGCAGATATAAAAGCAGTTTAGATATAAAACTTCGGGGATCAATTATCGTTGAGGGAAGCAATTAATGTATGTTGACTCTTTACTAACGAAAATATTCCCTTCACTACTTATTTAAGGCTAACTACGTTATGTTCTAATAAATATTGGCGAAACGCATGATGTTGTGTGTTTTTTTACTTTCTAACCACACACCTCCCTCCTCTTCCGACATTGATCCGGGACCATTTCCTTACAATCAATGAAGGGGGAATAAGGTTAAACCAATTCAAGCTGTACTTCGATATTCCGACGAGGCATTCTTTTAACTTGAACTGCATTTAAACAACATTTGTAGTGTTGGCAATTTGATTCCTTGTTCGGATCTCAGATCCATTTCACTCCTCGCAGAAAGGAGCCGATCGGCGCCGAGGTCCGAATGACGTTTTGAGAAGGACTCATGGCTCCTTATTTATCTCCTCTCCGAAAGGAAATTGGGATGCCACAAAGATACATATCGACGTAATTTTTGACGCGCAACATTTTAGTTTTCAAAAATATTTCTTTCATGTTCATTGGAAAGAATTCATTTGCATACTAAAATGTTCCTATTTTCATTTTGTGAACATTTTTTTTCAATTAGGAAGTTTCAGATCAACCTATGAGACCAGTTATGACCACTTGAATGAGAAGGAGCCATTTGGGCCCGTCTCTTTCAAGCTAGGAATCATTTGGCTCCTTCCCTCATTCCTTATTTTATGGGAAGGATTCATTTCTCTCTCAACCGTTCGCTATTGGTCGAGAGGGAAACAAATTGCCAACACTAAACATTTTGCCTATATCATAACTCATTCTCATTTTAGGAGTCTGACTGTGATGTTCGACATACTCAAGAGCCACGGAAATTCTCTGAGGGCAGATTGGTGGAACGATCTATTCAGAATTATATATCGCATATTCGATCATGCGAAGCAAGATGATGGAAGATCTGATGTGAGTTCGTCCTTTTACTCTTAAAGAAGAAATGGAAGGGAAGATTCCCTATGAATTCCCTTCGTACGGCGTTCTGGGCAGAATGTCGAAACTGAATTTGTGATGATACCATCTCCAATTACAAACTATTTTCGCACTTTCCGACTGTCCAGCTTCAATTTGCTTAGGCTTGCCACAATTCCGTGGTTAAGCGCAGGCGCATGCAAGTAGGAAGCTCAACGTGCGGGGAACATTTTTTTATCTGGAGAAGAAAAGAGAAATTGTTATCAGCATCTAAAATTACTCACTCAAAAAATTCACGCAAGACCGTTGAAAGGGTGACTTGACATCTCATTGAAGCTTCAAAAACGGTTGTTACAGTACTCCCGAATCGATGAATAAAATGCAAAATGATTATCATCATGATGACATTAACGAATAAAATTATATATCGGTAAATGAAGCAGCATTGTGGAACATCACGACATGTGTGATGCCGTTCTGCCGTGCCCTCCTTCTATTACGCAGATGTTGATTACGTAGGTGGGCACAGCGTACCTTGACTACCGCCTACAGAGGGTTTACCCTACCGCCTGCAAGCACAATTAGGAAAAAAAACTTTTTTTTTTGACCGAGAAGTGTAGTAATGAATTAATTAATTACCGAAACACGACATAATATGAGAAAGCGAGAAGAGGCCAGAGGTCTTAAGACTTCCAAGCAGTGTCACACGGCACTTTTTTCTCCGACACCACATTGCTAAAAATGGTCAGCCAAACACGCTAAATTTACGCCGCCCATGTGCCTGATTTGCCTGAGTACGGTATACGCTTTTGTAGTATTTGAAAAAAATTACGGTTTTCGTCCCATTACATTGATTTTATCATACTATTTTGAAAATTTTGTTTTTGATTTTTTACATTATTTCTTTATTTATTTAATATGTCCTCTCTATATTTGTGCTGTATTCACGTTGACAGGTAATTTTGATGCTACCTCAACAATGTACATACCATTTATTCGCAGAGTTAATTTAAAATACACTTCAATGAAACTTGATTTGCTGCTGCGAGAAAACAATGGTTCAATTCAAGATATTGAAGATCTAGTTTAGAGGTGAACTGCTTCGAAAAGCGCTTCTAGGAACTTCCAATAATCATATTTGCTATTAGAGAGTCGTTACGAGAATAAATCTACATTGGAGGATAGAGGAGGGTTTGATAAAGACATTTTAAACAAAACTAAGTAATAAATACAACGCGAAATAAACAGAAAGCGAAAATTGAATAGAAATACAAAAAGAGGTCAAGAAAGCCATAACACAATCTTGTAAAAAGCGCCATGAACGTCGTCGTTAAGCATCGTAAACAAGAAAGTCCTATGGTTAACGGCTGCAATATTTGGTTCAAGAGCTGCAGTATTCTTGACAAATCCTTACCATAGATCTTCAACGGGCTGTCGGAGAAAAAAGTGCCGTGGTGCACGGCAGCAGAACAGCAGACTTTAGGCTATCGCGGTAAAAACTGCCCAAAACTACCGTACTTAAAGAGCTGCTCGCCTGCGTAACTCAAATGCTTTTCGATGGAATGTCGGTGTTTCTGCTGCCGTGGTGGTGTCAGGAGAGGGTGCTTAGGATAGTTGGTAAGAGTTGGAGCAGACCGTGAGTCATGTACATAACTGTTATAGTAAATTCTTTTTTTTGTGCTTAAAATTACAGGGAATCGAATCGAAAATTTTGAATTCGCGCACAGGACGAATTTGAAACACGTGCGTGGTGCGCCTCCTATATCTGAAAGCTCGGACGGACGCTTTGCGGTCGCGTCGGGCGGTTATAATTTCGGTTCTATTTTTCTCTCGAATTCCGTTCGATTCTGATGACCAGTTTTGCGCCAATAGACGTCCTACAGAATACAGAAAAAAAGAACTAGAATACAAAAAGTGACAATACGTAGCAATGAGAATCACAAAATGTAACCTAGCTTAGTACCGTAATTTCGTAATTCACATTTGAGTTTGCGCGCTCTTGCCTGAAGGACACGGTTCTCGGCTCGGACTTTCCGTCCTTTCACACGCCTTGATTATCGATTTTTGATTTTTTTATTTATATATTTCCTGCCTTTCTATTTCGATACATCTCTATTCATTTCCGGGGAAGAGTGAAATTTTTCGATTCCCGGTAACTTTAGTGAAACGACGCGTTTTCTTTTCATTTACTGTCACATCAATAGGTATCATGATGAAGTAAAATTTTATCAAATATGATCGAATGCCGAGTATTGTTTGAGTAATCAACGGACCATTGTTTTCGCTGTTGGCAATGGTCCGTTGTTTACAGGATAACTAGGCGGTTATGTGAAGTCTAACTACGTACAATATGCTTAAACATGGTATACGAATGGGAGTAAAGCAAAAACAGACATCGAATTTCCGTTAATTATCGATTCACTATAAAAAGTTGTGATGGTTCAGGCTTTTAAAAAAAATCAATATCGGATAAATTTGTCGATTAAAGTGGTATTAAACAGTCTCCAAAATATAATTACATTAAATTTAAATTTAAATAAACAATAGAAATAGTAAATATTACAGAGAAATTAAATTTTTAAAAAAACCCTGAACCAAGACAGCCTTTTATAGTGAATCGATAATTCAGGGAAATTCGATGTCTGTTTTTGCTTTACTCCCATTCGTATACCAGATGATACCTATTGATGTGACAGTAAATGAAAAGAAAAAGGGCTTTTAATTAAGCACAAAAAAATAATTGACTATAACAGTTATGTGCATGACTCACCGTCTGCTCCAACCCTAACCAACTACCGTATTCGCCCTCTCCTGACTTTGCTTGGAAGACCTCCGACCTCTGCTAGCTTATTCTCATATTCTATCACGTTTTAGTCTCAAAACACCATTTATAACGTTTTATAATTGAGAAAACAAATTAAACGGGGTCCTGAAAGAGTCATTGGGACGACTGCCTGCAGGGGAAATTAAGCTGGACCCCACGGCCTGCACAGAAGTAGGATTTTGGCTGCCCATCTATGGTTGATTACACAGATGTGATAGGGGTCTGCGGTCCCTAAATATATAGTAATGTTTGCAGAAGAGTGAATGGCTGAAGACGACTTGCAATCATGCCATGTATAAAATCGTAGACATTATCACACAATTCTTCCCTACCATTGGACCGCTTCTCCTTCCTTCTCTCTACGATCAATTTCTCTCATGCCTTAACCAGAGTGAGTACTGTCTGCTATGGCAGTCGTGCTATAGTAGAGGTTGAATCCACAGATTAAATAGTTCCGTTAACCAATCTACCTTGTGTTCTCAAACAAGAGTCATCAGATCCATACGGCAATTTTTTTTAAATGTTCCCAAAACCTTCATGTATAACCTATGTGAGTAAGGGATGGAGACCTTTCATGAACAAGTCCGTACAAACTTCAACCTACCATGTTATCGTAAAATTACGAAATCGCACCGTTAGGCGCCTACCTTGTCCTGGCAAACTACAAACCACGTACAGTCTGGTTTCAAATTAGAATATGGTCAACGATATGCCACGAGTCTAATTTAAGCACAAGCGCACCGAAAAAGTCCCGATAAATAGCTTTGCGACAAGGTAGGTTTCTCGGCTAGCGGAACTATTTACTCTGTGGTTGAATCTCCAATGGATTGAACTTATTGAGATAACGAGCAGCTGTCTCGTACTTCCGTTTCATGTCTCAAGACCGTCATAATTATGAATGGACACCTATTTGATCACCTGCTATGGGAGAAGACTATCCGCACTATCACCAGCATTTTCGATTCGACTCTTCCTAAAAAGTAAGCTCAGAAGCCACATTTGAAAGTAATCGCAAGAGACTCGGGCATGGTCGGGACATCTAACTCGATCGAGATATTTGTTCAGAGGCTTGACAGCACGAAAATGAGTTGTTGAGTTTTTTTTACATTTTAGAATGTACAGTAGCCGAGGAGTCGATTCATGGTGTTGAGAAGTTGTGAAAATGCTTCTATGACTCAGGGCATGACGTCATAGCTATTTCCCGTTTTTCAAAAACGTCGTCATTGGGCATACTTCCGATAGTGTAGTTGAGCTTCAGAAGAGACTGGTGGTCCATTTATCCAACGGAATTCAAATTAAGAAGAGATCAGCATGCCCCTTGACCTTACCTCAAAGCATGAGTCTGATAAAAATTATTATTATTATTATTATTTCGGCATACTGTAATCACACCATGAGTGCAAGTCAGCCTCTTATTCCCTCATCGCGTGTATTTTAGGGGAATACAAAAACTTTGTTGAAGAAACGTTTTGCGAATATAAAACTTCAACTTTCCCGGAGGTAAAATATCTAGAATTGCGTAAATGTAAAAAAAATGAAACAAATTTTCAACTTTTCTCACCGTAGATCGGCGTTTATGAAAAAAAGAGTCAACAAAGTCTTGAAATTTTATGGGGAATCGATTGGTACCACTTATGGAGCCCAATGACGACGTTTCTGAAAAACGGGAAATAGCTATGACGTCATACCCTGAGTCATAGAAGCATTTTCATAACTTCTCAACACCATGAATCGACTCCTGGGCTACCGTATATTCTAAAATGTCAAACTCAACAATTCATTTTAGTACTGTGCCAAGGATAATGCGACTGAGCCAGATAGTCTTTCTATAAATGCACAATTTTCAAATTGGATGAAAATTTGACTAGGTAAGGTCCCTCAACCGAATGGCGTGACAACTTTTGACAAATCAAAAGCGAGTTATGAAACGAGGACTTTTCTCTAGATGTCCAAGTATGAGGGGGGGGGGCTCCCAATTGCCAAAAAAAATCCAAACTTGATTTTCAGACTAATCGCGAACCTTACCATAGATTTCCGAGAGACCAGTATATGAGGGTGTTCGCGTTTGAATTGTGCAGATCCGGCTAGGTGATTTGAGGTTATCGAGAGATTATGATAGGTGCATTCATTTTTCTCATGGAACGCCCGTTGGCGCTAGACGGCGTCGCGTAGAGATCGCGTTTTATGGAATTTCTCGCCCCCACATAAAGCTAATTTTTTGCCCTTGGGATGTCCGGTGCAGAATTTGATGGCGATCACGGCTAGGTGCCTAGTTCATTTAGTGTCATTTTAATTATTTTTTTAAAGAAGTCCTCCCACGAGTTTTTGGTCACATAGACTGCCAACGCAGTTGTGGGGAACGCTCACCCGATCACATTGCAACGCATCCGAAAATCGACCGTAATCTATAAATCGATATATTGTCGCTCAAATGGCCACAAGTTAGGACACGGGGAATAACATGTAATCGACGTAAAATGAAGTTGAAAACAGTATAATAATGTTTCCCTCTGTGGATAATATCGGCTTTCGTGAAAAATATAATAGTTTTCGTAAAGGAAGGATTAAAAATTGCTCCTATTCCGAGTGTGCGCGCTCCATTTTCGTGATCCGTGGTGACAAAACGGCAACGGACAAAACGGCAACGGACATAACGGCAACGGGCTATAACTCGGATATTAGTGGTCCGATCGATATGGGAGTAGTACCATTGTACTACTACCGTACCACCCCACTACAGTATCCGCATATTGGTTCGGGGTGTCAGACGGTGGGTCAGATTCATGATCTGTGCCGTAAACTTTTGAACCATGACTCTGACGTAACATCTGACACACAGAACTCATCTGTGGATACTGTAGTTTGGTACTGTAGCCTTACTGTGACTCTCCACGGTTGTTTACGGCATACATCATGAATCTGACCCGCCGTCTGACACACCGAACCAATATGCGGATACTGTAGTGGGGGTACGGTAGTAGTTCAATGGTATTACTCCCATATCGATCGGACCACTAATAACCGATTTAGCCCGTTGCCGTTTTGGCACCCCCACCCAAATATTCTTCGAGTTTTCTTGTCGTCTAGAATATTTCTCAGGGCCTCAACTTTGAATGAGTTAAGAGAGGTATCACGAGAGATTGCAGGAAAACAACCCCCTTTCGGAACAATTTTCAAAAAATTGTTTTTGATTTCGATCAAACTTTTATATTAGAGTACCCAACAGACGAGAATTCGATTTTTCCTAGTCCCAGGTCCAAAGCCGGCTTTTAGGAAATTTCCGGCTCCAAAACTTGAATCATCATAACTTTCTTCATTTTTAAGCTACAATGCTCAAAAGGGGCTCAAAAATGCGGAAAAATATAGCGAATAAATTTTCTGTTGAAAATGAAGTGCAAATAATGACAGAAAAAAAGTTATGGCAAAAAAAGTGTTTTGATAAGCGTGAAAAAATTCATAACAATTCCATAGTATTTGAAACTCAGTAGTTTCTCTGCAGAATATGGAAGAGCAGTTCAAGTAGTATTATAATAAATTTTCAGAAAAAATAAAAAGGGGGTCATTCAGACCCGAAAAATGGCTTCGAAAGTGAAAAATCGGAAAATTTCGAAAAATCAGTTATTTCAAAATCATGTGTAATCCATTTTTCTGAGGTTATTTAACCTTCATGAGTTCGCGAAAAATGATAACAGCTCATTTCGCTTGTATATAAACCTGCCAAAATTGAAAATCCCGGCCAGCTTTTGAAAGGCCAGATATGGATGAAACTTTCAAATTTAATTGGTTCATATGCGTGCGTTAAGAGCTGATATCATTTTTCGCGAACTCATGAAGGTTGAATAACCTCAGAAAAATGGATTACACATGATTTTGAAATAACTGATTTTTCGAAATTTTCCGAATTTTCACTTTCGACGCCATTTTTCGGTTTTGAATGACCCCCTTTTTATTTTTCTGAAAATTTATTATAATACTACATGAACTGCTCTTCCATATTCTGCAGAGAAACTACTGAGTTTCACATACTATGGAATTGTTATGAATTTTTTCACGCTTATCAAAACACTTTTTTTGCCATAACTTTTTTTCTGTCATTATGTGCTTTTTGAGCTTCTTTTGAGCATTGTACCTTAAAAATGAAGAAAGTTATGATGATTCCGGTTTTGGATCCGGAAATTTCCTAAAAGCCGGCTTTGGACCTGGGACCAGGATAAATCGAATTCTCGTCTGTTGGGTACTCTAATATAAAAGTTTGATTGAAATCAAAAATAATTTTTGAAAATTGTTCCGAACCACCTGCAATCTCTGGTGAGACCTCTCTTAATATACCATCTATCCTCTTTCGGACTATGGCGAGGATAAACCGCTACATCCTTAACTTTAGAAATTATGGTACTTCACATAAGCGGGAAAAAAGTGCTGTCTCAATGATCTCACACGGAAAGTCCCAATAAGTCAACAATCGAAATATAATCAACGGTGTGTTTAATACCAATATGTCATTGTGTTTCATTAGAACTACAATCTTCTCCACTGTTTGAGTCTATTCCACCGAAAAAGCTCGCCCGAGCCAAAGACCAACCTACCGACCCTTATTCCTCAAACTTGGTGGGAGTCGCAAAGTCTCATTTTCGGTCTCGATTTTTGAGTCCTTCACGAATTTTGATCGAATTTATAGTTGAGAATATATGACGCTGTTTGCGTTAGGATCAGCAAATGGCTGGAACAGGTCAAAAATCGAAATCGCTCAAAACTTGGTCCTATGGATAACTTTTGACGCTGAACACGCTGGTGCTATCGATTTCGCAATCGGACCCCTCTGGGCGCCGCTATGGCGCCACTCACGCTGATCATTTTTCTATGTTGAACTAAGAATTTGACCCTTGCACGGCAAAGTTATGCCAGTTTGAGTGCATTCTCACGTGCGCGGAACGCGTTTACAGACGCGGCAGCCGCATGGTCGATGCGGTAGTGACTTAGAACTCAACGAAGAAGGTCATTGGTTCGAATCCTATCGGTTGCCAATGATTTTTGCCGACTTTTTTTTCTTCGAAAAAATCACCTTTTCAAGATTTTTAAAAAAGTGGCAATTGTGGCCTGGGTCGATTTTTCGAGAAAAAAAAATTCGGCAAAAATCTTTGGCAACCAATAGGACACGAGCAAATGACCTTCGGAGTTGAGTTCTAAGTCACTACCGCATCGACCATGCGGCTGCCGCGTCTGTAAACGCGTTCCGCGCGCGTGAGAATGCACTCAAACTGGCATAACTTTGCCGTGCAGGGGTCAAATTCTTAGTTCAACATAGTAAAATGATCAGCGTGAGTTGCTCGTTCGAATGCACTACAACTTGCCCCACGTAACTTCTTCTTTCAAAAATTGATATTTTCGCTATAGCCAAAATCGATATCGAGAATCTTAAAACGCTATTAGATAGCGCTTCAAATTCTATTAGTATATGGAGAATTCGTGCCTCTACGGGCATCCTGAAGCGAGTTTTATTTTTTAAAAAAACAAATTTGGCGCCAAATGGCGCGGCGCCATAGCGGCGCCCAGAGGGGTCCGATTGCGAAATCGATAGCACCAGTGTGTTCCGCGTCAAAAGTTATCCCTAGGACCAAGTTTTGAGCGATTTAGATTTTTGACCTGTTCCAGACCCCTGTTGATCCCTTGTTGATCCTAACGTAAACAGCGTCATATGGTCCGAAATGAGTTAATTATAACTATGATGGAAGTACTTTAAAACTAACAAAGTTTGAGAATTCTATTCGACCGGGAGAAGCTACTATAGTATTCAAAATCCGAATTTAATGTTTCGAATCTGATCAGATGCTAAATGCTTCTGATCAGATTACAATTTAGGTCGACTTCTGATCAGATTCAAAACGAGTTGCCTGAGTTTTTTTTTCGCGCGCAATTAAAAAGCTGGAGACGTCGCTATTGACTGTCCCGAAATGGTGGCTTGCTCACATTACCGTGAGTACGTTTAGTCATCATTACCTACTCATACATAACTTGTATCCGGTCCTACCTACTTGCAACATAGAACTTTATTGAATTAAAAAAAACCGAATCGAACTCGAACTGGCACACTTTTCCCACCAATAATTCTCGCCATGATGAACTAGTAGCCTTGATGTAGTGAGCGATGAAAAGAGGAAGACGTACTACATTATAATATACTAGACACAATTTAATGGAACAAATGAAAAGAAAACGCGGGCGATTTTTCAGAAATATTAAAATCGGACATTAGTTATTAGCCAACCCTATAAAAGAATGAATTTTCTCTCTTCTCTGGCCCGATATCTCTACTATCTCCGTTTCACACGCGCTCTCGCCTTCTCATGTGACGAGAGAGAAGAAACAACCACGGGGAGAGAGGGAATGTAGTAGAACGTAGAATTTAATTACCTTCATTCTCAGTTTGATAGACCACGAAAATGATGCGAATGAATACATGAATGGGAAGATAGAGGAGGATAAGAAGAATGCTGTCAATAACTTGTAAGTATCATTCCGATCGATTATTTCTCCCGTGATTAATTTGTGGGAATAATTGAGAGAGCACTATGAATTGCAGACATTGGCTGAAGGACGAGGAAGTGGATAAAGTGCTTGTGATGTGTCTAGTGCAGACTGATCTTGTAGAGGCTGTCTCTGCAATCGTACTCACTAGTCAAACAGGCCCTGGTTGGTTATTATAAAAGAACAAGGAATTACGAATTACAGCGTTTCATCGCCCCCTAAATAGGGACACCTGCGTTTGAACGGTTAATGTGCAGGGATTTCAAATCCGGGGCGGCCGAACAGTAAACAACAACAAAGGGGCGGAGACTGGTGTCTACCGCTCTCTCACTTTCACACGCTCTACTGTGTTTACTAGTTTCTCAGCTGCTCTCCGCTCTCTTGCCCCCCCCAATTTCCGCGCGTGAAACGTTGTGCGAATAAACGGATCAATTGCACAAATGTTTATGCATAGGTCGAAAGCGAGTAAATAACGATCGAGTGAACCACCTTTGTGACTTGGTTGGTTTTTTGCACTTGATTTTCATCACTCTAGAGTTTTTAAAATTAAATCGGCGATTTTTTTATTTCTAATTTTCAAATTTTCATTCTGGAATGCGATTTAAGCTCGTATAAAATTTTCAGGGGGTTGATGCGGTGGTGGCATAGAACTTCGATACGAAGCTCATTGGTTCGAATTATACTTTTATCGCTGTCTAGTCTGCATTGAAATTCTAGATCGAAAATATTTAGGGAATGTTATCAGGTTAATGCATAAGTTTCTTTATTTTTTTGAGTGCCTAATTCAGGGCATTATCTCGGCTGTTTAAAATTCAATTATGTCATATTCAAGTGTTAAATCATGTCAGGTGTGGGGTGTTCAATCATGTCAGGGTCAATTGCACTCCAAGGATCATCATAGCCAAAGCTCCCTCCTCTAGCGAGAAGCAAAATAAAAATTATGTAAAGTCATGAGGCAAAATTCGAGAAAATATTTCGCAAATTCGAGAAAAATAGCTCGAATTCGTCGATGAATCTTTTCAGCGTTTTCAAATTCTGCGGACCGTGTAGCCACATACGTCTTTACATAACCATTCTTTCATGGAGGTACAATTTCATCGTCAAGACATGTGTCACGTCACATGAGAATATTGAAAAACATGAATGATATGAAACAAAAGTGCATCGCAGGAAAGCTTAGAGACTACGTCCAAGTAGGGGGGGGTTGTATTCGTCCCGCATCCAGTTACTCATTTAATACAACTAAGCTGAGTTGCATTTAGAATTCCAGAAAAAAAGAAAAATTATATCCCCAAAAATTCGTAAACATCGGTATTATAGTACATCAATAAAATATTATAAAATATATGACGCTGTTTGCGTTAGGATCAACAAGGGCTCCACAGAGGTCTGGAACAGGTCAAAAATCGAAATCGCTCAAAACTTCGTCCTAGGGACAACTTTTGACGCTGAAGACGCTGGTGCCATCGATTTCGCAATAGGACCCCTCTGGGCGCCGATATGGCGCCGCGCACTTTCGACGGAAAACGTGTTTTTCGATTATAACTTTGCGGAAACAGGCTAAAATGGCCGGAAAACTAAATGTTCACATCAGAATTTGAGGCTCTACCAAATGGCTTTAGTTCCACATCATGATGATTTCGTGTTTTCGAGGAAAAGTCAACTTTTGTCATAGGGCGCATTACGGCCGAACCCGATAACAGATTAAAGAGCGTATTTTTCTGATCATTTTGATATATTTGGTTAAAGAATCACTTTTTCGAATTTTCTGAAAATGTGCCAATATTGCAAGGGGGTGAAATTTCGATGAAAAAAAATTCGGCAAAAGACATTGGCAACCGATAGGAATCGAACCTATGACCTTAGGATTGAAGTTCTAGACCACTACCGCATCGATGCCGCGTGTGTACACGCGTTCCGCGCACGTGAAAAATCTTTGAAGCAATGGGAAGCAACCGTCCTTCAACCTTATTGCTAAACCAAATATATTAAAATGATCAGAAAAATACGCTCTTTAATCTGGTATCGGGTTGGGCCGTAATGCACCCTAGGACAAAAATCGATTTTTTCTCGAAAACACGAAATCGTCATGATGTGGCAATAACGCCATTTGATAGAGCTTCAAATTCTGATGTAAACTTTTAGTTTTCTCGCCATTGTAGCCTGTTTCCGCAAAGTTATAATCGAAAAACACGTTTTCCGTCGAAAGTGCGCGGCGCCATATCTGCGCCCACAGGGGTTCTATTGCGAAATCGATGGCACCAGCATCTTCAGCGTCAAAAATTGTCCCTAGGACGAAGTTTTGAGCGATTTCGGTTTTTGACTTGTTCCAGCGGTTTGTTGATCCTAACGCAAACAGCGTCATATTATAAATAGGGACCGCAGAGGTGAAACTAAAAGTAGCTCTTAAAATTGATAGTCCCTCCAATCCTTGTCACTCTTAATCCCGACTATCATCCTTTCACACCTCAGCCTGACCCACATTCGCCTAGTTCCTCTTCTTCCGGAAGTTAGGAAAAGTTCCTTGTCTCACTGATCGACCACTGTGTATATAGGTACCTTTGCCCTCTTTCGAGAGGAGACTTGCATGGGATAAAGCATAGCTGTGACTATCCTGTGTGAGTACCCGCATGACAACGAGTTAGTCTTCTCCGACCGAGCCTCACCATCGCTCGGCCCGTCTCCTTGTCGCTACTCATCAGCAGCTCCTTCCTTCCGCGGCCACGGAAGGCTAGATAAGTTAGCAGGTGGTTAGCAGGGTAGAACGTCCCGTAAAGTAATGTAGCCAACTAGGATTACCGTAACCATTTCAGGACTAGGATGACAGACTTGAGTATTGCCTATCAGCTAGGTATTGTCTCTCTCTTGTCTCTCGCCAAAGGGTTGTTGCCACATAGAATGATAGTCATCCGGGGACATAGTCCTCTAATCCTACCTAGAATCATCGTCGTTGGTACCTACATAACAAAATCACCACTGTCGTCCTACCCCCCACAATTCGATAGTGCTGAATCCATTGCGAACGCAATAAAACTAGAAATTACACAAAAAAACAACTTCACAACGTGTTTAAAATATTTGAGAATGTTAGACAAACTAAAGTACGCCAATCCGTCCAAACCGGATCGGTGTGTCAGACATATGACTAAATATTGCATATTTTTAGCCGTGAAATGTATAGGTTGCCCACGGATTCGGGCATCGCGCATGCGCTCGTTACATAGAGCAAGATGAGGGGAATTTATTAATGTAGGAAACTCGGCTGGTGCACGTCATGTTCGCGAGAAAATAATAAAATTGCGCAAATTTTTAGGAAAAAACGATCAAAATTTGCGTTTGAAGCGTAATTGAAATGGGTTGCACGCGGATTTGGACATCAAACATGCGCTGGTTACATAGAGAAAGATGTTGGGAATTTATTAATGTATGAAACTCGCCTGGTGCATTTCTATTTCTGGAGATAGACTAGGTAATGCAAACATAAAGAACAATCAATTTTATGCGGGTGTTATTTTCAAGAAACTAGAGAGGCAAACAACGTGTTCCGAGCGTAACATGATAGAGTGGTGCTAGGGCTATCCTTTGGGACAAAAATTTCGAAGAAAATTGATAAAGACAAAGAAAACTCGATAATAGAAATTAGAGCAAATATTAAAACCAATTTGCGATAGTTTGTCGTGTGATTGGTGGTGTGACTGTATAGGGAGTTTTGTGAGAACGCAGAATTGTCTCAAGGGTCGCTCTCTCTAATTATAAACCCTCATGAGTATGTATCAGTTTTGTATATCAGCGCACAGAAGGATCCTATTGCGAAATCGACCGAACGAGCATGTTCAGCGTCAAAAGTTCCTACTAAGAGAAAGTTTTGAGCCATTTATATTTGTTGGCCTGTTCCTGACCCCTGTAGAGCCCTTGTTGAACCTTACGTTATCAGAATCATAAATTGAATATTCCATGTTAAATAGCAGGTCTTTGTTCCTCCATCTCTCCCTCTCATCTACTATCAATCTGCTCATGTCTCTTGGCGTCACTTAGACTCGCAACTTCATTTAACGCGAGTAACGGAGAGAGGACTCTTCTCTGGAAGGTATGTAAGGGATACTGTTATTAATGGAGTTCTCCATTTGAACATCTTTCCTTTGTTTTTTTATATACAATTTAACCCAGAATTTATTTTTAAAAATGTGTTTTACTTTCTTTAAATCCCAATGACGATATAACCTACCAAGTGGCGGGTACAATAAGCCATGTACAACTAACGTTCTTGGAATACTGTAGTACTTCCATTATTTCGCCTTGCCCACGGTGTGACCTCCGCGCCGCCGCACGTTTTATGCGTGTTGGAAAAGACAGAAAGCCGAAAAAAATGGGGGAGATTTAAAGTAGCGCCCACAGTATATGGAAAAGTACGCTATTCAGGGCATTCCATATGAGACCTTTTAAATATTGATCTCTGCTTTTCGGACTGTATATTTTTGAAAAATTCAAATTTTTCGATGAACTCAAGCGGAATTTCAATGTTTTCTCAGGATTTTGTTCAGGGTTTGTGAGTTTACAGTATGTTTAATTTTAATTAAACCAAATACTGACCGGCCATTTTTGGGGTTTTGCCACACCGTGCCTGCCAATATGGCTATTTGCATTTGGCCATTGTGGATAGTTGACTTAGCAAACGCATGGCTAGTTTTCGCGGTTCCTGAAAAAAAAACCTCCTAATCTTGGCGAGGGAACCGAAAAGGTAGGCGATGTTCCCGGTGAAATTCGTTAATATAGATGGATGTAGACCCAGGGGATCTCAGAACTACTTTGAAAATTTCCGATAATTGTACCGAAAATTGATTATGAAAATGTGATGGAAGTTTGCGCGCGCCTCGCTCGGGCTAGTCTCCAAGTTTCGGAGCCTTGAGCTCTTTGGTCCCCTGGGTTAAAAAGTTATTCCAACTCGCCCAGTTGCCAGTCCTATGGTGAGATTTTTTTGGCGGGAAGCCCCTACCATGGGCCCGAGAGAAAAACCCCTATGATGTGTTAGGCACGGCAGAAACTCGGGAAAACAAAATTTTGACTTATGTCAAAGACACAATGTTTCAATGGACCATACTATCCTGATCAGCGTGAATAACGACCACCGATAAATTATATATTCTGTAATTGCGTGTTCAAAAAATATAATTTAAAAAAATATCAAAGTAATTATTGTTCGTAAGGGAGTGTTAGATCCTCTAAAAAACGAACCTATCATCTCTGCTTCTGCTTGAGTATCTAGTACATAGCGATAACTCTTATTATTTTTTCCTAATTGCTTTTGTGCTCATTTTGCAAATTTGTATTCGCACTTCATAAGTCCTTGAATTCATTCCAATAGATACAGGCGGAGAAATGCTGGTTTTACTTTACGTGAATATTGTTTTTTTAAACTACGGATAAATTTTATTGTACATTCTCACTAAATGGGCACAAAAACAATTTGGCATTCATAGACAAGCGAAGAATATTTCAATTTTTATAAGTCTTCGCTGTACACTACAGAGTGAAGCAGAGTCAGACATTATAAGTTCATTATGTAGAGAATCCCATACTCTTCTTAACCAACAATAATTTGAATTTCTGCATTTACTTTGAAGCGATTATTGTAGGCACACCATAATTCATAGAGTTCGTATGAATGAACTTCGTATGAACTCTAGGAATTATGGTGTGCCTACAATAATCCGGAGTAATTTCCAAATATCCTTTAGAAATCTCTGGCTGGGGTAGGGTGTTTTCAGCCTACTGAACATCCTTAGTGGCCTAAATACAAACAGTTCTTTACACAGTTGAACCATCACTATTGTAGTATTGTAATACGCGAATAAAACTTTATCTTTTCCTCAGGGAAACTGCACAAAAATATATTAATTTAAATTTCGAAACAAATACTGAATTTTCCAAGCTTCGATCAAAGATTAGTGAAAACTTCAGGGAGTCGAAAAAGTCTTAGGATTTTATGAGGAATCGATTGGTACCACTCATTAGGCCGATGAAATTTTCGAAAAACCGGAAATTCCTATAACGTAGTGCCCTGAGGCGTAGAGGCGTTTTCGCACCGTCTCTTCATCATGGCTAAACTCCGCCTACAACGTGGCATATTTATCTCGCCAACTTATTTTCGTGCTGTACCAAGAATAATTAGACTGAGTTAGATCGTCTTTCGCTTCACTTGTCTTTCTATTCTACTCTCTTAGAATATGCTATACACGCTAGAGTATGGGTCCCCTCATTGCGAGCTCAACGTGTCCGGGCAGGGGCGAAATTGGTCGAGTCTTACCGATCACGTCTCTTAATGAGGAAGTGAAACGTTTTTTCAACGAAAATCAGCCAAGCCACCGAGTTATGCGAGCTCCGGTATGTCATTCGAATCCTTATATCCTTGCGGAGCTATCTAAAAAAAATAAATCAATGGGTTTTCGAGCGGACCCAGGGGTATCCAAAACTGCAAAAAAACAGATGTGGAAAATCTTGCTCTGTGCCGGATTCTGCTCATTCTGAGTCGAACCTCTCGTGAGAGGCGTGCTATGAGTGCGCACTCTCGTCATCTGCTACTGTGGTGTACTGGTAAGTAATCTAGTCTTTCACCCGAATTGCATGGGTTCGAATCCCCATAATTCCTATTGGGCACAACATAATGCCAAACCTCTAGAATGAGCTGCAGCGAAAGTGACGAGTCTCTTTATTCTCTCACTATAAGCTCTCTCACTTCTGAAAGTTTGACCGACCTGTGTAGCTGCTAATGGTGAATAAACATACGTATTGTTGAGATTGTTAATGCAAACGATTTTATTGGCTATCTTTCATTTCAAAGTCCCAATAGGTGGTACTCTTTTGTAAAATATTATAAATGATTGGAGAAGGAATACCTGAATGTATTTCGTAGAGAATACATTAAAGTTAGTGGTCCCTGAAAAACTGACCCCCTAATTTTATATGTTTATTACAATGAGAAAAACATTCTAAGAAACTGGTATTTTTTTTAAAAAAAATTTAAAATCAATATTGAGCCCCTCACTATATTTATGGTGTGCTACAGTATGCCAGCCGAGATTTTCCATTGTCATTTACCGTGCTTGTAATGAATCGTCCGAGCTGGATTGTTGACCTAGGTTTACATGACGTCGAAAATGTCACTCTAATGCTGCATTAAAAGGTCATAGAACGACTTTGGGAAATCTCGGCCGGGTTTCTGTAGCACACCATAAATGCGTGACGGGCTAAATATTGATTTATAATTTTTTCTAAAAAAATACCAGTTTCTTAGAATGTTTTTCTCCTTCTAATAAAAATATAAAAATAGGGGGTCAGTTTTTCAGTGGCCACTATCTTTAAGAGACGGTGTCGGTAAGACTCGACCAAAATCGACCCGGCCCGGACACGTTGCGCTAGCAATGATAACTGGGAATCCGTACTCACGTATGTGATGTGTCTAGTCTCCGCATTGCACCCAATTTTTCAGTTGCATTATGTTTGGAGTGCGCAAACATTGTAAATGTACTATTCTGCCCGATTTCTGCATGCTTCTGAAACCACTTTTTTGAATCGGACTTTCGGTTTTTTTAGAAAAGTTGGCTATAGCTTTTGCAGGGTGTTAAAAAGTACGGGTCCGAAACTGGAATTTTCAAAACTATCCGCCAAAATGTAAATCGGGTATAGTACGTTATAGGAGATCGTTTGATGTTCACTCGTCGCTGGTTAGCTAGGTTTCTGCAGTCATGATGTGCCCACATTGCGTGAGCCAATCGAAAATTGAACATTGACTCTCGGAGAGGACCTAACTGTCATCAGAATTACATTGCGTATCTCCCATCAAACAATTCGCCGTACTGCCTCACCATACAATAAGATAGGTAGTACCAAAGGCTGCCCCAGATTTATTAAACTCCGAGCGTCTGTCATTCACATCACCAGAAAAGTATTGACTAGGATGAAAACGCAATCCACAGCGATCTATGAGACAAATGGATTGCTCGCTTGGTATGAGTCCAAGGTAGAATCCTTGACGTCATGAAGACCGACGACGATCAGCTATAACGAACTGCATATTGTTATGACCGTATGATCCCAGGTAAATAACACGCCTAGTTTCGTGAGCCTTCGTTAGATTTGAAAGAACTTTTACACTTGAATCCACGGAACCGTACTTTTTGAACCCCTATATGCTCATGTTATAGCCGGACAAAACGTGCATCCATACCGACCAATCCCATCTTCTCATGGATCACCCCTTTTATCGAAATTTTTGTCCGAAAATCAGTTTATGTGGTGGTGAAAAGGAATAACCGAGCTCAATGCGGGAGCTCACAGAAGCACTCCTTTCCGTTAGATACCTTTTAATAGGAACGCGGCATGCGCGACGAATTGTTGCAGGGTTCGCCGCGCGATTCTTACTAATCTGTGTCGAGTCTTGAAATTTCTTGGGCAAAAAATTGTCGAATCAAATGTCATTCTAAAAAAATATATATCATTCACACATGCAAGGCAGTGTTGACAACTAGAGTAGCGAAAATGGATCACCACTCCCGCTTGTTGACAACAAAAATGCCCTGAGTGGCGCAGAGCGCACTCCCGCGCCTCATTTACGACCTCTCCCCTCGCCATAGCACTGAGTGGGAATCGCACTCAGTGAGCACTCACCAACGTATTGTTGAATGATAATCACAATTTCATTTTTTGGGAGACATATCTGGAATCAGCTCAACAAGATCTTTTAGATGAGCACCTATTCATGAGTTTTTCTCGACATCGCCCCAGGCGGTCCACAGGAGAGAAAGTCTCTCTCACTTTTGCATAGTCTCTCGCCACAATCCCCCTTTTAATGTAAAAAGAGTTAAAATACAATGTAAAAAGAGTTAAAATAACAGAAAGCGAGTGAAGGAGTGAGGCTCGCACTCAGGGCGTTTCTCGAGAAAATCGCACTCAGTGAGCACTCACTTCGCCCAATCGCACTCCCTGCGCGAGAGAGAGAAGCATTTACGACCCCCCTCGCACTGAGTGCTAGAGAGGGGGAATATCAGCAGGGAGTGGGGATCCATTCTCGCTACTCTATTGACAACCCCTATGCCTGAGCATCAACGAGAACCTACCACATATGATAATTACAGTTTAATAAAAGTTTGACTCCGCCAACCGGCCCATGTAAATTTTAATCGGCTTAGGGTGTCCGGAAAGTTTTCGCACCTTTTCACGTTTTTGCGTCTCTCTCCTTTCGCCGAACCGTTTCGGGTATTTCTGTAGAACGTTAGTGTGAGGAACTGCTCTCACTACTTTTCGTGTTTTGACTAGAGAGTTATGGCACTCATGGTGCCTTCTGTAGAGCTGCAAACTTACAATACTCAAATTCAGACCGGAATTTCACTCACATGGGAGTGACCTGAACTCACATTTCTCGATCTTTTTGATTTTGCCATGGTAGTTTACTTGCCTATAGACTATCTCAAAACCATTCTTAAAAGCTGCGAAACTCGCCTGGGAAGCGAGTTAGCAGTTTTCACGCCTCATAAGATCGATAAAGTGCACTGTTGCCAGCTTCATTGTTGGACGAGTGGTGCAAGGCGCCGGGAAGGGGAAGCAGTGAGGCCCTGGGTTCGGTGCCGCTGCAAGGACATTTTGTTTTGCTCTTTTTTCGCTGCTTGTTTTCTGGATTGTTGAGTCAAATTTAATGTGGTAATGGTTTTTTTTCACTTTTGATCTGCCGTTTAAAGTTACAACTTCTGACCTCCTACTTTTACAAGTTGGGTAATGAAAAATGATTCGCATGTTTCCCCTCGTGTTGTCGGTCTACTGCCTGAAATGTCATCCCACAATCCGGTAAAAATTCCAGGAAGGGTTCAAAAGTGAAAGATTGAAAGAGAAGTGTTATGTCTCTGTGTAGCCGCCAAGACAGAGACTCCGGATATCTATTTTATCCACAAGCAAACCACCAGTTACTCCCACTGGGCAGGGATAGAATGAGGGCGAGACGAGTTCGGCATACAATTAACATGAGATACATGATTATGATAATAGGCTCAGACAACACAAGGGACGGCTAATCGCACGTCGACTAATATATGATAATAACTAGACTATGCAAACCAAAGGATACAACAAGAAGAAAAAAAGACACAACAGAGAAAACTCCAATTTCCCACACTCTTTCGCTCCAGACCCCATTCTGGAGGTTTGCTATTATGTGCTGCCCTGCTATCGAGTGTACATACCAGGTCTGCTTTATCTTGTTTATGATGAGGAGGATGGTCTGGTATTATTTTCTAGCTGGATCTCTGTCTAATTCCTGCCTGGAAATATACCGTCATGCAGGCTCTAATAAAATACCAGAGTGAACTCGTATCGCTTTCGTCCCAACGACGAAGAAGACATCACCCGATTATTCCCTCCCCACACGATCAAGAACTTTTTTTTCTCACTTTCTACAATTGATACGAGAGACTGGAAATTTTGAGCATGTTTTCCATAAATATTTAAAATTTCGATCTCCGTAATATCGAAATGTTTGTAAAGGAAATCGAGTAAAACTTCATTCTGCGGAACGCTGTCCATTGTCCAAGAAAAATATTGTCAAATGAGTCAACCGATGATTGTGGCTAACAAAAAAAAATTCTTAATAATTTCGTCCTAACTACGAAAAAATAAATGTTCAACGTGTTTTTCGAACCACAGAAATTTTCTTCCTAAAATTGGTTTCAATAAACTCCTATTCACTTATAAGTTTTCCTAAGCTGTGTTTGGGGGGATGGGGATGAAGAAGTAGGAAATTCGAAAATGTCGGAAAAATATTTATGACTTTCTTCCAGTTTTAAACTTTGGCAACGTCCTGCTCTCGATTTGGGCATTTGAATTGATAGTTTAAAGTTACCGGGAATCGAACAATTTCACTCTTTATTTTTTCCCGGAAATGAATAGAGAAGTGTCGAAATAGTAAGGAAGGAATATTAAAAAAATTCAAAAATCGATATTCAAGGACTGGGAAAGGACAGAAAGGACGAGCCGAGAATCTTGTCCATCAGGCGCGCAAATTCAAAATGTGATTGTTAAACTACGGTAGTGCGCTGTGTCACATTAGTGATCTTTTATTTTTTCCCCCTTTTTTCCCTTTTAGTATTCTAGTTCTCTTCTCGGCATTAAAGGGACCTGGTACTGCAAATGAAGTGAATTTCAGATTAAAGAGAATTTTCTTCCGATTCGAAGGCAAAAAACCGCATATTTTTACGATTCTTTTGAAATTAGTTATGAATTTTTAAAAAGATCCCGGCTAAACACAGTAGTGCCGGGTCATCCCAGCCAAAAATGAGACCTTTGAAAATTCATAACTAATTTATCGTAAAAATATGCGGTTTTTTGCATTCGAATCGTAAGAAAATTATCTTCTGAAATCTGAAATTTACTTCATTTGCAGTACCAGGTCCCTTTAAGCCCCGGCGACGGACGTCTATCGTCTAGCGCTCAGAAAGTAACTTAATCGAGAGAAGTAAAGGCGCTGAAATTATAACCGCGACGCGGAACGCAACTCGAGCCGAGCTTTCTGAATAGGCCCGCCGCACCACGCACGCACCACACCAGATTTTCGCCCTTGCGCGAAATCAAAATTTTCGGTTCGTTTCCCGGTAACTTTAATTTACTTTTTGATACTCAAAAGCTGTATTCTATTTGCTTTAATATTCGTCTAGATTTAGATTTTCAAAGTTTAGGTCTGGAAATCGCTTAATTGCATATTGCATCACTACGAGGTAACATTCTGGCAAGATATCCTAATAATATTGTATCTACTTTCAATTTTACCCCTGTTACAATTTGTCCATACCCATTTTCGCAACTGAATTCCTGACGACTTAATTGGTTTTGGTATTTAAAGTTTTAAAATATTGTTTTTATAATCCAAAAGCACTTCAGTATACGCTGATTAGTCGAATATACGTTTCGGATGTTTTCATCTCAATTTCTCGCTTGTGTTGCTAGGAAAAGAAGGGTTTCCGAAGGAACTCGGAGAGAAACAATACCATTATTGATAAATTGCAGGCGGGACTCCGTGGTTCGTCCAAACCTGATATACAAAAGCTAGAGACGAGATCTGTGTCGACTCTCTTCTCCATTCTCATTGGACTGCTCATGGATGACAGAGCAATTGAAAGGAAGGCAGAGGTATCATTTCGTACTTTCCTTTCATTATGAGTTACTGTAATTTTTTCAATGGAAAGAGCTATGTTATATTTATGAGAGGAATGAGCTATGTTATATTTTAAAAAAGAGCTATGTTATATTTATGAGAGGCGAGATACACATGCACTTCGGAATTGGCCGTAGACATTTAGGATTTTTTATATTTTGCTGAAAATTTAATGCACTTCATTATGAGCAATTGAATCACGCCTGGTCGAACACAACCTAGGGTCACGAATTTCCATTTTCGTTAATTTGTGATAAAACAAATTGCAAATTTCCCAAAAATTTCAATAATATTTGCTGTAGCAAATTTCTCAATCCTTTTTTTGGAATAAAAAATGATTTTATTGAATATCGTAAACTTAAAAGTCCTAAGAGAGACTCGATCAACATATTTCTTCAGAGGCTTGAAACGAAAAATGCGTAAATGAGATTAAGAGACGCGACCGGTAAGACTCGACCACCCCCGGACGTGCCCCCCCCAAATTGAGAACTCTGATGGGTGGAGGATCCCCACGCGAAATTGCACAAAACTCCACTTATTTCTATTTACCGGCTCCGGTCTGGGAGAAAGGTGGTTTTAAGTCGAAAAATCATAATTTGTGAACTTGATGAAATAGACTCAAATATTTATTTGTGTGTTTGGGGTGCCCAGCTGTTTTGAAAATGTATTTTAGATCGTGTTTCGGTTGAATCCGACACCACTTTTTTTACTCTCAATTTCATTTTTTTCTGAGAAATTGCCTCTTTTTGGAGTTTAGCTCAAATTGCCTGTTTTTCTCGCAGTGGACGTAAAATATGTTCCAAAAGCTGTTTTACAGGTACGTCCCTTGCGAAAATACTATAAACATCAAAACTGTTGATATTCCAAAATTACGTTTTTTTTCACTCGGTTATATTTTTTCAAGTCTAATTCTTCATTTTTTTAGTTTTTGCCGAAGTGATCTATGCGTACATTGTACCTCAGCACAATAGCAATCCATATGGCCTATAGCCGCCGACCATACACTTGGTGACCTGAAGTTACTCATGCATTCTACAACGGATACTGTAGATCCCAAAGCTTTTTGAAAAAAAACTCCGGATTGCTATAGGAATAGGCATTATTTTCCAGGCTTTTGTAAAAGATTAGCGAAAAAATAATGGAGTGAACAATGTTTTTTTGGTGCCACTCATTGGGCCATTCGATGAAGCTTTCGAAAACACGGAAACTCCTGACGTAGTGCCCTGAGGCGTAGAAGAGTTTTCGCACCTTCTCTTCATCACGGCTTAACTCCGCCTCGGCCTCACTACAACGTGGCATTTTTATCTCAGCAACTTATTTTTTTCTTTGTCAAGGATAACTAAGTCATCTGGCCTCTCCTAATAGATCGCACTGTTTTGTAAAATATTAGAAATGATTACGAAAGGGAGATCTGTGTATCCACTGCACGGCGCACATTTCGTCTTTTCTAGCGCTCTTCTTTTCACACCTCTCACCCGTTCGGGCACAATTCTTTTGCAAGTTTTCTTTTGAATCCTCATCAAGATGCTTAAAGTTAGTGGTGAACCGAAACTGACTCCGATTTTGTATTTGTAATAGAAAGATAAAAAATTCTAAGAAATGGATATTTTTAGAAGAAGAAAAATAGTGAATTCCGGAAGATGGAGAGCCTGAATCCTGGACGGGCTAGATAGTGATTTCCACTTAAATGGGAGTGCGATACTTTACTCGACTTGTATGTGACACGCGTGATATAGTTTGGAAGAATTATGGAACGGCCATCCTAATTGTAGGGACGTTGTTTATTTCAGGTCTCATCTCTCCTCTCATCGACTGTTTCCGATTGTATTGATTCATTCAACACCACTGAGATGGATAGTCGTCGTGCCGCACTCAGTCCAGTGATCACTCGACTATTCGAGGTTTTGCCCCTTTTATCCTTGTCGCTACAGCGATCTAAATAATGCATACCGTACTTTTAGTGCTTCGAGGACTCTGTCTACTACTTCTAGTACGATTATCGTAATGGTAGATGCGGAGAAAAAAGTGAACACGAGAGAGTGTATGCAAGTGAGATAATGTTAGAGAGCAGTCTCTGTCCCTTTTCATAGCCACTTACTTACTTAGTTACTTAGTAGATCCATCTTCAGCGGCTACGCCGTGTGGATCACAGTTCCTCCAATTGCTTCTGTCTCGAGCGCGCGTCATCCAGTGGCAGTAGGCGCTCGTTGGGTTGACGATCGGGTAGATCGTCCTGTACTGTAGGGCATCTTGGCGTACTCCTCGATCGAATCCATCTTTCCCGCGGGTGGTCGTCCTCGTGGACGAGTCAGGTTGGGAGGGGGGAATTGCTGCGTGACACGTTTAGACCATCTATCATCTTCTCTTCGTAGCACGTGACCTGCCCATCGGTGCTTCGCTCTCGTGATGTGGTCGATCGGGTCCGATAGAAGAGAGATGCGGCGGATGTCGGCACATGATTGGTTCTTCTGCTGCTGCATGAATAGCTTAGTTCCGATCAGCGCTCGTTCCAGGGCTCGATGCGTTCTCCGGATGAAGGAGCAGAAAAAAGAGAAAAAAAGGAGGCTGGAAACCCGCAGCGGTCGGCGGCCCGCAACGGGGTTCCGGGATTTCGGGAAAATCAATCTAATCTAAAAAGTATAGAAAAAACCGGGAACGGATAAGCAAAAAAAACAGAAGGGTGAAGCAACGGAGTCAAGGATGGAACGCAGAGCCGGGTATTGAGATACCGTAATCCCCGAGAACTTTTTCGAGTACTGCTAATAGTAATAAATAAATTTTCTAATTACTCAATAATTTTAGTTTTTCGGCGACCCACCGATTTTTTTTCTCCATATCGAAAACTATATGTTTGCGCGGTTCGCATAATTTTAACGTGTGCAATGACGCTAAAAAGGTTGCCCGCTAGGACCCGGTGCTGCGCCAATATGGACAGTTAGCGGGAGATCTGTATCTTGCTTCAAACTTAATATTTTTTTCTAATTTTTGTTACATTCGATTCGCAATCGCGAATTAAATAAATCCGGGAGGTCGCATTTTGACTTTTACGTAAGCCTTTCGGCGGATCTGAAATTTGGCGTAGTTTCGAGCTCATCTCTGTGAAGGAGAGCGTCGTCTTCGTGAGTGAGCTCTCGGCCGAGGTAGACGTATGCATCTGTCTCCACTAGATCGTCGCCGTGGAGTGAAACTGTAGGCCCGGTGCACCACACGTTCTTCATCAACTGAGTCTTCTTCCTATTGACACTCAGTCCGATTCGTTCTCCTGCGTTGGCCAGCTCCGTGAGCATCGTCTGGAGAGAGACCGTGTCGGTTCCGATGAGGACGATATCGTCGGCGAATCGAAGATGAGAGAGTCGTTTCCCATCGATGAGGACTCCTTTGTGCTCCCAGTTGAGTTTCTTCGTGCAATCTTCGAGCGCGGCTGTGAAGAGCTTTGGCGAAATGGTGTCTCCTTGTCGTACTCCTTTGCCGATGGGAATGCGGACGGGTCTCTCGAAGGGTTTCATCTCCGTGTAGCAGCTAATGTTGAGCTTCTCCAGGCAGTCGACATGAGCCGAGTCGATCCCAGACCGAGTGATGGCGTTGAGAACGGCGGGAATTTCGATGGAGTCGAAGGCCTTGTTGTAGTCGACGAAGATTAGGCCAAGAGGAAGATGGAATTCGCGATGGTGTTCGATCAGTGAAGAGAGCGTGTGAATGTGATCAACGCATCCAAACCGACGTCGGAAGCCAGCCTGCTCAACCGGCTGCGCCTCATCTGCGCCTCTCCATCCTGTTCACGAGGACTTTCGCGAAAGTTTTGTAGGGGATGGAGAGTAAGGCGATGGGGATAGAGAGTAAGGCGTAGTTGTTGAGATCTTCACGAACGCCTTTCTTGTGGATGAGAATGGACGACGAGGCCTTCCACTGATCCGGGTACTTCTGCTCTACGAGGTATCGGCTGAATCGTGCTGCGAGGAGTGAATGAAGGAAGGCTCCGCCGTGTCAAAGTAGATGGCCGGATATTTTGTTGTGTCCAACTGCGCCATCTTTCCTTGTCCTCTCGATGGCATAGCGAACCTCTGATGGGAGGAAGGGGAGCGGGACGTCAAGGGTGGGGGAGGGGCATCGAGGGACGGCGATGTCGGAACTGAAGAGATCCATGAGAAATCCGACTCCTCCTTGATTCTTTCCGGCAACCTTTTGGCCAAGGATTAGTTTGGCTCCGCAAGCGAGGGTGGTAACGGTGAGTGCCTTCGCCTTAGTCTCTTGGAGACCAATGATATCGTATCGAATGTCTCTGATGGCCTCTTCGAAAATTGCCTGATTCTCTTGGGATGCTAGGGTGCGTGCGTTGAAATTGCAGATGAGAAGGTCGTTATCGTGTCAAGGAGGGGGCGCGGAGGACTTGGGCGCGGGTGGGGAACTGTCGCAGCAATTTGGCTTCTTCTCTCAGAGAGAAGGAATCATTCCGATTGGACAATTACAAGCGTCGTCTATGAACTGTCGCACCAAATTGCTGCGACAGTTCATAGCCACGACGCGCTTGTAATTGTCCAATCGGAATGATTCCTTCTCTCTGAGAGAAGAAGCGGCCCTTGTCTAAAACTGATACCAAAACGAATTTAGTGTGACAGTAAAAGTGATTCAGCACACCTGGTTAAGATTCTGACATGGTTTTAGTTACAGTCAGATGATTCGGATATTATCATATTCCGAACAGGCTAGACTCGATCCCCGTAATGGCAGTCTAATCATGCCAATTACTTGCAAATGACTCATTGTTCCTCAATTGTAAGGTGATATAAAAGAGATGGTCCCCTGACCATTCTCATACTGACTCTCAGAGTAGAGCAGTGCTCCTGTCTCTTCTCGAAGATATAGAAGGGCCAAAAGAGTCCCTACCCGAAGTGGTAGAGAGGACCTAACCAGACCCTACCCCCGACATGATAGAAAGGTCTGTAGGGGTACCTACCTACCTCAGGAGTACCTCAGGAGGTAGACACACCCTAAGATATCAGGCGAGAGCTAGGTGAGAACCCCAGTCAATTGAAGTCCCGGACAACCGTCCGGATGGATACTGAAGATACCCTCACCCACCGTATACCACGGCGATAAATATTGTTGGACTATTATTGTATCAGTGTTGGGGACTTGGGATGGCTCAATACACATTGAATTATAACTGTTTTCATGCCGTAGTTTTCAATTCGGATCATGAGGATACTTCTTTCATCCGGAATTGGTGTTAATGTGCATTTCGTGCACAACGATATGAAAACAAAGAATATGAAAGTAAATTGATTTATGTGGCAATAAATGCTAATTTTTCAAATGTTTCATGGGAGATAGAGAGGGAGAGGGAGACGTTCGGTATTTAACTCCAGCACGCGTATTTCGAAAATGTGACCCACTCGTACCTCCCCCCCCACGCGTGCGGGGCGTATCCTAGTATAGGGAACGGGGACGTCACAATGTTTTGAATGAAATCTATCGAAAACTGTTCTTTTTTATTTTTACTATCACCTCTTGGCGCGAGTACGCAAAACACTCGTGCCATGTGAATGAGCATTGTTCGCCCACTTGACACGGTGTGTTCGTGGGGATGTCTCTCTCTCCTCTCTTTTCTCTCTCTCTCTGGCCCCCTTTCTGATAATGTTGCTTCTTGCAGGAATGTATCCCCTTGAGTCGGGATGTTCTCTACTCTTCTTTGGGCGACAACTTTCCTCAGCTTCTCTGCGATCTCGTTGTGACAGCAGATTCAAAGGAGCTGCGCACTCAACTCTCTTCTCTGTTAAAAGTGTTCTGCATACAATAACGAAGAAATGGGATCAATTGTGTATACCGGATGAAAGGAATTAACATTTAGTGCCTTGCATGTTCTATTCGAATATCTCTTTATTTCACTTTATAGTTCACCGTATGATCCACTCCTATCATTCCGTCAATACTCCGTTCAGCTATCACTGACTCCGGCCATGGAGTTGTGAATGTGTATTCTACGTGTGGTTGTGATAAGGCAATTTATTCTAGTGCACATATAGTAATGTATATTTGTAATACGTATATGAACTATGAACGTGGATAGTTTTTTTCTCAGAAAGTATAAAGAGCTAATAAAATATTTTTATATATATGCTGACATTGACTTTTTTGTGAGATGTTCGTGAAATCATCACGTTTTATCTGAAAAGGGTTGTAATGTTGTTCAATTTTCCACACATTAAGATGTCGAGCGGATTCGTGAGTAGTTCGGAGTTGAACGAAGAGAGACAGAAGAGGCAAGATGAATGGGATAAAGTGAGAAAAGCAGAAGATCCTATAGGTATACACGCGTGCTCTACTTCTTCATCCCATATAAGACATGTGGACAGGGGCGGGGTCCATTGAAAACTCTTATCGTAAAGAGCGGACTGGGGTATCGCACACGGCGGACCCGCGGGTAAACATATATCACGCGTTTCACAGGAAAATTGCGGAAAATTTTGGGGCGGACATCAATTTTGCGATTACCCACTTTTTTTTTCGAAAGCCCTTGACTGGGTGACCTATGAGCCGGAGTGAGCGGCATCAAGGGTGTGCGGGAAAACTTTTCGGGAAACTTTCGGGAAAATATTTTTCCCGGTCTGAAAACCGGGAAATTTCAGGAAAATCGGGAAAAATAAAGTTTGATTAAAATCGGATAAAATTTGTCTAAACATGTTTTAAAAATGGATACTGTTATTCGCAAACTAATCTCCAACTAGCAGGGTGTGTTGAGGTTAAACTACGTTATGGTAGGGTGCGCACTACGTTTTCAAAGTATGGTTCAGGGGGGGGGCGTTCAGTTGCCGGGCACAGTTCGGCCCAGGGGATCTTTGCAGCCGCCTCCAAGTTCGGCCCAGGGGGAGCTCGCTAGCCGGCTCAAAGTTTGGTCCAGAGAAGCTTTTTAGCCGGCTCCAAGTTCGGTCCGGGGGAAGCTCAGTAGCCGGTTCCAAATTCAGTCCAGGGGGAGCTCGATAGCCGGCTCCAAGTTCGGTCCAGGAGAAGCTCGGTAGCAGGCTCCAAGTTCGGTCCAGGGGGAGCTCGATAGCCGGCTCCAAGTTCGGCCCAGGGGGAGCTCGGTAGCAGGCTCCAAGTTCGGTCCAGGGGGAGCTCGATAGCGGGCTCCAAGTTCGGCCCAGGGGGAGCGCGGGAGTCGGCTCCACGTTCTGATCAGGGGGAGCTCGGTAGCCAACTCCAGATTCGGTCCAGGGGAAGCAAGGTAGCCGGCCCCAAGTTCGGTCCAGGAAGAACTTTGTTAGGCTTCTCCACTTATGATGGGGAGTGTTAATCGCTACAAAGAGTACTGGCTTATTCCGTTGCAAAAGACTCGTGAGTCTGAGAGCAATCGAAAAAAGTTGCCACGGAGCCACGAAGTGGCTTCGTGGCTCTGTGGAAACTTTTTTCGATTGCTCTCAGCCTCACGAGCCTTTCACAACGGAAACGCAAGATACAGTGCGTTCAGAACGTTTTTGAACGCGCTCAGACACGTTTCCGACATCACAAAACATTTTCCTGTGATCCCCTACGCTCTCTGATGCCTTTTTAGGACTTTTCGATTTTTCACGGTAAAACGTGTTAGTACACGTTCAGACACGTTTCTGACAAGCCAAAACACTTTTCCTGTGATCCCCTACCCTACGCTCTCTGAATCATTTTGGAACTTGTCGAAATTTTCGATTTTCACGTTAAAACGTGTCCGAACACGTTATGACACGTTTCTGACATCGCTAAACACTTTTCCTGTGATCCCCGACACTCACCGGTACGTTTGGAGAAAGTTCGAAAATGTCTATTTTTCAAGTTAAAACTCGGCAAGACAGGTGAAAACGTGTTTCACGGTATTCAAAAACGTGTTGGAAGGGTTTCTCGCACTTGCGAAAAACGCGGCAAAAGGTTTGCCCGCGGCGGGGGTCGAACTTGGGACTTTCGGAATTGAAAGCAAGCGCTTTAGCCACTTATCCATGGATTTTATTTAATTTTTTTTATTGAACAAATTACTTGTTGTATAGTAACTTAATGTAAATATGTACCCAGCTTCCCATCCATGGTATTGTCCACACTCATCTGGAATACAAGGGAAAGCGATGCAATGGCCCCATGCTGGTCACTCCATCTGACATCTCAGTAGTCGGCAAGGACTACATCTATCGATTGGAGCTCTTCCAGATCAGAACGGAAACTCCGCCCATTCACAATTCTGAATGGCCATGTCAACTACCGTACCCCAGGTAGAGATGATTCACCTGTCAGTCCTACGGTAGTCCCTATCCAATGCGAGGCACAGCTTCAACTATGCGATGCACAGCGTCACTCACACAATCTCAATGATGTCCCTCATGATTCGACTCACCATGCCACGAATCCTCTGAAGGGTGAAGGGAATGCAACCCTTACTCAAGACTGTCCAATGAAGGAAGTCTCCATCGACTCTCTACCGAAAGAAGTCGATATCATGTCTATGTCATACGGTATGCACCCGTACAACGAGCAGACTGACGAAGTCTTGCTGCACAATGAGCATGTCATATTTGATAGAAAGATCAAAGATCATTCTAACGGTATCAATGTGTCCCATCGGAGACACTACAGAAGCAATGATGATACATGGTATATCATCGTCAACATCCACAGTCCGATCACTCCGATAATCATTTCATGTCATCGGAATACAGTAACCAATCAATACCAATCGACTCGACTTCTGGACGTCTTCTCACCGCTTCTTCTGCCTCTTCATGCCACTCGACGACTCGACTGCCGCCCATGTCAACGACTCGCCGTCTTCGATGCAATCGTCTACTCGAGGATCGACTTCTACCCGAGCGAGCACGAGATCGCCTCGCCCGAGTGTCAGCCTTAACTGCACCGTCCGTCTACAGGGATCGTCCCAGGAATCCCAGTGACCGACCCCATGTTCTATGTCACCTCACCCCCCATGTTATTTCTAAGATTGGAGAGATCACAATCTTAGGAGGGAGGTGTTGTATAGTAACTTAATGTAAATGTGATTACCGCTAAATCACACTGTTACTATTTTCTGTAATGCCGAAAGCGTTTGAATTCCCGCATTCCGCACGAGATTGGAGAGACCAGACTACGGTATCTCCCGCCCCCGCACTCTCTCTTTCTCTCGCCTCCCACGTTTCTCTTTACTTGATAGTCCCCTCTCGTCGTAGATAGTCGTCTAAGTTATCGTCCCTAGTCATCTATGGACCATTCGTCTGTAAACTAATAAAGCCGGATTACAAGCACCGCGTTCTGACATCGCAAGGACACAACATTACTCTTGTGGAGATGCATGTGATGGCGAAGGAACTGAGTCGATAGCTCTATCCGTTCGCGAGATATTTGAGTGAACGCACGGACGGGCAGACAGACAGACACACAGACAGACAGACGTTCTGAAATAATAGTCTTTAGGAATCTGCTATAATGTTTTGAAAAATCAGCAAAACACTATTCCGCTGTTGGAATCGAACTTGCGTCTGTCGGGTATGAAAGCGCAATGGAAGAGATGAAAAGATGCAAAACATAAAAATCCTGGAAAAAACTTCTGTTTATCCAGAATATCGATTTTATGTGAATAAAAGCTCATTATGCAAATTGAAGTTTATCAGTAGTATTTTGGTTCCTTTTTCATCAATGCGTTTCCTGTGTTATCAAGAGTTCCCCAAGGTTCCGTACTTGGTCCAATCCTATTCACTTTGTACATTGTTGATATCTCAAATGTACTTGCTCCCTTTCCTGATGTTCAAATCAAATCATATGCTGATGATATTAAAGTGTACATCTCTTATTCATCTGAATCATTTGCCTCCCGCACCTCTCAATTGCAATCTGCTCTCAATGCTATTCATGATTGGACCATTGCTAATCAGCTCTCTCTTTCTGAATCTAAGTGTACCCATCTCCACATTGGTGGATCTCCCATTCCTTCTT
Source organism: Pristionchus fissidentatus (assembly GCA_036245785.1). Taxonomy (NCBI): domain Eukaryota; kingdom Metazoa; phylum Nematoda; class Chromadorea; order Rhabditida; family Neodiplogasteridae; genus Pristionchus; species Pristionchus fissidentatus. The sequence continues at coordinate 22,143,762 of BTSY01000005.1, read as the reverse complement.
ATCATATCAACAATATTCCTGTTTCCATGAAATCCGAAAAGTCTCCTCAACGAGATCTCGGAGTTCATATTGTTTCTTCATTACTCCGCACTGCTTCAATCGATACCCGAATTAGTAAAGCACAAACTGCACTATTTATTATGCTCCGGGAAGTTTCTGTAAATTGTCCCCATATCCTACTCAAATGTTATCAAACTTATGTTCTCTCTCACCTTGAATTTGCAAGCCCATTCTGGAACCCCTATGTAAAGAAGCATTGTGAGAGGCTCGAGAAGGTCAAAAACAATTCACCAGAATACTGTTCTATCGTTGTTTTCCGTCTCCTTCTTATCCAATTGGTCTACCTTCCTATATTGAACGTCTGTCTCTTCTTGGTCTTAAAGCGCTTTTTGAGAGGAGAGTCATCTTTGATCTAGTATTCGCCCGTAGAATCATGAATGGCGAGACCATCCTAGACCGTAACAAGTTTTTCACATTCAAACCCCAGCGTGATAGATCGAACACTTTTGGAATTCACATTGAATGTACAAAGTCCACTCCTAGATTTCATTGTTTCCCCCGTAGAATAGCAATGATTTTAAACTCCTTACCTTCCCATATCCACCAATCTCCGACTGTTACTATCTACAAGAATCGTCTAGGTGAATTAGATTTCTCTCGCTTTGATATCAGTAAATACACATTTCACTAGTCCCTTTTCCCTCATTCCCCCGTGTACATCTCACCACCCCTCCCCCCTCACCACTCTACCCCCTTAGAGATCCTTCAAAATGGTCCCGGAGCAGAGTCAACCTGGTCGTCCCGAGTCCTCTTCCTCGGTATCCCTCTAACGACCAGACGATGACAGATGGGATCATGACGATTGATCTACTCTTCCTACAGTCCACGCACCCCATCATTCACATTTCATACTCCCTAGAAGGAGAATATTATCGATTTTCACATTTATCTATGTTTCGTATCTCGTTGCGCTCTCGGGCGTCGATAAAATATATAATATAAGTTTCAAGAGAAAAAAGCCAGGTTAGCATTTCCCGAATTTCCCGGTTTATTTCCGGGAAACTCGGGAAACTCAATTTCTCTTAAAATGCGGGAAAATCAGGGAAACGGGAAAACCGTTCGGGAAATTGTGCACACCCTTGAGCGGCATGGTAAATCATTCTCCACGAGGCCTCGTCGAGAATGTCTGTTGAGCCGCGTTTTATCGCAATTTTCGCCGCGTTTTATCGCAATAAGTCCAGAGAAAAGATACGGCTTAGCTCGCAACATATGAAATGTGTGCAATCAACGGCTCTGTTGGTCAGTGAAATAAAAAAAAAGATTTTCTGAAGTCTACACGTGCCTTGACTGAAGTTGTAACTGGTACACGTGTCAGAAAATATGTCACTTCCATCGTTTGCGTCTGACTACATTGGGTTCATTGAAGAGGACTTTGCCAGACAAGCGAATTGGTTGGGAGTTGTGGCAGTCAATAGAGTGGCGTGTGAATGGCTCGTCGGCATGAGAGGGAGTAAGGGGGTACCGACCGTTTTTATAATGTTCAACAGCACGAGCATGTGGTCTACCGGTGTGACCAATATAAGCAGGATAGGCAATCTAATTGATAGACAACGCCTACTGTTTGGCAAATATCTATTCGATTGAATGGACAGAAGCAACAACGATCACCGAGAACGCAAAAGGAGTCGAGGTAGCGATTACGTGATAAAAGGGAGAGGAGAGAACGACCATTAGCCACAACATCCAGACCCGACCTTGTGAGTGCATTTCTGATGTCTTTAGTAAATTCATCAGATATGAAAGGGGTAGAGACGATAGGTCGGGGTGGGAGAGTATTTACAGATCGGCCCTGTTGTCCCCCGGGTTTAGCTTTAAACGGCAACTTTCAATATTTATTTTTTTTTAATGATCCAAATGAGCAAGTTTTCGATATAGTTAAAGGGACAGTAAAGGCACCGTTGAATTCCCGCAAATTTCAAGGTCTCGCCACGACTTTCGGCTCGTTGGAAGAAACAAAAGCATAGGATGGCTATCGAACCCGCGACCTCACGATTGCTAGGCTAACGTTTTACCGCTGCTCCACTTGGGCTGATATCCGATAGGGCGCACACTATCTCTACGTCGCTCGTGGAAATTGGATCAAATGAACAAGAATTTGTGCGTTTACTTCCCTTTAAAACGAGTTCTCTTTAACAGCGCAGTGCCCGTGAAGGAGGGATGGCACAGGGACTCAAAATGATCGTAGGAAGTTCATACATGGTGGTTAGAGTCCCTAGGGGTGGGATACACTTCAGCCAAAAAAATTACCGCAATTATCGATTTTTGACATACCTAAATCGAAATTTTCATTGTGACATTTCACACTCATGTTACATACCATTCGATAGAGCATCAAAAGTTATGTAAGAATCTATGTTTTAGTGAAGTTTGAAAAATATGTGTTAGAGAAAAAGCTTATAAATCGATATTCTTGAAAATCCGATGGATTCCAACAACGACAAAGTTGCTGTCGTAATAAAGCGATTATTCTCTACGGGGGCCTATCGGTAAGGCCGATTGCTTACGAGGATGCTTCTGGGTCACTTTATCTTGTGCAAGCTACCAATGTTACTGCCACCTGAAAAGGATGGAAGGGTTGGTGAATCTGGGCGAGCATCGACCTCGTGACCCTTTATATGGCAAGAAGTGCATTAAAACACTCGGCTATGCCGCTGTCCGATTAATTTCAAGTAAATATACTTTTTAGTTCGAAATATTCGCTTGAGACCCCCTCTGAATCCTCGTAAACTATCGGAAAGTAAAATAATTTTTTTCGATTTTTGTAAAATAATGTTTAAAATGGCTATGTGCACGTAAAAGGGAAAACGACATATAGAAGTTAGAACCCGAAACAGTGAGAAAATACGTTTTCTGTGCCTGAAAAATACTTGTACTGTGGTATTTAATCGGTATGGTACACAGATACGCCTGAGCTGGAAGTATGTAACAAGAGTCTATTCGAACAGTTGAAACACAATAAGGACAAGAAGGAAGTGGAGATGGCAGAGGAACGAGCACTCAGTCTGTTATTTCCACATCATTCTGTTCACGTAAGATCAGCCAGACGTAGGAACGGCAAAAAAATTATTTCCTGAAAATAGATATTTGGAATCATCGAAGATGCTATGACGATAGTCTTTTTTTTGCTGGAACGCCTCAGCTGTCGTCGCGTGGAAATCACGCTTCGTTGAATTTTTATCCCGAATTTAGCGACGGCAAGGCAACGTTCAAAATAATTTCTATAATCGTAATGCCCCACCTATTTAGATAGCGCTGAATCCGTTTCCGCAAACATAATTTAAAATATTTAAAAAAATAAGATGAAAAACAACTTAAAGTTACCGACCAACTAAAAGTTTCAATGTTTAAAAAAAAATTGGATGCATATGAGACAGCTGATTATTAATTCGAATAAGAAAACGCATGAAAATAAGCCCAAAATTTACTATAAGCTCGCAAAGGGTCACCCTGATCAGCAATATTGAGTAGCAGCTCAAAATTCTTCCTTTCGTTTTTTCTGCGATTTCACGGTACAAGATCTTTCAAATTGACATATCTATGACATGCCTATAGGCAATTGTAGCTGCATCCTGCAGTTGATTGCTTGCAAGAAATCTCAGTTTTAATTAGCAAAAATATGAACAAACTTGAAAAAATAGAAAAATGTATTTTAAATTCGCATCTTAAACTACAGCATACTTTTAAAAAAAATTTCTCTTATTTCCGAGTTTGTTCATATTTTTGCTATTTAAAACTGAGATTTATTGCATGCAATCAACTGATTATTCGAACTAATAATCAGAAGTCTCATCTGCATTGAATAAAAAAATCAAATTTTTTGGTTGGTATTTTTAATTGTAACGATGATTACGGACATTTCCCGGCTCATCGTATTCATCTCCCTTCACTGGGTTGGTCGACTGTCAATTTGTTTTTATTTTTTCACATTTTACGTTTAAGAGACCGGCTCGGTCAGATTGGAGCCAGACATTTGCTGGAGGACTTTCGATTTGGCCCATCATGCTCATAGTCAGAGATTAAATGCCCACTGCAACAACCTTTTTAAACCCTATGGTGGGGTGCGAAAAATGGGGTTCAAAAACCAAAAACCCTATGGTTGGGTACTTTTTATTACTTTAAAAAAATCGAAACCTGACTTGTATTCATTTTCCAATGAATCGACATCCTTTCTACTATTCCCTGAAAACTTTTAAGCGAGTTTCACGATGTTTGAACTGTCCGTTCTATGGTATGTGACATCTCAACAGCGGTAAATCCCCACCATAGGATTCGCTATGAGGAGCCTCATAATGGAGCATACAAAAATGTATTAATTTAAGTCGACACCGGTGAGTGAAATTTAGTCCATTTATGGCGTTCATTTATGGATTTATGGCGTAGTGCGTTCACGTAAGGATTTCGTCCCCTCCGTACAGCAAAAAGTTTCCACGCCAGTTTTTCACATATTCTGATAGCCCTTGGAAAAATCGGCTTCCGTATCGATTTATGTTTGTCTCATGACCTGATGTCTCTAATTTGCATAATTAGACGAGGTCACTTAGGCTATAATTACAGTTTTCGAATTGTAGCTCCTCAACGAGAAGACCTAGAAATTTGGTCATAACAGCAATATTAACCGCTTTGACCAGTTACCACTAGCTGTGCAATTTGTTTATTCAAATTTATAATTGTAAAAATTTCGATAAATTTGAAAGACGATTATCTCGAAAACAAGGCAAAACATAGTTTCAATTTTTTGATATGTTGTAGCCCTTGTTAAGATCTACAGGATAGGCTCGATTATTTACTGTATCGAGGGAGCACATCATGTCATTCGGGGAAAGAGGGGCGTCGGAGCGGTCAAAATGAGGCCATTTTAGGCATAAATAAATTCATAACTAACTTCTAAGATAGAAATCGAAAAATCGGCTCGAGGGAGGGTATTTACTCAAATCATGGAAAAACTTAATGGTCTTAATCGAGAGAAACTCCTAATTTAACCCTCATTCCACCCATTCTACGCGTGTACTGCGCGGTCTAAATTGATGAAAATGAAGGGAATCGGGAAGGAGTCGGACGAAAATCACTTTCAATTGTCATTTTAGACCGCGCAGCCCGCACCGAATGGGCGGAATGAGGGCGAAATCAGGGGTTTCTCTCGATTAGGACCCTTCGGTTTTTCCATGATTTGAGTACATACTCTCCCTCGAAAAAGTATTTAATCGAGCTTATCCTGTAGATCTTGACAAAGGCTACAACATATCAAAAAATTGAAACCATATTTTGCCTTGTTTTCGAGATAATCGTCTTTGAAATTTCTCAAAATTTTAAGAATTGAAAATTTGAATAAACAAATTACACAGCTAGATGTAACTCGTCAAGGCGGTTAAGTTTGCTGTTTTGACAAAAACTGTAGCTCTTCTCGTTTACGAACTACAGTTCGAAAACTGAAAATATAGGCTAACTTTGACCTCGTGTAGTTATGCAAATTAGAGAGGTCTGGTCATGAGACAAATATAAATCGATAGAGCATACCAAGGGCTATCAGAATATGTAAAAACTGGAGGAGTCAATTTTTGCTGTACGGAGTTTTCGTAATTTTTGCGCTCCTTACGCGAACGCACTGATATCATTCGAAAGCTCTCGACGAGCTCTTTCCAATGAACCCATTACTATGTGCTGCAAATGACATGTGGCTGTTCGCGAAAGGATCAAGAAATGTACGTACACTGAAATAGGAAAGTGTTACCAAAATTTGCGTACTGAGGTTATTGATGGTGGTGACATTCATTTTGCATTTCACTCATCGGCTCGGGAGTACTGTTACTACCGCTTTTGAAGCAAAACGATAAGCTCTCGCTGATCATTTTTCTATATTGCACAAAGACTTTGACCCCAATTACCGCGAGTTATGATATTTTGATGGTTTTTTTTCAAACGCACCTAACACGTTTACAGATGCGGAAGCCTCATGGTCGATGCGGTAGTGGCTTAGAACTCCACTCCGAAGGCCATTTGTCCTATCGTTTTTCTATATTGCACAAAGACTTTGACCCCAATTACCGCGAGTTATGATATTTTGATGGTTTTTTTTTCAAACGCACCTAACACGTTTACAGATGCGGAAGCCTCATGGTCGATGCGGTAGTGGCTTAGAACTCCACTCCGAAGGCCATTTGTCCTATCGTTTTCTATATTGCACAAAGACTTTGACCCCAATTACTGCGAGTTATGATATTTTGATGGTTTTTTTTCAAACGCACCTAACACGTTTACAGATGCGGAAGCCTCATGGTCGATGCGGTAGTGGCTTAGAACTCCACTCCGAAGGCCATTTGTTCTATCGTTAAAAATTGTATTGCAGAATTTCTTATCTCGAAAAATTGGCCTCTGCTAAAACCGTCATTTTTCGAAAATTTTGAAAAGGTGATTTTTATTCGATGAAAACAATTCTGCAAAAAAAAAACAAGCAAACCGACAGAATTCGAACCATTGGCCTTTGTAGTGACGTTCTAAGTTACTACCGCATAGACCATGCGGCTGCCGCGCATGTAAACGCGTTACGCGCGCGTTAGAATTAATTAAAATAGCATAACTCGGTCATGCAGGGGTCAAATGCTTAGTGCAGCATAGAAAAATGCTCAGCGAGAGCTGCTCATTTAAGAGGCTTGATCGGTAAGACTCGACCAAAATCGACCTTGCCCGGACACGTTGCGCTAGCACTGAGAACTGGAAGTCCATACTCACATATGTGGTCCATACTCACATAGTGTCTTGGTCTCGCATTGAACAAAATGGCCTTTATTTATATTTGCTTTCTCTGGTCCTGGAGAAAATTGTATCTTTTTTGAAACCACTTTTTTGACTCGACATTTTGGTTTTTTGAGAAAAGTTGGCTATTTTTCGAATTGAAGCCAATAGATTTTATGTACATGTTGTAGCCAGACATGCTGTGAATACATCCCCACCATTCCCAGCCTCTCAAGGAGCGACCCTTTTATCGAAATTTTTGTCCGAAAATTTTGTTAAAGAAGGCCTCCCACGAGTTTTTGGTCACATAGACTGCCAACGCAGTGCTGTGGGGAACGCTCACCCACTCACATTGCAACGCATCCGAAAATCTACCGTAATCTACAAATCAATATATTGGCGCAGATACGTAAGGGAATGTTTAGAAATTGCTCCCAATGCTAGTGTGCGCGCTCCAAATTTTTTTTTCGATAAGCCAAATACAGTACACCTGAAAAATGCGACCAAAAAAGGAGCGCGCACACTAGCATTAGGGACAATTTCTAAACGTTCCCTTACGAAAATTATTATATTTTAGATGAAAACCGATATTATCCACAGGGGGAGACATTATTATATCGTCGGAAGCTTCATTTTCCTATCTTCGCGTCCTAGCACCCGTTGCCTGTCGATTATTGGCTCCTTTGTAGCCATTTGAGCGCCAATATATCGATATATAGATTACGGTAGAATTTCGGATGCGTTGCAATATGCTCGGGTGAGCGCCCCCAACAACACTACGTTGGCAGTCTATGTGACCAAAAACTCGTCGGAGGCCTTCTTTAATGAGCGGCTAAAAATGAATCGCCTTTATCTTGAACTCCGACGTGATATTTTGTCTCTGTATTTTTGTTTCCTAGGAGAAGCACATTGCATTTTCCATTAACAATTTTCAATTGCCAAGTATTACTCTACCCGAAAATTTTCAAAACAGAGTTGTAAATACAGAGTAGTAAATCTGTTGTGTCATCATTTTTATAGTTTTAAAAGATCCGCAAATGAGTAGCTATGACAATCATTATCGTCAAATATTTTTTGTAGCTCAGCAATGTAAAGATTTAATAGCGGTCCTAGTACCAAACCCTGAGGGACTAGAATTGTAACAGCATTTTTACCTTTTACAAGTGGAATCCCGCACGGTTAGGAATATGAGGGAAGGAATTGCATGTTTTACTTACAATCTCAATACATTTCGTCTCGACTCCGTCTGTCGCGAACGGGCGCACCACGAGAAAAAAAAGAATGCGTATCGTCATCAGTACCCTCGATAACCTCTAATCACAGATTTTAAGAAAATTTACCTTTTTTGACTGTGCCAGAACCAGCCGGACCTGCTTGATTTGTTCACGAACGGCTTTTTGTGCATCGTCTTAAGTATTTACTCAATCTGTTTGAAGTAACTCCTTTTTGAGAGAATCTCGTGAGGGGCATCGATGAAGACGAATCTCAATTCTTATCTATGATGAATGAAATTGAGAGGAACGACAAAGTTGCCAAGAAGAAGGAAGAGGCACTTATTCTCGCTGAAATGGCTGTTATAAAGGGACAAATCGGAATGGATTCAGAGTTAAACCCTCCTCCATCCAGAGTGAATAACGAAGGGAAGACGATTGGAAAGAGTAAACAAGCGCTCTTAATTACCAGTCTAATTAAGAGAAAGAACACTGTATATGAAAAGATGGATGAGAAGAAAGCGCGGATAGGAGAGGAAAAAGAAGAGAAGCAGAGAGTAATTGGTGGATTGGTTGACTACGGTTCTGACTCCGATGAGGTCAGTGGTACGATAACATTATTATATATAACGAAGAAAGATTATAGGATGAAACGTGATCTTCTCGAGTGTCGATTTATTGTATTATTTCTTAATACTTGGTATAAAGTGTTGAGCCATTTCATGTGTTAACTTCTTGTATGAGTCTTGATACTCTTTATATACCTCCTATCACAGATCTCCTGTAACGCCGTAGGAAAACGAGGACATATTGCTACAAGAAAAAAGTTTGCATCTCCGATTTGGATGAAACTTGGGTGTTGTGTAACAATGAGGGTTAAAAAATTTTTCATTGAGGTGATTTTGTCAAATTTCGCAATTATCGATTTTTTCCATCAAAAATTTCAAAATTTCATAACTCGATGAATTTTTATCGTACAGCATGCAAATGTTTTGCATTCGATTCGTGTTTACATTTTCTTCAATTCTTCTTTTGAGCAGTTCTGGCTTAAATGTCGTTTTGGTTATGTCTCAATCGAAATAACTTGTTTTCGTGTAACTAATCGATTTTTTCTCGAAAATTTTCTTTTTTTCCGATCTTTTTTTTCGATCAAAAATTTTCAAAAAAAAGTTTCCGATCAAAAATATGAAAATCGTGTTCGCCGCACTCGATTTATGGTTTCTGGGTTGTTAGATTCTCAAAAGAGGAGGATCCCAATATCGATTACTCGTACACTCAGGACATTGCCATTTCTGCAACGATTATTTCTGCAACATTCAATTTTTCATCATAAACTTGGTTTAAATTGATTGAATCGTCTATTTAAAAAAATGAAATTGATAGCTCTCAACGAGGTGCACAATATTGTCCTAGCAACCCAAATTGATAGGATGCAATGTTTTCGAGATATTCAACAAAAATTGAAAATTTAATTTTTTTTTTCATACATTTTTAAACATATCTCAGTCGGGTTTGATCTAAGCTCATCGTAAGGTCGATTTTCGAACTCTACGCTTAACGATTACCCTTAGGGCAACTTTTTAGCAAATTTTAATTTTTTGACCAATTCGGGCCCTTCAGGCAGTATCTCAATGCTGTTAGAAAGTGTCAGTTATTCGAAATGATGTGGAATATCTCGAAAACATTTGGGTTGCTAGGAAAATATTGTGCGCCTCGTTGAGAGCTATCGATTTCATTTTTTAAGTAGACGATTCGATCAATTTAAACCAAGTTTATGATGAAAAACTGAATGTTGTAGAAAATATCGGCAATGTCCTGAGTGTACGAGTAATCGACATTGGGATCCTCCTCTTTTGGGAATCTAACAACCCAGGAACCATAAATCGAGTACGGCGAACACGATTTTCATATTTTTGATCGGGAACTTTTTACACGAAAACACGTTATTTCGATTGAAACATAACCCAAACGACATTTAAGCCGGAACTGCTCAACAGAAAAATTGAAGAAAATGTGAAAACGAATCGAATGCAAAAAAATTTTCATGCTGTGCGATAAAAATTCATCGAGTTGTGAAATTTTGAAATTTTTGATGGAAAAAATCGGTGACTGCAAAATTTGAAAAAATCATCTCGATGAAAATTTTTTAAAAGGTTAGATACTATTATCATTATCCCACGAAGCGATAAAGTGTCAGTTCACATCTTATTTGTATCCAAGAATGGCATCCATAACCGCGATTTCACGAAATGTGTTCTATGACCATCTCAATTCAAGGGCTTGACAAAAATTTTCCCGAAGCAGGGCGAATGTGGTATAGGGCCGCATACATACGCCCACTATTACTCTTTATAGTTTCTTTGCTTTTTGATGTCCTATCTATTGCCTTCATAGAATAGTAACTCGAAAAGCTGTCCTATGTCAGCTCGCATATTGCCCAATTCTAGACTCATAGAGTAACGCATTCTCAATCACTGTATACCACATGATGCTCGATAAGTAGTGCAAGGACGGACCTTCAAGTTATGCATAATCATGAGTTGGTATGACTTTCCAATCAAAAGCTATTCGTTGAAATACATTTAACGAAAAAAAGATCGAAACTGTGCGCATTTCGCAGGAATGAAAGGGAATGGGAGATGAATCATTCCTTCTACGAGAGAAGGAATGAATGTTTTTGTCTATTTCGTGTGTATATAAGAACGATCGTACACGATAAAGTATTCTCGGACAGCTACTTCTTGACAAGTGGTGCATCTGGAGCCGCGATCGAAGGGACCCGGCGTGGCGGACGTCGCCTTGGAGGCATGAAGACGGTATGGATGGCGGTGGAAGGATCGGAATCGGACCTCCAGAAAGATGCGCTAAGTGCTTCGTCTTGCTGGGAGGGTCACGGTCTATGGAAGATCCGTGAAAAAGCAGCAACGTATGATGTGAGCTGGAGCAGGGAAGGTCTCGCTGGATTGTGCATCGTCGAAAAGGAGACGCCGGAAGATGAGTTGGACAATGTCAACAGCTGCATCAACAGCCCGATATTGAACGCTCTGAGGAACCTGCGGGTGAAAGAGGCCCTATTTCAAGAGGGATCAAGCAAGAGAGGAACGTCGCTTCTTGGATCCGAAGTATGGGATGTCTCAGACGGTGAGAGACGCGAGGACAGAACCCACTGTGAACTCCACAATTCCCGGATCGGAGAGATGCCCAAGGAAGTCAGTTGGACAAGGGTGGCCGTGATGGATGCAAGCTCAACGGAAGAGAAACCGAATCTACCACCGAAGAAGGAACCTCCGAAGAGGAGGACACAATCAGAAAGAAGAAGTCCTGCCGTGAATCAAGCATCTGGACCGCAAGACCCGCGTGGCATGTCTCTCACATCAGAGACAGTATGGCGAGCGGCCGAGACGTGGAAACCAACTGATCTATTCCTCGGTGCTGAGACTGAACCCCGACCTTTCCCCCCTGCGTATCACCTTTCGTCTTGCTCGGAGTGTGCGCATTTCGCAGGAATGAAAGGGAATGGGAGATGAATCATTCCTTCTACGAGAGAACGAATGAATGTTTTGTCTATTTCGTATGCATATAAGAACGATCGTAAACGATAAAGTATTCTCGGACAGTTACTTCTTGACAGAAACTTTTGCAACAACCGAATATATATCAAGCCAGCCAATATTTTTCAATGGTTTTACGAAGTTTCATTTCCAAGATGCATGATTCGTTTTTTAAAGAAAAAAACTATAAACTTTTCAGGACACTTTTGGCCCAGACAGAATCAGAATGAGTTCATACACAGTTGCATCTCATTACAATGCGGTTAAACAGACGGGAATCGAGGAGAGGAAGAATAGTCGTATATTCCATCTCAGGAATATCAACAACTGGATGAAAAGTTGTCTCATTAGTAAGTGCCAATGCGCATGTCAGTAGTTGTTGAACTGAACTTCAATTTCACGGGTTGTAACATCAAATTTCTTTCAACAATTGAATACGATGAGTAAAATTATGAATCTCGTGTTGTCAAAATACAATTTATTTTCCATCTAAATTAAAATACAATTTATTTTCCATCTAAACCAGCGTTTAAGACACGAATCGCGAGAAACTCGAGAAGAAGAGGGATAACCAAATTCATAGTCACCGAATTCTACGAAACCTATCTGTTCCTATCTGGCTCCATTTTGGAGCTATGCTCCTTCAAAGTGGACGCCTTTGAAAATTATCGATTTATTTTTCTCAGGAAAATAATCAAATCTCGCTTTAAAATAATGATAGATGGCTCTAATTTTTTTCAAAAGGTAGTGAAAATTCCCCACTTCAAAATGAACTGGACCACATCATTCCGCGATGCTCACCCCATGAGGTGCGGTCGGTTTTGTGAAAATGACCATAACTCTGGAAATCGGGAAAACGTTTTGGATTTTCATGCTTGTTTTGTAGATCCATATTGGTACTATCTTCAGCACAACTTTCAGCCTGATCGGGCCATGCGTTTTAATTGGGCGCTGGTTTAAGTGGAATCGGCCTTAAAGGTGACGTGCAAAATGTGCACTATGCACCATGGTATCCTCATGCTTGTTTCTCCAAAATAGTCACACTCAAGTAAAAACATGCCTAAACTATATTAAAGACTATTCTTGGTGTTCCTAATTTAGTATTTTAGCGCTAAATTTTCAGAAATTGCGAAATCGATAAGTACCTTTATCGCATCCAGTAAGCCTCTTAATGACTGCAATTAGCTTTTTTTTCAAAAATAGTTTAAATGTGAAATTAAATCTCTGCTTAATTTTTATTGGGCGCACTTCAAAACCGTTTTTTAGTCAAAAGAAAAGTCATGAAACAACGTGCAGATGCAAGATTGCAATTGAAGGAAAAAACTGCTATTCATCATTATCACTCTTCCCAAGTTGCGTGAATTATGTCAAAAGGTGGACGTGATCCATGCTTGGAAATGGTTAAAATGAACTTTTTTTTCAAAAATTTCATGACATCGAATATTTTCACTTTTGACCACAGGGGGACACTTATGTGCATAAAAATGGCCTATTCTGGCCTCTCGGAACTCCATGGGATGGATAGAGATTAGTTGAAAATCCGGTCCGATTTGATCGCCTAGGTCAGAACTATCAATTATTTATCATGTCAGGCAATAGTGCTCAGATGAGGATGGGCCGGAATTCTTCGTTAGTTGCATTCCACCATTGGGGCCCGATTGCTCGTTTCAGGTCATCTCTCCATCGGGTATTGGGGTGGCCTTGGGGGCGTTTCCAGTTGTAGGGGGTCCACATCGTAGTTGCCCGCGTCCAATGGTTGATTTCCATTCAACTTATCTTCAAGGCCCATTTCGCTTTCCGTTTAAGTGCCTCCTTATTCCAGTCTCGAATTTGGGTGATTTCTCGTAATCGTTCGTTCCTCATTCGATCCAGAAGGGTGACTCCGATCATCCGACGTTCCATCTTCCTCAGGGTGACATTGAGGCGCTCTTTGTCACTCGATCTCAAAGCCCACACCTCGCTACCATAGAGTACGGTAGGCAAGATGCAGCTGTCGAAGAGCCTCCTCTTAGTCTTCATGGGAAGAATGCGTGACGCCAGCAGGTGGTGGAGTTTGCTCCAGGCAGCCCAACCCAGACGAATCCTGTATTCCACTTCTTCGGAGGGATCAAGGGGAAGGGAAATTCTTCCACCGAGATATGTGGTAAACTCGACGAATTTGAATACTTGACCGTCGATGGTAATGGGTGCGCGGGTCGTGCTACAGGAGGTTAGGAGAACCGTTTTGGAGGCATTCACTTCGAGACCGACTCGTATACACGCTTCCATGAGCTTTCGCAGCATCTTTTCCAGTTCCGGTCGAGACTTGGCTATAAGAGCGACGTCGTCCGCGTACTCCAGATGACTAAGATGGCGTCCGTCGATCCGGATTCCGCACGTCTCCCAGTCGATGTCGTCCATCGCGCTTCTCAGCACTGCGTTGAAGAGACGGGGAGAAAGTGTGTCTCCCTGGCGAACTCCTCTCTTCATACTTACTGGGACCAGGTCCTCGTTCACTCTGATTAGGGTGGAAGAGGACTCGTAGAGGCGACGTAAGAGATCGACGAGGGTGGGGTGGACTCCAAACGTGCAGAGTGCTTGCCACACTGCATTCCATTCCACGCAGTCGAAGGCCTTGATATCAACGCATCCGAGGTAGAGGGGCATACCGTACTCGTGCGTCCTTTCAGCGAACTGCTTGATGGCGTGCAGATTGTCGAGAGTACTAAACCCTTTCCGGAAACCGGTCTCGGTGAGTGACTCTGACTCATCGAGAGACGTCTCGACTCGCTTTAGGATGACACGGGTGATGCTCTTCAGGGTGACTATCAGCAATGAGATGGGTCGGAAGTTGCCGATGTTGGAAGGATCACCCTTCTTGTGGAGAATGGAGACAACAGCTTCGACCAGAGCTCCAGGGACGGGGTCACCAGCAACAAGGTGGTTCAGCAGATCGGCTAGCGGTTGAGCGAGGTGTTCCCTTGATAGGTGGAGCATATCAGGGAGGACACCATCGGAGCCGGGGGAATGACCACACTTGAGGAGGGATAGAGCATGTCTTGTTTCATCAGCCAGGAACGGTGGAAGGGGCTCAGATGGTGGAGCGTCAGCGAGAGGGAGCGCCACTGCAGGGGTGTAGAGAGCCTCGTAGAACCGTTGGACGGCAATCTTGGTTGCGGCCTTGGCGAAAGCGGTGATGGCACGGTAGGCTTCCGGGGCAGACTGGGCGCGCGCAAGGGCACAATGTTCGGATTGTCAGGGAAGCGGCCACGTAGTGTGTTTCCCTAATTGGGAAAAGGCGCCGAACAGCGGCTCTTGGGCGCCTTTTCCCAATTAGGGAAAGACACTCGTTGCTCGTTTGCCTTACATTCCTTGAGGCACCAGAACATTGTGAGGGGCAGTGACCCGAGAAGACTCGAGTTGGCAGAATAATCGAAAAGCGCGCCGATCGAAATCGTAACGCTCCCTGCGTCTTTTCTGCTTCACCTTGCGGGTAAGAGAGAGACACATCCGGACGAGGCGGTGGTCGGAGTTGAACTCGAAGGGACCGACGACTCCGCAATCGACAACTCGCGCTGATGGAGAGGCAGCGATGAAGTCAATTTGCGATAAGGTCAAGCCGTTTGGGGACCGCCAAGTCCAGAGTCTACCGTGTCGTCTCTTGGGAAAAGTGTTCCATATGCGTAGGTTGTTTCTCACGCAGGCCTCGGTGAAAATGCGGCCGCGCGAGTTTGGGGACTTAGAGGCGAAGTCACCGACATGGATCTCATTGCCAGGCTCCCTCGACACTCTACAGTTGAAGTCCCCCGTCATCACTGGCATGAAGCCTCTGGGCGCACTCTGCAGCGCGGCATCGACCTGATCGGGGAATGCGTCATACTCGTTGTCCTGGTAGGCAGACGTCGGAGCATAGGCGCAAACGAGGAAGAGCCGATGGTCGGGAAGCTGCAGAGTCGCTAGACGTTCAGAGAGGCCACGGAACACAGCTCCTCGCGCGAGGTGCGGTCGGAGGAGGAAGGCCACGCCATGGGACGCGGATGGGCCACCCGAGTGGTAGATCACTGTGCCTGAGGATGTAAGATTGAACGAAGCACAACCCACAATCCTGGCTTCCTGCACAGCAATCACGTCCCACTGGATCTTGTCGAGAGCCAGCTCCATCTCGATGTGTTTGTCCTTCGGGGCGGCGTTGATGGTGCCGATGTAGAGGTGGCGACTCATCATGGTGGCTTACAACTACCGAGGGCCAAACTCTTCTGGTAGAGGGACACTGGGCGGCTCACGAGGCTTATTTAGGATTATTTATATTTAGGATTAGGATTATTTAAATTTAACCTGAGAAAAAGAACTTACAAAATCCAGTAAATCAAGAAAGATCTAATGGAAAGGGTGAGGGAGAGCCCGAGCCGGCAAATAGACGCGCGAGGGAGCCCCTCCATCTTAGTACATATAGAGAAATGTCCCGGCGCGCGTTAGTTTCGGAACTCTCGTTTCTCTATTTGCATACGCTCGCCCCCCCCCCTCCCTCTCTCTAGTCTCCCCAGTTTCCGAAACCAATTGCTACTGCTACGAAAAGTTAAATTGATTCTTGGATGGTTTTGAGTAGTTCTTGTACAGAATCTATATATATTTTTAAGAGAAAATTCACCCTTGGAATTGTACATCGTCAAAGTTGGGGCATTCAAAAAGTGACGTGCCCGAAGGATAAATGATGATCAATGTTATGAGCCTCGATTTTGCAGCAAATCGGCTTTGGAAAGAAGAAAAGTCGCACTAACTTGAAACTTTATTTTTCCATATTAGTCACAATGTGTCAACACACAGAATTTTGGCCGAGACTGAATGACATTCCTATGAAATCTTATTTTTTTAAAAGAGTGGTGTTGCGTCATCGTAATGCGATATGATTCAATTACCAGGATACAATAATACAAACATCGAATTCTCCAATGCGTTTTCTGTCGTGACTGAAAATTCCATTCCGATTGCTCGCATGATTCAAAAGCTACGCCAGAAAATAAAAGTGTGACAATAGTTTCCGGCGATACTGTAGTTATAGAGGGACTATCCATCTGGAGAATTCGTGTTGTACTTTGTTCAAGGAGGGAGATTAAAACTTTCCGTATTAACATGGTTTGTCACTTACTGTTTTACAAACGTATTGTGAAAATGTAGCTTCAACATTTGTGGTGGGAAAATATGTAGAAAAACTAAAAAGTGAAAGTCAAACCTATGCTCAATTATTGTGGCCGTAGATCGGCATTCAAAAAACATAGTCGAAAAGGTCTTAGAATTTGATGAGGAATCGATCGATACCACTGCTGAAGTCCAATTTTGTTTTTTTTGTTGAAAAAAACAACAGGAAAATCCTATGACGTAGTGCCCTGAGGAGTAGAAGCGTTTTTGCGCTTTACTTGTCCTGGCCCACACTACATCATGCCATTGCTATCGTGCGAACTCAGTTTTCGCACTGTGAAAAACCTCTCAACAAATATGTGTGTATTTCGATAGCGCACAGTCCATTGCCAGCAAAACCAAATAATATAATTATGACACCTCTACCACGATCGGCATTTTTGAGCTCCCGTTGGGGGGAGGGTAGTTTTTGGCGAGTTTTCAGTTGATACACTATCATACGATGTGTTAAGATGGAGCTGTTGATATGCTGAGAAAGGAGGGGATGCGTGAACCTCGCATCCTTGATCTTGCTTGTGGAAAGGGAGGAGATCTCAGGAAGTGGAGCATCGCTCGCGCAAAGAGTGTCGTTATGGCAGGTACGGTAGCACCGCGATAGATGGGTTAGTCGAGAGGAGCATTGTAGACTTGGCGGGTGTTTCGGTCGATCAAGCAAAGGGTCGGCACGAGGAAATGCGAGCACGTGAAGGAAATGGGATTTTCCCTGCACAGTTCATAACTGTAGACTGCTGCAATGTGAGTATGAATCGACCTAATACCATGTCCAATGTTGAGACTACCATATCTATTTCAAGAATGATCTCCTTCCTCTCATCGATCCCTCTTTCCTTCCAATTGATCTTGTATCTTGTCAATTTGCATTCCACTACTCATTCGTCAACGAATCGTCGGCCAGGTAATCGATCATTTCCGTATCATGATGACTTTACAAAAGCGACCACTCGCGACCATCCGTTATGTTCCGTTATTCAAAATGAGGGGAAACCATCCCTCTTTCGAATTTTTAAAACTAGAACATTCTATCTCACTTTAAAAAAAATTTTCTGCTGAGACACACTCGACGTTAAACGTCAACGGAGAAAATCTTAATCTTCATCTTAAAACGGAACAACTTTTACACGCACGTATTCGAAAAATAAGAAGTTTCGTGAAAGTCGGAAAACGCTATTTGAAAGAGCACATTTCAAAGTGCCTTGCATTTGCTTTTGTAGGGACCACCATCTTCGGGAAACAGTGTATGCCCAATTCGAATAGCTCACGAGAGGAAAGAGGGCCGCGTGTTCTGTTTTCAAGATCATGTAACGTAGTATCTCAAATTTAAAAAAAAATATATAGAGAGAGAAATCTGCTGGTGCCCCCACTTGCTGGGGCAAGTGATTTACATTTGAGGCGCTCCAAAATCCGTTATAGAAGACAGTAGATCAAAGAGCACTGTAGAATTTGATCTACTGTAGAAACCGGGGGCACCAACCGAATTGCCTGATTTTTTGAATATGTTATGAGGGGATACATACTTTATCACTTAATGCTTTCAAAATAAGCGGCCCTCGTCTAGAACTAATACAAAAACGAATTTAGTGTGGCAGCTTCATGTTTAGGATGGGCGGGATTTTCGACGATCGTAATTTGCGTAAAAAGTAAAAAGTTCTGTGACTTGTTCTCTTCAGAAAAGTGATGCACCCGATCAAGATTCTCACATTGTTTTCATGCCCTAGCTTTCAATTCGGTTCATGAGGATTGTGGTCCCTATTGCTTTACATCAAATTTGGGGACAAAAATTTCTACCGCCGCACAGTGGTCGATTCTCTGGCGTTTCATCACTTATATTTTATAGTTACTGTAGGATGGATTACTTAAGAGAGAAGATACGTAAGACTCTACCATTTTCGCCCCTGCCCGGAGACAATGAGAATTGGGGCCCATACTCGTGTGGGTGGAGTATCTCAAGCCCGCATTACACAAAACACTTTATTTTATGGTGATGCCTCTGGGCTAGGAAAAAAGTATGTTTCAGTGAGAAATGGTCGGAAAATAAAAATTTCTTATTTTGTAAAGATAGTCTCTATCTTTCATTTGGGTTACGTGTGGGGTCCCCAGTCAATATTAAAAAAAACGTATTTCAAAATTGAATTTCGTTTGATTCCAAAATTTTTAAAAAATCGCTTTAAAATTTTTTTTATCGCTTTTTCATCTCACTATTTCTATTTGTGAGAAAAAATTACACTTTTTGGAATTTTTGCCAAGTGTGACTATGTGTACAGTGCACTACAATGCATTATGCATTTAAACAGTGGGAAACTATAGTGGGAAACTTCATGGAATAAACTTTTTAACTTCTGGGAGTGACTCCGACTCATCAAGAAACGTCTCGACTCGTTTTAGGATGACAAGGGTCATGCTCTTGAGTGTGACTGTCAGTAGTGGGATGGGTAGAGACTATCTTTTCAAAATAAGAAATTTTTATTTTTCGACCATTTTTCACTGACTTTTTCACTTTTTCACTGAAACAAACTTTTTCCCTAGCCCAGAGGCAGCACCATAAAATAACCAGTGTTTTGCGCAATGCCGACTTGATACACTCCACCCACACGAGTATGGGCCCCCAGTTCTCATTGCGAGCTCAACGTGTCCGCGGTGTGGTCGATTCTTACCGATTCCGTCTCTTAACCGGCAATATCTTGTAAAAAAAACCACCGCATACCATCCGAGCAAATATTACTTGAGGCCTTGCTCGTGATGCCTATCCCGAGTTGAATTGCTCCATTTAATACTTTCCGGTTACGGTGGGATGAATCACGGTATCGGCAATATAGTGCCGAGACTCCCGTATACCGTCCCATCACGACTACTCGCGGTCTACCTCCTACAAAAATACCGACTCGATTTGATCAATTTCATACTTTTGGGTTACGGTAGGATGGATTACGATAGTTTGTTTTCGCTGCGCGACCCGCGTGAAGTTACCATAGACCACTTTGGGTTTGACCAAGTCGACCCCAATCCCATTTTGGGCCATGAAATCCCCTTCCGGGCACCGCTGTGCCTACCACTAAATAGCGAGTTGGACTTAGGTTGGTACAGCGTAAACAACCCAAACGCCACTGGCTTGGACATGTATGGGTAATACGGTAGAACAACGTCCTGTGAATTTATAAAACTCAATGTAAGCCATGTATTATAGGACTATGCTCCGTAATGCGGTTTCGTCGCTACGAGAAGGTGGACTCTTTATCGGAACTCTACCTGATGCGGAGAGGATAGTGTAAGTGTCTTCATCAAATATGACGCTATTTGCGTTAGGATCAACAACGTCTCAACAGAGGTCTGGCAAGGTCAAAAATCGAATTCGTCAAAAGTTGCTCATAGACTTTCGACGCCAAACACGCTGGTGCAATTGATTTCGCAATAGGGCGCCTCTGGGCGCCGGTATGGCGCCGCGCAATTTCGGCGGAAAACGTGTTTTTCGAATATGACTTCGCTAAAACTCATGAAAATGGCGGGAATAAATGCAAATCTTAGATTCAATGTAAGACAATGTTCCACCGGGGATAATACTAGAGACCAATAAAACAAAATGATCAGGAGAAAATGTTCTTTCAACTTCAGGTTTTCAGGTTTAACTTCAACTCGTGCTATGCTGGCTAGATAAAAAAATGGCATTTTCTCGAAAACGATAAATTATCAAGATATGCCATTACCGTCATTTGATAGATCTTCAAATTCTTATTAAACTCGCGAGTTTTCCCGCCATTTTCATGAGTTTTAGCGAAGTTATCACGTTTTCCGGAAAACATTTTTTTTTTCTTCGAAAAACACGATTGCGAAATCGATTGCATCAGCGTGTTCGGCGTCGAAAGTTACCTCTAGGTGCAACTTTTTAGGTGCAACTTGAGCGAATTCGATTTTTGACCTGTTCCAGCGACTTGTTGATCCTAACGCAAACAGCAGCATAAATTACCATGGGAAATGTCTCAGGGAAATATCCCGATTCACGAAAATTTGAGGATTTACTCAACCGACTGCGCTGATTTCTAAGATATGTTCAAAAGCTGCTATATCCCACTTTTAAATCAGCTTACATTTCCACGCGAGATGTAAGGAGAACCTTCAGTGACTGTGTCAAGTTGTCCTGTGGCCTAGTGGTTAACGACATAGGGTTGCCACCCGGACGGCGCGGGTTCGACTCCCACCCGGTGTCACTAATCTAAAAAAAAACTCTCACCTAATCTTTAAAAAAAATCTGCTTTGGTTGAAATTGTTTTCACAAGAGTTTACGAAATAAACTATTGTTTTAGACGAAATTAAATTAGAGATAAATGGAAGGCTTTCAAGTAACATATTACAGCAATATTTAATTGTTAGACGTTATTTAGTCATTATTTTGAGTTAGAGAAATCTCCAATGCTTGGGAAAACAAAGTATTAACTCTCTCCCCTCTTCTCACATTTCTCTATATGTACAACGATACACGGGCTCCCAAGCCTCTCTCGGGGCTCCGTTACTGACAGCCCCCCTCTCCTCCTCTCTCTCCTCTCTCATTAGAGTAACTCCATTTTGAGCGACATTTGAGATGATCGTTCGCAACCGCAAGTCAACCGATTCGCACATTTTTTTTGAAAATTTAATGGAATTCATTATAGAAAAAAATGAACCTGGGGGCTGTATAATCTGATAGAACTTGGCCAAGATTTCGTCCATCTTTTTTCGCCAGTTTTTTACTTAATCTTAATTTCTGTGCAATGGTTCGATAAAGTACGATGAAAAAGTGACAATGCCAAAGAAATCAACATAAAATATAATGTTAGCGACTAGCAAATCCGTGTTAAAGACGGCCTAAACGTTAAAGATGGCGCTGTTTTGTTTTGGGCGAGCTAGACAGTGACAAGAGAGAACGTAAACAAGTGAGAGCACAGAGTTTCGCAATAAACATAAACAACACATACATACTTTTCCCTCTCCTCGATCCCCGTGCTCTCTCGTCACTGTCTCGCTCGCCAAAAACAAAACATCGCCAAGTTCCGTTTTCGTCCATCTTTAACACGGATTTGCTAGTCGCTAGCATTATATTTTATGTTGATTTTTTGGCATTGTTACTTTTTCATCGTGCTTTATCGAACCATTGCAAAGAAATTAAGATTAAGTCAAAAACTGGCGAAAAAAGATGGACGAAAACTTGGCTAAGTTCTAACAGATTATACAGCCCCCTGGTTTTCGACTATTTGAAATACATTCCACTAAGTTCCAAGAGCCCCTGTTTAAGCACATCAGGGTCCCCCTATGAGTGGAAAGTGATTTTTTTCGATCTAATGATTTTTTTCAAACATTTTTATTTCATCCTATTTCCAAACTGATTTGACAATATTTCGAATCTTAAGGCTGCTGTTTACCTTTTCCACGCCTGTAGTGCCACTTTTTTGGAGTTTTGCATTATTTCCATAATTTTTTAAATTTTTTCTCTGATGCGAATACAATTAAACGAGTCTGATTTGGGGAGGAATGTAATTAGTATTGTGAACGGATTGATTTGTGCAGCAACAAGTAATCGATAGGATCCTCATTTTTAGTTGTCCTATCGATTACTTGTTTGAACATTTTCACATTGAAAAAGATGACGATACACACTATAATAGCAAGTATAAAAATGACTGAACAAATAAATATGAGGATCTTCTCTGCAATGTGTTTGAACAGTTCTCGAAAAAAGCCTAGAAATCCACTAGAAATATCACTTGCTTTGTTCATCGATGATACCCAGTTATTCTTGAGTTCCTTATTTCGCGAGGAAGTTATGGAAAAAAAGGAAGTTATGGCATAAATATTGTTAAAATTAATCACAAAATTGTTATTTCAAAAGCAAACTTTTTTAAAAACTTTACTTGGTTTTTTTTTTGCACAGCCCTGACGTATATTATAACGAAATCTAGCTTAATGTAAAAAAAGTAAAAGAAGACTTTCTAATAAAGGTAGCGTCCGCAGGGACAAAATTCAAAGCAATTCCTACAATGATAATATTAAGCCTATCCCCACATAATTCGAGAGCTGAATCCATTGCAGCATAAACAATTTTAAAGGGAGAGTTACCCCATGTTTTGATTTTGCACGAATTTTGTAGGGTCTCGCAACGAAATAACAAAGTTTTCATCCCTTTCTCGGACTATTGTGATTCCCTAGATGCGAGGTCACCTCTCCTCTCTCGCGCTTTCTTTGATCTACTCAGTCTCTCTTCTCCTCTCGCATTTCTCGCCCCTCCTCGATTCCCTAATCTCGCTTGTCTTATCACTTCCATATCTGTGCTCTCTCCAAGAGAGACAGAGGAAGAGAGGTCTTTTATAAGGGCATTTCTTCCCTTAAATATGCAAGGTGAACGTTTTAGGTGCCTACTCGTCCTCAGGGAGAGAAAATGATTCTGGTCTACCTTCTTTTACCATGTCCCTCCCTCCGAATTTCGATGTTTTTTTTTCAACTGGAGATGGCGTGGATAATTATTTTGAGCTTCGTATGTGCCATACCTGCTAGTACTTTCTCTACATGGCAAAAATTCAGATTTACAGATTCATGTAGCGGTGAGTTCAGATAGTACAAATACCGCACTTCGAATTTATCTCATCAAAATTTTGCAATAAGCAAACGATCGAAGTCAAATTTTGCTTGAAAGTGCTCTGCCATACTCTCATAGTTTCT
This sequence comes from Pristionchus fissidentatus, assembly GCA_036245785.1. Classification (NCBI taxonomy): domain Eukaryota; kingdom Metazoa; phylum Nematoda; class Chromadorea; order Rhabditida; family Neodiplogasteridae; genus Pristionchus; species Pristionchus fissidentatus. The sequence goes on along the minus strand of BTSY01000005.1, from coordinate 22,120,355 downwards.
GCGAGCGTTTTAGGTGCCTACTCGTCCTCAGGGAGAGAAAATGATTCTGGTCTACCTTCTTTTACCATGTCCCTCCCTCCGAATGTCCATGTTTTTTTTCAACTGGAGATGGCGTGGATAATTATTTTGAGCTTCGTATGTGCCATACCTGCTAGTACTTTCTCTACATGGCAAAAATTCAGATTTACAGATTCATGTAGCGGTGAGTTCAGATAGTACAAATACCGCACTTCGAATTTTTCTCATCAAAATTTTGCAATAAGCAAACGATCGAAGTCAAATTTTGCTTGAAAGTGCTCTGCCATACTCTCATAGTTTCTGCTTAATTTGGAAGCTGTGGTGGTATTCTTCTTCCATTTTCGGTCTGGCCGAATTTTTTGTTGTTGAATTTTAGCCGAAAATATTTCGGCCGAGACGAAATCTAAATTTCGGTAGAGTTTTCGGCTAATGAGCGGTCGCTCCATTGTGCAAATTCGGCTAATTTTTTTAAGCCGAAAAATATTCGGCCTAGACAAAGGTATTTTTCACATTTCCGGAACGAATTTCGGCCAGAGATCGATCCATTGTGAGTTATCATGCGCACTCATTTCCACTTCCCCGTGTGTTGCGTCTGGTCGATCACGCGCCGCGCATTAACAATTCAAGCGATAACGACAACTCTTTGATACTCCTCCAAAAATTCAACCGTAACAAGCACTATGAGAACTCTGTTTGATGAGCTCTCCAATGGGATAAACAAGAGCGGCGAATATACTTACTATTGAACCCAACCTATAGTGGAATGATACCGTATGATCTGCAGTAACTCAAAATCGATAATCCGGGATACTATACGATGCGGGTATTATATAAAGTTGCGCCAAATGAATCGACATTGTTTGTATACGTTGGCATTCGGTACGACATTGCTCGAAGGTATACTGTACCTCGGCTAACGTAACCCGGGCTACAGTAACCTTGCCTACATTTGTCCGATTTTACAAAGTTGTTTGAATCGAGTCGGGATTGCTTGTATGAGTTGACTTTCGGTGCGGCACTGAACGAAAGTTATACCGTACCTTGGCCACTATTTTAGGAATGTACTCATTGTCAACTCATACAAGCAATCCTGACTCATTTGGCGCAACTACAGTAACCCGGAATATCGATTTTTCCACGGTATGACTGGGTGTCACATCTCAGTATTAAATATAATTCAGTCGCTGCGCAGCTCATATCATATCCCTCACAATACCTGCTCGAAGAAATGTTCCAAAAAGGCATTGTCAATTGAGTAATAGTCATGACCACGATTCCTCTTATCTTCGACAGTTTATAGAACATATTTTTTATAGAGTTCGCTTGGTAGTGTAGCCCTAGGACAATACGTCTGGGGCATCCGATCGGGAGAGCGGAGAGAACAAACTCAAAATGAAGTGAATTAAAATTTTCAGCGCCTCGCCGATTTTGTCGGTCGCAAATCAATGTCGGTCAGGCCGAAAATGGAAGAAGAATACCATCCCTGTAGCACTATCTCTCTTTTTCCATTTTTTCTTTTCCAAGTTATAGACTCGATGACTCTCCCTCTGGGATTGAGTTTGGTTAACGTAAGTTCAAGAAAACTGGAACTCTCTTCTTTCGAACGCAACATCTTCACGTCAAAGCAGCTCGCTATATCGTTTCTCCTTTCTCCAGCCAATCTTTTGGGACTGAAAACCGATACCGATGCTCAACTCCGCACGCAATTAATCATTCTAAAGAAGACCATCGCTCACGTCTGAAACCTATGCGAAACTTCATTTTGATTGATTAGCAGAGATACAAAATTTTTCGATTTTTCGGCGGTGTCTGGAAATAGTGCTACCAGCGTTCATCGCGATGCAAAAAAATGTCTCCTATAGTTGAATGGGCAGTGTGCAAGCCGTCGGCTGTCCAAGCCGACGGCTTGCACACTGCCCACCAAGAGAATTTAGGAAGCAAACGTCATTACTTTTTTTTAGACTGAGATAGAGGCCTGCGGTTTGGAGCATTGCATGCACATCAGAGAAGCAAATGAATGCACGAGTTTTTTCGCAATAGTCCATGATGATCCCTCTGCATGATTCCATTTTAGGCATTTCATTTGCAGATGTTCGGTCGCAAATAAAATCGCATTCTCACCTAGATGTGACATAAAAGCTAAAAACACTCTGTGGTGATAGTGTATCCATTGTTGTATACATTCAACCATACCTGCCCAAAGCCGACGGCTTGCGCACTGCCCACCAACAGTCATGGTCCAAAATGGGTCCGAGGTCGACTTCGTCAAACCCAAAGTGACCTATGGTAACTTAACCGCCGGGGTCCCGCAATGAAAACAAACTACCGTAACCCATGCTACCGTAATCCGAAAATACGAAATTGAGAATATCGACCCGGTATACGTTGCATGAGGTAGGGCTCGAGTAGTAATTAATCGGACGGCATACGGCGGTCTCGGCACGACATCGCCGGTACCGTCCGTATTCAAGTCTACAGTATGCTGAAATTTCAAATTGATCAAATCAAGTCAGAATTTTTGTGGGAGGTAGGGCTCGAGTAGTAATTAACGTGACGACATACGGTGGTCTCGGCACGACATTGCCGGTACCGTAATCAAGTCTACAGTATGCTAAAATTTCAAATTGATCAAATCGAGTCGGCATTTGTGTGGGAGGTAGGGCTCAAGTAGTAATTAATCGGACGGCATACGGTGGTCTCGGCACGACATCGTCGGTACCGTTATCAAGTCTACAGTATGCTGAAATTTCAAATTGAGCGAATCGACTCGGTATTTGTTGCATGAGGTAGACCTCTAGTAGTTATTAATTAGAGGGTTTAGTTTTTCTCGGTGACCGTATCCAGTAACCCGAATTTACGAAAATGAACACATCGACTGGGTTTTTTGCAAGAGGTAGATCTCGAGTAGGCAATATTGGAGTGATATGTGGCATTACTTCCGCCATATCCGGGGTTACTGTTGCAGGAATATAGTACGCATGAAATGTGGAATTTGACTGATCGGGGATATTTTGTATGTAGTCGACCTCGAATTTGCGATGTGCGAGATACCGTTGCCTTGATACGCTACTCATTTAGTGTCCATTATAAATATGCATATGTCGATACAATGACTTTATAAAGGTTGCAAAATGAGTCGAACGAAATGGGAATGACAAAACCGGCCGAAAACACTTTAGAGTAGCGGCGATCTCGATCCGAAACTACCGTCTACACTCCGAACAGGTAGTACTCGAGATCCTACTCATTGATCAATGTGAAATTTCAGCATACTGTAGACTTGATTACGGTATCGGCGATTTCGTGCCCAGACGACCGTATACCGTCAGATTAATTACTACTCGAGCCCTACCTCCCACAAAAATTATGACTTGATTTAATGAATTTGAAATTTCAGCATACTGTAGACTTGATTACGGTACCGGCGATGTCGTGCCGAGACCACCGTATGCCGTCCGATTAATTACTACTCGAGACCTACCTCATGCAACGTATACCGGGTCGATATTCTCAATTTCGTATTTTCTTATTACGGTAGCCTGGGTTACGGTAGTTTAATAATAATATATTTATCGAGTTATGTACTAATCAATAATAAGTGCAATGATGTTAGGGTAAAAGAAACTACTGCAAACACGAAATACGATGTCGCATAGAGCGACAAAGAGCTTTACAGGAATAGTGAAGAGTCAATAGATTTAATATAGTTTGATACAACGGCGATACTTCTATTGCTAATAATATCATACTTACTTTCTTAGATATTTAGAAGATCCATCTTAATCGGCCGTTGCCGTGTAGATCACAATTCCTCCATTCTTCTCTATCGCGAGCGCGCGTAGTCCAATGTCGGTAGGGCTGACGCTTCAAGGACGATCGGGTAATACGTCCTTGAACACTGTAGGGCATCTTCGCATATTCCACTATCGAATCCCTCCATCTCACTGGCAGCTTTCCTGGAGGTCTGCGGAGATCGGGAGGGAGGAACCATTCCGTGACTGTTGTTGACCATCTGCCGTCGTCCGGCCCATCGATGCTTCGCCCGTTTGATGTAGCGTATCGGGTCAGTGAGGAGTGACTGCCGACGGACGTCCGAGCTGCGGCGCTTCTTCTGGTGCATCGTCAACATATTCGTGCCAATCAACGATCTAATATCATCATCCAGCCGATTCCAAAGAAAGACAATTCTGTGAGCGAGAAAACGATTATATCTTTCGGAGTTACTAAGAAATTTACAAAGTTTGAGCCTATGACCAGGTGTTATACCAATGCGTTTTGAAAAATTAAACATCGATCTATGAGTAATAAGTATCCGAAAATAATTTTGTAACAAACAATAAGATCAATACGAGTGCGTCTATCATAGAGGGTTGACATCTTGAGAGACTCCAGTTTGGGTATGAGGTCGGGGGTAGGCCACATCTGCGGAAGACGATTCGAGAAAAGCGCTGTAATACGTTTTCAAGACGGACAATGTTAGTTATCGTGCTGGGGCTCCAAAGTTCGCAGCAAAACTCGAGAATTGGTCGGACGTAGGTAGAAAAAAATAGTTTGTTTTCGTTGCGGGACCCCGGCGGCTAAGTTACCATAGGTCACTTTGGGTTTGACGAAGTCGACCTCGGACCCATTTTGGACCATGACTGTTGGTGGGCAGTGCGCAAGCCGTCGGCTTTGTACAGGTATGGATGAATGTATACAACAATGGATACACTATCACCACAGAGTGTTTTAGCTTTTATGTCACATCTAGGTGAGAATGCAATTTCATTTGCGACCGAACATCTGCAAATGAAATGCCTAAAATGGAATCATGCAGAGGGATCATCATGGACTATTGCGAAAAAAACTCGTGCATTCATTTGCTTCTCTAATGTGCATGCAATGCTCCAAACCGCAGGCCTCTATCTCAGTCTAAAAAAAAGTAATGACGTTTGTTTCCTCCATGCATTGATTTGAGGGGAGGCGAGAAAGAAAAGACAGAGAAATGACACACTCATTCAACCCATTCATTTCCCCTCTTCTCATATTTATCGTATCCTTTGTTGAGATGGACAGCCCGTACATCTGGAAACAGTGATAACAAGTGGGAGAATGGAGTGTGCAGGTAGATCGATACTCAGAAGTCATATAGAGTAATCTGAGATACTGTAAATATATAATGTAATGATTGAGTGTTCACTACGATTCTTCGACTCCACTTGATAATCCTCCTCTCTTCGGGGCCAAATTTCATTTTTCATTGGATGAACAGGTGCATTGGCAATCTTCTCTTCAGTCTCTTTCTTCTTCAATTAATATATTAATTTGCAGGTCAATTGTCCTGAGTTCCTTGCTTACTTCCCTCTACTTGTCAAGTAAAATTTTATTGTGTAATTTTTTATTTTCCCAATGAAATAGGAATATTTCGAGCTAGGGAGCGAAACAGTCATACCCTTAGAAATAGCTACAGTTATTTGCAAATTAATTTAATGTCATATAGATAGAGTCATATCAATGACGTCATAGATTGGCAGAGGAAGAGGGCATGGAGTTAGTGTGGGAGAAGAGATTTCCCGATGCTTGTCAACAATATCTGTCAAACGCCGAATCGAGAAGTCTTCTCTATAAAATGAGTGGACTTAAGGTACGATCCCGGCCATCTCTCGGAGCTCTTTGTGTATAGAGCAACGTCGAATTTGCAGATTGTACCAACGGAGAAGGAGGGAAAGGAAGAGGAAGAGTACATGCATGTGGTAGATGAGATGAACGGAGCGAGTGCGAGTGTGGTTGGAAAGGGCAAAGTCAACGCGAAGAGACCAACTACCTTTGCAGGGCACAATTTCGAAGTCGGAGTGGGATGCCTTCTCTATGTATATCGTATTCTGTTTCAGAAAGAAGACAAAATGAGAAGGAATTGAATCATGATCATGATGGACGAAATTGTGATCTCCACCGATAAAGTGGTCATGTCTCCCCCTCCATTTTGTATATTTTCTCTATAGGGGGCAGCGTTTACCTCTATTCCTCCACTACAGTACTCGATCATTTGTTCTCCTCTTGCGCGGGATGCAGACTTCCAATTTCATGTGCACTTTCAAAGCGATTTCTCTGTACTTTCTGAAAACTATAGAGAAGTGAGGCCTCATTTGGATAGATATTCACACAGGCAACATAATTACGTGTTCAGAATTATGCCAGAAGTGAAATATTATCTCAAGTTGTTCTGCTTAGTGAGGCATGAAATTAATATGGTATGTGCTAACATTCAGTGACCTACCATTAAAATCTGGTAGCTCAAATTTAATCTCGTTGAAAATGAGTTGCTTTTGCCCGCAAATATCTCATTATCATACACTTAATCCCCAGGCATTTGCAAATAAAGAGGCTCGGATCGGTGGCGTTTTCCACAAAGTTCGTTCACTGAAGAATTCAAAAGAAAGGTTATCTGAGTGGGTCGACATAGGCTTGGCAGTTGGCGGAATTTTCGACATGAGACTGACAAGACTATGATGTAGCGCATGGGGTGTTGGTTACAACGGTGCCTTTCCGGAAGTCCAAAAATGCTTCAGCGCTTCAGTGCAAAACCATACGTATTTGTTTCCTGAATTTACTTCCTTCGGGCAACTTTTAAATTTCCGCTTTCTCACAGTCTGAGCACACCAGCTCAGCGATTTAATAGAAAGGGTTTTTAAAATTCCGTGGTCTGGCACGGCATTAACTTTTGCGTGCAAATCGCTATTTGCCAATAACTATGTTTGCATGAGCACCAATCAAAAAAATTGTAAAAGTAAAATATACTTGTATTTTGACGGGCTATCGATCAAGTCACTTTTCTGCAGTCACTCACAGTGCAGAGCAAAAGTTCAATCATCGTCCATGATATGTTGACTGAAAAAAAACCGATGTTTTTGTGCCCTGGGGACGAATATTGAGCAAGCTCTATCATACTCTCAGAATCATTAGCAATCCACGTGGGAAAATAATTACTGTAATTACTTAATATGGGGCTTTGAAAGCCCTCGTCATTCTGATCATGATAACACTTTGGTGGAGTATTGTAGATAAGTTTAGAGCAGATATAAACCTTGTTGCCAAAATTTCGGTTGCGGAATTGTCACTAGGGTGGCGAAAACGACTCTTCGAGTCGGCCTTTTATGGCCCCTCTCTCGAGTCACTCGCTCTCTTTCGAGTGAGTCTGACCCCGTGGCAGTGTAGCACGCAAGGATCGAGTGAATCGAATCTTTCGAGTCGAAATCGAGTCAAGGGTTTTCTCAGCTCTCAGTGGTCCAAATGAGCTAGTAGATACATATTCGGATTCAGCTCATCGAGCTCTGTATAAAATATTTTCAAGGAGAAAGAAATCAATTTAAAGGTGTTTTATTTTTGATCCAATTTTAATATTTCCCACCGTTCATGGTGATTTTTCTAAAAAAACAAATAATTTTTTTTAAATCGACTGGAAATGTTAGTTATATCTTCAGTACGTCTAAAAAAGAAAATATATTCAATTTGGTGTAACATTGGAAAGAAAATTATTTTGAACCCGGGTTCATGGTGGGAAATATTGAAATTGGCCCAAAAATAAAACACCGCTAAATTGCTTCCCTTCTTGAAAAATATCATGTAAAGTCTGCAAACATCATAAAAGTTACTTATATCGCAGGAAGCAATGATTTTAGCAATGCAAAAAGTTTGCAAAAGATTGTGTTTGGCCGGGAATCGAACCCGCGTCGACAAACGGGTGATCTTGTTTTGCAAAAAAAGCATGTCCTGTCCACGATATATTAAATTTTCTCGACGCTATCATATTCTACGATGAAAACTACACAACATATAAACTTTTCACGACTTATTTTTCTTAAGAGCCCAAGATGTGACTGGGCGATTCGAGAAAAGTCTAAATTTTCGAAGTTTTCGGCACATAACTTATGCCATAGGTGATAAATTTGAAAACCGACTTTCTGGGGTAATTTTTTTCGCTCTTTCGAATGATATATGTCTCGGACTACAACTCCGAAAAAAATTCTCGATTTTCGCGCCAAATTTTGAAAATTTTCAAAACTTTTTTGGCTGAAGTGTATCCAGCCCCTGGGGACTCTATATCCAAAGTATGGATAATTGGTAGTGAGTTTGAAAAGATTGTGCAGTCTTCCTCCCGCTGCTACAGAGAACGCATTTTAATTGAATTCGGATTGGTTATATTTTAGCCTGAAACTTTTTGCTCATGTAGTCTTAGATGTAAAGTAAATTTTAAACGTGAGAAATACACAAAATATCGATTTTTGAAAAATCGATAATTTTTTTACGGAAAATTTTTTTTATTTTGCTTTCATGTTATACATCATTCAAAAGGATCATCAAAAGTTATGTATAAATCATCAGTTTTGAACTATCATGAGTTTTGAACCACTTTGGAAGAAAATCGATAGTGGTATTCGCAGAAATTTGCCGTTTTGGTGAAACTTTATTTTGGCTAAAACTGTTCCCATGATTTGTTGCTCTTGGCTCCGATATATATTATGTGTTTTTTACCGTAGAAGCGAATGGTGAACTTCACGAAGGATATGCAGGGAGTAAAAGTACGGAGAGTTTTGAACTATGAAAGAACGAGGAGACATGGCCTGAGAGGCAACAGTGGAAACACCAGGACTTGGGATCAAGTTGGACATAATGTATACAATCTCGCGAACAAATATTACACTGTTTGCGTTAGGATCAACAAGTGCCTGGAACAGGTCAAAAATCGAAAACGCTCAAAACTTGCTCCTAGTGGTAACTTTTGACGCTGAACACGCTGATGCGGTCGATTTCGCAATAGGACCCTCCGGGCGCCGGTATGGAACTTTTGGCGGAAAAAGTGTTTTTCGATGATAACTCCGCAGAAACTAGGGGAAACCTAAAATTCTAAATCAGATTTTGACGCTCTATCGAATGGCGCTTATGCCATCTCATGAAGATTTTGTGTTTCAGGGAATAAGTCGATTTTTGACCGCATTGCGGAAATTCCCAATACCAGATTATAGAGCATATTTTTCTGATCATTTTGGTGTATTTTTTCATTTTGTAGATTTTTTTTCATCGAAATTTCACCCCCTGAAAATAGTGGCCCTTTTTCTGAAATCTTGAAAAAGTTTTTTCGATGAAAAAAAATTCGGCAAAAAACTTTCGCAACCGATTGGAATCGAAGCAATGACCTTCGGGTCGAAGTTCTAGGCCACTACCGCATCGACTATGCGGATGCCGCGTACGTACACTCGATCCGCGCGCGCGAAAATAATTCAATGTTATGTAAAACAACTTTAAAAGTTGTAAAGTTGTTCCATGTCAAGCGATTTTACAGTAGCAAGCTACCACGCTAGATGGGGCAAGCCGGTAAGCCAGCTGCAACGTGGGATTACGTAACCCAAGCTTTCCCAAGGCATCTAGGGCACGTTTACCTTTCGCAATCGAAGTTGCTACCAATTTACCGCCCCGGGGTGGATGGAAGGCTTGGTTGGCCTGGGCGGGGATCGAACTCGTGACCCTTCGAATGACTAGCGGTTGCTTACACCACTCGGCCATTCCGCCCCTCCGAAAACAACAAAACAACTTTCCGCAGGGTCAAATAGCATATCCTATACACCAAAATTATCAGAGAGTTAGGCTCTATAATGTGGTATTGGGAATTTCCGCAATACGGCCTGTGTTAAAAATCGACTTTTTCTCCGAAACGAAAAATCGTCATGATATGTCATTAGCACCATTCGACAGAGCGTCAAATTCTGATTGGATTTTTAGGTTTCCCGCCTTTTCGACGAGATTCTGCGGAGTTATCATCGAAAAACGTGTTATCCGCAATAACGGCGCGACGCCATACCGGCGCCCGGTGGGATCCTATTGCGAAATCGGCCGCACTTGACCTGTTTCCAGCGACTTGTTGATCCTAACGCAAACAGCGGCATAAATTACCATGGGAAATGTCTCAGGGCACATATCCCGATTCACGAAAATTTGAGGATTTACTCAACCGAGCTGATTTCTAACATATGTTCAAAAGCTGCTATATCCCACTTTTAAATCAGCTTACATTTCCACGCGAGATGTAAGGAGAACCTTCAGTGACTGCGCCAAGTTGTCCTGTGGCCTAGTGGTTAACGACATAGGGTTGCCACCCGGACGGCGCGGGTTCGACTCCCACCCGGTGTCACTAATCTTTTTAAAAAACTCTCACCTAATCTTTAAAAAATCTGCTTTGGTTTAAATTGTTTTCACAAGAGTTTACGAAATAAACTAGGCAATATATTTTATCAAATGATAAATAAATTTGCATAATATCAAACTACATTGAATTACGGAAAATATGTATTATGTAAACTATTGAATTATGTAAACTTTTATATTAGAGTAAGAATATAAGAAAATATACGATTTTTCACTTTCAAACATATTTTTCGAGTTTAAATCCCCCCCCCTTTTTGTTCAGTTTTAAATTTTTCCCGGACACAATTTCAAGAGCTCTTCCATTATCTGCAATAATAACAAGATTGATTTCAACTTTCTCCCGTTAACCACTAGGCCACAGGACAACTTGGCGCAGTCACTGAAGGTTCTCCTTACATCTCGCGTGGAAATGTAAGCTGATTTAAAAGTGGGATATAGCAGCTTTTGAACATATGTTAGAAATCAGCGCAGTCGGTTGAGTAAATCCTCAAATTTTCGTGAATCGGGATATGTGCCCTGAGACATTTCCCATGGTAATTCATGCCGCTGTTTGCGTTAGGATCAACAAGTCGCTGGAAACAGGTCAAAAATCGAATTCGCTCAAGTTGCACCTAAAAAGTTGCACCTAGAGGTAACTTTCGACGCCGAACACGCTGATGCAATCGATTTCGCAATCGTGTTTTTCGAAGAAAAAAAACGTGTTTTTCGGAAAACGTGATAACTTCGCTAAAACTCATGAAAATGGCGGGAAAACTCGCGAGTTTAATAAGAATTTGGAGTGTCAGTGTTGGTAGATCACTCATCTCTCCAGGAGGCCACGTCTAATATTTCCGTTGAGACGCCGTTTATCTCACTTTTCTCAGTTCATCGAAAATCTACTGCTTCGCTCTACGAGATGAAATGTGTATTTTCGAACGCTCCGTACGTACAGTGAAAAGAATCGGCGCGTTGATTTTAATTAATCTATCCGTTATATGACCGAAGTTATCAGCGGATCACGGGTTAGAAAATGTTTCGATTCTATTGTCTCTAGCTCAGACGAGAGCTTTCAAATTGTATGCTGACTGAGAAAATTGATATAAACGATGTCTCAAAAGCAATATACCTTCTGGAGAGATGGGTGATCTACCAACACTGCTACACCGGCTCAGAGGTCATCCAGGGTGTTTGAAAAATCGATGTGCAAGGGGCTCTCATGTGAATAGCGTGAGATTTTATTGTGATTTTCATTTCTTATAATATTTTGACATAAACACTTGTATGTGTCAGTTTCTGACGGTGAAAATTCGATGGAAGTCGTCGATAACTCAGAGAACATCCCAAGCTGGACTCATTACGTTAAATATTGCGTTTGCGGACTTCCTAGTTGGACTCCTGGCGATTGTGCGTGCCATGGAAATGGTCCTGATGCGTAATGATGTTAATGTGTATTTTTTTTTCATTCAGATCTATGAGAAGAGAGATGGGTCCAGTCAGGAGATTCACATATATTTGATACGAATATATTGTAATTTGTTGGCAAGGATATATCCACCCAAATTGGGATATATCTCTCTTAAAACGCGTTCTCTGTAGCAGCGGGAGGAAACCTACACAATCTTTTCAAAATGGTCGCAGATGATTCAAACTTTGTGTATGAAGTCCCCAGGGACGGGATACACTTCAGCCAATTCGTATCAAATAGATGTAGAATCTCCTGACTGGACCCATCTCTCTTCTCATAGATCTGAATGAAATCTTCACTAACGTCTCATCATAGGGATGTCGAGGAAGTGAAATTCTTAACCATCCTGTGAAGTAGTGCAATGGGAGAAAGTTGAAATCAATCTTGTTATTATTGCAGATAATGGAAGAGCTCTTGAAATTGTGTCCGGGAAAAATTTAAAACTGAACAAAAAGGGGGGGATTTAAACTCGAAAAATATGTTTGAAAGTGAAAAATCGTCAAAAGTCGAAAAATAAATAAAAAGTAGTTTTTCATGCACTTTGTAACACTTTATGCACAGGAAAAAATATATATCCACCCATGTAAAGCTCATTTGGACTTATATTTTCTTATATTCTTACTCTAATATAAAAGTTTACATAATTCAATAGTTGAAATGTGTATTTTCGAACGCTCCGTACGTACAGTGAAAAGAATCGGCGCGTTGATTTTAATTAATCTATCCGTTATATGACCGAAGTTATCAGCGGATCACGGGTTAGAAAATGTTTCGATTCTATTGTCTCTAGCTCAGACGAGAGCTTTCAAATTGTATGCTGACTGAGAAAATTGATATAAACGATGTCTCAAAGGATATAAACGATGTCTCTAACCAACTTCGATCGGAAATGAACGATAATAATTGACCAAATTCTAAACGGAACTTGACCAATTTAGGTTAGGTTAGAGAAAGAGAAATCGAGGAGAGGGAAAAGTATGCATGTTTTTGTGCCTACTTTTCCCCCTCCGCAATGTGCGTGCTCTCTCGCCACTGTTTAGCTTTTCTTTCAGAAATCGTCTATGTGTTGAAATAAACGTTTTATTCAAATTTCGTTTTTTTTCTTTTTTTCAATTTTGAGTTATTCTTTTTTAGACTTTTCGCTAATTGACGCTGTTTGCGTTAGGATCAATAAGGTCTCAACAGGGGTCTGGAACAGGTCAAAATCGCAAACGCTCTAAACTTGCTCCTAGGGTAACTTTTGAAGCTGAACACGCTGGTGCGGCCGATTTCGCAATAGGATCCCACCGGGCGCCGGTATGGCGTCGCGCCGTTATTGCGGATAACACGTTTTTCGATGATAACTCCGCAGAATCTCGTCGAAAAGGCGGGAAACCTAAAAATCCAATCAGAATTTGACGCTCTGTCGAATGGTGCTAATGACATATCATGACGATTTTTCGTTTCGGAGAAAAAGTCGATTTTTAACACAGGCCGTATTGCGGAAACTCTCTGATAATTTTGGTGTATAGGATATGCTATTTGACCCTGCGGAAAGTTGTTTTACATAACATTGAATTATTTTCGCGCGCGCGGATCGAGTGTACGTACGCGGCATCCGCATAGTCGATGCGGTAGTGGCCTAGAACTTCGACCCGAAGGTCATTGCTTCGATTCCAATCGGTTGCGAAAGTTTTTTGCCGAATTTTTTTTCATCGAAAAAATGACTTTTTCAAGATTTCAGAAAAAGGGCCACTATTTTCAGGGGGTGAAATTTCGATGAAAAAAAATCTACAAAATGAAAAAATACACCAAAATGATCAGAAAAATATGCTCTATAATCTGGTATTGGGAATTTCCGCAATGCGGTCAAAAATCGACTTATTCCCTGAAACACAAAATCTTCATGAGATGGCATAAGCGCCATTCGATAGAGCGTCAAAATCTGATTTAGAATTTTAGGTTTCCCCTAGTTTCTGCGGAGTTATCACCGAAAAACACTTTTTCCGCCAAAAGTTCCATACCGGCACCCGGAGGGTCCTATTGCGAAATCGACCGCATCAGCGTGTTCAGCGTCAAAAGTTACCACTAGGAGCAAGTTTTGAGCGTTTTCGATTTTTGACCTGTTCCAGGCACTTGTTGATCCTAACGCAAACAGTGTAATATTTGTTCGCGAGATTGTATACATTATGTCCAACTTGATCCCAAGTCCTGGTGTGTCCACTGTTGCCTCTCAGGCCATGTCTCCTCGTTCTTTCATAGTTCAATACTCTCCGTACTTTTACTCCCTGCATATCCTTCGTGAAGTTCACCATTCGCTTCTACGGTAAAAAACACATAATATATATCGGAGCCAAGAGCAAGAGAATTTTGAAATAAATAAATTCGGACCACCGAGTCGAACGGATAAATTTGATATTACTTCTTAGTTACGATCCTCTTTCAAATTATTTAATATATTAAAAAGGACAAGTTTAATAATTTGAAGAAAAAAATGGATAAAATCAGAACGACGAAAGAAAACAGGTATACGATGAGTGAAGAACATTCACAAAAGAAAAAAATATTGACGATAACGCTAATAAGATTTTCAGGCGGAACCGGAATAAAGATAAGAAACAATAACAAAAAAGAACACACACATATACATGTGGAGTCTAAGCGGAAATAATCATTAAAACGCGTTTTCTGTAAGGGCGCTGGACTGGGCGGCACAACTCATTCAAAGTGGTCGCCCCGGACTCAAACTTTTTTCTCATGTAGTCTTGGATGTAAAGTAAATTTTAAACGTGAGAAATACACAAAATATCGATTTTTGAAAAATCGATATTTTTTTGCGAAAAAAAAAAATTTTTTTCTCAATTTTTTTTGCTTTCATGTTATACATCATTTGAAAGAGCATCAAAAGTTATGTATAAATCTAAACTATCATGAGTTTTGAACCACTTTGGAAGAAAATCGATAGTGGTATTCGCAGAAATTTGCCGTTTTGATGAAACTTTATTTTGGCTAAAAATGTTTCCATGCCAGAACTCCGCTTCATCGAGCTAAAAATCTGAGCTTTTGCCATGCAGTATCAGGCACCACACTAAGTAGCGAGGCCTGAGAAAGTTGATCAAGGTTGTGGCCGTTGAAAAACCATCGAAATTCGGAATGGGCGGAGCTTGGTACATGCAGGCCCAGCAAATTCACTCTTTATCCTGATGACAAAAAGGACCCAAATCCTGCTACTTGTTTTATAAAACGTGTATGTATTATAGAAGAAGCTTTGTTGAACTCGGAACTCTGTTAAATCATAGTTTCAAAATTGCTGCTGGAGAAAAGTTGCAATTTACGCACCCCGAAATTCGATGGTTTTTCAACTGCCGCAACCGTGAATAAGTATCATAGGTCTTGCACACTTAGTGAATGTGGTGCCTGGTAGTAGTTGCACGGGCTGGCAAAAATTCAGATTTTTAGCTCGATGTAGCGGTGAGTTCTGGTAGTGCAAAAATCGCATTCCGAATTTTTTTTCAAAATGTCGCAATAAGCCGCCGATCGAAGTCAGATTTTGCATGAAGGTACTCTACTATACCCTCATAGTTTCTACAAAATTTGGGACCTCTAGCACTACTTACACAAGAGATAATCGATTTTCAGTTTTTTTTTCGGAGGTGCCAGAAAATAGTTCTACTAACGTTATCCGGAAAGCACAGAAAGGCTCGTGCAGTGGAATGTATACTACAATGGATGCACTATCACCCCTGAGTGTTTGAACTTATTTCTGAATACTGTGTGAGAATGGAATTTATTTTGCGACCGTGCCGAAAATGGAATCGTGAAGAGGGATCAGCATGAGCTATTGCGAAATAATATTGTATTCGTTTGATATATAATGCTGCAAACCGTAGGGCTCTATATCAACTGTGAAGAAAGTTATGACAATTTGAATTTTGGTGCCATACTTTTGACCGGCACTGTAATAATGTTCCCCCCAATGGACAATATCGGCTTTCATCAAAAATATAATAGTTTTCGTAAAGGAACGATTAGAAATTGCTCCTATTCCGAGTGTGCGCGCTCCATTTTCGTGTTCCGGTATACTGTATTGGCTTATTGAAAATTAGGCGACGTTGGACTCGTGGGAGGCCTTCTTTAACTTTGATTTCGATTTTTTTTACTTTTTCCAGCATGTTCATCCTAACGTAAACAGCGTCGTATATAAATATATTTACGTTTCGGGTTTTTTTCATGGTGACGATAAAATTTTGGCATCCGCCATTTCCCCACTTTGTTTATCTTCATCCGTGGCGAGCGAAAGCGTCGGAATGAGAATTCGTTGAGCTCGCATAAGTTGGAGTAGGATTGTGGTTGGGAGGAGGTGTGATCACGGGGGCAGCGGTTTGAGGCGGTTGTCTACCCTGCAATAGTTATGTACTTACAAGATTATCACTTGCTGGAAGTTTTTTTTCGTATTTCAAATAACAATGGCTAGGGTCCACAATGTCCGCCCACTTCTCGCGCACCCGGATTCGACAAAAAAAGAGAATTGGAGAGCACAATCGTAATTCGAAACGATAGGAGTCATATTATTGCTTGTTTTGGAGCTCTTGGAGAGCGCAATCGATTGCGCCTGTATCAGAGTTGATTAGAGAACGTTGAGGTGTACAAAAAGCGAAAATTAAATTCGAAATCGTCAAAATTGGTCTTAACAATGAACTCACAACTTTCGATAGACCCGCGTTCTATTCTCTTGATTTTTCTGTGAATATTAAAAGAGAAAAAGAAATCAAAATCGACGACTCCGAATTGTGCATTCGTTTGCAAAAATAGTGCGTGAAAATGGGAATTTTAAGAGTACGAGAGTATCAACATTACGTGTTCGCAAAAGGGGAATTGAACCTGCGAGATCCCGCTCACAAAGTAGAATGCTCAACCCACTGCGCCATGCAAGCAGATGCTTACTCTCTCTGAAATTGTACGCTATGCCCCTGTACTCCCTCCGCGCTTTGACACTTGCAATCCTCCAAATTGAGAAGCCATTGTACTCTCCATACCTTCATTAACTACTTATCTTCTGGCATACCATTAAAACATCTCCAATTAAGCGCGCTATGCTCCAGGAAAATGTGGGAATAGGCTCCGCCTCTCCTACATTTTACACATTCGATTATACCCCAGTCACTTCCGCTGACCACGTTGTGGCCCCTAAAAATGGCATCGAATTTTCATGGCACAATTTCCGATCCTTTTTCTTTGCTCGATAGCCCTCATGGTCCCTCATAACATGCACGCAATTGTATGGCAAGTAATGAACACCTCGGCGACAGTCGACATCGAAATTTGCAGATGCCAAAATGAATACCTTTTTGATCTTTTGTATTTCGATTAATCAAAACGCCCGATCCCGAACAAGAAAAATGAGGAGCCTCGATACTGTCCCCCAAAACGGTACACCTTTAAAAATATACATCACAGGAAAGGGCAGATTTTAACGATCATCATTCCTGTATAGAAAATTTTACTTAATTATTAAAAATAATTTTTAAAAATGCAATATTTCGCAGAGCCAAGAGTATCTCTGTTAATATACACAGATAGGACCGACTTGACGAGAGGAATCCATTCAAAAGTTTGAGCAAATTTGAGGATCAGATCTCGATTTAAGCATACGTAAAGTCTATCAAGATTGAAAGTTATAATGCGGTCCTCTCACCTTTCCTCTGACCTGTCTGCACCCTCTTCAATCAACACACTCTCTCTCTCGCCTTCCAGTGCCAATGAAGAGAGGACACGGACAGAGGGAGGGGAAAGGATGAAGAGAGAGCGTGCACAAGCGAGTGGGTGCAGACAGGCCAGAGGAAAATGAGGCTCACCTGTAAACTTACAATGACGATACACTTCATTTGTGCTTAAGAGACCCTCCACGAGAATGCGTAACAACTGTGGCAAGGATCTCGGCTGGCCGAAAATACAACCTCCCCTCAAACTTTTTTCATGGAATGAGCATCACGAATGCTGATCGAGAGCATATGTCTTTGATCCTGAAAAAATTTTCTGGCCGAGAAAAAAATTTCCAAAATTTCGACCACTTTATAGGTCCGAAATTGAACAGTCACCAAGTTGTGCTGAAAGCAGTTTATTATGTGTATTTTTACGCGTAGATTCCGAAAATGATAGTTAGAACCTTCGGGATAAATGTTTGAAAAAGATATTTCAGAAAAACCGATTTTTTTCCTAAAAATCGAAAAAATGAGCATTTCAAAAAAATCTGGCCGCATTCACAGTAATATTTTCGGATTCCTCACATAAACTTACACTATGCCTATTTCTTTCAGAATTTTAAAAATGTATTTGCGAGATATTTAATGTCAAAGTTGACACTTCGGGATCTAAAAGATGCACATGGAGCTGATATCTACGGGAACAACAATGTGGTCTACGTTTTCATGCTGAACAATTATTTATTGTTATTCTAAAAAAAATTTAGATTGAAATATTGAATTGGTGATGACCGCTTTCATCATAATTGTGAAAATAAGGGATTTTTCAATTTCAATGACAAGATATTTGCAACATAACGGATAAAGTTTTATATTACATCCTGAACGCTTTCAATAAATATAACGGTACTATCAACTTCAAATGAGTACATTTGAACACGTGAGGACTATTTAAAATAAATATTTCAAAATTTTTGGATTGTCCATAATATTCGACTCTGGTGACGCCATAAATTTCGATCTGAGAAAATTGTATGGGCTCATGCCCCACACTAAAATGTTCTTTTCCATGTAATAGCGTAAATATGACCGCGATATGGGTTTTTTGAAAAATGAAAAAAAACTATTTGAGTATATTTTCTATATTTTTTTTATATTTTCCATTTTCATATTTATGCAAAGTTTAGGAGTCTGAAACAGATATGTAAAAAGAGTTGGCAAGTTCGGGAGTCTGTAACAGTTGAATAAAAAGATATAAGAGGATTTCCAAAACATTTTCGCTGAATAATTTATGTTGTATGTCAATTTTGGGTAGTGGCAAAATATAACGATCAACAATATCTGATGAAATGTTGAATATTTCGTGCTGTCAGGTTACGACATGTACAGTTCCGTAGAAAAGCTTAGCACCAAATTTCAAGTCGTCATAACTTTTAAAAATTGAACCTACGGTTTGGAGCATTAGATAGCAAATAAACACAGGATTATTTCGCCATAGCCCATGATGCTCGATATGCACGATTCCATTTTCGACATTACAAAAATTGAATAGAATTAGTTTACAATATAAATAGCTAAGTTCTAGTGTACTACAAGTAAAAGTGGTTAAAACTGTAATAAGTATGACTGTTTCGCTCCCTTAGCGTCAGACAGTCATACTCCTGGGGGGAGCTCGTGAGTGAGAGGGAGCTCGTGAGTGAGGGGGAGCTCGTGAGTGAGGGGGAGCTCGTGAGTGAGGGGGAGCTCGTGAGTGAGGGGGAGCTCGTGAGTGAGGGGGAGCTCGTGAGTGAGGGGGAGCTCGTGAGTGAGAGGGAGCTCGTGAGTGAGGGGGAGCTCGTGAGTGAGGGGGAGCTCGTGAGTGAGGGGGAGCTCGTGAGTGAGGGGGAGCTCGTGAGTGAGGGGGAGCTCGTGAGTGAGGGGGAGCTCGTGAGTGACTCGTGAGCCCCAGGAGTAGTTGGGTCAATTTAACTTTTTCGAACAACAAAGTTGTACTAGATTAACTAGAATCTGATTGCCGAAAATGAACTAGATCTCAAATCAAGGGAAGGAAGAGGGGCGGCAGATGTTTTCGAATTGAATGAGGAATGACCTCAGACTCTCTCCTTTTATAGAGGGGTTGTTGTTGTTCTCTCTCTTTGAACTCTTGTTCGCGCGTGTTTATGGTCTCTCGTCTCGCGTCTTTTTGCACGCGCGAGGTACTTTGATCCCAGAGCCTCTCGTCTGATCAGGCATCCTTTCTCACTTCGAGAGATTATGGAGATGAGCAATTAGTGCATTGCCTAATTCTCCTTTACTTTTTGCATATTTAAGACAGATATCACGAGAGATTGCAGGAAAACACCCCCTTCGGGGAACAACTTTCAAAAAAGTATTTTTGATTTCGATCAAACTTTTATGTAGAAGTACTCTGGGGACGAGAATTCCGTCAATCCTGGTCCCAGGTCGCAGAACCGGCTTTTAGTGATTTTCCGGTTCCAAAGCTGGAATCGACGTAACTTTGTTCAAAATGTGGCTACAAAGCCGTTCTTGGGCTCAAAATGTTCGTAAAAATATGCTCTACATTTTCTCTGTTCAAAATTACTTCAAGGAGTGAAATGCGAACGGTAAAATTGAAAATCCAATAATAATTTTTGTAAATTTTTAAAATCTTTTTTTTGATTAAAGATTGCGCAGAATTTGAAAGCAGAATATTAAAGAGCAAGTCAATATTAGTTATATAAAAAAATAAAAATGGTAAGAAAGGTGAGTTCACAGACCCGAAAAATCGGGTTGAATCTCAGAATACTGCAATTTTTCAGAACAAATATATCTGAAATCCCGAGTTTCGACTCCAAACTTATTGAAATAGACTTTAAATTGGTGAAAACCATGAAATGATGTATCCCAAAAAGTTTTAGCATCATGTCACAGAAACTGCGAAAACTTTCAAAAAATGAATTTTTCGTTGAAGAATTATTAATATTTGATATTTTTTTAAAACAAATTGTTCGGAAAACGAATAGAAAAGTCAAATAGATTTACTCCTATATAGAATGATCATTTGCAAAAGGAATAATCACTTCTACATATACAAATCCTCATTCGTGATGTTTTTTCATAGTACTTGATAATTTTTTAAAATCTTTTTTCCCTAAAATTCAGGAGGGGACATTTTGAATTCAAACAACAAAAAAATCGATCAATACACTTTTCCCGAATCAACTACGTTCCTTTATAAAATTATGCCACTCATATTATGAGATTTATTAATTATATAACTTTTTATCGTCAAAAATATCGATTTTTAAAAAGTTTTCGCAGTTTCTGTGACATCATGCTAAAACTTTTTGGGATACATCATTTCATGGTTTTCACCAATTTAAAGTCTATTTCAATGAATTTGGAGTCGAAACTCGGGATTTCAGAAATATTCGTTCTGAAAAATCGCAGTATTCTGAGATTCAACCCGATTTTTCGGGTCTGTGAACGCACCTTTCTTACCATTTTTATTTTTTTATATGACTAATATTGACTTGCTCTTTAATATTCTGCTTTCAAATTCTGCGCAATCTTTAATAAAAAAAAAGAGTAAAAAGATTTTCAAAAATCATTATTGATTTTCAATTTTACCGTTCGCAGTTCACTCTTTGAAATAATTTTGCTAACAGAGAAAATGTAGAGCATATTTTTACGAACATTTTGAGCCCAAGAACGGCTTTGTAGCTACATTTTGAACAAAGTTACGTCGATTCCGGCTTTGGAACCGGAAAATCACTAAAAGCCGGTTCTGCGACCTGGGACCAGGATTGACGGAATTCTCGTCCCCAGAGTACTTCTACATAAAAGTTTGATCGAAATCAAAAATACTTTTTTGAAAGTTGTTCTCGGCCTCATGCAATCTCTCGTGATACCTGTCTTAACAGATATGGATGGATTTCGAGACACGCATTTCAAGATTGTAGCGACGAAAAGTTCTTTTGGGTATTTATTTTCAAGATATCTTTTTAATAATTCTCGCATTTTACTCTCAAAGTCTTGGTAGCGAAAACAATTCCGAAATATTCTTTATGTTTCTCCATATAATGTATTCACTCCAATTCGAAGTGGAATATTAGAAGTGTAATGTGGGTATCTCACAGTCATAACTGTCTGTTTTATTGTACAGATTTCTTAGACACTTTCCAGTTGGAGTTATTGAGATTTCCAGGTCTAAAAAGGTTGATTTCACGTTAGTTTCATTGGTCTTCTCAAGTTCCAGAGAAGAATGATACATTAATTTAGTGAGACTTTCGAAATCATCTGTATTAGTAGAAATATATATAATGTCATCAATGTATCGGAAAGTGTTTTTAAGTTTAAACGCTAGTGGATGGTCTCTTTTTATTGGTGTATTCGAATTCCATATAAGCAAGTGCCAGATCAGCTATTTGAGGAGATGCATTGTTACCTTGTGGAATTCCCTTACACTGTTTGTAAAGCTTTCCGGTATATTGCGCATAGCTGTTGTCCAAAATGTATTCAATCATCATTATTACATCCACTGCCAAATAAGTTCTTCCTCCAGATCCATTCCTTTGAATATTGAATTTTATTTCCATTTATCTTTATAAAAAGGCACCCACTATTTCGAAAAAAAGTTTGTATTAGTTTGGACATTTTCTCTTTCACTACGTCGTGCGGGAGATTCGTAAATAATGATGCGAAGTCGGCGCAAAATATTTTTGTTCGTTTATTATTTATCTGGAGAAGTCTGTTCATCATTTGAGTTGTGTTTACTATCGGGAAATAATGATTCACTCCGGTTCTTTCACTTGTTTGCATGCAATATCTTTTGAAATGTTGCGAAATGAACTTTAGGATCTTTTGCAGTTCAACAGAAAGTGGTTTTAAACTGCTGTCATAGGCTCCTGTTATGAACCTGAATTTTATTGGATTTTTGTGCATTTTAGGAATTCCGTATATTTTAGGTAAAGAAGCATTTTCTGATGTTGGAATTTTGTATGTTATAGCTCAGTATGCATTTTTATAATTGTCTGAATATCCGTTCTATCCTGTGGTTCATACGTCCGTCCTGTAGATGAAGATTGATTCATTTCTTTCTCCATAAATTGCAAGTATTGTTTCTTGCACGTGAATGCATAATTACTACTTGCTTTGTCAACTGGAGTTATGATGAAATGTTTTTTCACACTGTTCAAACACTTCCAATTTGTTTTGTCTCCTTTGCTGTAGTAAAATGTTTTCAAATATTTGGTAAATTTAGTGTGAATATTTTCCACAATTTTTTTTACAAATTTCTTTGACGTCTATATTAGCATTTTTGAAATTCTTTTTCCTTTTCATCAATGAATTGATTACTGAAGCATCCATTTCATTGCAAATTTCTTCGATTGATCTTTGCGAAGGATTTCTAAATTTAGTTCCATGTGCGACAATTTTTCTGAGATCGGGATCATTGATTAGTGAAGTGCATATGTGTTGTAATTTTACATCAACTAAACCGAGATGCGAATTACATTTACAATCCTCTTGTAGAATGTTTTGTTTTTTTCTATTTCTGTTAGAGACTTCAAGAAGGTGTTGTAATTGTACATGAAACTGCTTGTTGCTGGATTTAATTTGCACGTAATTTTGAATTTATCCTTATTTTCATCATCCAGAGTTGCTAATAATCCTTTGTTCGCAGCGCTGTTAATTATTTTTTTCAAAGGGATATTATCAAAATATTTTCCAGTATCGCTACTGGCTGCATCTCCAATGCGCAGCTGCTGCAGCTTGCCTGGAGAGATTTGTTTTACATATTTCTAAATGTACATTTGATGCCGGAACCAGCAATTCACGGTTGCCGAGGCCCACCGACTATTACGTTTCCCTAGCTTCTATCAATCATATTGCTTCTCATTTTGCTTCCACACGAGGTAGAACTGTGCAGCGATCGAACTCGTGAGTCTTCGAATTATAAGTAACACCTTACACTACTCTGCCATTCATTAACAAGTTCAAAATACTAAATTATTTAAAACGTCTTGCGTTTCGAGACTCGCTGTTAAATCGGGAAGAAGACGAACCTACTGAGATTGTTCCTGTTTCCGGGCAAGAGCGGTGCATCAAACTGTCTTCTGTCGCGCCCTCGCACTTGTGGTGACCGCCTGCATCGTGTTTGATGGGCGTCATCGGCTGCGGATTTATTTGGACTTGAACGACGAGGAGACATGGCCTGAAAGGTAACATTAGGCACACCGGGGGGGGGGGGTCAAGTTGGGCGTAATGGATACAATCTCGCGAACAAATATAGCGAAAAAATCTAAACGAATAACTCAAAATTGAAAAAAAAGAAAAATAAATTTGAATAAAAAGTTCCGCTTATTTCAACACGTACACATGGACGATTTCTGAAAAAAAAGCTAGACAGTGGCGAGAGAGCACGCACATTGCGGAGAGGGAAAGTAAGCACAAAAAAATGCATACTTTTCCCTCTCCTCGATTGGGTGCTATTTCTCTTTCTCTAACCAAACTTGGCCAAGTTCCGTTTAGAACTTCGCCAAGTATTATCGTTCAATTCCGATCGAAGTTGGTTAGAGTGACGAAAATAGCATGCTAAATTGAGAGAAATAGAGAAAAAATCTGCCATGTTTTGGACGATGTTTTTGCCCATGTTTTTCTCGCACAATTCTGACAGATTATACAGCCCCCTGAAATCCCAATGCGGAAATGTCGGTTGCGGCTTTCGACATCGTGATTTGAAATCGTTGGGATACTACTTTTGGCGGACTATCCGAATCCAGAGAATCATAACTTATATAACAAATATAGCAGCCTTCACACTATAAATTTTAAAGAGGACTGTTGATATTATCATTGATTATATGTTATCATTGATGAGGCTATGAAAAAATTTCTTGACGCCGAGATAGCCATATACTTTTTTCGAATTTTCTAATTATGACATAATTTTACAGTGTATTATATCCAGGAGCCGTGAAATAAAACCAAAGATAGAAGTTGTTACTTAACCGTCCTCCTACAACATATCATGACCACAAGCATGATAATTTGAACTGGTCGAATAGCAAAATCGCAAAGTTCGCACATCAAATCGTTCAAACTTTTGTGTCAACCCTATAAACCCCACATCGAAATATTGGCCAACCACGTAATGGTTTTTATTTATAGCAGCACAATGACTACACGGGCTCTCTTCTAAATGGCGGTTCCATGACATTCGAGTGCTTTTGCGATGTGAGTACCATATTCTATTCATTGTCGATAAATTGAAGGGTTAGTCTCCTCACCTTATACACGCTCTCGCTAATCGACCGGTCGAGAGAGACTGTGTATTGGAGAGTTTAAATTTTATACGTGAAGATACAGTTAAAGGAGGATGAACATCATCGGTTCCCGCATGGAATTTTCTTAGCGTTTATACTGTAAGGAAAGGTTGAGGATAACAATTGCAAACTTAGTGCGCTGCTAAACGCAGTAAGACTTACCCACTCCCCCTGTTCCTCCCCTTCCCTAATCCCTCGTTTGCAAGCACTCTTTTCCCTCCCCCTCCCTCTTCCCCGTGGGGAAGAGGGAGGGGGACGGAAGAGAGTGCATTCAAACTTGAGAGGAAAGAGAAAGTTGATCGAGAGATTTGCTTACTCGAGCACGTGAGAGAACGCCCCATTTACTTTATTCGGAACTTGACCCTGATCGTCCCTTAGCTATTGTAATTTCTTTGTGCGCGCGTATCTCGGTTCGGAGGAAAGATAGAGATCTCAAATTTTGGATTTCTATTATCGTTCACAGGTGAAAGCGAGTAATGATATCAAATCAACATTCTATTTTTGATGTTCCTCCTCCTTTAAAGTTGTACCTTCTAAAGTTATATCAAAATTCTCTTTGAAATTTGAAAAACTGTTGGATAAAAATATAAGTTGAACTTTGAAGTCTGTCGCTATATAGGCTGACCAATTCGAATGAGATTAAAGCAATCCCGGCGAACTTATGTAATGTTGAGCAAAGACCTTCGAAAAAATGTCAAATCGTTTATCTCAAATTTGGGACCTGTAAAACTCCGATAATCTCTTGTCGGAGTTTTACAGGTCCCAAATTTTGCAGAAACTATGAGAGCATAATAAAGTACCTTCACGCAAAATTTGGCTGTGATTTGTTTTAACAGTGCGGCATTTTGCATAAACATCGATGTGCAATATCAAACTATTTTGCCAAAACTTCAAATTTTTAGCTTCATGTAGCATGTGAGTTCTAGCATATTTTATATTTCAGTTCTCATATTTAGGTTTGTGTATTAATTACGTCGGCTAGAAAAAAGATGCATTTGAAGTGTCGAGAGTATACTTCAGTTAATGAGCAAACTGAAGACGATCACGAAGGGGGATGATGAAGAGCAGATGACTGTTATCTCACTATTATCTCATGGAGGAATCCATGGAGATGTGCAGTACATCAGCAGAGACGAGGAGAGATCGTGCAAGGTGTAGCCTAGTTCAAGATGCATTCAAATCGTCAATTACTGAACGTAACATATATGTGCTCTCATATATTAGAGGACTCGCGAGAAACTCAACCACTGCAGTCATGTTCTGGTAATATGGCTGAAAAGTTTATCTACGGTATTTTACACGGCGTTTTGGCGGGAGCAATTTTGAACGGCTCTCGTAATTTCCCTTCGAGAGAATCAGGGGATTGGCAAAATGCCAGTACACAGGCTCTCTCACTTTCTCTCCTCTCTCGCTGACCCCTTCCCATGACTCTCTTTTGATCTGTCCGTTTTATTTAGATCAAAATTAATCACAATTGAATTAAAAGTAATATTAAGCTTGAATTGGACTCTTTTTTATGCACATTTGTGATAACTGTTTGCAACTGTGCTCACAATCGCTCACATTGGATTTACTCGAAATTCAGCCATTTTTTCTTCTATTCATTGTTTTTCTGGTGTGTTTGTGCGCTAGTAGGAAAAGGAGTACCCAAAATATTGATTTTCGACGAAATTGACCACTGAGAAGACCTGACGGTCCAGAGAAGTTCCATTTGTCCGGTGAATAGGGGTGATTACAGTGATTGGGAGGAACGGAGGTGCGAAACAGGGAAGGATGAGAGGAGAGTGGAAGAGAGAGAGTGGGGGATGAGAGAGTGGAAGAGAGAGAGAGTGGGGGATGAGAGAGTGGAAGAGAGAGAGTGGGGGATGAGAGGACGAGAGAGTGTGGGGATTTGAGAGGGGGTAGAGAAAGAGAGAAACGCCGAGGGGGAAATGACTCCTCTCCCCGTTTCGGGCCCCCTTCCCTCCCCTGTTTTGCACCTCCGTTCCTCCCAATCACTGTAATCACCTCTATTCCCCGGACAAATGGATTTCTCTGGATCGTCAGGTCTTCCCGGTGGTCAATTTTGTCAATAATTAATCGACCGTTATAATCTGTCAAAAGTTCGCGAAAAACGGTCGAGGAAAAATTCACGAGCTGCGGGAAAAGTTCGCGAACTTTTCCACGAGCTTTTTCAAAAAAAAATTTTTTTTCATTTTTTCGTAACTGTGTGACGTTTGATTATTTGTATCTTTATTAAATTTATTTATACCAGTTCCAAATTGAATCAGAAAGAATTCAACTGGAACGCGATCATATGTCTAGATAATGACTAATTGCATGAAATTCGTGGATCCATAGGCAATACTATACAGAAAATACAAGGAAAAGATGTGACACCGTAATACAATCAGAGAACTACAGTATCTCATACGACATTTACATATTATACAATCTTATTATGGTTTTATTGATTAGTACGACATACACATACACAAGCGCACATACAAATACAATAGGTGGCGATCAACGGCGTACAGAGAAATCAAACAATAAATTATGACCGGGATAAATTATATGCATCAAAATGACAAGCAAATGGCATTAGAGTGGGTTTATCTAGTAAATTCGAGACTGAATAAAATTATCAACAAAGTGCGAGAACAGGGGAGATCCGAGGAAACCGAAACAACATTGGGGTGCATATATACTGTATGTGGAGAGAAAGATAGTGTGAGGTATACGGCATAGATAGATTAGAACGTTGTGGATAAGCAACACAGTGACGTCTTCAGATGACCAGTGGAGAGACACTACAAAACGAGGGTACAGGAGGGAGGGAGGGGATTACGGTAGTCGTCGTGCGTCCGGTACGGTAGTCCACTTACTGTCCCCACACGCCAGCGCAGACTGAAAATACAAATCTGCTGCGCAGACTGAAAATACAAATCAGTGAAAATAAATACATTGATTCAGCAATCTCACCTGAGTCTGTCCGAATCCAGTTCTCGATCCGAAGCCGTTGTCGACGGCGAAACCATTGGAAGCCTTCAAACACACAAGGAATGACAACCGCATGAAAAAGGGGTTTGATTATATTACCTGATGCGGCGCTCCACGAGACGCACCACCGAAACCAGCGTGGAAGCCTGCAATTGGTAACGTGTTAGTATATAATCACGATCGTGATTCACGAGTTATTCTCGTTGCACCATAATCTCTCAACTCTTCAGCTCTGCTGGGGTGCAGTCTGGGCCTGGAATGTGCCCATCGATCCTCTCCCATATCCACTTCCGAATCCACCGCCAATTCTCATGGGAGCTCCGCCGTTGCCGAATCCATTCTGCTGCTGGTTGTAGGCGTTCCGCAAACCAATATCGTAACACAAATTATCAAAACATTCTCCTTCTTCCCGAACATTGCCATTCTAGGTGCACGAGAGTATCAAAAACACGTACAAGTACGAGTTGCTCCTCGGCATGCCAGGTGCTCCTCCTCCGAATCCATTAGTCTGTCCACCGTATCCTCCACGGGCTCCTCCACCACCTCGTCATCCTCTTCTGTGGTCCGTGCCTCCAAAGCGACCACGAGCACCACGGCTAGCTGCAATCATGACCGTACAACTGTATATTTTTGAAAAAAAAACAATGTAATTCTATTGCCTTTAACCACACTCTCACCTCCTCCCTCGGCAGCGCATCTCCTGACAAACTCGGGCACCTCTTGGCTCGCCTCGGTCAACAGGCCCAGCAGTTCGCGGACGATGCCTCGGTTCTGCAATCACAGTACATATTCAATAATAAAATAATAAAATCACTACTCGATTCATCCAAATCAGTCCCCTCCTACCGTACTTTGTCGTTGAACTTTGATGCATTTTTAATATAACTAGAAAATGCGGAGCTAGACCCGGGGATTGTCCCTAATCCATTGCAGTATACTGATATCGTCATTTACACAGCTAGAAACAATATACAGAATAATAACAGAATAGCTAATACGTGATTGGAAAAATGACAACGGTGCTTTAAAGATATCGCATTCAGAACCGGGAAATGCATCATTTGTAGATCCGTAAATTCAGCTCACCTTATTGACGGCCTCTAGGAAGTTCTTCTAGGTCGCTACCGTTCGTCCCGTGCGGACGGCAAACATGCCCGCCTCCACATCTCCAGTGGATTTCAGCGACTGTATAGGATGCAATAATTAGTGGTGAAAAGTAATTTAGCATACATAAATAAGCGCCTTGGTTTAAAAAATCAAAGTGAAATTCTTACCCTGCTCCTTGTAGCAACTATATTTTGTAAGCAAATAAATCAGTGTTAGAGGCTATCTTGATTAACTGTTCAAACTCCGAATGCTCAGTAAAATGCGGATTCTACTTTTAAAATTGTCCTAATGAACGAATACAACTACAATCACGATAGGAACTCACTTGTATAATACATGAATAAACACTCGCCTTCTTGCTCTGCCGTTCTCCTCTTCTCCCTTCTTCTCTCCTCCTCATCTCCTTCCATTCCATCACCCGCTGCACCTTTGTCGAGTTGACGTAAATCACTGCAAAGACCACGAAATGACAAGATCCATCAAATTTTAGGACGAAATAACCTACGATCAGCAATGTTCATCATTTTACATAATTTTTTAAAGGAATTAAGAGACAATATAATTATAATAACCACTGAACCTGTTGGCGACTGCTCGAGTGCACAGCGTCTTTCCTGTACCGTTACAGTAGTACTATCTTGGGCGGCTCGATTCCGAGGTTGATGAAGCGCTCACGGCTGTAAGGCGATCGATAATGATATTTTCTACTGTAATCAATCAAATACGCATTGCGCTTGGAGATACATCGTAGCACGGCAGAAATACGATTTTTATATATTTATTATTTATTCGCGACGGAGTAGTCTGTGTTCTACCCACAGTAATCACGAGTTGCAAAAATGATGCTCATCATTAATTTAGGCAAAAACGCACCTTGACATCTGTGGGCGCGACGGTCTCAGTCAGGTCGACGACGAACTTGGCAAACTGCTTTACGATGATCATGTATCTGCAATTGACAAGGGTACATGATGGGAAATCGTCAACACATTAAATCAAAGCAAAGAAAAGTAGACGAGTGCTCAAATTACCGAGAAAAAATATTTTTTTTAAATAAATAATAAATTTACCTCGGGTCCTGTCCCTCGGCGGTGATGATCTTCGTGCAGCGGGCGACCTGAATTTACTATAATTACAAACCCGCTTTACGTTAATTTACTCTTATTTATATATTTAGAAAATCCACAATTAATACTAAATTAACATCAAGCTTCGAATTAGCATTAAATTCCTCGCAGCTTTCACTTAGATGGAGAATGAAAACGAACTTGGAGAGGATGCTCCTGCTGCATAGCCTGCTTGTCGGCGGCGATGTCCCAAATTGCGGGTGGGGCGAGTCCAGTGTCGGATTTCTTCACTCCAGACAGCTCATTGACCTAGAAATGACGTGATTCTGGCTGCATTCCGTGATAAAACAGTACAATCAGCACAACACATCATCAGCGAAAGAACTTGGGCTGACCTTTTTGACGGCGTCCTCAATGTCGGTATCGATCTGCTTGAGCTGCTCTGCGTACTGTCACTGGCCGTAACGCTTGAGCACGGCGATATCATTCTCGTAGAGGGCTGAAGGTTGCAGTTACTTAGAGCCGATTGGCAGGGTGATAATCGAGCACAAAATAAGCGGAACAGTTAAAAATGAAGTGGAATGCAAATGGTAAAACTTTGTTCGTACCTTGAAAAGGTTTCTCCTCCTCCTTGTCGGCAGCCTTCTTCGACTTACGCTGGTCTTCTCCGAGATAGTTGGGCATGATGCTGACAAAGAAATAAAGATAAAATAAATAAGGCAACATCAATAAATCGATTAAAAACCTCAGCTCGGCGGTGATGATCCTCCACTTGCCCGAGTCCTTCACATTGGCCCGCTCGCTGGCCTATAAATGAGACAATTTAGAATGAATTTAAACGTTAAAAACCGGCAAAACGTACGCAGAACCGTCGTTTAAGGAGAAAGGAATAGCCTTCTTGACGGCGTCCTCGTACACGCGCACGCGCGCGGATCCGCGGACGCCGCCAGTCCAGCCAACTGTGACGGGGCAACGTTTTCACGTCAAATGATTGGCATTAATCACAAATAGCAACAAGTAAACAGCAAGAAAGCGCGAGAAACCAACCTTCGTGACGAAGTCCTCAATCTGCTCACCCCACCAGCCAAAGCAGGCCTCCATACTGGCTTGACGACACGCGCAGTCATCGTCTGAAACGATTTGAATAAAATTAGACGTGAAATAACGCCAACAAATATCAGAAAAGTCGCGAAAACGGAGAAAGTTATAAAAGAAAAGCTCCGAGAAAACCAAAACGCGCGCGCACGCTGCAAAGCGCTTGCAATTCGTGCGCGCGCGTTGCCAAGCTCGCGTAAAAAGACTGAAAGACCTTTCAGTCTTTCTGCGTCTCGCCATTCTCCATACTCTCTCGCCTTTCTCTCGCTTTTACGCCAACTCTTCTCGAGGATTTTTCGCGAAGTGAATGTCGCGAATTTTTCTACCAACTTGGTTAGAGACAAGAAATAGCATGTGAAATTGAGAGAATTAGAGAAGTTGCGACCAGTTTTCTCGCAGATTTTTCTCCAACAAATTTCCCGCATCAAACTGATAGATTATAAAGGTCGAATATTTTGGGTATCTCTTTTTTCCTACGAGCGCGCAAACACAGAAAAACAATGAAAAGGAGAAAATATGGCCAAAATGGCTGAATTTCGAGTAAATCTAATGTGAGCGATTGTGATCACAGTTGCAACACAGTCTCACGGGAGTAAATAGTATTTGAGAAATAGTACAAAAACTCCGCCCATTCATTTGAATTGCTCTCCCGCACTGAGAATTTTCTCCCACACGAAATTTTAGCGTACTGTAGCTATTACTCCCCCAGCATCTAGAGGAATCCACTGAACGGCGATTCCGCAAGAATGGGGCGAGCTAAGTTGGCCAGTGTCACATCGGCCCACTTGGCTCAGAGGTAAGTTTCTACAGTGTTAATCTAGGAGACGGGGTTCGACCCCCGCCCCATGCAACTTCTCTTGCTGATTTTTGGGGAGACTGCCTTTGTTTCAACCACTCTTTGGCGCATACGGTAGAAAGGCACACCACGCGTGCATGGAGTGCATTTCCTTCAATGCATTCGCCATGATACTGTGGCAAACAGTTGTCACAAATGTGAATTGTGATCTCGGACCACGATACAAGAAATCGCGACTCGATTCGAAATTTTTTTTAAAGTGTGGTCCCAACTTCATAATTTTAGCTTTTGAGCACTCTTATCAGGCTAACCAGGCAAAATAGAGTTATAAAACGCAGTACAGTTAAATGGGGTCTTAGGTTGTTTCTTCGTTAGGACGTGCAGCCGGGGAATTCGCTATATCCCAGAAATCGGAAAATTCGGCCCATGCGTAGTTCCCGCGGTACGCAATATTTTCAAAAAAAATATTAATTTCAATATTGCAACAATTGTTATTTGCGGTGAAATTTTTCATAAAATATTTAAAGCACCGAAATTTTTGAGAGGGAAAAGGTGTAATAAAATCCAGGATTGAAATTGACTGTTGATGACATTGTTCTTTGGCAAAGTTTTATTGTGCGTTTATTATATGGAAATAATGATCGGATGACGATGTGTTCATATTGGATTTTATACTTTAATATTATTTCATTTAAACATATTTATTGTTTATTTTATTCATATTTCCACATAAGAGGCCTCTTGCGATAGAGTCGAACAATGTTCGGACAGCAAAAAATGTGAAATGTGAGAGAAACATTATTTTCGGCACTTTCGATGGTGCTGATCACGATCCAGTATGTGTCATTACTCACTAATTACTCTCCGAAAAGATTTGCTAATTCAAACATTTAGCTAAGTTCACGCTTAATAGCACTTTCTCTCAACTATCTCTCACCAATCTTGTCATAACTCTGAGAATAAAATGTTGGTGTGTTGCTATTTACACTAGCAACAAGTTGACGTCTTCAGAAATATAAATTTGCATATTTCTGGGCCGAAGTGAATTATTATCTCGAGTAGTTCTGATTAGAGAGGCATGAAATTCACATGGTATGTGGAGGACACTTCCAGTGATCTACCTTTTAAATTTGGGCACTCAAATCCGTCGGCAAGTCGAGTTATGAATTTTTAAGTGAAAAGATCTTTTTGAAAATGAGATCCTTTCGTCCAAGAATGCCGCATTATCATACATTTAATCTCCTAGACACTACAATTCGCGTGAGCGGTCGGTCGAAATTAGGAATTTTATTCAAGTTCCTCTCACTCAAAAATTCATAACTCGACTTACCGACGGATTTGAGTGCCCAAATTTAAAAGGTAGATCACTGGAAGTGTCCTCCACATACCATGTGAATTTCATGCCTCTCTAGTCAGAACTACTCGAGATAATAATTCACTTCCGCCCAGAAATATGCAAATTTGTATTTCTGAAGACGTCAACTTGTTGCTAGTGTAAATAGCAACACATCAACATTTTATTCTCAGAGTTATGACAAGATTGGTGAGAGATAGTTGAGAGAAAGTGCTATTAAGCGTGAACTTAGCTAAATGTTTGAATTAGCATATCTTTTCGGAGAGTAATTAGTGAGTAATGACACATACTGGATCGTGATCAGCACCATCGAAAGTGCCGAAAATAATGTTTCTCTCACATTTCACATTTTTTGCTGTCCGAACATTGTTCGACTCTATCGCAAGAGGCCTCTTATGTGGAAATATGAATAAAATAAACAATAAATATGTTTAAATGAAATAATATTAAAGTATAAAATCCAATATGAACACATCGTCATCCGATCATTATTTCCATATAATAAACGCACAATAAAACTTTGCCAAAGAACAATGTCATCAACAGTCAATTTCAATCCTGGATTTTATTACACCTTTTCCCTCTCAAAAATTTCGGTGCTTTAAATATTTTATGAAAAATTTCACCGCAAATAAAAATTGTTGCAATATTGAAATTAATATTTTTTTTGAAAATATTGCGTACCGCGGGAACTACGCATGGGCCGAATTTTCCGATTTCTGGGATATAGCGAATTCCCCGGCTGCACGTCCTAACGAAGAAACAACCTAAGACCCCATTTAACTGTACTGCGTTTTATAACTCTATTTTGCCTGGTTAGCCTGATAAGAGTGCTCAAAAGCTAAAATTATGAAGAACAGCGTCAAAATATCAATGCAAAAAAACGTGGTAAAAACACACGAATGTTCACTAAACACTACTGTACTACAGGCGACACACTACGAAATTCACACTTTCTGATGCCGTACTTTTCAATAAATAATTTTCTTAGTGATAAAAGTAGTTTTCTCCATTTTGGTTAATGCCACGTGCTCCAAGTTTTGGAAGATTTCGTTGAGAACCAACGATTAACAGGCTGTCCGAGTTTTCGGGAAAATTCCGGGCCCGGTTCAATAGACTTCGATAAAATTGTCGTTGCGAATCGCTCATGCCCAGAAGAATACATCCCAATTTCTTCTTACAGGCTGACGAGACAAAGTGTCCGAGCAGAATACCCGTCGAGTCAATCGTGCATTCCTTGGATTATTCAAATTATTCATTCCTTGGACGGACAATTTATTTTTATCGTTCTCGCCTGCAGAATTCCGAGTCCTATCGGTAACTCGAATAGTTGTTGTTACGAGACTCTTCAAACAAAGTGATATAACAATATTACATACAGTTATTGTATCAGACGATCCTATGCTGCTCCCTCTGACAGTCAAGCCGACCGATCGTGTGTCGATTGTTTTCCCTGTACCTGAGGGACGTTCCTACGATGCCGACATTCCCAATGATGCGACGAGAATTGCAATTATAAACGTGAGTCTGAAAGGATATCGCTCAATTTTCCTCCTTATACATGTTTGCGTTAGGATCAACAAATGGCTGGAACAGGTCAAAAATCGAAATCGCTCAAAACTTGGTCCTACGGATAATTTTTGACGCTAAACCATAGTGAAATTTCACATGTTAACCATTTACCGTCTGAACGATTTCTTTAAACGATGGATAGGTGTTACAACATATTGTATATATGACGCTGTTTACGATAGGATCAACAAGGGCTCAACAGGGGGCTGGAACAGATCGAAAATCGAAATCGCTCAAAACTTGGTCCTAGGGATAATTGTTGACGCTAAACCCGCTGGTGCTATCGATTTCGCAATCGGACTCCTCTGGGCGCAGGTATGGCGCCGCGCCACTTTGGCGGAAAACTTGCTTTTCGAATAATACTCGGTTCGGAGTGCCCGTAGAGGCACAAAATCTCGCGAATTTATCAGAATTTGAAGCTCTATATAATGGCGTTTTCAGTTTCTCGATATCGATTTTGGCTCCAGTGAAAACATCAATTTTTGAAAGAGGAATTTACGTGTGGGAATTTAAAGTACATTAGAAAGAGCTGCTCACGCTGATTCGAATTTCGCCCATTTGCAATAATAGCATTGTCAGGAAGTAACCATGCGTTACGTATTTAGAATTCCCCTGACAAAAGATTAGAAAAACACTCACAATCAATAATTAAAATTCTATTAGCTACCAGCTACCCTAGGATTCCTATTACTCCATCTTTTTTCGAATTTCGCATTCCCTCTGAATTTGAAGTCAAATCATGCATAAAATTTGTTCAGTCTTTCGTAGAAAATATTCCAAATACACTCTGCACCAGTGTCTACCATCAGCACCAATGACAACATGTTGAATGCTTCCGCTTTCCGATTCTTCCATAATTTTCGAATTTCGCCCATTTGCAATAATAGCATTGTCAGGAAGTAACCATGCGTTACGTATTTAGAATTCCCCTGACAAAAGATTAGAAAAACACTCACAATCAATAATTAAAATTCTATTAGCTACCAGCTACCCTAGGATTCCTATTACTCCATCTTTTTCGAATTTCGCATTTCCTCTGAATTTGAAGTCAAATGAATACACAGACGGTATCATGCATAAAATTTGTTCAGTTTTTATATGAAAATATTCCAAATACACTCTGCACCAGTGTCTACCATCAGCACCGATGACAACATGTTGAATGCTTCCGCTTTCCGATTCTTCCATAATTTTCGAATTTCGCCCATTTGCAATAATAGCATTGTCAGGAAGTAACCATGCGTTACGTATTTAGAATTCCCCTGACAAAAGATTAGAAAAACACTCACAATCAATAATTAAAATTCAATTAGCTACCAGCTACCCTAGGATTCCTATTACTCCATCTTTTTCGAATTTCGCATTTCCTCTGAATTTGAAGTCAAATCATGCATAAAATTTGTTCAGTTTTTCGTAGAAAATATTCCAAATACACTCTGCACCAGTGTCTACCATCAGCATCAATGACAACATGTTGAATGCTTCCGCTTTCCGATTCTTCCATAATTTTCGAATTTCGCCCATTTGCAATAATAGCATTGTCAGGAAGTAACCATGCGTTACGTATTTAGAATTCCCCTGACAAAAGATTAGAAAAACACTCACAATCAATAATTAAAATTCTATTAGCTACCAGCTACCCTAGGATTCCTATTACTCCATCTTTTTCGAATTTCGCATTTCCTCTGAATTTGAAGTCAAATGAATACACAGACGGTATCATGCATAAAATTTGTTCAGTTTTTATATGAAAATATTCCAAATACACTCTGCACCAGTGTCTATCATCAGCACCAATGACAACATGTTGAATGCTTCCGCTTTCCGATTCTTCCATAATTTTCGAATTTCGCCCATTTGCAATAATAGCATTGTCAGGAAGTAACCATGCGTTACGTATTTAGAATTCCCCTGACAAAAGATTAGAAAAACACTCACAATCAATAATTAAAATTCAATTAGCTACCAGCTACCCTAGGATTCCTATTACTCCATCTTTTTCGAATTTCGCATTTCCTCTGAATTTGAAGTCAAATCATGCATAAAATTTGTTCAGTTTTTCGTAGAAAATATTCCAAATACACTCTGCACCAGTGTCTACCATCAGCATCAATGACAACATGTTGAATGCTTCCGCTTTCCGATTCTTCCATAATTTTCGAATTTCGCCCATTTGCAATAATAGCATTGTCAGGAAGTAACCATGCGTTACGTATTTAGAATTCCCCTGACAAAAGATTAGAAAAACACTCACAATCAATAATTAAAATTCTATTAGCTACCAGCTACCCTAGGATTCCTATTACTCCATCTTTTTCGAATTTCGCATTTCCTCTGAATTTGAAGTCAAATGAATACACAGACGGTATCATGCATAAAATTTGTTCAGTTTTTATATGAAAATATTCCAAATACACTCTGCACCAGTGTCTACCATCAGCACCAATGACAACATGTTGAATGCTTCCGCTTTCCGATTCTTCCATAATT
Source organism: Pristionchus fissidentatus (assembly GCA_036245785.1). NCBI lineage: Eukaryota > Metazoa > Nematoda > Chromadorea > Rhabditida > Neodiplogasteridae > Pristionchus > Pristionchus fissidentatus. Next base: position 22,083,263 of record BTSY01000005.1, on the reverse strand, counting down.
TTCGAATTTTGCCCATTTGCAATAATATCATTGTCAGGAAGTAACCATGCATTACGTATTTAGAATTCCCCTGACAAAAGATTAGAAAAACACTCACAATCAATAATTAAAATTCAATTAGCTACCAGCTACCCTAGGATTCCTATTACTCCATCTTTTTCGAATTTCGCATTTCCTCTGAATTTGAAGTCAAATGAATACACAGACGGTATCATGCATAAAATTTGTTCAGTTTTTCGTAGAAAATATTCCAAATACACTCTGCACCAGTGTCTACCATCAGCACCAATGACAACATGTTGAATGCTTCCGCTTTCCGATTCTTCCATAATTTTCGAATTTCGCCCATTTGCAATAATATCATTGTCAGGAAGTAACCATGCATTACGTATTTAGAATTCCCCTGTCAAAAGATTAGACAAACACTCACAATCAATAATTAAAATTCAAATAGCTACCAGCTACCCTAGGATTCCTATTACTCCATCTTTTTTCGAATTTCGCATTTCCTCTGAATTTGAAGTCAAATCATGCATAAAATTTGTTCAGTTTTTCGTAGAAAATATTCCAAATACACTCTGCACCAGTGTCTACCATCAGCACCAATGACAACATGTTGAATGCTTCCGCTTTCCGATTCTTCCATAATTTTCGAATTTCGCCCATTTGCAATAATAGCATTGTCAGGAAGTAACCTTGCATTACGTATTTAGAATTCCCCTGACAAAAGATTAGAAAAACACTCACAATCAATAATTAAAATTCAATTAGCTACCAGCTACCCTAGGATTCCTATTACTCCATCTTTTTCGAATTTCGCATTTCCTCTGAATTTGAAGTCAAATGAATACACAGACGGTATCATGCATAAAATTTGTTCAGTTTTTCGTAGAAAATATTCCAAATACACTCTGCACCAGTGTCTACCATCAGCACCAATGACAACATGTTGAATGCTTCCGCTTTCCGATTCTTCCATAATTTTCGAATTTCGCCCATTTGCAATAATATCATTGTCAGGAAGTAACCATGCGTTACGTATTTAGAATTCCCCTGACAAAAGATTAGACAAACACTCACAATCAATAATTAAAATTCAAATAGCTACCAGCTACCCTAGGATTCCTATTACTCCATCTTTTTTCGAATTTCGCATTTCCTCTGAATTTGAAGTCAAATCATGCATAAAATTTGTTCAGTTTTTCGTAGAAAATATTCCAAATACACTCTGCACCAGTGTCTACCATCAGCACCAATGACAACATGTTGAATGCTTCCGCTTTCCGATTCTTCCATAATTTTCGAATTTTGCCCATTTGCAATAATATCATTGTCAGGAAGTAACCATGCATTACGTATTTAGAATTCCCCTGACAAAAGATTAGAAAAACACTCACAATCAATAATTAAAATTCTATTAGCTACCAGCTACCCTAGGATTCCTATTACTCCATCTTTTTCGAATTTCGCATTTCCTCTGAATTTGAAGTCAAATGAATACACAGACGGTATCATGCATAAAATTTGTTCAGTTTTTATATGAAAATATTCCAAATACACTCTGCACCAGTGTCTACCATCAGCACCAATGACAACATGTTGAATGCTTCCGCTTTCCGATTCTTCCATAATTTTCGAATTTCGCCCATTTGCAATAATAGCATTGTCAGGAAGTAACCATGCGTTACGTATTTAGAATTCCCCTGACAAAAGATTAGAAAAAACACTCACAATCAATAATTAAAATTCAATTAGCTACCAGCTACCCTAGGATTCCTATTACTCCATCTTTTTCGAATTTCGCATTTCCTCTGAATTTGAAGTCAAATCATGCATAAAATTTGTTCAGTTTTTATATGAAAATATTCCAAATACACTCTGCACCAGTGTCTACCATCAGCACCAATGACAACATGTTGAATGCTTCCGCTTTCCGATTCTTCCATAATTTTCGAATTTTGCCCATTTGCAATAATATCATTGTCAGGAAGTAACCATGCATTACGTATTTAGAATTCCCCTGACAAAAGATTAGAAAAACACTCACAATCAATAATTAAAATTCAATTAGCTACCAGCTACCCTAGGATTCCTATTACTCCATCTTTTTCGAATTTCGCATTTCCTCTGAATTTGAAGTCAAATGAATACACAGACGGTATCATGCATAAAATTTGTTCAGTTTTTCGTAGAAAATATTCCAAATACACTCTGCACCAGTGTCTACCATCAGCACCAATGACAACATGTTGAATGCTTCCGCTTTCCGATTCTTCCATAATTTTCGAATTTCGCCCATTTGCAATAATATCATTGTCAGGAAGTAACCATGCGTTACGTATTTAGAATTCCCCTGACAAAAGATTAGACAAACACTCACAATCAATAATTAAAATTCAAATAGCTACCAGCTACCCTAGGATTCCTATTACTCCATCTTTTTTCGAATTTCGCATTTCCTCTGAATTTGAAGTCAAATCATGCATAAAATTTGTTCAGTTTTTCGTAGAAAATATTCCAAATACACTCTGCACCAGTGTCTACCATCAGCACCAATGACAACATGTTGAATGCTTCCGCTTTCCGATTCTTCCATAATTTTCGAATTTCGCCCATTTGCAATAATAGCATTGTCAGGAAGTAACCATGCGTTACGTATTTAGAATTCCCCTGACAAAAGATTAGACAAACACTCACAATCAATAATTAAAATTCAAATAGCTACCAGCTACCCTAGGATTCCTATTACTCCATCTTTTTTCGAATTTCGCATTTCCTCTGAATTTGAAGTCAAATCATGCATAAAATTTGTTCAGTTTTTCGTAGAAAATATTCCAAATACACTCTGCACCAGTGTCTACCATCAGCACCAATGACAACATGTTGAATGCTTCCGCTTTCCGATTCTTCCATAATTTTCGAATTTCGCCCATTTGCAATAATAGCATTGTCAGGAAGTAACCATGCGTTACGTATTTAGAATTCCCCTGACAAAAGATTAGAAAAACACTCACAATCAATAATTAAAATTCTATTAGCTACCAGTTACCCTAGGATTCCTATTACTCCATCTTTTTCGAATTTCGCATTTCCTCTGAATTTGAAGTCAAATGAATACACAGACGGTATCATGCATAAAATTTGTTCAGTTTTTATATGAAAATATTCCAAATACACTCTGCACCAGTGTCTACCATCAGCACCAATGACAACATGTTGAATGCTTCCGCTTTCCGATTCTTCCATAATTTTCGAATTTTGCCCATTTGCAATAATATCATTGTCAGGAAGTAACCATGCATTACGTATTTAGAATTCCCCTGACAAAAGATTAGAAAAACACTCACAATCAATAATTAAAATTCAATTAGCTACCAGCTACCCTAGGATTCCTATTACTCCATCTTTTTCGAATTTCGCATTTCCTCTGAATTTGAAGTCAAATGAATACACAGACGGTATCATGCATAAAATTTGTTCAGTTTTTCGTAGAAAATATTCCAAATACACTCTGCACCAGTGTCTACCATCAGCACCAATGACAACATGTTGAATGCTTCCGCTTTCCGATTCTTCCATAATTTTCGAATTTCGCCCATTTGCAATAATATCATTGTCAGGAAGTAACCATGCGTTACGTATTTAGAATTCCCCTGACAAAAGATTAGACAAACACTCACAATCAATAATTAAAATTCAAATAGCTACCAGCTACCCTAGGATTCCTATTACTCCATCTTTTTTCGAATTTCGCATTTCCTCTGAATTTGAAGTCAAATCATGCATAAAATTTGTTCAGTTTTTCGTAGAAAATATTCCAAATACACTCTGCACCAGTGTCTACCATCAGCACCAATGACAACATGTTGAATGCTTCCGCTTTCCGATTCTTCCATAATTTTCGAATTTCGCCCATTTGCAATAATAGCATTGTCAGGAAGTAACCATGCGTTACGTATTTAGAATTCCCCTGACAAAAGATTAGAAAAACACTCACAATCAATAATTAAAATTCTATTAGCTACCAGCTACCCTAGGATTCCTATTACTCCATCTTTTTCGAATTTCGCATTTCCTCTGAATTTGAAGTCAAATGAATACACAGACGGTATCATGCATAAAATTTGTTCAGTTTTTATATGAAAATATTCCAAATACACTCTGCACCAGTGTCTACCATCAGCACCAATGACAACATGTTGAATGCTTCCGCTTTCCGATTCTTCCATAATTTTCGAATTTCGCCCATTTGCAATAATAGCATTGTCAGGAAGTAACCATGCGTTACGTATTTAGAATTCCCCTGACAAAAGATTAGAAAAACAATCACAATCAATAATTAAAATTCAATTAGCTACCAGCTACCCTAGGATTCCTATTACTCCATCTTTTTCGAATTTCGCATTTCCTCTGAATTTGAAGTCAAATCATGCATAAAATTTGTTCAGTTTTTCGTAGAAAATATTCCAAATACACTCTGCACCAGTGTCTACCATCAGCATCAATGACAACATGTTGAATGCTTCCGCTTTCCGATTCTTCCATAATTTTCGAATTTCGCCCATTTGCAATAATATCATTGTCAGGAAGTAACCATGTGTTTCGTATTTAGAATTCCCTCACAAAACATTAGAAAAGCACTCACAATCAATAATTAAATTTCAATTAGCTACCAGCTACCCTAGGATTCCTATTACTCCATCTTTTTCGAATTTCGCATTTCCTCTGAATTTGAAGTCAAATGAATACACAGACGGTATCATGCATAAAATTTGTTCAGTTTTTATATGAAAATATTCCAAATACACTCTGCACCAGTGTCTACCATCAGCACCAATGACAACATGTTGAATGCTTCCGCTTTCCGATTCTTCCATAATTTTCGAATTTCGCCCATTTGCAATAATAGCATTGTCAGGAAGTAACCATGCGTTACGTATTTAGAATTCCCCTGACAAAAGATTAGAAAAACACTCACAATCAATAATTAAAATTCAATTAGCTACCAGCTACCCTAGGATTCCTATTACTCCATCTTTTTCGAATTTCGCATTTCCTCTGAATTTGAAGTCAAATCATGCATAAAATTTGTTCAGTTTTTCGTAGAAAATATTCCAAATACACTCTGCACCAGTGTCTACCATCAGCATGAATGACAACATGTTGAATGCTTCCGCTTTCCGATTCTTCCATAATTTTCGAATTTCGCCCATTTGCAATAATATCATTGTCAGGAAGTAACCATGTGTTTCGTATTTAGAATTCCCTCACAAAACATTAGAAAAGCACTCACAATCAATAATTAAATTTCAATTAGCTACCAGCTACCCTAGGATTCCTATTACTCCATCTTTTTCGAATTTCGCATTTCCTCTGAATTTGAAGTCAAATGAATACACAGACGGTATCATGCATAAAATTTGTTCAGTTTTTATATGAAAATATTCCAAATACACTCTGCACCAGTGTCTACCATCAGCACCAATGACAACATGTTGAATGCTTCCGCTTTCCGATTCTTCCATAATTTTCGAATTTCGCCCATTTGCAATAATAGCATTGTCAGGAAGTAACCATGCGTTACGTATTTAGAATTCCCCTGACAAAAGATTAGAAAAACACTCACAATCAATAATTAAAATTCAATTAGCTACCAGCTACCCTAGGATTCCTATTACTCCATCTTTTTCGAATTTCGCATTTCCTCTGAATTTGAAGTCAAATCATGCATAAAATTTGTTCAGTTTTTCGTAGAAAATATTCCAAATACACTCTGCACCAGTGTCTACCATCAGCATGAATGACAACATGTTGAATGCTTCCGCTTTCCGATTCTTCCATAATTTTCGAATTTCGCCCATTTGCAATAATATCATTGTCAGGAAGTAACCATGTGTTTCGTATTTAGAATTCCCTCACAAAACATTAGAAAAGCACTCACAATCAATAATTAAATTTCAATTAGCTACCAGCTACCCTAGGATTCCTATTACTCCATCTTTTTCGAATTTCGCATTTCCTCTGAATTTGAAGTCAAATCATGCATAAAATTTGTTCAGTTTTTCGTAGAAAATATTCCAAATACACTCTGCACCAGTGTCTACCATCAGCATCAATGACAACATGTTGAATGCTTCCGCTTTCCGATTCTTCCATAATTTTCGAATTTCGCCCATTTGCAATAATATCATTGTCAGGAAGTAACCATGTGTTTCGTATTTAGAATTCCCTCACAAAACATTAGAAAAGCACTCACAATCAATAATTAAATTTCAATTAGCTACCAGCTACCCTAGGATTCCTATTACTCCATCTTTTTCGAATTTCGCATTTCCTCTGAATTTGAAGTCAAATGAATACACAGACGGTATCATGCATAAAATTTGTTCAGTTTTTATATGAAAATATTCCAAATACACTCTGCACCAGTGTCTACCATCAGCACCAATGACAACATGTTGAATGCTTCCGCTTTCCGATTCTTCCATAATTTTCGAATTTCGCCCATTTGCAATAATAGCATTGTCAGGAAGTAACCATGCGTTACGTATTTAGAATTCCCCTGACAAAAGATTAGAAAAACACTCACAATCAATAATTAAAATTCAATTAGCTACCAGCTACCCTAGGATTCCTATTACTCCATCTTTTTCGAATTTCGCATTTCCTCTGAATTTGAAGTCAAATCATGCATAAAATTTGTTCAGTTTTTCGTAGAAAATATTCCAAATACACTCTGCACCAGTGTCTACCATCAGCATGAATGACAACATGTTGAATGCTTCCGCTTTCCGATTCTTCCATAATTTTCGAATTTCGCCCATTTGCAATAATATCATTGTCAGGAAGTAACCATGTGTTTCGTATTTAGAATTCCCTCACAAAACATTAGAAAAGCACTCACAATCAATAATTAAATTTCAATTAGCTACCAGCTACCCTAGGATTCCTATTACTCCATCTTTTTCGAATTTCGCATTTCCTCTGAATTTGAAGTCAAATCATGCATAAAATTTGTTCAGTTTTTCGTAGAAAATATTCCAAATACACTCTGCACCAGTGTCTACCATCAGCATCAATGACAACATGTTGAATGCTTCCGCTTTCCGATTCTTCCATAATTTTCGAATTTCGCCTATTTGCAATAATATCATTGTCAGGAAGTAACCATGCGTTACGTATTTAGAATTCCCCTGACAAAAGATTAGACAAACACTCACAATCAATAATTAAAATTCAAATAGCTACCAGCTACCCTAGGATTCCTATTACTCCATCTTTTTCGAATTTCGCATTTCCTCTGAATTTGAAGTCAAATCATGCATACAATTTGTTCAGTTTTTCGTAGAAAATATTCCAAATACACTCTGCACCAGTGTCTACCATCAGCACCAATGACAACATGTTGAATGCTTCCGCTTTCCGATTCTTCCATAATTTTCGAATTTCGCCCATTTGCAATAATAGCATTGTCAGGAAGTAACCATGCGTTACGTATTTAGAATTCCCCTGACAAAAGATTAGAAAAACACTCACAATCAATAATTAAAATTCTATTAGCTACCAGCTACCCTAGGATTCCTATTACTCCATCTTTTTCGAATTTCGCATTTCCTCTGAATTTGAAGTCAAATGAATACACAGACGGTATCATGCATAAAATTTGTTCAGTTTTTATATGAAAATATTCCAAATACACTCTGCACCAGTGTCTACCATCAGCACCAATGACAACATGTTGAATGCTTCCGCTTTCCGATTCTTCCATAATTTTCGAATTTCGCCCATTTGCAATAATAGCATTGTCAGGAAGTAACCATGCGTTACGTATTTAGAATTCCCCTGACAAAAGATTAGAAAAACAATCACAATCAATAATTAAAATTCAATTAGCTACCAGCTACCCTAGGATTCCTATTACTCCATCTTTTTCGAATTTCGCATTTCCTCTGAATTTGAAGTCAAATCATGCATAAAATTTGTTCAGTTTTTCGTAGAAAATATTCCAAATACACTCTGCACCAGTGTCTACCATCAGCATCAATGACAACATGTTGAATGCTTCCGCTTTCCGATTCTTCCATAATTTTCGAATTTCGCCCATTTGCAATAATATCATTGTCAGGAAGTAACCATGTGTTTCGTATTTAGAATTCCCTCACAAAACATTAGAAAAGCACTCACAATCAATAATTAAATTTCAATTAGCTACCAGCTACCCTAGGATTCCTATTACTCCATCTTTTTCGAATTTCGCATTTCCTCTGAATTTGAAGTCAAATGAATACACAGACGGTATCATGCATAAAATTTGTTCAGTTTTTATATGAAAATATTCCAAATACACTCTGCACCAGTGTCTACCATCAGCACCAATGACAACATGTTGAATGCTTCCGCTTTCCGATTCTTCCATAATTTTCGAATTTCGCCCATTTGCAATAATAGCATTGTCAGGAAGTAACCATGCGTTACGTATTTAGAATTCCCCTGACAAAAGATTAGAAAAACACTCACAATCAATAATTAAAATTCAATTAGCTACCAGCTACCCTAGGATTCCTATTACTCCATCTTTTTCGAATTTCGCATTTCCTCTGAATTTGAAGTCAAATGAATACACAGACGGTATCATGCATAAAATTTGTTCAGTTTTTCGTAGAAAATATTCCAAATACACTCTGCACCAGTGTCTACCATCAGCACCAATGACAACATGTTGAATGCTTCCGCTTTCCGATTCTTCCATAATTTTCGAATTTCGCCCATTTGCAATAATATCATTGTCAGGAAGTAACCATGCGTTACGTATTTAGAATTCCCCTGACAAAAGATTAGACAAACACTCACAATCAATAATTAAAATTCAAATAGCTACCAGCTACCCTAGGATTCCTATTACTCCATCTTTTTTCGAATTTCGCATTTCCTCTGAATTTGAAGTCAAATCATGCATAAAATTTGTTCAGTTTTTCGTAGAAAATATTCCAAATACACTCTGCACCAGTGTCTACCATCAGCACCAATGACAACATGTTGAATGCTTCCGCTTTCCGATTCTTCCATAATTTTCGAATTTTGCCCATTTGCAATAATATCATTGTCAGGAAGTAACCATGCATTACGTATTTAGAATTCCCCTGACAAAAGATTAGAAAAACACTCACAATCAATAATTAAAATTCTATTAGCTACCAGCTACCCTAGGATTCCTATTACTCCATCTTTTTCGAATTTCGCATTTCCTCTGAATTTGAAGTCAAATGAATACACAGACGGTATCATGCATAAAATTTGTTCAGTTTTTATATGAAAATATTCCAAATACACTCTGCACCAGTGTCTACCATCAGCACCAATGACAACATGTTGAATGCTTCCGCTTTCCGATTCTTCCATAATTTTCGAATTTCGCCCATTTGCAATAATAGCATTGTCAGGAAGTAACCATGCGTTACGTATTTAGAATTCCCCTGACAAAAGATTAGAAAAAACACTCACAATCAATAATTAAAATTCAATTAGCTACCAGCTACCCTAGGATTCCTATTACTCCATCTTTTTCGAATTTCGCATTTCCTCTGAATTTGAAGTCAAATCATGCATAAAATTTGTTCAGTTTTTCGTAGAAAATATTCCAAATACACTCTGCACCAGTGTCTACCATCAGCATCAATGACAACATGTTGAATGCTTCCGCTTTCCGATTCTTCCATAATTTTCGAATTTTGCCCATTTGCAATAATATCATTGTCAGGAAGTAACCATGCATTACGTATTTAGAATTCCCCTGACAAAAGATTAGAAAAACACTCACAATCAATAATTAAAATTCAATTAGCTACCAGCTACCCTAGGATTCCTATTACTCCATCTTTTTCGAATTTCGCATTTCCTCTGAATTTGAAGTCAAATGAATACACAGACGGTATCATGCATAAAATTTGTTCAGTTTTTCGTAGAAAATATTCCAAATACACTCTGCACCAGTGTCTACCATCAGCACCAATGACAACATGTTGAATGCTTCCGCTTTCCGATTCTTCCATAATTTTCGAATTTCGCCCATTTGCAATAATATCATTGTCAGGAAGTAACCATGCGTTACGTATTTAGAATTCCCCTGACAAAAGATTAGACAAACACTCACAATCAATAATTAAAATTCAAATAGCTACCAGCTACCCTAGGATTCCTATTACTCCATCTTTTTTCGAATTTCGCATTTCCTCTGAATTTGAAGTCAAATCATGCATAAAATTTGTTCAGTTTTTCGTAGAAAATATTCCAAATACACTCTGCACCAGTGTCTACCATCAGCACCAATGACAACATGTTGAATGCTTCCGCTTTCCGATTCTTCCATAATTTTCGAATTTCGCCCATTTGCAATAATAGCATTGTCAGGAAGTAACCATGCGTTACGTATTTAGAATTCCCCTGACAAAAGATTAGAAAAACACTCACAATCAATAATTAAAATTCTATTAGCTACCAGTTACCCTAGGATTCCTATTACTCCATCTTTTTCGAATTTCGCATTTCCTCTGAATTTGAAGTCAAATGAATACACAGACGGTATCATGCATAAAATTTGTTCAGTTTTTATATGAAAATATTCCAAATACACTCTGCACCAGTGTCTACCATCAGCACCAATGACAACATGTTGAATGCTTCCGCTTTCCGATTCTTCCATAATTTTCGAATTTTGCCCATTTGCAATAATATCATTGTCAGGAAGTAACCATGCATTACGTATTTAGAATTCCCCTGACAAAAGATTAGAAAAACACTCACAATCAATAATTAAAATTCAATTAGCTACCAGCTACCCTAGGATTCCTATTACTCCATCTTTTTCGAATTTCGCATTTCCTCTGAATTTGAAGTCAAATGAATACACAGACGGTATCATGCATAAAATTTGTTCAGTTTTTCGTAGAAAATATTCCAAATACACTCTGCACCAGTGTCTACCATCAGCACCAATGACAACATGTTGAATGCTTCCGCTTTCCGATTCTTCCATAATTTTCGAATTTCGCCCATTTGCAATAATATCATTGTCAGGAAGTAACCATGCGTTACGTATTTAGAATTCCCCTGACAAAAGATTAGACAAACACTCACAATCAATAATTAAAATTCAAATAGCTACCAGCTACCCTAGGATTCCTATTACTCCATCTTTTTTCGAATTTCGCATTTCCTCTGAATTTGAAGTCAAATCATGCATAAAATTTGTTCAGTTTTTCGTAGAAAATATTCCAAATACACTCTGCACCAGTGTCTACCATCAGCACCAATGACAACATGTTGAATGCTTCCGCTTTCCGATTCTTCCATAATTTTCGAATTTCGCCCATTTGCAATAATAGCATTGTCAGGAAGTAACCATGCGTTACGTATTTAGAATTCCCCTGACAAAAGATTAGACAAACACTCACAATCAATAATTAAAATTCAAATAGCTACCAGCTACCCTAGGATTCCTATTACTCCATCTTTTTTCGAATTTCGCATTTCCTCTGAATTTGAAGTCAAATCATGCATAAAATTTGTTCAGTTTTTCGTAGAAAATATTCCAAATACACTCTGCACCAGTGTCTACCATCAGCACCAATGACAACATGTTGAATGCTTCCGCTTTCCGATTCTTCCATAATTTTCGAATTTCGCCCATTTGCAATAATAGCATTGTCAGGAAGTAACCATGCGTTACGTATTTAGAATTCCCCTGACAAAAGATTAGAAAAACACTCACAATCAATAATTAAAATTCTATTAGCTACCAGTTACCCTAGGATTCCTATTACTCCATCTTTTTCGAATTTCGCATTTCCTCTGAATTTGAAGTCAAATGAATACACAGACGGTATCATGCATAAAATTTGTTCAGTTTTTATATGAAAATATTCCAAATACACTCTGCACCAGTGTCTACCATCAGCACCAATGACAACATGTTGAATGCTTCCGCTTTCCGATTCTTCCATAATTTTCGAATTTTGCCCATTTGCAATAATATCATTGTCAGGAAGTAACCATGCATTACGTATTTAGAATTCCCCTGACAAAAGATTAGAAAAACACTCACAATCAATAATTAAAATTCAATTAGCTACCAGCTACCCTAGGATTCCTATTACTCCATCTTTTTCGAATTTCGCATTTCCTCTGAATTTGAAGTCAAATGAATACACAGACGGTATCATGCATAAAATTTGTTCAGTTTTTCGTAGAAAATATTCCAAATACACTCTGCACCAGTGTCTACCATCAGCACCAATGACAACATGTTGAATGCTTCCGCTTTCCGATTCTTCCATAATTTTCGAATTTCGCCCATTTGCAATAATATCATTGTCAGGAAGTAACCATGCGTTACGTATTTAGAATTCCCCTGACAAAAGATTAGACAAACACTCACAATCAATAATTAAAATTCAAATAGCTACCAGCTACCCTAGGATTCCTATTACTCCATCTTTTTTCGAATTTCGCATTTCCTCTGAATTTGAAGTCAAATCATGCATAAAATTTGTTCAGTTTTTCGTAGAAAATATTCCAAATACACTCTGCACCAGTGTCTACCATCAGCACCAATGACAACATGTTGAATGCTTCCGCTTTCCGATTCTTCCATAATTTTCGAATTTCGCCCATTTGCAATAATAGCATTGTCAGGAAGTAACCATGCGTTACGTATTTAGAATTCCCCTGACAAAAGATTAGAAAAACAATCACAATCAATAATTAAAATTCAATTAGCTACCAGCTACCCTAGGATTCCTATTACTCCATCTTTTTCGAATTTCGCATTTCCTCTGAATTTGAAGTCAAATCATGCATAAAATTTGTTCAGTTTTTCGTAGAAAATATTCCAAATACACTCTGCACCAGTGTCTACCATCAGCATCAATGACAACATGTTGAATGCTTCCGCTTTCCGATTCTTCCATAATTTTCGAATTTCGCCCATTTGCAATAATATCATTGTCAGGAAGTAACCATGTGTTTCGTATTTAGAATTCCCTCACAAAACATTAGAAAAGCACTCACAATCAATAATTAAATTTCAATTAGCTACCAGCTACCCTAGGATTCCTATTACTCCATCTTTTTCGAATTTCGCATTTCCTCTGAATTTGAAGTCAAATGAATACACAGACGGTATCATGCATAAAATTTGTTCAGTTTTTATATGAAAATATTCCAAATACACTCTGCACCAGTGTCTACCATCAGCACCAATGACAACTTGTTGAATGCTTCCGCTTTCCGATTCTTCCATAATTTTCGAATTTCGCCCATTTGCAATAATAGCATTGTCAGGAAGTAACCATGCGTTACGTATTTAGAATTCCCCTGACAAAAGATTAGAAAAACACTCACAATCAATAATTAAAATTCAATTAGCTACCAGCTACCCTAGGATTCCTATTACTCCATCTTTTTCGAATTTCGCATTTCCTCTGAATTTGAAGTCAAATCATGCATAAAATTTGTTCAGTTTTTCGTAGAAAATATTCCAAATACACTCTGCACCAGTGTCTACCATCAGCATGAATGACAACATGTTGAATGCTTCCGCTTTCCGATTCTTCCATAATTTTCGAATTTCGCCCATTTGCAATAATATCATTGTCAGGAAGTAACCATGTGTTTCGTATTTAGAATTCCCTCACAAAACATTAGAAAAGCACTCACAATCAATAATTAAATTTCAATTAGCTACCAGCTACCCTAGGATTCCTATTACTCCATCTTTTTCGAATTTCGCATTTCCTCTGAATTTGAAGTCAAATCATGCATAAAATTTGTTCAGTTTTTCGTAGAAAATATTCCAAATACACTCTGCACCAGTGTCTACCATCAGCATCAATGACAACATGTTGAATGCTTCCGCTTTCCGATTCTTCCATAATTTTCGAATTTCGCCTATTTGCAATAATATCATTGTCAGGAAGTAACCATGCGTTACGTATTTAGAATTCCCCTGACAAAAGATTAGACAAACACTCACAATCAATAATTAAAATTCAAATAGCTACCAGCTACCCTAGGATTCCTATTACTCCATCTTTTTCGAATTTCGCATTTCCTCTGAATTTGAAGTCAAATCATGCATACAATTTGTTCAGTTTTTCGTAGAAAATATTCCAAATACACTCTGCACCAGTGTCTACCATCAGCACCAATGACAACATGTTGAATGCTTCCGCTTTCCGATTCTTCCATAATTTTCGAATTTCGCCCATTTGCAATAATAGCATTGTCAGGAAGTAACCATGCGTTACGTATTTAGAATTCCCCTGACAAAAGATTAGAAAAACACTCACAATCAATAATTAAAATTCTATTAGCTACCAGCTACCCTAGGATTCCTATTACTCCATCTTTTTCGAATTTCGCATTTCCTCTGAATTTGAAGTCAAATGAATACACAGACGGTATCATGCATAAAATTTGTTCAGTTTTTATATGAAAATATTCCAAATACACTCTGCACCAGTGTCTACCATCAGCACCAATGACAACATGTTGAATGCTTCCGCTTTCCGATTCTTCCATAATTTTCGAATTTCGCCCATTTGCAATAATAGCATTGTCAGGAAGTAACCATGCGTTACGTATTTAGAATTCCCCTGACAAAAGATTAGAAAAACAATCACAATCAATAATTAAAATTCAATTAGCTACCAGCTACCCTAGGATTCCTATTACTCCATCTTTTTCGAATTTCGCATTTCCTCTGAATTTGAAGTCAAATCATGCATAAAATTTGTTCAGTTTTTCGTAGAAAATATTCCAAATACACTCTGCACCAGTGTCTACCATCAGCATCAATGACAACATGTTGAATGCTTCCGCTTTCCGATTCTTCCATAATTTTCGAATTTCGCCCATTTGCAATAATATCATTGTCAGGAAGTAACCATGTGTTTCGTATTTAGAATTCCCTCACAAAACATTAGAAAAGCACTCACAATCAATAATTAAATTTCAATTAGCTACCAGCTACCCTAGGATTCCTATTACTCCATCTTTTTCGAATTTCGCATTTCCTCTGAATTTGAAGTCAAATGAATACACAGACGGTATCATGCATAAAATTTGTTCAGTTTTTATATGAAAATATTCCAAATACACTCTGCACCAGTGTCTACCATCAGCACCAATGACAACATGTTGAATGCTTCCGCTTTCCGATTCTTCCATAATTTTCGAATTTCGCCCATTTGCAATAATAGCATTGTCAGGAAGTAACCATGCGTTACGTATTTAGAATTCCCCTGACAAAAGATTAGAAAAACACTCACAATCAATAATTAAAATTCAATTAGCTACCAGCTACCCTAGGATTCCTATTACTCCATCTTTTTCGAATTTCGCATTTCCTCTGAATTTGAAGTCAAATCATGCATAAAATTTGTTCAGTTTTTCGTAGAAAATATTCCAAATACACTCTGCACCAGTGTCTACCATCAGCATGAATGACAACATGTTGAATGCTTCCGCTTTCCGATTCTTCCATAATTTTCGAATTTCGCCCATTTGCAATAATATCATTGTCAGGAAGTAACCATGTGTTTCGTATTTAGAATTCCCTCACAAAACATTAGAAAAGCACTCACAATCAATAATTAAATTTCAATTAGCTACCAGCTACCCTAGGATTCCTATTACTCCATCTTTTTCGAATTTCGCATTTCCTCTGAATTTGAAGTCAAATCATGCATAAAATTTGTTCAGTTTTTCGTAGAAAATATTCCAAATACACTCTGCACCAGTGTCTACCATCAGCATCAATGACAACATGTTGAATGCTTCCGCTTTCCGATTCTTCCATAATTTTCGAATTTCGCCTATTTGCAATAATATCATTGTCAGGAAGTAACCATGCGTTACGTATTTAGAATTCCCCTGACAAAAGAGTAGACAAACACTCACAATCAATAATTAAAATTCAAATAGCTACCAGCTACCCTAGGATTCCTATTACTCCATCTTTTTCGAATTTCGCATTTCCTCTGAATTTGAAGTCAAATCATGCATACAATTTGTTCAGTTTTTCGTAGAAAATATTCCAAATACACTCTGCACCAGTGTCTACCATCAGCACCAATGACAACATGTTGAATGCTTCCGCTTTCCGATTCTTCCATAATTTTCGAATTTCGCCCATTTGCAATAATATCATTGTCAGGAAGTAACCATGCATTACGTATTTAGAATTCCCCTGACAAAAGATTAGAAAAACACTCACAATCAATAATTAAAATTCAATTAGCTACCAGCTACCCTAGGATTCCTATTACTCCATCTTTTTCGAATTTCGCTTTTCCTCTGAATTTGAAGTCAAATGAATACACAGACGGTATCATGCATAAAATTTGTTCAGTTTTTCGTAGAAAATATTCCAAATACACTCTGCACCAGTGTCTACCATCAGCACCAATGACAACATGTTGAATGCTTCCGCTTTCCGATTCTTCCATAATTTTCGAATTTCGCCCATTTGCAATAATATCATTGTCAGGAAGTAACCATGTGTTTCGTATTTAGAATTCCCTCACAAAACATTAGAAAAGCACTCACAATCAATAATTAAATTTCAATTAGCTACCAGCTACCCTAGGATTCCTATTACTCCATTTTTTTTCGAATTTCGCATTTCCTCTGAATTTGAAGTCAAATCATGCATAAAATTTGTTCAGTTTTTCGTAAAAAATATTCCAAATGCACTCTGCACCAGTGTCTACCATCATCATCAATGACAACATGTTGAATGCTTCCGCTTTCCGATTCTTCCATAATTTTCGAATTTCGCCCATTTGCAATAATATCATTGTCAGGAAGTAACCATGTGTTTCGTATTTAGAATTCCCTCACAAAACATTAGAAAAGCACTCACAATCAATAATTAAATTTCAATTAGCTACCAGCTACCCTAGGATTCCTATTACTCCATCTTTTTCGAATTTCGCATTTCCTCTGAATTTGAAGTCAAATGAATACACAGACGGTATCATGCATAAAATTTGTTCAGTTTTTATATGAAAATATTCCAAATACACTCTGCACCAGTGTCTACCATCAGCATCAATGACAACATGTTGAATGCTTCCGCTTTCCGATTCTTCCATAATTTTCGAATTTCGCCTATTTGCAATAATATCATTGTCAGGAAGTAACCATGCGTTACGTATTTAGAATTCCCCTGACAAAAGATTAGACAAACACTCACAATCAATAATTAAAATTCAAATAGCTACCAGCTACCCTAGGATTCCTATTACTCCATCTTTTTCGAATTTCGCATTTCCTCTGAATTTGAAGTCAAATCATGCATACAATTTGTTCAGTTTTTCGTAGAAAATATTCCAAATACACTCTGCACCAGTGTCTACCATCAGCACCAATGACAACATGTTGAATGCTTCCGCTTTCCGATTCTTCCATAATTTTCGAATTTCGCCCATTTGCAATAATATCATTGTCAGGAAGTAACCATGCATTACGTATTTAGAATTCCCCTGACAAAAGATTAGAAAAACACTCACAATCAATAATTAAAATTCAATTAGCTACCAGCTACCCTAGGATTCCTATTACTCCATCTTTTTCGAATTTCGCATTTCCTCTGAATTTGAAGTCAAATGAATACACAGACGGTATCATGCATAAAATTTGTTCAGTTTTTCGTAGAAAATATTCCAAATACACTCTGCACCAGTGTCTACCATCAGCACCAATGACAACATGTTGAATGCTTCCGCTTTCCGATTCTTCCATAATTTTCGAATTTCGCCCATTTGCAATAATATCATTGTCAGGAAGTAACCATGTGTTTCGTATTTAGAATTCCCTCACAAAACATTAGAAAAGCACTCACAATCAATAATTAAATTTCAATTAGCTACCAGCTACCCTAGGATTCCTATTACTCCATTTTTTTTCGAATTTCGCATTTCCTCTGAATTTGAAGTCAAATCATGCATAAAATTTGTTCAGTTTTTCGTAAAAAATATTCCAAATGCACTCTGCACCAGTGTCTACCATCATCATCAATGACAACATGTTGAATGCTTCCGCTTTCCGATTCTTCCATAATTTTCGAATTTCGCCCATTTGCAATAATATCATTGTCAGGAAGTAACCATGTGTTTCGTATTTAGAATTCCCTCACAAAACATTAGAAAAGCACTCACAATCAATAATTAAATTTCAATTAGCTACCAGCTACCCTAGGATTCCTATTACTCCATCTTTTTCGAATTTCGCATTTCCTCTGAATTTGAAGTCAAATGAATACACAGACGGTATCATGCATAAAATTTGTTCAGTTTTTATATGAAAATATTCCAAATACACTCTGCACCAGTGTCTACCATCAGCACCAATGACAACATGTTGAATGCTTCCGCTTTCCGATTCTTCCATAATTTTCGAATTTCGCCCATTTGCAATAATATCATTGTCAGGAAGTAACCATGCATTACGTATTTAGAATTCCCCTGACAAAAGATTAGAAAAACACTCACAATCAATAATTAAAATTCAATTAGCTACCAGCTACCCTAGGATTCCTATTACTCCATCTTTTTCGAATTTCGCTTTTCCTCTGAATTTGAAGTCAAATGAATACACAGACGGTATCATGCATAAAATTTGTTCAGTTTTTCGTAGAAAATATTCCAAATACACTCTGCACCAGTGTCTACCATCAGCACCAATGACAACATGTTGAATGCTTCCGCTTTCCGATTCTTCCATAATTTTCGAATTTCGCCCATTTGCAATAATATCATTGTCAGGAAGTAACCATGTGTTTCGTATTTAGAATTCCCTCACAAAACATTAGAAAAGCACTCACAATCAATAATTAAATTTCAATTAGCTACCAGCTACCCTAGGATTCCTATTACTCCATTTTTTTTCGAATTTCGCATTTCCTCTGAATTTGAAGTCAAATCATGCATAAAATTTGTTCAGTTTTTCGTAAAAAATATTCCAAATGCACTCTGCACCAGTGTCTACCATCATCATCAATGACAACATGTTGAATGCTTCCGCTTTCCGATTCTTCCATAATTTTCGAATTTCGCCCATTTGCAATAATATCATTGTCAGGAAGTAACCATGTGTTTCGTATTTAGAATTCCCTCACAAAACATTAGAAAAGCACTCACAATCAATAATTAAATTTCAATTAGCTACCAGCTACCCTAGGATTCCTATTACTCCATCTTTTTCGAATTTCGCATTTCCTCTGAATTTGAAGTCAAATGAATACACAGACGGTATCATGCATAAAATTTGTTCAGTTTTTATATGAAAATATTCCAAATACACTCTGCACCAGTGTCTACCATCAGCACCAATGACAACATGTTGAATGCTTCCGCTTTCCGATTCTTCCATAATTTTCGAATTTCGCCCATTTGCAATAATATCATTGTCAGGAAGTAACCATGCATTACATATTTAGAATTCCCCTGACAAAAGATTAGAAAAACACTCACAATCAATAATTAAAATTCAATTAGCTACCAGCTACCCTAGGATTCCTATTACTCCATCTTTTTCGAATTTCGCATTTCCTCTGAATTTGAAGTCAAATGAATACACAGACGGTATCATGCATAAAATTTGTTCAGTTTTTCGTAGAAAATATTCCAAATACACTCTGCACCAGTGTCTACCATCAGCACCAATGACAACATGTTGAATGCTTCCGCTTTCCGATTCTTCCATAATTTTCGAATTTCGCCCATTTGCAATAATATCATTGTCAGGAAGTAACCATGTGTTTCGTATTTAGAATTCCCTCACAAAACATTAGAAAAGCACTCACAATCAATAATTAAATTTCAATTAGCTACCAGCTACCCTAGGATTCCTATTACTCCATTTTTTTTCGAATTTCGCATTTCCTCTGAATTTGAAGTCAAATCATGCATAAAATTTGTTCAGTTTTTCGTAAAAAATATTCCAAATGCACTCTGCACCAGTGTCTACCATCATCATCAATGACAACATGTTGAATGCTTCCGCTTTCCGATTCTTCCATAATTTTCGAATTTCGCCCATTTGCAATAATATCATTGTCAGGAAGTAACCATGTGTTTCGTATTTAGAATTCCCTCACAAAACATTAGAAAAGCACTCACAATCAATAATTAAATTTCAATTAGCTACCAGCTACCCTAGGATTCCTATTACTCCATCTTTTTCGAATTTCGCATTTCCTCTGAATTTGAAGTCAAATGAATACACAGACGGTATCATGCATAAAATTTGTTCAGTTTTTATATGAAAATATTCCAAATACACTCTGCACCAGTGTCTACCATCAGCACCAATGACAACATGTTGAATGCTTCCGCTTTCCGATTCTTCCATAATTTTCGAATTTCGCCCATTTGCAATAATAGCATTGTCAGGAAGTAACCATGCGTTACGTATTTAGAATTCCCCTGACAAAAGATTAGAAAAACACTCACAATCAATAATTAAAATTCAATTAGCTACCAGCTACCCTAGGATTCCTATTACTCCATCTTTTTCGAATTTCTTATTTCCTCTGAATTTGAAGTCAAATCATGCATAAAATTTGTTCAGTTTTTCGTAGAAAATATTCCAAATACACTCTGCACCAGTGTCTACCATCAGCATGAATGACAACATGTTGAATGCTTCCGCTTTCCGATTCTTCCATAATTTTCGAATTTCGCCCATTTGCAATAATATCATTGTCAGGAAGTAACCATGTGTTTCGTATTTAGAATTCCCTCACAAAACATTAGAAAAGCACTCACAATCAATAATTAAATTTCAATTAGCTACCAGCTACCCTAGGATTCCTATTACTCCATTTTTTTTCGAATTTCGCATTTCCTCTGAATTTGAAGTCAAATCATGCATAAAATTTGTTCAGTTTTTCGTAAAAAATATTCCAAATGCACTCTGCACCAGTGTCTACCATCATCATCAATGACAACATGTTGAATGCTTCCGCTTTCCGATTCTTCCATAATTTTCGAATTTCGCCCATTTGCAATAATATCATTGTCAGGAAGTAACCATGTGTTTCGTATTTAGAATTCCCTCACAAAACATTAGAAAAGCACTCACAATCAATAATTAAATTTCAATTAGCTACCAGCTACCCTAGGATTCCTATTACTCCATTTTTTTTCGAATTTCGCATTTCCTCTGAATTTGAAGTCAAATCATGCATAAAATTTGTTCAGTTTTTCGTAAAAAATATTCCAAATGCACTCTGCACCAGTGTCTACCATCATCATCAATGACAACATGTTGAATGCTTCCGCTTTCCGATTCTTCCATAATTTTCGAATTTCGCCCATTTGCAATAATATCATTGTCAGGAAGTAACCATGTGTTTCGTATTTAGAATTCCCTCACAAAACATTAGAAAAGCACTCACAATCAATAATTAAATTTCAATTAGCTACCAGCTACCCTAGGATTCCTATTACTCCATTTTTTTTCGAATTTCGCATTTCCTCTGAATTTGAAGTCAAATCATGCATAAAATTTGTTCAGTTTTTCGTAAAAAATATTCCAAATGCACTCTGCACCAGTGTCTACCATCATCATCAATGACAACATGTTGAATGCTTCCGCTTTCCGATTCTTCCATAATTTTCGAATTTCGCCCATTTGCAATAATATCATTGTCAGGAAGTAACCATGTGTTTCGTATTTAGAATTCCCTCACAAAACATTAGAAAAGCACTCACAATCAATAATTAAATTTCAATTAGCTACCAGCTACCCTAGGATTCCTATTACTCCATTTTTTTTCGAATTTCGCATTTCCTCTGAATTTGAAGTCAAATCATGCATAAAATTTGTTCAGTTTTTCGTAAAAAATATTCCAAATGCACTCTGCAATAGTGTCGAATTTCGCCCATTTGCAATAATATCATTGTCAGGAAGTAACCATGTGTTTCGTATTTAGAATTCCCCTGACAAAAGATTAGAAAAACACTCACAATCAATAATTAAATTTCAATTAGCTACCAGCTACCCTAGGATTCCTATTACTCCATTTTTTTTCGAATTTCGCATTTCCTCTGAATTTGAAGTCAAATCATGCATAAAATTTGTTCAGTTTTTCGTAAAAAATATTCCAAATGCACTCTGCAATAGTGTCGAATTTCGCCCATTTGCAATAATATCATTGTCAGGAAGTAACCATGTGTTTCGTATTTAGAATTCCCCTGACAAAAGATTAGAAAAACACTCACAATCAATAATTAAAATTCTATTAGCTACCAGCTACCCTAGGATTCCTATTACTCCATTTTTTTTCGAATTTCGCATTTCCTCTGAATTTGAAGTCAAATGAATACACAGACGGTATCATGCATAAAATTTGTTCAGTTTTTATATGAAAATATTCCAAATACACTCTGCACCAGTGTCTACCATCAGCACCAATGACAACATGTTGAATGCTTCCGCTTTCCGATTCTTCCATAATTTTCGAATTTCGCCCATTTGCAATAATAGCATTGTCAGGAAGTAACCATGCGTTACGTATTTAGAATTCCCCTGACAAAAGATTAGAAAAACACTCACAATCAATAATTAAAATTCTATTAGCTACCAGCTACCCTAGGATTCCTATTACTCCATCTTTTTCGAATTTCGCATTTCCTCTGAATTTGAAGTCAAATGAATACACAGACGGTATCATGCATAAAATTTGTTCAGTTTTTATATGAAAATATTCCAAATACACTCTGCACCAGTGTCTACCATCAGCACCAATGACAACATGTTGAATGCTTCCGCTTTCCGATTCTTCCATAATTTTCGAATTTCGCCCATTTGCAATAATAGCATTGTCAGGAAGTAACCATGCGTTACGTATTTAGAATTCCCCTGACAAAAGATTAGAAAAACACTCACAATCAATAATTAAAATTCAATTAGCTACCAGCTATCCTAGGATTCCTATTACTCCATCTTTTTCGAATTTCGCATTTCCTCTGAATTTGAAGTCAAATCATGCATAAAATTTGTTCAGTTTTTCGTAGAAAATATTCCAAATACACTCTGCACCAGTGTCTACCATCAGCATCAATGACAACATGTTGAATGCTTCCGCTTTCCGATTCTTCCATAATTTTCGAATTTCGCCCATTTGCAATAATAGCATTGTCAGGAAGTAACCATGCGTTACGTATTTAGAATTCCCCTGACAAAAGATTAGAAAAACACTCACAATCAATAATTAAAATTCTATTAGCTACCAGCTACCCTAGGATTCCTATTACTCCATCTTTTTCGAATTTCGCATTTCCTCTGAATTTGAAGTCAAATGAATACACAGACGGTATCATGCATAAAATTTGTTCAGTTTTTATATGAAAATATTCCAAATACACTCTGCACCAGTGTCTACCATCAGCACCAATGACAACATGTTGAATGCTTCCGCTTTCCGATTCTTCCATAATTTTCGAATTTCGCCCATTTGCAATAATAGCATTGTCAGGAAGTAACCATGCGTTACGTATTTAGAATTCCCCTGACAAAAGATTAGAAAAACACTCACA
Organism: Pristionchus fissidentatus; assembly: GCA_036245785.1. Classification (NCBI taxonomy): domain Eukaryota; kingdom Metazoa; phylum Nematoda; class Chromadorea; order Rhabditida; family Neodiplogasteridae; genus Pristionchus; species Pristionchus fissidentatus. The sequence continues at coordinate 22,059,660 of BTSY01000005.1, read as the reverse complement.
ATCAATAATTAAAATTCAATTAGCTACCAGCTACCCTAGGATTCCTATTACTCCATCTTTTTCGAATTTCGCATTTCCTCTGAATTTGAAGTCAAATCATGCATAAAATTTGTTCAGTTTTTCGTAGAAAATATTCCAAATACACTCTGCACCAGTGTCTACCATCAGCATCAATGACAACATGTTGAATGCTTCCGCTTTCCGATTCTTCCATAATTTTCGAATTTTGCCCATTTGCAATAATATCATTGTCAGCAAGTAACCATGCATTACGTATTTAGAATTCCCCTGACAAAAGATTAGAAAAACACTCACAATCAATAATTAAAATTCAATTAGCTACCAGCTACCCTAGGATTCCTATTACTCCATCTTTTTCGAATTTCGCATTTCCTCTGAATTTGAAGTCAAATGAATACACAGACGGTATCATGCATAAAACTTGTTCAGTTTTTCGTAGAAAATATTCCAAATACACTCTGCACCAGTGTCTACCATCAGCACCAATGACAACATGTTGAATGCTTCCGCTTTCCGATTCTTCCATAATTTTCGAATTTCGCCCATTTGCAATAATAGCATTGTCAGGAAGTAACCATGCGTTACGTATTTAGAATTCCCCTGACAAAAGATTAGAAAAACACTCACAATCAATAATTAAAATTCAATTAGCTACCAGCTACCCTAGGATTCCTATTACTCCATCTTTTTCGAATTTCGCATTTCCTCTGAATTTGAAGTCAAATGAATACACAGACGGTATCATGCATAAAGTATGTTCAATTTTTGCACCAATGACAACATGTTGAATGCTTCCGCTTTCCGATTCTTCCATAATTTTCGAATTTCGCCCATTTGCAATAATAGCATTGTCAGGAAGTAAACATGCGTTACGTATTAAGAATTCCCCTGACAAAAGATTAGAAAAACACTCACAATCAATAATTAAAATTCAAATAGCTACCAGCTACCCTAGGATTCCTATTACTTCATTTTTTCGAATTTCGCATTTCCTCTGAATTTGAAGTCAAATGAATACACAGACGGTATCATGCATAAAGTATGTTCAATTTTTCGTAGAAAATATTCCAACTACACTCTGCACCAGTGTCTACCATCAGCACCAATGACAACATGTTGAATGCTTCCGCTTTCCGATTCTTCCATAATTTTCGAATTTCGCTCATTTGCAATAATATCATTGTCAGGAAGTAACCATGTGTTTCGTATTTAGAATTCCCTCACAAAACATTAGAAAAGCACTCACAATCAATAATTAAATTTCAATTAGCTAACAGCTACCCTAGGATTCCTATTACTCCATTTTTTTTCGAATTTCGCATTTCCTCTGAATTTGAAGTCAAATCATGCATAAAATTTGTTCAGTTTTTCGTAGAAAATATTCCAAATACACTCTGCAACAGTGTCTACCATCAGCACCAATGACAACATGTTGAATGCTTCCGCTTTCCGATTCTTCCATAATTTTCGAATTTCGCCCATTTGCAATAATATCATTGTCAGGAAGTAACCATGTGTTTCGTATTTAGAATTCCCCTCACAAAACATTAGAAAAGCACTCACAATCAATAATTAAAATTCAATTAGCTACCAGCTACCCTAGGATTCCTATTACTCCATTTTTTTCGAATTTCGCATTTCCTCTGAATTTGAAGTCAAATGAATACACAGACGGTATCATGCATACAAGTTGGTAAGTTTTTCGTAGAAAATATTCTAAATACACTCTGCACCAGTGTCTACCATCAGCAATGACAACATGTTGAATGCTTCCGCTTTCCGATTCTTCCATAATTTTCGAATTTCGCCCATTTGCAATAATATCATTGTCAGGAAGTAACCATGTGTTTCGTATTTAGAATTCCCTCACAAAACATTAGAAAAGCACTCACAATCAATAATTAAATTTCAATTAGCTACCAGCTACCCTAGGATTCCTATTACTCCATTTTTTTTCGAATTTCGCATTTCCTCTGAATTTGAAGTCAAATGAATACACAGACGGTATCATGCATAAAATTTGTTCAGTTTTTATATGAAAATATTCCAAATACACTCTGCACCAGTGTCTACCATCAGCATCAATGACAACATGTTGAATGCTTCCGCTTTCCGATTCTTCCATAATTTTCGAATTTCGCCCATTTGCAATAATAGCATTGTCAGGAAGTAACCATGCGTTACGTATTTAGAATTCCCCTGACAAAAGATTAGAAAAACACTCACAATCAATAATTAAAATTCTATTAGCTACCAGCTACCCTAGGATTCCTATTACTCCATCTTTTTCGAATTTCGCATTTCCTCTGAATTTGAAGTCAAATGAATACACAGACGGTATCATGCATAAAATTTGTTCAGTTTTTATATGAAAATATTCCAAATACACTCTGCACCAGTGTCTACCATCAGCACCAATGACAACATGTTGAATGCTTCCGCTTTCCGATTCTTCCATAATTTTCGAATTTCGCCCATTTGCAATAATAGCATTGTCAGGAAGTAACCATGCGTTACGTATTTAGAATTCCCCTGACAAAAGATTAGAAAAAACACTCACAATCAATAATTAAAATTCAATTAGCTACCAGCTACCCTAGGATTCCTATTACTCCATCTTTTTCGAATTTCTTATTTCCTCTGAATTTGAAGTCAAATCATGCATAAAATTTGTTCAGTTTTTCGTAGAAAATATTCCAAATACACTCTGCACCAGTGTCTACCATCAGCATGAATGACAACATGTTGAATGCTTCCGCTTTCCGATTCTTCCATAATTTTCGAATTTCGCCCATTTGCAATAATATCATTGTCAGGAAGTAACCATGTGTTTCGTATTTAGAATTCCCTCACAAAACATTAGAAAAGCACTCACAATCAATAATTAAATTTCAATTAGCTACCAGCTACCCTAGGATTCCTATTACTCCATCTTTTTCGAATTTCGCATTTCCTCTGAATTTGAAGTCAAATGAATACACAGACGGTATCATGCATAAAATTTGTTCAGTTTTTATATGAAAATATTCCAAATACACTCTGCACCAGTGTCTACCATCAGCACCAATGACAACATGTTGAATGCTTCCGCTTTCCGATTCTTCCATAATTTTCGAATTTCGCCCATTTGCAATAATAGCATTGTCAGGAAGTAACCATGCGTTACGTATTTAGAATTCCCCTGACAAAAGATTAGAAAAACACTCACAATCAATAATTAAAATTCAATTAGCTACCAGCTACCCTAGGATTCCTATTACTCCATCTTTTTCGAATTTCGCATTTCCTCTGAATTTGAAGTCAAATCATGCATAAAATTTGTTCAGTTTTTCGTAGAAAATATTCCAAATACACTCTGCACCAGTGTCTACCATCAGCATCAATGACAACATGTTGAATGCTTCCGCTTTCCGATTCTTCCATAATTTTCGAATTTCGCCCATTTGCAATAATATCATTGTCAGGAAGTAACCATGTGTTTCGTATTTAGAATTCCCTCACAAAACATTAGAAAAGCACTCACAATCAATAATTAAATTTCAATTAGCTACCAGCTACCCTAGGATTCCTATTACTCCATCTTTTTCGAATTTCGCATTTCCTCTGAATTTGAAGTCAAATGAATACACAGACGGTATCATGCATAAAATTTGTTCAGATTTATATGAAAATATTCCAAATACACTCTGCACCAGTGTCTACCATCAGCACCAATGACAACATGTTGAATGCTTCCGCTTTCCGATTCTTCCATAATTTTCGAATTTCGCCCATTTGCAATAATAGCATTGTCAGGAAGTAACCATGCGTTACGTATTTAGAATTCCCCTGACAAAAGATTAGAAAAACACTCACAATCAATAATTAAAATTCAATTAGCTACCAGCTACCCTAGGATTCCTATTACTCCATCTTTTTCGAATTTCGCATTTCCTCTGAATTTGAAGTCAAATCATGCATAAAATTTGTTCAGTTTTTCGTAGAAAATATTCCAAATACACTCTGCACCAGTGTCTACCATCAGCATCAATGACAACATGTTGAATGCTTCCGCTTTCCGATTCTTCCATAATTTTCGAATTTCGCCCATTTGCAATAATATCATTGTCAGGAAGTAACCATGTGTTTCGTATTTAGAATTCCCTCACAAAACATTAGAAAAGCACTCACAATCAATAATTAAAATTCAAATAGCTACCAGCTACCCTAGGATTCCTATTACTCCATCTTTTTCGAATTTCGCATTTCCTCTGAATTTGAAGTCAAATCATGCATAAAATTTGTTAAGTTTTTCGTAGAAAATATTCCAAATACACTCTGCACCAGTGTCTACCATCAGCATCAATGACAACATGTTGAATGCTTCCGCTTTCCGATTCTTCCATAATTTTCGAATTTCGCCTATTTGCAATAATATCATTGTCAGGAAGTAACCATGCGTTACGTATTTAGAATTCCCCTGACAAAAGATTAGACAAACACTCACAATCAATAATTAAAATTCAAATAGCTACCAGCTACCCTAGGATTCCTATTACTCCATCTTTTTCGAATTTCGCATTTCCTCTGAATTTGAAGTCAAATCATGCATAAAATTTGTTCAGTTTTTCGTAGAAAATATTCCAAATACACTCTGCACCAGTGTCTACCATCAGCACCAATGACAACATGTTGAATGCTTCCGCTTTCCGATTCTTCCATAATTTTCGAATTTCGCCCATTTGCAATAATATCATTGTCAGGAAGTAACCATGCATTACGTATTTAGAATTCCCCTGACAAAAGATTAGAAAAACACTCACAATCAATAATTAAAATTCAATTAGCTACCAGCTACCCTAGGATTCCTATTACTCCATCTTTTTCGAATTTCGCATTTCCTCTGAATTTGAAGTCAAATGAATACACAGACGGTATCATGCATAAAATTTGTTCAGTTTTTCGTAGAAAATATTCCAAATACACTTTGCACCAGTGTCTACCATCAGCACCAATGACAACATGTTGAATGCTTCCGCTTTCCGATTCTTCCATAATTTTCGAATTTCGCCCATTTGCAATAATATCATTGTCAGGAAGTAACCATGCATTACGTATTTAGAATTCCCCTGACAAAAGATTAGAAAAACACTCACAATCAATAATTAAAATTCAAATAGCTACCAGCTACCCTAGGATTCCTATTACTTCATTTTTTCGAATTTCGCATTTCCTCTGAATTTGAAGTCAAATGAATACACAGACGGTATCATGCATAAAGTATGTTCAATTTTTGCACCAATGACAACATGTTGAATGCTTCCGCTTTCCGATTCTTCCATAATTTTCGAATTTCGCCCATTTGCAATAATAGCATTGTCAGGAAGTAAACATGCGTTACGTATTAAGAATTCCCCTGACAAAAGATTAGAAAAACACTCACAATCAATAATTAAAATTCAAATAGCTACCAGCTACCCTAGGATTCCTATTACTTCATTTTTTCGAATTTCGCATTTCCTCTGAATTTGAAGTCAAATGAATACACAGACGGTATCATGCATAAAGTATGTTCAATTTTTCGTAGAAAATATTCCAACTACACTCTGCACCAGTGTCTACCATCAGCACCAATGACAACATGTTGAATGCTTCCGCTTTCCGATTCTTCCATAATTTTCGAATTTCGCTCATTTGCAATAATATCATTGTCAGGAAGTAACCATGTGTTTCGTATTTAGAATTCCCTCACAAAACATTAGAAAAGCACTCACAATCAATAATTAAATTTCAATTAGCTAACAGCTACCCTAGGATTCCTATTACTCCATTTTTTTTCGAATTTCGCATTTCCTCTGAATTTGAAGTCAAATCATGCATAAAATTTGTTCAGTTTTTCGTAGAAAATATTCCAAATACACTCTGCAACAGTGTCTACCATCAGCACCAATGACAACATGTTGAATGCTTCCGCTTTCCGATTCTTCCATAATTTTCGAATTTCGCCCATTTGCAATAATATCATTGTCAGGAAGTAACCATGTGTTTCGTATTTAGAATTCCCCTCACAAAACATTAGAAAAGCACTCACAATCAATAATTAAAATTCAATTAGCTACCAGCTACCCTAGGATTCCTATTACTCCATTTTTTTCGAATTTCGCATTTCCTCTGAATTTGAAGTCAAATGAATACACAGACGGTATCATGCATAAAAGTTGGTAAGTTTTTCGTAGAAAATATTCTAAATACACTCTGCACCAGTGTCTACCATCAGCAATGACAACATGTTGAATGCTTCCGCTTTCCGATTCTTCCATAATTTTCGAATTTCGCCCATTTGCAATAATATCATTGTCAGGAAGTAACCATGTGTTTCGTATTTAGAATTCCCTCACAAAACATTAGAAAAGCACTCACAATCAATAATTAAATTTCAATTAGCTACCAGCTACCCTAGGATTCCTATTACTCCATTTTTTTTCGAATTTCGCATTTCCTCTGAATTTGAAGTCAAATGAATACACAGACGGTATCATGCATAAAATTTGTTCAGTTTTTATATGAAAATATTCCAAATACACTCTGCACCAGTGTCTATCATCAGCACCAATGACAACATGTTGAATGCTTCCGCTTTCCGATTCTTCCATAATTTTCGAATTTCGCCCATTTGCAATAATAGCATTGTCAGGAAGTAACCATGCGTTACGTATTTAGAATTCCCCTGACAAAAGATTAGAAAAACACTCACAATCAATAATTAAAATTCTATTAGCTACCAGCTACCCTAGGATTCCTATTACTCCATCTTTTTCGAATTTCGCATTTCCTCTGAATTTGAAGTCAAATCATGCATAAAATTTGTTCAGTTTTTCGTAGAAAATATTCCAAATACACTCTGCACCAGTGTCTACCATCAGCATCAATGACAACATGTTGAATGCTTCCGCTTTCCGATTCTTCCATAATTTTCGAATTTCGCCCATTTGCAATAATAGCATTGTCAGGAAGTAACCATGCGTTACGTATTTAGAATTCCCCTGACAAAAGATTAGAAAAACACTCACAATCAATAATTAAAATTCTATTAGCTACCAGCTACCCTAGGATTCCTATTACTCCATCTTTTTCGAATTTCGCATTTCCTCTGAATTTGAAGTCAAATGAATACACAGACGGTATCATGCATAAAATTTGTTCAGTTTTTATATGAAAATATTCCAAATACACTCTGCACCAGTGTCTACCATCAGCACCAATGACAACATGTTGAATGCTTCCGCTTTCCGATTCTTCCATAATTTTCGAATTTCGCCCATTTGCAATAATAGCATTGTCAGGAAGTAACCATGCGTTACGTATTTAGAATTCCCCTGACAAAAGATTAGAAAAAACACTCACAATCAATAATTAAAATTCAATTAGCTACCAGCTACCCTAGGATTCCTATTACTCCATCTTTTTCGAATTTCGCATTTCCTCTGAATTTGAAGTCAAATCATGCATAAAATTTGTTCAGTTTTTCGTAGAAAATATTCCAAATACACTCTGCACCAGTGTCTACCATCAGCATCAATGACAACATGTTGAATGCTTCCGCTTTCCGATTCTTCCATAATTTTCGAATTTTGCCCATTTGCAATAATATCATTGTCAGGAAGTAACCATGCATTACGTATTTAGAATTCCCCTGAAAAAAGATTAGAAAAACACTCACAATCAATAATTAAAATTCAATTAGCTACCAGCTACCCTAGGATTCCTATTACTCCATCTTTTTCGAATTTCGCATTTCCTCTGAATTTGAAGTCAAATGAATACACAGACGGTATCATGCATAAAATTTGTTCAGTTTTTCGTAGAAAATATTCCAAATACACTCTGCACCAGTGTCTACCATCAGCACCAATGACAACATGTTGAATGCTTCCGCTTTCCGATTCTTCCATAATTTTCGAATTTCGCCCATTTGCAATAATAGCATTGTCAGGAAGTAACCATGCGTTACGTATTTAGAATTCCCCTGACAAAAGATTAGAAAAACACTCACAATCAATAATTAAAATTCAATTAGCTACCAGCTACCCTAGGATTCCTATTACTCCATCTTTTTCGAATTTCGCATTTCCTCTGAATTTGAAGTCAAATCATGCATAAAATTTGTTCAGTTTTTCGTAGAAAATATTCCAAATACACTCTGCACCAGTGTCTACCATCAGCATCAATGACAACATGTTGAATGCTTCCGCTTTCCGATTCTTCCATAATTTTCGAATTTCGCCCATTTGCAATAATAGCATTGTCAGGAAGTAACCATGCGTTACGTATTTAGAATTCCCCTGACAAAAGATTAGAAAAACACTCACAATCAATAATTAAAATTCTATTAGCTACCAGCTACCCTAGGATTCCTATTACTCCATCTTTTTCGAATTTCGCATTTCCTCTGAATTTGAAGTCAAATCATGCATAAAATTTGTTCAGTTTTTCGTAGAAAATATTCCAAATACACTCTGCACCAGTGTCTACCATCAGCATCAATGACAACATGTTGAATGCTTCCGCTTTCCGATTCTTCCATAATTTTCGAATTTCGCCCATTTGCAATAATAGCATTGTCAGGAAGTAACCATGCGTTACGTATTTAGAATTCCCCTGACAAAAGATTAGAAAAACACTCACAATCAATAATTAAAATTCTATTAGCTACCAGCTACCCTAGGATTCCTATTACTCCATCTTTTTCGAATTTCGCATTTCCTCTGAATTTGAAGTCAAATGAATACACAGACGGTATCATGCATAAAATTTGTTCAGTTTTTATATGAAAATATTCCAAATACACTCTGCACCAGTGTCTACCATCAGCACCAATGACAACATGTTGAATGCTTCCGCTTTCCGATTCTTCCATAATTTTCGAATTTCGCCCATTTGCAATAATAGCATTGTCAGGAAGTAACCATGCGTTACGTATTTAGAATTCCCCTGACAAAAGATTAGAAAAAACACTCACAATCAATAATTAAAATTCAATTAGCTACCAGCTACCCTAGGATTCCTATTACTCCATCTTTTTCGAATTTCGCATTTCCTCTGAATTTGAAGTCAAATCATGCATAAAATTTGTTCAGTTTTTCGTAGAAAATATTCCAAATACAATCTGCACCAGTGTCTACCATCAGCATCAATGACAACATGTTGAATGCTTCCGCTTTCCGATTCTTCCATAATTTTCGAATTTTGCCCATTTGCAATAATATCATTGTCAGGAAGTAACCATGCATTACGTATTTAGAATTCCCCTGAAAAAAGATTAGAAAAACACTCACAATCAATAATTAAAATTCAATTAGCTACCAGCTACCCTAGGATTCCTATTACTCCATCTTTTTCGAATTTCGCATTTCCTCTGAATTTGAAGTCAAATGAATACACAGACGGTATCATGCATAAAATTTGTTCAGTTTTTCGTAGAAAATATTCCAAATACACTCTGCACCAGTGTCTACCATCAGCACCAATGACAACATGTTGAATGCTTCCGCTTTCCGATTCTTCCATAATTTTCGAATTTCGCCCATTTGCAATAATAGCATTGTCAGGAAGTAACCATGCGTTACGTATTTAGAATTCCCCTGACAAAAGATTAGAAAAACACTCACAATCAATAATTAAAATTCAATTAGCTACCAGCTACCCTAGGATTCCTATTACTCCATCTTTTTCGAATTTCGCATTTCCTCTGAATTTGAAGTCAAATCATGCATAAAATTTGTTCAGTTTTTCGTAGAAAATATTCCAAATACACTCTGCACCAGTGTCTACCATCAGCATCAATGACAACATGTTGAATGCTTCCGCTTTCCGATTCTTCCATAATTTTCGAATTTCGCCCATTTGCAATAATATCATTGTCAGGAAGTAACCATGTGTTTCGTATTTAGAATTCCCTCACAAAACATTAGAAAAGCACTCACAATCAATAATTAAATTTCAATTAGCTACCAGCTACCCTAGGATTCCTATTACTCCATCTTTTTCGAATTTCGCATTTCCTCTGAATTTGAAGTCAAATGAATACACAGACGGTATCATGCATAAAATTTGTTCAGTTTTTATATGAAAATATTCCAAATACACTCTGCACCAGTGTCTACCATCAGCACCAATGACAACATGTTGAATGCTTCCGCTTTCCGATTCTTCCATAATTTTCGAATTTCGCCCATTTGCAATAATAGCATTGTCAGGAAGTAACCATGCGTTACGTATTTAGAATTCCCCTGACAAAAGATTAGAAAAACACTCAGAATCAATAATTAAAATTCAATTAGCTACCAGCTACCCTAGGATTCCTATTACTCCATCTTTTTCGAATTTCGCATTTCCTCTGAATTTGAAGTCAAATCATGCATAAAATTTGTTCAGTTTTTCGTAGAAAATATTCCAAATACACTCTGCACCAGTGCCTACCATCAGCATCAATGACAACATGTTGAATGCTTCCGCTTTCCGATTCTTCCATAATTTTCGAATTTCGCCCATTTGCAATAATATCATTGTCAGGAAGTAACCATGTGTTTCGTATTTAGAATTCCCTCACAAAACATTAGAAAAGCACTCACAATCAATAATTAAATTTCAATTAGCTACCAGCTACCCTAGGATTCCTATTACTCCATCTTTTTCGAATTTCGCATTTCCTCTGAATTTGAAGTCAAATGAATACACAGACGGTATCATGCATAAAATTTGTTCAATTTTTATATGAAAATATTCCAAATACACTCTGCACCAGTGTCTACCATCAGCACCAATGACAACATGTTGAATGCTTCCGCTTTCCGATTCTTCCATAATTTTCGAATTTCGCCCATTTGCAATAATAGCATTGTCAGGAAGTAACCATGCGTTACGTATTTAGAATTCCCCTGACAAAAGATTAGAAAAACACTCACAATCAATAATTAAAATTCAATTAGCTACCAGCTACCCTAGGATTCCTATTACTCCATCTTTTTCGAATTTCGCATTTCCTCTGAATTTGAAGTCAAATCATGCATAAAATTTGTTCAGTTTTTCGTAGAAAATATTCCAAATACACTCTGCACCAGTGTCTACCATCAGCATCAATGACAACATGTTGAATGCTTCCGCTTTCCGATTCTTCCATAATTTTCGAATTTCGCCCATTTGCAATAATAGCATTGTCAGGAAGTAACCATGCGTTACGTATTTAGAATTCCCCTGACAAAAGATTAGAAAAACACTCACAATCAATAATTAAAATTCTATTAGCTACCAGCTACCCTAGGATTCCTATTACTCCATCTTTTTCGAATTTCGCATTTCCTCTGAATTTGAAGTCAAATCATGCATAAAATTTGTTCAGTTTTTCGTAGAAAATATTCCAAATACACTCTGCACCAGTGTCTACCATCAGCATCAATGACAACATGTTGAATGCTTCCGCTTTCCGATTCTTCCATAATTTTCGAATTTCGCCCATTTGCAATAATATCATTGTCAGGAAGTAACCATGTGTTTCGTATTTAGAATTCCCTCACAAAACATTAGAAAAGCACTCACAATCAATAATTAAATTTCAATTAGCTACCAGCTACCCTAGGATTCCTATTACTCCATCTTTTTCGAATTTCGCATTTCCTCTGAATTTGAAGTCAAATGAATACACAGACGGTATCATGCATAAAATTTGTTCAATTTTTATATGAAAATATTCCAAATACACTCTGCACCAGTGTCTACCATCAGCACCAATGACAACATGTTGAATGCTTCCGCTTTCCGATTCTTCCATAATTTTCGAATTTCGCCCATTTGCAATAATAGCATTGTCAGGAAGTAACCATGCGTTACGTATTTAGAATTCCCCTGACAAAAGATTAGAAAAACACTCACAATCAATAATTAAAATTCAATTAGCTACCAGCTACCCTAGGATTCCTATTACTCCATCTTTTTCGAATTTCGCATTTCCTCTGAATTTGAAGTCAAATCATGCATAAAATTTGTTCAGTTTTTCGTAGAAAATATTCCAAATACACTCTGCACCAGTGTCTACCATCAGCATCAATGACAACATGTTGAATGCTTCCGCTTTCCGATTCTTCCATAATTTTCGAATTTCGCCCATTTGCAATAATATCATTGTCAGGAAGTAACCATGTGTTTCGTATTTAGAATTCCCTCACAAAACATTAGAAAAGCACTCACAATCAATAATTAAAATTCAAATAGCTACCAGCTACCCTAGGATTCCTATTACTCCATCTTTTTCGAATTTCGCATTTCCTCTGAATTTGAAGTCAAATCATGCATAAAATTTGTTAAGTTTTTCGTAGAAAATATTCCAAATACACTCTGCACCAGTGTCTACCATCAGCATCAATGACAACATGTTGAATGCTTCCGCTTTCCGATTCTTCCATAATTTTCGAATTTCGCCTATTTGCAATAATATCATTGTCAGGAAGTAACCATGCGTTACGTATTTAGAATTCCCCTGACAAAAGATTAGACAAACACTCACAATCAATAATTAAAATTCAAATAGCTACCAGCTACCCTAGGATTCCTATTACTCCATCTTTTTCGAATTTCGCATTTCCTCTGAATTTGAAGTCAAATCATGCATAAAATTTGTTCAGTTTTTCGTAGAAAATATTCCAAATACACTCTGCACCAGTGTCTACCATCAGCACCAATGACAACATGTTGAATGCTTCCGCTTTCCGATTCTTCCATAATTTTCGAATTTCGCCCATTTGCAATAATATCATTGTCAGGAAGTAACCATGCATTACGTATTTAGAATTCCCCTGACAAAAGATTAGAAAAACACTCACAATCAATAATTAAAATTCAATTAGCTACCAGCTACCCTAGGATTCCTATTACTCCATCTTTTTCGAATTTCGCATTTCCTCTGAATTTGAAGTCAAATGAATACACAGACGGTATCATGCATAAAATTTGTTCAGTTTTTCGTAGAAAATATTCCAAATACACTTTGCACCAGTGTCTACCATCAGCACCAATGACAACATGTTGAATGCTTCCGCTTTCCGATTCTTCCATAATTTTCGAATTTCGCCCATTTGCAATAATATCATTGTCAGGAAGTAACCATGCATTACGTATTTAGAATTCCCCTGACAAAAGATTAGAAAAACACTCACAATCAATAATTAAAATTCAAATAGCTACCAGCTACCCTAGGATTCCTATTACTTCATTTTTTCGAATTTCGCATTTCCTCTGAATTTGAAGTCAAATGAATACACAGACGGTATCATGCATAAAGTATGTTCAATTTTTGCACCAATGACAACATGTTGAATGCTTCCGCTTTCCGATTCTTCCATAATTTTCGAATTTCGCCCATTTGCAATAATAGCATTGTCAGGAAGTAAACATGCGTTACGTATTAAGAATTCCCCTGACAAAAGATTAGAAAAACACTCACAATCAATAATTAAAATTCAAATAGCTACCAGCTACCCTAGGATTCCTATTACTTCATTTTTTCGAATTTCGCATTTCCTCTGAATTTGAAGTCAAATGAATACACAGACGGTATCATGCATAAAGTATGTTCAATTTTTCGTAGAAAATATTCCAACTACACTCTGCACCAGTGTCTACCATCAGCACCAATGACAACATGTTGAATGCTTCCGCTTTCCGATTCTTCCATAATTTTCGAATTTCGCTCATTTGCAATAATATCATTGTCAGGAAGTAACCATGTGTTTCGTATTTAGAATTCCCTCACAAAACATTAGAAAAGCACTCACAATCAATAATTAAATTTCAATTAGCTAACAGCTACCCTAGGATTCCTATTACTCCATTTTTTTTCGAATTTCGCATTTCCTCTGAATTTGAAGTCAAATCATGCATAAAATTTGTTCAGTTTTTCGTAGAAAATATTCCAAATACACTCTGCAACAGTGTCTACCATCAGCACCAATGACAACATGTTGAATGCTTCCGCTTTCCGATTCTTCCATAATTTTCGAATTTCGCCCATTTGCAATAATATCATTGTCAGGAAGTAACCATGTGTTTCGTATTTAGAATTCCACTCACAAAACATTAGAAAAGCACTCACAATCAATAATTAAAATTCAATTAGCTACCAGCTACCCTAGGATTCCTATTACTCCATTTTTTTCGAATTTCGCATTTCCTCTGAATTTGAAGTCAAATGAATACACAGACGGTATCATGCATAAAAGTTGGTAAGTTTTTCGTAGAAAATATTCTAAATACACTCTGCACCAGTGTCTACCATCAGCAATGACAACATGTTGAATGCTTCCGCTTTCCGATTCTTCCATAATTTTCGAATTTCGCCCATTTGCAATAATATCATTGTCAGGAAGTAACCATGTGTTTCGTATTTAGAATTCCCTCACAAAACATTAGAAAAGCACTCACAATCAATAATTAAATTTCAATTAGCTACCAGCTACCCTAGGATTCCTATTACTCCATTTTTTTTCGAATTTCGCATTTCCTCTGAATTTGAAGTCAAATGAATACACAGACGGTATCATGCATAAAATTTGTTCAGTTTTTATATGAAAATATTCCAAATACACTCTGCACCAGTGTCTATCATCAGCACCAATGACAACATGTTGAATGCTTCCGCTTTCCGATTCTTCCATAATTTTCGAATTTCGCCCATTTGCAATAATAGCATTGTCAGGAAGTAACCATGCGTTACGTATTTAGAATTCCCCTGACAAAAGATTAGAAAAACACTCACAATCAATAATTAAAATTCTATTAGCTACCAGCTACCCTAGGATTCCTATTACTCCATCTTTTTCGAATTTCGCATTTCCTCTGAATTTGAAGTCAAATCATGCATAAAATTTGTTCAGTTTTTCGTAGAAAATATTCCAAATACACTCTGCACCAGTGTCTACCATCAGCATCAATGACAACATGTTGAATGCTTCCGCTTTCCGATTCTTCCATAATTTTCGAATTTCGCCCATTTGCAATAATAGCATTGTCAGGAAGTAACCATGCGTTACGTATTTAGAATTCCCCTGACAAAAGATTAGAAAAACACTCACAATCAATAATTAAAATTCTATTAGCTACCAGCTACCCTAGGATTCCTATTACTCCATCTTTTTCGAATTTCGCATTTCCTCTGAATTTGAAGTCAAATGAATACACAGACGGTATCATGCATAAAATTTGTTCAGTTTTTATATGAAAATATTCCAAATACACTCTGCACCAGTGTCTACCATCAGCACCAATGACAACATGTTGAATGCTTCCGCTTTCCGATTCTTCCATAATTTTCGAATTTCGCCCATTTGCAATAATAGCATTGTCAGGAAGTAACCATGCGTTACGTATTTAGAATTCCCCTGACAAAAGATTAGAAAAAACACTCACAATCAATAATTAAAATTCAATTAGCTACCAGCTACCCTAGGATTCCTATTACTCCATCTTTTTCGAATTTCGCATTTCCTCTGAATTTGAAGTCAAATCATGCATAAAATTTGTTCAGTTTTTCGTAGAAAATATTCCAAATACACTCTGCACCAGTGTCTACCATCAGCATCAATGACAACATGTTGAATGCTTCCGCTTTCCGATTCTTCCATAATTTTCGAATTTCGCCCATTTGCAATAATAGCATTGTCAGGAAGTAACCATGCGTTACGTATTTAGAATTCCCCTGACAAAAGATTAGAAAAACACTCACAATCAATAATTAAAATTCTATTAGCTACCAGCTACCCTAGGATTCCTATTACTCCATCTTTTTCGAATTTCGCATTTCCTCTGAATTTGAAGTCAAATGAATACACAGACGGTATCATGCATAAAATTTGTTCAGTTTTTATATGAAAATATTCCAAATACACTCTGCACCAGTGTCTACCATCAGCACCAATGACAACATGTTGAATGCTTCCGCTTTCCGATTCTTCCATAATTTTCGAATTTCGCCCATTTGCAATAATAGCATTGTCAGGAAGTAACCATGCGTTACGTATTTAGAATTCCCCTGACAAAAGATTAGAAAAAACACTCACAATCAATAATTAAAATTCAATTAGCTACCAGCTACCCTAGGATTCCTATTACTCCATCTTTTTCGAATTTCGCATTTCCTCTGAATTTGAAGTCAAATCATGCATAAAATTTGTTCAGTTTTTCGTAGAAAATATTCCAAATACACTCTGCACCAGTGTCTACCATCAGCATCAATGACAACATGTTGAATGCTTCCGCTTTCCGATTCTTCCATAATTTTCGAATTTTGCCCATTTGCAATAATATCATTGTCAGGAAGTAACCATGCATTACGTATTTAGAATTCCCCTGAAAAAAGATTAGAAAAACACTCACAATCAATAATTAAAATTCAATTAGCTACCAGCTACCCTAGGATTCCTATTACTCCATCTTTTTCGAATTTCGCATTTCCTCTGAATTTGAAGTCAAATGAATACACAGACGGTATCATGCATAAAATTTGTTCAGTTTTTCGTAGAAAATATTCCAAATACACTCTGCACCAGTGTCTACCATCAGCACCAATGACAACATGTTGAATGCTTCCGCTTTCCGATTCTTCCATAATTTTCGAATTTCGCCCATTTGCAATAATAGCATTGTCAGGAAGTAACCATGCGTTACGTATTTAGAATTCCCCTGACAAAAGATTAGAAAAACACTCCCAATCAATAATTAAAATTCAATTAGCTACCAGCTACCCTAGGATTCCTATTACTCCATCTTTTTCGAATTTCGCATTTCCTCTGAATTTGAAGTCAAATCATGCATAAAATTTGTTCAGTTTTTCGTAGAAAATATTC
Source organism: Pristionchus fissidentatus (assembly GCA_036245785.1). Taxonomy (NCBI): domain Eukaryota; kingdom Metazoa; phylum Nematoda; class Chromadorea; order Rhabditida; family Neodiplogasteridae; genus Pristionchus; species Pristionchus fissidentatus. The sequence goes on along the minus strand of BTSY01000005.1, from coordinate 22,042,768 downwards.
CAAATACACTCTGCACCAGTGTCTACCATCAGCATCAATGACAACATGTTGAATGCTTCCGCTTTCCGATTCTTCCATAATTTTCGAATTTCGCCCATTTGCAATAATAGCATTGTCAGGAAGTAACCATGCGTTACGTATTTAGAATTCCCCTGACAAAAGATTAGAAAAACACTCACAATCAATAATTAAAATTCTATTAGCTACCAGCTACCCTAGGATTCCTATTACTCCATCTTTTTCGAATTTCGCATTTCCTCTGAATTTGAAGTCAAATCATGCATAAAATTTGTTCAGTTTTTCGTAGAAAATATTCCAAATACACTCTGCACCAGTGTCTACCATCAGCATCAATGACAACATGTTGAATGCTTCCGCTTTCCGATTCTTCCATAATTTTCGAATTTCGCCCATTTGCAATAATAGCATTGTCAGGAAGTAACCATGCGTTACGTATTTAGAATTCCCCTGACAAAAGATTAGAAAAACACTCACAATCAATAATTAAAATTCTATTAGCTACCAGCTACCCTAGGATTCCTATTACTCCATCTTTTTCGAATTTCGCATTTCCTCTGAATTTGAAGTCAAATGAATACACAGACGGTATCATGCATAAAATTTGTTCAGTTTTTATATGAAAATATTCCAAATACACTCTGCACCAGTGTCTACCATCAGCACCAATGACAACATGTTGAATGCTTCCGCTTTCCGATTCTTCCATAATTTTCGAATTTCGCCCATTTGCAATAATAGCATTGTCAGGAAGTAACCATGCGTTACGTATTTAGAATTCCCCTGACAAAAGATTAGAAAAAACACTCACAATCAATAATTAAAATTCAATTAGCTACCAGCTACCCTAGGATTCCTATTACTCCATCTTTTTCGAATTTCGCATTTCCTCTGAATTTGAAGTCAAATCATGCATAAAATTTGTTCAGTTTTTCGTAGAAAATATTCCAAATACACTCTGCACCAGTGTCTACCATCAGCATCAATGACAACATGTTGAATGCTTCCGCTTTCCGATTCTTCCATAATTTTCGAATTTTGCCCATTTGCAATAATATCATTGTCAGGAAGTAACCATGCATTACGTATTTAGAATTCCCCTGAAAAAAGATTAGAAAAACACTCACAATCAATAATTAAAATTCAATTAGCTACCAGCTACCCTAGGATTCCTATTACTCCATCTTTTTCGAATTTCGCATTTCCTCTGAATTTGAAGTCAAATGAATACACAGACGGTATCATGCATAAAATTTGTTCAGTTTTTCGTAGAAAATATTCCAAATACACTCTGCACCAGTGTCTACCATCAGCACCAATGACAACATGTTGAATGCTTCCGCTTTCCGATTCTTCCATAATTTTCGAATTTCGCCCATTTGCAATAATAGCATTGTCAGGAAGTAACCATGCGTTACGTATTTAGAATTCCCCTGACAAAAGATTAGAAAAACACTCACAATCAATAATTAAAATTCAATTAGCTACCAGCTACCCTAGGATTCCTATTACTCCATCTTTTTCGAATTTCGCATTTCCTCTGAATTTGAAGTCAAATCATGCATAAAATTTGTTCAGTTTTTCGTAGAAAATATTCCAAATACACTCTGCACCAGTGTCTACCATCAGCATCAATGACAACATGTTGAATGCTTCCGCTTTCCGATTCTTCCATAATTTTCGAATTTCGCCCATTTGCAATAATATCATTGTCAGGAAGTAACCATGTGTTTCGTATTTAGAATTCCCTCACAAAACATTAGAAAAGCACTCACAATCAATAATTAAATTTCAATTAGCTACCAGCTACCCTAGGATTCCTATTACTCCATCTTTTTCGAATTTCGCATTTCCTCTGAATTTGAAGTCAAATGAATACACAGACGGTATCATGCATAAAATTTGTTCAGTTTTTATATGAAAATATTCCAAATACACTCTGCACCAGTGTCTACCATCAGCACCAATGACAACATGTTGAATGCTTCCGCTTTCCGATTCTTCCATAATTTTCGAATTTCGCCCATTTGCAATAATAGCATTGTCAGGAAGTAACCATGCGTTACGTATTTAGAATTCCCCTGACAAAAGATTAGAAAAACACTCACAATCAATAATTAAAATTCAATTAGCTACCAGCTACCCTAGGATTCCTATTACTCCATCTTTTTCGAATTTCGCATTTCCTCTGAATTTGAAGTCAAATCATGCATAAAATTTGTTCAGTTTTTCGTAGAAAATATTCCAAATACACTCTGCACCAGTGTCTACCATCAGCATCAATGACAACATGTTGAATGCTTCCGCTTTCCGATTCTTCCATAATTTTCGAATTTCGCCCATTTGCAATAATATCATTGTCAGGAAGTAACCATGTGTTTCGTATTTAGAATTCCCTCACAAAACATTAGAAAAGCACTCACAATCAATAATTAAATTTCAATTAGCTACCAGCTACCCTAGGATTCCTATTACTCCATCTTTTTCGAATTTCGCATTTCCTCTGAATTTGAAGTCAAATGAATACACAGACGGTATCATGCATAAAATTTGTTCAGTTTTTATATGAAAATATTCCAAATACACTCTGCACCAGTGTCTACCATCAGCACCAATGACAACATGTTGAATGCTTCCGCTTTCCGATTCTTCCATAATTTTCGAATTTCGCCCATTTGCAATAATAGCATTGTCAGGAAGTAACCATGCGTTACGTATTTAGAATTCCCCTGACAAAAGATTAGAAAAACACTCACAATCAATAATTAAAATTCAATTAGCTACCAGCTACCCTAGGATTCCTATTACTCCATCTTTTTCGAATTTCGCATTTCCTCTGAATTTGAAGTCAAATCATGCATAAAATTTGTTCAGTTTTTCGTAGAAAATATTCCAAATACACTCTGCACCAGTGTCTACCATCAGCATCAATGACAACATGTTGAATGCTTCCGCTTTCCGATTCTTCCATAATTTTCGAATTTCGCCCATTTGCAATAATATCATTGTCAGGAAGTAACCATGTGTTTCGTATTTAGAATTCCCTCACAAAACATTAGAAAAGCACTCACAATCAATAATTAAATTTCAATTAGCTACCAGCTACCCTAGGATTCCTATTACTCCATCTTTTTCGAATTTCGCATTTCCTCTGAATTTGAAGTCAAATCATGCATAAAATTTGTTCAGTTTTTCGTAGAAAATATTCCAAATACACTCTGCACCAGTGTCTACCATCAGCATCAATGACAACATGTTGAATGCTTCCGCTTTCCGATTCTTCCATAATTTTCGAATTTCGCCTATTTGCAATAATATCATTGTCAGGAAGTAACCATGCGTTACGTATTTAGAATTCCCCTGACAAAAGATTAGACAAACACTCACAATCAATAATTAAAATTCAAATAGCTACCAGCTACCCTAGGATTCCTATTACTCCATCTTTTTCGAATTTCGCATTTCCTCTGAATTTGAAGTCAAATCATGCATAAAATTTGTTCAGTTTTTCGTAGAAAATATTCCAAATACACTCTGCACCAGTGTCTACCATCAGCACCAATGACAACATGTTGAATGCTTCCGCTTTCCGATTCTTCCATAATTTTCGAATTTCGCCCATTTGCAATAATATCATTGTCAGGAAGTAACCATGCATTACGTATTTAGAATTCCCCTGACAAAAGATTAGAAAAACACTCACAATCAATAATTAAAATTCAAATAGCTACCAGCTACCCTAGGATTCCTATTACTTCATTTTTTTCGAATTTCGCATTTCCTCTGAATTTGAAGTCAAATGAATACACAGACGGTATCATGCATAAAGTATGTTCAATTTTTGCACCAATGACAACATGTTGAATGCTTCCGCTTTCCGATTCTTCCATAATTTTCGAATTTCGCCCATTTGCAATAATAGCATTGTCAGGAAGTAAACATGCGTTACGTATTAAGAATTCCCCTGACAAAAGATTAGAAAAACACTCACAATCAATAATTAAAATTCAAATAGCTACCAGCTACCCTAGGATTCCTATTACTTCATTTTTTCGAATTTCGCATTTCCTCTGAATTTGAAGTCAAATGAATACACAGACGGTATCATGCATAAAGTATGTTCAATTTTTCGTAGAAAATATTCCAACTACACTCTGCACCAGTGTCTACCATCAGCACCAATGACAACATGTTGAATGCTTCCGCTTTCCGATTCTTCCATAATTTTCGAATTTCGCTCATTTGCAATAATATCATTGTCAGGAAGTAACCATGTGTTTCGTATTTAGAATTCCCTCACAAAACATTAGAAAAGCACTCACAATCAATAATTAAATTTCAATTAGCTAACAGCTACCCTAGGATTCCTATTACTCCATTTTTTTTCGAATTTCGCATTTCCTCTGAATTTGAAGTCAAATCATGCATAAAATTTGTTCAGTTTTTCGTAGAAAATATTCCAAATACACTCTGCAACAGTGTCTACCATCAGCACCAATGACAACATGTTGAATGCTTCCGCTTTCCGATTCTTCCATAATTTTCGAATTTCGCCCATTTGCAATAATATCATTGTCAGGAAGTAACCATGTGTTTCGTATTTAGAATTCCCTCACAAAACATTAGAAAAGCACTCACAATCAATAATTAAATTTCAATTAGCTACCAGCTACCCTAGGATTCCTATTACTCCATTTTTTTTCGAATTTCGCATTTCCTCTGAATTTGAAGTCAAATGAATACACAGACGGTATCATGCATAAAATTTGTTCAGTTTTTCGTAGAAAATATTCCAAATACACTCTGCACCAGTGTCTACCATCAGCATCAATGACAACATGTTGAATGCTTCCGCTTTCCGATTCTTCCATAATTTTCGAATTTCGCCCATTTGCAATAATATCATTGTCAGGAAGTAACCATGTGTTTCGTATTTAGAATTCCCTCACAAAACATTAGAAAAGCACTCACAATCAATAATTAAATTTCAATTAGCTACCAGCTACCCTAGGATTCCTATTACTCCATTTTTTTCGAATTTCGCATTTCCTCTGAATTTGAAGTCAAATCATGCATAAAATTTGTTCAGTTTTTCGCAAAAAATATTCCAAATACACTCTGCAATAGTGTCTACCATCATTTAGAATTCCCCTGACAAAAGATTAGAAAAAACACTCACAATCAATAATTAAAATTCAATTAGCTACCAGCGACCCTAGGATTCCTATTACTCCATCTTTTTCGAATTTCGCATTCCCTCTGAATTTGAAGTCAAATCATGCATAAAATTTGTTCAGTTTTTCGTAGAAAATATTCCAAATACACTCTGCACCAGTGTCTACCATCAGCACCAATGACAACATGTTGAATGCTTCCGCTTTCCGATTCTTCCATAATTTTCGAATTTCGCCCATTTGCAATAATATCATTGTCAGGAAGTAACCATGCGTTACGTATTTAGAATTCCCCTGACAAAAGATTAGACAAACACTCACAATCAATAATTAAAATTCAAATAGCTACCAGCTACCCTAGGATTCCTATTACTCCATCTTTTTTCGAATTTCGCATTTCCTCTGAATTTGAAGTCAAATCATGCATAAAATTTGTTCAGTTTTTCGTAGAAAATATTCCAAATACACTCTGCACCAGTGTCTACCATCAGCACCAATGACAACATGTTGAATGCTTCCGCTTTCCGATTCTTCCATAATTTTCGAATTTCGCCCATTTGCAATAATAGCATTGTCAGGAAGTAACCATGCGTTACGTATTTAGAATTCCCCTGACAAAAGATTAGAAAAACACTCACAATCAATAATTAAAATTCTATTAGCTACCAGCTACCCTAGGATTCCTATTACTCCATCTTTTTTGAATTTCGCATTTCCTCTGAATTTGAAGTCAAATCATGCATAAAATTTGTTCAGTTTTTCGTAGAAAATATTCCAAATACACTCTGCACCAGTGTCTACCATCAGCATCAATGACAACATGTTGAATGCTTCCGCTTTCCGATTCTTCCATAATTTTCGAATTTCGCCCATTTGCAATAATAGCATTGTCAGGAAGTAAACATGCGTTACGTATTAAGAATTCCCCTGACAAAAGATTAGAAAAACACTCACAATCAATAATTAAAATTCAAATAGCTACCAGCTACCCTAGGATTCCTATTACTTCATTTTTTCGAATTTCGCATTTCCTCTGAATTTGAAGTCAAATGAATACACAGACGGTATCATGCATAAAGTATGTTCAATTTTTCGTAGAAAATATTCCAACTACACTCTGCGCCAGTGTCTACCATCAGCATCAATGACAACATGTTGAATGCTTCCGCTTTCCGATTCTTCCATAATTTTCGAATTTCGCTCATTTGCAATAATATCATTGTCAGGAAGTAACCATGTGTTTCGTATTTAGAATTCCCTCACAAAACATTAGAAAAGCACTCACAATCAATAATTAAATTTCAATTAGCTAACAGCTACCCTAGGATTCCTATTACTCCATTTTTTTTCGAATTTCGCATTTCCTCTGAATTTGAAGTCAAATCATGCATAAAATTTGTTCAGTTTTTCGTAGAAAATATTCCAAATACACTCTGCAACAGTGTCTACCATCAGCACCAATGACAACATGTTGAATGCTTCCGCTTTCCGATTCTTCCATAATTTTCGAATTTCGCCCATTTGCAATAATATCATTGTCAGGAAGTAACCATGTGTTTCGTATTTAGAATTCCCTCACAAAACATTAGAAAAGCACTCACAATCAATAATTAAATTTCAATTAGCTACCAGCTACCCTAGGATTCCTATTACTCCATTTTTTTTCGAATTTCGCATTTCCTCTGAATTTGAAGTCAAATGAATACACAGACGGTATCATGCATAAAATTTGTTCAGTTTTTCGTAGAAAATATTCCAAATACACTCTGCACCAGTGTCTACCATCAGCATCAATGACAACATGTTGAATGCTTCCGCTTTCCGATTCTTCCATAATTTTCGAATTTCGCCCATTTGCAATAATATCATTGTCAGGAAGTAACCATGTGTTTCGTATTTAGAATTCCCTCACAAAACATTAGAAAAGCACTCACAATCAATAATTAAATTTCAATTAGCTACCAGCTACCCTAGGATTCCTATTACTCCATTTTTTTCGAATTTCGCATTTCCTCTGAATTTGAAGTCAAATCATGCATAAAATTTGTTCAGTTTTTCGCAAAAAATATTCCAAATACACTCTGCAATAGTGTCTACCATCATTTAGAATTCCCCTGACAAAAGATTAGAAAAAACACTCACAATCAATAATTAAAATTCAATTAGCTACCAGCGACCCTAGGATTCCTATTACTCCATCTTTTTCGAATTTCGCATTCCCTCTGAATTTGAAGTCAAATCATGCATAAAATTTGTTCAGTTTTTCGTAGAAAATATTCCAAATACACTCTGCACCAGTGTCTACCATCAGCACCAATGACAACATGTTGAATGCTTCCGCTTTCCGATTCTTCCATAATTTTCGAATTTCGCCCATTTGCAATAATATCATTGTCAGGAAGTAACCATGCGTTACGTATTTAGAATTCCCCTGACAAAAGATTAGACAAACACTCACAATCAATAATTAAAATTCAAATAGCTACCAGCTACCCTAGGATTCCTATTACTCCATCTTTTTTCGAATTTCGCATTTCCTCTGAATTTGAAGTCAAATCATGCATAAAATTTGTTCAGTTTTTCGTAGAAAATATTCCAAATACACTCTGCACCAGTGTCTACCATCAGCACCAATGACAACATGTTGAATGCTTCCGCTTTCCGATTCTTCCATAATTTTCGAATTTCGCCCATTTGCAATAATAGCATTGTCAGGAAGTAACCATGCGTTACGTATTTAGAATTCCCCTGACAAAAGATTAGAAAAACACTCACAATCAATAATTAAAATTCTATTAGCTACCAGCTACCCTAGGATTCCTATTACTCCATCTTTTTTGAATTTCGCATTTCCTCTGAATTTGAAGTCAAATCATGCATAAAATTTGTTCAGTTTTTCGTAGAAAATATTCCAAATACACTCTGCACCAGTGTCTACCATCAGCATCAATGACAACATGTTGAATGCTTCCGCTTTCCGATTCTTCCATAATTTTCGAATTTCGCCCATTTGCAATAATAGCATTGTCAGGAAGTAAACATGCGTTACGTATTAAGAATTCCCCTGACAAAAGATTAGAAAAACACTCACAATCAATAATTAAAATTCAAATAGCTACCAGCTACCCTAGGATTCCTATTACTTCATTTTTTCGAATTTCGCATTTCCTCTGAATTTGAAGTCAAATGAATACACAGACGGTATCATGCATAAAGTATGTTCAATTTTTCGTAGAAAATATTCCAACTACACTCTGCGCCAGTGTCTACCATCAGCATCAATGACAACATGTTGAATGCTTCCGCTTTCCGATTCTTCCATAATTTTCGAATTTCGCTCATTTGCAATAATATCATTGTCAGGAAGTAACCATGTGTTTCGTATTTAGAATTCCCTCACAAAACATTAGAAAAGCACTCACAATCAATAATTAAATTTCAATTAGCTACCAGCTACCCTAGGATTCCTATTACTCCATTTTTTTCGAATTTCGCATTTCCTCTGAATTTGAAGTCAAATCATGCATAAAATTTGTTCAGTTTTTCGCAAAAAATATTCCAAATACACTCTGCAATAGTGTCTACCATCATTTAGAATTCCCCTGACAAAAGATTAGAAAAAACACTCACAATCAATAATTAAAATTCAATTAGCTACCAGCGACCCTAGGATTCCTATTACTCCATCTTTTTCGAATTTCGCATTCCCTCTGAATTTGAAGTCAAATCATGCATAAAATTTGTTCAGTTTTTCGTAGAAAATATTCCAAATACACTCTGCACCAGTGTCTACCATCAGCACCAATGACAACATGTTGAATGCTTCCGCTTTCCGATTCTTCCATAATTTTCGAATTTCGCCCATTTGCAATAATATCATTGTCAGGAAGTAACCATGCGTTACGTATTTAGAATTCCCCTGACAAAAGATTAGACAAACACTCACAATCAATAATTAAAATTCAAATAGCTACCAGCTACCCTAGGATTCCTATTACTCCATCTTTTTTCGAATTTCGCATTTCCTCTGAATTTGAAGTCAAATCATGCATAAAATTTGTTCAGTTTTTCGTAGAAAATATTCCAAATACACTCTGCACCAGTGTCTACCATCAGCACCAATGACAACATGTTGAATGCTTCCGCTTTCCGATTCTTCCATAATTTTCGAATTTCGCCCATTTGCAATAATAGCATTGTCAGGAAGTAACCATGCGTTACGTATTTAGAATTCCCCTGACAAAAGATTAGAAAAACACTCACAATCAATAATTAAAATTCTATTAGCTACCAGCTACCCTAGGATTCCTATTACTCCATCTTTTTTGAATTTCGCATTTCCTCTGAATTTGAAGTCAAATCATGCATAAAATTTGTTCAGTTTTTCGTAGAAAATATTCCAAATACACTCTGCACCAGTGTCTACCATCAGCATCAATGACAACATGTTGAATGCTTCCGCTTTCCGATTCTTCCATAATTTTCGAATTTCGCCCATTTGCAATAATAGCATTGTCAGGAAGTAAACATGCGTTACGTATTAAGAATTCCCCTGACAAAAGATTAGAAAAACACTCACAATCAATAATTAAAATTCAAATAGCTACCAGCTACCCTAGGATTCCTATTACTTCATTTTTTCGAATTTCGCATTTCCTCTGAATTTGAAGTCAAATGAATACACAGACGGTATCATGCATAAAGTATGTTCAATTTTTCGTAGAAAATATTCCAACTACACTCTGCGCCAGTGTCTACCATCAGCATCAATGACAACATGTTGAATGCTTCCGCTTTCCGATTCTTCCATAATTTTCGAATTTCGCTCATTTGCAATAATATCATTGTCAGGAAGTAACCATGTGTTTCGTATTTAGAATTCCCTCACAAAACATTAGAAAAGCACTCACAATCAATAATTAAATTTCAATTAGCTACCAGCTACCCTAGGATTCCTATTACTCCATTTTTTTTCGAATTTCGCATTTCCTCTGAATTTGAAGTCAAATCATGCATAAAATTTGTTCAGTTTTTCGTAGAAAATATTCCAAATACACTCTGCAATAGTGTCTACCATCATTTAGAATTCCCCTGACAAAAGATTAGAAAAAACACTCACAATCAATAATTAAAATTCAATTAGCTACCAGCGACCCTAGGATTCCTATTAATCCATCTTTTTCGAATTTCGCATTCCCTCTGAATTTGAAGTCAAATCATGCATAAAATTTGTTCAGTTTTTCGTAGAAAATATTCCAAATACACTCTGCACCAGTGTCTACCATCAGCACCAATGACAACATGTTGAATGCTTCCGCTTTCCGATTCTTCCATAATTTTCGAATTTTGCCCATTTGCAATAATATCATTGTCAGGAAGTAACCATGCATTACGTATTTAGAATTCCCCTGACAAAAGATTAGAAAAACACTCACAATCAATAATTAAAATTCAATTAGCTACCAGCTACCCTAGGATTCCTATTACTCCATCTTTTTCGATTTTCGCATTTCCTCTGAATTTGAAGTCAAATGAATACACAGACGGTATCATGCATAAAATTTGTTCAGTTTTTCGTAGAAAATATTCCAAATACACTCTGCACCAGTGTCTACCATCAGCATCAATGACAACATGTTGAATGCTTCCGCTTTCCGATTCTTCCATAATTTTCGAATTTCGCCCATTTGCAATAATAGCATTGTCAGGAAGTAAACATGCGTTACGTATTAAGAATTCCCCTGACAAAAGATTAGAAAAACACTCACAATCAATAATTAAAATTCAAATAGCTACCAGCTACCCTAGGATTCCTATTACTTCATTTTTTCGAATTTCGCATTTCCTCTGAATTTGAAGTCAAATGAATACACAGACGGTATCATGCATAAAGTATGTTCAATTTTTCGTAGAAAATATTCCAACTACACTCTGCGCCAGTGTCTACCATCAGCATCAATGACAACATGTTGAATGCTTCCGCTTTCCGATTCTTCCATAATTTTCGAATTTCGCTCATTTGCAATAATATCATTGTCAGGAAGTAACCATGTGTTTCGTATTTAGAATTCCCTCACAAAACATTAGAAAAGCACTCACAATCAATAATTAAATTTCAATTAGCTACCAGCTACCCTAGGATTCCTATTACTCCATTTTTTTTCGAATTTCGCATTTCCTCTGAATTTGAAGTCAAATCATGCATAAAATTTGTTCAGTTTTTCGTAGAAAATATTCCAAATACACTCTGCAATAGTGTCTACCATCATTTAGAATTCCCCTGACAAAAGATTAGAAAAAACACTCACAATCAATAATTAAAATTCAATTAGCTACCAGCGACCCTAGGATTCCTATTAATCCATCTTTTTCGAATTTCGCATTCCCTCTGAATTTGAAGTCAAATCATGCATAAAATTTGTTCAGTTTTTCGTAGAAAATATTCCAAATACACTCTGCACCAGTGTCTACCATCAGCACCAATGACAACATGTTGAATGCTTCCGCTTTCCGATTCTTCCATAATTTTCGAATTTTGCCCATTTGCAATAATATCATTGTCAGGAAGTAACCATGCATTACGTATTTAGAATTCCCCTGACAAAAGATTAGAAAAACACTCACAATCAATAATTAAAATTCAATTAGCTACCAGCTACCCTAGGATTCCTATTACTCCATCTTTTTCGATTTTCGCATTTCCTCTGAATTTGAAGTCAAATGAATACACAGACGGTATCATGCATAAAATTTGTTCAGTTTTTCGTAGAAAATATTCCAAATGCACTCTGCACCAGTGTCTACCATCAGCACCAATGACAACATGTTGAATGCTTCCGCTTTCCGATTCTTCCATAATTTTCGAATTTCGCTCATTTGCAATAATATCATTGTCAGGAAGTAACCATGTGTTTCGTATTTAGAATTCCCTCACAAAACATTAGAAAAGCACTCACAATCAATAATTAAATTTCAATTAGCTACCAGCTACCCTAGGATTCCTATTACTCCATTTTTTTTCGAATTTCGCATTTCCTCTGAATTTGAAGTCAAATCATGCATAAAATTTGTTCAGTTTTTCGTAGAAAATATTCCAAATACACTCTGCAACAGTGTCTACCATCAGCACCAATGACAACATGTTGAATGCTTCCGCTTTCCGATTCTTCCATAATTTTCGAATTTCGCCCATTTGCAATAATATCATTGTCAGGAAGTAACCATGTGTTTCGTATTTAGAATTCCCCTCACAAAACATTAGAAAAGCACTCACAATCAATAATTAAAATTCAATTAGCTACCAGCTACCCTAGGATTCCTATTACTCCATTTTTTTCGAATTTCGCATTTCCTCTGAATTTGAAGTCAAATGAATACACAGACGGTATCATGCATAAAAGTTGGTAAGTTTTTCGTAGAAAATATTCTAAATACACTCTGCACCAGTGTCTACCATCAGCATCAATGACAACATGTTGAATGCTTCCGCTTTCCGATTCTTCCATAATTTTCGAATTTCGCCCATTTGCAATAATATCATTGTCAGGAAGTAACCATGTGTTTCGTATTTAGAATTCCCTCACAAAACATTAGAAAAGCACTCACAATCAATAATTAAATTTCAATTAGCTACCAGCTACCCTAGGATTCCTATTACTCCATTTTTTTCGAATTTCGCATTTCCTCTGAATTTGAAGTCAAATCATGCATAAAATTTGTTCAGTTTTTCGCAAAAAATATTCCAAATACACTCTGCAATAGTGTCTACCATCATTTAGAATTCCCCTGACAAAAGATTAGAAAAAACACTCACAATCAATAATTAAAATTCAATTAGCTACCAGCGACCCTAGGATTCCTATTACTCCATCTTTTTCGAATTTCGCATTCCCTCTGAATTTGAAGTCAAATCATGCATAAAATTTGTTCAGTTTTTCGTAGAAAATATTCCAAATACACTCTGCACCAGTGTCTACCATCAGCACCAATGACAACATGTTGAATGCTTCCGCTTTCCGATTCTTCCATAATTTTCGAATTTCGCCCATTTGCAATAATATCATTGTCAGGAAGTAACCATGCGTTACGTATTTAGAATTCCCCTGACAAAAGATTAGACAAACACTCACAATCAATAATTAAAATTCAAATAGCTACCAGCTACCCTAGGATTCCTATTACTCCATCTTTTTTCGAATTTCGCATTTCCTCTGAATTTGAAGTCAAATCATGCATAAAATTTGTTCAGTTTTTCGTAGAATATATTCCAAATACACTCTGCACCAGTGTCTACCATCAGCACCAATGACAACATGTTGAATGCTTCCGCTTTCCGATTCTTCCATAATTTTCGAATTTCGCCCATTTGCAATAATAGCATTGTCAGGAAGTAACCATGCGTTACGTATTTAGAATTCCCCTGACAAAAGATTAGAAAAACACTCACAATCAATAATTAAAATTCTATTAGCTACCAGCTACCCTAGGATTCCTATTACTCCATCTTTTTTGAATTTCGCATTTCCTCTGAATTTGAAGTCAAATCATGCATAAAATTTGTTCAGTTTTTCGTAGAAAATATTCCAAATACACTCTGCACCAGTGTCTACCATCAGCATCAATGACAACATGTTGAATGCTTCCGCTTTCCGATTCTTCCATAATTTTCGAATTTCGCCCATTTGCAATAATAGCATTGTCAGGAAGTAAACATGCGTTACGTATTAAGAATTCCCCTGACAAAAGATTAGAAAAACACTCACAATCAATAATTAAAATTCAAATAGCTACCAGCTACCCTAGGATTCCTATTACTTCATTTTTTCGAATTTCGCATTTCCTCTGAATTTGAAGTCAAATGAATACACAGACGGTATCATGCATAAAGTATGTTCAATTTTTCGTAGAAAATATTCCAACTACACTCTGCACCAGTGTCTACCATCAGCACCAATGACAACATGTTGAATGCTTCCGCTTTCCGATTCTTCCATAATTTTCGAATTTCGCTCATTTGCAATAATATCATTGTCAGGAAGTAACCATGTGTTTCGTATTTAGAATTCCCTCACAAAACATTAGAAAAGCACTCACAATCAATAATTAAATTTCAATTAGCTAACAGCTACCCTAGGATTCCTATTACTCCATTTTTTTTCGAATTTCGCATTTCCTCTGAATTTGAAGTCAAATCATGCATAAAATTTGTTCAGTTTTTCGTAGAAAATATTCCAAATACACTCTGCAACAGTGTCTACCATCAGCACCAATGACAACATGTTGAATGCTTCCGCTTTCCGATTCTTCCATAATTTTCGAATTTCGCCCATTTGCAATAATATCATTGTCAGGAAGTAACCATGTGTTTCGTATTTAGAATTCCCCTCACAAAACATTAGAAAAGCACTCACAATCAATAATTAAAATTCAATTAGCTACCAGCTACCCTAGGATTCCTATTACTCCATTTTTTTCGAATTTCGCATTTCCTCTGAATTTGAAGTCAAATGAATACACAGACGGTATCATGCATAAAAGTTGGTAAGTTTTTCGTAGAAAATATTCTAAATACACTCTGCACCAGTGTCTACCATCAGCAATGACAACATGTTGAATGCTTCCGCTTTCCGATTCTTCCATAATTTTCGAATTTCGCCCATTTGCAATAATATCATTGTCAGGAAGTAACCATGTGTTTCGTATTTAGAATTCCCTCACAAAACATTAGAAAAGCACTCACAATCAATAATTAAATTTCAATTAGCTACCAGCTACCCTAGGATTCCTATTACTCCATTTTTTTTCGAATTTCGCATTTCCTCTGAATTTGAAGTCAAATCATGCATAAAATTTGTTCAGTTTTTCGTAGAAAATATTCCAAATACACTCTGCAATAGTGTCTACCATCATTTAGAATTCCCCTGACAAAAGATTAGAAAAAACACTCACAATCAATAATTAAAATTCAATTAGCTACCAGCTACCCTAGGATTCCTATTACTCCATCTTTTTCGAATTTCGAATTTCCTTTGAATTTGAAGTCAAATGAATACACAGACGGTATCATGCATAAAATTTGTTCAGTTTTTCGTAGAAAATATTCCAAATACACTCTGCACCAGTGTCTACCATTAGCACCAATGACAACATGTTGAATGCTTCCGCTTTCCGATTCTTCCATAATTTTCGAATTTCGCCCATTTGCAATAATATCATTGTCAGGAAGTAACCATGCGTTACGTATTTAGAATTCCCCTGACAAAAGATTAGAAAAACACTCACAATCAATAATTAAAATTCAAATAGCTACCAGCTACCCTAGGATTCCTATTACTCCATCTTTTTCGAATTTCGCATTTCCTCTGAATTTGAAGTCAAATCATGCATACAATTTGTTCAGTTTTTCGTAGAAAATATTCCAAATACACTCTGCACCAGTGTCTACCATCAGCACCAATGACAACATGTTGAATGCTTCCGCTTTCCGATTCTTCCATAATTTTCGAATTTCGCCCATTTGCAATAACATCATTGTCAGGAAGTAACCATGCGTTACGTATTTAGAATTCCCCTGACAAAAGATTAGAAAAACACTCACAATCAATAATTAAAATTCAAATAGCTACCAGCTACCCTAGGATTCCTATTACTCCATCTTTTTCGAATTTCGCATTTCCTCTGAATTTGAAGTCAAATGAATACACAGACGGTATCATTCATAAAATTTGTTCAATTTTTCGTAGAAAATATTCCAAATACACTCTGCACCAGTGTCTACCATCAGCACCAATGACAACATGTTGAATGCTTCCGCTTTCCGATTCTTCCATAATTTACGAATTTCGCCCATTTGCAATAATATCATTGTCAGGAAGTAACCATGCGTTACGTATTTAGAATTCCCCTGACAAAAGATTAGAAAAACACTCACAATCAATAATTAAAATTCAAATAGCTACCAGCTACCCTAGGATTCCTATTACTCCATCTTTTTCGAATTTCGCATTTCCTCTGAATTTGAAGTCAAATGAATACACAGACGGTATCATTCATAAAATTTGTTCAATTTTTCGTAGAAAATATTCCAAATACACTCTGCACCAGTGTCTACCATCAGCACCAATGACAACATGTTGAATGCTTCCGCTTTCCGATTCTTCCATAATTTACGAATTTCGCCCATTTGCAATAATATCATTGTCAGGAAGTAACCATGCGTTACGTATTTAGAATTCCCCTGACAAAACATTAGAAAAGCTCTCACAATCAATAATTAAAGTTCAATTAGCTACCAGCTACCCTAGGATTCCTATTACTCCATCTTTTTCGAATTTCGAATTTCCTTTGAATTTGAAGTCAAATGAATACACAGACGGTATCATGCATAAAATTTGTTCAGTTTTTCGTAGAAAATATTCCAAATACACTCTGCACCAGTGTCTACCATCAGCACCAATGACAACATGTTGAATGCTTCCGCTTTCCGATTCTTCCATAATTTTCGAATTTCGCCCATTTGCAATAATATCATTGTCAGGAAGTAACCATGCGTTACGTATTTAGAATTCCCCTGACAAAAGATTAGAAAAACACTCACAATCAATAATTAAAATTCAAATAGCTACCAGCTACCCTAGGATTCCTATTACTCCATCTTTTTCGAATTTCGCATTTCCTCTGAATTTGAAGTCAAATGAATACACAGACGGTATCATTCATAAAATTTGTTCAGTTTTTCGTAGAAAATATTCCAAATACACTCTGCACCAGTGTCTACCATCAGCACCAATGACAACATGTTGAATGCTTCCGCTTTCCGATTCTTCCATAATTTTCGAATTTCGCCCATTTGCAATAATATCATTGTCAGGAAGTAACCATGCGTTACGTATTTAGAATTCCCCTGACAAAAGATTAGAAAAACACTCACAATCAATAATTAAAATTCAAATAGCTACCAGCTACCCTAGGATTCCTATTATTCCATCTTTTTCGAATTTCGCATTTCCTCTGAATTTGAAGTCAAATGAATACACAGACGGTATCATTCATAAAATTTGTTCAGTTTTTCGTAGAAAATATTCCAAATACACTCTGCACCAGTGTCTACCATCAGCACCAATGACAACATGTTGAATGCTTCCGCTTTCCGATTCTTCCATAATTTTCGAATTTCGCCCATTTGCAATAATATCATTGTCAGGAAGTAACCATGCGTTACGTATTTAGAATTCCCCTGACAAAAGATTAGAAAAACACTCACAATCAATAATTAAAATTCAATTAGCTACCAGCTACCCTAGGATTCCTATTACTCCGTCTTTTTCGAATTTCGCATTTCCTCTGAATTTGAAGTCAAATGAATACACAGACGGTATCATTCATAAAATTTGTTCAGTTTTTCGTAGAAAATATTCCAAATACACTCTGCACCAGTGTCTACCATCAGCACCAATGACAACATGTTGAATGCTTCCGCTTTCCGATTCTTCCATAATTTTCGTATTTCGCCCATTTGCAATAATAGCATTGTCAGGAAGTAGCCATGCGTTACGTATTTAGAATTCCCCTGACAAAAGATTAGAAAAACACTCACAATCAATAATTAAAATTCAAATAGCTACCAGCTACCCTAGGATTCCTATTACTCCATCTTTTTCGAATTTCGCATTTCCTCTGAATTTGAAGTCAAATGAATACACAGACGGTATCATTCATAAAATTTGTTCAGTTTTTCGTAGAAAATATTCCAAATACACTCTGCACCAGTGTCTACCATCAGCACCAATGACAACATGTTGAATGCTTCCGCTTTCCGATTCTTCCATAATTTTCGAATTTCGCCCATTTGCAATAATAGCATTGTCAGGAAGTAGCCATGCGTTACGTATTTAGAATTCCCCTGACAAAAGATTAGAAAAACACTCACAATCAATAATTAAAATTCAAATAGCTACCAGCTACCCTAGGATTCCTATTACTCCATCTTTTTCGAATTTCGCATTTCCTCTGAATTTGAAGTCAAATCATGCATAAAATTTGTTCAGTTTTCCGTAGAAAATATTCCAAATACACTCTGCACCAGTGTCTACCATCAGCACCAATGACAACATGTTGAATGCTTCCGCTTTCCGATTCTTCCATAATTTTCGAATTTCGCCCATTTGCAATAATATCATTGTCAGGAAGTAACCATGCGTTACGTATTTAGAATTCCCCTGACAAAACATTAGAAAAGCTCTCACAATCAATAATTAAAGTTCAATTAGCTACCAGCTACCCTAGGATTCCTATTACTCCATCTTTTTCGAATTTCGAATTTCCTTTGAATTTGAAGTCAAATGAATACACAGACGGTATCATGCATAAAATTTGTTCAGTTTTTCGTAGAAAATATTCCAAATACACTCTGCACCAGTGTCTACCATCAGCACCAATGACAACATGTTGAATGCTTCCGCTTTCCGATTCTTCCATAATTTTCGAATTTCGCCCATTTGCAATAATATCATTGTCAGGAAGTAACCATGCGTTACGTATTTAGAATTCCCCTGACAAAAGATTAGAAAAACACTCACAATCAATAATTAAAATTCAAATAGCTACCAGCTACCCTAGGATTCCTATTACTCCATCTTTTTCGAATTTCGCATTTCCTCTGAATTTGAAGTCAAATGAATACACAGACGGTATCATTCATAAAAATTTGTTCAGTTTTTCGTAGAAAATATTCCAAATACACTCTGCACCAGTGTCTACCATCAGCACCAATGACAACATGTTGAATGCTTCCGCTTTCCGATTCTTCCATAATTTTCGAATTTCGCCCATTTGCAATAATATCATTGTCAGGAAGTAACCATGCGTTACGTATTTAGAATTCCCCTGACAAAAGATTAGAAAAACACTCACAATCAATAATTAAAATTCAAGTAACTACCAGCTACCCTAGGATTCCTATTACTCCATCTTTTTCGAATTTCGCATTTCCTCTGAATTTGAAGTCAAATGAATACACAGACGGTATCATTCATAAAATTTGTTCAGTTTTTCGTAGAAAATATTCCAAATACACTCTGCACCAGTGTCTACCATCAGCACCAATGACAACATGTTGAATGCTTCCGCTTTCCGATTCTTCCATAATTTTCGAATTTCGCCCATTTGCAATAATATCATTGTCAGGAAGTAACCATGCGTTACGTATTTAGAATTCCCCTGACAAAAGATTAGAAAAACACTCACAATCAATAATTAAAATTCAATTAGCTACCAGCTACCCTAGGATTCCTATTACTCCGTCTTTTTCGAATTTCGCATTTCCTCTGAATTTGAAGTCAAATGAATACACAGACGGTATCATTCATAAAATTTGTTCAGTTTTTCGTAGAAAATATTCCAAATACACTCTGCACCAGTGTCTACCATCAGCACCAATGACAACATGTTGAATGCTTCCGCTTTCCGATTCTTCCATAATTTTCGTATTTCGCCCATTTGCAATAATAGCATTGTCAGGAAGTAGCCATGCGTTACGTATTTAGAATTCCCCTGACAAAAGATTAGAAAAACACTCACAATCAATAATTAAAATTCAAATAGCTACCAGCTACCCTAGGATTCCTATTACTCCATCTTTTTCGAATTTCGCATTTCCTCTGAATTTGAAGTCAAATGAATACACAGACGGTATCATTCATAAAATTTGTTCAGTTTTTCGTAGAAAATATTCCAAATACACTCTGCACCAGTGTCTACCATCAGCACCAATGACAACATGTTGAATGCTTCCGCTTTCCGATTCTTCCATAATTTTCGAATTTCGCCCATTTGCAATAATAGCATTGTCAGGAAGTAGCCATGCGTTACGTATTTAGAATTCCCCTGACAAAAGATTAGAAAAACACTCACAATCAATAATTAAAATTCAAATAGCTACCAGCTACCCTAGGATTCCTATTACTCCATCTTTTTCGAATTTCGCATTTCCTCTGAATTTGAAGTCAAATGAATACACAGACGGTATCATTCATAAAATTTGTTCAGTTTTTCGTAGAAAATATTCCAAATACACTCTGCACCAGTGTCTACCATCAGCACCAATGACAACATGTTGAATGCTTCCGCTTTCCGATTCTTCCATAATTTTCGAATTTCGCCCATTTGCAATAATAGCATTGTCAGGAAGTAGCCATGCGTTACGTATTTAGAATTCCCCTGACAAAAGATTAGAAAAACACTCACAATCAATAATTAAAATTCAAATAGCTACCAGCTACCCTAGGATTCCTATTACTCCATCTTTTTCGAATTTCGCATTTCCTCTGAATTTGAAGTCAAATCATGCATAAAATTTGTTCAGTTTTCCGTAGAAAATATTCCAAATACACTCTGCACCAGTGTCTACCATCAGCACCAATGACAACATGTTGAATGCTTCCGCTTTCCGATTCTTCCATAATTTTCGAATTTCGCCCATTTGCAATAATATCATTGTCAGGAAGTAACCATGCGTTACGTATTTAGAATTCCCCTGACAAAACATTAGAAAAGCTCTCACAATCAATAATTAAAGTTCAATTAGCTACCAGCTACCCTAGGATTCCTATTACTCCATCTTTTTCGAATTTCGAATTTCCTTTGAATTTGAAGTCAAATGAATACACAGACGGTATCATGCATAAAATTTGTTCAGTTTTTCGTAGAAAATATTCCAAATACACTCTGCACCAGTGTCTACCATCAGCACCAATGACAACATGTTGAATGCTTCCGCTTTCCGATTCTAACATAATTTTCGAATTTCGCCCATTTGCAATAATATCATTGTCAGGAAGTAACCATGCGTTACGTATTTAGAATTCCCCTGACAAAAGATTAGAAAAACACTCACAATCAATAATTAAAATTCAAATAGCTACCAGCTACCCTAGGATTCCTATTACTCCATCTTTTTCGAATTTCGCATTTCCTCTGAATTTGAAGTCAAATGAATACACAGACGGTATCATTCATAAAATTTGTTCAGTTTTTCGTAGAAAATATTCCAAATACACTCTGCACCAGTGTCTACCATCAGCACCAATGACAACATGTTGAATGCTTCCGCTTTCCGATTCTTCCATAATTTTCGAATTTCGCCCATATGCAATAATATCATTGTCAGGAAGTAACCATGCGTTACGTATTTAGAATTCCCCTGACAAAAGATTAGAAAAACACTCACAATCAATAATTGAAATTCAAATAGCTACCAGCTACCCTAGGATTCCTATTACTCCATCTTTTTCGAATTTCGCATTTCCTCTGAATTTGAAGTCAAATGAATACACAGACGGTATCATTCATAAAATTTGTTCAGTTTTTCGTAGAAAATATTCCAAATACACTCTGCACCAGTGTCTACCATCAGCACCAATGACAACATGTTGAATGCTTCCGCTTTCCGATTCTTCCATAATTTTCGAATTTCGCCCATTTGCAATAATATCATTGTCAGGAAGTAACCATGCGTTACGTATTTAGAATTCCCCTGACAAAAGATTAGAAAAACACTCACAATCAATAATTAAAATTCAATTAGCTACCAGCTACCCTAGGATTCCTATTACTCCGTCTTTTTCGAATTTCGCATTTCCTCTGAATTTGAAGTCAAATGAATACACAGACGGTATCATGCATAAAATTTGTTCAGTTTTTCGTAGAAAATATTCCAAATACACTCTGCACCAGTGTCTACCATCAGCACCAATGACAACATGTTGAATGCTTCCGCTTTCCGATTCTTCCATAATTTTCGTATTTCGCCCATTTGCAATAATAGCATTGTCAGGAAGTAGCCATGCGTTACGTATTTAGAATTCCCCTGACAAAAGATTAGAGAAACACTCACAATCAATAATTAAAATTCAAATAGCTACCAGCTACCCTAGGATTCCTATTACTCCATCTTTTTCGAATTTCGCATTTCCTCTGAATTTGAAGTCAAATGAATACACAGACGGTATCATTCATAAAATTTGTTCAGTTTTTCGTAGAAAATATTCCAAATACACTCTGCACCAGTGTCTACCATCAGCACCAATGACAACATGTCGAATGCTTCCGCTTTCCGATTCTTCCATAATTTTCGAATTTCGCCCATTTGCAATAATAGCATTGTCAGGAAGTAGCCATGCGTTACGTATTTAGAATTCCCCTGGCAAAAGATTAGAAAAACACTCACAATCAATAATTAAAATTCAAATAGCTACCAGCTACCCTAGGATTCCTATTACTCCATCTTTTTCGAATTTCGCATTTCCTCTGAATTTGAAGTCAAATGAATACACAGACGGTATCATTCATAAAATTTGTTCAGTTTTTCGTAGAAAATATTCCAAATACACTCTGCACCAGTGTCTACCATCAGCACCAATGACAACATGTTGAATGCTTCCGCTTTCCGATTCTTCCATAATTTTCGAATTTCGCCCATTTGCAATAATATCATTGTCAGGAAGTAACCATGCGTTACGTATTTAGAATTCCCCTGACAAAAGATTAGAAAAACACTCACAATCAATAATTAAAATTCAAATAGCTACCAGCTACCCTAGGATTCCTATTACTCCATCTTTTTCGAATTTCGCATTCCCTCTGAATTTGAAGTCAAATCATGCATACAATTTGTTCAGTTTTTCGTAGAAAATATTCCAAATACACTCTGCACCAGTGTCTACCATCAGCACCAATGACAACATGTTGAATGCTTCCGCTTTCCGATTCTTCCATAATTATCGAATTTCGCCCATTTGCAATAATATCATTGTCAGGAAGTAACCATGTGTTTCGTATTTAGAATTCCCTCACAAAACATTAGAAAAGCACTCACAATCAATAATTTAAATTCAATTAGCTACCAGCTACCCTAGGATTCCTATTACTCCATTTTTTTCGAATTTCGCATTTCCTCTGACTTTGAAGTCAAATGAATACACAGACGGTATCATGCATAAAGTATGTTCAATTTTTCGTAGAAAATATTCCAAATACACTCTGCAACAGTGTCTACCATCAGCACCAATGACAACATGTTGAATGCTTCCGCTTTCCGAATCTTCCATAATTTTCGAATTTCGCCCATTTGCAATAATATCATTGTCAGGAAGAAACCATGCGTTACGTATTTAGAATTCCCCTGACAAAAGATTAGAAAAACACTCACAATCAATAATTAAAATTCAATTAGCTACCAGCTACCCTAGGATTCCTATTACTCCATCTTTTTCGAATTTCGAATTTCCTTTGAATTTGAAGTCAAATGAATACACAGACGGTATCATGCATAAAATTTGTTCAGTTTTTCGTAGAAAATATTCCAAATACACTCTGCACCAGTGTCTACCATTAGCACCAATGACAACATGTTGAATGCTTCCGCTTTCCGATTCTTCCATAATTTTCGAATTTCGCCCATTTGCAATAATATCATTGTCAGGAAGTAACCATGCGTTACGTATTTAGAATTCCCCTGACAAAAGATTAGAAAAACACTCACAATCAATAATTAAAATTCAAATAGCTACCAGCTACCCTAGGATTCCTATTACTCCATCTTTTTCGAATTTCGCGTTTCCTCTGAATTTGAAGTCAAATCATGCATACAATTTGTTCAGTTTTTCGTAGAAAATATTCCAAATACACTCTGCACCAGTGTCTACCATCAGCACCAATGACAACATGTTGAATGCTTCCGCTTTCCGATTCTTCCATAATTATCGAATTTCGCCCATTTGCAATAATATCATTGTCAGGAAGTAACCATGTGTTTCGTATTTAGAATTCCCTCACAAAACATTAGAAAAGCACTCACAATCAATAATTTAAATTCAATTAGCTACCAGCTACCCTAGGATTCCTATTACTCCATTTTTTTCGAATTTCGCATTTCCTCTGACTTTGAAGTCAAATGAATACACAGACGGTATCATGCATAAAGTATGTTCAATTTTTCGTAGAAAATATTCCAAATACACTCTGCAACAGTGTCTACCATCAGCACCAATGACAACATGTTGAATGCTTCCGCTTTCCGAATCTTCCATAATTTTCGAATTTCGCCCATTTGCAATAATATCATTGTCAGGAAGAAACCATGCGTTACGTATTTAGAATTCCCCTGACAAAAGATTAGAAAAACACTCACAATCAATATTTAAAATTCAATTAGCTACCAGCTACACTAGGATTCCTATTACTCCATCTTTTTCGAATTTCGCATTTCCTCTGAATTTGAAGTCAAATGAATACACAGACGGTATCATTCATAAAATTTGTTCAGTTTTTCGTAGAAAATATTCCAAATACACTCTGCACCAGTGTCTACCATCAGCACCAATGACAACATGTTGAATGCTTCCGCTTTCCGATTCTTCCATAATTTTCGAATTTTTGCTCATTTGCAATAATATCATTGTCAAGAAGTAACCATGCGTTACGTATTTAGAATTCCCCTGACAAAAGATTAGAAAAACACTCACAATCAATAATTAAAATTCAATTAGCTACCAGCTACCCTAGGATTCCTATTACTCCATCTTTTTCGAATTTCGCATTTCCTCTGAATTTGAAGTCAAATCATGCATAAAATTTGTTCAGTTTTTCGTAGAAAATATTCCAAATACACTCTGCACCAGTGTCTACCATCAGCACCAATGACAACATGTTGAATGCTTCCGCTTTCCGATTCTTCCATAATTTTCGAATTTTTGCTCATTTGCAATAATATCATTGTCAGGAAGTAACCATGCGTTACGTATTTAGAATTCCCCTGACAAAAGATTAGAAAAACACTCACAATCAATAATTAAAATTCAATTAGCTACCAGCTACCCTAGGATTCCTATTACTCCATCTTTTTCGAATTTCGCATTTCCTCTGAATTTGAAGTCAAATCATGCATAAAGTATGTTCAATTTTTCGTAGAAAATATTCTAAATACACTCTGCACCAGTGTCTACCATCAGCACCAATGACAACATGTTGAATGCTTCCGCTTTCCGATTCTTCCATAATTTACGAATTTCGCCCATTTGCAATAATATCATTGTCAGGAAGTAACCATGCGTTACGTATTTAGAATTCCCCTGACAAAAGATTAGACAAACACTCACAATCAATAATTAAAATTCAAATAGCTACCAGCTACCCTAGGATTCCTATTACTCCATTTTTTTCGAATTTCGCATTTCCTCTGAATTTGAAGTCAAATCATGCATAAAGTATGTTCAATTTTTCGTAGAAAATATTCCAAATACACTCTGCACCAGTGTCTACCATCAGCACCAATGACAACATGTTGAATGCTTCCGCTTTCCGATTCTTCCAGAATTTTCGAATTTCGCCCATTTGCAATAATATCATTGTCAGGAAGTATCCATGCGTTACGTATTTAGAATTCCCCTCACAAAAGAATAGAAAAGCACTCACAATCAATAATTAAAATTCAATTAGCTACCAGCTACCCTAGGATTCCTATTACTCCATTTTTTTTTCGAATTTCGCATTTCCTCTGAATTTGAAGTCAAATGAATACACAGACGGTATCATGCATAAAAGTTGTTGAGTTTTTCGTAGAAAATATTCTAAATACACTCTGCACCAGTCTCTACCATCAGCACCAATGACAACATGTTGAATGCTTCCGCTTTCCGATTCTTACATAATTTTCGTATTTCGCCCATTTGCAATAAAATCATTGTCAGGAAGTAACCATGCGTTACGTATTTAGAATTCCCCTCACAAAAGATTAGAAAAGTACTCACAATCAATAATTAAAATTCAAATAGCTACCAGCTACCCTAGGATTCCTATTACTCCATTTTTTTTCGAATTTCGCATTTCCTCTGAATTTGAAGTCAAATGAATACACAGACGGTATCATGCATAAAAGTTGTTGCGTTTTTCGTAGAAAATATTCTAAATACACTCTGCACCAGTGTCTACCATCAGCACCATTGACAACATGTTGAATGCTTCCGCTTTCCGATTCTTCCATAATTTTCGAATTTCGCCCATTTGCAATAATATCATTGTCAGGAAGTATCCATGCGTTACGTATTTAGAATTCCCCTCACAAAAGAATAGAAAAGCACTCACAATCAATAATTAAAAATTCAATTAGCTACCAGCTACCCTAGGATTCCTATTACTCCATTTTTTTTTCGAATTTTGCATTTCCTCTGAATTTGAAGTCAAATGAATACACAGACGGTATCATGCATAAAAGTTGTTGAGTTTTTCGTAGAAAATATTCTAAATACACTCTGCACCAGTCTCTACCATCAGCACCAATGACAACATGTTGAATGCTTCCGCTTTCCGATTCTTCCATAATTTTCGAATTTCGCCCATTTGCAATAATATCATTGTCAGGAAGTATCCATGCGTTAAGTATTTAGAATTCCCCTCACAAAAGAATAGAAAAGCACTCACAATCAATAATTAAAAATTCAATTAGCTACCAGCTACCCTAGGATTCCTATTACTCCATTTTTTTTTCGAATTTCGCATTTCCTCTGAATTTGAAGTCAAATGAATACACAGACGGTATCATGCATAAAAGTTGTTGAGTTTTTCGTAGAAAATATTCTAAATACACTCTGCACCAGTCTCTACCATCAGCACCAATGACAACATGTTGAATGCTTCCGCTTTCCGATTCTTACATAATTTTCGTATTTCGCCTATTTGCAATAAAATCATTGTCAGGAAGTAACCATGCGTTACGTATTTAGAATTCCCCTCACAAAAGATTAGAAAAGTACTCACAATCAATAATTAAAATTCAAATAGCTACCAGCTACCCTAGGATTCCTATTACTCCATTTTTTTTCGAATTTCGCATTTCCTCTGAATTTGAAGTCAAATGAATACACAGACGGTATCATGCATAAAAGATCGGTATCATGCATAAAAGACTTTGAGAGATCGCTGGAGAAATGAAAGACTTCGGGAAATCACCAAAGTGAAAGACTGGGTACAGGAAAGCCTAAAACGAAAAGCTCAATGGGCATTGAAAGTGAGGAGTTTGGATACGGAGAAATGGTGCAGAGCGACTACTGTGTGGACCCCTTACAGCAGAACTCGTCCCCCAGGCCAGCCAAGAGCAAGATGGAGAGATGACCTAAGGAGAGCAATCGGCGCGAACTGGTGGAATGCAACTTATGAAGACTACCGACCCATCCTCATCTGAGCGATTATCGCCTGATATGATAAATTGATTGATGCATAAAAGTTGTTGAGTTTTTCGTAGAAAATATTCTAAATACACTCTGCACCAGTGTCTACCATCAGCACCAATGACAACATGTTGAATGCTTCCGCTTTCCGATTCTTCCATAATTTTCGAATTTCGCCCATTTGCAATAATATCATTGTCAGGAAGTATCCATGCGTTACGTATTTAGAATTCCCCTCACAAAAGAATAGAAAAGCACTCACAATCAATAATTAAAATTCAATTAGCTACCAGCTACCCTAGGATTCCTATTACTCCATTTTTTTTTTCGAATTTCGCATTTCCTCTGAATTTGAAGTCAAATGAATACACAGACGGTATCATGCATAAAAGTTGTTGAGTTTTTCGTAGAAAATATTCTAAATACACTCTGCACCAGTGTCTACCATCAGCACCAATGACAACATGTTGAACGCTTCCGCTTTCCGATTCTTCCATAATTTTCGAATTTCGCCCATTTGCAATAATATCATTGTCAGGAAGTATCCATGCGTTACGTATTTAGAATTCCCCTCACAGAAGAATAGAAAAGCACTCACAATCAATAATTAAAATTCAATTAGCTACCAGCTACCCTAGGATTCCTATTACTCCATTTTTTTTTCGAATTTCGCATTTCCTCTGAATTTGAAGTCAAATGAATACACAGACGGTATCATGCATAAAAGTTGTTGAGTTTTTCGTAGAAAATATTCTAAATACACTCTGCACCAGTGTCTACCATCAGCACCAATGACAACATGTTGAATGCTTCCGCTTTCCGATTCTTCCATAATTTTCGAATTTCGCCCATTTGCAATAATATCATTGTCAGGAAGTATCCATGCGTTCCGTATTTAGAATTCCCCTCACAGAAGAATAGAAAAGCACTCACAATCAATAATTAAAATTCAATTAGCTACCAGCTACCCTAGGATTCCTATTACTCCATTTTTTTTCGAATTTCGCATTTCCTCTGAATTTGAAGTCAAATGAATACACAGACGGTATCATGCATAAAAGTTGTTGAGTTTTTCGTAGAAAATATTCTAAATACACTCTGCACCAGTGTCTACCATCAGCACCAATGACAACATGTTGAATGCTTCCGCTTTCCGATTCTTCCATAATTTTCGAATTTCGCCCATTTGCAATAATATCATTGTCAGGAAGTATCCATGCGTTACGTATTTAGAATTCCCCTCACAAAAGAATAGAAAAGCACTCACAATCAATAATTAAAATTCAATTAGCTACCAGCTACCCTAGGATTCCTATTACTCCATTTTTTTTTTCGAATTTCGCATTTCCTCTGAATTTGAAGTCAAATGAATACACAGACGGTATCATGCATAAAAGTTGTTGAGTTTTTCGTAGAAAATATTCTAAATACACTCTGCACCAGTGTCTACCATCAGCACCAATGACAACATGTTGAACGCTTCCGCTTTCCGATTCTTCCATAATTTTCGAATTTCGCCCATTTGCAATAATATCATTGTCAGGAAGTATCCATGCGTTACGTATTTAGAATTCCCCTCACAGAAGAATAGAAAAGCACTCACAATCAATAATTAAAATTCAATTAGCTACCAGCTACCCTAGGATTCCTATTACTCCATTTTTTTTTCGAATTTCGCATTTCCTCTGAATTTGAAGTCAAATGAATACACAGACGGTATCATGCATAAAAGTTGTTGAGTTTTTCGTAGAAAATATTCTAAATACACTCTGCACCAGTGTCTACCATCAGCACCAATGACAACATGTTGAATGCTTCCGCTTTCCGATTCTTCCATAATTTTCGAATTTCGCCCATTTGCAATAATATCATTGTCAGGAAGTATCCATGCGTTCCGTATTTAGAATTCCCCTCACAGAAGAATAGAAAAGCACTCACAATCAATAATTAAAATTCAATTAGCTACCAGCTACCCTAGGATTCCTATTACTCCATTTTTTTTCGAATTTCGCATTTCCTCTGAATTTGAAGTCAAATGAATACACAGACGGTATCATGCATAAAAGTTGTTGAGTTTTTCGTAGAAAATATTCTAAATACCCTCTGCACCAGTGTCTACCATCAGCACCAATGACAACATGTTGAATGCTTCCGCTTTCCGATTCTTCCATAATTTTCGAATTTCGCCCATTTGCAATAATATCATTGTCAGGAAGTATCCATGCGTTACGTATTTAGAATTCCCCTCACAGAAGAATAGAAAAGCACTCACAATCAATAATTAAAATTCAATTAGCTACCAGCTACCCTAGGATTCCTATTACTCCATTTTTTTTCGAATTTCGCATTTCCTCTGAATTTGAAGTCAAATGAATACACAGACGGTATCATGCATAAAAGTTGTTGAGTTTTTCGTAGAAAATATTCTAAATACACTCTGCACCAGTGTCTACCATCAGCACCAATGACAACATGTTGAATGCTTCCGCTTTCCGATTCTTCCATAATTTTCGAATTTCGCCCATTTGCAATAATATCATTGTCAGGAAGTATCCATGCGTTACGTATTTAGAATTCCCCTCACAGAAGAATAGAAAAGCACTCACAATCAATAATTAAAATTCAATTAGCTACCAGCTACCCTAGGATTCCTATTACTCCATTTTTTTTTCGAATTTCGCATTTCCTCTGAATTTGAAGTCAAATGAATACACAGACGGTATCATGCATAAAAGTTGTTGAGTTTTTCGTAGAAAATATTCTAAATACACTCTGCACCAGTGTCTACCATCAGCACCAATGACAACATGTTGAATGCTTCCGCTTTCCGATTCTTCCATAATTTTCGAATTTCGCCCATTTGCAATAATATCATTGTCAGGAAGTATCCATGCGTTACGTATTTAGAATTCCCCTCACAGAAGAATAGAAAAGCACTCACAATCAATAATTAAAATTCAAATAGCTACCAGCTACCCTAGGATTCCTATTACTCCATTTTTTTTCGAATTTCGCATTTCCTCTGAATTTGAAGTCAAATGAATACACAGACGGTATCATGCATAAAAGTTGTTGAGTTTTTCGTAGAAAATATTCTAAATACACTCTGCACCAGTGTCTACCATCAGCACCAATGACAACATGTTGAATGCTTCCGCTTTCCGATTCTTCCATATTTTTCGAATTTCGCCCATTTGCAATAATATCATTGTTAGGAAGTATCCATGCGTTACGTATTTAGAATTCCCCTCACAAAAGAATAGAAAAGCACTCACAATTAATAATTAAAAATTCAATTAGCTACCAGCTACCCTAGGATTCCTATTACTCCATTTTTTTTCGAATTTCGCATTTCCTCTGAATTTGAAGTCAAATGAATACACAGACGGTATCATGCATAAAAGTTGTTGAGTTTTTCGTAGAAAATATTCTAAATACACTCTGCACCAGTCTCTACCATCAGCACCAATGACAACATGTTGAATGCTTCCGCTTTCCGATTCTTACATAATTTTCGTATTTCGCCCATTTGCAATAAAATCATTGTCAGGAAGTAACCATGCGTTACGTATTTAGAATTCCCCTCACAAAAGATTAGAAAAGTACTCACAATCAATAATAAAAATTCAAATAGCTACCAGCTACCCTAGGATTCCTATTACTCCATTTTTTTTCGAATTTCGCATTTCCTCTGAATTTGAAGTCAAATGAATACACAGACGGTATCATGCATAAAAGTTGTTGAGTTTTTCGTAGAAAATATTCTAAATACACTCTGCACCAGTGTCTACCATCAGCACCAATGACAACATGTTGAATGCTTCCGCTTTCCGATTCTTCCATAATTTTCGAATTTCGCCCATTTGCAATAATATCATTGTCAGGAAGTAACCATGCGTTACGTATTTAGAATTCCCCTCACAAAACATTAGAAAAGCACTCACAATCAATAATTAAAATTCAATTAGCTACCAGCTACCCTAGGATTCCTATTACTCCATTTTTTTTTCGAATTTCGCATTTCCTCTGAATTTGAAGTCAAATGAATACACAGACGGTATCATGCATAAATGTTGTTGAGTTTTTCGTAGAAAATATTCTAAATACACTCTGCACCAGTCTCTACCATCAGCACCAATGACAACATGTTGAATGCTTCCGCTTTCCGATTCTTACATAATTTTCGTATTTCGCCCATTTGCAATAAAATCATTGTCAGGAAGTAACCATGCGTTACGTATTTAGAATTCCCCTCACAAAACATTAGAAAAGCACTCACAATCAATAATTAAAATTCAATTAGCTACCAGCTACCCTAGGATTCCTATTACTCCATTTTTTTTTCGAATTTCGCATTTCCTCTGAATTTGAAGTCAAATGAATACACAGACGGTATCATGCATAAAAGTTGTTGAGTTTTTCGTAGAAAATATTCTAAATACACTCTGCACCAGTCTCTACCATCAGCACCAATGACAACATGTTGAATGCTTCCGCTTTCCGATTCTTACATAATTTTCGTATTTCGCCCATTTGCAATAAAATCATTGTCAGGAAGTAACCATGCGTTACGTATTTAGAATTCCCCTCACAAAAGATTAGAAAAGTACTCACAATCAATAATAAAAATTCAAATAGCTACCAGCTACCCTAGGATTCCTATTACTCCATTTTTTTTCGAATTTCGCATTTCCTCTGAATTTGAAGTCAAATGAATACACAGACGGTATCATGCATAAAAGTTGTTGAGTTTTTCGTAGAAAATATTCTAAATACACTCTGCACCAGTGTCTACCATCAGCACCAATGACAACATGTTGAATGCTTCCGCTTTCCGATTCTTCCATAATTTTCGAATTTCGCCTATTTGCAATAATATCATTGTCAGGAAGTATCCATGCGTTCCGTATTTAGAATTCCCCTCACAGAAGAATAGAAAAGCACTCACAATCAATAATTAAAATTCAATTAGCTACCAGCTACCCTAGGATTCCTATTACTCCATTTTTTTTCGAATTTCGCATTTCCTCTGAATTTGAAGTCAAATGAATACACAGACGGTATCATGCATAAAAGTTGTTGAGTTTTTCGTAGAAAATATTCTAAATACACTCTGCACCAGTGTCTACCATCAGCACCAATGACAACATGTTGAATGCTTCCGCTTTCCGATTCTTCCATAATTTTCGAATTTCGCCCATTTGCAATAATATCATTGTCAGGAAGTATCCATGCGTTACGTATTTAGAATTCCCCTCACAGAAGAATAGAAAAGCACTCACAATCAATAATTAAAATTCAATTAGCTACCAGCTACCCTAGGATTCCTATTACTCCATTTTTTTTTCGAATTTCGCATTTCCTCTGAATTTGAAGTCAAATGAATACACAGACGGTATCATGCATAAAAGTTGTTGAGTTTTTCGTAGAAAATATTCTAAATACACTCTGCACCAGTGTCTACCATCAGCACCAATGACAACATGTTGAATGCTTCCGCTTTCCGATTCTTCCATAATTTTCGAATTTCGCCCATTTGCAATAATATCATTGTCAGGAAGTATCCATGCGTTACGTATTTAGAATTCCCCTCACAGAAGAATAGAAAAGCACTCACAATCAATAATTAAAATTCAATTAGCTACCAGCTACCCTAGGATTCCTATTACTCCATTTTTTTCCGAATTTCGCATTTCCTCTGAATTTGAAGTCAAATGAATACACAGACGGTATCATGCATAAAAGTTGTTGAGTTTTTCGTAGAAAATATTCTAAATAGACTCTGCACCAGTATCTACCATCTGCACCAATGACAACATGTTGAATGCTTCCGCTTTCCGATTCTTCCATAATTTTCGAATTTCGCCTATTTGCAATAATATCATTGTCAGGAAGTAACCATGTGTTTCGTATTTAGAATTCCCCTCACAAAACATTAGAAAAGCACTCATAATCAATAATTAAAATTCAATTAGCTACCAGCTACCGTAGGATTCCTATTACTCCATTTTTTTTTCGAATTTCGCATTTCCTCTGAATTTGAAGTCAAATGAATACACAGACGGTATCATGCATAAAATTTGTTCACTTTTTCGTATAAAATATTCCAAATACACTCTGCACCAGTGTCTACCATCAGCACCAATGACAACATGTTGAATGCTTCCGCTTTCCGATTCTTCCATAATTTTCGAATTTCGCCCATTTGCAATAATATCATTGTCAGGAAGTAACCATGCGTTACGCATTTAGAATTCCCCTCACAAAAGAATAGAAAAACACTCACAATCAATAATTAAAATTCAATTAGCTACCAGCTACCCTAGGATTCCTATTACTCCATTTTTTTTTCGAATTTCGCATTTCCTCTGAATTTGAAGTCAAATGAATACACAGACGGTATCATGCATAAAAGTTGTTGAGTTTTTCGTAGAAAATATTCTAAATACACTCTGCACCAGTGTCTACCATCAGCACCAATGACAACATGTTGAATGCTTCCGCTTTCCGATTCTTCCATAATTTTCGAATTTCGCCCATTTGCAATAATATCATTGTCAGGAAGTATCCATGCGTTACGTATTTAGAATTCCCCTCACAAAAGAATAGAAAAGCACTCACAATCAATAATTAAAATTCAATTAGCTACCAGCTACCCTAGGATTCCTATTACTCCATTTTTTTTTCGAATTTCGCATTTCCTCTGAATTTGAAGTCAAATGAATACACAGACGGTATCATGCATAAAAGTTGTTGAGTTTTTCGTAGAAAATATTCTAAATACACTCTGCACCAGTGTCTACCATCAGCACCAATGACAACATGTTGAATGCTTCCGCTTTCCGATTCTTCCATAATTTTCGAATTTCGCCCATTTGCAATAATATCATTGTCAGGAAGTATCCATGCGTTACGTATTTAGAATTCCCCTCACAGAAGAATAGAAAAG
This sequence comes from Pristionchus fissidentatus, assembly GCA_036245785.1. Classification (NCBI taxonomy): domain Eukaryota; kingdom Metazoa; phylum Nematoda; class Chromadorea; order Rhabditida; family Neodiplogasteridae; genus Pristionchus; species Pristionchus fissidentatus. The sequence goes on along the minus strand of BTSY01000005.1, from coordinate 22,008,407 downwards.
CACTCACAATCAATAATTAAAAATTCAATTAGCTACCAGTTACCCTAGGATTCCTATTACTCCATTTTTTTTTTCGAATTTCGCATTTCCTCTGAATTTGAAGTCAAATGAATACACAGACGGTATCATGCATAAAAGTTGTTGAGTTTTTCGTAGAAAATATTCTAAATAGACTCTGCACCAGTATCTACCATCTGCACCAATGACAACATGTTGAATGCTTCCGCTTTCCGATTCTTCCATAATTTTCGAATTTCGCCTATTTGCAATAATATCATTGTCAGGAAGTAACCATGTGTTTCGTATTTAGAATTCCCCTCACAAAACATTAGAAAAGCACTCATAATCAATAATTAAAATTCAATTAGCTACCAGCTACCGTAGGATTCCTATTACTCCATTTTTTTTTCGAATTTCGCATTTCCTCTGAATTTGAAGTCAAATGAATACACAGACGGTATCATGCATAAAATTTGTTCACTTTTTCGTATAAAATATTCCAAATACACTCTGCACCAGTGTCTACCATCAGCACCAATGACAACATGTTGAATGCTTCCGCTTTCCGATTCTTCCATAATTTTCGAATTTCGCCCATTTGCAATAATATCATTGTCAGGAAGTAACCATGCGTTACGCATTTAGAATTCCCCTCACAAAAGAATAGAAAAACACTCACAATCAATAATTAAAATTCAATTAGCTACCAGCTACCCTAGGATTCCTATTACTCCATTTTTTTTTCGAATTTCGCATTTCCTCTGAATTTGAAGTCAAATGAATACACAGACGGTATCATGCATAAAAGTTGTTGAGTTTTTCGTAGAAAATATTCTAAATACACTCTGCACCAGTGTCTACCATCAGCACCAATGACAACATGTTGAATGCTTCCGCTTTCCGATTCTTCCATAATTTTCGAATTTCGCCCATTTGCAATAATATCATTGTCAGGAAGTATCCATGCGTTACGTATTTAGAATTCCCCTCACAGAAGAATAGAAAAGCACTCACAATCAATAATTAAAAATTCAATTAGCTACCAGTTACCCTAGGATTCCTATTACTCCATTTTTTTTTTCGAATTTCGCATTTCCTCTGAATTTGAAGTCAAATGAATACACAGACGGTATCATGCATAAAAGTTGTTGAGTTTTTCGTAGAAAATATTCTAAATAGACTCTGCACCAGTATCTACCATCTGCACCAATGACAACATGTTGAATGCTTCCGCTTTCCGATTCTTCCATAATTTTCGAATTTCGCCTATTTGCAATAATATCATTGTCAGGAAGTAACCATGTGTTTCGTATTTAGAATTCCCCTCACAAAACATTAGAAAAGCACTCATAATCAATAATTAAAATTCAATTAGCTACCAGCTACCGTAGGATTCCTATTACTCCATTTTTTTTTCGAATTTCGCATTTCCTCTGAATTTGAAGTCAAATGAATACACAGACGGTATCATGCATAAAATTTGTTCACTTTTTCGTATAAAATATTCCAAATACACTCTGCACCAGTGTCTACCATCAGCACCAATGACAACATGTTGAATGCTTCCGCTTTCCGATTCTTCCATAATTTTCGAATTTCGCCCATTTGCAATAATATCATTGTCAGGAAGTAACCATGCGTTACGCATTTAGAATTCCCCTCACAAAAGAATAGAAAAACACTCACAATCAATAATTAAAATTCAATTAGCTACCAGCTACCCTAGGATTCCTATTACTCCATTTTTTTTTCGAATTTCGCATTTCCTCTGAATTTGAAGTCAAATGAATACACAGACGGTATCATGCATAAAAGTTGTTGAGTTTTTCGTAGAAAATATTCTAAATACACTCTGCACCAGTGTCTACCATCAGCACCAATGACAACATGTTGAATGCTTCCGCTTTCCGATTCTTCCATAATTTTCGAATTTCGCCCATTTGCAATAATATCATTGTCAGGAAGTATCCATGCGTTACGTATTTAGAATTCCCCTCACAGAAGAATAGAAAAGCACTCACAATCAATAATTAAAAATTCAATTAGCTACCAGTTACCCTAGGATTCCTATTACTCCATTTTTTTTTTCGAATTTCGCATTTCCTCTGAATTTGAAGTCAAATGAATACACAGACGGTATCATGCATAAAAGTTGTTGAGTTTTTCGTAGAAAATATTCTAAATAGACTCTGCACCAGTATCTACCATCTGCACCAATGACAACATGTTGAATGCTTCCGCTTTCCGATTCTTCCATAATTTTCGAATTTCGCCTATTTGCAATAATATCATTGTCAGGAAGTAACCATGTGTTTCGTATTTAGAATTCCCCTCACAAAACATTAGAAAAGCACTCATAATCAATAATTAAAATTCAATTAGCTACCAGCTACCCTAGGATTCCTATTACTCCATTTTTTTTTCGAATTTCGCATTTCCTCTGAATTTGAAGTCAAATGAATACACAGACGGTATCATGCATAAAATTTGTTCACTTTTTCGTATAAAATATTCCAAATACACTCTGCACCAGTGTCTACCATCAGCACCAATGACAACATGTTGAATGCTTCCGCTTTCCGATTCTTCCATAATTTTCGAATTTCGCCCATTTGCAATAATATCATTGTCATGAAGTAACCATGCGTTACGTATTTAGAATTCCCCTCACAAAAGAATAGAAAAACACTCACAATCAATAATTAAAATTCAATTAGCTACCAGCTACCCTAGGATTCCTATTACTCCATTTTTTTTTCGAATTTCGCATTTCCTCTGAATTTGAAGTCAAATGAATACACAGACGGTATCATGCATAAAAGTTGTTGAGTTTTTCGTAGAAAATATTCTAAATACACTCTGCACCAGTGTCTACCATCAGCACCAATGACAACATGTTGAATGCTTCCGCTTTCCGATTCTTCCATAATTTTCGAATTTCGCCCATTTGCAATAATATCATTGTCAGGAAGTATCCATGCGTTACGTATTTAGAATTCCCCTCACAGAAGAATAGAAAAGCACTCACAATCAATAATTAAAAATTCAATTAGCTACCAGTTACCCTAGGATTCCTATTACTCCATTTTTTTTTTCGAATTTCGCATTTCCTCTGAATTTGAAGTCAAATGAATACACAGACGGTATCATGCATAAAAGTTGTTGAGTTTTTCGTAGAAAATATTCTAAATAGACTCTGCACCAGTATCTACCATCTGCACCAATGACAACATGTTGAATGCTTCCGCTTTCCGATTCTTCCATAATTTTCGAATTTCGCCTATTTGCAATAATATCATTGTCAGGAAGTAACCATGTGTGTTGTATTTAGAATTCCCCTCACAAAACATTAGAAAAGCACTCATAATCAATAATTAAAATTCAATTAGCTACCAGCTACCGTAGGATTCCTATTACTCCATTTTTTTTTCGAATTTCGCATTTCCTCTGAATTTGAAGTCAAATGAATACACAGACGGTATCATGCATAAAATTTGTTCACTTTTTCGTATAAAATATTCCAAATACACTCTGCACCAGTGTCTACCATCAGCACCAATGACAACATGTTGAATGCTTCCGCTTTCCGATTCTTCCATAATTTTCGAATTTCGCCCATTTGCAATAATATCATTGTCAGGAAGTAACCATGCGTTACGCATTTAGAATTCCCCTCACAAAAGAATAGAAAAACACTCACAATCAATAATTAAAATTCAATTAGCTACCAGCTACCCTAGGATTCCTATTACTCCATTTTTTTTCTTCGAATTTCGCGTTTCCTCTGAATTTGAAGTCAAATGAATACACAGACGGTATCATGCATAAAAGTTGTTGAGTTTTTCGTAGAAAATATTCTAAATACACTCTGCACCAGTGTCTACCATCAGCACCAATGACAACATGTTGAATGCTTCCGCTTTCCGATTCTTCCATAATTTTCGAATTTCGCCCATTTGCAATAATATCATTGTCAGGAAGTAACCATGCGTTACGCATTTAGAATTCCCCTCACAAAAGAATAGAAAAACACTCACAATCAATAATTAAAATTCAATTAGCTACCAGCTACCCTAGGATTCCTATTACTCCATTTTTTTTTCGAATTTCGCATTTCCTCTGAATTTGAAGTCAAATGAATACACAGACGGTATCATGCATAAAAGTTGTTGAGTTTTTCGTTAGAAAATATTCTAAATACACTCTGCACCAGTGTCTACCATCAGCACCAATGACAACATGTTGAATGCTTCCGCTTTCCGATTCTTCCATAATTTTCGAATTTCGCCCATTTGCAATAATATCATTGTCAGGAAGTAACCATGCGTTACGCATTTAGAATTCCCCTCACAAAAGAATAGAAAAACACTCACAATCAATAATTAAAATTCAATTAGCTACCAGCTACCCTAGGATTCCTATTACTCCATTTTTTTTTCGAATTTCGCATTTCCTCTGAATTTGAAGTCAAATGAATACACAGACGGTATCATGCATAAAAGTTGTTGAGTTTTTCGTTAGAAAATATTCTAAATACACTCTGCACCAGTGTCTACCATCAGCACCAATGACAACATGTTGAATGCTTCCGCTTTCCGATTCTTCCATAATTTTCGAATTTCGCCCATTTGCAATAATATCATTGTCAGGAAGTAACCATGCGTTACGCATTTAGAATTCCCCTCACAAAAGAATAGAAAAACACTCTTAATCAATAATTAAAATTCAATTAGCTACCAGCTACCCTAGGATTCCTATTACTCCATTTTTTTTCGAATTTCGCATTTCCTCTGAATTTGAAGTCAAATGAATACACAGACGGTATCATGCATAAAAGATGTTGAGTTTTTCGTAGAAAATATTCCAAATACACTCTGCACCAGTGTCTACCATCAGCACCAATGACAACATGTTGAATGCTTCCGCTTTCCGATTCTTCCATAATTTTCGAATTTCGCCTATTTGCAATAATATCATTGTCAGGAAGTAACCATGTGTTTCGTATTTAGAATTCCCCTCACAAAACATTAGAAAAGCACTCATAATCAATAATTAAAATTCAATTAGCTACCAGCTACCGTAGGATTCCTATTACTCCATTTTTTTTCGAATTTCGCATTTCCTCTGAATTTGAAGTCAAATGAATACACAGACGGTATCATGCATAAAATTTGTTCACTTTTTCGTATAAAATATTCCAAATACACTCTGCACCAGTGTCTACCATCAGCACCAATGACAACATGTTGAATGCTTCCGCTTTCCGATTCTTCCATAATTTTCGAATTTCGCCCATTTGCAATAATATCATTGTCAGGAAGTAACCATGCGTTACGCATTTAGAATTCCCCTCACAAAAGAATAGAAAAACACTCACAATCAATAATTAAAATTCAATTAGCTACCAGCTACCCTAGGATTCCTATTACTCCATTTTTTTTCTTCGAATTTCGCGTTTCCTCTGAATTTGAAGTCAAATGAATACACAGACGGTATCATGCATAAAAGTTGTTGAGTTTTTCGTAGAAAATATTCAAAATACACTCTGCACCAGTGTCTACCATCAGCACCAATGACAACATGTTGAATGCTTCCGCTTTCCGATTCTTCCATAATTTTCGAATTTCGCCCATTTGCAATAATATCATTGTCAGGAAGTAACCATGCGTTACGCATTTAGAATTCCCCTCACAAAAGAATAGAAAAACACTCACAATCAATAATTAAAATTCAATTAGCTACCAGCTACCCTAGGATTCCTATTACTCCATTTTTTTTTCGAATTTCGCATTTCCTCTGAATTTGAAGTCAAATGAATACACAGACGGTATCATGCATAAAAGTTGTTGAGTTTTTCGTTAGAAAATATTCTAAATACACTCTGCACCAGTGTCTACCATCAGCACCAATGACAACATGTTGAATGCTTCCGCTTTCCGATTCTTCCATAATTTTCGAATTTCGCCCATTTGCAATAATATCATTGTCAGGAAGTAACCATGCGTTACGCATTTAGAATTCCCCTCACAAAAGAATAGAAAAACACTCACAATCAATAATTAAAATTCAATTAGCTACCAGCTACCCTAGGATTCCTATTACTCCATTTTTTTTTCGAATTTCGCATTTCCTCTGAATTTGAAGTCAAATGAATACACAGACGGTATCATGCATAAAAGTTGTTGAGTTTTTCGTTAGAAAATATTCTAAATACACTCTGCACCAGTGTCTACCATCAGCACCAATGACAACATGTTGAATGCTTCCGCTTTCCGATTCTTCCATAATTTTCGAATTTCGCCCATTTGCAATAATATCATTGTCAGGAAGTAACCATGCGTTACGCATTTAGAATTCCCCTCACAAAAGAATAGAAAAACACTCTTAATCAATAATTAAAATTCAATTAGCTACCAGCTACCCTAGGATTCCTATTACTCCATTTTTTTTCGAATTTCGCATTTCCTCTGAATTTGAAGTCAAATGAATACACAGACGGTATCATGCATAAAAGATGTTGAGTTTTTCGTAGAAAATATTCCAAATACACTCTGCACCAGTGTCTACCATCAGCACCAATGACAACATGTTGAATGCTTCCGCTTTCCGATTCTTCCATAATTTTCGAATTTCGCCTATTTGCAATAATATCATTGTCAGGAAGTAACCATGTGTTTCGTATTTAGAATTCCCCTCACAAAACATTAGAAAAGCACTCATAATCAATAATTAAAATTCAATTAGCTACCAGCTACCGTAGGATTCCTATTACTCCATTTTTTTTCGAATTTCGCATTTCCTCTGAATTTGAAGTCAAATGAATACACAGACGGTATCATGCATAAAATTTGTTCACTTTTTCGTATAAAATATTCCAAATACACTCTGCACCAGTGTCTACCATCAGCACCAATGACAACATGTTGAATGCTTCCGCTTTCCGATTCTTCCATAATTTTCGAATTTCGCCCATTTGCAATAATATCATTGTCAGGAAGTAACCATGCGTTACGCATTTAGAATTCCCCTCACAAAAGAATAGAAAAACACTCACAATCAATAATTAAAATTCAATTAGCTACCAGCTACCCTAGGATTCCTATTACTGCATTTTTTTTTCGAATTTCGCATTTCCTCTGAATTTGAAGTCAAATGAATACACAGACGGTATCATGCATAAAAGTTGTTGAGTTTTTCGTAGAAAATATTCTAAATACACTCTGCACCAGTGTCTACCATCAGCACCAATGACAACATGTTGAATGCTTCCGCTTTCCGATTCTTCCATAATTTTCGAATTTCGCCCATTTGCAATAATATCATTGTCAGGAAGTAACCATGTGTTTCGTATTTAGAATTCCCCTCACAAAACATTAGAAAAGCACTCACAATCAATAATTAAAATTCAATTAGCTACCAGCTACCCTAGGATTCCTATTACTCCCTTTTTTTCGAATTTCGCATTTCCTCTGAATTTGAAGTCAAATGAATACACAGACGGTATCATGCATAAAATTTGTTCACTTTTTCGTATAAAATATTCCAAATACACTCTGCACCAGTGTCTACCATCAGCACCAATGACAACATGTTGAATGCTTCCGCTTTCCGATTCTTGGATAATTTTCGAATTTCGCCCATTTGCAATAATATCATTGTCAGGAAGTAACCATGCGTTACGCATTTAGAATTCCCCTCACAAAAGAATAGAAAAACACTCTTAATCAATAATTAAAATTCAATTAGCTACCAGCTACCGTAGGATTCCTATTACTCCATTTTTTTTCGAATTTCGCATTTCCTCTGAATTTGAAGTCAAATGAATACACAGACGGTATCATGCATAAAATTTGTTCACTTTTTCGTATAAAATATTCCAAATACACTCTGCACCAGTGTCTACCATCAGCACCAATGACAACATGTTGAATGCTTCCGCTTTCCGATTCTTCCATAATTTTCGAATTTCGCCCATTTGCAATAATATCATTGTCAGGAAGTAACCATGTGTTTCGTATTTAGAATTCCCCTCACAAAACATTAGAAAAGCACTCATAATCAATAATTAAAATTCAATTAGCTACCAGCTACCGTAGGATTCCTATTACTCCATTTTTTTTCGAATTTCGCATTTCCTCTGAATTTGAAGTCAAATGAATACACAGACGGTATCATGCATAAAAGATGTTGAGTTTTTCGTAGAAAATATTCCAAATACACTCTGCACCAGTGTCTACCATCAGCACCAATGACAACATGTTGAATGCTTCCGCTTTCCGATTCTTACATAATTTTCGAATTTCGCCCATTTGCAATAATATCATTGTCAGGAAGTAACCATGCGTTACGTATTTAGAATTCCCCTCACAAAAGAATAGAAAAACACTCTTAATCAATAATTAAAATTCAATTAGCTACCAGCTACCCTAGGATTCCTATTACTCCATTTTTTTTCGAATTTCGCATTTCCTCTGAATTTGAAGTCAAATGAATACACAGACGGTATCATGCATAAAAGATGTTGAGTTTTTCGTAGAAAATATTCCAAATACACTCTGCACCAGTGTCTACCATCAGCACCAATGACAACATGTTGAATGCTTCCGCTTTCCGATTCTTCCATAATTTTCGAATTTCGCCCATTTGCAATAATATCACTGTCAGGAAGTAACCATGCGTTACGCATTTAGAATTCCCCTCACAAAAGAATAGAAAAACACTCACAATCAATAATTAAAATTCAATTAGCTACCAGCTACCCTAGGATTCCTATTACTCCATTTTTTTTTTCGAATTTCGCATTTCCTCTGAATTTGAAGTCAAATGAATACACAGACGGTATCATGCATAAAATTTGTTCACTTTTTCGTATAAAATATTCCAAATACACTCTGCACCAGTGTCTACCATCAGCACCAATGACAACATGTTGAATGCTTCCGCTTTCCGATTCTTGGATAATTTTCGAATTTCGCCCATTTGCAATAATATCATTGTCAGGAAGTAACCATGCGTTACGCATTTAGAATTCCCCTCACAAAAGAATAGAAAAACTCTCACAATCAATAATTAAAATTCAATTAGCTACCAGCTACCCTAGGATTCCTATTACTCCATTTTTTTCGAATTTCGCATTTCCTCTGAATTTGAAGTCAAATGAATACACAGACGGTATCATGCATAAAAGATGTTGAGTTTTTCGTAGAAAATATTCCAAATACACTCTGCACCAGTGTCTACCATCAGCACCAATGACAACATGGTGAATGCTTCCGCTTTCCGATTCTTACATAATTTTCGAATTTCGCCCATTTGCAATAATATCATTGTCAGGAAGTAACCATGCGTTACGTATTTAGAATTCCCCTGACAAAACATTAGAAAAGCTCTCACAATCAATAATTAAAGTTCAATTAGCTACCAGCTACCCTAGGATTCCTATTACTCCATTTTTTTCGAATTTCGCATTTCCTCTGAATTTGAAGTCAAATGAATACACAGACGGTATCATGCATAAAAGATGTTGAGTTTTTCGTAGAAAATATTCCAAATACACTCTGCACCAGTGTCTACCATCAGCACCAATGACAACATGTTGAATGCTTCCGCTTTCCGATTCTTACATAATTTTCGAATTTCGCCCATTTGCAATAATATCATTGTCAGGAAGTAACCATGCGTTACGTATTTAGAATTCCCCTCACAAAAGAATAGAAAAACACTCTTAATCAATAATTAAAATTCAATTAGCTACCAGCTACCCTAGGATTCCTATTACTCCATTTTTTTTCGAATTTCGCATTTCCTCTGAATTTGAAGTCAAATGAATACACAGACGGTATCATGCATAAAAGATGTTGAGTTTTTCGTAGAAAATATTCCAAATACACTCTGCACCAGTGTCTACCATCAGCACCAATGACAACATGTTGAATGCTTCCGCTTTCCGATTCTTCCATAATTTTCGAATTTCGCCCATTTGCAATAATATCATTGTCAGGAAGTAACCATGCGTTACGCATTTAGAATTCCCCTCACAAAAGAATAGAAAAACACTCACAATCAATAATTAAAATTCAATTAGCTACCAGCTACCCTAGGATTCCTATTACTCCATTTTTTTTTCGAATTTCGCATTTCCTCTGAATTTGAAGTCAAATGAATACACAGACGGTATCATGCATAAAATTTGTTCACTTTTTCGTATAAAATATTCCAAATACACTCTGCACCAGTGTCTACCATCAGCACCAATGACAACATGTTGAATGCTTCCGCTTTCCGATTCTTGGATAATTTTCGAATTTCGCCCATTTGCAATAATATCATTGTCAGGAAGTAACCATGCGTTACGCATTTAGAATTCCCCTCACAAAAGAATAGAAAAACTCTCACAATCAATAATTAAAATTCAATTAGCTACCAGCTACCCTAGGATTCCTATTACTCCATTTTTTTCGAATTTCGCATTTCCTCTGAATTTGAAGTCAAATGAATACACAGACGGTATCATGCATAAAAGATGTTGAGTTTTTCGTAGAAAATATTCCAAATACACTCTGCACCAGTGTCTACCATCAGCACCAATGACAACATGGTGAATGCTTCCGCTTTCCGATTCTTACATAATTTTCGAATTTCGCCCATTTGCAATAATATCATTGTCAGGAAGTAACCATGCGTTACGTATTTAGAATTCCCCTCACAAAAGAATAGAAAAACACTCACAATCAATAATTAAAGTTCAATTAGCTACCAGCTACCCTAGGATTCCTATTACTCCATTTTTTTCGAATTTCGCATTTCCTCTGAATTTGAAGTCAAATGAATACACAGACGGTATCATGCATAAAAGTTGTTGAGTTTTTCGTAGAAAATATTCTAAATACACTCTGCACCAGTGTCTACCATCAGCACCAATGACAACATGTTGAATGCTTCCGCTTTCCGATTCTTCCATAATTTTCGAATTTCGCCCATTTGCAATAATATCATTGTCAGGAAGTAACCATGTGTTTCGTATTTAGAATTCCCCTCACAAAACATTAGAAAAGCACTCACAATCAATAATTAAAATTCAATTAGCTACCAGCTACCCTAGGATTCCTATTACTCCCTTTTTTTCGAATTTCGCATTTCCTCTGAATTTGAAGTCAAATGAATACACAGACGGTATCATGCATAAAATTTGTTCACTTTTTCGTATAAAATATTCCAAATACACTCTGCACCAGTGTCTACCATCAGCACCAATGACAACATGTTGAATGCTTCCGCTTTCCGATTCTTGGATAATTTTCGAATTTCGCCCATTTGCAATAATATCATTGTCAGGAAGTAACCATGCGTTACGCATTTAGAATTCCCCTCACAAAAGAATAGAAAAACACTCTTAATCAATAATTAAAATTCAATTAGCTACCAGCTACCGTAGGATTCCTATTACTCCGTTTTTTTTCGAATTTCGCATTTCCTCTGAATTTGAAGTCAAATGAATACACAGACGGTATCATGCATAAAATTTGTTCACTTTTTCGTATAAAATATTCCAAATACACTCTGCACCAGTGTCTACCATCAGCACCAATGACAACATGTTGAATGCTTCCGCTTTCCGATTCTTGGATAATTTTCGAATTTCGCCCATTTGCAATAATATCATTGTCAGGAAGTAACCATGCGTTACGCATTTAGAATTCCCCTCACAAAAGAATAGAAAAACACTCTTAATCAATAATTAAAATTCAATTAGCTACCAGCTACCGTAGGATTCCTATTACTCCATTTTTTTTCGAATTTCGCATTTCCTCTGAATTTGAAGTCAAATGAATACACAGACGGTATCATGCATAAAATTTGTTCACTTTTTCGTATAAAATATTCCAAATACACTCTGCACCAGTGTCTACCATCAGCACCAATGACAACATGTTGAATGCTTCCGCTTTCCGATTCTTCCATAATTTTCGAATTTCGCCCATTTGCAATAATATCATTGTCAGGAAGTAACCATGTGTTTCGTATTTAGAATTCCCCTCACAAAACATTAGAAAAGCACTCATAATCAATAATTAAAATTCAATTAGCTACCAGCTACCGTAGGATTCCTATTACTCCATTTTTTTTCGAATTTCGCATTTCCTCTGAATTTGAAGTCAAATGAATACACAGACGGTATCATGCATAAAATTTGTTCACTTTTTCGTATAAAATATTCCAAATACACTCTGCACCAGTGTCTACCATCAGCACCAATGGCAACATGTTGAATGCTTCCGCTTTCCGATTCTTCCATAATTTTCGAATTTCGCCCATTTGCAATAATATCATTGTCAGGAAGTAACCATGTGTTTCGTATTTAGAATTCCCCTCACAAAACATTAGAAAAGCACTCATAATCAATAATTAAAATTCAATTAGCTACCAGCTACCGTAGGATTCCTATTACTCCATTTTTTTTCGAATTTCGCATTTCCTCTGAATTTGAAGTCAAATGAATACACAGACGGTATCATGCATAAAAGATGTTGAGTTTTTCGTAGAAAATATTCCAAATACACTCTGCACCAGTGTCTACCATCAGCACCAATGACAACATGTTGAATGCTTCCGCTTTCCGATTCTTACATAATTTTCGAATTTCGCCCATTTGCAATAATATCATTGTCAGGAAGTAACCATGCGTTACGTATTTAGAATTCCCCTCACAAAAGAATAGAAAAACACTCTTAATCAATAATTAAAATTCAATTAGCTACCAGCTACCCTAGGATTCCTATTACTCCATTTTTTTTCGAATTTCGCATTTCCTCTGAATTTGAAGTCAAATGAATACACAGACGGTATCATGCATAAAAGATGTTGAGTTTTTCGTAGAAAATATTCCAAATACACTCTGCACCAGTGTCTACCATCAGCACCAATGACAACATGTTGAATGCTTCCGCTTTCCGATTCTTCCATAATTTTCGAATTTCGCCCATTTGCAATAATATCATTGTCAGGAAGTAACCATGCGTTACGCATTTAGAATTCCCCTCACAAAAGAATAGAAAAACACTCACAATCAATAATTAAAATTCAATTAGCTACCAGCTACCCTAGGATTCCTATTACTCCATTTTTTTTTTCGAATTTCGCATTTCCTCTGAATTTGAAGTCAAATGAATACACAGACGGTATCATGCATAAAATTTGTTCACTTTTTCGTATAAAATATTCCAAATACACTCTGCACCAGTGTCTACCATCAGCACCAATGACAACATGTTGAATGCTTCCGCTTTCCGATTCTTGGATAATTTTCGAATTTCGCCCATTTGCAATAATATCATTGTCAGGAAGTAACCATGCGTTACGCATTTAGAATTCCCCTCACAAAAGAATAGAAAAACTCTCACAATCAATAATTAAAATTCAATTAGCTACCAGCTACCCTAGGATTCCTATTACTCCATTTTTTTCGAATTTCGCATTTCCTCTGAATTTGAAGTCAAATGAATACACAGACGGTATCATGCATAAAAGATGTTGAGTTTTTCGTAGAAAATATTCCAAATACACTCTGCACCAGTGTCTACCATCAGCACCAATGACAACATGGTGAATGCTTCCGCTTTCCGATTCTTACATAATTTTCGAATTGCGCCCATTTGCAATAATATCATTGTCAGGAAGTAACCATGCGTTACGTATTTAGAATTCCCCTCACAAAAGAATAGAAAAACACTCTTAATCAATAATTAAAATTCAATTAGCTACCAGCTACCCTAGGATTCCTATTACTCCATTTTTTTCGAATTTCGCATTTCCTCTGAATTTGAAGTCAAATGAATACACAGACGGTATCATGCATAAAAGATGTTGAGTTTTTCGTAGAAAATATTCCAAATACACTCTGCACCAGTGTCTACCATCAGCACCAATGACAACATGTTGAATGCTTCCGCTTTCCGATTCTTCCATAATTTTCGAATTTCGCCTATTTGCAATAATATCATTGTCAGGAAGTAACCATGTGTTTCGTATTTAGAATTCCCCTCACAAAACATTAGAAAAGCACTCATAATCAATAATTAAAATTCAATTAGCTACCAGCTACCGTAGGATTCCTATTACTCCATTTTTTTTCGAATTTCGCATTTCCTCTGAATTTGAAGTCAAATGAATACACAGACGGTATCATGCATAAAATTTGTTCACTTTTTCGTATAAAATATTCCAAATACACTCTGCACCAGTGTCTACCATCAGCACCAATGACAACATGTTGAATGCTTCCGCTTTCCGATTCTTCCATAATTTTCGAATTTCGCCCATTTGCAATAATATCATTGTCAGGAAGTAACCATGCGTTACGCATTTTGAATTCCCCTCACAAAAGAATAGAAAAACACTCACAATCAATAATTAAAATTCAATTAGCTACCAGCTACCCTAGGATTCCTATTACTCCATTTTTTTTTTCGAATTTCGCATTTCCTCTGAATTTGAAGTCAAATGAATACACAGACGGTATCATGCATAAAAGTTGTTGAGTTTTTCGTAGAAAATATTCTAAATACACTCTGCACCAGTGTCTACCATCAGCACCAATGACAACATGTTGAATGCTTCCGCTTTCCGATTCTTCCATAATTTTCGAATTTCGCCCATTTGCAATAATATCATTGTCAGGAAGTATCCATGCGTTACGCATTTAGAATTCCCCTCACAAAAGAATAGAAAAACTCTCACAATCAATAATTAAAATTCAATTAGCTACCAGCTACCCTAGGATTCCTATTACTCCATTTTTTTCGAATTTCGCATTTCCTCTGAATTTGAAGTCAAATGAATACACAGACGGTATCATGCATAAAAGATGTTGAGTTTTTCGTAGAAAATATTCCAAATACACTCTGCACCAGTGTCTACCATCAGCACCAATGACAACATGGTGAATGCTTCCGCTTTCCGATTCTTACATAATTTTCGAATTTCGCCCATTTGCAATAATATCATTGTCAGGAAGTAACCATGCGTTACGTATTTAGAATTCCCCTCACAAAAGAATAGAAAAACACTCTTAATCAATAATTAAAATTCAATTAGCTACCAGCTACCCTAGGATTCCTATTACTCCATTTTTTTCGAATTTCGCATTTCCTCTGAATTTGAAGTCAAATGAATACACAGACGGTATCATGCATAAAAGATGTTGAGTTTTTCGTAGAAAATATTCCAAATACACTCTGCACCAGTGTCTACCATCAGCACCAATGACAACATGTTGAATGCTTCCGCTTTCCGATTCTTCCATAATTTTCGAATTTCGCCTATTTGCAATAATATCATTGTCAGGAAGTAACCATGTGTTTCGTATTTAGAATTCCCCTCACAAAACATTAGAAAAGCACTCATAATCAATAATTAAAATTCAATTAGCTACCAGCTACCGTAGGATTCCTATTACTCCATTTTTTTTCGAATTTCGCATTTCCTCTGAATTTGAAGTCAAATGAATACACAGACGGTATCATGCATAAAATTTGTTCACTTTTTCGTATAAAATATTCCAAATACACTCTGCACCAGTGTCTACCATCAGCACCAATGACAACATGTTGAATGCTTCCGCTTTCCGATTCTTCCATAATTTTCGAATTTCGCCCATTTGCAATAATATCATTGTCAGGAAGTAACCATGCGTTACGCATTTAGAATTCCCCTCACAAAAGAATAGAAAAACACTCACAATCAATAATTAAAATTCAATTAGCTACCAGCTACCCTAGGATTCCTATTACTCCATTTTTTTTTTCGAATTTCGCATTTCCTCTGAATTTGAAGTCAAATGAATACACAGACGGTATCATGCATAAAAGTTGTTGAGTTTTTCGTAGAAAATATTCTAAATACACTCTGCACCAGTGTCTACCATCAGCACCAATGACAACATGTTGAATGCTTCCGCTTTCCGATTCTTCCATAATTTTCGAATTTCGCCCATTTGCAATAATATCATTGTCAGGAAGTATCCATGCGTTACGTATTTAGAATTCCCCTCACAAAAGAATAGAAAAGCACTCACAATCAATAATTAAAAATTCAATTAGCTACCAGCTACCCTAGGATTCCTATTACTCCATTTTTTTTTTCGAATTTCGCATTTCCTCTGAATTTGAAGTCAAATGAATACACAGACGGTATCATGCATAAAAGTTGTTGAGTTTTTCGTAGAAAATATTCTAAATAGACTCTGCACCAGTATCTACCATCTGCACCAATGACAACATGTTGAATGCTTCCGCTTTCCGATTCTTCCATAATTTTCGAATTTCGCCTATTTGCAATAATATCATTGTCAGGAAGTAACCATGTGTTTCGTATTTAGAATTCCCCTCACAAAACATTAGAAAAGCACTCATAATCAATAATTAAAATTCAATTAGCTACCAGCTACCGTAGGATTCCTATTACTCCATTTTTTTTTCGAATTTCGCATTTCCTCTGAATTTGAAGTCAAATGAATACACAGACGGTATCATGCATAAAATTTGTTCACTTTTTCGTATAAAATATTCCAAATACACTCTGCACCAGTGTCTACCATCAGCACCAATGACAACATGTTGAATGCTTCCGCTTTCCGATTCTTCCATAATTTTCGAATTTCGCCCATTTGCAATAATATCATTGTCAGGAAGTAACCATGCGTTACGCATTTAGAATTCCCCTCACAAAAGAATAGAAAAACTCTCACAATCAATAATTAAAATTCAATTAGCTACCAGCTACCCTAGGATTCCTATTACTCCATTTTTTTTCGAATTTCGCATTTCCTCTGAATTTGAAGTCAAATGAATACACAGACGGTATCATGCATAAAAGATGTTGAGTTTTTCGTAGAAAATATTCCAAATACACTCTGCACCAGTGTCTACCATCAGCACCAATGACAACATGTTGAATGCTTCCGCTTTCCGATTCTTACATAATTTTCGAATTTCGCCCATTTGCAATAATATCATTGTCAGGAAGTAACCATGCGTTACGTATTTAGAATTCCCCTCACAAAAGAATAGAAAAACACTCACAATCAATAATTAAAATTCAATTAGCTACCAGCTACCCTAGGATTCCTATTACTCCATTTTTTTACGAATTTCGCATTTCCTCTGAATTTGAAGTCAAATGAATACACAGACGGTATCATGCATAAAAGTTGTTGAGTTTTTCGTAGAAAATATTCTAAATACACTCTGCACCAGTGTCTACCATCAGCACCAATGACAACATGTTGAATGCTTCCGCTTTCCGATTCTTCCATAATTTTCGAATTTCGCCCATTTGCAATAATATCATTGTCAGGAAGTATCCATGCGTTACGTATTTAGAATTCCCCTCACAAAAGAATAGAAAAGCACTCACAATTAATAATTAAAAATTCAATTAGCTACCAGCTACCCTAGGATTCCTATTACTCCATTTTTTTTTCGAATTTCACATTTCCTCTGAATTTGAAGTCAAATGAATACACAGACGGTATCATGCATAAAGTATGTTCAATTTTTCGTAGAAAATATTCCAAATACACTCTGCACCAGTGTCTACCATCAGCACCAATGACAACATGTTGAATGCTTCCGCTTTCCGATTCTTCCATAATTTTCGAATTTCGCCCATTTGCAATAATATCATTGTCAGGAAGTAACCATGCGTTACGTATTTAGAATTCCCCTCACAAAAGAATAGAAAAACACTCACAATCAATAATTAAAATTCAATTAGCTACCAGCTACCCTAGGATTCCTATTACTCCATTTTTTTACGAATTTCGCATTTCCTCTGAATTTGAAGTCAAATGAATACACAGACGGTATCATGCATAAAAGTTGTTGAGTTTTTCGTAGAAAATATTCTAAATACACTCTGCACCAGTGTCTACCATCAGCACCAATGACAACATGTTGAATGCTTCCGCTTTCCGATTCTTCCATAATTTTCGAATTTCGCCCATTTGCAATAATATCATTGTCAGGAAGTATCCATGCGTTACGTATTTAGAATTCCCCTCACAAAAGAATAGAAAAGCACTCACAATTAATAATTAAAAATTCAATTAGCTACCAGCTACCCTAGGATTCCTATTACTCCATTTTTTTTTCGAATTTCACATTTCCTCTGAATTTGAAGTCAAATGAATACACAGACGGTATCATGCATAAAGTATGTTCAATTTTTCGTAGAAAATATTCCAAATACACTCTGCACCAGTGTCTACCATCAGCACCAATGACAACATGTTGAATGCTTCCGCTTTCCGATTCTTCCATAATTTTCGAATTTCGCCCATTTGCAATAATATCATTGTCAGGAAGTAACCATGCGTTACGTATTTAGAATTCCCCTCACAAAAGAATAGAAAAACACTCACAATCAATAATTAAAATTCAATTAGCTACCAGCTACCCTAGGATTCCTATTACTCCATTTTTTTACGAATTTCGCATTTCCTCTGAATTTGAAGTCAAATGAATACACAGACGGTATCATGCATAAAAGTTGTTGAGTTTTTCGTAGAAAATATTCTAAATACACTCTGCACCAGTGTCTACCATCAGCACCAATGACAACATGTTGAATGCTTCCGCTTTCCGATTCTTCCATAATTTTCGAATTTCGCCCATTTGCAATAATATCATTGTCAGGAAGTATCCATGCGTTACGTATTTAGAATTCCCCTCACAAAAGAATAGAAAAGCACTCACAATTAATAATTAAAAATTCAATTAGCTACCAGCTACCCTAGGATTCCTATTACTCCATTTTTTTTTCGAATTTCACATTTCCTCTGAATTTGAAGTCAAATGAATACACAGACGGTATCATGCATAAAGTATGTTCAATTTTTCGTAGAAAATATTCCAAATACACTCTGCACCAGTCTCTACCATCAGCACCAATGACAACATGTTGAATGCTTCCGCTTTCCGATTCTTACATAATTTTCGAATTTCGCCCATTTGCAATAATATCATTGTCAGGAAGTAACCATGCGTTACGTATTTAGAATTCCCCTCACAAAAGATTAGAAAAGTACTCACAATCAATAATTAAAATTCAAATAGCTACCAGCTACCCTAGGATTCATATTACTCCATTTTTTTTTCGAATTTCGCATTTCCTCTGAATTTGAAGTCAAATGAATACACAGACGGTATCATGCATAAAGTATGTTCAATTTTTCGTAGAAAATATTCCAAATACACTCTGCACCAGTCTCTACCATCAGCACCAATGACAACATGTTGAATGCTTCCGCTTTCCGATTCTTACATAATTTTCGAATTTCGCCCATTTGCAAGAATATCATTGTCAGGAAGTAACCATGCGTTACGTATTTAGAATTCCCCTCACAAAAGATTAGAAAAGTACTCACAATCAATAATTAAAATTCAAATAGCTACCAGCTACCCTAGGATTCATATTACTCCATTTTTTTTTCGAATTTCCCATTTCCTCTGAATTTGAAGTCAAATCATGCATAAAGTATGTTCAATTTTTCGTAGAAAATATTCCAAATACACTCTGCACCAGTCTCTACCATCAGCACCAATGACAACATGTTGAATGCTTCCGCTTTCCGATTCTTACATAATTTTCGAATTTCGCCCAATTGCAATAATATCATTGTCAGGAAGTAACCATGCGTTACGTATTTAGAATTCCCCTCACAAAAGATTAGAAAAGTACTCACAATCAATAATTAAAATTCAAATAGCTACCAGCTACCCTAGGATTCCTATTACTCCATTTTTTTTCGAATTTCGCATTTCCTCTTAATTTGAAGTCAAATGAATACACAGACGGTATCATGCATAAAAGTTGTTGAGTTTTTCGTAGAAAATATTCTAAATACACTCTGCACCAGTGTCTACCATCAGCACCAATGACAACATGTTGAATGCTTCCGCTTTCCGATTCTTCCATAATTTTCGAATTTCGCCCATTTGCAATAATATCATTGTCAGGAAGTAACCATGCGTTACGTATTTAGAATTCCCCTCACAAAAGATTAAAAAAGTACTCACAATCAATAATTAAAATTCAAATAGCTACCAGCTACCCTAGGATTCCTATTACTCCATTTTTTTTCGAATTTCGCATTTTCTCTGAATTTGAAGTCAAATGAATACACAGACGGTATCATGCATAAAAGATGTTGAGTTTTTCGTAGAAAATATTCCAAATACACTCTGCACCAGTGTCTACCATCAGCACCAATGACAACATGTTGAATGCTTCCGCTTTCCGATTCTTGGATAATTTTCGAATTTCGCACATTTGCAATAATATCATTGTCAGGAAGTAACCATGCGTTACGCATTTAGAATTCCCCTCACAAAAGAATAGAAAAACACTCACAATCAATAATTAAAATTCAATTAGCTACCAGCTACCCTAGGATTCCGATTCTTCCATAATTTTCGAATTTCGCCCATTTGCAATAATATCATTGTCAGGAAGTAACCATGCGTTACGTATTTAGAATTCCCCTGACAAAACTTTAGAAAAGCACTCACAATCAATAATTAAAATTCAATTAGCTACCAGCTACCCTAGGATTCCTATTACTCCATTTTTTCGAATTTCGCATTTCCTCTGAATTTGAAGTCAAATGAATACACAGACGGTATCATGCATAAAGTATGTTCAATTTTTCGTAGAAAATATTCCAAATACACTCTGCACCAGTGTCTACCATCAGCACCAATGACAACATGTTGAATGCTTCCGCTTTCCGATTCTTGGATAATTTTCGAATTTCGCCCATTTGCAATAATATCATTGTCAGGAAGTAACCATGCGTTACGCATTTAGAATTCCCCTCACAAAAGAATAGAAAAACACTCACAATCAATAATTAAAATTCAATTAGCTACCAGCTACCCTATTACTCCATTTTTTTTTCGAATTTCGCATTTCCTCTGAATTTGAAGTCAAATGAATACACAGACGGTATCATGCATAAAAGTTGTTGAGTTTTTCGTAGAAAATATTCTAAATACACTCTGCACCAGTGTCTACCATCAGCACCAATGACAACATGTTGAATGCTTCCGCTTTCCGATTCTTCCATAATTTTCGAATTTCGCCCATTTGCAATAATATCATTGTCAGGAAGTAACCATGCGTTACGCATTTAGAATTCCCCTCACAAAAGAATAGAAAAACACTCACAATCAATAATTAAAATTCAATTAGCTACCAGCTACCCTAGGATTCCTATTACTCCCTTTTTTTTTCGAATTTCTCATTTCCTCTGAATTTGAAGTCAAATGAATACACAGACGGTATCATGCATAAAATTTGTTCACTTTTTCGTATAAAATATTCCAAATACACTCTGCACCAGTGTCTACCATCAGCACCAATGACAACATGTTGAATGCTTCCGCTTTCCGATTCTTGGATAATTTTCGAATTTCGCCCATTTGCAATAATATCATTGTCAGGAAGTAACCATGCGTTACGCATTTAGAATTCCCCTCACAAAAGAATAGAAAAACACTCACAATCAATAATTAAAATTCAATTAGCTACCAGCTACCCTAGGATTAATATTACTCCATTTTTTTCGAATTTCGCATTTCCTCTGAATTTGAAGTCAAATGAATACACAGACGGTATCATGCATAAAATTTGTTCACTTTTTCGTCATGCATAAAATTTGTTCACTTTTTCGTATAAAATATTCCAAATACACTCTGCACCAGTGTCTACCATCAGCACCAATGACAACATGTTGAATGCTTCCGCTTTCCGATTCTTGGATAATTTTCGAATTTCGCCCATTTGCAATAATATCATTGTCAGGAAGTAACCATGCGTTACGCATTTAGAATTCCCCTCACAAAAGAATAGAAAAACACTCACAATCAATAATTAAAATTCAATTAGCTACCAGCTACCCTAGGATTAATATTACTCCATTTTTTTCGAATTTCGCATTTCCTCTGAATTTGAAGTCAAATGAATACACAGACGGTATCATGCATAAAGTATGTTCAATTTTCCGTAGAAAATATTCCAAATACACTCTGCACCAGTGTCTACCATCAGCACCAATGACAACATGTTGAATGCTTCCGCTTTCCGATTCTTGGATAATTTTCGAATTTCGCCCATTTGCAATAATATCATTGTCAGGAAGTAACCATGCGTTACGCATTTAGAATTCCCCTCACAAAAGATTAGAAAAGTACTCACAATCAATAATTAAAATTCAAATAGCTACCAGCTACCCTAGGATTCCTATTACTCCATTTTTTTTTCGAATTTCGCATTTCCTCTGAATTTGAAGTCAAATGAATACACAGACGGTATCATGCATAAAATTTGTTCACTTTTTCGTATAAAATATTCCAAATACACTCTGCACCAGTGTCTACCATCAGCACCAATGACAACATGTTGAATGCTTCCGCTTTCCGATTCTTCCATAATTTTCGAATTTCGCCCATTTGCAATAATATCATTGTCAGGAAGTAACCATGCGTTACGCATTTAGAATTCCCCTCACAAAAGAATAGAAAAACACTCACAATCGATAATTAAAATTCAATTAACTACCAGCTACCCTATTACTCCATTTTTTTTCGAATTTCGCATTTCCTCTGAATTTGAAGTCAAATGAATACACAGACGGTATCATGCATAAAAGTTGTTGAGTTTTTCGTAGAAAATATTCTAAATACACTCTGCACCAGTGTCTACCATCAGCACCAATGACAACATGTTGAATGCTTCCGCTTTCCGATTCTTCCATAATTTTCGAATTTCGCCCATTTGCAATAATATCATTGTCAGGAAGTAACCATGCGTTACGCATTTAGAATTCCCCTCACAAAAGAATAGAAAAACACTCACAATCAATAATTAAAATTCAATTAACTACCAGCTACCCTATTACTCCATTTTTTTTTCGAATTTCGCATTTCCTCTGAATTTGAAGTCAAATGAATACACAGACGGTATCATGCATAAAGTATGTTCAATTTTCCGTAGAAAATATTCCAAATACACTCTGCACCAGTGTCTACCATCAGCACCAATGACAACATGTTGAATGCTTCCGCTTTCCGATTCTTGGATAATTTTCGAATTTCGCCCATTTGCAATAATATCATTGTCAGGAAGTAACCATGCGTTACGCATTTAGAATTCCCCTCACAAAAGATTAGAAAAGTACTCACAATCAATAATTAAAATTCAAATAGCTACCAGCTACCCTAGGATTCCTATTACTCCATTTTTTTTTCGAATTTCGCATTTCCTCTGAATTTGAAGTCAAATGAATACACAGACGGTATCATGCATAAAATTTGTTCACTTTTTCGTATAAAATATTCCAAATACACTCTGCACCAGTGTCTACCATCAGCACCAATGACAACATGTTGAATGCTTCCGCTTTCCGATTCTTCCATAATTTTCGATTTTCGCCCATTTGCAATAATATCATTGTCAGGATGTAACCATGCGTTACGCATTTAGAATTCCCCTCACAAAAGAATAGAAAAACACTCACAATCAATAATTAAAATTCAATTAGCTACCAGCTACCCTAGGATTCCTATTACTCCCTTTTTTTTCGAATTTCTCATTTCCTCTGAATTTGAAGTCAAATGAATACACAGACGGTATCATGCATAAAATTTGTTCACTTTTTCGTAGAAAATATTCCAAATACACTCTGCACCAGTGTCTACCATCAGCACCAATGACAACATGTTGAATGCTTCCGCTTTCCGATTCTTCCATAATTTTCGAATTTCGCCCATTTGCAATAATATCATTGTCAGGAAGTAACCATGCGTTACGCATTTAGAATTCCCCTCACAAAAGAATAGAAAAACACTCACAATCAATAATTAAAATTCAATTAACTACCAGCTACCCTATTACTCCATTTTTTTTTCGAATTTCGCATTTCCTCTGAATTTGAAGTCAAATGAATACACAGACGGTATCATGCATAAAAGTTGTTGAGTTTTTCGTAGAAAATATTCTAAATACACTCTGCACCAGTGTCTACCATCAGCACCAATGACAACATGTTGAATGCTTCCGCTTTCCGATTCTTCCATAATTTTCGAATTTCGCCCATTTGCAATAATATCATTGTCAGGAAGTAACCATGCGTTACGCATTTAGAATTCCCCTCACAAAAGAATAGAAAAACACTCACAATCAATAATTAAAATTCAATTAACTACCAGCTACCCTATTACTCCATTTTTTTTTCGAATTTAGCATTTCCTCTGAATTTGAAGTCAAATGAATACACAGACGGTATCATGCATAAAAGTTGTTGAGTTTTTCGTAGAAAATATTCTAAATACACTCTGCACCAGTGTCTACCATCAGCACCAATGACAACATGTTGAATGCTTCCGCTTTCCGATTCTTCCATAATTTTCGAATTTCGCCCATTTGCAATAATATCATTGTCAGGAAGTAACCATGCGTTACGCATTTAGAATTCCCCTCACAAAAGAATAGAAAAACACTCACAATCAATAATTAAAATTCAATTAGCTACCAGCTACCCTAGGATTCCTATTACTCCCTTTTTTTTCGAATTTCGCATTTCCTCTGAATTTGAAGTCAAATGAATACACAGACGGTATCATGCATAAAATTTGTTCACTTTTTCGTATAAAATATTCCAAATACACTCTGCACCAGTGTCTACCATCAGCACCAATGACAACATGTTGAATGCTTCCGCTTTCCGATTCTTCCATAATTTTCGAATTTCGCCCATTTGCAATAATATCATTGTCAGGATGTAACCATGCGTTACGCATTTAGAATTCCCCTCACAAAAGAATAGAAAAACACTCACAATCAATAATTAAAATTCAATTAGCTACCAGCTACCCTAGGATTCCTATTACTCCCTTTTTTTTCGAATTTCTCATTTCCTCTGAATTTGAAGTCAAATGAATACACAGACGGTATCATGCATAAAATTTGTTCACTTTTTCGTATAAAATATTCCAAATACACTCTGCACCAGTGTCTACCATCAGCACCAATGACAACATGTTGAATGCTTCCGCTTTCCGATTCTTGGATAATTTTCGAATTTCGCCCATTTGCAATAATATCATTGTCAGGAAGTAACCATGCGTTACGCATTTAGAATTCCCCTCACAAAAGAATAGAAAAACACTCACAATCAATAATTAAAATTCAATTAGCTACCAGCTACCCTAGGATTAATATTACTCCATTTTTTTCGAATTTCGCATTTCCTCTGAATTTGAAGTCAAATGAATACACAGACGGTATCATGCATAAAAGTTGTTGAGTTTTTCGTAGAAAATATTCTAAATACACTCTGCACCAGTGTCTACCATCAGCACCAATGACAACATGTTGAATGCTTCCGCTTTCCGATTCTTCCATAATTTTCGAATTTCGCCCATTTGCAATAATATCATTGTCAGGATGTAACCATGCGTTACGCATGTAGAATTCCCCTCACAAAAGAATAGAAAAACACTCACAATCAATAATTAAAATTCAATTAGCTACCAGCTACCCTAGGATTCCTATTACTCCCTTTTTTTTCGAATTTCTCATTTCCTCTGAATTTGAAGTCAAATGAATACACAGACGGTATCATGCATAAAATTTGTTCACTTTTTCGTATAAAATATTCCAAATACACTCTGCACCAGTGTCTACCATCAGCACCAATGACAACATGTTGAATGCTTCCGCTTTCCGATTCTTGGATAATTTTCGAATTTCGCCCATTTGCAATAATATCATTGTCAGGAAGTAACCATGCGTTACGCATTTAGAATTCCCCTCACAAAAGAATAGAAAAACACTCACAATCAATAATTAAAATTCAATTAGCTACCAGCTACCCTAGGATTAATATTACTCCATTTTTTTCGAATTTCGCATTTCCTCTGAATTTGAAGTCAAATGAATACACAGACGGTATCATGCATAAAGTATGTTCAATTTTCCGTAGAAAATATTCCAAATACACTCTGCACCAGTCTCTACCATCAGCACCAATGACAACATGTTGAATGCTTCCGCTTTCCGATTCTTACATAATTTTCGAATTTCGCCCATTTGCAATAATATCATTGTCAGGAAGTAACCATGCGTTACGTATTTAGAATTCCCCTCACAAAAGATTAGAAAAGTACTCACAATCAATAATTAAAATTCAAATAGCTACCAGCTACCCTAGGATTCCTATTACTCCATTTTTTTTTCGAATTTCGCATTTCCTCTGAATTTGAAGTCAAATGAATACACAGACGGTATCATGCATAAAGTATGTTCAATTTTCCGTAGAAAATATTCCAAATACACTCTGCACCAGTCTCTACCATCAGCACCAATGACAACATGTTGAATGCTTCCGCTTTCCGATTCTTACATAATTTTCGATTCTTACATAAAATTCTTACATAATAAATAAAAATTAATATTACTCCATTTTTTTCGAATTTCGCATTTCCTCTGAATTTGAAGTCAAATGAATACACAGACGGTATCATGCATAAAGTATGTTCAATTTTCCGTAGAAAATATTCCAAATACACTCTGCACCAGTCTCTACCATCAGCACCAATGACAACATGTTGAATGCTTCCGCTTTCCGATTCTTACATAATTTTCGAATTTCGCCCATTTGCAATAATATCATTGTCAGGAAGTAACCATGCGTTACGTATTTAGAATTCCCCTCACAAAAGATTAGAAAAGTACTCACAATCAATAATTAAAATTCAAATAGCTACCAGCTACCCTAGGATTCCTATTACTCCATTTTTTTTCGAATTTCGCATTTCCTCTGAATTTGAAGTCAAATGAATACACAGACGGTATCATGCATAAAAGTTGTTGAGTTTTTCGTAGAAAATATTCTAAATACACTCTGCACCAGTGTCTACCATCAGCACCAATGACAACATGTTGAATGCTTCCGCTTTCCGATTCTTGGATAATTTTCGAATTTCGCCCATTTGCAATAATATCATTGTCAGGAAGTAACCATGCGTTACGCATTTAGAATTCCCCTCACAAAAGAATAGAAAAACACTCACAATCAATAATTAAAATTCAATTAGCTACCAGCTACCCTAGGATTAATATTACTCCATTTTTTTCGAATTTCGCATTTCCTCTGAATTTGAAGTCAAATGAATACACAGACGGTATCATGCATAAAAGTTGTTGAGTTTTTCGTAGAAAATATTCTAAATACACTCTGCACCAGTGTCTACCATCAGCACCAATGACAACATGTTGAATGCTTCCGCTTTCCGATTCTTCCATAATTTTCGAATTTCGCCCATTTGCAATAATATCATTGTCAGGATGTAACCATGCGTTACGCATGTAGAATTCCCCTCACAAAAGAATAGAAAAACACTCACAATCAATAATTAAAATTCAATTAGCTACCAGCTACCCTAGGATTCCTATTACTCCCTTTTTTTTCGAATTTCTCATTTCCTCTGAATTTGAAGTCAAATGAATACACAGACGGTATCATGCATAAAATTTGTTCACTTTTTCGTATAAAATATTCCAAATACACTCTGCACCAGTGTCTACCATCAGCACCAATGACAACATGTTGAATGCTTCCGCTTTCCGATTCTTGGATAATTTTCGAATTTCGCCCATTTGCAATAATATCATTGTCAGGAAGTAACCATGCGTTACGCATTTAGAATTCCCCTCACAAAAGAATAGAAAAACACTCACAATCAATAATTAAAATTCAATTAGCTACCAGCTACCCTAGGATTAATATTACTCCATTTTTTTCGAATTTCGCATTTCCTCTGAATTTGAAGTCAAATGAATACACAGACGGTATCATGCATAAAGTATGTTCAATTTTCCGTAGAAAATATTCCAAATACACTCTGCACCAGTCTCTACCATCAGCACCAATGACAACATGTTGAATGCTTCCGCTTTCCGATTCTTACATAATTTTCGAATTTCGCCCATTTGCAATAATATCATTGTCAGGAAGTAACCATGCGTTACGTATTTAGAATTCCCCTCACAAAAGATTAGAAAAGTACTCACAATCAATAATTAAAATTCAAATAGCTACCAGCTACCCTAGGATTCCTATTACTCCATTTTTTTTTCGAATTTCGCATTTCCTCTGAATTTGAAGTCAAATGAATACACAGACGGTATCATGCATAAAAGTTGTTGAGTTTTTCGTAGAAAATATTCTAAATACACTCTGCACCAGTGTCTACCATCAGCACCAATGACAACATGTTGAATGCTTCCGCTTTCCGATTCTTGGATAATTTTCGAATTTCGCCCATTTGCAATAATATCATTGTCAGGAAGTAACCATGCGTTACGCATTTAGAATTCCCCTCACAAAAGAATAGAAAAACACTCACAATCAATAATTAAAATTCAATTAGCTACCAGCTACCCTAGGATTAATATTACTCCATTTTTTTCGAATTTCGCATTTCCTCTGAATTTGAAGTCAAATGAATACACAGACGGTATCATGCATAAAAGTTGTTGAGTTTTTCGTAGAAAATATTCTAAATACACTCTGCACCAGTGTCTACCATCAGCACCAATGACAACATGTTGAATGCTTCCGCTTTCCGATTCTTGGATAATTTTCGAATTTCGCCCATTTGCAATAATATCATTGTCAGGAAGTAACCATGCGTTACGCATTTAGAATTCCCCTCACAAAAGAATAGAAAAACACTCACAATCAATAATTAAAATTCAATTAGCTACCAGCTACCCTAGGATTAATATTACTCCATTTTTTTCGAATTTCGCATTTCCTCTGAATTTGAAGTCAAATGAATACACAGACGGTATCATGCATAAAGTATGTTCAATTTTCCGTAGAAAATATTCCAAATACACTCTGCACCAGTCTCTACCATCAGCACCAATGACAACATGTTGAATGCTTCCGCTTTCCGATTCTTACATAATTTTCGAATTTCGCCCATTTGCAATAATATCATTGTCAGGAAGTAACCATGCGTTACGTATTTAGAATTCCCCTCACAAAAGATTAGAAAAGTACTCACAATCAATAATTAAAATTCAAATAGCTACCAGCTACCCTAGGATTCCTATTACTCCATTTTTTTTCGAATTTCGCATTTCCTCTGAATTTGAAGTCAAATGAATACACAGACGGTATCATGCATAAAAGTTGTTGAGTTTTTCGTAGAAAATATTCTAAATACACTCTGCACCAGTGTCTACCATCAGCACCAATGACAACATGTTGAATGCTTCCGCTTTCCGATTCTTCCATAATTTTCGAATTTCGCCCATTTGCAATAATATCATTGTCAGGAAGTAACCATGCGTTACGCATTTAGAATTCCCCTCACAAAAGAATAGAAAAACACTCACAATCAATAATTAAAATTCAATTAGCTACCAGCTACCCTAGGATTAATATTACTCCATTTTTTTCGAATTTCGCATTTCCTCTGAATTTGAAGTCAAATGAATACACAGACGGTATCATGCATAAAGTATGTTCAATTTTCCGTAGAAAATATTCCAAATACACTCTGCACCAGTCTCTACCATCAGCACCAATGACAACATGTTGAATGCTTCCGCTTTCCGATTCTTACATAATTTTCGAATTTCGCCCATTTGCAATAATATCATTGTCAGGAAGTAACCATGCGTTACGTATTTAGAATTCCCCTCACAAAAGATTAGAAAAGTACTCACAATCAATAATTAAAATTCAAATAGCTACCAGCTACCCTAGGATTCCTATTACTCCATTTTTTTTCGAATTTCGCATTTCCTCTGAATTTGAAGTCAAATGAATACACAGACGGTATCATGCATAAAAGTTGTTGAGTTTTTCGTAGAAAATATTCTAAATACACTCTGCACCAGTGTCTACCATCAGCACCAATGACAACATGTTGAATGCTTCCGCTTTCCGATTCTTCCATAATTTTCGAATTTCGCCCATTTGCAATAATATCATTGTCAGGAAGTAACCATGCGTTACGCATTTAGAATTCCCCTCACAAAAGAATAGAAAAACACTCACAATCAATAATTAAAATTCAATTAGCTACCAGCTACCCTAGGATTCCTATTACTCCCTTTTTTTTCGAATTTCGCATTTCCTCTGAATTTGAAGTCAAATGAATACACAGACGGTATCATGCATAAAATTTGTTCACTTTTTCGTATAAAATATTCCAAATACACTCTGCACCAGTGTCTACCATCAGCACCAATGACAACATGTTGAATGCTTCCGCTTTCCGATTCTTCCATAATTTTCGATTTTCGCCCATTTGCAATAATATCATTGTCAGGATGTAACCATGCGTTACGCATTTAGAATTCCCCTCACAAAAGAATAGAAAAACACTCACAATCAATAATTAAAATTCAATTAGCTACCAGCTACCCTAGGATTCCTATTACTCCCTTTTTTTTCGAATTTCTCATTTCCTCTGAATTTGAAGTCAAATGAATACACAGACGGTATCATGCATAAAATTTGTTCACTTTTTCGTATAAAATATTCCAAATACACTCTGCACCAGTGTCTACCATCAGCACCAATGACAACATGTTGAATGCTTCCGCTTTCCGATTCTTGGATAATTTTCGAATTTCGCCCATTTGCAATAATATCATTGTCAGGAAGTAACCATGCGTTACGCATTTAGAATTCCCCTCACAAAAGAATAGAAAAACACTCACAATCAATAATTAAAATTCAATTAGCTACCAGCTACCCTAGGATTAATATTACTCCATTTTTTTCGAATTTCGCATTTCCTCTGAATTTGAAGTCAAATGAATACACAGACGGTATCATGCATAAAGTATGTTCAATTTTCCGTAGAAAATATTCCAAATACACTCTGCACCAGTCTCTACCATCAGCACCAATGACAACATGTTGAATGCTTCCGCTTTCCGATTCTTACATAATTTTCGAATTTCGCCCATTTGCAATAATATCATTGTCAGGAAGTAACCATGCGTTACGTATTTAGAATTCCCCTCACAAAAGATTAGAAAAGTACTCACAATCAATAATTAAAATTCAAATAGCTACCAGCTACCCTAGGATTCCTATTACTCCATTTTTTTTTCGAATTTCGCATTTCCTCTGAATTTGAAGTCAAATGAATACACAGACGGTATCATGCATAAAAGTTGTTGAGTTTTTCGTAGAAAATATTCTAAATACACTCTGCACCAGTGTCTACCATCAGCACCAATGACAACATGTTGAATGCTTCCGCTTTCCGATTCTTCCATAATTTTCGAATTTCGCCCATTTGCAATAATATCATTGTCAGGATGTAACCATGCGTTACGCATTTAGAATTCCCCTCACAAAAGAATAGAAAAACACTCACAATCAATAATTAAAATTCAATTAGCTACCAGCTACCCTATTACTCCATTTTTTTTTCGAATTTCGCATTTCCTCTGAATTTGAAGTCAAATGAATACACAGACGGTATCATGCATAAAAGTTGTTGAGTTTTTCGTAGAAAATATTCTAAATACACTCTGCACCAGTGTCTACCATCAGCACCAATGACAACATGTTGAATGCTTCCGCTTTCCGATTCTTCCATAATTTTCGAATTTCGCCCATTTGCAATAATATCATTGTCAGGAAGTAACCATGCGTTACGCATTTAGAATTCCCCTCACAAAAGAATAGAAAAACACTCACAATCAATAATTAAAATTCAATTAACTACCAGCTACCCTATTACTCCATTTTTTTTTCGAATTTCGCATTTCCTCTGAATTTGAAGTCAAATGAATACACAGACGGTATCATGCATAAAAGTTGTTGAGTTTTTCGTAGAAAATATTCTAAATACACTCTGCACCAGTGTCTACCATCAGCACCAATGACAACATGTTGAATGCTTCCGCTTTCCGATTCTTCCATAATTTTCGAATTTCGCCCATTTGCAATAATATCATTGTCAGGAAGTAACCATGCGTTACGCATTTAGAATTCCCCTCACAAAAGAATAGAAAAACACTCACAATCAATAATTAAAATTCAATTAGCTACCAGCTACCCTAGGATTCCTATTACTCCCTTTTTTTCGAATTTCTCATTTCCTCTGAATTTGAAGTCAAATGAATACACAGACGGTATCATGCATAAAATTTGTTCACTTTTTCGTATAAAATATTCCAAATACACTCTGCACCAGTGTCTACCATCAGCACCAATGACAACATGTTGAATGCTTCCGCTTTCCGATTCTTGGATAATTTTCGAATTTCGCCCATTTGCAATAATATCATTGTCAGGAAGTAACCATGCGTTACGCATTTAGAATTCCCCTCACAAAAGAATAGAAAAACACTCACAATCAATAATTAAAATTCAATTAGCTACCAGCTACCCTAGGATTAATATTACTCCATTTTTTTCGAATTTCGCATTTCCTCTGAATTTGAAGTCAAATGAATACACAGACGGTATCATGCATAAAGTATGTTCAATTTTCCGTAGAAAATATTCCAAATACACTCTGCACCAGTCTCTACCATCAGCACCAATGACAACATGTTGAATGCTTCCGCTTTCCGATTCTTACATAATTTTCGAATTTCGCCCATTTGCAATAATATCATTGTCAGGAAGTAACCATGCGTTACGTATTTAGAATTCCCCTCACAAAAGATTAGAAAAGTACTCACAATCAATAATTAAAATTCAAATAGCTACCAGCTACCCTAGGATTCCTATTACTCCATTTTTTTTTCGAATTTCGCATTTCCTCTGAATTTGAAGTCAAATGAATACACAGACGGTATCATGCATAAAAGTTGTTGAGTTTTTCGTAGAAAATATTCTAAATACACTCTGCACCAGTGTCTACCATCAGCACCAATGACAACATGTTGAATGCTTCCGCTTTCCGATTCTTCCATAATTTTCGAATTTCGCCCATTTGCAATAATATCATTGTCAGGATGTAACCATGCGTTACGCATTTAGAATTCCCCTCACAAAAGAATAGAAAAACACTCACAATCAATAATTAAAATTCAATTAGCTACCAGCTACCCTATTACTCCCTTTTTTTTCGAATTTCGCATTTCCTCTGAATTTGAAGTCAAATGAATACACAGACGGTATCATGCATAAAAGTTGTTGAGTTTTTCGTAGAAAATATTCTAAATACACTCTGCACCAGTGTCTACCATCAGCACCAATGACAACATGTTGAATGCTTCCGCTTTCCGATTCTTCCATAATTTTCGAATTTCGCCCATTTGCAATAATATCATTGTCAGGAAGTAACCATGCGTTACGCATTTAGAATTCCCCTCACAAAAGAATAGAAAAACACTCACAATCAATAATTAAAATTCAATTAACTACCAGCTACCCTATTACTCCATTTTTTTTTCGAATTTCGCATTTCCTCTGAATTTGAAGTCAAATGAATACACAGACGGTATCATGCATAAAAGTTGTTGAGTTTTTCGTAGAAAATATTCTAAATACACTCTGCACCAGTGTCTACCATCAGCACCAATGACAACATGTTGAATGCTTCCGCTTTCCGATTCTTCCATAATTTTCGAATTTCGCCCATTTGCAATAATATCATTGTCAGGAAGTAACCATGCGTTACGCATTTAGAATTCCCCTCACAAAAGAATAGAAAAACACTCACAATCAATAATTAAAATTCAATTAGCTACCAGCTACCCTAGGATTCCTATTACTCCCTTTTTTTTCGAATTTCGCATTTCCTCTGAATTTGAAGTCAAATGAATACACAGACGGTATCATGCATAAAATTTGTTCACTTTTTCGTATAAAATATTCCAAATACACTCTGCACCAGTGTCTACCATCAGCACCAATGACAACATGTTGAATGCTTCCGCTTTCCGATTCTTCCATAATTTTCGAATTTCGCCCATTTGCAATAATATCATTGTCAGGATGTAACCATGCGTTACGCATTTAGAATTCCCCTCACAAAAGAATAGAAAAACACTCACAATCAATAATTAAAATTCAATTAGCTACCAGCTACCCTAGGATTCCTATTACTCCCTTTTTTTTCGAATTTCTCATTTCCTCTGAATTTGAAGTCAAATGAATACACAGACGGTATCATGCATAAAATTTGTTCACTTTTTCGTATAAAATATTCCAAATACACTCTGCACCAGTGTCTACCATCAGCACCAATGACAACATGTTGAATGCTTCCGCTTTCCGATTCTTGGATAATTTTCGAATTTCGCCCATTTGCAATAATATCATTGTCAGGAAGTAACCATGCGTTACGCATTTAGAATTCCCCTCACAAAAGAATAGAAAAACACTCACAATCAATAATTAAAATTCAATTAGCTACCAGCTACCCTAGGATTAATATTACTCCATTTTTTTCGAATTTCGCATTTCCTCTGAATTTGAAGTCAAATGAATACACAGACGGTATCATGCATAAAGTATGTTCAATTTTCCGTAGAAAATATTCCAAATACACTCTGCACCAGTCTCTACCATCAGCACCAATGACAACATGTTGAATGCTTCCGCTTTCCGATTCTTACATAATTTTCGAATTTCGCCCATTTGCAATAATATCATTGTCAGGAAGTAACCATGCGTTACGTATTTAGAATTCCCCTCACAAAAGATTAGAAAAGTACTCACAATCAATAATTAAAATTCAAATAGCTACCAGCTACCCTAGGATTCCGATTACTCCATTTTTTTTTTCGAATTTCGCATTTCCTCTGAATTTGAAGTCAAATGAATACACAGACGGTATCATGCATAAAATTTGTTCACTTTTTCGTATAAAATATTCCAAATACACTCTGCACCAGTGTCTACCATCAGCACCAATGACAACATGTTGAATGCTTCCGCTTTCCGATTCTTCCATAATTTTCGAATTTCGCCCATTTGCAATAATATCATTGTCAGGATGTAACCATGCGTTACGCATTTAGAATTCCCCTCACAAAAGAATAGAAAAACACTCACAATCAATAATTAAAATTCAATTAGCTACCAGCTACCCTAGGATTCCTATTACTCCCTTTTTTTTCGAATTTCTCATTTCCTCTGAATTTGAAGTCAAATGAATACACAGACGGTATCATGCATAAAATTTGTTCACTTTTTCGTATAAAATATTCCAAATACACTCTGCACCAGTGTCTACCATCAGCACCAATGACAACATGTTGAATGCTTCCGCTTTCCGATTCTTGGATAATTTTCGAATTTCGCCCATTTGCAATAATATCATTGTCAGGAAGTAACCATGCGTTACGCATTTAGAATTCCCCTCACAAAAGAATAGAAAAACACTCACAATCAATAATTAAAATTCAATTAGCTACCAGCTACCCTAGGATTAATATTACTCCATTTTTTTCGAATTTCGCATTTCCTCTGAATTTGAAGTCAAATGAATACACAGACGGTATCATGCATAAAGTATGTTCAATTTTCCGTAGAAAATATTCCAAATACACTCTGCACCAGTCTCTACCATCAGCACCAATGACAACATGTTGAATGCTTCCGCTTTCCGATTCTTACATAATTTTCGAATTTCGCCCATTTGCAATAATATCATTGTCAGGAAGTAACCATGCGTTACGTATTTAGAATTCCCCTCACAAAAGATTAGAAAAGTACTCACAATCAATAATTAAAATTCAAATAGCTACCAGCTACCCTAGGATTCCGATTACTCCATTTTTTTTTCGAATTTCGCATTTCCTCTGAATTTGAAGTCAAATGAATACACAGACGGTATCATGCATAAAAGTTGTTGAGTTTTTCGTAGAAAATATTCTAAATACACTCTGCACCAGTGTCTACCATCAGCACCAATGACAACATGTTGAATGCTTCCGCTTTCCGATTCTTGGATAATTTTCGAATTTCGCCCATTTGCAATAATATCATTGTCAGGAAGTAACCATGCGTTACGCATTTAGAATTCCCCTCACAAAAGAATAGAAAAACACTCACAATCAATAATTAAAATTCAATTAGCTACCAGCTACCCTAGGATTAATATTACTCCATTTTTTTCGAATTTCGCATTTCCTCTGAATTTGAAGTCAAATGAATACACAGACGGTATCATGCATAAAGTATGTTCAATTTTCCGTAGAAAATATTCCAAATACACTCTGCACCAGTCTCTACCATCAGCACCAATGACAACATGTTGAATGCTTCCGCTTTCCGATTCTTACATAATTTTCGAATTTCGCCCATTTGCAATAATATCATTGTCAGGAAGTAACCATGCGTTACGCATTTAGAATTCCCCTCACAAAAGAATAGAAAAACACTCACAATCAATAATTAAAATTCAATTAGCTACCAGCTACCCTAGGATTAATATTACTCCATTTTTTTCGAATTTCGCATTTCCTCTGAATTTGAAGTCAAATGAATACACAGACGGTATCATGCATAAAGTATGTTCAATTTTTCGTAGAAAATATTCCAAATACACTCTGCACCAGTCTCTACCATCAGCACCAATGACAACATGTTGAATGCTTCCGCTTTCCGATTCTTACATAATTTTCGAATTTCGCCCATTTGCAATAATATCATTGTCAGGAAGTAACCATGCGTTACGTATTTAGAATTCCCCTCACAAAAGATTAGAAAAGTACTCACAATCAATAATTAAAATTCAAATAGCTACCAGCTACCCTAGGATTCCTATTACTCCATTTTTTTTTCGAATTTCGCATTTCCTCTGAATTTGAAGTCAAATGAATACACAGACGGTATCATGCATAAAAGTTATTGAGTTTTTCGTAGAAAATATTCTAAATACACTCTGCACCAGTGTCTACCATCAGCACCAATGACAACATGTTGAATGCTTCCGCTTTCCGATTCTTCCATAATTTTCGAATTTCGCCCATTTGCAATAATATCATTGTCAGGAAGTAACCATGTGTTTCGTATTTAGAATTCCCCTCACAAAACATTAGAAAAGCACTCACAATCAATAATTAAAATTCAATTAGCAACCAGCGACCCTAGGATTCCTATTACTCCATTTTTTTCGAATTTCGCATTTCCTCTGAATTTGAAGTCAAATGAATACACAGACGGTATCATGCATAAAAGTTGTTGAGTTTTTCGTAGAAAATATTCTAAATACACTCTGCACCAGTGTCTACCATCAGCACCAATGACAACATGTTGAATGCTTCCGCTTTCCGATTCTTACACAATTTTCGAATTTCGCCCATTTGCAATAATATCATTGTCAGGAAGTAACCATGCGTTACGTATTTAGAATTCCCCTCACAAAAGATTAGAAAAGTACTCACAATCAATAATTAAAATTCAAATAGCTACCAGCTACCCTAGGATTCCTATTACTCCATTTTTTTTCGAATTTCGCATTTCCTCTGAATTTGAAGTCAAATGAATACACAGACGGTATCATGCATAAAAGTTGTTGAGTTTTTCGTAGAAAATATTCTAAATACACTCTGCACCAGTGTCTACCATGAGCACCAATGACAACATGTTGAATGCTTCCGCTTTCCGATTCTTCCATAATTTTCGAATTTCGCCCATTTGCAATAATATCATTGTCAGGAAGTAACCATGCGTTACGCATTTAGAATTCCCCTCACAAAAGAATAGAAAAACACTCACAATCAATAATTAAAATTCAATTAGCTACCAGCTACCCTAGGATTCCTATTACTCCATTTTTTTCTTCGAATTTCGCATTTCCTCTGAATTTGAAGTCAAATGAATACACAGACGGTATCATGCATAAAATTTGTTCACTTTTTCGTATAAAATATTCCAAATACACTCTGCACCAGTGTCTACCATCAGCACCAATGACAACATGTTGAATGCTTCCGCTTTCCGATTCTTGGATAATTTTCGAATTTCGCCCATTTGCAATAATATCATTGTCAGGAAGTAACCATGCGTTACGCATTTAGAATTCCCCTCACAAAAGAATAGAAAAACACTCACAATCAATAATTAAAATTCAAATAGCTACCAGCTACCCTAGGATTCCTATTACTCCATTTTTTTCTTCGAATTTCGCATTTCCTCTGAATTTGAAGTCAAATGAATACACAGACGGTATCATGCATAAAATTTGTTCACTTTTTCGTATAAAATATTCCAAATACACTCTGCACCAGTCTCTACCATCAGCACCAATGACAACATGTTGAATGCTTCCGCTTTCCGATTCTTACATAATTTTCGAATTTCGCCCATTTGCAATAATATCATTGTCAGGAAGTAACCATGCGTTACGTATTTAGAATTCCCCTCACAAAAGATTAGAAAAGTACTCACAATCAATAATTAAAATTCAAATAGCTACCAGCTACCCTAGGATTCCTATTACTCCATTTTTTTTTCGAATTTCGCATTTCCTCTGAATTTGAAGTCAAATGAATACACAGACGGTATCATGCATAAAAGTTGTTGAGTTTTTCGTAGAAAATATTCTAAATACACTCTGCACCAGTGTCTACCATCAGCACCAATGACAACATGTTGAATGCTTCCGCTTTCCGATTCTTCCATAATTTTCGAATTTCGCCCATTTGCAATAATATCATTGTCAGGAAGTAACCATGCGTTACGCATTTAGAATTCCCCTCACAAAAGAATAGAAAAACACTCACAATCAATAATTAAAATTCAATTAACTACCAGCTACCCTATTACTCCATTTTTTTTTCGAATTTCGCATTTCCTCTGAATTTGAAGTCAAATGAATACACAGACGGTATCATGCATAAAAGTTGTTGAGTTTTTCGTAGAAAATATTCTAAATACACTCTGCACCAGTGTCTACCATCAGCACCAATGACAACATGTTGAATGCTTCCGCTTTCCGATTCTTCCATAATTTTCGAATTTCGCCCATTTGCAATAATATCATTGTCAGGATGTAACCATGCGTTACGCATTTAGAATTCCACTCACAAAAGAATAGAAAAACACTCACAATCAATAATTAAAATTCAAATAGCTACCAGCTACCCTAGGATTCCTATTACTCCATTTTTTTCTTCGAATTTCGCATTTCCTCTGAATTTGAAGTCAAATGAATACACAGACGGTATCATGCATAAAATTTGTTCACTTTTTCGTATAAAATATTCCAAATACACTCTGCACCAGTCTCTACCATCAGCACCAATGACAACATGTTGAATGCTTCCGCTTTCCGATTCTTACATAATTTTCGAATTTCGCCCATTTGCAATAATATCATTGTCAGGAAGTAACCATGCGTTACGTATTTAGAATTCCCCTCACAAAAGATTAGAAAAGTACTCACAATCAATAATTAAAATTCAAATAGCTACCAGCTACCCTAGGATTCCTATTACTCCATTTTTTTTTCGAATTTCGCATTTCCTCTGAATTTGAAGTCAAATGAATACACAGACGGTATCATGCATAAAATTTGTTCACTTTTTCGTATAAAATATTCCAAATACACTCTGCACCAGTGTCTACCATCAGCACCAATGACAACATGTTGAATGCTTCCGCTTTCCGATTCTTGGATAATTTTCGAATTTCGCCCATTTGCAATAATATCATTGTCAGGAAGTAACCATGCGTTACGCATTTAGAATTCCCCTCACAAAAGAATAGCAAAACACTCACAATCAATAATTAAAATTCAAATAGCTACCAGCTACCCTAGGATTCCTATTACTCCATTTTTTTCTTCGAATTTCGCATTTCCTCTGAATTTGAAGTCAAATGAATACACAGACGGTATCATGCATAAAATTTGTTCACTTTTTCGTATAAAATATTCCAAATACACTCTGCACCAGTCTCTACCATCAGCACCAATGACAACATGTTGAATGCTTCCGCTTTCCGATTCTTACATAATTTTCGAATTTCGCCCATTTGCAATAATATCATTGTCAGGAAGTAACCATGCGTTACGTATTTAGAATTCCCCTCACAAAAGATTAGAAAAGTACTCACAATCAATAATTAAAATTCAAATAGCTACCAGCTACCCTAGGATTCCTATTACTCCATTTTTTTTCGAATTTCGCATTTCCTCTGAATTTGAAGTCAAATGAATACACAGACGGTATCATGCATAAAAGTTGTTGAGTTTTTCGTAGAAAATATTCTAAATACACTCTGCACCAGTGTCTACCATCAGCACCAATGACAACATGTTGAATGCTTCCGCTTTCCGATTCTTCCATAATTTTCGAATTTCGCCCATTTGCAATAATATCATTGTCAGGAAGTAACCATGCGTTACGCATTTAGAATTCCCCTCACAAAAGAATAGAAAAACACTCACAATCAATAATTAAAATTCAATTAACTACCAGCTACCCTATTACTCCATTTTTTTTTCGAATTTCGCATTTCCTCTGAATTTGAAGTCAAATGAATACACAGACGGTATCATGCATAAAAGTTGTTGAGTTTTTCGTAGAAAATATTCTAAATACACTCTGCACCAGTGTCTACCATCAGCACCAATGACAACATGTTGAATGCTTCCGCTTTCCGATTCTTCCATAATTTTCGAATTTCGCCCATTTGCAATAATATCATTGTCAGGAAGTAACCATGCGTTACGCATTTAGAATTCCCCTCACAAAAGAATAGAAAAACACTCACAATCAATAATTAAAATTCAATTAACTACCAGCTACCCTATTACTCCATTTTTTTTTCGAATTTCGCATTTCCTCTGAATTTGAAGTCAAATGAATACACAGACGGTATCATGCATAAAAGTTGTTGAGTTTTTCGTAGAAAATATTCTAAATACACTCTGCACCAGTGTCTACCATCAGCACCAATGACAACATGTTGAATGCTTCCGCTTTCCGATTCTTCCATAATTTTCGAATTTCGCCCATTTGCAATAATATCATTGTCAGGATGTAACCATGCGTTACGCATTTAGAATTCCACTCACAAAAGAATAGAAAAACACTCACAATCAATAATTAAAATTCAAATAGCTACCAGCTACCCTAGGATTCCTATTACTCCATTTTTTTCTTCGAATTTCGCATTTCCTCTGAATTTGAAGTCAAATGAATACACAGACGGTATCATGCATAAAATTTGTTCACTTTTTCGTATAAAATATTCCAAATACACTCTGCACCAGTCTCTACCATCAGCACCAATGACAACATGTTGAATGCTTCCGCTTTCCGATTCTTACATAATTTTCGAATTTCGCCCATTTGCAATAATATCATTGTCAGGAAGTAACCATGCGTTACGTATTTAGAATTCCCCTCACAAAAGATTAGAAAAGTACTCACAATCAATAATTAAAATTCAAATAGCTACCAGCTACCCTAGGATTCCTATTACTCCATTTTTTTTTCGAATTTCGCATTTCCTCTGAATTTGAAGTCAAATGAATACACAGACGGTATCATGCATAAAATTTGTTCACTTTTTCGTATAAAATATTCCAAATACACTCTGCACCAGTGTCTACCATCAGCACCAATGACAACATGTTGAATGCTTCCGCTTTCCGATTCTTGGA
Source organism: Pristionchus fissidentatus (assembly GCA_036245785.1). Classification (NCBI taxonomy): domain Eukaryota; kingdom Metazoa; phylum Nematoda; class Chromadorea; order Rhabditida; family Neodiplogasteridae; genus Pristionchus; species Pristionchus fissidentatus. The sequence goes on along the minus strand of BTSY01000005.1, from coordinate 21,966,732 downwards.
TAATTTTCGAATTTCGCCCATTTGCAATAATATCATTGTCAGGAAGTAACCATGCGTTACGCATTTAGAATTCCCCTCACAAAAGAATAGAAAAACACTCACAATCAATAATTAAAATTCAAATAGCTACCAGCTACCCTAGGATTCCTATTACTCCATTTTTTTCTTCGAATTTCGCATTTCCTCTGAATTTGAAGTCAAATGAATACACAGACGGTATCATGCATAAAATTTGTTCACTTTTTCGTATAAAATATTCCAAATACACTCTGCACCAGTCTCTACCATCAGCACCAATGACAACATGTTGAATGCTTCCGCTTTCCGATTCTTACATAATTTTCGAATTTCGCCCATTTGCAATAATATCATTGTCAGGAAGTAACCATGCGTTACGTATTTAGAATTCCCCTCACAAAAGATTAGAAAAGTACTCACAATCAATAATTAAAATTCAAATAGCTACCAGCTACCCTAGGATTCCTATTACTCCATTTTTTTTTCGAATTTCGCATTTCCTCTGAATTTGAAGTCAAATGAATACACAGACGGTATCATGCATAAAAGTTGTTGAGTTTTTCGTAGAAAATATTCTAAATACACTCTGCACCAGTGTCTACCATCAGCACCAATGACAACATGTTGAATGCTTCCGCTTTCCGATTCTTCCATAATTTTCGAATTTCGCCCATTTGCAATAATATCATTGTCAGGAAGTAACCATGCGTTACGCATTTAGAATTCCCCTCACAAAAGAATAGAAAAACACTCACAATCAATAATTAAAATTCAATTAACTACCAGCTACCCTATTACTCCATTTTTTTTTCGAATTTCGCATTTCCTCTGAATTTGAAGTCAAATGAATACACAGACGGTATCATGCATAAAAGTTATTGAGTTTTTCGTAGAAAATATTCTAAATACACTCTGCACCAGTGTCTACCATCAGCACCAATGACAACATGTTGAATGCTTCCGCTTTCCGATTCTTCCATAATTTTCGAATTTCGCCCATTTGCAATAATATCATTGTCAGGAAGTAACCATGTGTTTCGTATTTAGAATTCCCTTCACAAAACATTAGAAAAGCACTCACAATCAATAATTAAAATTCAATTAGCTACCAGCTACCCTAGGATTCCTATTACTCCATTTTTTTCGAATTTCGCATTTCCTCTGAATTTGAAGTCAAATGAATACACAGACGGTATCATGCATAAAAGTTGTTGAGTTTTTCGTAGAAAATATTCTAAATACACTCTGCACCAGTGTCTACCATCAGCACCAATGACAACATGTTGAATGCTTCCGCTTTCCGATTCTTCCATAATTTTCGAATTTCGCCCATTTGCAATAATATCATTGTCAGGAAGTAACCATGCGTTACGCATTTAGAATTCCCCTCACAAAAGAATAGAAAAACACTCACAATCAATAATTAAAATTCAATTAGCTACCAGCTACCCTAGGATTCCTATTACTCCATTTTTTTTTTCGAATTTCGCATTTCCTCTGAATTTGAAGTCAAATGAATACACAGACGGTATCATGCATAAAATTTGTTCACTTTTTCGTATAAAATATTCCAAATACACTCTGCACCAGTGTCTACCATCAGCACCAATGACAACATGTTGAATGCTTCCGCTTTCCGATTCTTGGATAATTTTCGAATTTCGCCCATTTGCAATAATATCATTGTCAGGAAGTAACCATGCGTTACGCATTTAGAATTCCACTCACAAAAGAATAGAAAAACACTCACAATCAATAATTAAAATTCAATTAGCTACCAGCGACCCTAGGATTCCTATTACTCCATTTTTTTTTCGAATTTCGCATTTCCTCTGAATTTGAAGTCAAATGAATACACAGACGGTATCATGCATAAAAGTTGTTGAGTTTTTCGTAGAAAATATTCTAAATACACTCTGCACCAGTCTCTACCATCAGCACCAATGACAACATGTTGAATGCTTCCGCTTTCCGATTCTTCCATAATTTTCGAATTTCGCCCATTTGCAATAATATCATTGTCAGGAAGTAACCATGCGTTACGCATTCCCCTCACAAAAGAATAGAAAAACACTCACAATCAATAATTAAAATTCAATTAGCTACCAGCTACCCTAGGATTCCTATTACTCCATTTTTTTTCGAATTTCGCATTTCCTCTGAATTTGAAGTCAAATGAATACACAGACGGTATCATGCATAAAATTTGTTCACTTTTTCGTATAAAATATTCCAAATACACTCTGCACCAGTGTCTACCATCAGCACCAATGACAACATGTTGAATGCTTCCGCTTTCCGATTCTTGGATAATTTTCGAATTTCGCCCATTTGCAATAATATCATTGTCAGGAAGTAACCATGCGTTACGCATTTAGAATTCCACTCACAAAAGAATAGAAAAACACTCACAATCAATAATTAAAATTCAATTAGCTACCAGCGACCCTAGGATTCCTATTACTCCTTTTTTTTTCGAATTTCGCATTTCCTCTGAATTTGAAGTCAAATGAATACACAGACGGTATCATGCATAAAAGTTGTTGAGTTTTTCGTAGAAAATATTCTAAATACACTCTGCACCAGTCTCTACCATCAGCACCAATGACAACATGTTGAATGCTTCCGCTTTCCGATTCTTACATAATTTTCGAATTTCGCCCATTTGCAATAATATCATTGTCAGGAAGTAACCATGCGTTACGTATTTAGAATTCCACTCACAAAAGAATAGAAAAACACTCACAATCAATAATTAAAATTCAATTAGCTACCAGCGACCCTAGGATTCCTATTACTCCATTTTTTTTTCGAATTTCGCATTTCCTCTGAATTTGAAGTCAAATGAATACACAGACGGTATCATGCATAAAAGTTGTTGAGTTTTTCGTAGAAAATATTCTAAATACACTCTGCACCAGTCTCTACCATCAGCACCAATGACAACATGTTGAATGCTTCCGCTTTCCGATTCTTACATAATTTTCGAATTTCGCCCATTTGCAATAATATCATTGTCAGGAAGTAACCATGCGTTACGTATTTAGAATTCCACTCACAAAAGAATAGAAAAACACTCACAATCAATAATTAAAATTCAATTAGCTACCAGCTACCCTAGGATTCCTATTACTCCATTTTTTTCGAATTTCGCATTTCCTCTGAATTTGAAGTCAAATGAATACACAGACGGTATCATGCATAAAGTATGTTCAATTTTTCGTAGAAAATATTCTAAATACACTCTGCACCAGTCTCTACCATCAGCACCAATGACAACATGTTGAATACTTCCGCTTTCCGATTCTTACATAATTTTCGAATTTCGCCCATTTGCAATAATATCATTGTCAGGAAGTAACCATGCGTTACGTATTTAGAATTCCCCTCACAAAAGATTAGAAAAGTACTCACAATCAATAATTAAAATTCAAATAGCTACCAGCTACCCTAGGATTCCTATTACTCCATTTTTTTTTCGAATTTCGCATTTCCTCTGAATTTGAAGTCAAATGAATACACAGACGGTATCATGCATAAAAGTTGTTGAGTTTTTCGTAGAAAATATTCTAAATACACTCTGCACCAGTGTCTACCATCAGCACCAATGACAACATGTTGAATGCTTCCGCTTTCCGATTCTTCCATAATTTTCGAATTTCGCCCATTTGCAATAATATCATTGTCAGGAAGTAACCATGCGTTACGCATTTAGAATTCCCCTCACAAAAGAATAGAAAAACACTCACAATCAATAATTAAAATTCAATTAGCTACCAGCTACCCTAGGATTCCTATTACTCCATTTTTTTCGAATTTCGCATTTCCTCTGAATTTGAAGTCAAATGAATACACAGACGGTATCATGCATAAAGTATGTTCAATTTTTCGTAGAAAATATTCCAAAAACACTCTGCACCAGTCTCTACCATCAGCACCAATGACAACATGTTGAATGCTTCCGCTTTCCGATTCTTGGATAATTTTCGAATTTCGCCCATTTGCAATAATATCATTGTCAGGAAGTAACCATGCGTTACGCATTTAGAATTCCACTCACAAAAGAATAGAAAAACACTCACAATCAATAATTAAAATTCAATTAGCTACCAGCGACCTTAGGATTCCTATTACTCCATTTTTTTTTTCGAATTTCGCATTTCCTCTGAATTTGAAGTCAAATGAATACACAGACGGTATCATGCATAAAAGTTGCTGAGTTTTTCGTAGAAAATATTCTAAATACACTCTGCACCAGTGTCTACCATCAGCACCAATGACAACATGTTGAATGCTTCCGCTTTCCGATTCTTGGATAATTTTCGAATTTCGCACATTTGCAATAATATCATTGTCAGGAAGTAACCATGCGTTACGCATTTAGAATTCCCCTCACAAAAGAATAGAAAAACACTCACAATCAATAATTAAAATTCAATTAGCTACCAGCGACCCTAGGATTCCTATTACTCCTTTTTTTTTCGAATTTCGCATTTCCTCTGAATTTGAAGTCAAATGAATACACAGACGGTATCATGCATAAAAGTTGTTGAGTTTTTCGTAGAAAATATTCTAAATACACTCTGCACCAGTCTCTACCATCAGCACCAATGACAACATGTTGAATGCTTCCGCTTTCCGATTCTTCCATAATTTTCGAATTTCGCCCATTTGCAATAATATCATTGTCAGGAAGTAACCATGCGTTACGCATTTAGAATTCCACTCACAAAAGAATAGAAAAACACTCACAATCAATAATTAAAATTCAATTAGCTACCAGCGACCCTAGGATTCCTATTACTCCATTTTTTTTTCGAATTTCGCATTTCCTCTGAATTTGAAGTCAAATGAATACACAGACGGTATCATGCATAAAAGTTGTTGAGTTTTTCGTAGAAAATATTCTAAATACACTCTGCACCAGTCTCTACCATCAGCACCAATGACAACATGTTGAATGCTTCCGCTTTCCGATTCTTCCATAATTTTCGAATTTCGCCCATTTGCAATAATATCATTGTCAGGAAGTAACCATGCGTTACGCATTCCCCTCACAAAAGAATAGAAAAACACTCACAATCAATAATTAAAATTCAATTAGCTACCAGCTACCCTAGGATTCCTATTACTCCATTTTTTTTCGAATTTCGCATTTCCTCTGAATTTGAAGTCAAATGAATACACAGACGGTATCATGCATAAAATTTGTTCACTTTTTCGTATAAAATATTCCAAATACACTCTGCACCAGTGTCTACCATCAGCACCAATGACAACATGTTGAATGCTTCCGCTTTCCGATTCTTGGATAATTTTCGAATTTCGCCCATTTGCAATAATATCATTGTCAGGAAGTAACCATGCGTTACGCATTTAGAATTCCACTCACAAAAGAATAGAAAAACACTCACAATCAATAATTAAAATTCAATTAGCTACCAGCTACCCTAGGATTCCTATTACTCCTTTTTTTTTCGAATTTCGCATTTCCTCTGAATTTGAAGTCAAATGAATACACAGACGGTATCATGCATAAAAGTTGTTGAGTTTTTCGTAGAAAATATTCTAAATACACTCTGCACCAGTCTCTACCATCAGCACCAATGACAACATGTTGAATGCTTCCGCTTTCCGATTCTTACATAATTTTCGAATTTCGCCCATTTGCAATAATATCATTGTCAGGAAGTAACCATGCGTTACGTATTTAGAATTCCACTCACAAAAGAATAGAAAAACACTCACAATCAATAATTAAAATTCAATTAGCTACCAGCGACCCTAGGATTCCTATTACTCCATTTTTTTTTCGAATTTCGCATTTCCTCTGAATTTGAAGTCAAATGAATACACAGACGGTATCATGCATAAAAGTTGTTGAGTTTTTCGTAGAAAATATTCTAAATACACTCTGCACCAGTCTCTACCATCAGCACCAATGACAACATGTTGAATGCTTCCGCTTTCCGATTCTTACATAATTTTCGAATTTCGCCCATTTGCAATAATATCATTGTCAGGAAGTAACCATGCGTTACGTATTTAGAATTCCCCTCACAAAAGATTAGAAAAGTACTCACAATCAATAATTAAAATTCAAATAGCTACCAGCTACCCTAGGATTCCTATTACTCCATTTTTTTTTCGAATTTCGCATTTCCTCTGAATTTGAAGTCAAATGAATACACAGACGGTATCATGCATAAAAGTTGTTGAGTTTTTCGTAGAAAATATTCTAAATACACTCTGCACCAGTGTCTACCATCAGCACCAATGACAACATGTTGAATGCTTCCGCTTTCCGATTCTTCCATAATTTTCGAATTTCGCCCATTTGCAATAATATCATTGTCAGGAAGTAACCATGCGTTACGCATTTAGAATTCCCCTCACAAAAGAATAGAAAAACACTCACAATCAATAATTAAAATTCAATTAGCTACCAGCTACCCTAGGATTCCTATTACTCCATTTTTTTCGAATTTCGCATTTCCTCTGAATTTGAAGTCAAATGAATACACAGACGGTATCATGCATAAAGTATGTTCAATTTTTCGTAGAAAATATTCCAAAAACACTCTGCACCAGTCTCTACCATCAGCACCAATGACAACATGTTGAATGCTTCCGCTTTCCGATTCTTGGATAATTTTCGAATTTCGCCCATTTGCAATAATATCATTGTCAGGAAGTAACCATGCGTTACGCATTTAGAATTCCACTCACAAAAGAATAGAAAAACACTCACAATCAATAATTAAAATTCAATTAGCTACCAGCGACCTTAGGATTCCTATTACTCCATTTTTTTTTTCGAATTTCGCATTTCCTCTGAATTTGAAGTCAAATGAATACACAGACGGTATCATGCATAAAAGTTGTTGAGTTTTTCGTAGAAAATATTCTAAATACACTCTGCACCAGTGTCTACCATCAGCACCAATGACAACATGTTGAATGCTTCCGCTTTCCGATTCTTACATAATTTTCGAATTTCGCCCATTTGCAATAATATCATTGTCAGGAAGTAACCATGCGTTACGTATTTAGAATTCCCCTCACAAAAGATTAGAAAAGTACTCACAATCAATAATTAAAATTCAAATAGCTACCAGCTACCCTAGGATTCCTATTACTCCATTTTTTTTTCGAATTTCGCATTTCCTCTGAATTTGAAGTCAAATGAATACACAGACGGTATCATGCATAAAAGTTGTTGAGTTTTTCGTAGAAAATATTCTAAATACACTCTGCACCAGTGTCTACCATCAGCACCAATGACAACATGTTGAATGCTTCCGCTTTCCGATTCTTCCATAATTTTCGAATTTCGCCCATTTGCAATAATATCATTGTCAGGAAGTAACCATGCGTTACGCATTTAGAATTCCCCTCACAAAAGAATAGAAAAACACTCACAATCAATAATTAAAATTCAATTAGCTACCAGCTACCCTAGGATTCCTATTACTCCATTTTTTTCGAATTTCGCATTTCCTCTGAATTTGAAGTCAAATGAATACACAGACGGTATCATGCATAAAGTATGTTCAATTTTTCGTAGAAAATATTCCAAAAACACTCTGCACCAGTCTCTACCATCAGCACCAATGACAACATGTTGAATGCTTCCGCTTTCCGATTCTTGGATAATTTTCGAATTTCGCCCATTTGCAATAATATCATTGTCAGGAAGTAACCATGCGTTACGCATTTAGAATTCCACTCACAAAAGAATAGAAAAACACTCACAATCAATAATTAAAATTCAATTAGCTACCAGCGACCTTAGGATTCCTATTACTCCATTTTTTTTTTCGAATTTCGCATTTCCTCTGAATTTGAAGTCAAATGAATACACAGACGGTATCATGCATAAAAGTTGCTGAGTTTTTCGTAGAAAATATTCTAAATACACTCTGCACCAGTGTCTACCATCAGCACCAATGACAACATGTTGAATGCTTCCGCTTTCCGATTCTTGGATAATTTTCGAATTTCGCACATTTGCAATAATATCATTGTCAGGAAGTAACCATGCGTTACGCATTTAGAATTCCCCTCACAAAAGAATAGAAAAACACTCACAATCAATAATTAAAATTCAATTAGCTACCAGCGACCCTAGGATTCCTATTACTCCTTTTTTTTTCGAATTTCGCATTTCCTCTGAATTTGAAGTCAAATGAATACACAGACGGTATCATGCATAAAAGTTTTTGAGTTTTTCGTAGAAAATATTCTAAATACACTCTGCACCAGTCTCTACCATCAGCACCAATGACAACATGTTGAATGCTTCCGCTTTCCGATTCTTCCATAATTTTCGAATTTCGCCCATTTGCAATAATATCATTGTCAGGAAGTAACCATGCGTTACGCATTTAGAATTCCCCTCACAAAAGAATAGAAAAACACTCACAATCAATAATTAAAATTCAATTAGCTACCAGCTACCCTAGGATTCCTATTACTCCATTTTTTTCGAATTTCGCATTTCCTCTGAATTTGAAGTCAAATGAATACACAGACGGTATCATGCATAAAGTATGTTCATTTTTTCGTAGAAAATATTCCAAAAACACTCTGCACCAGTCTCTACCATCAGCACCAATGACAACATGTTGAATGCTTCCGCTTTCCGATTCTTGGATAATTTTCGAATTTCGCCCATTTGCAATAATATCATTGTCAGGAAGTAACCATGCGTTACGCATTTAGAATTCCACTCACAAAAGAATAGAAAAACACTCACAATCAATAATTAAAATTCAATTAGCTACCAGCGACCCTAGGATTCCTATTACTCCATTTTTTTTTCGAATTTCGCATTTCCTCTGAATTTGAAGTCAAATGAATACACAGACGGTATCATGCATAAAAGTTGCTGAGTTTTTCGTAGAAAATATTCTAAATACACTCTGCACCAGTGTCTACCATCAGCACCAATGACAACATGTTGAATGCTTCCGCTTTCCGATTCTTGGATAATTTTCGAATTTCGCACATTTGCAATAATATCATTGTCAGGAAGTAACCATGCGTTACGCATTTAGAATTCCCCTCACAAAAGAATAGAAAAACACTCACAATCAATAATTAAAATTCAATTAGCTACCAGCGACCCTAGGATTCCTATTACTCCTTTTTTTTTTCGAATTTCGCATTTCCTCTGAATTTGAAGTCAAATGAATACACAGACGGTATCATGCATAAAAGTTGTTGAGTTTTTCGTAGAAAATATTCTAAATACACTCTGCACCAGTCTCTACCATCAGCACCAATGACAACATGTTGAATGCTTCCGCTTTCCGATTCTTACATAATTTTCGAATTTCGCCCATTTGCAATAATATCATTGTCAGGAAGTAACCATGCGTTACGTATTTAGAATTCCACTCACAAAAGAATAGAAAAACACTCACAATCAATAATTAAAATTCAATTAGCTACCAGCGACCCTAGGATTCCTATTACTCCATTTTTTTTTCGAATTTCGCATTTCCTCTGAATTTGAAGTCAAATGAATACACAGACGGTATCATGCATAAAAGTTGTTGAGTTTTTCGTAGAAAATATTCTAAATACACTCTGCACCAGTCTCTACCATCAGCACCAATGACAACATGTTGAATGCTTCCGCTTTCCGATTCTTACATAATTTTCGAATTTCGCCCATTTGCAATAATATCATTGTCAGGAAGTAACCATGCGTTACGTATTTAGAATTCCCCTCACAAAAGATTAGAAAAGTACTCACAATCAATAATTAAAATTCAAATAGCTACCAGCTACCCTAGGATTCCTATTACTCCATTTTTTTTTTCGAATTTCGCATTTCCTCTGAATTTGAAGTCAAATGAATACACAGACGGTATCATGCATAAAAGTTGTTGAGTTTTTCGTAGAAAATATTCTAAATACACTCTGCACCAGTGTCTACCATCAGCACCAATGACAACATGTTGAATGCTTCCGCTTTCCGATTCTTCCATAATTTTCGAATTTCGCCCATTTGCAATAATATCATTGTCAGGAAGTAACCATGCGTAACGCATTTAGAATTCCCCTCACAAAAGAATAGAAAAACACTCACAATCAATAATTAAAATTCAATTAGCTACCAGCTACCCTAGGATTCCTATTACTCCATTTTTTTCGAATTTCGCATTTCCTCTGAATTTGAAGTCAAATGAATACACAGACGGTATCATGCATAAAGTATGTTCAATTTTTCGTAGAAAATATTCCAAAAACACTCTGCACCAGTCTCTACCATCAGCACCAATGACAACATGTTGAATGCTTCCGCTTTCCGATTCTTGGATAATTTTCGAATTTCACCCATTTGCAATAATATATATTGTCAGGAAGTAACCATGCGTTACGCATTTAGAATTCCACTCACAAAAGAATAGAAAAACACTCACAATCAATAATTAAAATTCAATTAGCTACCAGCGACCCTAGGATTCCTATTACTCCATTTTTTTTTTCGAATTTCGCATTTCCTCTGAATTTGAAGTCAAATGAATACACAGACGGTATCATGCATAAAAGTTGCTGAGTTTTTCGTAGAAAATATTCTAAATACACTCTGCACCAGTGTCTACCATCAGCACCAATGACAACATGTTGAATGCTTCCGCTTTCCGATTCTTGGATAATTTTCGAATTTCGCACATTTGCAATAATATCATTGTCAGGAAGTAACCATGCGTTACGCATTTAGAATTCCCCTCACAAAAGAATAGAAAAACACTCACAATCAATAATTAAAATTCAAATAGCTACCAGCTACCCTAGGATTCCTATTACTCCATTTTTTTTCGAATTTCGCATTTCCTCTGAATTTGAAGTCAAATGAATACACAGACGGTATCATGCATAAAAGTTTTTGAGTTTTTCGTAGAAAATATTCTAAATACACTCTGCACCAGTGTCTACCATCAGCACCAATGACAACATGTTGAATGCTTCCGCTTTCCGATTCTTCCATAATTTTCGAATTTCGCCCATTTGCAATAATATCATTGTCAGGAAGTAACCATGCGTTACGCATTTAGAATTCCCCTCACAAAAGAATAGAAAAACACTCACAATCAATAATTAAAATTCAATTAGCTACCAGCTACCCTAGGATTCCTATTAATCCATTTTTTTTCGAATTTCGCATTTCCTCTGAATTTGAAGTCAAATGAATACACAGACGGTATCATGCATAAAGTATGTTCAATTTTTCGTGGAAAATATTCCAAATACACTCTGCACCACTCTCTACCATCAGCACCAATGACAACATGTTGAATGCTTCCGCTTTCCGATTCTTACATAATTTTCGAATTTCGCCCATTTGCAATAATATCATTGTCAGGAAGTAACCATGCGTAACGCATTTAGAATTCCCCTCACAAAAGAATAGAAAAACACTCACAATCAATAATTAAAATTCAATTAGCTACCAGCTACCCTAGGATTCCTATTACTCCATTTTTTTCGAATTTCGCATTTCCTCTGAATTTGAAGTCAAATGAATACACAGACGGTATCATGCATAAAGTATGTTCAATTTTTCGTAGAAAATATTCCAAAAACACTCTGCACCAGTCTCTACCATCAGCACCAATGACAACATGTTGAATGCTTCCGCTTTCCGATTCTTGGATAATTTTCGAATTTCACCCATTTGCAATAATATATATTGTCAGGAAGTAACCATGCGTTACGCATTTAGAATTCCACTCACAAAAGAATAGAAAAACACTCACAATCAATAATTAAAATTCAATTAGCTACCAGCGACCCTAGGATTCCTATTACTCCATTTTTTTTTTCGAATTTCGCATTTCCTCTGAATTTGAAGTCAAATGAATACACAGACGGTATCATGCATAAAAGTTGCTGAGTTTTTCGTAGAAAATATTCTAAATACACTCTGCACCAGTGTCTACCATCAGCACCAATGACAACATGTTGAATGCTTCCGCTTTCCGATTCTTGGATAATTTTCGAATTTCGCACATTTGCAATAATATCATTGTCAGGAAGTAACCATGCGTTACGCATTTAGAATTCCCCTCACAAAAGAATAGAAAAACACTCACAATCAATAATTAAAATTCAAATAGCTACCAGCTACCCTAGGATTCCTATTACTCCATTTTTTTTCGAATTTCGCATTTCCTCTGAATTTGAAGTCAAATGAATACACAGACGGTATCATGCATAAAAGTTTTTGAGTTTTTCGTAGAAAATATTCTAAATACACTCTGCACCAGTGTCTACCATCAGCACCAATGACAACATGTTGAATGCTTCCGCTTTCCGATTCTTCCATAATTTTCGAATTTCGCCCATTTGCAATAATATCATTGTCAGGAAGTAACCATGCGTTACGCATTTAGAATTCCCCTCACAAAAGAATAGAAAAACACTCACAATCAATAATTAAAATTCAATTAGCTACCAGCTACCCTAGGATTCCTATTAATCCATTTTTTTTCGAATTTCGCATTTCCTCTGAATTTGAAGTCAAATGAATACACAGACGGTATCATGCATAAAGTATGTTCAATTTTTCGTGGAAAATATTCCAAATACACTCTGCACCACTCTCTACCATCAGCACCAATGACAACATGTTGAATGCTTCCGCTTTCCGATTCTTACATAATTTTCGAATTTCGCCCATTTGCAATAATATCATTGTCAGGAAGTAACCATGCGTTACGTATTTAGAATTCCCCTCACAAAAGATTAGAAAAACACTCACAATCAATAATTAAAATTCAATTAGCTACCAGCGACCCTAGGATTCCTATTACTCCATTTTTTTTTCGAATTTCGCATTTCCTCTGAATTTGAAGTCAAATGAATACACAGACGGTATCATGCATAAAAGTTATTGAGTTTTTCGTAGAAAATATTCTAAATACACTCTGCACCAGTCTCTACCATCAGCACCAATGACAACATGTTGAATGCTTCCGCTTTCCGATTCTTACATAATTTTCGAATTTCGCCCATTTGCAATAATATCATTGTCAGGAAGTAACCATGCGTTACGTATTTAGAATTCCCCTCACAAAAGATTAGAAAAGTACTCACAATCAATAATTAAAATTCAAATAGCTACCAGCTACCCTAGGATTCCTATTACTCCATTTTTTTTCGAATTTCGCATTTCCTCTGAATTTGAAGTCAAATGAATACACAGACGGTATCATGCATAAAGTATGTTCAATTTTTCGTGGAAAATATTCCAAATACACTCTGCACCACTCTCTACCATCAGCACCAATGACAACATGTTGAATGCTTCCGCTTTCCGATTCTTACATAATTTTCGAATTTCGCCCATTTGCAATAATATCATTGTCAGGAAGTAACCATGCGTTACGTATTTAGAATTCCCCTCACAAAAGATTAGAAAAGTACTCACAATCAATAATTAAAATTCAAATAGCTACCAGCTACCCTAGGATTCCTATTACTCCATTTTTTTTCGAATTTCGCATTTCCTCTGAATTTGAAGTCAAATGAATACACAGACGGTATCATGCATAAAGTATGTTCAATTTTTCGTGGAAAATATTCCAAATACACTCTGCACCACTCTCTACCATCAGCACCAATGACAACATGTTGAATGCTTCCGCTTTCCGATTCTTACATAATTTTCGAATTTCGCCCATTTGCAATAATATCATTGTCAGGAAGTAACCATGCGTTACGTATTTAGAATTCCCCTCACAAAAGATTAGAAAAACACTCACAATCAATAATTAAAATTCAATTAGCTACCAGCGACCCTAGGATTCCTATTACTCCATTTTTTTTTCGAATTTCGCATTTCCTCTGAATTTGAAGTCAAATGAATACACAGACGGTATCATGCATAAAAGTTGTTGAGTTTTTCGTAGAAAATATTCTAAATACACTCTGCACCAGTCTCTACCATCAGCACCAATGACAACATGTTGAATGCTTCCGCTTTCCGATTCTTACATAATTTTCGAATTTCGCCCATTTGCAATAATATCATTGTCAGGAAGTAACCATGCGTTACGTATTTAGAATTCCCCTCACAAAAGATTAGAAAAGTACTCACAATCAATAATTAAAATTCAAATAGCTACCAGCTACCCTAGGATTCCTATTACTCCATTTTTTTTCGAATTTCGCATTTCCTCTGAATTTGAAGTCAAATGAATACACAGACGGTATCATGCATAAAAGTTGTTGAGTTTTTCGTAGAAAATATTCTAAATACACTCTGCACCAGTCTCTACCATTACTCCATTTTTTTTTCGAATTTCGCATTTCCTCTGAATTTGAAGTCAAATGAATACACAGACGGTATCATGCATAAAAGTTGTTGAGTTTTTCGTAGAAAATATTCTAAATACACTCTGCACCAGTCTCTACCATCAGCACCAATGACAACATGTTGAATGCTTCCGCTTTCCGATTCTTACATAATTTTCGAATTTCGCCCATTTGCAATAATATCATTGTCAGGAAGTAACCATGCGTTACGTATTTAGAATTCCCCTCACAAAAGATTAGAAAAGTACTCACAATCAATAATTAAAATTCAAATAGCTACCAGCTACCCTAGGATTCCTATTACTCCATTTTTTTTCGAATTTCGCATTTCCTCTGAATTTGAAGTCAAATGAATACACAGACGGTATCATGCATAAAAGTTTTTGAGTTTTTCGTAGAAAATTTTCTAAATACACTCTGCACCAGTGTCTACCATCAGCACCAATGACAACATGTTGAATGCTTCCGCTTTCCGATTCTTCCATAATTTTCGAATTTCGCCCATTTGCAATAATATCATTGTCAGGAAGTAACCATGCGTTACGTATTTAGAATTCCCCTCACAAAAGATTAGAAAAACACTCACAATCAATAATTAAAATTCAATTAGCTACCAGCGACCCTAGGATTCCTATTACTCCATTTTTTTTTCGAATTTCGCATTTCCTCTGAATTTGAAGTCAAATGAATACACAGACGGTATCATGCATAAAAGTTGTTGAGTTTTTCGTAGAAAATTTTCTAAATACACTCTGCACCAGTGTCTACCATCAGCACCAATGACAACATGTTGAATGCTTCCGCTTTCCGATTCTTCCATAATTTTCGAATTTCGCCCATTTGCAATAATATCATTGTCAGGAAGTAACCATGCGTTACGCATTTAGAATTCCCCTCACAAAAGAATAGAAAAACACTCACAATCAATAATTAAAATTCAATTAGCTACCAGCTACCCTAGGATTCCTATTAATCCATTTTTTTTCGAATTTCGCATTTCCTCTGAATTTGAAGTCAAATGAATACACAGACGGTATCATGCATAAAGTATGTTCAATTTTTCGTGGAAAATATTCCAAATACACTCTGCACCACTCTCTACCATCAGCACCAATGACAACATGTTGAATGCTTCCGCTTTCCGATTCTTACATAATTTTCGAATTTCGCCCATTTGCAATAATATCATTGTCAGGAAGTAACCATGCGTTACGTATTTAGAATTCCCCTCACAAAAGATTAGAAAAACACTCACAATCAATAATTAAAATTCAATTAGCTACCAGCGACCCTAGGATTCCTATTACTCCATTTTTTTTTCGAATTTCGCATTTCCTCTGAATTTGAAGTCAAATGAATACACAGACGGTATCATGCATAAAAGTTGTTGAGTTTTTCGTAGAAAATATTCTAAATACACTCTGCACCAGTCTCTACCATCAGCACCAATGACAACATGTTGAATGCTTCCGCTTTCCGATTCTTACATAATTTTCGAATTTCGCCCATTTGCAATAATATCATTGTCAGGAAGTAACCATGCGTTACGTATTTAGAATTCCCCTCACAAAAGATTAGAAAAACACTCACAATCAATAATTAAAATTCAATTAGCTACCAGCGACCCTAGGATTCCTATTACTCCATTTTTTTTTCGAATTTCGCATTTCCTCTGAATTTGAAGTCAAATGAATACACAGACGGTATCATGCATAAAAGTTGTTGAGTTTTTCGTAGAAAATATTCTAAATACACTCTGCACCAGTCTCTACCATCAGCACCAATGACAACATGTTGAATGCTTCCGCTTTCCGATTCTTACATAATTTTCGAATTTCGCCCATTTGCAATAATATCATTGTCAGGAAGTAACCATGCGTTACGTATTTAGAATTCCCCTCACAAAAGATTAGAAAAGTACTCACAATCAATAATTAAAATTCAAATAGCTACCAGCTACCCTAGGATTCCTATTACTCCATTTTTTTTCGAATTTCGCATTTCCTCTGAATTTGAAGTCAAATGAATACACAGACGGTATCATGCATAAAAGTTTTTGAGTTTTTCGTAGAAAATTTTCTAAATACACTCTGCACCAGTGTCTACCATCAGCACCAATGACAACATGTTGAATGCTTCCGCTTTCCGATTCTTCCATAATTTTCGAATTTCGCCCATTTGCAATAATATCATTGTCAGGAAGTAACCATGCGTTACGCATTTAGAATTCCCCTCACAAAAGAATAGAAAAACACTCACAATCAATAATTAAAATTCAATTAGCTACCAGCTACCCTAGGATTCCTATTAATCCATTTTTTTTCGAATTTCGCATTTCCTCTGAATTTGAAGTCAAATGAATACACAGACGGTATCATGCATAAAGTATGTTCAATTTTTCGTGGAAAATATTCCAAATACACTCTGCACCACTCTCTACCATCAGCACCAATGACAACATGTTGAATGCTTCCGCTTTCCGATTCTTACATAATTTTCGAATT
The DNA here is from genome assembly GCA_036245785.1 of Pristionchus fissidentatus. Lineage (NCBI taxonomy): Eukaryota > Metazoa > Nematoda > Chromadorea > Rhabditida > Neodiplogasteridae > Pristionchus > Pristionchus fissidentatus. Next base: position 21,949,879 of record BTSY01000005.1, on the reverse strand, counting down.
TCGCCCATTTGCAATAATATCATTGTCAGGAAGTAACCATGCGTTACGTATTTAGAATTCCCCTCACAAAAGATTAGAAAAACACTCACAATCAATAATTAAAATTCAATTAGCTACCAGCGACCCTAGGATTCCTATTACTCCATTTTTTTTTCGAATTTCGCATTTCCTCTGAATTTGAAGTCAAATGAATACACAGACGGTATCATGCATAAAAGTTGTTGAGTTTTTCGTAGAAAATATTCTAAATACACTCTGCACCAGTCTCTACCATCAGCACCAATGACAACATGTTGAATGCTTCCGCTTTCCGATTCTTACATAATTTTCGAATTTCGCCCATTTGCAATAATATCATTGTCAGGAAGTAACCATGCGTTACGTATTTAGAATTCCCCTCACAAAAGATTAGAAAAGTACTCACAATCAATAATTAAAATTCAAATAGCTACCAGCTACCCTAGGATTCCTATTACTCCATTTTTTTTCGAATTTCGCATTTCCTCTGAATTTGAAGTCAAATGAATACACAGACGGTATCATGCATAAAAGTTTTTGAGTTTTTCGTAGAAAATTTTCTAAATACACTCTGCACCAGTGTCTACCATCAGCACCAATGACAACATGTTGAATGCTTCCGCTTTCCGATTCTTCCATAATTTTCGAATTTCGCCCATTTGCAATAATATCATTGTCAGGAAGTAACCATGCGTTACGCATTTAGAATTCCCCTCACAAAAGAATAGAAAAACACTCACAATCAATAATTAAAATTCAATTAGCTACCAGCTACCCTAGGATTCCTATTAATCCATTTTTTTTCGAATTTCGCATTTCCTCTGAATTTGAAGTCAAATGAATACACAGACGGTATCATGCATAAAGTATGTTCAATTTTTCGTGGAAAATATTCCAAATACACTCTGCACCACTCTCTACCATCAGCACCAATGACAACATGTTGAATGCTTCCGCTTTCCGATTCTTACATAATTTTCGAATTTCGCCCATTTGCAATAATATCATTGTCAGGAAGTAACCATGCGTTACGTATTTAGAATTCCCCTCACAAAAGATTAGAAAAACACTCACAATCAATAATTAAAATTCAATTAGCTACCAGCTACCCTAGGATTCCTATTAATCCATTTTTTTTCGAATTTCGCATTTCCTCTGAATTTGAAATCAAATCATGCATAAAATTTGTTCAATTTTTCGTAGAAAATATTCCAAATACACTCTGCACCAGTCTCTACCATCAGCACCAATGACCACATGTTGAATGCTTCCGCTTTCCGATTCTTCCATAATTTTCGAATTTCGCCCATTTGCAATTAGCATCGATTTACTCTCGCCAAAAAAATCCAAAAATCCCCCAGGCTCGTCACGTAAATGAGCACTCTTCCCCGCTTGACACGATGTGCCTCTCGTACTGATTGAACAGTCTTTATTTACACGAATAAGATAATTGGGTCTGTATCGTACAATGGAATAACTGTGTTGTTGTGCAAAAATTATTGTCTTCGAGAAGAATAAACTGAATACAATTTCTACAACTTCTACTCTCAGTGCAAGAACGTTATGAATCACTTGAAACTAAGAATACAATTAATGAAGACAACAAAATGTGTAAATGATTCCGGTGAACTTGTAATTGAGAACTGGATTATTGTGAACTCGAAAAGATAAACAATTTTTTTAGAAATTCAAAAAAGCGAACTCCAGATAAGATAGGTTATATGGGAAAGGACAAATCAGCCCCAGAGATCCTCGGTGCGTCCGAATTTGTAGACTAGAGAAGCAGCGAAGATCATGAGATTGTGAAGAAAGAGGGCGACTCCGGGCCATACAGGATGGTCGCCAGTCTGCAGGACGTAGTCAGAGAAGAGCAACCACGTAGCAGCCACCAGACAACCGAAGGACAGACAGAATGCACCCATCAGCCATAGACGAGCTCCTTAACATAGACATATTAATACTCTAACAGACGTCCTCTGTAAGAATCGGCCATATTTGGTTTTACCAGACATCATTTGTGACTTTCGGGAACAAACTTTTTTGGTCTATGGATAGAGTTTGCGCGCTTGCGCTAGCAATAAGAACTGGAGACTCTCTCTCTCTCCCCCCCCCCAACTGAAGCGTGTTGTGTGAGGTTACTGACACCCAGGCCATGTGGTGGAGGGGTAACGGAGAGAGGGGAGAAGTAGGGATACTAGGAAAACGTGCGCTTAGAGGAGAGAGAGAGAGATCAGTTCTTATTGCAGACTATCCGAAATGTAGATTTTGTTATACTTTATCATTCCTTTAATTACTATCGAACCCTTCGCGGGTAGTCTCAAATAAAATAAAAATTAAATTTTCCAGCACTAGAAGGCTCTACAAAAATAAGTACAAATGTGTTAAATTGTGGGATCTCCGTCTACATGTATGAGTGCCTCCCTCACCCTTCGTTCCGAGCAGTGACTCCTGCAGAGCCTCTCCTCTCACTTGACTATTCGAGATTGCATTCACCATGAACATAGCGAGGCTAGAAGCCACGGTGATGATGATGTACACCTACAAGGGCAACACATTACAGTCCTATCACGCGACTCACGAGAGGATCGACTCAGAATGATCAGAATCCGGCACTGAGAAAGATTTTCGACATTTGTTTTTTTGCACTTTCGTATGCCTCTGAGTCTAACTAAGATCCCTGGGAACTATTGTGCCATAAATGGCATCCTTCATCGAGATACTGCTACCTTTAGGTGCAGCGGCCGAAGTTTGAGGCCGTTTTTCGAGGTTTCAACTCCATTTCTATGAAAACTTTTCTCTTGGAGCTAAGGACGATTTTCAATGCTCTATCAGCCTGTTAAATTTGTTTTCTGGTATGGAGTCGAATTTGCATAATATGAGATTTTCTTGATTTTGCAAAATCCGCTCGAAAACCCATAGATTTCTCTTTATAGAATGCTCCGCTAGGTCACTAGGATTCGAATGATATAGGATTGAAGCTCGCATATCTTTGTAGATCATGTGAGTTATGATAGGAAACGCGAAAAATTGGCGCAAAATGTTCATAAAATAGGGAAACGCCTTATCATTCCTCGTGAGAGAAGAGAAAGAAGCAGTCCAGAAAAAGGAAATGAATAGTGAATTGGTGAAGTGCGCTATATTTTTGACGTTTCCTATCATAACTCACATGATCTACAAAGATATGCGAGCTCCAATATATCATTCGAATCCTAGTGACCTAGCGGAGCCTTCTATAAAGAGAAATCTATCGGTTTTCGAGCGGATTTTTGCGAAATCAAGAAAATGTCATATTATTCGAATTCGACTCCATACCAGAAAACACATTTAACAGGCTGATAGAGCATTGAAAATCGTCCTTAGCTCCAAGAGACAAGTTTTCATAGAAATGGCGTTGAAACCTCGAAAACCGGCCTCAAACTTCGACCGCTGCACCTATCAGTAGCAGTATCTCGGCGAAGGATGACATTTATGGCACACTAGTTCCCAGGGATCTTAGTTAGACTCAGAGGCATACGAAAGTGCAAAAAAACACATGTCGAAAATCTTGCTCAATGCCAAACCCAGACTGACCCTCTCGTGAGTCGCGTGCTATCATTTCCAGTCGAATTAGTAAGTGAGCAATTTAAGAAACCCAGTAGGAGAAAATGTGGCCTCAGATTTCGGAAAACACAACCTACCCTCATACTTTTTTCGTGGAATAATGTTCACGATTCGCCGGCGGCCCACGGGCTCCAGGCCGATTTTTGAGAAAAAAATTTCGATTATTTGGGGGTCGAAATATTTGTGATTTCAAATGTTTGAGTGAAAGGTATGTACGTATTTTCGCGCGTAGACGCTGAATTTCCGACTTATATACCACATGTCTAAAAAACTCTGAAACTCAAAAATTGATTTTAGTTGTGTGGTAGGACTATTTCGAAAAGTTAGATTTTCTTAATCCTCATAAAAATGTAGGTCGGGAGCCTTCGCATCATTTTTTTAAAAGTTTAACGAAACACTGCTAATTTTATTCTAACAAGAGAGATGCATAACCTCACGGAAAGGTTTATGTAAATTTCGAATAAATATGGTAATAAGGCCTCAGGAACCGCCAAAATGAAGTTTCAAAAACACCCACCATCGAATCCTAAGGAATATTAACCGGGAAAAAGTAAGACACAAGCCCATCCAGTCATTTACATATCTCTCGCAGTGCCCTACTAGAGTGTGCTCGAGTGGCTCAGGCGGTAGTGCGCCAGCGCTATCAATTTTGTCCCTTGGGTTCAAACCCTCCCAGTCGTGAACATTTTTGCTTCTTTTTTTTTGGAATATTGTATTATTGTAGGGCGTGCTTTTCTTCGGAAAATACCCATATTTACTAATTCATGCGAGCCTGAGAATTATAAATTTACAACAACAACAAATGCGCCCAACTCCACTCGACTCTGGAATCGGATCGATTGAAAGGATGAATAAGCCACGACCTCTAGTCTGAACAAGAGTTTTGGGCAGTCGACCAAAATTCGTAGCACATGGACCGCAAATGCATGGAAAGAGAGCGTGAAAATGAGAGATCTGGGACGGGCGAAAATGTATGATGGAAGATCATGTCAGTCGCAGGTAAAGGGCATGCATGTTACAGGTTGATAAACTGAGTATCGATCATATGTGGGCACAGGGTTCCCTCCTACCGCCTGCGCGGGGGATATCCCTCACTAATTTCTTTCAGCCGGCTTCCATGCTTTTCGCCTGCGGCATCTATGCGTTATTCCTGAGTTACAAGGGAACAGCAAAAGTAGTGGGCAAATCGGTTCACACCGTTAGATAACATTTTTGAAAAGTTGCCATATTTGCCTCCTGAGTACTGTAAATCAATAATGAAAATATTGCACGCGCATCGCCTCGGATAGCCCCCAAGTATCGGTTTTGCCCCCAAGTACTCTCCCACCGAACAGTCCGTAGTCTAGTGGATGGCACGTCTGACTAGAAATTTTGAGGTCGTGGGTTCGAATCCCCTCCACCGCTGGATGTTCTGCCGGTTTTTTGCTCAATCGTCCAAGGTTCATTTTTATCAACAACAATAACATAACCCTGACTGTCTCCACTTTCTCGTGCACGGTCAATTCTCCTGCTTCCGCACTCCGAAGCATCATGACGATCCGGTCTACCCATCTCTTCTTCGATTGGTTGAGGGTGTCTCGATTGACCGGAGATGTGACGGATGGGTAAAAGAAAATGGCCACATTGGCAGAGACTTACCTCGCAGACACTGGATCAAAGTCAAACTCCATAGAGGAAGGGGAGGGAGAGCGTGAGAACGAATGGAAATACATACTTTCTCCTACAATGCTCCTCTTTGAGAGCGTGTGAATTAAAGAAGACCTCCCACGAGTTTTTGGTCACATAGACTGCCAACGCAGTGTTGTTGGGAACACTCACTCGATCACATTGCAACACATCCGAAAATCTACCGTAATCTATAAATCAAAATATTGTCGCTCAAATGACTACAAAAGAGCCAATAATCGACAGGCAACGCGTGTTAGGGCACGAGGAATAACATGAAATCGACGTAAAATGAAGTTGAAAACAGTATTATTATGTCCCCTCCCCAGTGGATAATATCGGCTTTCATCAAAAATATAATAGTTTTCGTAAAGGAACGATGATGAATTGCTCCTATTCCGAGTGCGCGCGCTCCATTTTCGTGTTCCGGTATACTATATTGGCTTATAGAAAAATAAGGCAACGTTAGACTCGTGGGAGGCCTTCTTTAAAGCTTTTCCCACGGCCAATTCTCACGCACTTACAATATAGGGCAATAGAACGAGAGAAGCAAGGAAAAAACCGGCAAAACATAAAAAAACATCCATCAGTGGAGGGGATTCGAACGCACGAGCTCAAAACTTCTAGTCAGACGTGCTATCCACTAGGGTACGGACGCTTCGAAGACAGCTCCGAAACTTGGGGACTATCCGAGGCGATGCGCGTGCAATATTTTCATTATCGATTTACAATACTCAGGAGGAAATATGGTAACAACAAGAGTTCTGAGATCCCCCTAAGGGGTGTACATCTAACAGTGTCAACCGATTTTCTAGGGACCGCCCACATCATTTTCGGTTCCCTTGTTACAGAGAATGCGTTTTAACACAACAGTTGTTTGCGTGAATTTTCCGATAATTTTAAAGGGACAGTAAAGAGTCTTCAGTGCTGAAGCCCGGAATCATTAAAAAAGGAATGTTAGAACAATGATTCCTGAACAATGAACAATGTCATTTTAAATGCTCATTTCAAGAGCCGATCGACTATTTAGTGACCTGTTCCGGGCTTCAGCAGTAGCTCCCCAATTTCAAATATTATTGGAATTGAAGGAATCACTTCCAAAAATTTGTGGTAGTCCCAAGGTAGGATCCAATAAAAAGCACGATCGCTCGAAAAATGTGTTTAAAACATTCAATATGATTATTATGTTTCTCAGTTTCTTAGAGTTTCTCACATTGCTCCAGTCCTTCTTATCATAAACACAAGCAGTGTCGATCATGAGCCACCATCCTGCGAAGAATAGAGCAGCAGCGGCAATAGCAGCAACGCCGTTTCGCTTTCCCTCCCAATCCACGTTGCAGTTGCAATTGAAATAACCAGACATCTAAATTCGAGTAAATATATAAAGAACAATGAATGAATGAATGAATGAAAGTGCAAAGGGGAGTTCACATAGATGATATGGAGTTTCCGGACGAGACCATATACAATGGATAGGTCACTCAAGTCCATTACGATAGCGGGTATTCAAATTTGCTTAATGCCCCCGGGGCATGAGAAAACATGCGAAAAATCCGACAGCGTTGGGGTGAGGCGCCACCCTTTGCCCACAGGTTGTGGGTTAGACCCCCCCAACCAAGTAAGAAATATATTTTTGCCATTTTTTCATCACTTTATCATGATTAACAAATGTTATTCGATATGTGCGAGGCATCCCAGAGATTTCACGTGAGGATTATAAAAATCTTTGGAAGGATCATGAAGCTTCTGGAATGTTCTATTCACTTCCAGAAGGTTTCAGAAGTTCCTCCGAAAAAATGGTTGTATTGTTAGGACTGTTGCAGCACATGTTGTTACTTCCCGAAGATAATTTGTGAAAATTGTTGCTACCTGGTTTATGATAAAGCGAAGGAAAAAGAAAGAACAATTTAATTCTCACCCGGGGAATCGAACCCACGACCTGCGGGCAAAACGTGGCGCCTCACCTCACTGACAAGCCAGAATTGTGAGTCAGAAAACAGTTTGCTGGAAAAAGTCAGACTCGGGTGTTATGCTTGCGCTCAAATGAGGTCGGAGTTTTCGCATGATTTCTCATGCCCCGAGGGCATTAAGTAGATTTGTATACCCGATATCATCCAATCGATTATATATGGTCTCGTCCGGAAACGCCATATCCTCTATACGAGTTCCCCTTGTTAGAGCCACATAATCGCGAACGGAGTCAAATTTGTAGTCAACGTTTTATCTCTAGCTGAGTTAACAGGTGAGCTTTACCGAGATGATTTCTCCGAATGTCTTATCCCCGGTACTGGAATTTTGCCAATCCACTGATTCTCCAATCGATCTCAAATGGACTTTAAGAAAGCCGTTCACAGGTCACAACACTGGTAGAGAAAGTACTCAAGAAAGACGCGTCTTTCGTGGAGATTCGGAGGGTCACGGGAGCAGCCCTCGCATTCGGCTGGCTCTTAAGAGGAGCGCAACTCGTCCGTCTCCAGTAGAAGCATATATGTCGATTGAGGGTATCGAGTTACAAATGAACGTTCGGCGCTCCGAGACAGATCAACCAGGCAAGAGTAAAATCGGCTTCCTCCCACTCTCCCCCGATCGCCGAATTGTTCATCACGTACAGTAATCTGTGCGATCTCTCCCCATCCTCCCCTGTTATCTAATCCCTAGCTCCTACTCGCCTATTCCCGATCGACCTCGTGAGAAAGGATCTGGCTAAGTGGTCCCTCAAGCCACGTCGGTTCAAGGCGTACATTAGAGAGAACAGAGCGATCGAAAATGCAGCAATAGTTTTGCCGAGAGGTGGAATCGAACTTCCGACATCTTGCTCCATGGAATATCGCATTACCATAGGGGACAGTTGCAAGATAGGCAATGTGACTTCCTCAAGAGACGAGAGTCTTACTTGACATACAAAGTATGCTAATCGCAACGTACTATAAGCATTTGCACCAAATTTTAGTAATTCTCGGATTGTGTAGCCAGGTATACTTAACGGCTACATTCTCTCCTCTATTGCTAGTTTTGAACTAGTCTAAACCGACGTGAAGCACCTAGGGAGAGCTCTACGCCCCAACGGTCTCCGGACAGTAGGAGTCTAAGAAGCATTCGCACAAAGAGCTGCTCTCCATGAGATGCGGAGAAGAGGAAGATAGGTTTCTCAAGATTCCCTTTCTCCAAAAGGACAGTGCCTTCTCCCATGATCCTTTAGACTTTTGAGCCCCATTGTGAATAGAATATCACCCAATTCCTCCCCCTCATCATACACGTTTAGCGCCTGCGAACTCAGTGCTTCTGGGGCATGCCCGGGCATAGCTACTTCAGCTAGAAGACAGAAACCAGCTAGGAAGAAGCTAGAAAGCAGCGCTACTTTCTATATAGCTGAAGTAGCGTTGGCTGTGTTTAAAATTAGGAGCTCTGAATGCGGCCTGGTTCATGACATTACGAACATTATTTATGACATTAAGTCTTAATGATGAAGACCCGAAATATCGAATTATTATAAACACGATAGGTATCGATTGAGATATCAACTCATATTTCGGGATGGCGATGAGGAGATAACATGAAAATATTTATTGTCTGAAGTGTATTTAAGACATATTAAACTGACGAGAACTGTTATAATCTGAAATCTTCTGCAGGCAACTTAACGAGAAACGAAACAACATCTCAGCGAAAGCTTATAAGGCACTACGAGAGAAAACGACCTCGACTTATCTACAATCTAGTGATATGAAGGGAATGTATGAATGCTACAACTGGCCAGGAAAGGTTCATAATATTTGATTGTTATTCTATTCGTCGAGTGGTCGCATCTACCGATTGCAGGAAGAAGATCCACAACACTTGTCCTCATCTAATACCAGCATGTCAGATGAGTCTTCTTTCTTCTCCTTCTTCCCTACAATCTCTTTGCCATCCTTCGAGTGTTGTGACTGCCACAGTCGAGAGTAGAGTGAATCTGTAATCGACTGCATCCACAGTGCGACTCCCTATGCACTCCATATTAGTGCCCCAATATTTCTTGTTGAAAAAATATAACAGGAACTATCAATTACAATTACAACTATTTATTCTGCCAGGGTTAAGTCTCTTTGAAAATATTTAAAGCGGTCCGTACTTGCGAAAATTAACCTATGCTCAAAAGTTGGCCCAAGGGCAACGTTGATGCGTAGAGTCCGAAAATCGAATTGAGATAAATTTCAAAATTAAATTTTGTATGACAAGTTGGAGTGAAAAGGGGGAACAGAACGGTGTCGTTTACTTGCAATCATACCTGGGTGCCGAATCCATTTCGGGGCGGAGACCAGTAGATTTTCATCGTTTTATTTGTACAAAAATATTTATCTTACTTTGGAAATGTATATCAAAAATAAATAAAATAATTTTTCACGAAGAAGAATGAAGAAGTACTGGTTGTTCAGTTTGTGATAGCAACTAGCTACCGTAATCCTTTATTTGAACTTTCTAGTTAAAATTATGATATTTCTCGAACATAATTGAATTTAGCGGGTTACCGAATAGATAAGAAATCTTGAAAGAAGTCGAACAAAAGAAAGAAATTAATTTTTAGTAAAGAAACGATGTTTTGACTTTGCATTCCATTTTCTTTCCAGAGGCCTCGGACAAATGGAAAGAAAATGGTTAATGAACACAAACTTCGAGGCTTTTCCTCTGTTTAATATCTTGTTTACATTCTTAGAAGCTACATTTGATTTTTCGGGGACCCTATAGCACTCAATAAATGCGAGAAACAACGCAATATTGCTCTAAAATGCGGAGCCAGGTCATGTACATGACACAACTACACTTACTACGGTAGGCGTTGTTGTCAATCACTGACTGATGATATTTTGCGACTCTCTTTGACTTCTATATTTCTAAATTAAATTAAACTTAAATATAATATTCTATATTGATTATACATTTATTTAAATATGTTTATTTTAATCGTTTTCGCGTAGTTAGACCCGAGGAAGACAATGATAATCTCAGTGTTTACTCTAGACCAGTAATTATGGTGATTTTTCTCTCTATTAGATATTAACTTTGTATTTTTTTATTATTTTATTTTACGAAGGGAAAACAATTAAATATGCGGCGACCAGTAAATTTTAGTCGAATTTTGCCGACGGTGACCAGTAGATTTTGTAGAACATTTTTTCTTCGTTTCCCGACGACCAGGTATGCTTGCAATCTCGGTTAACTTGCTTTATTTCTTTCTGTTCATTTGGAGATCCGAAACTAGAATTTTCTGAAATTATAGATTTGGAATTCTCGGGTCACGCCGGTTGTGTGTGTACATGACCAAGAAAAATCCTGGATCTGAGACAAGTAGCGCTTTTAAAAATAATTTTTAATTATAACTCAAACTGAGCTCAACATGCGTTACCGCCATAAAATTCTACCCCAGATAGGGGCAAAAATTGGCGATATATATATATTCTATAAGAGAGAATGTCTACGATTGCTGACATAGTGGCGGCACTAGACCAAAAAGACGAAACGAGGGATCGGCTCCAAACTTTTATAGTGGGTATTACTCCATGAGTGGTAAAGATATCCCTTTGGAATAATGACCGCGACGCGCAACGCGGCGCTAAATTTGAAAGTATGATTTTTGAATATTATTTTTTCTCTCATTTTCAGTTTCAAATATGACAGATATCACTTCCCATAATCAAGCTGAGTCATTAATGCGTTGATGACTTTTATTGAAACGCACGATCGGAAAAGAAAAAGCATGTCAAAATTTTAAATATTTTTTATCTATTGGATGGAGTGAGAAAGGTGCAAATTTTATTTATTTATTTGGTCCGCTGAACACTAAAGAAATTTATAAAAAAATAAAAAAAAGGTCGAAAAAATAGATGTCAAAAACACTTTGAGCCGAAAAACCGTAGTGGTGTACTGTAGTTTCTGCTCTTTCTCCATTTGTGGTGTGGATACGGTAAGAAAGGCGACTTTTGACATGCTTTTTCTTTTCCGATCGTGCGTTTCAATAAAAGTCATCAACACATAAATGACTCAGCTTGATTATGGGAAGTGATATCTGTCATATTTGAAACTGAAAATGAGAGAAAAAATAATATTCAAAAATCATACTTTCAAATTTAGCGCCGCGTTGCGCGTCGCGGTCATTATTCCAAAGGGATATCTTCACCACTCATGGAGTACTACCCACTATAAAAGTTTGGAGCCGATCCCTCGTTTCGTCTTTTTGGTCTAGTGCCGGGCATGCGAAGAGATATGTCACAGATCTCAAACATCGTTTCATAAAATGTAGTTTCGGCGCAACGCCGTCTGGTGCCAAACCGGGGCTTCTAATGAAAAAATGAGTGTGCCTATCGTCATCAGCATCCTCAATAACCTCAATAGTTTCAGAGAATTGATATTTTTTGACTGTGCTTTTACTCGATTCTGTTGCAACCGGCTTCATATTCGGATTCCGGTTATCCGGGCAAAAATTGAAAATTTTCACAAAAATTTAAAACATATCTAACATGGGAATGACCTGAACTCACATTTCACGACCTCTTTCATATGCTTATGGTAGATTAAGCATAAAATTCTAACCATGAAACTGTTTTCAAAAGTTGCTGGATGTTTTTTTTAAAAAATATTAGTTAATAATTTAAACAATTTTCGAAAAAATAAAAAAAATATTTAAGCTTTTTATGGCAGCATTCGACTTTAAAAATCTTAGACTGTATATTTCAATCGAGATATCGATTTTGGGTTTCTAATTTTGATTATTAATTAATTAAATAAATAATGTATAAATAATATAAATGATGACGAAATTTCAACAAAAAAAACATTCAGTAACTTTTGAAAACATGGTTAGAATTTTATGCTGAATCTACCATTAAAAAATTTAAAAAGATCGGGATATGTGAGTTGTGGTGTGTTCCATGTAAGCCGGGCTTGAGCGGAAGCCATTTAAGGTTGATTTTCGGACTCAACGGAAGACGTTTACCTCTAAGTAAACTTTCAGCATAGGTAAATTTTCCGCAGTACCCTTCAGATAGAATCTCAAGCCTGTCAGAAAGTGAAATTTTTTCCCGCATTGAACATTTGCAGGCTGCGCCTTATCTGATTTCTTGAAAACGCATAGTGCACCCGTGTGATTGTGAGTGCACACCTGCCACCCCACCCCATCCGACCCACTCGGGGGGGGATCATGCGACAGTCAAAGCACCATTGCAGTAATTTTACAAAGTATGTTATCGCTCTGGCCCTTCTCATTATACAAAAAAAAACGTTGTCGTTTTAAAAAGTTACCGGGAATCCACGAAAAATTTAGTTTTGGGAGCGTCAGATCGATGTTTAGGGCCCGCTAGCACCGCCACTCCGAGCGTAGTGAGAGAGAAAGGGTCGAAAAGTGAATAGCATAACTGTTTCTGCACCAAATCGCTCGTTTCGCTCTTATTCTGGAGCTCTCATGACGCTTGACGCAAATCCTTGTGCGCAAAAGGGAACAAACACAGGCAGCATTTCGCACCTGGTTTAATATCCCGGCTGCAGATTTTTGCCAAGCTCCTGCAGTTTTTTTCTAATGTAATTGGACATGGCTTTCCAGATACATTTGAAAAAATATTTTAGAATATATTGTCGAAAATGTAAAATTTCGAGAAAAAATTATTCTGAATTTCTTACTTTGTGATGGTAATCTAAATTCAAAAATGAAATTCTCGAAAGCCGTCTTTTCCTCTTACTGTGTGTGTCATTGTCCCACTGATAACCACTATTCAGTGTCTACCTCGTACAAATAGCCCCGAGTCAATATGCTTAATTTCATATTTGACAGTACTATAGGTATTCTGTAGCCGGGAGTACGGTAAATGAGCTACGGAATTGCCCTCAGACAATTACTACACAAAATCGTAATATGCTTAATTTCAGAAAACCTGGTTACGGTAATTTTTCTACAGTACTCAAAGTACGGTGGTATTGTCACAGTATACCACTTGATGCTTTGTCGACCTTTCCACAACTCCATTTTCGACATGAGAGGTTCATGGTGCGACAAAATCGATATTCACTTACAGTATATCAAAATATATTCTTAGATTTTTCTTATTTTATTAAAAATATAAAATGGCGTTCAGTTTTGGTTCACCACTAACTTTAAAATACAAAATGCTTGCCCTGCTCCCGCGAATTTACCAGATAGTGCGAGCAACTGCGCATGAGTTCCCATCTCAGCCACTCTTCCTTCCTCCAAGACATAGATGATATCTGCATCCTTGATGGTGGATAATCTATGGGCGACGAATAGGCTCGTCTTCTCCCCAGTCGCTGCCTTGAGTGATCCCATGATTGTTGCCTCAGTCAATGCATCTAGAGATGACGTCGCCTCGTCGAATACCACCAGAGGGGAGTCCTAAAACTTGTATTATGAGAGACTGTCTGAGTGGGTCGACATAGGCTTGGCACAGGGCTAAATTTTCCACATGAGACTAGTAACGCCATGTTGTAGTACGTTGGGTGAGGGTGCTGACTGTGCCATTCCGAAAGTTCAAAATTGCATCTACGCCTCATTGCAAATGAATGCAAATGTGACGTCACTTTTCGTTTTGCCAAATCGTATTCAATCTTTTATTCCTAGTGCGATCGATAGAACATCGAAATACAAGCATTTTTTACTCTCGCAACTTTTTCGATCGGAGGTCATGCAGACCAGCTATTCGTCGATAAATGAAATAAACATTATTTTCAACACTACCAGAGACCCGCCAAAGTTTTCATTTAATTGTTTAAATCGTTGTTATGTTCCTCACATTCTGCGAGAATATGTTAATATAAAAATTCTAATAAGGAAGTAAAATACTGAAAAGTATTTCAAAAAATTGAATTAAATCAGTTATCGATAGCACAAATTGTCGATAATTTACGGTATATTTTCCCGCCTATTTTCATCATTTTAATGTATTTCATTAAATCGATGTATTTTCTGATATATTTTGTTCATAAATGTTATCAGTAAATGTGATCATACGATTTTAGTGCAATTCACGAAACAAAAAAATGAACAAAAATATAAATATTTGATGAAAGCGTTTACTATCGATAACTGATTTTATTCAGTTTTATGAAACACTTTACAGTATTATTTCCTTATTAGAATATTTAAATTAACATATTCTCGCAGAATGTGAGGAACATAACAACGATTTAAACAATTAAATGAAAACTTTGGCGGGTCCCTGGTAGTGTTGAAAATAATGTTTATTTCATTTATCGACGAATAGCTGGTCTGCATGACCTCCGATCGAAAAAGTTGCGAGAGTAAAAAATGTTTGTATTTCGATGTTCTATCGATCGCACTAGGAATGGAAAAGATTGGATACGATTTGGCGAAAACGAAAAGTGACGTCACAATTGCCGATTCATTTGCACTGAGGCGTAGATGCAATTTTGAACTTTCGGAATGGCACAGTCAGCACCCTCACCCAACGTACTACAACATAGCGTTCCTAGTCTCATGTGGAAAATTTAGCCCTGTGCCAAGGCACTGAACAAATATGTCGTTCCTCTCAGATAGTCTCTCTAATCTTTGTTAATCTCTCTCTCAATTTTCACCTTTAGTATGGCTCTCGCAATGGCGACTCGTTGTTTCTCTCCTCCACTGAGCTTAAGTCCCCTCTCTCCAACTCTCGTAGAGTATCCTGATGGCATCGACAAAATCGAAGAGTGTACATCGGCCAGTTTGGCAGCACGTTCCACCTGACAATATCACTCACTCCACCAAGTAGCACATAGAGTACACGAGAGAACCAAAAAATTTTTTTCGTGATGCACATGATTTTTTCTAAAAAAAAATTTTTTAAATAAAAAATTTAAATATTCTAATAAGGAAAAATGTTTTTGATATTTCCATAGTAGTATTTATGCCTATTAGGGGTTTCCCTTTTTGTGTTTTAGGTGAACCCCATTTCATTTTCAGGCAAAATAAATTTTCGAATGATTTCTGTTTCACCTGAAACTCCAATTTTATTCCCTCCATCTCTGTGAAGAGTGGCCGAAACTCAACTCATTCTTTCGGATTGGCCTTTGTTAGGGATGGGATAGGCAACTCATCACAGTGAAATAGAGCACAAAAATGAGGGAATCGGAAAATGAATTTTCATGCGGGATTTTCATGTTGAATATTCACCTACCAAAAAAAGGAAACCCCAATGTCTATGGGCTCCCTCAATCCTATTCTTAAAGGTTTCTGAACCAGCCTGGAAAGCGAGTTAGCCATTTTCATGCCTCTTAAGATGGAACGAGCGCACCGTTCTCAATTGACCGAGTGGTGTAAGGCGGTGGGGAGGGTGAGGCAATGGGTTCGGTTCCGCTCACCAGAAATTTTGTTTAGATTTTTTTCGAAATAGTTGTTCATGTTATAGATTGCAGAACCAAATTCATTTGATATTTAATATTGATCCACGATGTTATCACGCCTCTCATCTACAGTAGCGGTCAAAAGTTTTCGGACACTTTTTGTTTTTTTTGCTAAAACTTTTCAATACGAAGAGGTGTTGATCTGATAATGGCAGGGTAGTATGAGAGATCCATTGGAGATTAAGATGCCACTATTGGGGTATTGCGAAATCTTTCAGTTATTGCGTCGTGATGACGCAAACGATGCATACTTTTTTGATGGGGCTTTATTCTTACATGGATTTTTTCCCGCTCGCCTAACTTTCAGGGTGTTGAGACATGGCCACGACCTACCTAGAAATTTTTTTTTGGGTGCTACGGTGTCGCTACTTGGCTGCAGCCAAGCTGCAAAATCGAGGTCGCAAAAAAATATCTCGCCTTTTAGACACACCACAGATCCGATCATATCCCCACTGGGTACAAATACCATCATGATTGCCGATGCTCATGAGAATATGGTGGTGGTAAGCCACCATTTGCTCTCAGGGCGCGTAAAGTCACTATTTGCATTATTGTGGTCTGACCGAGGGACCCTATAGGGCGTGCTCTAGAGATCTGCCGCCGTACCAAAACCCTTTGCTATACTCCAGGCAAATGAACCTTTCGAGACGATCGATAGAGAAGATCAGACTGGGAGGATCGGTAGATCACAGGAGCCGGGATTGTTAGAGAGAGTACGGGAGTGTACAGGCAAATTACAGAGAGATAGGAAGAGCAACGGAAGTGAGGATCTACTCTTACAAATCCTAATACTACTAATTGCGATCCTACAAACACTTCCATGATTTGCAATATCCCTCTGCAATGCACCTTCCCTCGAAAAATCGAGTAGGTCAAGGGGACGTCGAGTCTCTCTTATCATTCAATGTCTGGGGGTAGATCATTTCGCACCCCGTGGCTATCACTATATCCCCACTGGGTACAAATAAGCTCGTTTGGCTAGGGAAACGAGGCAAATGAACTTTTCTCTCTGCTCGTCTCGTTTTCTCTGACATAACGGTTGTCTTTAGCCTGGCAAACGAACTCCCCCTCTCCCAAATGAGCTCGTTTGCTAGAGATCTTTCTCTTCCTCTCTTCTCCCACACACTTTCTAGCATGTGCTCTGTCTGGCAAACGAGGTGGGATTGGTACGGCGGCTGGTTTGGGCGTGGATTTGGTCGACAATCTAAGGGATAACCGATTGCTAGCGGCAATAAGCGACATATTTCATGACGAAATATTGCATAGTCATGATGCAATTTGTGAATGAGATTATAGAGCGAGCCACGCTGATTCCATTGATGGGCCTGTCAGCCTTCTCCGTTTACTCAGTGCCGAGATACACTCAAAAGTCCGAACCTTGTCAATGGGCAGAAAGTGGGCGTGGTGCAGGAATCAAATCGAAACGCTTATTGCCGTTAGCAATCGGTTCTACCATAGATTTTCGACCGAATCAACACCCAAACCAGATCTCTAGAGCACGTCACATAGGGGGGGGGGGCTAGGTCAGACCACAATAATGCGAAAAAAGTGATTTTTACGTTCCCTAAGGGCAAATGGTGACTTACCGCGACCATATTCTTAGGATCATCGGCAGTCATGATGGCAATAATTTTGGTGCTATGATCGGGTCTGTGGCATCTCTAAAAAGCGAGATATGATTTTCCGACCTCGATTTTGCAGCTTGACTGCAGCCAAGTGGCGGCGCCGCAGCAACTTGAAAAACATTTTCTAGGTAGGTCATGAACATGTCTCAACACCCTGAAAGTTAAGCTAGGATTAATTTTTCTTCGGCAATATTTTAAGCATGAACAACATGAATAATTTTTGGAGCGATTGGAAATATTTTATCAGAGTCAATTTTGTCTCATTTTTTTAAAAATTTATACTCAAATATTGAGACCGCAAATAATTTTACAATGCACATTGTAGCACATGAACATGGGAACATGGTGGTTGATGCCATATTGCGTGCCATCATTTCGCATGGCACGACAAATTCGATTTTACATTTCAAAAAATCATCTTGCAAAAAATTGAAGTCATAGTCATCATTGCTCCATATTCGAGAAGACCATGGCAAACTGGACATGCAGGAGTTTCGTGACGAGGGACAAGGAGCACAGGAGTACGGTATTGCTGAAGGCAGCAGAGGCCCGACGCTCTCTCAAGAAGGCTAAGCAAGAACTGTCGAAGGACCGATCCCCGATGGAGGCAGTTCTCGATTCAACCGGAGCCGTCGTCACCAGCAGAGCAGGGATCGAGGAGGGAGTGAAGGAGTTCTACACCGACCTCTTCCGATCTGAGACACCTGTCCCTCGCTGCCCTTCTCCTCCAAGTGCTGACCCCCCTCCCATACTCCCCTCAGAGGTACGCACAGCCATAGCTAGGACGAAGAAAGACGGAGCTGCCGAACCAGACAAGATTTCCGGCCAAATGCTACGCCTCGGAGGGCCTCCTCTACACCACTCCTTGCCTCGCACTTCAGTCGTTACCTCGCATCTCAGAGCTTTCCCTCTCAGTGGAAGGCCTCTAACTCCGTCCTCATCCACAAGAAGGGAGACAGATCCAATCTCGACAACTACCGCCCCATCGCCCTCCTCTCAATCCCTTACAAGATCTTCACCAAGATTCTGGTGACGAGAATGGAGCGGATTTTGGACGAGGCTCAACCCGTGGAGCAAGCTGGATTCAGGAGAAGATTTGGCTGTCTCGATCACATCCACACGCTCTCGACCGTCATCGAGTTCCATCGCGAGTACCACCAGCCTCTCGGTCTCGTCTTCGTCGATTACTGTAAGGCATTCGACTCCGTGGAAGTGCCGGCTGTCCTCAACGTCCTCTCTCGCTCTGGAGTGGACTCCTCGTACGTTCACTGTCTGGAAGCACTCAACTCCGGCTGCTACACCAGGAATCTGCATCAATGGGAAGCGCCTCTCGCATCTCCGATTTGCGGACGACATAGTTCTGCTCGGCTCTGACACAGCATCGCTGGAGAGGATGCTGACAGAACTTGCGGAAGCAGGAGAATCGATCGGGCTGACGATCAACAGGAAGAAGACGCAGCAACTGAAAAGGAGGAAGAGAGCAGCCTGGGCGGCCTACGGAAGCATCAGACATCTATGCTGAAAGATGCCAAGCTGCGGTCATCGCTTTTCGAGTCCCATGTCCTTCCCGCTCTGTGCTATGCTGCCGAGTCGTGGCCTCTCTCGAACTCAGTCATCTCCTACGTGCAGACCGCGCACAGAGCACTCGAGAGATCGTTGATCGGCACGAATCTGTACGCGATGCACCAGAAGAAGCGCCGCAGCTCCGACGTCCGCCGGCAGTCACTCCTCACTGATCCGATACACTACATCAAATGAGCGAAGCATCGATGGGCCGGGCACGTGCTCCGACGGGAAGACGGCAGATGGTCAACCACAGTCACGGAATGGTTCCCCCCTCCAGATCTGCGCCGTCCACCAGGAAAGCCGCCAGTGAGATGGAGGGATTCGATCGTGGAATATGCAAAGATGCCCTACAGTGTTCAAGGACGAATCACGCGATCGTCCTCTCAGCGACAGCCCTACAGACATTGGACTACGCGCGCTCGCGATAGAGAAGAATGGAGGAATTGTGATCCACACGGCAACGGCCGATGAAGATGGATCTTCTAAGTATCTAAGTATCTAAGTAAATAGAACGCCATGATCTTATGAGAGGTATCACGAGAGATCGTATGTAAAATGGGCTCTGGCAGAACAATTTTCAAAAAAATAATTTTGATTTCGACCACACTTTTATATTGAAGTACTACTAGGAAAAAAATTAAAACCTGACAAAAAGGGGGGACTTAATCTCGAAAAATATTGTTGAAGGTGAAAAATCGTAAAAAGTGCAAAAATATTTTTTTCGAAAACCGAACAAATACTACTTTTTCATGCACCTTGCAACGCTGTAAGATCGGCAAAAAAGTATATCCGTGCTTGACATGCTCATAAAGGTAACTTTTCGGATCATCCATTCAGTAAACTGGTAAAAATGTCTAAACAACTAACAATTATGTAAAGATTCGAGACTATGCGTGGTTGGCGATTGTCATAAGTGGTGTATTAATGTTTGTATGTAATTAAAATTCATATTTATATCTTAGTCAAGAACCGAGCTTGTCGATATTTTATTTCTAACACAGGTCTTCGCCATTTTTAAGCATTTTTTGGTAATTTTTAGATTTTTATTGGTCCGAATAGTCTTTACAAGCACGGAAATGATTTTTTCTGAGCTTACAGCGTTGCAAGGTGCATGAAAAAGTAGTATTTGTTTGGTTTTCGAAAAAAAATATTTTTGCACTTTTTACGATTTTTCACCTTCAACAATATTTTTCGAGTTTAAGTCCCACCTTTTTGTCAGGTTTTAATTTTTTTCCTAGTAGTACTTCAAGAGCTCTTTCATATTCTGCAATAAAAAAGCGTGGCATCTCGCATTTTCAATATCTGCGATTTTTTTGAAAACCATGGAATTCACGTTATCGGTCACAACATTTGAGGCCTGCAATCTCTGGTGAGACCTCTCTTATAGTATTAAACTGCATTCAAGGTACTGCATTTACTGAAGAAGTATCAAATTTATCCATCAAGATTGGATATAAGAACAACGAGCGGAAGCTTTACCGATTATATTATCGAAATGTTTAGTGAAACTGAGCTAGTACCTTGAATGCAGTTTAATACTGTAAGATGATGGCGTTCGAGGTCTCTCAAAATTCGAGGATAAATTTTAAAAATGAGACAAGATTAACTCCGATAAATATTTCCAATCGCTCCAAAAAATAATCCTAGCTCATGAACTTAAAAAGTTGGAAAAATCACTTTTTCGGCACTTCCGCGCCATTTGCGAGCCGGGTATGAGCCTCAGGGCACGAAATCGGATACTGAGATCCTTGCATGGTATTAGTATGGTGGGCCAAATCGAGTCCTGGATGTCCGGCAGTGCTAAAATTCTTACCGAGCCGGTCTCTTAACTATCGAAAAAGAGCGTTAAAGATTGCAAGCTGCATGCAGCTACTGAGCGGAGAATGAGATTGTGGTTGTAATAACTCTCAGAGATCTTAGTTGGACCTATGCCTATCCGAAAATATAGAAAACCCATACTTCGATATTTCATCCTTTGCCAAACCCAGTCCGACCCTTAGGTGAGAGGCGTGTTATCCATCCTAGCATGTTACTTCTTCAAAATGGAAAAGAACTAAATGTGATCTTCGAAGTCGATGCCCTTCGTGTTTCTCCCTGCTCATGCCATCGGTCTATTCCCTGTGTTACGCCTTCCGATAGGCCGATCAAACTTCTTGAAAGGGGTCAGAAGTGAGAGATCTTGTACAAGCACTCCACTCTGAAGCAATACCTCGCTTCCGACCTTTCAGGATGTTTGAAATAATGTGATGCCCAACTCGGAATTGATTTGTATGTCTCTTCTCCCAATAAAAACGGTGAGTAGACGGGCCGTTTGTATCATATCCTCAATTGAACTAGCTTGTTTTCGGTGAAAGAACGCTCTTTCTCTCCTTTGCGCAACCTACGCGAAAGAGAGAGACATTTACGACCACCCGTGCTAGAAATTGACGAAAACAGCGAGGAGCGGGGATACATTATCACGGCCCTAGTGTGCACAACGTGTACACAGGGCACGTGAATCGGGGCATATTTGGATCGTGATTCCCACTTCTATCGCATTCTATGACTCAATCATTGCTATTCACTGACGGACTCGCGGCGTCATAGGCTATTCGATACAAAGGCTAGATATCTGGGGGGGGGGGTGACAAAAGTTCAACGGGTTAAACACACAAGGGAAGCTTGCATACTTAAGTTGGCCTTTTCGAATGAGACCAAATTTGTTGATAGGTATCCCAAAGTCATTCAGAAAACAAATTCCTGAAACTGCAGAACGCCCTCAGGAACGAGAACAATCGATAATTGGAATACGCGCGTGAGCACGTCATGCCCCTGTGAACCAACGGACACACAAGCATGGTGTCGTGGCATGGGTGTCTTTTTTGTTCTGAACAAGGGGTCAAAGGTTTGACAAAATTGTGCAAACAATTTTGCCAATTTTTCTTTTGTTGTCGGCACATTATTTTTTTTGAAACAGCGAAAGAAAACATTCCTTCCTCATCATCAGTGTGTTCTGTTTTCATTGTCCTCATGGCAAAACAATACGTGTTTGTGACGTCACAAATCATTTTCGTTAATTCGAAACTAATCTTCTCATTCAATAGCGAAATCTTTGCATATATGGGTGATGAAAATAGAAGTATATTTTACTTTCAGACGTTTTTGATTGGTGTTCATCCAAATTAGTTATATGCAAATTACAATTTTGCACGCAAATGTCAATTCCGTGCCAGGCCCTGGAAAATTCTTACTCTTCCTATTTAATCGCTATGCTGTGACTGTGAGAAAGTGGAAATTTAAAAGTTGCCCGAAGGAAGTAAATACAGAAAAAGTCTGGCTGAAAGTCGAAACAAATCAGTTATCGATCGCGAAACTTTGGTAAAGTTACGGTGCGTATTTTAATACATTTGGTCAAGAACGGTTCGCTTTTAATTTCTTCGCGTTTTGCGTTACTTTGCGATGATAATGATGCCATTAAAGTTCGAATTGAATGAAAAATATGCAAAATTTAATTTATTTCTAAAATGCTATTTAGCGGCGTACAGTATATTTGCTAAACTTTCGCGATCGATAACTGATTTTATTCGACTTTCAGCGACACGTTTCCTGAATTTACTTCCTTCGGGCAACTTTTAAATTTCCACTTTCTCACAGTCTGTACGCACCAGGTTATCGATTAAATAGGAAGAGTAAGAAATTTCCAGGGCATTTGCATGCAAAATAGTAATTTGCAAATAACTAATTTGCATGAACCCCAATCAAAAATGTTCTGAAAATAAAATACTTCAATTTTTGATGGGCTATCGATTGCGCTATTGAATGAGAAGATTAGTTTCGAATTAGCGAAAATGATTTGTGACGTCACAAACACGTATTGTTTTGCCATGAGGCGGTAAACCGTTTTTCGACTTCCGGAATATCATAGTTGCAAGCACCACTCACCGCGCTGCAACATTGGGTTGCCATTTGGATATAGAAAATTTCGTCAACTGCCAAGATTCTGAACAAATATGTCGATCCTCTCAGATAGTCTCTCTTAAAACAGTAAAAGGTGAAAGTGGATAAATATCGATTTGCATAGACACAGGTGATATCACCTTGTTTCTTGTAATTAAATTAAACGGATATTACCGAAATAATATTTTCTATTCCTCTAATGATAATGTAAGTGTGTCGACAACTGAACAAAAATCGGCAAAACGGTTTGCACAGATCGGGCATCTAAACTTTGGGCACTACTGCTGAACAGGCCAATAAATATTCGACCATAGACATAGAATGATCGCAAATGGCATTGTTCTTGGAATTTTCCAGGGTCATTCTATGTCTATGGTCGAATATTTATTGGCCTGTTCCGTGCTTCAGCAGTAGTGCCAAACTTTGACACCGTTGTCAAAACAAGGCACCCTTGCCACTACACTACCGATGCTTGTGACTCCGTTTGTTCAAAGGTGCATGACTTGCTCACGCACGAATCCGATTTATCGATTTTCTAGTTTTCTGAGGGCGTTCAGCAGTTTTGGACATTTGATTTCTGAATGATTTTGGGATACCGATCTAGATTATTGAGTCTCATTCACATAGGTCAAATAAGTCTTCGCGTGCGAAGATAGGCACTTCTGCACTTTGCATGTAAACCGGATTAACGTAGCGAGAGAGTGAAGGACAGACATATGAAGTCCTTTGTTTACATCCCCCTCCCTATCCTAATTGCGAACTTGCGAGAAACTCATTTGACCTATGCTCATTCAGACAGGCCAACTTAAGTGTGAAAGTTTTCCTTGTCAGTTAGGAGCGAGTCTAGCATAATTTTTCATCACTTAGTGATAACAGGTATCACTAATAATAATAACATCATGGATAATAATAATTATTATATCGATACCAATGGCCTATGATCACTACCAACTGAGGTATGGCATGTTTCGCTTTTGTCGGTTGCACTTTTGTCACGCTCCCCCAAGATATTTGTACCTGCTCCTTAGATGAAGATGGATTCCCGTATGCTATGTTGTAGTAAATAGTATCATGGAAGAGTACTGAGTCTTGAGGAACAATTGCGATGTTTCGGCGGAGTGATTCGAGGCTCAGCTGAGATGTTGTGTAGATGGCATGAGATTGAGAGAAAAAAAGCTAGACCCACCTCCTTCGTATTCAAACCATTAATCGTTATCTTCCCTTCGTCGGCATCGAAAAGTCGATAGAGAAGGCGGATTACTGTAGATTTTCTGAGAAGAAACGTCACAGACAATTTATCATTACTCCACACTACCGTACCCGGACCCTGATCCACCAACGATTGCCACCTTCTTTCCGCGCGGAATTTCCATGTTGAGTCCATTGAGGATCGTCTGCCCTTCCTCAACAAAAATATGTTAGACATCCCAGTCACTGGAATCTACCTGGTAGCCAAATTTAATATTCTCCAATTTGATAGCGATGTCATCGTTCACAATCTGTAATAACACATCTTCCGCATTTTGGCAGACCAGAAACATCGAAAAAAAGGGTGGATATGAACAGGGTGTTCAAAGAGTATGAATTCAGCCTAAAATCATCCGATATCATATCATATCTCATTTAAAGTAAATTATATCACACTCTGACAGGATTAAAATGGGCGTTCTAGCGAAAATTAACCCATGGTGGAAGGTTGTCCCAACGGTAAACTTCATACGTAGAGTCCGTAAATCTACCTTAAAATTAGCCCCGTTCAAACCCGGCCGAGATAAATTTCAAAAAATTGAAAAAACCGAACTTTTGATTTTTCGTCAGGATGAAAAATCAAAAGTAGACCCTTATATGCGATATTTTCGGAAAGTTGGTGAGAGTATTTTTCATGGAGAAAGTTTCTCGCTATGTCGACCGCAAATAAGTTATGATTGATTAAATATTTAAAATAATCATCTCGAAAAAAATTCCTGTAATTTTTATTGAATTTTTGGACTACTTGTGAACAATCATTTTAGGAAAAAATAAAATTGATAATAAGATTTTTCTGGAAGCTAGTTGTAGAAGGGTATTAGCTCATAAAAAACTATATTTGTTCAACATATTTAGATCGAAGTCCAGTTGTATTAAATTTCAAGCCAAGCAGCTAAAAATATTTTTACATTTATCATGCTACGTATATTGCGAAATCTTTCAGTTATTACGTAGTGATGATACAATCGATGCATACTTTTTTTGAAGTAATCCCTGGTCTTCAGGCCAAAAAGTTTGAAGCCTAAGAGAGCAAAAAAAAGTTTTAACGCTGAAATGTACTCTGGATGTCAATCGATGCCCATTTAATACATGAAAAGCTATTTAAAAAAATTGCCAACTGATGTGGACACAAGGGTTTGAGCGAACGAAACCAATTTATATTGCAGCGCTTTTCTCGAATCGTCTTCCGCAGATGTGGCCTACCCCCGACCTCATACCCAACACAGACTCGAGTTTCTCAAGATGTCAACGCTCTACGATCGCCACACTCGTATTGTTATTGTTTATTACAATTTTTTCTCGGATACTTCGATATTACTCCTCGATCAATGTTTTTCAAATCGCATTGGTATAACACGTGGTCATAGGCTCAAACTTTGTAAATTTCCTAGTAACTCCGAAAGATATAATGGTTTTCTCGCTATCAGAATTGCCTTTCTTTGGAATCGGCTAGATGATGATATTATTAGCAATAGAAGTATCGCCGTTGTATCAAACTATATTAAATAGATTTACTCGTCACTATTCCCGTAAAGATCTTTGTCGCTCCATGCGATATCGTATTTCACGTTTGCAGTAGTTTCTTTTAACATAACATCATTGAAATTATTATTGCCAAAGAATTAGAAATTTTAAATCAAATTGTCACAGAGAAATACATGTGAACTTGAAAATTGTAGCATTTTTTAAACAGCGTTACATTTAGTGTATTTTCTGTTTCAGTTCTATAAGGTTGGTGCGAAAGTTCTTGCCGATTTTAGAACTAGAATTTGCGCAGCCCGATTCCGCAAGTCGAAAATGTCTACGACCTACCATCAATAATTTACTCAGTAGGATCCTTGGTCTCTATAGTGATACCACGCAAAGATATATGGGCTGTCCTATCAGAGAGAAAAAAAAAGAAAATAAATTTCTCAAAAAGCGCACGGGTTTTGGAAAAATATTCAGAGAGTTAGAGTATTATCCCCAATGGTTCCCCATATAAACACATGCAACTGTGAGTACCTAGAGGCTTTCTCTTTCGAATAGTTTTGCAAGTATGAGGCTCAAGTCTTTCAAACTAATTTAGCAATAAAATATAGTAATGATATAATTTAAAAAGTAGGCGCTCCAAGATTATCTCCAGATCTTGCTATAATGAACCAACCCAAATTTGCATGTGTTGAAAATATTTAGCAACTGGCCCTGTTTATAGCAACACATGACTTCTTAAGCTAGCTTCTTCTAGAAGAAAAATATATCAAGTTTTGTAAAATGCTTTAAAAATATGAAAATTGTAGAAATGTTAAATTTTAGAGATTTCATTGGTCGATCACTGTTCGAATATTCGAGATGCCTGGGTCAAATATTAATTATATCTGATACACTAGTGGTTGCTTAATAAAAAAGTAGGTTGATATCAGTATTCGATGCACAGTGAAAAGCGGGACGCTCATGTGAACCTCATTTCCGACCTCGCAAAAATGATCCATGAGCTCTCGCGTTATTTATTCTTTACCGACATCTCAATCGTCCATCCTATCAGGGCTTTTGATAGAGCATGACTTCTCAATGGTTTCCCACCAGAGCAGGTAGAACATGCTCCATTCGTTCGAAAGTTAACAATAAAAATATCCAAGTTCAGTCAAGTGAGATCTGAGCACTCAACTTCAACAACATTTCTTTGGTAAGGCGCAGTTGTGTAATCCGTTATTATGCTATCGCTGAATGCCCTACACACTTGCCTATCGAGATATAGTAGTGCCATTGGATACGGTTGATTTGTCATGGAGAACGAGCCCTATAACTGACCCACTATATAACTCGACCCACCTACTTTGATCCGTCATAATTTTAGTACTATCAGAGTATGAGAGTAAATGGAGTGCGCATTTTAACGGCAAGTGGAAGCCACACTAGTCGCCACTAACAGTTCTTTTCTGATCAATCCTTGTAAGAAGAAAACAATTAATGTCAACACCCCAAAAATCGGCAAAAACTTTCGCACCAACCTTATAGTTAGATTTCGGGTTTTAAAATTACATCATGCAATTTACAGGGTGTTCAAAAAGGACGGCTCCGTGGATTCAAGAGTATAAGTTCTTTCAAATGTAACGAAGGCTCAACTAGGCGTGTTATTTACCTGGGGTCATACGGTCATAACAATATTTAGTTCGTTATATCTGATCGTCGTCGGTCTTCAAGGATTCGACATTGGACTCAGTGGGTGAAACGCCGTTTGTATTTTGTGTCAATCTTATCTAGTGGTGTTGCAAGGGCCTTCATCAGCGAGTTCTTATTTTGAGAGGTGGTAGCCTCCTTCTGCATTACTGACCACACAGATAAGTCGTGCGAACTGAGGTCCGAGCATTTGGAGGGAAATTCCGAAGTTGAGTTGAACTCGCACAATTGCGATAAAAAAAACGTTGATGGGCGATTTTTGAATGCTAAATCTTACAGGAACGATACCTCCTACAACGTACTGTACCCGATTTTGTCAGAATACACTTTGGCGGATAGTTTTGCAAATTCCAGTTTCGGGCACGTACTTTTTGAACACTCTGTAATTGTCGAATTTTTTTAAGAAATATAAATATACTACCCACTAGAGATGATTGTGCATATATTTACTAACCTTTAACTCTTTCGCATGCGGTGGATTAACGATTCTGGGCTTTAGGTTGAGAAGAGAGAACATAGAGTTCATATCAACCAGACCCTGCCGAACCTCGCGATATACCGAACCTGAGAGATGGTGGAGAGATGATAGACACGAGGGAGAAAACACACCTAAAAAATTGAGAGGTAGACTCAATTGGAAGAGGAGCGTATTGGCCAGAACGAGATCACCTACCGACAATTCTCCTGTAATCAACTACATCTAATCAGTCCTATTTTGAATGCTCTTCTACCATTTGAGATCTTTCCAGCTGCAAGACACATCACCGCTACGAGACCCGACGAGAAAATAGCATTCTATAACCAATATATCGGGAACTCCGTGTTATCTCGTCTCGTCTCGTCTCGTCTCTCTCTCTCTCTGACCTGCGCGAAATTGAGAGCAGCTAGGGAAGAGGAGGTCTTGAGGGACGCCTTCTCATAATCCTTCAGTAGGTCGTCGTATCGCTTTGCTTCGAATTTCTCGTTATTGAAGTACTGCAGAAGTGTTTCTAACGCATGCAATAACTTGTATGATTCCCCCCCCTCTCCTAGCACTCTTACGGATGAGCTTTATGTCGCCAATGTCGATGAATTATTTTGACGATTCATGCCACCCATTGGCCAAATCGGGCTCTCGCAAGTTTGTCATTTGCATAGGACAGGCATATTAATTTAGACCATACATTTTCGTCCCACGGACAATACGGCTTATTGCGAAATATATAAACTGGCCAGATTTCGCATAAAACTGGAAAGAACTACAATTCAAGGCCCATAAAACAGGGAAAAATCATACTAAGGGAACTGCAAAACTAACCAGAGCGGAATCTGAAATCTGTCGATGCTAGTCGATTGGGACCCCCCCCCCTCCTCCCCAAGATATACTAGAATCAGTTGTAAAATGTCGAACCTTTTATCTGCGAAGGACTGAAAAATGAGGCAAAAGATTTTACACTCGAATACTGGTCGAGTTGAGTGGATACTCAGCCATTGTGGCGCAGTTGGTAAGGCGCGCGCCTTACAAGCGAGGTGTTTTAGACACCGTGAGTTCGATTCCCTCATCCTCCATCTCTCTTTTGCTGATTTTTCGCTCTGTCACGTCAAACGTCATTGTGCTTCTCTTACATTTACTACTGGCAGAAGCTGCCACGTTGTCGATTTTGTCGAATGTCATTTCCAATTTTATCGCTGGACCGTTTGTGCGCCATCTTTTTTTAGCGATAGTTCTTCGATGCAAAAAATACAATTGCGAAAAATCAGCAAAAGAGAAATAGAAGATGAGGGAATCGAACTCACGGTGTCTAAAACACCTCGCTTCTAAGGCGGACGCCTTACCAACTGTGCCAAAATGGCTGATGGGAGAGGATTCACTCAACTCGACCAGTATTCGAGTGTAAAATCTTTTGCCTCATTTTTCAGTCCTTAGCAGGTAAAAGGTTCGACATTTTACAACTTATTCCAGTATCTCTTGGGGTCCCAATCACCTAGCATCGACGGATTTCAGATTCCGTTCCGGTTAGTTTTGCAGTTCCCTTATAAATTCATCCTCCCGCGTATTTATAAATAGGTTTCGAGGGTCAAAACTGCCTCCTTCAAAAATGCTTACTTCTGGAAATAGCATTGTGAAGTCTCTTTAACACAGATCTTCTGAGACGGTGTAGGAAAATTTGGCAATTGTGCAGCAAAAAAAAATTCATATCTCCGATTTCTCTGAAATTGGGTGGACTTAATCAAATAATATTTGGACATTTTTTTATAAAGTTCATTTTTTCGACATTTACATATTATCGATTTTCTTAATCTATCACTTTGGAGGGTCATATCTCAGTCAGTTAAAAACATTTTTGCACATAATTTTTTTCCATTAGGTACCTTGTCTAAATTCTACGGGTTTGAAGATATTTTTTCAAAAACCGATTTTCGATACATAAAATGTTATTTCTCTCGAAATAATTGGTCAAAGTTTGATGTCAAGGTCAAAGATCTTTTGGTATTTTTCAAATGATTGCAATAATGATATGTGTTCGATTCCAATTTAGGAAAACAATATTGAAAATCGCATATTTCTAGTGATAAGACCATGCTCTACACGTTTAATTTGTGTAAACGGGAGCTATTTTTAGCTATTTCCTATAGCTAAATATGGATTTTTGAAAATAACTTGAATACCAGTAGTTGTACCGCTTAGATGATGTTAGAATGAATTATTTACATTCTCAAGAGCTATCGATTGATGGCCACCAGAGCACCGTACGATGAAATTGAAGGAAGTTACGAACGAAAACGTTTCCGCGAGCTAAAATTTACAAGTCCAAATTCTCCCTGGAGAGGGAAAAAATTTCATTGGGAAAAAGCTATTTGTAAAGTATAAAATCAATAATTGCTGGAAATTATTCTCTTGAACCACAAAATTGTAAAGCAAAAATGGATTTAATCACCCAGTATATCGAGTATATCAGTGCGTTCGCGTAAAAATTGTTCTACATTAGGAATAATCGGCACATCAAATTTGTAGTTGGTCTAATTTTGACTTGGATCGATGCCCTAGGTGCTCCTCTTACCGAATCGTCTTTTAAAAATATTTTTGCTTCTCAAATTTGCATAGATAATGAGCATTGAAATATGCATAATTTCTGAATCGACCGCTCATATCTTGGCTCTTTCACACTAGAATGCCATGACCCCTGAACAACTTAGACTCAGAATTTCATTCTGCATCGATCTCTGTTTTTCGAATTTTCGATTTCCGTTATTTTTTGAATATGCAAATTTTTGGAAGATCATATCTCGAGTTCTAGGAAAATGGATTTCCTGAAAATTTGTTAGCTTACGTAACTCGATATGTTGAATCCATTTAAAATAAAAATTGAATATTTCGTGGGATCTGATCTTTCTGTATTTTTCTTCTTATTTCGTGCTATTTAAATGAAGTGAGCGGTCGAAAAATCCCACGAAATATTGAAATTTTATTTGAAATTCGGATTCTACATGTCGAGTTACGTAAGCTAACAACTTTTCAGGAAATCCATTTTCCTAGAACTCGAGATCTGATTTTCCAAAAATTTGCATATTCCAAAAATAACGGAAATCGACAATTCTAAAAACACAGATCAATGCAGAATAAAATTCCGAGTCTAAGTTGTTCAGGGGTCATGGCATTCTAGTGAGAAAGAACCAAGATATGAGCGGTAGATTCTGAAACTATGTATATTTCAAAGCTCATTATCTATGCAAATTTGAAAAGAAAAAATATTTTAAAAGACGATTCGGTAAGAGGAGCACCTAGGGCATCGATCCATGTCAAAATCAGGCCAACAAAAAATGTCATGTGCTAGCCATGTGCGGTTCTTACGCGAATGCACTGATATCCATATCGAATATCTCGAGGACTTAAATATCGACCACTTGTATACTCTGAATATTGTAGTTTTTATAAGACTTTTAGTTTCATGATCTATCTAGCTTCAAAGTCGTCGAAAGTTTTTTTTTAAAATGCAATGAATAGCATTTCTCGATGCGGATGATACTTTTTTTTAAATAAGCGTGGTACTGACCAGATACTGCAGTGTTTGAATTTCGCGCGCCAGAGTCAAAATCGATGGAGATCAGGATCATAATTTTCTTACCTTCGGGACTTTTTTTAAATCGGGGTTATTTTGACTATTTATATCTATCAAATTTGCAATGAGGAATGCGGTCCGAGCTTGTATAAAAAAATTTGGGGGGTCGATTTTTTTGGGTGGCGGGGAACTTTAAATTTTTCTGAGAAATATTTGACACGCAAAACATATTATAAGAAGCTGTGCATTGAGCGTTATGTATTTGATGACTGATTCGATTTGAAAATGAAAGCTTGAAGATCAGAGCATACATGGGCGGGCTTCATCGCTGGGAGGTCAAAAGCGGGAGGGTCGGAGCACAAAAATGATGGGGAAAATGAAGAAAAAAAATTTTCCAGCTAGGGATTAATTTCGGTTTGGGTGGTGTGAAATGAGTGTAACGACTCGAGGCGAGTTATTCGAAGCATTAGTTGACTCTATTAGTTTTAAAATTGCTCTATATTTTGTGCAGGAGCAGCCAAGAGAAATGAATTTCGAAGAAAAACAATAGCTTAGTTAATAAACTCATGTGAAAACAATTTCAAGAAAAGATTCGGTGGCCGATAAACTCCTTTGGTGTCTCCCCTCTCACCTCCAAAGGTCGACGAGAGATAGCCACCAAACCTTTGACCTTTGGCTTTGGTCCGGAAACACTACAAGAGATGGCCACGACGACATCGAGGAATCAAATTTAGACGATCTCATTAGTAGGCACTTTAACAACCTTACATTCTATAATTTAGATTTAGTATACGTTATTTCAAACTTCACCTAATTTTCCACCCAATGCAGTAAGCAAACTTTTAGCAGACGTTCAATTTGGCCAATTCTCTCCACAGCCTAATCGTTTATTGAGAATAAGTCTCTCAAAAAGGTTCGAAGAAATCGGACGAGCAGTTTTTGCTGCGAATGGGTCCATCGCTACGCAATCGCCAGCGATGGACCCACCCGCAGCGAAAATGAGACAACTATTGACAAAACCAATTACATGGGCATAATGGCAGTTAAAATCAATAAGGATGTGCCAAAAAAACAAGAAGAAATTAACTTCATTTGGCCATTATATAAATTATTTTCGAAAATTTGACGAAAACCGAGACGAAAATCACAAACCCGCACCAAGGATAATCTTACTGTAAGAAAATGCATCAATCGGCGTTTGCTCAGTTTTTCCCCTGGTTTCCGTATTTGTCCTGTTAATGCATTAATGTTTTTAGTCGAATTTTGATCGATTTTGGCCAAAAGCGGGAGGGTATCATCGCTAGCAACACTCTCGCCCATGTATGGATCAGAGGAATAATAATAGAACAGATCAGAGGAATAAAATCAGGGGGGGGGAGAGATTTTAGTAAAGCATACAGTACAATGTGGTGCACACGTTTTTCGGTATTTCACAAATGATTGTAATAATCCGATGTGTTCGATTCCCAGAAATAATATAGAAAATGGTATATTTCCCAGTAAAAAAATGTACAAACGGAAAACTGCACCATAAGTTTGTGTAAAAGTAAGTTATTTATAACAGTTTTCTACAGCTAAATATGGTTTTTTAAATCGTAACTTCAATACCTGCTAGAAGACGTTAGGATACATTTTTTAGGACCGTCAAGAGCTATCGATTGATGCATACCAGAGCGCTGAGCGATGAAATTAAAGGAAGTTACGAGCGAAAACGATTCTGCGAAATAAATTTTCCAAAGTCTCCCTGTAGAGTGGAGTCATGCAGATAGGTTTAAAGAAATATAAGAAATGAGTAAGCCTGCTACTTGTAATCCGATTCTGAAAGAAAACCGAGGTACTTTTTTATTCTGAAAGAAAGCCGACTTATTTTTTCGAGTAAAAATTTTCATGTATCGAAAATCGGTTTATGAAATATATCTTAGAAACCATAGAATTTAGACAAGATACCTGCGAAAAATGTAGATCGACATCAGGGCTCTAGATTGGGAAAAATAAGATTAAAAATCTTTTGAATTAACTGAGATATGACCCTCCGAATAATCGATAATTTCATTCGAAAAAAAAGGGAATTGAAATCCTTTTTAAAAAAAAACAACTATTAGTTCACCCAATTGCAGGGAGATAGGAGAGATTAAATAATCTTTTGCTGAACAGTTGCCAAATTTTCCTAGACCGTCTCAGAAGATGTTATAACATGACATGAGGATCCACGGGCATCGTGTATTTGGTTCTTCCTTTTGCTTGTTTTTTTGTTGTGTTTTTCATGCTGCGAAATGTTAACATGGACAAAACTAGGATGTTTCCTGCGTTGTTTTTTTTCTATGACTGCAATTGACTGTCCTGGTGCAAAGGGACCATGCAAAATGCTAATTATCTGCCCATCTATGATTTTTCGTATCACTCGTGATATCGTTAGATTCCTTAAGACCCGTAATACCTTGACGGTCTCGTAGTTGATAAGCGAGTCGATAGCCTTGTTTCCAGCTTCATTATCCGCTCGGTTCATTTCGTGACGGAACTTGGTTCTCCACCTGTATATATTCCCATTCTCCCCCCTTTCTCATTCATCATGACAACTTACCTCGTGACAGCCAGTGTACTACCTGCATAGAGAGATACACATGCCAGAGTGGCCACTGTGAACTCGGGACCTAGAGTCTTGGCGAAGATAGCAGAGACGAGGCCGACCTAGACAACCAAAACCTCTCCGTTCAGTTCCAAAACTACTCAATCGTCACCTCAACGATAGTGGGAAAGATGTTGAATATCAACGCACTCATCACAAATGACATTCCTCGTGTTCCGCGATCTATAATTAAATAATTCATACTGAGGGAGAAAGTAAGAACATCATGCAATTGAGAAAGGATGACGTAGTCGTAAAAAAGCTAGACTCTCATGCTCCACTACAGAGTTCACTCGATACCATCACGAGTTGGTCTGAAGAGTGGCAGCTTCCCTTGGTGCATATAAGTGCAACTCGCTGCATTTAGGAAGGGCTAACGCCATGAACGTATACAAAATAAGGAGTGCTGACTTCGTCCAGAAATTAGATGTGAAGGATCTCGGTTTCATAATACAGAGGTCCCTTTATTCTCTGGATACCACAGGACTGTAGCTTTAAAAAGCACAACCGCCTGTCCAATCATTCTAAGAGCGCGACTAAAAACACAGAAATACTATTTGAAACATGGGTGGGCACAGGGTACCTTGACTACCGCCTGCAAGCAAAATCCGAAAAAAATCACTTTTTTCACTGGTAAACACCTCAAAAAGGGGTCCTTTGGGGGGGGGGGTCATATGATGACCGCCTGCAGGGCCAAATTGTGATCGGACAACCGCCTGCACAAAAGTTGGATTTTATCTGCCCATCTATGATTTGAAAGACTTATTATATATTTTTTTTTGTTTCCGCAGTAGTCATTTGTAATACGCGCATATATATGAGAGAGTATCGGAGTGGATCGACATACGCTTGGCGCAAGGTGAAGTATTCTATAAGTGACTAACAACGCTGTGAGGTGACCTTGGACGAAGTTACGGCTGTACTATTGACGACGTTCAAAAAAGCTTCTTCTCCTCAGGGCAAAAATATTTGTAATTGTGATGCCACAAAAGTTCTTGGTCATATCAAATGGAATCTTTTTTGATTATTGACGCGATAGATAGCCCATCAAAAAGCATTTTTTTCATTTTCACAACTTTTTTTATCAGAGTTCACGTAGCCTAGTTACTCATCAAAAATTGCTTCTCACGTAATTTTCATAGCAACTAGAAATCCCGGAAAAAAATTCCCTCATTCAACTACATCACGCGGCAATTGTGCTCAATCTGTGAAAGGAGAGAATTTAAAAGTTTCTACAAGGAACTCAAAAAAACGGAAAAGTATACGGAAGATGTTAATAAAATCAGTTCTCAATGAGCTAAAGTATGAGCCCACCGGCTCCGGAGAGATAAAGAACTGTAAGGAATCTCGTCAAACTGTTTAATTTTAAAGAAAAACTTGAATACTTTCGCATTTTTCACTCTTAGTGTACAGTAATGTTAACAGACACATCGCAAACGCTAGCTAAAATTAAAAAAATAGTGTTGTTAACACGAAATTTCATCTTTTTTTTGTTGTTTTAATCGAGTTTATCATAGGTCAAAAAGTCGGCAACCCAGATATGCACTTCGGCAAGCGACTTTAGGCATTTCATCACGAAGTACTTGCGAGAACCCCATTTGATCTATGGAAAAAGGTGACAATATATTTTTTTAAAATAAATAATTAAAATTAGTTCTCAAAAAAAGCATTCTCCCACATATTGGGCATGCTTTCTGTTGCACAGGAGTTATCATAATCAAATATTCCTAGCACTGGAAAACATAACAAAATCTAGATTGTGTCCCACCTGGATCGTTTGCCAAACATTTAAGAAAATCGCCAAAGGATGTCTTTTAATTGTCTGAAGAGTGGTCCCACCAGAGATTGAAGGAGGCTCGGAACAATTTTAAAAAAATGATTTCGATCAAGCTTTTATGTAAGTGTACACAGGAGACAAGAAAACGATTTATCCAGGTCTCATATTCAGGTCTGGGAACCGGATTTTAGGAACTCCGCCGTAGTGCTCAAAATAACCGCAAAAATATGGCCACATGCCAAAAGTGGGTAGAAGTCGACATTACCTGCGAAAAATAATGCCTGATAAGACTTCTCGTTTCTGTCAGTCGTCGTGAGCGGTCCCTCTCCATTTTGCTCTGATGAAGAGAGCACTTCCTTAGTTCCCCCCGGACCCCTCGTATATCTACCAACGACTCGACAAGACCGGAATCCTCGTCCTAGCCGGCCTGGTCACCGTGGATGGGTATGACCGTTTGATGTTGGGTAGTCAGATGTCAGTTTCGCTAATTCTCAATTTGATTGATCTTTCGAGCTTGGTGGACTCAAGTGCAAGAAAGATGCGCCTTCAGCCTCACGTAACCTCCCCTTTTCTCCTGCGTCCATGGTCTTAAGAGAGATCTCGTCTATTCCTCCAGCAACTTCAAAGAAGATGGTAAATGAATGGGAAAAAGATCCTCTACCCCCGACCCCAGCCGAAATTATCCGTCTATTCTGAGAAAAATGATCCTGACCCCTAAAACCACATCCTCACCTAACGTGATAAATATTGTATTGTATTGTATTGTATTTGACCCCTTAAAACGAAACCTGTCCGTCAGGGTCTCCTAAACACCCCGGAAATGTAGAAACTTGCCCGGTAGACCATGAAAAAAATCGAAAACCTGCCTGACGAGTTTTTCATGATACTTTACATTATGACCTCTGAATATGGCGAATAAATCTTGTGTTGAAATAAAAGTTGGAACTTTATAAATAAAAGTTATCCTAAGAAATTCGAATTTCTAACTTTCCAAAAATTCGTCAGACTTTAAGATGGTCGAACTCCACGACGTTCTTCATAGATTATGAAAGAGCATCCAAAATATAGTCAAATAAAAATTTCAGAATATATAAAAATGATTATGTCAAAAACCGAAAAATAGCTCCGAATGCCAAAAATTGAGAAACCGCGCAAAATCGATAGTGTGAAGTTGATGTCTAACCTACTTTTCTGTGAGGACTCGGTCATCAGAAGTCACAAAAATATTGTTTCGAGGCATTAAATTTTTGATGATCGGTTTATTTGGTAGACTAGACAGTAAAGCGTGCAGAACAACCTCTATTTGTACCACATTTTAAAGCCTATATTCACTGTAGATGCTTGGAAGCTATATTTTTGTAACTTCATATAACCGACTCTTCACTGAAAAGTATGTTGGACATCAATTTCAGACTATCGATTTTCGCGGTTTCTCAATTTTTGACATTCGGAGCCATTTTGCGGTTTTAGATATACCCATTTTTATAGTTTCTGAAATTTTTAGTTGATTATATTTTGGATGCTCATTCATAATCTATGAAGAACGTCATGGAGTTCGACCAGCTTAGAAGTATGGCGATTTTTTGAAAAGTAAAAAAACTCGAATTTCGTAGGATAAATTTTTATTTATTTTGTTTTTTTCTTTTATTACAACATTTTTTGTTCGCCATATTTCTGCGGTTATTTTGAGCACGACTGGGCCATTCTAGCTCCATTTTGAACCGAGTTGTGACGATTCGTATACCAGAGCCGAGGAATTCTTAAAAGCCGGCTCCCAGACCTGAGACCTGGATAAATCGTTTTCTTGTATCCTATGCACACCTACGTAAAAGTTTGATCGAAATACAATTTTTTTTTTTGAAAATTGTTCCTCAGAGGGCCTGTTTACATACGATCTTTCGTGATACCTCTCTGAATATCAGGGATTGCAGGGCCTAATATTTTTTTTCAAAATTGCATTTTACCTAGGAACACGGTCAGTCTCTCTCGTTCCCTAAGATAAAACACGGACAATGTAATCGAAGTAGATAAGTAACCTTTATTACTACAAGGAAACATTGCAGTCGTTTTCAATGGGTATTGAAAGTGAGGAGTATGGGTACAGAGCGACTACCTTATGGACCCCCCCCCCCCCACCTACAGAAGAACTCGCCCGGAACACTTTATGACAAACTTTTAAAAAGGATATTCATTCAATTCACGGCAATTTTTTCTCCGACAAAGGTCCAAAAAGTATGGCCCACCGAACTACCGTATTTTGGCCCTTTGCACCGTGCGTGGCTTTGCCTGAGAACTGTATCGAAATTCAAAATACCATACTGTAGCCGTCTTTTTCCATAGATTTTCATACATTTTATTGATTTTTAGTCATATTATTAACAGAAACGAGGTTTATTTATTATTTTTCTCATTTATTTTTTCAAACCACCATACACTTATTCCCGCTATGTTCTTATAGGAAACAGCCGTTTTATCAAATGGGAAAGCCTATCAAGGCTGCCATGCATGTATTGTAATTTCGGAGCTATATTTAAAGTTTTTGCAACTTGTAGGATGTGTGAATAGATTCATAAACACATTCTCTAAGGGGATCCGCAGGTAAATGCTCGAATAAAAGAAGATAATTAAATAAAACATAATCTCTTCTCCGGAACCAGGTAAAAATCCGGCGAAAAGTGTTGTGTGATTCTGTGTTTAGTGGGTGTACTGTATGCGTTGGCGGTCTAATCAGCGCTGCCAGATCCTTATTTTTCAGATACCTTAGGGACCACTTTTCTTCAACAGTGTCGGGGAAAAAATTGCCGTGTCAATTCTGTGAAGAAGAAAGGTTTCGACATGAAAATTGCCGTCATCGGAATGTTACATATTTTAATTATCCGCCTAGGTTGAGGGCAGCTTACCTATGGCCTTTGAGAGCGCCCCGGTCTGCCGATTGAGATGAAAAGAGAGATCGAGAGAATGCAGATGAAGGAAGATCCTTCGAGAAATCGATCGTATTGATCCTTGAGCTACCTTCAACGTAATATTATATTTGATTTTTGGAATAATGGATCAATGTGACATACACACATTAATACAAGGTTAAAATAACACTTTCACGAAATCGGCTACTGGCTGGGCCGATTTCGCACATTTTTATCATACTTTTTTTTCAGAAAAGCGGGAGTTCATTTCTCTATTTTGCCCGTGAGTGAGCTGGCCCTCGCAAGTGAATTTAATTTTCATTTTACTCGCGAGTGCACACTTGCCATTTTCAACTATCGTCCACCCTCCGCACTGTAGTATTGAGCGGACGCTCTCCGACAAAATTTAACATACATTATCCGGAGATTACCAACTATACTGTCACTATCTAGTCTCACTTAATTGTGGTTATGAACCAAAGTGGACTAGGATCGGGTTTCAATGTACTTTTATTGTCGTATCCCAAATACTGTCGCCGAGTTACCGTAATTCTTCTAAAAATGCATGTCAGAATTTATTATATTTCTGTAGGGTGATTACTGTATGGCCTAGAAACGGAAGCGAAACGGTAGAGCAGCCAATAACTACTTGAGTGAGAATCCACAAGTGATGGGCTAGATAGTCGAAAAAGAACTGCGGCTTGCAAAATTTGATAATGGCCGGGTCGCAAAAGTTTTAAAAGCTCCGTGGCAACTTTTTTTCGAAGGCTCTCAGCCTCACGAGCCTTTCACAACGGAAACGCAAGATACAGTACGTTCAGAACGTTTTGGAACACGTTCAGACACGTTTCCTGTGATCCCCTACGCTCTCTGAATCATTTTGGAACTTTTCGAAAATTTCGATTTTCACGTTAAACGTGTTCAGACACGTTCCCGACATCACAAACCACTTTTCCTATGATCCCCGACATTCATTTGGAGAAAATTCTAAAATTTCGATTTTTTAAGTTCAAACTCGGCAAAACAGGTGAAAACGTGTTTCACGGTACTCAAAAACGTGTTAGAACAGTTTCTGGCACTTGCGAAAAATTCGGCAAAAGGTTTGCCCGCGGCGGGGGTCGAATCTTTCTTCGCTCGGATTGTTAGTCAAGCGCGTAACCCACTTGGCTATAAATTTAGTGAATTCTCTTTTGTAAATTTTAAAGCAATTCTGATCAGTTATCATATGCAAAAGGTTCTGAGAAGATTGCGTGATTTGAAAAAAAGTGAAAAAAAGAGAAAAAGGACAAAAAAAGACAGACAGACATTCTAATAATAATAATAATAATTTATCTACGCCCGAGGCGCAACAGGATTTGAAATTTGACAAGACATTTGGGGAAGATGTGGTGGGGGGAAGACTCTCCGAATATTATTTGAGATGGCGGAGGTCTTTGACGATGGGGTGATTTGCCAATCGTTTCTTGAACATTCGATGATTAGGGGCAGTGACAATTTCTATTGGGAGCATGGAATACCATCGGGCAGTACGTAAAGGGAATGAATGGAATCTTGCTAATATATAGTAACAAAAACCTGTTATCATAAAAGTGTGGACCCCAGAAACCACAGTGTAGACAGGGATATACACCAGGGTTGGGCGGGAAAAGGTTGATGGAAAAGAATCGGAAACGGAAAATTTCCGTCTCCAAAGGTCGGAAAATACGGAAAAACCACAAAAAAAATTCGTTTTTTTCGCCATCAGAACCTCAATGTTTGTATTGTTTTATCAAATGTATCTGAGAAAACGTCTAGAAATCATAAAATAAGTTCGTTTTTAATTTATTTTAATTTTGCACCGCGTTTCCTTGTGATCGCATATATATATATATATATATATATATATATATATATATATATATATATATATATATATCTTTAGTACCTTTAACAGCGAAAATAACACTATCAGAGACAAATGTTCAAAAAAATTGAATATAATCCTAGTTTTCGACCGAAAAACAGCTATAGAATGCAAACAAATATTGAGCACAGAGTAGTACTGACTTTAAAAAATAAGATTTTGAAATGTTTTCCTCGTTTCTCATCATTTCATATCCGAGGAATATCTAGTGTAAAAATCGGAAAATTTTCTGAGGGTACTCGGAATATTTTTCCCACGTAAAATTTTCCGTCAGAGGATCGGAAAATTCGGAAACGGAAAATCATTTTCCGCCCAACCCTGATATACACCCTTTCGGACACTGCCTATCCGAGATTCTCAATTTTCGAATCTAGGTTACGGTAATAGGGAATTTGGTAGGATCATTACGATAAACCCCTCATTGTCAGACAATAACAACTCGAAGATTTCCTCTAACAATAAATCCCGCGTCAATTTGTTCTATTTCAGAATTCTGGGTTACCGTATTCGGGAGTCGAGATGGTATATCACTCAGACAATATAGCCTCGATGTTTGCCCAAGGAATCCCCATACAATTAGCGTATTTTCAATTACTGGAGAATTTACTGCCGTAGACCAACATTTTGGACTGTTCCAAAAAAGTCCAAAATGTTGGTTGATTTAACATTTTTTTGTTTTTTTTCAATTTCCAGACCTCGCGATCCTGAAATGCTGTCTGATTTTTTCGAAAATTTCACCTGGAAAAAAGCCGAATTGCTCCCAGGGTGTTTTTCCCCACTGCACAACTTTTGATCTATGTTTATTGCTGACATTCCTCCCCACCTTAGCGAAGACTGCATTCCGAAGTTCGTTGAATCCAGCTGATCCAGTGCGCGCCAGTCCATCTGCAAAATCGACTTTCAAATTAACGGCATTTATGAAACGATAAATTAAATTATCATCTAAGGTATTGTGCGTCAATTTTCCGTTCCGTTTATAACGAAACTACTGTGGAAAATAATGCGTGGAACGCTAACATTCCATATCAATATTTCTATGATTATGTGCTTGCAATAGCAGTGGAGTCCGCGTATTATGAAATATTGGCACTACTGCTGAAATCCGGAGCAGGCCAATAAATAGTCGATGCGCTCTTGAAATGAGCATTTAAAATGACATTGCTCATTGTTCAGGAATCATTGCTTTTAGATTCCTTTTTTTTATTATTCCGGGCTTCAGTAGTAGTGCCGAAATATTTTTAGAGAGAAGGTCAGCCTCATGGGGGATATAATGTTCCGAAACATGGACTAATTCGTGCTAACGGCCGTAATGACAAAATGGGCTGAGACTGCTGAGTTT
Source organism: Pristionchus fissidentatus (assembly GCA_036245785.1). Taxonomy (NCBI): domain Eukaryota; kingdom Metazoa; phylum Nematoda; class Chromadorea; order Rhabditida; family Neodiplogasteridae; genus Pristionchus; species Pristionchus fissidentatus. The sequence continues at coordinate 21,908,094 of BTSY01000005.1, read as the reverse complement.
TTGAATCGCACAATACATTCAACTAATATCTGACAAGAAATGATGAGTGATACTCCGACTCCCGCGATCGCTGCCACTGGACTGTCCATCGACAGCTTGAGAAAATCGGGAGCCTTGTCATTGTAAAGATTGACGATGTCACGAAAGATGAAAGGAACGCATGCATTGAGAATCTGTAAATAGTGATCTATCACTGTATGGTAACAAGTATGGTCACTTTAGCGACGACGAGAAGTCCGAACGCGACCACCACTCGCTTTCTCAAAGAAGGATTATCTCGAGGCCAGGCAAACTGCAGAAGTTTCTTCACGAGTTGACCACTTGAAAGGGCCTGGTCAGATTTAACCAAGACCTGAATTAAGAAAGGAGATTATGAAGCCTTCTCCGCATCAATTACCTGACTTGTGGCACCAGGATGGAAGCACCCGCGAACGGTAGGCAAAGCACTCGGCCGCTAAACATAAAGAACAGTGTAACCGGATAATCACAAGACAAAGAAACCTGCTTGAGGAGCCCTTTATGAAGCAGAGTGTTGATTGCTCTCGTTGTACGGTTGAATCCATTAGATATCTGCAATACCCCACTTCATTTCGAACTAACAGTTTAACACTCACATTTAGAAAGCGATTAGAGGCCTGGCGAGGTATGCTGAGCATCGTTCCTAGTGAAGAGCTGTGGTGACTGACGTAAGCGGTCACTGTGATAAAACCCTCATGTATCGAAAAGGAATGTACCTAAAATAGCGAACGCAGTCATATATAAAATATAGAGTCTCTAAAAAAATATGCACGCAAACCCACGAGGTAGTTGCAGGTACAATTCTAAATACAATAATCGAATAAGTCATATAAAAACAGAACATCGAATGTACGGTCGATGACATTTTAAATTGAACCTGATCATGACCATGATAAAGCTGAGACAATTTAAAATCAACAGAGTTTTCGGTCTTTCTCTTGATGGGAAGAGGGGAGAAAGAGAGAGACTGCTTACTGGCATTTTGCCAATCCCCTGATTCTAAATTCGATCTGGAAGGGAATCTACGAGAGCGCTTCGAAATTGTTTCCACGAAAACGCCGTGGGAACGGGATTCGAACCATTTCGAATGACCATGTCACAAGGATAACGATAGTCACTTAAATACAAGCAGCATATAAACATTGAGGAGTGGGAATGGATTTCCGGGGAATTTCCTCAAACACACTCGCAAACCACTCCGGTAAATCTGCTACCGCTTTCGGAGACCTGGAGAACTTTCTGCACTCTCGGAGCTGCGAGATAGAGTTGCTGGAGGAGCATTGCGAGTATGTTTTGAAATACACAGTCGAATATTCATTCGATATACCCCCGAGAGCAATAGTAATCGGCAAAGGGAAAAAAATAACACGCGACATGATTCGACCCAACGATTTATGATCACTCGAATCTACACTCAGTGCCTCAGAGATTGATCAGTGATTACAGGGTAATATTACGGCAATTGCAGTAATATTACGTTTTACCGACTTCGCATTTGTAACTAACCAGAAACTTCCTTGTTATTGCTCTCAAAGAAATTAATACATTTTCAACACTACTACAATGTTACTTTTTGCTTACTTCAAATTTGCCTCTGTAGCAAGCATAAAGTAAGTTATTGCCGTATTGGGCACTACTGCTGTGTTTGGGACCAGCCACTCTTGAATGAGTGAATAGACCAGAAATTAGAAGGATAGAAAATGGGAAAGGAAGGAAGTATTGTAGGAAAAAAAATAATTTACCGTCGTACTGCTGGTAACATACTTTTCGCAAAATTACTTTCAGCAACATTACCTGATACTTGCAGTAATATTACCCTACAATCTCTGCGTGTAGGGTAATATTGCTGGAAGTATCTTGGCCGAAAGTAAGTTGCCAGCAGTTCCAGAGTAAATTACCTTTTTCTTACAATACGTTAGCAATATCTCAGTAACGTATTGTGTACTTGTCACAGAGGTAAATTAGAAGTAAGCAAAAGGAATATCATGGCAAACTTGAAATAATTTTTCTTTTATTATTTAAGAGCCAGTTCAAAGTACGTGCCTAGTTAGTTACAAATGCGAAGTAATTTAAAAATAATATTACTGCAAGCGGCAAAGCAACTTACCGGAGAACTGCTAGTAACTTACCTACAACTTGCAGAAATATTACCCTATAATCAGAGAGATACTATTTACTAGCAGTAATATTACCCTAGCTGCAATCACTGAGTAGACCGGCCAGAAAGCCGTACATCCCGTCCTCCGGGCCCTCACCGTAATCAAGGAAGTGTTTGGAAAGTAGCCAAGGCGGATCAGCAATTGATTTTCTTATAAATTTATTTATTTATCGGCCAGCCGAAATATCAAACAGGCTAAATACTCCGGTTTTCGTTTGCACGTTGTGCGCACGTCTCTCTTACAGTCCTTCGCTCTCTCGCCGCGCTGATACTCAGCCGAGAGAGGGAAGAAATGAAGAGAGTCAGTACACGTAACGTGCAACGCACAGCCGTGGTGCATGTGCACACCGTGCGTTTCAAAACCGGAGTATAACTCCGAACACGGCGGAGGAGTTTGCGGAACAGTTTGTGACGTAGTTTACGGTAGTGTGATCCGGAAACTTGATCGCAAACTGTTGAATTAGTTTGCGAATCAGTTTCGTTTGAATTTGCATTTTCGCGCCACTCGTTAGCTCACTCGTCTCTATATTATATTTTCCTGTAATTATCGACTTTTCCTTCATTTTTTTGATATTGCGTCATTTATTTTGTTAGTTTGTTGTGTCCGAGTTGCGGCGAACCTTGTAGCTTTCGATTTGACGACAGTGATAGTTTATTACATGCTTATTTTGATTTAAAATTGTTTTTTTGTGATGCGATGTGTTTATTCGATATAAACTGGTAATATTTCAGATCTGTGTTTTGCTAGCGTCCGCTGTGCGTCTACGGTAACGACCGAGCCCGAGTGCCTGCCCGACTCCGCTGCACGTCGCCCGCTTTGTGGTGAGATCTGATTTTTCTCCGTTTTTTTGTGATTGGTGATGTTCATCCTATAGACTATAGGCTATAGTAGTACTACGATAAGCAAATGATACGCGTGTTTATTCCTTCTCGCAGTCACTATTATTATTTATTTCAAGCGTTTAAAACGTAAAGAAACAGTAAATCAGGCACCACTGCTGAAACACGTAACAGGATAATAAACAGTGGAGGCGCTCTTGAAATGAGCATTTCAAATGCCATTGTTCTTAGATTTCTTTATTGATGATTCCGGGCTTCAACAGTAGTGCCTCTAATTCCAATTGAATTCCACTCTCAAATAAAATATGCAAGTACGTTTTCAGTACACGTCGGATTCCGTCTGGATGAGAATCATAACAGATGGATGGTTGCATGGACAACCACCCCGTGGACTCTTCCTTCAAATCTCGCACTGATTGTCTATCCTGATCTGGAGTACGTCGTCGCTAAGGGTATGGTTAAATATGAATATTACGTGATGTGGTCGATGTTACAAAGTTGCCTTAATGGAATAATATTCTTTGCTTGTATACCTATAGATCGAAGGGTTGATAAATTGTTGAACCTGTTTAGACAAGACTACCGGCGTGGAATACATTGTTCTCGAATGCAAAGCTCAAGAACGAGAATCTCGAGATTGTTGTGAAGGTCAGTGGACCATATCAATTCGAAAGACGGAAACTATTGTCAAATCGTTTTATAGATATATTGATATACTTTTCTAAAATACTTGAAATGTGCGTCCATTTTAGGTGAAGGGATCTGTATTCGTCGGCAAGACCTATCAGCCCCTCTTCCCCTACTTCGCCCACCTCAAGGTACAATTTGACGTTCAAACACGCGCTTCGTATCCATTATGCTATATTCGCTTTTGATATTGTAATTTAAAGGAAGAGCGCAAGGCTTTCCGTGTGCTATCGGGAACCTTCATCACCACCGATCAGGGTACGGGAGTCGTCCATCAGGCACCCTACTTCGGAGAGGTACGGTATTAATTAGAGTTGTTTTTTTACTATATCAATTAGTGGCTTGGCGAATACGTATAATCTCTGATAGGCCGCTTTCCAATGCTGTCTCGAGCACGGAGTCATCTCGAAGTACATGAAGCCGATCTGTCCCGTCGATGAGACCGGAAAGTACACCAGCGAGGTAAATACCATAAGGAAAATTATGTTTAATTATTAACTTATTGTGCTTGGCAGGTGGCGGACTATGTGGGAGTGTTTGTGAAGGATGCAGACAAGGCCATCATGAAGAGACTCAAGGAGTCTGGACATCTCGTCAGAGAGGGAGAGGTCAGTCCATCCATATTGTAGATATGTGATTGATTTGGTTGCATCGCAAGCACTCGAATATGTTCTGCAAACTGTTTCGCAAACCTCGTTTCTCGCTTCAGAGTTGCTCCTTGCTCGATTGATCTACCTTACATGATTGCAGTTCGCCCATTTTAGTCCCTTTCTTTTTCTAGGAGGAACTCCTCTCTCCCCTCCTTTCTCCCCTCTCCTCTCCAACTCGGCGTGTGGCATGCTCCATCATGACTCTGACCGAGTCCCATCTTCAATTTCAGAAGACTGCGGAGAAGTTTCGGGTCAGAATTATCATTCTTCAGTCACTTTATTGATTGACCAATTCCAAAATCGTTCGTTTCAGCTTCCACTGTTGTTTTTATGCTCTCTTCGGCACGAATGCTCGGAAATGCGAAGAAAGAAGACGGTTACATGAGGTACGAGTAGTTTAAACTAGAGCAATTTCTAAAGCATTAACAACTTATCCGAGTCTCTTCATTTCGTACGCTCTCATTTATCGACGAGTGAAATAAACGCGTGAAATGAAGAAATTCGTGCTCGTTGATTAAACTATAGTTCAATGCCGGTGAAGGGACCAATGTTTGATGCTTTCCTAACCAATAACTATATCTGGAAATAGGTCCTCATGAATTAGTTCAATCTACTTTTTTTTCTCTCAGATTCCTGCGTGCCGTTTCAACTCCTAAATTGGTCGGTGAAATGAGTTACATGACTATCGGCAAAGAGTTTGAAATCGATTTCGTTCAGGTACATTTCTGCTTCTACGATTACCTTATCAATAGAGTATCTCTGTCTTGTATCCCATAACTTTATTGCAGGAGCGTTATTCCACAATGGTAATATCACTCATCACTGGCCTTCCCGTCCATCGATTCCGAAATATTGCTAATTGCAAATTCATTGGTGAGTACAATTATTGTATTTCTCATTCTTGAGTCTCATGAAATTTCCTTAGCCGATTATGTTTAGATCTTCTCGACAACTTTTTCTCCCGTGAGTAGACATTGAAAGGTAACTAAACAACTACCCGCATAAGAAGGAAATTACACCCCCACCCTCTTCATTCTCCGCACTCTCTCTTCAAAAAAGCGGTCAATTTCCCTGCTATGCGGGTAGTTGTTTAGTTACCTTTCAAAGTCTACCCGTGAGATTGAAAGAAATTGCAAGTGAGTCGATCAATTGATCCATACTACCGTAATACCAATTTGTTGACTACTGCACTCTGCAGATCGATCGATTCTCCGAGTTCTTCGATGAGCGTACAAATACGACAAGCTTCTGGTTCTCAAGGAATATCAGGTGAGAGGATACTTATCAATCAATAGGTTATCGGTTTTGTTTTCAGTCGTTCTTGATTTCTCATCAAGGCAAATTACTCTTCAACGACTATCAATTACTCCACATGGCTAATCGATTCGACTTTCCTCACATTAGAGTATGACGAAAGGTTATCGAATGTTTTCAAAATACTACCATTTCAGCGTGAGATTCTGTCGAAAATTCGGACGGTCGAGGAATACTTTACATTTCGAGCCAATGAGAACTATCGAATGCAACTGTCTGGTGAGTTGATCGGTCTTCATAGACATCTCTTCTTGTACTATGTTAACGACGAAAAAATATTTCAATTACAACAATTATTCATTTTCACGATGATTATCCCTTCTGTTGGCAGTCGGACACTCCTCTTATCTATTGCTATCAAAAAATCACACATTTAGTGCCTAATTCAGAATTCTTTCGTAGAGGTACTGTATGTTTGTGTACTGTATAATGATTACGGTAGGTTACGGTAGCAGAAATCCAGTTGCAAAACGATCACTCGTTTCCAATGTGACAATGAGTCGTATTCTACTCTCTTCCCACAAACTATTCAGCTACCTCATTCGATAAGCATTGTTTTAAAGTACATTATTCGTATTACAGGCACACGTTCCGACAGGGCAAGGTCGGAGGTGTCCGATGGATCACAGACTGTGTGGTCGACCAGAGGCACCGTTTCATTCAAGAGCCGCTAATCTATGTAGATCAACAAGTTGGCGACGATTCAAACTCTCCTCTCCACCAGAACGACGACGATTGAGTAAGATAGATACTTGTGAGATGGTCAGAGACATTACTAGAGAATATAGATCACTTCATATCTATTCAATATATAATCTAGATTTTGATAGAGTTATCACATTATTTGTTGACATTTCCATGCTTGTATGATTTTCCCTTTCTTGTAAATAGTTCCTCCCCCGGTGATTGACCATTTACAATGGCTCCTTCCTTGCTATTTCCATCTGAAATCTGTGAATGCACTAACTGTACGAGTAATTATCACTTATTAACATGTTCTACTTGTTCAATAATTGTTCTGTAAATTTCATGCGTTGTTTGTGAAATTACTTCCCTCTCGATGCTCTCATAACCTTACAAAAAGGATAAATATATATTACACCGCAAAACCTGGTATTTTTTAACTCAAAACAACGTATTTTCACCAGAGAAAGCAAGAAGAGAAAGGGGGCGGGGTTTGGAAGAGCAAATGCGCAAGCACCACAAATGCGCTAGGAGACACCAAGCTCACGCCAGTAGATGAAGTTTCCGAAACAGTTTGCAACTCGGTTTCCAGCCAGGTGTTCGCAAACTGTTCTGCAAACTGTTTCGCAAACCACATTTCTTGCTTCCGAGAATTGCATTATGTCTTTGGTTTTTAAAGTTACTAGTGATCCAAAAAAGCCCCTCCATTTTATTGTCTTGTTCGGAGTCATATCGTTACGTAAGGGTTACGAGTGTGCCATTCCGGAAGTTCAAAAATGCGTCTACGCCTCAGGGCAAGAAAATATTTGTTCGTCAAATCGATTCGAATCCTTTACATGTCTAGTACGATCGATAGCCCATCGAAATACAAATATTTTTTACTTACGCAACTTTTTAGTGCTCGTACAAACAAGTTATTCGGCATAAACTAGTTTAATGTCAATTTGCAACTATGCTCCTGCCACTGGAAACTTCTTATCTTCATATCGTAAACCTTACACTGAGGGACAAATTCACTGAGAAAGTGGATATTTAAAAGTGGGCCCCAAGGAAGTTAATTTAGGAAAAATGTCGCGGCAAATTGAATATAATTAGTTCTCGATTGACATATTTGAATTAATGATACGGTATGTTTTCAAATTTTCTTCGTCTATTCGGGTTTGATTAGAATATTTTTGCGTTTAGTGATTGTTTTCGATCACATTGAAGTACTAAATGAGTAAGAAACACTAAATATTTGAGTATTTTTGCAAGTCAATTGCATACGACGCGAAAATGTACAGTACTTTTGCAATCGAGGAATGATTTTATTCAAGTTGCCACGACAATTTTCCTAAATTAACTTCCTTGGGGCCACTTTTAAATATCTACTTTCTTTGTGAATTTATGCCTCAGTGTAAGGTTTGCGACATGAAGATAAGAAGTTTCCAGTGGCAGGAGCAAAGTTGCAAATTGACATTAAACTAGTTTATGCCGAATAACTTGTTTGTACGAGCACTAAAAAGTTGCGCAAGTAAAAAATATTTGTATTTCGATGGGCTATCGATCATACTTGAAATCATAGATGGGCAGCTAAAATCCAACTTTTGTGCAAGCGGCCGTCCGATCACAATTTTGGCCCTGCAGGCGGTTGTCATATGACCCCCAAAGGACCCCTTTTTGAGGTGTTTACCAGTGAAAAATTTGATTTTTTTCGGATTTTGCTTGCAGGCGGTAGTCAAGGTACCCTGTGCCCACCTATGCTTGAAATGGAAAGGATTCGAATTGATTTGACGAAAAAGTTTTGTGACGTCACAAACAAATATTTTTTGCCTTGAGGCGTGGACGCGTTTTTGAACTTCCGGAATGGCACACTCGTAACCCTCACATAACGCACTATTTTATCGAGTAGTCTTTTTCATATCGAAAATTTAGCCCTGTGCCAAGCCCCCTGAACAAATATGTCGATCCTCTCAGATAATTATAAAACTAAAAGAACTAAAAGCAGCATCCAGAAGCTAAATTCTCGATATGAAACTGACAACGCTATATTATAGTGTGTTACGTGAGAGTTACGACAGCGCCATTCGGGAAGTTCAACGCGCTTCTTTGCCTCAGGGCACAAAAATAACTGTTTGTGACGTCATTCAACTTTTTCGTCACATCGATTCGCATCCTTTCCATTACTATTACGATCGATAGCCCATCGAAATGCAAAAAAAATTTATCAGTGCTCTCACAAACAAGTTATTCGGCATAAACTAGTTAAATGTAATTTGCAACTATGCTCCTGCCACTGGAACAGGGGCCCACCGAACCGGGAATTCCAAAATCAGAGCCGACAAAAAGTACGAAAAGACAGAAACGGCCAAAAATTCAAATATGAACAGGAAAACAGTTTTCTCGGTATGTTTTGAGTTTTAGGGGGTGCCCCTATCAGGATTTGTTCTTAATATGAAGTTAAGATGACTTCGAAGTAGCACAAACAAAATGAAGCAAATCTGTATTAGCGAATGTGTTAAAAATCTTGAGCGAAGTTCAGCGATTTCAAATTATATTTAATATCTTTTGTTCTAGAAGGTGCCCCTATTGAAGTAATTGATTTATACATTTTTAGTAGCCCGATGCATGTTTAGAGGAATTATGAGGAAAATCCGTATTAGCGAACCTTATTTATTTCGGCTTAAAATTCTACGAGTTCAACACTAGCTATTGATTATGAACTAGTTATAATTTTCAAAACCTAGAATTAAATATTATTTTATTTATCCATGGCTCCGTAATAGCAGCTAGAACTGAATACTTGCTGTAAATATTATATTAGTCTAGTAAACAGCAAGAAAAACAGTCAAAACGAGAAGATCTGACCCAGCCGATTTTCGTCGCCCCACCGAACTCATGGCGCAACGATGCGGCATGAATTCAGTGGGGCGACTACACCACGAAGGGCGGGGCATAGAAACTTGTCTGATACTAGTTGAACTGGAAATATTTGGTAAATCTGGAAACGCTATCGTGATTCTGCATCCCTCAGTACCCCGAAGGCATGAAATTTGCAATTTTAGGAACAATTTCCAATTTTACGTGGTGGCCCCTATGTCGCGGCAACTTGAAAATAATCAGCACTCGATTGCAAAAGTTTAGCAAAAGTACTGTACATTTTCGCGTCGTATGCAATTGGCTTGCAGAAATACTAAACCATTCAGCTTTCCTTTCTCGTTTAGTGCTCCAATGTGATCGAAAACAATCACTAAACGCCATGCTAGGGTGTAACAAGCAACACGACCCTCCCGCTTTTTGCCGAAAACCCTCCCGATTCCGGTTCAAGCCGTTACGATTTTGGATCAGACCCTACCAATTCTTTGCTTAAAATCACCAAGCGTTATAACCTATTCTCCCGCTTTTGACCAGCTACAATCCTTCCATCTATGCTACACGCGAAAATATTCTAATCAAACCGGTATAGACGAAAAAATGTGGAAATATATCGTATCATTAATTCAAAATATGTCAATCGAGTACTGATTTTATTCATGTTGCCGCAACATTTTTTTCCTAAATTAACTTCCTTGGGGCCACTTTTAGGGACGGGCAACCGAAATTTCAAACTGGCTCTAAAATTATGTTTTTTGCTTGGTTGTGGTTATCAGCGGTGCCGAATCGTTGTTTCTTATGTAAAATTCACGCAATTCTCAAAATCATGCAGAAAATTGCAAGTTTACTAAGCCCCGCCCACTTCAAACCTGTGATTCACGCCCGCCTCGTCAACGCGCCGCGGTTTCTCAGTTCCGTGTGTCAATATTCATTTTTTGAGTCATTTTTTATTGCATGAAAAATTTACGCTGCAATTTGGTTTTTTTGCTTAAAAGTTTACAACGGGTGATGTGATATGTATTTGTGCTTTTTCGATGAGAAATTTAACATATAAACCCGTTTTTCGTGATGATAAAAATTACTACTTTTGCGTTGTGTGACATTTTGTTCGTATGAAACGTCCTGCATCCAATACTTGCAGGCAAATTCGAAATAGAAGGTAGTATCTTTTCTCCACTCTACTCGCTGTGCTCGTGTTTTTATAGGCACTTCGCAGGATTTTGCGTTGAAGTCGAGTGGCCAGTTGGCTGAGCCAATTGTGGCCTACCGTAACCCAACCACCGTACTCCTAGACATTCTGTCAAACCTATCATAACTCAAAGTACAGTAACCTGATTTTTTAAACCTTTGAAACTGGGTCGAGATTACTGTATGAGATAGATTTCGAATAAAATTTGTCTGTGGAACATACTTTGACCCAGGTATACAGTACCCTGGACTACGGTAGCATAGCTACAATAACAGGGAAATATTTTTTTCTTGAGAACTGAGTCAGAATTATTTGCATGAGCTCTCTCAAGTTTCCAAGGATGATGTACATCTACCGAATTCTCTTTCGGGGTTGACCGTGTTCTCGTAATTTAGAGACGGAAGGAACAACACGTGTGTCCTCCACTACAGTTATTTTACCCCCTTCGGCCAGGTTACTGTAGACACAGCATGAGATTAGAGAAGAAATGAACAGTTTCTGTGACAAAGCTGTATAATATGTGGGGAGGGGTTTAATGATATAAGCGGGATAAGTGAGGAGAAGAGAAGGGAAGCATCTTCACCCTCGCTGACAAATATTGTCAATCTAATTGGAAAAATAATGAGATCAATACGCACAATGTGGTAAACAACGAAGAAACGTGGTAAGTATGGCTTGAAAATTCAGTAATCCGGTTATCTAGGCTCGGCTGATTGTTGGTGCTTTAAAAAACGCATAACAGCAGCCAATTTATAATTGAAAATCAATAAAAAGCGGAATAAAATGCAAACTGTACAGGAGATCAGTCTTACTGTAGGATTTGATTTTCCCGGGTTGCTCATCATACTTTATCACGGCTAAAAACCTGGCTCTCTCCACTTTTTCATTCTACTGAAAAATTCACCCTACGATTTTGATCAAATGGTGCTTAACTTGCTTGCATTAATTAAATGCGTGTTGTGCAAAAGAGAAAACGGGCGGACAGGCACTATAATAATATTTTGGATTACGGTATTTCACTTCAACTGGTCTAACGAGAAAATTCACCCTACGATTTGCGATACTCTTTCTGAGACGCTGTGTATTCACATTCTCTAAATTATGAAACTCAGAAAACCCTCGGACACCATACATTTCACCGTACAACTGCGAAAACACGTGTTCGCTCTGCAAAAGAATTAAAATTCAAACGCGTGGTGTGGTGGGTGCGTCACAGTCTATTTGTTGGCTCTACCTCCCGCGCACTCCCGGCTGCCCGTCCCTAGGCCACTTTTAAATATCCACTTTCTCAGTGAATTTGTGCCGCAGTGTAAGGTTTACGATATGAAGATAGGAAGTTTCCAGTGGCAGGAGAATAGTTTCGAATTGACAGTAAACTAGTTTATGCCGAATAACTTGTTTGTACGAGCACTAAAAAGTTGCGTAAGCAAAAAATATTTGTATTTCGATGGGCTATCGATCGTAGTATAAATGGATAGGATTCGAACCGATTTGACGAAAAAGTTTTGTGACGTCAAGTGTCAATATGTTTGTCCTGGGCGTAGACGCTTTTTTTATCTTCCGGGATGGCGCAGTCTTAACTCTCTTCCAACGCACTACAATATAGCGTTGTTAGTATCTTATCGAAAATTTAGCCCTGTGCCATGACTATGTCGACACACTCAGATAGTCTGTCTTATATTTCGTTTAAATTTTACAGTGTTGACGACATGGGTGATTTTGTGCCGAAATTCGAGCAGAGAGATGAAGGAACTCGCGGATTGGGACATGCACGTCTCGGAACGGGAGGGGCTATTCCTGTCATGAATGAGAAAGGACAGATTGTTATGCAGAAAGTCAAGGTCCAGCGATATATGGCCGGAAAAGCGTGAGTATCAAGCTATTGTGATATTAGATTAGCTTAATAATCAATCAATAATTTATCATGCCAAAACTTTATTGAATTGCAGTTAAATGTAATATTATTATAACATGATATTTACGATGTCACGGCTAGGCGGCATCTGCATTGTGCGAGTGAGAGAAGTATATAGGGACGATGGTCGTGTAAGTGAAATCGAAACTTTTCTATTTACTTTTTGCAAAATGTAACTAAAATAGCAAGAAAATGCTTCTGAAGGTGAGGATCACTTGTGACGTTTGAGTTCAAGAAGAGCTATTAGGTGGTCAAACTCATGAATAGGATGACTAAACTTAAAATGGTGTTCGATTCGCATCCCCGCTACTATTCTATTGCTAAGCCATTAACTAAAATACAACACGGATATGGGAAGTAGGGATGGCAAAAGGAATCTTTATCGACCGTTTAGGCGCGGACAATCAAGAGTGGAATGAATCTTGTAAATGAGAAATTACCACAGTCCAAAGATTCCCTGTGAATCTTTGAATTCCAGAGGAATTTTTGTGTATAAATAAGTATTTAAACGTAGAAATGTCAATAATATTTGGCTCACATTAAACAGGATCCTCATAAGAATCATGCTACCACCATTTCTTGATCCTATAATACTATTTGCGTATCTGAATTGGAAACTCTAGTGAGCTTGATAATAGCTGTTGAAATGCCCTGTCAAAGACATTTTGGTGTGGCATGAATGCACTCCAAAATAAATATTTTGACAAATATCGTATTTTAATGATAATGGAACCAAAAGTTGTTTGTAAGTTTCAAGCTAACAGATCATGAAAACAATTTTTGAAAATATTTAACTAATTATGCTTGACAATGTTTTCCTATATGCCTGTACAAGCACCATGCAAAAAATCGCATCAAAATGTTTTGTTTGAGATGATTATCACACAAAGATTCCTTTGGAATCTAGATTCTACAGGAATTGATTAATGTTGACTCTTTATACCGCGCGATTCCCCTCTCAAAGATTCAGAATGAGAGGAAAGATTCCTTTTGCCATCCCTAATGGGAAGCTAATACATCTAAGGGAAAACAATGAAACATGGCAACAAAACCACGCATTATAGTGAGAGAGAGAGAAAAACACGTTGAAAGGGCTCCTAAAAATAAGAGAGCCGTCAGGCGTACCGCCTGCATTCGCAAATTTTGCATGACCTAACGCCTTCCAAAAAACTTGGATTTTAGCAGCAGACCTATGTAATACATTGCCAACTACTGATACATAAAGCTCCTGACGTTGTACAACAATAAGCTATTTTCATAATCCTCTGTTCAACAAATTTCGAAGAGTTATTTAATAGCTTTGGGCTAAGTGTTCACGCTTTATTTTTTTTGTTATTACTTAGACAGACCTACTCCAAATAACATATTTAAAAAGATCCCGTGAACACTTACCCGAAATATGTATAATCTCGCGTTTAGCGGTTTTCCCGTTGTAATATGAGCAACTTTAACAGCTTGCTTCTCGAAATCAGCTCCACTAATCGATTTTCTACTTTGATATCATTATTCTACGTCCTATATTCTACTTGTTTCGAAAAAATGGGCAATTAGCTCCTAATTCTAAAATTCACGAATTTTTGAGGCCGTCGTCCTGGTTTCCCGGGAATTATTCATTTTCCTCTTCTGATCGTTCTTACTCTTCTTTTTGCTCCCTATTAGAAATGAATGATACAGCTCCAAAATTGGAGTCCAAATTAGATACCCGAAGGTATCGAAAACGAGCATGAAAAACTCTAGTCGCGGGTATACGGTAGATTGGGGCGAAAGCGTCGAATGTAGTAGCGCGAAAAAGCATACTCAAATATTCAGACTTCCGTCCCTAGAAGTATAACAAGTGATAAATGTAAAAAAAATAATATGGTTCGTAATCTATCGGGAAATCTAATCGTCATCTAGTCATAAATGAATCGATATTGCATGATAATACGCTATGATTGGGTTTATACTACGCGTTTGACTAGAAATACAATGGTGATAGACGGTAGAATTAGAATTGATCGAAAATTGTGCAATTGAAACATAGTACGTTTAGCACGGGGAGGTGCAGCACAAAGAGATCGTTATGAACACCTCTTTAGATGAATGATAAATCTATCAATGTGCATTACTAATGCTCCTAGTTTAAAGGACTTTTCTCTATCGGGGTAGGAAAGATACGGTAAGCCATCGTGCCCGCTCGAAACTTAATAGAAACCTATCGAACATTTCGTTTTAGAATAGTTCTGACCACGGCGAGCAAATCGAACCCGAATTTCATCCCATGGAGTTCCATGAGGCCATTCTATGCCATTTTCACAGACATAAGGGACCCCTCATGTTGTGAAAAAGTGAGAATATTCCATGACGTGATTTTTCTAAACATTGAAAGAATTAGTCTGACTCATCCGCGTTTTATGGCTGATTTGCGGGTACCCGCGCATGGTTGTCCTCATGGCTCTCTCTACGCGGGTTCCCGCGATAGACGCTAGGAGTCATTTATTTTGCGGGTCAAATGGATTTTCTCCGCTCCCATTGGATCAATTGCGGACGTTTGCATATCTTTGAAGTCATCTCAACGAGTACTATCGAATACAATGTTAATTTACAGGAAAAAAAATGTGTTTTTCTCTAAATGTATTTTTATTATAAGAGTAATATTGTACGAGAGTTAAAACTCATCTTCTTCCTCATTTGAAGCATTCCCCTCAAAAATCCCTCTTGTCTGACATATTTACGTAAGTCTTCTAAACATGGGAACTGGTGGATTCAATATCACTGAAATCAGACTGGGCAGTGAGAACATAAAAAGGTCTGTGTGAGACTTTTTGGGCTCGTTCTCCAATTAATTCATGCGATTAAAATATAATCTTGGCTATTCTATAGGTCTGATGGTTTGATTCTTCTTCAATTTTTCAATTTGGGTCCAACATGAGCTGAGAAAAACGTCTCGACCCGCTTTTAACCCGCAAAGTAACTCATCCGCGCCTAGTCGTAAAACACCGCCACGGGGTGCGGGTACCCGCGAGAGGAGGCTAAGAGTGACTACATTTCGCCACACTAGTGTGCACCTGTTCAGCACATCTCGCGCCTGTTATTTTCCGATTAATATTTTGACTTAAGAGAGCTCTCACGAGGGTGGCTCGGAACAAGTTTAAAAAAAAAATTGATTTCGACCAAACTTTTATATTAGAGTGTGCAGATGAGAATTCGATTTAACCCGGTCCCAGGTATAATGATAACTCAGCTCAATCGTGTACTAGAATGCTCACAGTGGGCTCAAAATGCTCATAAATATGAGTTACACAAAATTACTGTTGGAGAGAAGTTTCGTAATCGTGAAGTTGGGGAAGTGAACGTTCGGGTTCTCATAATTTACATTTGAAAAATGAGGCAAACTTTCACATTTCGCAGTCAGACACAAAGGAACGATTGAAAAAAAAAAGTGAAATCATCACCGTGCTCAGCGCAGAAAATTACCCTACAATTAGAACAATATTTTACGCTAATCAAAGTTAAAAGTCTGTTTTCAGAAAAATAAAATAAAACGTATTAATTCCGAGCGTTCGCTTCACTTGAACCACTACTAGTGTTGGCAATTTGATTCCTTTGGCGAATCTCAGATCATTTTGATTCCTCGTAGAAGGAATCGGTTGAATCTGAGATTCATTTGGATCCTTCTCATTCTGAGAAGGATTCAAATGGATCCTTCTTCTGTATCTCCGCTTAGAGATGGAATTGAAAAGTCGCAAAGGTACACATCGCCTTGAAATTTCAAGCGTAGCATTTTATGTTTTGATATGCAAATTAGTAATCTGCAATGAAAAGGTACTAATGTGCATTCAACAATGAAATTGTTTCCCTCTCATTTTGGAGCTGATGTGTACCATTACGAGCTTCCAACTTCCTCTCTATGTCTGGTTATATTCTTAAATAGAAGGATCCACTTGATTCCTTCTATTCCTAACGGGGATTCATTTGGATCCTTCTCTCATTTCGAATTGAATGAGAAGGATTCAGTCCGCTCTCAACCGCGCGCTGCTGAGCGGTTGAGAAGGAACCAAATTGCCAACACTACACTCTACTTTCTACCTATGTTATTATAGAAATGACGTGGAAAGATATTTCGGTGATTTAAAAAAAATAAAAATTGGCTCTATCTGGATATATATATATATATATATAATTTTAGACCGGCATTCGCAACTCGATCAGATAGCGACAGTGAATCGCCCGATGAAGAGGCATCTAAAATGGAGGATACTCATGAACCAAGAGATAGGATAAGAGAGAGAATCAAGGAGTCCAGGTATCATTTTTACGCTTTTTAAATAAAGTTATTTGTCGTAGTTTCTACTGAAAGTCTATTATGTAAATCCGTTTTGAGAGTACCTAATCTAGTTCCTGTCGCCGTACCAATTGGGGTCGTTTGACATCTCGCCAGAGTAGCCAGTCTCTGGGCCTCAGAGTGCACGGGGATTCGAGAGAGTGGCGAGGGTAGATGTGTGGCGAAAAATCGCGTGTCTTATAGAGACTGCCTATCCCCGTTATCGATTACACTGAGGTGGCCGGACAAAATAGGCTACATGAATTGGTACGGCGGCTGGTCATACAACGTAATACGGGTGAATACAATGGAATATCAATTTTTGTAGCAAAGAGACTGATAAGACTGAGCAATTTAGATTCCACCGGGATGTGGGTGAAGCTGAGATAATTGCAAAAGAGTACAGTTCGGAGGAAGACGAAGATAAGTTGGAGGGAAGAAAAGAAAGGGCTCGAGCACGTCGAAGGGATATGGATGAGGAGGAAAGAAGCAGAAGATTGGAAGAAGATGGTGATGAAAGTGATGATGATATCGAAAGAAAGAGGAGGATTATGAAGGAAAGAATATTGAAGAAGGAATTGGAGGAAATGACGGTGAAAGATGAAGTGGCGGAAAATGAGGAAGAGGGAGACGAAGAGGAGAGTGAATACTCATCGAGTGAAGAGGAAGAGGATGAGGACACACTACCACGACTCAAACCTGTATTTGTGAGGAAGAAGGACAGAATCACTCTGATTGAAGCTGAGAAAGAACAGAAAAAAGTAGAGGAGTTAAAGATTGAAGATGATAGACGAGCGGAGGAGAAGAAGAGAGAGAGTGTAAGACTCGTGCATGACATACTCAAGGAAGAGGAGGAGGTGAGTGTAGTGGAGAAGGATATGGAGAAGGTTGATATTGTAGGCTGCTGCGAGAAATACGAAGAAAGACGAACATGACCTGGAATGTATCAAGACAGATGATGAGAATGAAGAACTGGCTTATGAAGAATGGAAGTTGAGAGAGATGAAGAGACTAAAGAGGAACAGGTAAGTGTGTTCCATTTTTATTGCGTTTTTCGTGATATTTCGTTGATTTTCTCTCTCGGAATTTTATATATATTTCTAAAATAATATAAAATTGATTTTCCAAATTCGTTCAAAAAAAATGTGTTTAGCAGAAGCTTACTCAGGTCAGAAAGTAAGCTAATAGGATGTAGAGGTTGTTGAATATCACTACAAACCATAAGGGCTGGATAATTGCAATATTTTGCAAATGGATAATTGTAAAATTTTACAAAATTAACTCGATCGCAAATTTTCGAACCCTTGTTATTACGTCGCACACCACCCATATCGGTTTCATACAAATCGGAGATGCAAATCTATTTTGGTGGAAATGCATCCTCTTTTTCCTACAGGGTTTTAGGAGATCTGTGATACGAATTTATGATCTGAATTGGTCAATTCGCTTAGGAGTATTTCCAGCTAGGTCCGTTTATAGAAATTGTTCTTACCTCTCGTCACGGCGCGTAAAACACCCCCTCCGGTTAGGTTGGTGTAATGCGAGCGTGTGCCTTATCCTGTCTATCGTTTGTAAGGTGATCGAATTAGAAAATATGTATGTTAAATGCCAAATGTTTGTATGTCAACCTGTGCGGAATTGTTCACTGAAGACGATCACAATAGTCACAAGTCGATTGATAGTTAATTAGAGGGGTTGATACACGTGCGACTTTTACTACAAGTGGACTACACCACCGATTCACCGAACCTCTAACCAGCCATGCTCGTGTAAGCATCAACTATTGATCCAAGAGGTCCCGTGAAGCAAGTTGCAGCACATTAGAAAGACTTCTGCATGACAGCGTTATATATATATATATATATATATATATATATATAGGGTGGGTGGGTGGACTTTAGGAATAGTATATCGATCGCCGTGATCCCATCTTTCATCATCTGGCCGGATACTCGCGACGACCAGGTTGACTCTGCTCCGGGACCATGCTAAAGGCGTCCCACGGGGCGTACAGGGTATTAACGCTCTGTCCCAGCTCGATCCTATTATTTGCCCAATTCATGCCCGTCTTCGCGCAAGTTTATCCTAGACTTTGAATCTCGTCATCCCTCTGAGACGGGCGCTAGTCCATCAGTGTAGTTGGATTATCTCGAGCATCTATATTTTCATCTTACTTAGCTTATTCAACTGACAACGGAAGGGCAAAAGTTGGCGGAGCTCTAATCAAAAACTGTCCATATAGAAAAATAGGTACCCCCACCCCCAGGCGATGTATAAAACCATTTTCAAAAATTTCACCTAAGACCCCCTAAATGTAAGGTACTAAATTCATTATTGAAGTTGCGTAAAAACTTCATTGACTGGGCATCAATATATGTTCTAAATTGTTCTAACGTCGAGTATCTTGACAAATATTACAGTAAAGACTTGACAAATATCCCTATGCATTATGAGTATAATTTGGAGCTATTTAGGCCAAATTTCCGTTACGATAGGTTGTGAGAGACAGGGGATGCATAAAACCGTTTTCAAAAGTTTCACCTAAGACCCCCTAAGGCGCTAACATCGCAATTGAAGCTTCCCATGAGCACTCTCACCAGAAGCCATGTGGTGCTTCTCACAACCTACCGAAACGGAAGTATGGTTTAGCTTGTACGGCATTATACTCATGATACATAGTGGTTACTGTACTTTTTGTCAAGGTTAGAACAGATATTGATGCCCAGCCAATGGAGTTCTTACGCAACTTCAATAAGAGAGACTATCTGACTCAGTTGAATTAATCTTGGCACAGCAGAAAAAAATGAGTTGATGAGATAAGCATGCCACATTGTAGTATGGCCGAGGCGGAGTTGAGTCATGATATGGAGAAAGTACAAAAACGTTTCTACGCCTCAGGGCATGACGTCATCGGAATTTCCGTTTTTCGAAAACTTCATCAAATGGCCTAATGAGTGGTACCAATCGATTCCTCATAAAATTCTTTAGACTTTTTTGACTCCATGAATTTTTCGCTAATATTTGATCTAAGCCTGAAAATTGAAAAATTGGTTTCAAAATTTAAAAAAAAAAAAATTATTTTACTGTTGTTTGCCTGCGCAAGTGAGAAGATTTTATTTGTGATATGCAATGCTATAACAATGATAGTTCAACTATGTGAAGGGTTGCTTGTACGAGGGGCATCGAACTTGTTCAGTATGCTGAAAATGAATGGGTTCTTGGAATTGTGGTGTACTTACAGTGACAAGGTAAAAAGTCCCAATGCTATCAAAACTGCGCTGGAAGCCACAGTATCCATTGTATGGTAACTACGCAATAGTAGGTTACTAGGGCTTTCGTCGGATGCACCCCCGAACCTGCCGGATAATACTTGAAAATCACTCCGGGTTACTGTAAGTACACCCCCTCTACTGTAAGTACCCCCCTTCCAAGAACCCAATCATTTTCGGCATACTGAACAAGCTTGATCCCCCTCGCAACCCTTCACACTGTTGAACTATCATTGTTACAGCATTGCATATCACAAATAAAATCTCACTTGCACAGGCAAACAAGAAATAATTAAATTTTGAAACCAATTTTTCAGGCTTAGATCAAATATTAGCGAAAAATTCATGGAGTCAAAAAAGTCTTAGAATTTTATGAGGAATCGATTGGTGCCACTCATTAGGCCATTTGATGAAGTTTTCGAAAAACGGAAATTCCGATGTCATGCCCTGAGTCGTAGAAACGTTTTTGTACTTTCTCCATATCATGACTCAACTCCGCCTCGGCCATACTACAATGTGGCATGCTTATCTCATCAACTCATTTTTCCTGCTGTGCCAAGCCTATGAAGAAACACGTCGATCCACTCAGATAGTCTCTCATAACGATTTTATTAGGCGAAACTTCTGAGAACGGTTGTATACATTGTCTGGGGGTACCTTTCCTTTCCTAAATAGTCAGTTTGTGATTCGAGCTCCGCCGACTTTTGTCCTTCCCTTGTGTTATACTTTGCATTTTAATATAAAAATCCGCTAATTGCATGGCCGGGTGGATAACGCGCTTTTCCTTTTCCTTTTTTTCCAATCCGAGACCCCCAGGTTCTACCCCCCGCCGCGGGCAAACCTTTTGCCGCATTTTTCGCAAATGCCAGAAATGGTCGTACTACGTTTTTGAGCAACGTGAAACAAGTTTGTTTTGCCGAGTTTTAACGTGAAAAACCGAAAATTTCGAAACTCTTCGAAATGACTTGCAGAGCATGGCTAATCACAGGAAATGTGTTTTGCTATGTCGGAAACGTGTCTGAACGTGTTCTAACCCGTTTTAACGTGAAAAATCGATATTTTCGAACTTTCTCCAAACTTTCCACCGTGAAGTGTCGGGGATCACAGGAAAAGGGGTTTGCAATAAAAGTGAAGCGTCTAAGCATGTCGAAACACGTTCTGAAAGTTTAGCACACTATCTTGCTTCGTGGCTCCGTGGCAACTTTTTTCGATCGCTCTCTGCCTCACGAGCCTTTCACAAGGGAATTCGCCTGTACTTGTTGTAGCGATTAACATTCCCTAACATACGTAGAGCTTCATTAGAGCTGGCTACCGAACTACTCCTGGACCGAACCTGGAGCCGGCTACTGAGCTCCCCTGGACCAAACCATGCATTGAGCGTAGTGTATTTAACCTCAATACAGTTACAGTGTCCACAGCACAGTGAATGGTAGATTACATTAGGTTTGATGTAGCCGACCATCACATACCTTTTTTTGGACCAAGACTCGGTCTAGTGGTTGAACGGCGTCTTCCAAACTATGAATAGCGAGGTACTCTGGTATTTTTTTCCTAGCTGGGAAGCCAGCAGCCGTGGACACGTGTGGGTGAACTTTTATCGTTTCAGAGAGGAACGTGAGAGTTCTGCGAAGGAAAGAGCAGAATTGGAGCGAGTGCATAATATGAGTGAGGAAGAAAGAAGAGCTTATTTAAGAGCCAATCCCAAGATGATCACCAATAAGGTCTGTGTGGATAAGTTATATAAATAGAGGAAAATATGAGAAAATCTATCATTGTAAAATCTATCAGATCCGGCAGAGTACAGCACATTAAAACATGAGCCTTCTGTATTTTGAAGCAGTCGATGGCACTGATCATTTTGCACTTAAAGGGACCCGGCAATAGGAATTTATCAATTGAGGAATTGATCTGCGATATCAAAAATGTAAAAAAAAAATTTCCTTGAAGTTTCCACAATTTTCAAAGTTCATGACCGGGGCCGGCCTTCATACACCGGGTACATTGGGAAAACGCACCACCGGTGCACACCACATGTGCCGGTGGCATTTTACAGTACTTTTATTGATTTCTTACTGTATTTTAAATATTTAAACTATATTTTAGTGTCAGATAAGTGAATTGCGAAGGTTCCTGACACATCGGAAGCATACCTGTTCCCGGTTGTTAACTTATAAAAAAATCGTTCAAATCAAGGGGTAGCCGACGCAAAAGTTTGAATACAAATCAATACTGTATGATTACGGTACTTGCGTGTGGCTGAATACCGTAATTTATTTGGAATCTCGAATTGTCGCCCAATATTTCGCACGTCGTTGTACACTAAGTTTTATATTAGTTTATCGATCGTTACTTCCTCTATAAAGCCACTTCATTTGTGCGAAGTGTTTTCTTTGAGGTGGAAATGTCCGCATTTGATTGCTAAGTTCGCCACACAGGACGCATTTCTTCCGTCATGATGTTTCATTCATTTTCCAGACAGATATCGTGAATTACACGGAAGAATATCATTAACCTCTGAAACTCAATAATCTGATACTACATATGTTTTTAAAATATATAAAATACATTAAGAAGTCGATAGAAGTACTGTAAAATGTCACCGGTACATGTGGTGTGCACCGGTGGTGCATTTTCCCACTTTACCGGTGTATGATCGGTCATGAACTTTGAGAATTGCGCAAAATTCAGGGAAAAGTTTTAAAATTATTTTTTTACATCATTTCTGAGTTTTCTAAGCCTTAATTTATTTCCGGTGCCGGGTCCCTTTAAGGCGTTTTACAGCTTCCCTTCGATATAGAATGTTATAAAATATTTCAGACACTGGTAATGTCCATCGATTTGTTTGCAATCAAGAAAATGCTACAAATAAGTCTAATTTAGTTTATTCAATAATAGACCGGAGACCTATTTGCATAAAATAACATAGTAATTACCATAATCAGTATCCTCGAAATCATGTTATGTAAATCGATCTCCGACATGTTATTCAAATTACAAAATTCAGCTGATTGTGTGCGTTTTTGTGCTTTCAAAAGAACGAGTCTTCAAACCATGTCGTGCAACCAAATTTGTACGAGGAATCTAATGGTAGTCTCAGAAATGCACATTTCCGTGTATTTACCTCATGTTGATTTCTCACACTTACCTCATGTTGATTTCTCTATGTTAAACTCAAAAAAGGGGTCTGGGATTAACACAGTATGAGGAGAACACAGACATCGTACTGTGTCTTAAATTTGTACGCTGTTGACCTCCGGAAAATCGAGTTATTATTTTTTAACTGAGTGGAAAGCACTGATCTAAGGAGAGAAATCGTCAATTAGCATCCGATCACTCTTTTCTCATTTGCCTGCTCGAACGGCGTCTGAGAGGGCGATCGCATGCTAATCGAGCAGTTCTCTCATCTGCTCAGGGCTTTTCCACCCAGATTCGCTTATTTAAAAATTCATAACTCGATTTTCCGGAGGTCAACAGCGTACAAATTTAACAGACAGTACGATGTGTGTGTGTTCTCCTCATACTATGTTGATCCCAGACTCCTTTTTTTAGTTTAACATAGAGAAATGGACACGAGGTAAGTGAAATACTCGGAAATTTGCATTTCTGAGAACGCCATTAGATTCCTCGTACAAATTCACCCTAGTTGAGTATTTTTTTCACGATATGGTTTGAAGCCTCTTTCATTTGAAAGCACAGAAACTCGAAATAAGCCGAATTTTGTAATTTGAATAACAGTTCGGAGGTCGATTTACATAACATGGTATACTCGCGACCGTGATCGCCACACTCAAATCTCTAGGAAACCGTATTCAACTGAGATTTCGTAATTTCACCTATCCGATCTCTGTTGTCACATTGTTTGATTCTCTCGCAAACGAGCTCATATATGAACTGTCCGCGATAGATTCAACAACAGAGGCTCACTACAGCTAAAAAAATGAAATGTCTTTCAAACATGCCTCTAGGGGTAATTTTCGATGCTCTACTACGTGGCATCTTTCATTTTTCATGAATTTCACTTTTGGCGCCAAAAAGGCGCGGCGCCGGAATACAGTGAAATCACTTTTTCAAATATTTCTCGTTCAGCTTTACAGATAGAGCATTCAATCGCACATGTTCAATCAGAATTTGATGGCGAATCTCGCCAAGTATTTCATTTATCACTAATTAGCTTAATTAGCCTGTAATTAAGCTTTTTTGACCCGTTAAAGTGTGAACCTCGTGACATAGCTCATTCCAACCGCCGTGAGAAGCTGATTATATGGTTATATTTATGTGGCAAACTTTTACAGGCTAATTAAGCTAATTAGCGATAAATGAAATTCTTGGCGAGATTCGCCATCAAATTCTGATAGAGCATGTGAGACTTCGATGCTCTATCTGTAAAGCTGAGCGAGAAATATTTGAAAAAGTGATTTCACTGCTTTCAGGCGCGGCGCCGTTTTGGCGCCAAAAGTGAAATTCATGAAAAATGAAAGACGCCACGTTGTAGAGCATCAAAAACTACCCCTTGGGGCATGTTTGGAAGACATTTAATTTTTTAGTTGTGCGGAACTTTTATTGAATCTATCGCGGACAGCGTGATATATGATATATTTAACAAAGAAGGAGGGGTTGCACGCATTGTAGGCTGACAAGGGAAAGTACAAGTTCCTGCAAAAATACTTCCATAGAGGAGCATTCTTCCTAGATGAGGAGGACCAAGTGTACACGAGGTAAGATACCTTACACCATACATTTTTGATAACTTTGACGATGTCCGGAGGATAAAGGCATATAAGGATTTTGCACTTTAATTTTTTTAAATTGAAAAATATAAGAATTTTCAAAAGTTATATCAATATACAAATTGATCGAAATTTACTATGCTGTTTTTTTTCGGAATGTTACCTAATAGTCAATATGTAATTACTCGATTCCCGAAGATTCTACTTCTATCTATAGTTTAACGCCTTCTATCTATAGTTTAAAGTTACCGACCAAGGAAAAAATTCGATATTTATTTTATATTTTTATTCGATGCAGATGAGTGTCCTGATTACTTGTTTGATGCTAAAAATGTCAGAAAAAAATTCCCAAAATTATTATGAGCACGTAAATTGTGTCCCTGATTTTCAAATTTTCGCGCCATTTCAAGCATACTGTAAGCAAATGTCTCAATCAATTCGACCGCGACGCTGCTTGACGCGTCGCGGCTGTGAGGTTTTCATCCTTCTCCTCTCTTTTTCCGTCATTTGTGTATGATATTTCGTCGATTCTTAACCACAGAGTTAATCAGATGAGTGCTCTTGACATTTTGAACTACACTTGACCAACATTTGATGGTTACTTGTGTTAAATTACAGTTTATCCAACTCGTACTTCTCACAACGACAAATGGACAGCAACTTCAACAAAAGTCATACTCCGAGATGATGGATTCGTCTTCCTTGTCTTCTGTTGAGGGAGGAAATTAGACGAAGGAGAAGGAGAGGAAGGAAGCATTACCGATTTTCCTACTAAATTGTGTTGTAAATACCAAACATTGACCACGTAAAAAAATGTTTTTTTCATGTTACATTCAGGCGTAGGTAAACAGCCTCAACTGAAGACGAGGAAGACCAATCCATCATCTCGGAGTGTGACTTTTGTCGAAGTTGCTGTCCATTTGTCGTTGTGAGAAGTACGAGTTGGATAAACTGTAATTTAACACAAGTAACCATCAAATATTGGTCAAGTGTAGTTCAAAATGTCAAGAGCACTCATCTGATTAACTCTGCTGTTAAGAATCGACGAAATATCATACACAAATGACGGAAAAAGAGAGGAGAAGGATGAAAACCTCACAGCCGCGACGCGTAATGCAGCGTCGCGGTCGAATTGATTGAGACATTTGCTTACAGTATGCTTGAAATGGCGCGAAAATTTGAAATTCAGGTTGGATCAGGGACACCATTTACATGCTCATAATAATTTTGGGAATTTTTTTTGACATTTTTAGCATCAAACAAGTAATCAGGACACTCATCTGCATCGAATAAAAATATAAAATAAATATTGAATTTTTTCCTTGGTCGGTAACTTTAACGTAGTTTGACGTCGTCAAACTATAGGGGGTGGCAAAAGCTTTAGAGCTCCGTAGCCTCTGAAGTATAATTGAGGAAAGTCCCCAACAGAATATCTGCACCGAATCATTTGGATCACAATCCAGAGCGATTGGGCCCACCTTATAATGATACCTAATTAGAACTGCTCCTTTAAGAGACCGTTTGCATAAGTGTAAGACAAAATTTGGTACTGAAAAAAAAAGTAATTATAGTGGTTTTATATGCCCCTTGGTGGTCTGGGGACACTGACCAAATCTCGTGGTATGCAAATTTTAATTTCAGCCTGATGCCCCTAAGATATTTCGTGTTCATTGTATTTTGCCCAAAAACTCAATAGAAGAAACCTAAGCGAAACTATCTGGCTCTCTCGAACAATCCTTTGCATTCTGACAATTAGTGCCAGCCGGGAGCCCCTCACCCATTCCTTGAGATATTTTGATGCATGTAGTATATGAGCACGAGTCTGAAAAGGAGGCGCGTGTTTCTATGTATTTCTATCTCGACACTAACTCAAGGTGTTCAAAGGAAGTTTTTTTATTGAAAAAAATCGAGAATTAATTTTCTTGAGTATTCTTGAGTAATAGTTTCAGCAAAATATAGCGATTTTGCGTAGTATGTGGTAGTTACTGTAAGCTCCAGCCGATGAGTGAAATGAAAAATATTAGGCACCATGATGATGAGTACTAGAGTAGCGAAAATGGATCACCCACCCTGCTTGTTGACATCCCAAATGCGGGGAGTGCTAGAACGACGCTCCCTGCTCTCTCGCGGGGGATCGTAAATGGGATCCATTTTTGCCCTCCAAAGCACTCTCCTTATTTTTTTTCTCTAGCACAAT
The DNA here is from genome assembly GCA_036245785.1 of Pristionchus fissidentatus. NCBI lineage: Eukaryota > Metazoa > Nematoda > Chromadorea > Rhabditida > Neodiplogasteridae > Pristionchus > Pristionchus fissidentatus. The sequence continues at coordinate 21,881,290 of BTSY01000005.1, read as the reverse complement.
TGTTATGGTATCGCTGAAAACTAATTCCTAGGGGTAACTTTCCATGCTGATCACGCTGGCTCCATCGATTTCGCAATATGGCGCCGCGTACTTTGGGGGGACGTGTTTTTCGATTATAACTTCGCAGAAATTCGTCAAAGTGGCTGGAAAACTAAGTGTTTAAATCAGAATTTTGCGATCTATAAGATGGCACTAAGTCCATGTCATTCTCGTTTCAGAGAAAAAGTCGATTTCTGACACAGGCGGCCGGCTGGCTGAATGAGAATTGTTTGCAATTTCCCTTCCCGCATTTCCCGGGGGAAAAATGGATCCTTCCCCTATTTTCCGCTCCCTGCTTGCGTGAGAGAGCATGCACAACCCCCCTCGTGCGGAGAGGGAGAATAACAGCAGGGTGGGGTGATCCATTTTCGCTACTCTAATGAGTTCCCTAGAAAACGTCCTCTAGAACTTTCCAGGAAATGGAAGTGCGAGATCCTTCACAAAAGTTGTTGATACTTACCAACAGTCGAGTGTGATGAATTAACGAGTAGTATTTCTTTCAGAGATTTCAACGAGGCAACACTTGACGATAAGTTCGACAAGACTGTTCTCCCGAAGGTGATGCAGGTAAGACAAAGGGAAATTGGATACCAAGCATTTTCGAAGCTCTATCAGGATCGGTTTACATTATCTCTCACCTAGTATTGCAATATCTCAAACTGGTCAGAAATTTTTCTAACAACTGTTCTAATGTATACTTAAAATTTTATGCAAACTGTTTCAAAGTGGAGTTGACATTTGTGATCTCAACCTCGTCTATTTCTGGATCCGAAATTGGTAACAATATTATTATGTTATCACCAGAGATTGCATGAAAACACCCATATTAAAGGGACAGTAAACACACAAATTCTTGTTCATTTGATCCACTTTCCAAGAGCGACGTAAGGATAGAGATAGTGTGCGTACTATCCGCTATCAGCCCAATTGGAGCAGCGGTAAAACGCTTGCCTAACGATCGTGAGGTCGCGGGTTCGACACCTAGCCTATGCCTTTGTTTCTTCCCACGGGACGAAAGTCGTGGTGAGACCTTGAAATTTGCGGGAATTCAACGGTGCCTTTACTGTCCCTTTAAAAAAGCGATTTTAAAAGTTTTCTAAAACTTTATTATTCCCTGACAAAACTTCTGTAAAATACCACAATATTATTTTAAGTTAGATAGGGAATGATTGAAAGTGGTTGGCATCGAAAATCGGACTAATCCGGTTTTTCAGGTCTGAAGTACCTTTCTTATCATTTTATATTTTTCCTCGATGCATATTCACTTGCCCTTTCATTTTATGTTCATTAATTCTGCTGCTTTTGGCGTCGTCAATAAACAATAATTTATTTTCTAAACTAAAATTGAGTTTTTCGTTTAGAACTTTCCGAATACGTTCAAATCATCAACAGAAAAATTGTTTCCTTAATTTTCCGAATCTTTTGAGCTCTTCAAATACATTCCAGCGATTCCATTTTTAATATGATATGATCACACAAAATGTCAAAATGGTACTTTCTGTGTTTACCGAGGCGAGAGAGCATACAAAAGTGAGAGGGTCGCTAACGTTCTTGTTAAACAACGGAATGTGTGTTTGACTTTTTGTTATGACCATATCATTTTATAAATGTAATGCATTTTAAACAACGTTGCTTTGATTCCGGCTTCAGAACCCGGAGATTACTAAAAGTCTCCATCTTGGGGCCCGGATTGTAGAATTTTTGTCCACAAATAAGTTTAATCGAAATCATTACTGTTCCCGGCCTTATGCAATATCTGGTGATACCTGTCGTAAAAGGTAAAGTGGATTATAATAATCATCGAAAATATCTTATTGGAAATGTAGAACGACTTCTTTATAAAATAATATATTATCATATTCTAATCAATACAGGTGAAAGACTTCGGAAAAGCTTCTCGATCGAAATGGACTCATCTTACCTCAGAAGACACTACGGAACATCAAGTAAGGAGTTTCAGAGTATCCCATTCATTTTTTCCCACAGGCAATATTTTATTCCTCACACTCTTGCCCAAATGCGGTCCCTGAAGTTGCCTGAATTTTTGCGTGCCTATGCGGGAGATTGTATTTTATTCTCTTTTCGCTATGGTAGACATGGAACTGGTTTGCAATTCTTTTTTTCAAAATAAGCCTAGATTTGACTTTTCATAAAATGGCATCATAGCTCTAAATGTGGGATGAATTCAACCTGTTCAGGTATAAAGCGTTAACCTAGAGTCGGCATATCCATATTATTTTGAAGCTACCACTAACCTAATCAAATTATCTCACCTCTCTGATGACTTAGAGAGGTCTGGTGTTGCTCAAAATGTTGGGAAATTTTCCCTGAAAAACTTCACTGTTGACATCGTTCAATTCTGCGTTTTGATTAAATTTGAGACAAATTGAAAGCTAAAAAATATTGAAATTTTATAAGAAATTTTGTATCCTGAAAATTTCTGAAAGTAGCATATCACGCGTGTCACCTACGGGTCGAGACAAGTGCCTTACACCAAAAAAGTCGAAAATTACTGTTTATCATTTTTGGATGGCCCTCATGGTGCTCGAAAAGATATCCTTTCGCTTTTTTTCATAACATCAATTTTGACGTCGACAGACGTCGTTTACTGTCTGATTTACAAGAAGTTCAGTAAGGCATAAATTGTAGAGAATTTTCATGAGATTAGAATGAACACAATTAAAAATCTTGAAATTAATTATGAAAGGTGTTAATTGGCGGAAATCTGGTGTTTGCACCACATTTCGAATCCAGAAAATTTTTATTTTTTTAAAGTCTGAAGCTTGTGAAGACGAATCGAATGGTATACTAAATGGGGTCGAATCGTTTGCGAAATCATGGTTTCATTCAAAAAAACTAATTCTTGCCTCATTTTCAGCGATTTCGCACCAAAGGAGCAGAGAGATCAGCGTGATCTACCACTCCTCTGTCAAAGGTCATCTGACCTCCTTGTTTCACACACTCTCTCATAAGTCCAAGAAATTGGACTCGTTTTTCGCCCAAAGCACCGATTTTGCAAACGATTCGACCCCATAAAGTATATATGAGTGGATGCGTCTCTTCATTATCTACAATCAAAGCCAATAAAAACATCTGGATTCGAAATGTGGTGATTACGCCAGCTTTCCGCCAATTAACTCGCCTCTTAATTAATTTCAGGAACTCTAGTTGTGTTCATTACAATCTCCAGAAATTTTTCTACATTTCATGTCTGAGTATGCTTCTTCTCAATTTCGGTCCGAATCGAGATATGGGGGCTCAAAGATGGTGTCATTCTCCCCTTTCAGAAAGTAAGCGACGTCTGACGACGTCAAAATTGATATTATGCAAAAAAATCAAAACGCTATCTTTTCGAGCACTATGAGAGCTCTCCAAAAATGTATAGAAATGTGGGAATCAAAATGTGTACGTCTACCCCTCATTTTGTCTCGATCCGTATGTGACACGCGTGATATTCTTGTATTATCAAATTTAAGTTGCACTAATGAGGTAGCACCTACCCCAAAAAAATCAGCTTGGTCTGGAAACTTTTGAAAAAAAAATAACATGAACCGGGGTCATGGTGGAAAACCTCAAAAACGTTTTGTCACGTATCCCCTTTGCTATTGAGTTTGCGCTATCCTACACAGGTATGTTACATCTGAAACATCAAACGATGCTATACATGCGTTAGACAAGCACCATTATAATTTTTCCATTTCGACATTTTTGACCATGACTTTGTATTTTCTCAAAAAAAAAAAAATTTTTCAAACGTTGCCAGACCAATTTGATTTTTGTAGAGTATGTGTTACCTCATTAGTGCAACTGAAATTTGATAATATACGCATTTGCGACTGTCAGAAATTATCAAGAAAAAAATTTCTTCGAAATTTTTAAACCATTTTTATCTTTCGATTTTTTTCAAATTTAATCAAAACTCAGATTTGAACGATGTCAACAGTAATGTTTTTCAGGGAAAATTTGCCAACATTTTGATCAATACCAGACCTCTCCAACTCATCAGGGAGCTGAAATATGTGAGATCTAGTTTAAGAGATCTTTTGGGGAAACGTATTTGATACTTTCAAGGTGTCTCGTTTGATAAAGGCTAGATCACGTCTCTAACATGCTCAATCAAGTATTCTGAGAATGTTGAAACATAATTCTTTGGTATTTAAGCTGAATTTTGAGGTTGAATCGTTGTTGCAAGAAACTGTCTTTTGGAACTCCACATGGAACTCTTTTTCCAAGATTAATTTCGATAAAAGCGCAGCCGAGGACGAACCTGTCAATACGTGGAATGGATGTATACTAGTTCGGGTTACTACACGGGGGCTCAAAAATTCAGATCCTCTACAAGAGAAATGAACAGATAATGGTCACGAGCGCAATGCGTAAATTTCCATTGCTTACTACGGTATTGCGATGAAAATTGCGTATTGCGATGGCTACATCAAGCATTATACCGTAGTAAGTGCAGCTTATTCGCGGACCGCTTTTTTATCCGCCTTTGAGCCCCCGTGTACTAGGTGTGCTAAGAATTGGTTGGATTCAAGTCTGAAAATGGACAACTTTTTCCACAAATTTAAAAAGTCGAGTCAAAAAAGTGGTTTCATAACCATGAAAATTTCGATCGAAACTGTTGTTTTATAATGTCCGAGTACTCTAAACATAACGCAAATAAAAATACTGTCTTTCTTTTCAACTTGAGAAATTTTCATTTTTCGAATTTTTCCGACTCGAAACCAGTTTTCTCCAAGGCCAGAGCCGGCAAATAGAAATAAGCTGTGTTTTGTGCAATCAGGTGTGGGAACCCTCCACCAACCAGAGTATGGGCCCTCAGTTCTTAATGTGGGGGGCCACGTCCGGGAAGGGTCGGATATGGTCGAGTCTTACCTATCCTGTCTCTTAAACCACTCATTGTGACTTTTTGACCTATGAATGGCGTATTATGAGAGGAATAGCGAGCCTTGGCCGGAACATAGAAATTTATAATTTGGCTGAAAACATAGCCTAAGGTATATCAAACCTTCCTCTATCGAATAGCGATGTTAGAACTTTGATAATAAATTTGGCATTCATTTTTTTCCTACAAAAAGTTGTCAATAAAAATGGTCACAAACAACTTGAATATTGGTTTCTGTTAGTTTTACATTGTTTTCACTCATAGCTCTAAAAACGAGTTGAATTCAACCTGAAATATTTCATTCTATTATTTATTGTTTCCAAACTTGCATTCAGGAATGCGTTCCAAAATCGTGTAAGCATTTTCAAGGGGGCGAAATTTGTTGGGGGATGAAACTTTACATATTTCCAATTTGACGAAAACTGTAAACTATAGGGGACCCGTAGAGGATTTATTTTACTGTCCATTCGTACAGGGTTCTCTCTCTTAGGGATCTCTCTCTCTCTTTCTCTCTCCACATCTATAATACATAATCGTTGAAGGGCGCGTGGTTCAGTGCAACTGCTATGAATGTCAATTTCTCGAACAAGCAAGCAGCAGGAATGAAGCAAGTATTCGAAAGACCACCGGCCAAGAAAAGAAAAACGAACAATTGATTTATCTCATACAGACGAATTGTTAGTCTGTATGCAAAGCCCCCTCACGTAGAAACAAGTGTGGTATATTGAAAAATAATAGATCTTAGATGCTCAAGCAAGAAAAATGTACTATGTCCCATTGCGACCACCAGCGAGATTCATAGAGAGTGCCGTTTTATATGACGCTGTTCATGTAAGAATCGAGCAGATCCGGCAAGGGCCGGCACAGTGAAAAAAGTTCAATTTTCTTTAACTCCGTAATTTGAGGTTATCGAAGGTACTGATCACGATAGGCATAATCATTTTGAACAAAAGGCGCCCGTTGGCGCCAGATGGCGCCATATCGAAATCACATTTTCTCAAATATTTCAGTCGCTGATAGTGCTTACTTTTTTGTTCTTGTTGTCTCTTGTGCAGAATTTCACGGCGGCCACGCCGGTGTACTTCATTTTCAATGATTATTATTAATAATTTTTAAAAATGCAACTTTGTGCTGAGCAATTTCTTGTTAATGTACATAGATCGGACCGGCGTAACGAGAAGATTCCAATTCTGTATTTTGAGCGAATTTCGTCATGCGAGTTTTAATTGAGCTAACATAAAGTGTAAAGCGATTGTAACTAAAAAATGCGAATCTCCCCACTTTCTCTCATCTCCATTGACCTCCCATTTCTGTGCTCTCAAACAACTACGCTCTCTCGCCTTCCCAAGACGAGAGACGCGCGGGGAAGACGAGAGAGTGTGGTGATGTGAGAGGGCGTAGAGGCAGGGAGGGGAGATTCGCCTCTTTTAGTTAGAATCTCGTTACACTTTATGTTAGCTCAATTACAACTCGCATGACGAAATTCGCTCAAAATACAGATTTGGAATCGTCTCGTTACCCCGGACCGATCTATGTCAGAAATTGCTCAGCACATCAAGGTCAGAAATTGCTCAGCACAAAGTTGCATTTTTTGAAAATTATTAATAATAATCATGCAATATGAAGTACACAGGCGTGACCACCGTGAAATTCTTCACAAGAGACAACAAGAACAAAAAAATAAACATTATCAGAGACTGAAATATTTGAGAAAATGATTTCGACGTTGCGCCAACGGGCGCTTTTGTTCAAAAATGAGTATGCCTATCGTGATCAGTACCTTCGATAACCTCAAATTACGGACTTACAGAAAATTGAACATTTTTCACTGTGCCGGTCCTTGCTCGATTCTTAAGCGAACGCCCTCATATATCTCACATAACTCTGAGATATTTCACGTAATAATTCATATTTTGTGTAATCTGTGCGGTTCTTTTCTGTGGAGGTTGAAACGTTGTTGCTACCGATATAGAAAATACAACAAATAATAATTTTTGCCAATTTCATTTTTTTTTTTCGTTTTTTTCGATAAGATTTCTCCACATTCTCACGAAAATCGCAACACTTGTTAATGTTCCACACACGAATTGTCCTAAACCTGAGTGTTGTGTGAGAATGTGATGTTTATCTTGATCCTCACTAAATATCCGGGCTGGTGTGCGAAATGGGCCATGAATGCATTTCCTCCCAATCTTTAGGAGGTCTGAGATCAATCAATAGATCACACGTTTATACACAGAGTCGGATCCCCGGATATCAAACCTCGAGTTGTGTATTGTTTTTTTTGTGAAAAAATGTCAGAATTACTTAACCTCGGCTTAATTTTCGTTCTATACAGTAGCGGCCGATAATAAATCACATTGGTAATTTTCGACTATATATCGGTTCATCATTTTCGAATCTTCCTAATGTTTTGCGAGTATTCACAATTTACGGTCCCCAATGATATAGCCTGGCCCTTTCAATATGAACGACATCCGAAAAAGTGACGGCGAGTTAAAGTTAGAGAGAGAGAATCATCTAGAAAGTGTTCTTGGCATGTATGGTCGTGCCACTTGCTAAATACAAAATCGACGTGTCAGTTTTATTTTTGGCTAAATTCGGAATGGCAAGCTCTACTTGTGAAATTGTGTGAAATATTATCTTTTGAAATTCAGGAACACTAGGGCTAAATAATCATTCCCCTACTTAGTTCCACCTTTCGCAATCGACCGCGTCGGAGAATGGACCAAGACCAATGGGTAAGCCCATATCGGTTTCTAAGAGTGCTATATTGACGCTCGGATCCTCCCACCCCCCTATACTTTCAAGTCGTACAATTCCGATTTACCATCCGTTGTCGATATTCGAGATCTAGGATTTACTTTTTTTACATTTAAACTACTTTATCAGCTGGCGTTATGTGTTAAAGCTGGGTTTCTATGAGAGATTTCCATTGATTGCGATAGTTTCTTGCGAGTTGCACGAATTGTGGTCCAGAAGCGTTGACGAAATCGTCTCTCCATCTCTGCCGGTCGGCCACGCTTCCTCTTCTCTTGGGGTCCAATCGAGCATCTTCGGATTCCACCGATCATTGCATTGATCAGTTTTCTTGAGTTTTCCTAGTACATTCTGGTATTTACAGATGTATACCGCTCTGGCTGCTTCTAGAGAGCAATTCATAAATACAAAATGAATTTATTATGTGTTTCATCAATTATAACTATAATAGTATATAATCGATAGCTACCGTATTCACCCATTAACTTTGAATCCAAAATAGATAAGGATTGCTTTTGTGAATTTTACTGATTTTACTCGCAAATGTGCTGATGATATCATACAATGAACACATTACCAAATCTCGTTGGCGCCGCTCCTAAAACAATAGATGTTGAATTTAATAAGAAATCACTGAAGTTCACACAAGATTTTAAACATGTTTGCTCTTGTCATTTTTTCTAATTTTAATTTATTTCATTGCACGTCTTCCGAATTTCAGAGTAAGCAAAAAATCGCATTGCGCAGCTACTTTTCATTGAAATATACCGAAAAATCAATTTTTCTGTGGATATTTGAATTCTCGGGCCGTTTCTGTCGTTTCTGTCTTTTTTCCCGGCTCCCATTTTGGAATTCCCGGTTCGGTGGGCCCTACATTGATTCGAGATTCTTTCTACGCATATGAGGGCGTTCGCGTAAGAATCGAGCAGATCCGGCTGGGTCTAGCACTGTCAAAAAAAGGTCATTTTTCTGAAACTCTGGGATTTGAGGTTATCGAGGGTGCTCAAGACGACAAGCATAGTCATTTTGCTCCTGGTGCATTCGTTAGAGCCAGACGACGTCGCGTCGAAATCACATTTTGTTGAATTTCCCAACCCCAAATAACGTTAATTTTTTGCCCTTGAGAAGTCCGGTGCAGAATTTGATGGCGAAAACGCCTGTCTAGTACATTTTCTTTCATTTTTAAAAATATATTTCAAAAATGCAACTTTTCGTAGAGGCAAAAGGACGGCTTTTTCAAGGTCCCTGAGGATCGATCACACAAAGTGATCCCTATTTCACAGCTCCCTTTTTGTTCTGTCGCAAGTTGCCAGTTGCCTTTACATGATTAGTGACAATTTCGAACTTCCGATTGAACAGGAAAATTGCTTGTGTAAATTCAGCTAGAATTTCTCTTTGAACTTTTTGAGTATCGAGTTATGGACAAAAGACCATAAAAACGCTAGTACTTCGGGGCATCATACTGAGCTCCAATAAAATTTGCATATCACGAAATTAGGCCAGTGTTACCAGCCCCAACAGAGGTGTTGAAAACCACTAAAATATCATACCATCATATTTTTGCTGTACCGAAGCTTGTTGGAGATTGTCTGTCTCTTACGCAAACATATCAATATATTTATTCGAGCATCAAGGCAAGGGCCTGTCGATCAATGCCTCTCTTCCATAGAGTTTGCTAGTTTACTCCATATTATCACGCATGTCACGTAAGGATCGGGACAAAATGAGGTAGCGAATGTACAGTTTCTTACCCCCATATTTAAATACATTTTTGGAGAGCACTCATAGTGCCCGAAAAGATAGCGTTTCGCTTTTTTGCTCTAGATCGATTTCATCGTCGATAGACGTCGTCTTGTGGCTATTTACATAAAAAGGAGATAAGTTTGACGCTGAATATCCTGTTTCACAGCAGAGATACGATAAAGTTGACTGAGACATAAATTGTAGAGAATTCTCTGGAGATTCGAATGGCACTAAAGAATCATCTCAAAATTAATTTTCTGGCTAATTAAGTGGGGTTTGCACCACATTTCCGACCCTCACACAATTTTTGGATATTTTATAGAGCTTTGAACGACTCATATATACATTGTGGGGTCAATTCACTAGTGATCATACTGTTTCCCCACAAAAACGAGTCTGAAATCTAGATCAGCGAGTCTCAAGGGGGTAGACCAGCGACTCTCGTGGGTGGAGGGAGGTAGATCACTTGATGACCCTCTCTCTATCTCGGTCGAAAAAAATGTCTAAGTCCGAGATTTCAGACTCGTTTTTGTGGGGAAACAGTATGATCACTAGTGATTTGACCCCACAATGTATATATGTGTCGATGAGTCTTTCAAAGCTCTATAAAATATCCAAAAATTGTGTGAGGGTCGGAAATGTGGTGCAAACCCCACGTTTCCGCCACTTAATTATCCAAAAAATTAATTTTGAGATCATTCTTTAGTGCCGTTCGAATCTCCAGAGAATTCTCTACAATTTATGTCTCAGTCAACTTTATCGTATCTCTGCTGTGAAACGAGATATTCAGCGTCAAACTTATCTCCTTTTTATGTGAATAGCCACAAGACGACGTCTATCGACGATGAAATCGATCTAGAGCAAAAAAGCGAAACGCTATCTTTTCGGGCACTATGAGTGCTGTCTAAAAATGGTTCATTTGAAAATTTCGATATTTTTCTGTACGGGAGTTGTCCCGATCCTTACGTGACATGCGTGATATTCTTTTCTCATAATCCCATTGAGTAATTCGATTGATACATAAAAATAAAAGACGAAAATTGATTTCATGAAAAAGTCCGAAATTACATTTCGAATAGTTATAATTCCATGTGTATTGAGCCATCCCATGTCCTCAACACTGGTTCAATAATAGTCCAACAATATTTATCTCCGTAGAGTACGGTAGGTGAGGGTATCTTCAGTATCCATCCGGACGGATGTCCGGGTCTACTGGGGTTGTGAGAAGAATTTCTCGGAGCCGCGAGGTGGACTTACCGGAGGAGTTAGCGAAGGAGTATCCGAATGCTAACCTGGGAACACATTCGCAAACTCATTCGGTAACTCCCCCAGGCAATATCAATCGAAAAAGGAAAAATAGCACACGACAGGATTCGAACTACCGGCCTATGATCTGTGAGCCTAAGCTCTTATCCAATAGGCCACGAAGACATTGATACTCAGCTAAATAAAGCAGTATATAAACCCTGGAGTCGGGGAGTTACCGGAGGAGTTTGAGTTTCCGGGGAACTCCCCCGAAACTCATTCGCAAACTCATTCGGTAACTCCGCCGCCGTTTTCGGAGTTAGAGGAGATGTCTGCCTTAGTAGGGAATATAATGTTCCGAAAGATGGACTAATTCGCACTAACGACCGTATCGCCAATGTGGGCGGAGACTGCTAAGATTTTGAACTGCACAATATATCACCTTACAATTGAGGAACAATGAGTCATTTGCAAGTAATTGGCAGGATTAGACTGCCATTACGGGGATCGAGTCTAGCCTGTTCGGAATATGATAATATCCGAATCATCTGACTGTAACTCGAATCATCAATTTCCCACACGTGTGCGGAAACCGCGCTCTTTTTCGAGAATATTTCGTTATTTTAGTTTAATTTATTGAATATTTAAAATTTTAATTAGTCGAATCAGCGCAACCGAAAGTATTATTCACTAGAAAGCGAGGCTTTAATGTTCAATTTCTTTGCACGTGCTGCGATCTAGGGACCACCGAACCGGGAATTCCAAAATCAGAGCCGACGAAAAGTACGAAAAGGTAAAAACGGCCCGGGAATTCAAATCTCCACAGAAAAATTGTTTTTCGATGATATTTCGATTACTAGAGCGTGCGGGTCTGAGATTATTTGTGAAGTATGAAGATTAGATGGCAGAGAAGCCACATAAATGATATAAGCAAAATCGGTTCTAGCCAATGTGTTTTAAATCTTGAGCAAACTTCAGTGATTTTAAATTATATTGAATAACTATTGTTTCAGGATGTGCGGCTCTGAGGTTAGACTACTTTTTAACTCTATCATAACCAGACCTGCTTTGAGAGAAAAAGAAGGCAAATCTGTTCTAGCCAACCTTTTCTATTTTGGCTTCAAAGTTTATTGGTTGATTACCGTAGCTGTCGATTGTAAACTAGTTATAATTTATGAAACATTTAATTAATTGATTTTGTATAAACAAATCGCTTCCTAAGAGCAGCCAGAGCTGTATATTTGCTGTAAATGGTAGAATGAGCCAAGGAAAACTCAAGAAAACTGTCAAAACGAAAATGTCTGACCTAACAAACAGTCGTTGTCCCACCGAACTCATGGCGCAACGATGCGGCACGAATTCGGTTGGGTGACTACGCCACGGTGGGCGGGGCTTAAAAACATGTCTGATACTCGCTTAATTGGTAATATTTGATAATTCTGGAAACGCTATCGTGATTCAGCATCCCTCATTACCCCAAAGGAACGAAATTTGCATTTTTAGGAACAATTTTCAATTTTACGCGGTGGTCCCTAGTTGCGATCCCTACATAAATCACATATTTGCTCCATCGTTCCGTGCAACGCGGCTGAGACCGCCTTGCACGGAAGTACCAATGCGCGGCAAGCGCCTATGAAGTCCGTGACGCTAAAATTCAAATTCAAATGTGTGGTGTGCAAAGTCTATTTGTTGGCATAAAAACTGGCTCGCTATATACGGCGCGCGCGACGTGCATATACCGTCCTTGTCGCTTTTTTTGGAGACGCGTCGTTCGTGTGTCCTCAGGGAACTCGATCATAATCTGATGCATCATGCATGATGAGACGTTTATTTAAATTTTTATCATATGTTCTTTGAATATTATTTTGGTCTGCTCATATTGAGATCGAGTCCCCGTAAAAGAGGCGGAATTTACTGTATGTTTTCGGAGAATTCTTCTCGAGAACTGTTTCGAAGCTCCTTCTCAAACTCATCTGCTAACTCCTTTGATTTTATATTTGGTCGTTGGGTTTGTTCCCCTCGAGGGTCGATCTGTTTTTCCCCATTGATTCTGCCCCCCCCCGCGGTCTCGAGTATTACTTACTCATTCTTTGTACACGTCGGACGAGTTCTCTGCGGACTTCGTGAAGTAGTTCCGCGGGGCTCCACAGCCAACTCCTTGATAATCTGTCCTTTATTATAACTTTTGCTACTTTTCTCAATTATCGCGATGAACTTACGAAAAGTGAGTCGTTGAGAAAAATATAGCACGATGCTTAGTGGCCCAGGCGGTTTTGTTTCGCGATATAAGAAGTTGCAAAAACGCTTCTACGCCTCAGAGCACTAAGTCATAGGAATTTCCGGTTCCTCCAAAATTTCATTGGGGTTCATGAGTGGTACCGATCGATCTAATTCTAAGACTTTTTCGACTATATTCATTTTTGTGATAAATGCCGATCTAGGACAGGAAAAAGTTGAAATTATGAAGCCGTTCGCCTAAGAGTCGAGCAAAACCGGGAGGATCCTGCACATTATAAGCTGCCTTTTTTGAAACTGTGAATTAATTAAATATATATTAAGGTTATCAATGGACAAGGGCAAGCATTTTCATTTTTCTCATGGGGCTTCCGTTGGCACGTTTCGTCGAATTTCTCGAGATTTTCGTGCTTGTTCATGTGCACAGATGGAATGAGGAGACGTTTACATGCGAGAAAAATTTCATCATCAAATTTCGCTATGAGCTAACATAAAGTGTCTTGAGATGGGTGAAAATTGGCCTTATTCTCTCCTAATTGTTTCGGAGTCTATACCCTCACCATCTCGCGCCCAGAAGATGGGAAACCGCCAGGGGGCACGATAGAGGAAAGTGATAGAGCATGTGGATACGAGAGAGTGCAGAGAGATCGGGGGGGGGGGAAAGAGGGTAGAAAATTTGTTCTTTTACTACAATCACAGTACGCGTTGTGTTAGCGCATAGCGATATTTGATGACGAAATTTTCTCATATTTCAGATTCTGAATGGTCTCATTCCGGTCCGATCTTGTGCACATGAACAATCTTGCAGTTGGACAATTCGTCATCGGATCCGTACAGATAAAGCTGACTACATATTCTGAAAGCCTTTGATGAGCCTCATCGATCTCTGTATCGCTCATGATCTGAAATCACAAATTTGCTTAATTAAGTGACATCAAGAGTTGTAATCTCTGTACTTTAGTGAGCCATCGCATGACAGTCAATATGATACAGTAGGAACCAATATCATTTATCGAGATAAGTGTACGGTAGGTCAAGGTATGGCTGGTATCTTCGCGTCTCCTCGTAGGTGGGGTGTCGGGAGTTAGGTCTACGTGGGTAGACGTCGGACGGTGCCTCATCTTAGAGGGTGGAGATCCGGGCTGTAAGCCTGTCGAGATCGGGGGTCGGAGGTACCGTATCCTAGCCAGCTTCAGTAGCGTATAGAAGCGGGATACAGGGGTCAGACTATCGCTTAGACGGACTGCTCCGTCAGATGAGTCGACCCGAAAGGGTCGGTGACCATTCCTTATATATCAGTATAGCTAGGCAATGGGTCTTTGTCTGAGTAGAACTGAATAAGGTAATTAGCGGAATTAGGCAGAGGGGAATTACTGATAAGGTCAGGTCGCGAAGTGACCGTAGAGTTTCTGAAAACGCCAAACTTGGAACTCATTTGGGTACCTCATTTCAGTTCTCAAAAGTTGCTAAGGACAAAAAAACGGCACAGCAAATTTGAACTTGGGCCAGTTATGACATTAATCGATGCCCCTGGTGGTCCTCTTGAGTTTCTACTTGTCAGAATATTTTTCTGCATAAAATTTGCATAGATAATGAGCTTCTTAGATTGCTATTGTTTCAAGTATTCCTTTCATATCTCACTTTTTTGTTGAGATAAGCGTATATCGCCTGAACAAACTTTTCTCAGCTTCTTGAACTGCATCGATCTACGTTTTTCAAATTTCCGAATTTTGATATTTTTGTAAAATACAAATTAAAAAATTGCAAAATCCACTCGACTACCGCTTAGTTAGGAAGGGGACTCAGAGGACGGATCAAGAGGCAACCAGAAGAGTTTGCGCAAACTATTTATCGATTTCTTGGGGTCTCCAGGGGTCCTTAGCAACTTTTGACAACTGAATTGAGGTACCCAAATGAGTTCCAAGTTTGGGGGTTTTCAGCTTTTCCAGAAACTCCACGGTCACTTCGTGACCTGCCCTTGTGAGAGGTTGCCAGTATATTACAACGACTACAACTTCAAGATTTCGCTATTTTCATTAGTTTCCAACTATGACTCGTATATATTTTATCGAAGCCCAGGAGCGTAACGAGATACGAAACATAGATTAATGTGAACGCCAACAATAGTCGTGAGGGAGTAGAGATAGTGCTGTGATGCTTAGATGCTTAGATGAATATTTACCGCATTGACGAGCTGCATCGACTTATCACAGGTATTCTGAAAAATGAGATCTGCCGTTTGACAAAAAAGTCATTGTGGCCCAATTCCTTAGTAGTCAAGTAAGTATGGTCACCCCAAGCGCCGCATATTTTACAATAAAATTTGGAGCCGTGAACTACTAATAACTAATAACTGGCTCCCGAACCAAATAAAACTTCATAATTTTGTTCAACGTGATCCAAATTAGTCGTTAAAAAATAGACAACCGCGTTGTCAAGGGGAACAAAATATTTGTTGTCATAAAAATGATAGGTTGTTCATAAACTTGTCAAAAACAGGAAAGTTATTTTTTTCGACCTTCTAAATTGAGATAACACTTTTGTCTGACCTACTTTTACAGATTTTTATCATGAATTCAGATTGTATATTGAATTTTACTCCGGGAGCCGAGAAATAAGACAAATCGATGGTAACTCTTTTTTTCAGTAGAGGTGTTTATAGGCGAAGTGCACCAAAAAGCCGTTGAACAAAGTTATAAATTTCCAAGTTTTTCTTGGTTTGCAAGCCGGTTATTAGGAATGGAGTCATAGGTCAAATAGGTTCTCGCTAGCGAAGATATGCACTTCTGCATGGCGTCCAGACCATGTCGGCAAAAGAAAATTCTGAATGTTTCATGCGCTTCTGACCACTTTTTTGACAAATTTATCGAAAAGTGGGCAATATGCACTTTGGCACGCGAGTTTAGGCATTTCTGCACGAAATACCTGCGAGAACCAAATTTGACCTATGAATGGAGTAGTTTACGATTCCAAATTTTTATATTGTGAACTATTTGACGCTCTGGGGTGATCATACTTGCTTGATCACTAAGGAATTGGACCACGATCATTTTTTTCTAGCGTGTTATGTCATTCGTTTAACCAAATTTTTATTTTTCATGGAATTGCTCTAAAACTAGGCAGCAGTCCATCACGATTTTTTGATATGTTGTAGCCGATGTTCCTTTGTATAGGATGGGAACTAGGTAATATTCACGTCGAGAAGGTGGGCAGGGAAGGGCCGAAAATGAGAGTAGGGTTTTTTCATTATTCGCCATGAAAATACCAAAATATTTGTGGATTTCCGCATGTTCCACATAATTCTATTACATATAGCCTAAAATTACTATAAGTTAAACAAATACAATAGTTGAAAAATATCGATTGAATTTGCTTTTCACGTTTATAAAAATACAAAACAAACTTACATTTTTATAGTTCCAACATATACCATGTGAAATTCCATGCTCTATTTAGTAATATTAATCATCCACATGCAGAAAATATCTACAACATACAGTTTTAAGGACAGCGCCCCAGTGCAGGTCGGTAGAATTTTTTTAGATAAAATATTTCGGAAAAGGACACTTCGCAGAATACATTTCGGAAAACAACAGAGCGCACAATTGGATTATTGCTATCATCACAAGAAATGAATATATTCATTAATTTCCCTTCGAAACAGTGCAAAATCACCCATGGTAAACTTTATAAGCAAAAATCAAATTGCAGAGTACACTTTTTTGCAATAAAAATGAACATTGACACGCAGAACTGAGAAACTGCTACGCGTCGGCTTTGCGGGCATAAATCACAGGTTTGAAGTGGGCGGGGTTAGTAAACATTCAATTTGCTACATGATTTTGATATTTGCTGTAATTGTAGCTATCAAATCACGACTCTGCTTCGCCGATAACCACAACCAAACGCAAAACATAATTTTACAGGCTATTTGATACTTCGACTGCCCGTCCCTAATTTTTTTCATGTTAAAATTTTAAGAAAAAGTTAGAATTCATAATTTGAGTTAACGATTGATATATCACAGATCTTCTGGGAAAGTGTAGGGTAAACTGCAGCAAAAATATTTTGTGCCGAATTCAATAAAATTAGGTAACTAAATATCCAACTAAATCTTAGATTTTTTAAGAACTTCATTTTTCAAATTAGATTTTCTTGATGGCCTAAGGATGGCCATAACTTGGTCAGATCGGAACATTTTTGCTAGAGTTTGAAATTAGGGTAAATAATTGAATTAGCACTCTTCATTTCACACACTCTCTCGCCAATCGACCGGTGTGAGAGTACATGAACTGAAGAGTGCTAATTCAATTATTTTTTTTCCGAATTTCAAACTGTAATTTTTGCCAACATTATTTTTGCAAAATGTGGAGGAAGATTGGATCTACAATTCTCTTTTTTAGTACAATTTTCAATCTTTACTAGCTTCCGAGGAATTATTCAAAAACTAAATTGTTGCTCATTTATTGGCGTTTTTACGCAGAAATCAGTGAAACTATGTACTCGAAATCTCGAAATACTGTCGAATGATTACCACCATCGCTCTCAATGATAAGTTTGAAGGAAGTTTTATTAGATTTCCGTGTGGAAAATTGTCCTAAAGCTTACTAAGGGTTTCATGAAATATGCAGAAATAGTAAATATGGTATGTGCCTAATACGATTCTAAATTAAAATTCATATTGTTTGAATGATTTTCTTGCGAAAAAATGCCATTAAATATGCGACATTCAGTTTTTGAATAATTCCTTTGAAGCTAATAAAGATAGAATATTGTACCTAAAAAGGGAATTATAGATCAACTTTTCCTCCACATTTTGCAAAAAAATGTTCTGATCTGATCGAGTTATGGCCATCCCAAGGTAGGTCACGGGGGAAAAAAAGAAGTTCATAAAAATTTTCATATATTTAGTTTGATCTCTATACCAATGAAATATTTATATGTTTCATTGAAATCCCAGACAAAAAAAATAT
This sequence comes from Pristionchus fissidentatus, assembly GCA_036245785.1. Classification (NCBI taxonomy): domain Eukaryota; kingdom Metazoa; phylum Nematoda; class Chromadorea; order Rhabditida; family Neodiplogasteridae; genus Pristionchus; species Pristionchus fissidentatus. The sequence goes on along the minus strand of BTSY01000005.1, from coordinate 21,863,407 downwards.
TAGTTTTTTGCTTCAGATGCGCTGAGTTAGGATGGTCGCTGAAGCTCTGTGATATGGAAATGCATCTCGAAAAGGCGGTAAATATTGATCTTTGCATCAACGCTATATATACTCCCTGACGGGCCATAGTTGGAAAACAATGATAATAGTGAAACCTTAACATCACTTAATTATGAAAATTTGTGGTTTCAGATCATGAGCGATACCGAAATTGACGTAGCTCGTCAAGGGCTATCAGAATGAGTGACCTCAACATGTGGTCATTTTTAGCTGTACGGCTGGGGTGGCGGTTCTTAGGCGCGCTCACTGTTATGTGGTTGCCTATTGGGCAGAATGATTTTATCGTCAGCTTGGTTTTAGATGGGAGAGGAACCAGCCGAAATTCCTACTTCAATGGTCCCCAAAAGTGAGATGGTATTGGATGATGAGCCGCATGAGAATCAGCAAGTCTATGAGCGTTTTCTCAGTATTATAAGCTCTTTGGGCGATGTGGTAACGATGTGCGATACCGCGTGGAAACACTTCGAGAAAGGGAACGAGCAGTGTTCACTTGAGGTTTGCCCCCCTTTTCCGGTTTTAATTTTCATATTCATACCTATTTCGAAGAAAAAAATCGTTGGATAGATCGGGTAATAACGAGTTACTCAGGGTCGAGAGGAGTCGTGGATGGCATGCGCGATCTATTCCTCATTAACACTTCACCATCAAATTGGGCAGCCTACCAACTACAAATGTTCGCTGACTGAAATCCTCACCTCCTGTGATCTCAGGTGGCTTATTGTACTAAACAGAAATGTCTTATCTCATCTTTGCAGTCCTCTGGAATTTTTTGACAAGATGAATCGTTGGAAGGAAGTAATGAATAGTCCGCGCCGACTTTTCGATCAAATGTGCAGAATGCAATCCTCCCTCTCTGTCTCTGCCGTAGTCTTCAAGAGATTTCTTCCAATCATCAGGAGTGTCTTCAACCAAGTATTAAACCATTTTCATACTGTTTTCTTAGCATTTCAAATATCCAGCCAGAGCAATTGGAAAATCATGAGGAGCCGATGAACGTTGATTTTCTCAAAATTTGCAAAGCCATCTGGATGTGTTTCCTTATCCTCAAAAGTGAGTGCAATATGAGAGACTATCTGACTCGCTCGAACTAACTTTGGCATTCTGAGAAAAATGAGTTGTTGAGATAATGGTAGCATGATGTACTGTGACCCATGCTGATATGATCCGTGCAAAAGAGAAGTGCTGAAAATGCATCTACGCCTAGCGACCGCAGGGGCAAAATTCAAGGTACTTCCTAAAATTGTAATATTAAGCCTATCCCCTCATAATTCGAGTGCTGAATCCAATGAGAGCACAAAGAAATTAAAAATCACGAAAGAAAATAACATTGAGGCGTTTTCAAAATTGAACGAAGTTTCACTGATCCTACCGTATTTCCCATCAATGGACTGTTCAATGAGTTGTTCGACTGGGTCAAACTTTATATTAAAAATATTTTTTCTCCACATTTTGCAGTTTTATACGCCCGATTCTTGGTATTTCCTGTAATTAAAGTTATAATCACCCTCGCCCCTCCATTTGTCCCTCTCCCCTCGACGTTTCTGGCCAAAATCTATTCATAAAACATCTCAGTGAGCGTCTGCGAAAACACAAAAGTGAAGCGCGTGTCACGGACAAACGACCCATTGGAATTGAACGGCGTTAGGTTAGAAAGAAGCGCAAAAGTGGAAATATTAAAAAGAAAAAGAAGAATGTTGGGGACATTGCATTAAAGTGGTCTGGTAGGTCAAAGCGCCGAACATGTGGTGTGATTCGAAAGAGAGCGATCTTCCAGAGGCCGCTGCAGACAAACGACCCATCGGAAATGAACAGCCTTAGGTAGAAAGAAGCGTAATAGTCGAAGTATTAATAAGGACAAAAAGAAATATTGGGGACACCGCATTAAAGTGGTCTGGTAGGTCAACGCGCGGAATATGGGATGATTCGAAACAAAACTATCGTTCACAGGTCGCTGCGGACAAACGACCCATTGGAATTGAACGGCATTAGATTAGAAAGAAGCGCAATAGTCGAAACATTGATAAGGAGAAGAAAAATGTTGGGGACACGACGTTAAAGTGGTCTGGTAGGTCAACGCGCGGAATATGGGATGATTCGAAACAAAACTATCGTTCACAGGTCGCTGCGGACAAACGACCCATTGGAATTGAACGGCATTAGATTAGAAAGAAGCGCAATAGTCGAAACATTGATAAGGAGAAGAAAAATGTTGGGGACACGACGTTAAAGTGGTCTGGTAGGTCAACGCGCGGAATATGGGATGATTCGAAACAAAACTATCGTTCACAGGTCGCTGCGGACAAACGACCCATTGGAATTGAACGGCATTAGATTAGAAAGAAGCGCAATAGTCGAAACATTGATAAGGAGAAGAAAAATGTTGGGGACACGACGTTAAAGTGGTCTGGTAGGTCAACGCGCGGAACATGGGGAGTGATTCGCAACAAAACTATCTTTCACAGGTCGCTGCGGACAAACGACCCATTGGAATTGAACGGCATTAGATTAGAAAGAAGCGCAATAGTCGAAACATTGATAAGGAGAAGAAAAAATGTTGGGGACACGACGTTAAAGTGGTCTGGCAAGCTTTTTTATGTAAAGAAAAAAGGAGTGGAAATAAAACATCAAAGTATCAAGCGAGCAAGGGCGGCGGTAGGCGAACAAACACTCAGAATGGTTGCTTATGTTGTTGGTCATGTGCTCATACGAGAAACACAACAAAAAAAATTAACTTTATTAGCGAAAAAAGTCAAAAACAAAAGTGATATATGAAAGAGGCGGGTTACTGTAAGTGCATTTTGTGGCACACCATAATACCTTTTCGGAAATCACACTAGGACCGCACAGGCGGTCCCACTTCGCGGATTTTATCTACGTCTCAGGGCATTACGTCATAAGAACTTCCGGTTTTCAAAAAAGTGGTTATTGAGCTTCACAAGTGGTACCAATCGATTCCTAATAAAATTCTAAGACTTTTTTGACTCTATGCATTTTTCGATAATTATCGATCTGCGGCCGGAAAAGTTGAAAATGTGTTTCATTTTTTTGTTTTTAATTTTTCTACATATTTTGCCTCTGGAAAATGGCAACTTTTATTTTCGCAAAACGATCCTTCAACAATGGTACGTAAACCATGTTAGTATGGAAAGTTTTCATTTCCCCCTAAAATACGCGCGAAGCAGAAATTGGAGGTAAAAATATTTATGGTGTGCCTTACAGTATGCCGTCGAGATTTCTCATCGCCATTGTCCGAGCTTGAAATGTAGCATGCGGACACGGCAAGAATGTCATGGTTTCACGATGAGAAGTTAAGTCGATTATCCCGCGCACATGTTGCATTTACAGGTCGGAGAATGCCATTGAGAATTCTCGACGGCATACTGTAAGGCACACCATAAATATTTTTACCTCCAATTTCTGCTTCGCGCGTATTTTAGGGGGAAATGAAAACTTTCGATACTAACATGGTTTACGTACCATTGTTGAAGGATCGTTTTGCGAAAATAAAAGTTGCCATTTTCCAGAGGCAAAATATGTAGAAAAATTAAAAACAAAAAAATGAAACACATTTTCAACTTTTCCGGCCGCAGATCGATAATTATCGAAAAATGCATAGAGTCAAAAAAGTCTTAGAATTTTATTAGGAATCGATTGGTACCACTTGTGAAGCCCAACAATCACTTTTTTGAAAACCGGAAGTTCCTATGACGTAATGCCCTGAGGCGTAGATGCATTTTCAGCACTTCTCTTTTGCACGGATCATATCAGCATGGGTCACAGTACATCATGCCATCATTATCTCAACAACTCATTTTTCTCAGAATGCCAAGCTCCTGAACAAATATGTTGATTCGCTCAGATAGTCTCTCATATGTTGACTGACTCCCTATGGATCCCTCGAGTGTGCTTCTATTCAGAACAGTACGTGTCGAGTACCTCTGAAGATCTCATTTCTGCATTCCATCTTCTTCTGTGCATAACTGAACACTTCGTGAAAGATCTCATTCTCTCGTCCCCGCAATTCATCCAGCCTCAAATCAGTGAATTCAAAAGTTTTAATAGCATGTTGTTTTATTGTTTATTGATCCCAGTTGGAATGGATGTTGATACTGATCTACTCGAATTGATGTGCAAGCAATTCAATGGCATCGTCCTTGACGGCAAACACTTGAGGTTACTTCCCCCACTCCCGTCTATTTCGCCAACTTTTTTTTGCAGAGTCCATTGGTTCCAAGAGTCGGTTCAAAATTTGCTGAAGTTGAAGGAGCCGATCAATTTGATGGAAAACATTGATGAATATATGAGAGAATGGCAGAGTGAATACGATGAGAAACTTAAAAAGAGAGGAGAGCTTGATGAGACTCTCTTCCTCCCATCCAGTCCCGCATTTCTATTCGATCCTGAATATGAATGTAAGTTTCTTAATGCAACTTTTAAAAACGTACTTACTTAGAAGGGAACAGTCAAAGGCAAAGTCAACGTAAATGGGAAAAATAGCCCCCCCCTACAGTAACGCCGGATACGGTAGAAGCAATACGGTATACCACTCTAACTTCTGATATCCGGGCTTCGGTAAGGTTGCTATAGCCGAAAATATTGTGACAATCAAAAATTCAGCAAAGGTCTTACGCTCGTTAGCGTTGTCGGGAATTTTAAAAAAATATTCTGCGGAATTCTAGGAGGCACCGAAGAGCACGGAACGGAAAAATCGGGAGCTCTTTAATCGGCCGATTTCGCCATGTCTATGATATGTTTGGGCTCGTTTGTTAATTACTAACAAGGGAAGGTCGCGAAGTGACCGTGGGATTTCTGAAAACGCTGAAAACGCCAAACTTGGAACTCATTTGGATACCTCATTTCAATTGCCAAAAGTTGCTGAGGACCCCTGGGAATCCCAAAAAAATGATAAATAGTTTGCGCAAAATCTTCCGGCTGCCTCTTAGCGCACGAAAAATCAGTAAACGCAGTACTCCGTCTCACAATTGGGGAACTGAATGATTTTTTCATGCGCTACCGTCGTTTCTAGATGGCTAATAGAACTGTTCACCATTTTATTACATGTTTCCTATTGTCATAAAATAATTTCTAAAAATACAGCAAAAGAATTTTCTGAACTAGGGAGTCGAACTCAAAATGTTCGGACTGACAGTCGAAGCTCTTATCCACTCGACTACCGAGGCAGTTAGGAGGGAGAGCTCAAGAGGCAGCCGGAAGATTTTGCACAAACTATTTATCATTTTTTTGGGACTCCCAAGGGTCCTCAGCAACTTTTGACAATTGAAATGAGCTATCCAAATGAGTTCCAAGTTTGGCGTTTTCAGCGTTTTCAGAAATCCCACGGTCACTTCGCGACCTTCCCTTGTAAGTGATTCTATTGATATGTTCCGGCTCGTTTGTTAATTACTAAGTGATTCTATTTCACTGCAGTGCTTTCTCCACTTAACTTTGGTCGTAGCAGCGATTTCATTTTCATTTAAAAAAATATAATATCACTTCTTTTCCTGAATGCCTGACATGTTCAATATAGAACGCTCATTAAGAGAAATGTGAAAAAAAACGAAAATTTAAAAAAAATAGAGGTGGTGGAGCCAACGTGAACGCCGCACACTTGCCACAGATAGGACACATTTCGCTACTTGTGGGACGGATTATTCTCCCCCAACACAGTACGTGAGATATGGTATCCCCTTCAAGCAATGACTACTCGAGGTCTGCGTCATGCAACCCCTCCCGTGTCAATTTGCTCAATCTCATTTTATGGATTACGGTAGTTTGTTTTCGCTGCGGGATCCCGGTGGCTAAGTTACCCTAGTCAATTTTAGGTAGAGACTAGGGAACCCGAAGGGCAGGCGACGGGCGCCACCTCTCAAGAACTCGGGTTCATTCGAACAGCTTATTATAGTTCCTGAACTATTGATATGGTTAGCTTGTTATGGCTATTGCCGGCGAAATCGAGCTGGACCTTATTAGAATAGCGAAAATGGATCACCTTGTTGACATCCCAAATGCGGGGAGTGCTAGAGAGCTGGATCCCTGCGTAAATGGGATCTATTTTGGGATCCGTTTTTGCCGAGCACTTTCATCCTCATTTTTTCTCCAGCGCAATTGCAATAGTATCGCTGTAAACTGTTCCTATAGGTAACTTTCGATGCTGATCACGCTGGCTCCATCGATTTCGCAATATGACCCCTCTGGGCGCCGGTATGGCGAGACCTTTTGCAGCTCACCCCCTATCGTAGACTGCGTTTTCACACGGCCCCAAGCTACCAGCCAAAAAAACATGCGGAAATTTGTAGGGTTCGGTGAATCATACGTAACCCTACAACAATCCGTCGCGCACGAAAACCGGAGTGAAGTTATTGGGAAACATCGCATTTAAACACCACGAAAATTGAAACGTTCGCACGACGAAAATCAAAGTTCCTAGAATTGTTTCGCATTATTTTCCAGTGATTAATGTGTGATGCTTAACTAATACAGATGAACTTGACAATATCTACCGGGTCTATTTAATTGTTTTGTGTTGTTATCGTGTAGTATTGTGTTGAGTGGGTGCGGTAGACGAGCTGCGTCGATCTCTTGGCGACTCTCATCAACTCTTTGATGCCAACTTTTTCATCCGTCTATCCACTCAAGGCTGTCTCAATCGACTAGCGGAAAAGAATCCTACTCAGAATACGTAAGAAGAAGTCTCTACTTACTATATTGTAGTGGTAATTGCAGACTTACTGTCAACACTGAACAGAGCAGTCCCACGAACAATGTGAATAGGAGTGAATACAAGATGATCAAACTCGGAGGTCTTCTGCCTCCCGATTGGAGTCTGCAAGGGTATCCCGTTATATTTCGGTCGTCTATCTGTTTAAATATCACATATCTTGTGTAACGGTGTAGAAAAAGTTTGCAACTCCGATTCGGACGAAAGTTGGTACATTTACACCAATGGGGGTTTGAAAATTTTTTTGATGGAGTTGATTTTGTAAAATGTCATAAATATCGATTTACACAACTCGGTTTGATCGTACAACGCACACTTTTTTCCCATTCTGTTTGTATTCACTACTCACACGAATTACTTTTTTTGGGAAAAACCATGTAGAGACTTTAATGTGTTTCAGGGGGAAACCTATTTTTCGATTATATTATCGATAATTGCTACGTTTTTTCTCTTGAACCGCAAACGTGTATTGCAAAAATGGATTCCACTCCGAGTATACGCATACTTTTTGTTTCACCTCGAATATCTCATGGGCCGTAACATCGATCACTTGTATTCCTTGGACATTGTTGTTCTGATAAGGCGTTTAGTTCTATGGTCGTATCTCGCTTCATAGTGGTCGAATTGCATATTTAAAAAATACGATCAGCCCCTTCATATCTACCTTACCCTAAAAAATCCCCAGTCAACTTGCCCCATATCGTAAATCCCGGTTACGATAACTTCTTTTTTTCACGTAGGCACTTGCGAGTAACCATTGTTCACGAGTCATTTTTCTTCGCCAGCACTCACGAAACATACAGCCAAAACGAGTGGGTGAGAAATGACTCGAAGGCCAACTCTGGTGTTTAATTCCAGGCTGGATCTCGGTATAAACTGCATTTCTAAACTGGAACCAGGCAGGGGATCCAGTCTGAAGACGTTTCCAGGATGGATCCCGGTTTAATTTCCAGCCTGGAATCAGACAGGGATCCAGCTAGGGAAAAAATACCGGCGAATGCTCGAACTAACAATATTAATAGAGAGGAAGAATCATAGAGACGGTCCTGGTAGGTGCATGCACGATACTTTTTTTTAAAGAGAAGATAGATAACAAGCAAGATATTTTGTCTATGCTTTGAATATACAGATTAGTGTTGCCGGATCAAAGGTCAAAGCTTTGGTCTCTCGCCTGTGAATCTCTCGCTCTTTTCCAAAGGTTGAGAGACAAACAACCAGAGGGCCCAAAGGATTGGGGGTGGGAGAGAGGGAAGAGGAGAGAGAGAGTCAAAGCTTTGGAGTGTTATCTAATGCAAAATAATGACAAAGAAGAAAATCTAATGATTAAATATTAATGTGCTATATTACTGTTAAACATGCCGTTTATCTCTGGATTAATTTCGACGAAAAAGAATAGCTTAACTCATGTGAAAAGAATTGCAACCAAAGCTTTGATCGGAGTATCAAAGCTTTAGTCTGTCTCTCTACTCTCTTCCCTCAATGTCAAAGGTCGGCGAGGGTTTGAACTCTCTCATGCCACTAGCACCAAAGCACCGACCTTTGGCTTTGATCCGGCAACCCTAATACAGATGAATATTTGAGATCTGAACTGGAAATGATTCTGATGGAGGCTAGGGATAGTCCCATCAACTACATTAAGGAAACCGTTGCTTCTCTTGTCGACAGACTCGAAAAAGTGAGTTTTTTTATTATTTTATTTTAATGCATTGAATGTAGAGGTTATCAAGTCACGCCTCTCACGAGAGACTCGACATAATGCTGATACATTTAAAGAAATATACGTTTCCTCGACTCAATTCTTAGCGAATATGTCTACGTGCCCCGCCATTTACGAGGAGTTACAGGTAAAATGCAATGTAAAAATGTACGCGCAGCCGCTTTTCCCTGCTGTTTTCGGAGGAAAATAAAAAAATTCCCCGCGTCAGCTATGCCAGTTAACTGGATTGGCGCACAGGTATGTGGCCAATTAAAAAAAACCCCCCTTCTATTTTCGACACTTTCCTACCCACCTTGTCGATCTACAACACCCGTCAAAAGTATTGCAACTAATTTCAAATCGTCATAATTTAAAAAAAAATTGAAATACAAACATGTGGGTTGGAACATTAGATAGCAAATGCATAGGAGATTATATTGCTATAGTTTATGATTGTCCGTGTCATTTTCGACATTCCGTTCGCAGAGGTGCGATCGCAAAAAATTCCATTCTCACATAGATTTGAAGTATAAGCTCAAACACTCAGTGCTGATAGTATATCCATTGGTGTATCACGCGTGGTATGTAAAATTCAAGACAACTGTTACATTATTTTTCCTGAAATTTCACTGACAAGGGGTCTGCATAACCTCACGGAAAGGTTTCCGTAAATTTCACTAAAATATGGAAATAAGTCCTAAGGAGCAACTCAAAACATGTTTCAAAAATTGCCCTAATCGATTCCTAAGGAATATTAACCTGGCAAAAGTAAGTCGCAAGCCCATCCACTCCTTTGCATACCTCTTTGAGTGACCTACGAAAGTGTGATCCAATGGCTCAGGCGGTAGTGTGCCAGGGCTACCGATTTTGTCACGGGGGTTCAACCCCGCCCGGCAGTGAACCTTTTTGCTTCATTTTTGGAATATAATATTAGTGTAGAACATACTTTTTTTCAACGGTAGACACCCACATTTGCTAATTCATACCAGCCTGTGCATGATTAATTTGTAAAAATGCGCCCAACCGCATTTGACTCTTGAATTGGATAGATTGAACGGATTCATAAGCTACCACCCCTACAAAAATTTATTGAATGACGTCCGCTGACGTTTATTTTCCCAAGTTAGACATTTCCTATTCAACCTTCACCTATAGGTTCACCTATTCACTACAAGGGATGTCCAACGAAGTGTTGAATGTTGTGTTTTGCCTCGCCGTCTATAGTGTGTTCTATGAAAAGAAAGGTTGACAGTCGACTGATATTCGTAACAGATGAGTCGCAAATAAGCACAATATTTGGTCTGTCGTTATTCCAAACATCCTCGCACTTCGGAATGATTTAAAGTTCTCTTCCATAAAAGGCAATGGATATTTTCTTCGCGAAATCGATGCTAAAAAAGTATGTTCTCACTAATATTATATTCCAAAAATGAAGCAAAAAGGTTCACTGCCGGGCGGGGTTGAACCCGCGTGACAAAATCGGTAGCCCTGGCACTCTACCGCCTGAGCCATTGGATCACACTCTCGTAGGTCACTGCAAGATGTATGCAAATGAGTGGATGGACTTGCGACTTACTTTTGCCAGGTTAATATTCCTTAGGAATCGATTAGGGCAATTTTTGAAACATGTTTTGAGTTGCTCCTTAGGACTTATTTCCATATTTTAGTGAAATTTACGGAAACCTTTCCGTGAGGTTATGCAGACCCCTTGTGAAACCATTTTTGGATAGCAACAGGGGTTCTCAAAAAGATAGCCGGAGCTTTTGAACTACAGATCTTCTCGTCGATAGACGGCATCGAGTGTCAAGTTGGCTGAAAACACACCTCTGAGGCCTTTCGGAGTGCGAATGAGAAAAACTTCATTCAGACATTATTTGTAGAGAATTTCCTGGAGATTCTAAATATCTGGATGGCCAGCCGAAAAGTCGATAATGATAGAAGTTATACGGCGAATAGCTGGTAATCGCACCACAAGTTCGGGCCATAACTGAATGTTTGATATGTTTTAAGTTTTGAAAGACGCATCGATTCATATATAATATGTGGGGGTTATTTTCAGGCAAACAAAAGCTACATGCGAAAAAAAAACAAAAGTTACATCTGAAATCCCGGACTTCGTTATCTCTCTAAAAAGGGACGAGAGACCGGTAGATCAATGCGACCTCTCTCGTTTTCGCGTCTGAAAACGTACAAGTCCGGGAAGTTTGACTTGGTTTTTCGCATGTAATTTTTGTTTGCCTGAAAATAACCCCCACATATCATATAAGAATCGATGCGTCTTTCAAACTCAACAGTATAACAAAAAAATTCAGTCCTGGCCCGAACTTGGGGTGCGACTGCAAGCTTTTCACCGTATAACTTATACCATTATCGACTTTTCGGCCAGCCATCCAGATATTTAAAATTTCCAGGAAATCTACAAATCATGCCTGAATGAAGTTTCTCTCATTCGCACTCCGAAAGGTGATAATTATCTATATTGACATATCATAGATTCTGACATATTTGGGACCTCTATAACTCAGCATAACTCAGGCCACGCCATCAAAGTGACATGTCCGAAACTTCCCCCCTCCCATCAAAGTGACATGTCCGAAACTTCCCCCCCCCCTACTGCACCTAAGAGGCGACCTGAACTGTCTGTTTTCGATAGAGGGGATTATTTCAATTAGTTAAGGTAAAAAGTAAAGTTGCTACCTGAATCAAGATGACTTTACGCTGACAAGCGACTACTCTGCCGGGGCACACCGGTAAGACCGGTTGCTGCACAGATCTACGTATCCCCTGCTGATCAGGCTTCTGGGGCACGCTACCTTACGCAATCAATGTTGCTACCAATGTTACCGCCACCGAGGGGGGGTGGAAGGCTTGGTGAACCTGGGCGGGGATCGAACTCGTGTCCATTCGTTTGTCAAGCAGCGACAATTAGTAACCGAAAGTAAAATATGATACATTTTTTTTCGATATACTACGAAGCAGCCGATTTGTGTCAAGTCTCGTGAGGGGCGTGATATGAACAGCTCTTAAATTGTGTTTAAGGTAAGAAAGTAAAGCGATTGATGCAGGTTCTTGTGGAGGAGGAGGAGGAATTTCCTCAGAGGGACGGAGGGCTATCACTTATCAGAGAGCACATTGGATCGCTTACCACCCAATTGTTTTATCGACTACTCGAAAAGATCTCTCAAGTCGAAAGGGAGAGAACCAAGGACTATGAATTTGTAGTCAGTCATACTTTATTTTTAACTGAATATTCAATGAAAGTGAGGCAAGAATGAATCAGGTTAAAATCGCTGAAACCTGCTTTCCACCTTCTGTGTCCGTTCCTGCTATATATTTTCTATTTTTACACGCTCACTTGGTATTACGAAATATCAAACTGGTCAATTTTCCTTTATCGATTCCGCAAGTTGATGGATCCACTGTGGCCCCTCACAAGATAGCACGGGCGTTTTTCTCGGTGATCAATCTTCTCGACGATAGACGACTTCGAAGTTGGGGCATTTTCGTGGCATGTCTGTCTGGGGGATTAGATAGAGGAGGAATAAATCGTTTCTAACTGAGCTTTTGGTTTCCTGAGATTGCTTTGGAAGCTTGTGCGTTGCGACAAGTCTTTTACCTTTCAATTTTTCCTCAATTTCCGGTCTTACTTGTGTGGCCTTCCCGCCTCGTTCCTCCTCTTCTTCTCTTATAATTAGCCTATTCAGCGGCTGTGGTTGGGCTGTAATTCCCACTCCCCAAATCTAAAAATGTGGGATGGCTTCGTCGTTTATTACGTACCTTTCGACCTACGTTTGTAACTAAGATGAGGGAAGATAGAAATGAGGCTAAAACAATTTTAGAAATTCATCATTCCTCTTATCTTATCAGTGCATTAGCGTAAAAAGCACACACGTCCTGCACATCAATTTTGAACTATGTCTAATTTTGGTATCAATCGATGCCCCAGGTGCTCCTCTTCCGATTTTACTTCTCAAAATATTCGTATGCATAAAATTTGCATAGATAATGAGATGCAAAGATTGCAGAATTCATCAGTGTTTCTATTCTAGCTCCATTACCTTTGAGAAAGTACCGGTGACGTCTGAACAAAGTTTGTTCAGCTCGTCAAGCTGCGTCGACATATGTCATTCAAATATCTTATATTTATAAGAAATGCAAATTTTCGGAAAGTCATATTCCGAATACCAATAGAGAACATTTCTTGTAAATTTGATATGTTGTGTAAATTCATACGTAGAATACGATTCTGTTGTCAAATCAAAGTTATCGTGTAGCTCTGATCATGAAAATAACAATATTACGTTACTTTTGACTGCTTATTCTGCGCGGTTTTGGCCGAGTGAGCGGCTTGCCCGCCTTCTCTCCTCTACTCTCCTCTCCTCCTCTCCTCCTCTCCTCTACTCTCCTCTACTCTCCTCCTCTCCTCCTCTCCTCCTCTCCTCCTCTCCTCCTCCCCTCTCCTCTCCTCTCCTCCTCTCCTCTCCTCTCCTCTCCTCTCCTCTCCTCCTCTCCTCTCCTCTCCTCTCCTCTCCTCTCCTCTCCTCTCCTAGATGGGGTAAGCCGGTAAGCCAGCTGCAACGTGGGAATACGTAACCCAAGCTTTCCCAAGGCATCTAGGGCACGTTACCTTCCGCAATCAAAGTTGCTACCAATTTACCGCCCCGGGTGGATGGAAGGCTTGGTTGGCCTCGATCGCTTGGTGAGTGAGATGAACTATGATGACAAGATTTAAAGGTCTCAAACAGAGATCTTTTGGGTTTTTCTTAAATTTTTTAACCGTAAGAATGGGTTTCGACGTTTTGGGCGGATCGTGCTAGAAAAAACGTCGAAATTTCCAGCCCATCACTGATCGCATGCGTTTTAGATTTCCATTGTGAGTTTTAAATTTCCATATCTTCCATGTCGCGTGGTAAAAAATGGAAATTGAACTGTGTTTATAAAAATCGAGGCAATGGCTTAATCGAGCGAGCGATTCTTAAAAGGGGAATCTCCAGGGCAAAAGTCCGCACTATCTTGTTGGGGGGAGCAAAAGGGCTAGCCAAAAATGACTTAATCTCTTTTCCGATTTTTGGCGTGTACCAGAGTTTATGCGATTATTACGTGATATGATATAAATATCTAAGATTATAAATAACAAAGAAAAGCCCTTTAATTTATTTCTCAGTTGCATTATTGTTAAGGGGATGTTCCGGAAGGAAGAATTGATCACTTCACTGTATGTCATTTCTCTAGAAATTCTTCTTGATACGTACCACAGCGAGAGAATATTTCCATGGTATAAATACATCTCTCCCCCCTATAACTCATGTTGATATTTGAGGTCCATCCAAGTTTTTAAAGTTGCGCCTATCAGTTTTTACAAGATAATCGAGATGGTGGTGAAGGCAGAAGGAGGGTTGAGTAGAGAGTGCATCAGACACATCAATGGAATAGAAGAGAGTATTCTGGAAGAAGGAGCATGGAGTCATGAATCCCCTCTCTGGGCGACCCTGTCGAGGAGGGCTGACGGAGTCCCTAGTAGCGAGTCTATCTGGACATACGGTGAGGGCACTTTTTTACAAACATTATCATATGTGCACGGTGCTCCTGTTCACCTCCGTCCTTTGGGGGCTTCTTTTTTTGAAATCTTTGTTTTAATTTTAATATGAACCCGTTTGCCTAAGAGTCGGCAGATCCGACAGGGGTCGGTACAGTAAAAAAAGATCAGTTCTTTAAAACTGCGATATTTGGGGTTATAGAGGGTGCTTATAACGGTGGACATATTCATTTTGCACACACAGCCTCCGTTGGCTCCAGACGACGTTGCGTCGAAATCACTTTTCCTCTATTTATTCAGCCTCAGATAAAGCTAATTTTTCATCCCTGTTGTTTCTGGGGCAGAATTTTATTGCGCCTATCCAGTTCATTTGTCATGATTATTAAAAATAATTTTTAAAAATTCAACTTTCTTCAGAGTAAATTCTGACCTTGTTAACGTACACAGATCGGACCGGAGTGAAGATAATTTTTTAAAAAATCAACTTTCTTCAGAGTAAATTCTGACCTTCTTAACGTACACAGATCGGACCGGAGTGAAGATAATTTTAAAAAAATCAACTTTCTTCTGAGTAAATTCTGACCTTGTTAACGTACACAGATCGGACCGGAGTGACAAGAGGAATCCAAATATATAATTTGAGCGAGATCTGTCATCCGATCTCCAAATGAGTAGCAATAAAGTTCATTGAAATTGCAAATAAAAGGGACAGTTATGTCCCCTTTCTACCCCGATCTCTCGGCACTCTCTCGTTTTGACAGGCTCTCTCGTCACTCACCTTCCTTCCCCGTGGCTCTTTTCTCTTCTTCTATATCGGGGAAGCGAGAGGGCGTGGCAAAATGAGAGAGTGCGAAGATGCCCAGTGGAAAAGAGGGGAGAATTGACTCCTTTTCAATACACTTTATTGCTGCTCATTTGGAGATCGGATGACAGATTTCGCTCAAATTATATATTTGGATTCCTCTCGTCACTCCGGTCCGATCTGTGAACGTTAACAAGGTCAGAATTTACTCTGAAGAAAGTTGAATTTTTGAAAATTATTTTTAATAATCATAATCACAAATGAACTGGATAGGCGTAACCGCAATAAAATTCTGCCCCAGAAACAACAAGGATGAAAAATTAGTTTTATCTGAGACTGAATAAATAGAGGAAAAGTGATTCCGATGCAACGTCGTCTGGAGCAAACGGAGGCTCTGTGTGTAAAATGAATATGTCCACCGTTATAAGCACCCTCGACAACCCCAAATCACGTAGTTTCAAAGAATTGACCTTTTTAGACTGTACCGATCATTGTTCGATTCTTAGGCAAACGGCTTCATATGTAGATGAAGAAACTTGCAATTAAAAAAATGTTTGATTTGTTTTTAACAAATATATTTCGCAAATGTAAACACCATGGCCCAGAAAAATTTTTAAAAAAATATTATTTTTACGCGCCGGCAATGCTAGAGTTTCTCTCGATTCCTCGTATATTTTTGTTACATATTTACTTACATACATACATATTTATTCAATATTCAAGGTCTGTGCCTTTTGAATGATGCAGTTTTTCCATGCGTGGGGGTCTTTTCTGCACGTGTTGCCGTGTATATAGAATGTGTATTGAACACCTATTTTGGTTACCCGGGAAAAAAATCCCTGGTTTTTAACCAGGGAATTTCTAGACTCGTGACCGATGTTTTATCGTAAAGTCACAACTTCCAGGAATGTGCATGTAGGTTCAGGTTAGCAATAATAACACTATCGGACCAATGTTCAATTTCGTATATAAGTTTGACAAGTTAAAGTTACCGGGAGTTCACATTTTTGAGGTCTGATCTTACGACGGAATCGAATAGACAAGTGCTGTAAAAGAATGGCAGTTGAAGCAAAAAATGTTGAAAATCAATAATTAGGCCTTGGCACAGCTCCAAATGCCCGAAAATAGAGCATTGATCATCAGGAAAGTTCGCGCAAATTCAAATGAGCATATTTCATTATGCTGTTTTATGGCGCTCCGGCCTTTTTTCATTTCTTAGTTTTTACCTCATATTTTATTTGAAATTTATTTTCATGTTAGAATTTACGTAACCAAAACCGCGAATGAGAAAAAGAGCCTCCAAAATAAGATGACGCGGCCATTGATCATCAGGGAATACCGCGAATTCAAAATTATTCCGTGGATTCCCGGTAACTTTAAAGACATTCTTACCTGTTTACGGACTAAAGTTACCGGGAATTCACGGAATAATTTTGAAATCGCAGTATTCCCTGATGATCAATGGCTGCGTCGCGGTCTTATTTTGGAAGCTCTTTTTTCATTCGATTTTTTTGTTACATTAATTCTAATATGAAAATAATTTTCAATAAATAATGCGGCACTGAGGAATGTAAAAAAGGAACGAAAAAAGGCTGGAGCGCTATAAAACAGCATGATGAAATATTCACATTTGAATTTGCGCGAACTTTACTGATGATCAGTGCTCTATTTTCGGATATTTGGAGCTGTGCCACGGCCTAATTATCGATTTCTGAATTTTTTTGCTTCAACTGCCTTTCTTTTAAGGCACTTGTCTATTCGATTCCGTCGTAACATCAGACCTCAAAAATGTGGATTCCCGGTAACTTCAAAATAGCGTTATTTATTGTTGAATGAAAATGTATGATTCCTCTAGTAAATAATCCAATTGAATTGGCAAGAACGAATGTTGAGACTTTACAATAAAACATTAGAAATATATGTTTATTTTATAAAGGACTTTTAGAAAGCGAGCGAAGAGTGCTTGCATCCCATTACTCGCCAGTGAAGAAGAGAAGAACGGAGGACGGAAGGCTTGTAGATAGTCGAGTAACTGGACTCACTCCCGGCACTCTCTTCTTCAGAAAGGTACGATAATCGGGCGACGAGATAAATAGGACTGAAGCTATTGTTGAGATCTATCTGATGGCTGCGGCTCGCTTAATAGATTTGTGTGATCGATTGAAGATGGATGAGAAAGGGAAACAGAAAGTGTGGACCATATTCGAGCATTCCTTGAGGACGGAGACAAGTTTGTACGCAGGAAGACACCTCGATCAGAACATTTTATGCATCATGTCAGTTTCATTTCATTTCACGCATTTCACGAGGTCCACACGATTTGATTTAAACGTGAAATTGGGTTGCATAGGGAACAGTGGTAAGCTCTCATACTACGTACTGAGTCGGTGTATTCGAGACGCCCAAATCGCCCCAGGCCAGAAAAAAATCATGGCTTGAATTTCGATTTACTGTAAAAATATTTGAAGTGGAGGTT
Organism: Pristionchus fissidentatus; assembly: GCA_036245785.1. Lineage (NCBI taxonomy): Eukaryota > Metazoa > Nematoda > Chromadorea > Rhabditida > Neodiplogasteridae > Pristionchus > Pristionchus fissidentatus. The sequence continues at coordinate 21,846,119 of BTSY01000005.1, read as the reverse complement.
CTGTCCACTCCCGGACTCAATACGCACAACCACAGTTCTTTAAAATGGATGTTTTTAATGTATGAATTACTGTGTAGTCGCTGCAGTAACCAGCTGTTGTGAAAATGCTGAATTTAAAAAAAAATGTATTACTATTTCAACCATAAAAATATGAGGTTGTTAGCATTCTTCCGGGAAGAGAACTATCTTTTATAACCATACTTTAGGATATGAGAGCGTCGGTCTGTCTTTTTTTGTGTTTTTCAGTTTCCTTCCGTTGTGAAATTTTTTTAAAATTAAAAATAGCGCAATGCTATAATCGAGTATCATTGCACTCCAAAATTTCCGTGTATACAATTGGACTCATTTAACAGTTATGACAATTCGCTGTATTCGATAGGAAATTATTTCAAATCGTAGTATAAAAAATATATATTTTTTTTAAAGTTACCGGGAATCGAACCGAACATTTGGAATTCGCGCGCAGGACGAAACATTTCGTGGTGCGTGGTGCGCCCACTATATCTGAAAATGGGCGCACCACGCACCACGAAATGTCGCCGGCGTTGCGGTCACGTCGCGGTTATAATTTGGAGCTATTTTCCTCTCTATTTCGTTCGATTCTGGAACCCCATTCTGCGCCAATAGTTTTCCGGGGGGAAAATGAATATTTTTCGATTCCCGGTAACTTTAAATTCACTTGTTTTCATTTTTTCTTTTTTAAAAAATTCGAACTGGGATTCATGACGTCCCACGCGAAGTGCAACGCGTGGAAACGTTCATTTGACATCCATTTTTATTAATTTGCCAGTTGTTTCAGGTATATGAACCGTCCTAATAAATATATATTTAGATACGTTATGGTTAGGATCTGCAAGCTAGAATGGAGTTTCCAAGACATAATGTGCAAGTACAGAGAACAGCCTCAAGCTTCCGGAAGGGTGTACAGGTGGGACTATCTAACCTTTGCATTCTGAGAGGCTCGAGAGAGGGAGAAAATGTTTCTTTTGTTGAAATAATCGTCACATGATGTACGGTGGTCGAGGCGAATACTATCTATACTAAGAGACGTCTTGAAAATAATTCTACGACTTTGGGTATCATTTAAATTTCCGTGTTTTGAAAGCATGGTCGTTGGGCTCACTCGGCTGTACTTTTCCTTTTTTTACTTTACAGGGGGATACCGCATAGTCGGTATAATGGGATCTATGGAGTTTCCAAGACATAATGTGTGGGATCGATTACTATCATAAAAGTAGGAAATAATCGGTGGTTTAAGAGCCCGTTTGCGTAAGTCGTACAAACGTCAACATACGTCCGTACAGAAAAAAGTGATGATCTGAGATAATACCTGTTTTCGACATACTTCGATGGGTCGTGAGGAGCGCTCATCCCTGGTCAGGAACACTGGTCGAATCTCATAGTTATAATTCCAAGTGTATTGTCCTCAACACTGGTTCAATAATAGTCCAACAATATTTATCTCCGTAGAGTACGGTATGTGAGGGTATCTTCAGTATCCATCCGAACGGATGTCCGGGTCTTCAATTGACTGGGGGTTGTCACCTAGGCTCTCGCCCGATATCTTAGTGTGCTTCTACCTCCTGGGGTAGGCACCCGTACAGACCTTTCTACCATATTGGAGTAGGGTCAGTTTAGGTCCTTTTGCAAGTAATTGGCAGGATTAGACTGCCATTACGGGGATCGAGTCTAGCCTGTTCGGAATATGATAATATCCGAATCATTTGACTGTAACTCTCATGATATGCAAATTTGATTGGAGATTATTATGTTGCTCTGAAGATTCGACTGATTAGCGGTTTATTGAGAATAACTCGATATCCAGAGGACGAAAACGAAATATCCAAAGAAGGAGTTGGATTTGTGAGAACATAATTCTGCTTTTTTAATTTTTGAAAATGTCTTATATTTCCGAATTTCATTTCATATAAAAAAAACATCAGAATCAAAAAGAGAAACTTTCATAGTATCTCGAGCCATGATATTTTTCTGGAAGCACCAAACCTCATGCAAACAAAGTTATGATTTTTTAAACTCTCGAGATGTGAGGATGAGAATCCTAATCTGAGCTAAAGATTTTCGAGTTGCACGAATTAGCCGCCCCATTTCTCATTTTCAGACACCGTGCGTACTCGGGGATTAGAAATGAAAGGGTGATTTGCATCAATGATTTTTTAAACTCTCGAGATGTGAGGATGAGAATCCTAATCTGAGCTAAAGATTTTCGAGTTGCACGAATTAGCCGCCTCATTTCTCATTTTCAGACACCGTGCGTACTCGGGGATTAGAAATGAAAGGGTGATTTGATGCAAATCGGGCAATTTACTCTGTGATTTGGATTCTGGGAAAGAAACTATGGTGTCTATAGTTCGGATGAAAGCCAGTATTTGCGAAATTTATTCCATTTAGTGTGCAATAATAACTGAAATGATGTGGTTTGAGTTGAGAGATTTTATATTTGCCTCTCAGAAGATTCATGGTTGTCTTCAAGTCTATCGCTTCTCTACGCTTTTCTAATTTGTCTAATCCCAATTTTCTATTCATATCCGCTACGATTACGCCTGTCTAGTTCATTTTTCTTAATTATTAAAAATAAATTTTTAAAATGCAACTTTCTTCAGAGTAAATTCTGACCTTGTTAACGTACACAGATCGGACCGGAGTGGCGAGAGGAATCCAAATATATAATTTGAGCTAAATTTGTCATCCGATCTCCAAATGAGTAGCAATAAAGTTCATTGAAATTGCAAATAAAAGGGACAGTTATGTCCCCTTTCTACCCCGATCTCTCGGCACTCTCTCGTTTTGACACGCTCTCTCGTCACTCACCCTTCCTTCCCCGTGGCTCTTTTCTCTTCTTCTATATCGGGGAAGCGAGAGAGCGTGGCAAAATGAGAGAGTGCGAAGATGCCCAGTGGAAAAGAGGGGAGAATTGACTCCTTTTCAATACACTATATTGCTGCTCATTTGGAGATCGGATGACAGATCTCGCTCAAATTATATATTTAGATTCCTCTCGTCACTCCGGTCCGATCTGTGAACGTTAACAATGTCAGAATTTACTCTGAAGAAAGTTGAATTTTTAAAAATTATTTTTAATAATCAAGACAAATGAACTGGATAGGCGTAACCGCAAAAAATTCTGCCCCAGAAACAACAAGGATGAAAAATTAGTTTTATCTGAGACTGAATAAATAAAGAAAAAGTGATTCCGACGCAACGTCGTCTGGAGCAAACGGAGGCTATGTGTGCAAAATGAATATGTCCACCGTTATAAGCACCCTCGAAAACCTCAAATAACGTAGTTTCAAACAATTGATCTTTTTTTACTGTTCCAACCCCTGTCGGATCTGCCCGACTCTTAGGCAAACGGCTTTATATTTTCGCTCCAAGAAAGTCAGTGTTTTCCGCATTCCCGAAATACGGGGATCCCCTCGCTCGCGAGGGGGTCGCACAAGTTCGGATGTAAAAATAACATTGTTTTCGATGGATTGCATCAAAAATAATGTGATGACTGATGTTCCCATTCCCTGTACTAAGGATCCCACCGCACGCCTAGTCGATGCGAGGGGGTCAATTTTTCGGTATCAGAAAATTTCGGGAACTGTGAAAATCACTAAAGAAAGTTCAATTCTCATGAAATTGTGGATTTAAAGGGAGAGTTACCCCATGTTTGAGTACGCAAGAATTCCTAGGGTCTCGCGACAAGACATCTCTCAGACCATCCTTTTTCCGGACTAGTATGCTTCCCTGGATGCGAGATCACCTCTTCTCTCTCCTGCTCTCTTTGATCTATTCAGTATCTCTTCTCCTCCCTCATCTCTCGCCCCTCCTCGATTCCCCAATCTCTCTTTTCTTATCACTTCCCTGTTGGTACTCTCTCCAAGAGAGACAGGAGGAGAGGTCAATCACCAGATCTTTTTCTGGATATTTCTCCCTTTAAGCAAAACTTTTGATGCACTAGTTTATTGTATTCTTATCTCTCATCGAAAATTTAGCTCAGTGTAAAGTCTATGTCGATCCACCCAGAAACCCTCTCCCCTGAGGCGTAGAAGCATTGTCAACGCTTCTATTTCGCACAGATAATTTCGCCCTCGACCACCGTATACAGTAGCGCCGGAAAGTATTGGCGCGTTTTTTTATTCTTGATGTAACTTTTAGAGGAAGCATAAGAGGAATATAGCTGAAATTATTACTATAAGTAGGGAATCTATCGGGGAACACGTTGCGGATACTGACATTACATGAGGGTTCCGCAAAATTACGTAGTGATGACGCAATCGAACAACACTTGCTTGAAAAATATTTATTCCTCGGACAAAAATGTTGAGGTTACAATCTTTTCGGAGCATGGAAACATTGCGGTATGCTACCCAGAAAAAAGTTTCAAGTTGCTGCGATTTTTCTTCTTTGCAGCAGCCTTGCTGCAATATCAGGGCTACAAACTCATAACACGGCTCCCAGATAAGCTAGAGACCCGTTTTTTAACCATCGAAGAATCGATGTCCAAATTTTTGTAGCAGCAGCATTTTTTTTCCTGCATGGCGCGATCGCATCCCTGGCGCGCCCTGGTTTTCGGAAACGAGAGAGTCTGTGGAGAGGGAGGGGGCGGGGCGAGCGTATGCAAAGAGAGAGACGATACATTTCGAAACCAGGGCGCACCAGGGATGCGATCGCGCCATGCAGGAAAAAAATGCTGCTGCTACAAAAAGTTGGGCTTCGATTCTTCGATGGTTTTGGGTCGTTCCTGCTCAGGAACCACAATTTTAGCTCATTCACCCTTGGAGATGTACACGGTCAAAGTCAGGGTATGCGAAAAAGTGACTTTTTTCTGCCCTGAGAACAAATGATGAGCAATCTTCACCAAACTTTCAGAGATGTCTGGGTTCACAAAAGGATCATTTTGAGCAATAGAACGGGTCTCTAGCTTATCTGGGAGCCGTGTTATGAGTTTAAGCCCTGATATTGCAGCAAGGCTGCTGCGAAGAAGAAAAATCGCAGCAACTTGAAACTTTTTTTTCTGGGTAGCATACCGCAATGTTTCCATGCTCCGAAAAGATTGTAACCTCAACATTTTTGTCCGAGGAATAAATATTTTTCAAGCAAGTGTTGTTCGATTGCGTCATCACTACGTAATTTTGCGGAACCCTCATGTAATGTCAGTATCCGCAACGTGTTCCCCGATAGATTCCCTACTTATAGTAATAATTTCAGCTATATTCCTCTTATGCTTATAATTCATATCAGACACTTTCTGACAGGTCTGAAACCCCACGGACATTTTTCGATTTTCCTTATCCAGATACTCAGTGAACAATGTGCAAACTTTCGATTTTTTTTGCAATTTTTTTGAGGAAAACATTTTGCAACGTGTGGTCAAAAGAGGAGCACAGGGTCGATTGATCCATGTAAAAATCAGGCACAGTCAAAAAAATTACGGATAATGTCCACTTTTTATGCGAGCGAATTAATATGTTGACCCATTCCGATAGTCTCTTTTATAATTGTTACATGCTGGTCAATTAGGATAAACTTGATGTGGAATTGGACGAGAGGGTATTGAATGTTATTCAGAGATGTTTTCGTCGTTCCGAATGAATTACCTCCTGAACTGGCCAATGATGAATGTGCTATGCAAAATGGAGCTGTGATTGATCTCATTAAATATTACAACAATGTCTTTATCACGAGGTACTCACACCATTCTTTTCTACTGTAATCAATCGATGTTTGAAGATTGGAAGATCTCGTGCGACGATTGGAAAATAATGACCCAGGGCTTCAATTAATTCCCATTCCATCACTGCCTCTGCAAATGTCAAGCCCCGCCAAGAAGGTTTTGGAGAGATAGATTGGAGTAATTAATGTGGTTATTTGAGGTGATTGCTGATCGTATATTTGTATCTCCTCTACCCACTCAATCTCATGCTTCTCCTTCAAACACGGCAGCGAGGACACTGAAATACAACTTAAATAAGTCACCTGTCAAGGTTCTCCCATTCTCTGTTTCACCCAATTTAAATCATATATCCCAGGATCTGAAGATGATCAACAAAGTGGTACACAAAGCATCGATGACACCTGGTATCATGCCTAATCGCCCATATTCGCAGATAAATTTTCGATATTAAATTTGCATTGAAGTACCTACCTGTATATATTTCTTTATCACTTCCTCATTGTTTCCACTTCAAAATTGGATGAGAGAACAGAATCAGTTCAGTTTGACTGAGTGAAACTCTTTATAAATATTTTTATCTATTAAAATCCGCAATATATCGATAAAGTTTTTTTTTTAAATATCTGACGCTTGCCTGACACGCCGATTCTCCCGATCACGGACCAGCATTTACTTAGTGTGGATTTCTTTCGTTCACTTCGCATTCCCATTGATAGGAATGAATATGGTTACCTTCCCAGGGACAGGGTCCCGTCTTATGATGAACCTCGTGGAAGCGCAGTAAATTCCCCCCCCCCTACTTTATATAGGGACCGCCATCCTCATAAACCTAATTGAAACCTAGAGCATGAAAACAATGTCATAATCTTAATCGGGTGTGCTGAATCACTTTTCTGGTGAGAACAAGTCACAGAACTTTTTACTTTCTATGCAAATTACGATTTTCGAAAATCCTGTCCATCCTAAAAGTGAAACTGTCACACTAAATTCGCTCTAATAACAGATCTAAGTGATAAAGTATGTATCCCCTCCAGGGCTGGGTTTTTATAAAAAAAAACTTCAAAAAAATATTTGTTTTTAAAATTTTTTTATCAAAAAATTTCGCCGCACAAGTTCGGATGTAAAAATAACATTGTTTTCGATGGATTGCATCAAAAATAATGTGATGACTGATGTTCCCATTCCCTGTACTAAGGATCCCACCGCACGCCTAGTCGATGCGAGGGGGTCAATTTTTCGGTATCAGAAAATTTCGGGAACTGTGAAAATCACTAAAGAAAGTTCAATTCTCATGAAATTGTGGATTTAAAGGGAGAGTTACCCCATGTTTGAGTACGCAAGAATTCCTAGGGTCTCGCGACAAGACATCTCTCAGACCATCCTTTTTCCGGACTAGTATGCTTCCCTGGATGCGAGATCACCTCTTCTCTCTCCTGCTCTCTTTGATCTATTCAGTATCTCTTCTCCTCCCTCATCTCTCGCCCCTCCTCGATTCCCCAATCTCTCTTTTCTTATCACTTCCCTGTTGGTACTCTCTCCAAGAGAGACAGGAGGAGAGGTCAATCACCAGATCTTTTTCTGGATATTTCTCCCTTTAAGCAAAACTTTTGATGCACTAGTTTATTGTATTCTTATCTCTCATCGAAAATTTAGCTCAGTGTAAAGTCTATGTCGATCCACCCAGAAACCCTCTCCCCTGAGGCGTAGAAGCATTGTCAACGCTTCTATTTCGCACAGATAATTTCGCCCTCGACCACCGTATACAGTAGCGCCGGAAAGTATTGGCGCGTTTTTTTATTCTTGATGTAACTTTTAGAGGAAGCATAAGAGGAATATAGCTGAAATTATTACTATAAGTAGGGAATCTATCGGGGAACACGTTGCGGATACTGACATTACATGAGGGTTCCGCAAAATTACGTAGTGATGACGCAATCGAACAACACTTGCTTGAAAAATATTTATTCCTCGGACAAAAATGTTGAGGTTACAATCTTTTCGGAGCATGGAAACATTGCGGTATGCTACCCAGAAAAAAGTTTCAAGTTGCTGCGATTTTTCTTCTTTGCAGCAGCCTTGCTGCAATATCAGGGCTACAAACTCATAACACGGCTCCCAGATAAGCTAGAGACCCGTTTTTTAACCATCGAAGAATCGATGTCCAAATTTTTGTAGCAGCAGCATTTTTTTTCCTGCATGGCGCGATCGCATCCCTGGCGCGCCCTGGTTTTCGGAAACGAGAGAGTCTGTGGAGAGGGAGGGGGCGGGGCGAGCGTATGCAAAGAGAGAGACGATACATTTCGAAACCAGGGCGCACCAGGGATGCGATCGCGCCATGCAGGAAAAAAATGCTGCTGCTACAAAAAGTTGGGCTTCGATTCTTCGATGGTTTTGGGTCGTTCCTGCTCAGGAACCACAATTTTAGCTCATTCACCCTTGGAGATGTACACGGTCAAAGTCAGGGTATGCGAAAAAGTGACTTTTTTCTGCCCTGAGAACAAATGATGAGCAATCTTCACCAAACTTTCAGAGATGTCTGGGTTCACAAAAGGATCATTTTGAGCAATAGAACGGGTCTCTAGCTTATCTGGGAGCCGTGTTATGAGTTTAAGCCCTGATATTGCAGCAAGGCTGCTGCGAAGAAGAAAAATCGCAGCAACTTGAAACTTTTTTTCTGGGTAGCATACCGCAATGTTTCCATGCTCCGAAAAGATTGTAACCTCAACATTTTTGTCCGAGGAATAAATATTTTTCAAGCAAGTGTTGTTCGATTGCGTCATCACTACGTAATTTTGCGGAACCCTCATGTAATGTCAGTATCCGCAACGTGTTCCCCGATAGATTCCCTACTTATAGTAATAATTTCAGCTATATTCCTCTTATGCTTAAAAAGTTACATCAAGAAGAAAAAACGCGCCAATACTTTCCGGAGCTATTGTATAACGCCATGATTATCTCAACGAATTTTTTTAGAATGTCAAGCTCCCGAACAAACATTATTTTTTTTTTTAAATGCACGAATCATGAAGAATTCGTAGGCTATCAAGGTCAGAATTTACTCTGAAGAAAGTTGAATTTTTGAAAATTATTTTTAATAATCATAATCACAAATGAACTGGATAGGCGTAACCGCAATAAAATTCTGCCCCAGAAACAACAAGGATGAAAAATTAGTTTTATCTGAGAGTGAATAAATAACGAAAAAGTGATTCCGACGCAACGTCGTCTGGAGCAAACGGAGGCTATGTGTGCAAAATGAATATGTCCACCGTTATAAGCACCCTCGAAAACCTCAAATAACGTAGTTTCAAACAATTGATCATATTTCTTTATCACTTCCTCATTGTTTCCACTTCAAAATTGGATGAGAGAACAGAATCAGTTCAGTTTGACTGAGTGAAACTCTTTATAAATATTTTTATCTATTAAAATCCGCAATATATCGATAAAGTTTTTTTTTTAATATCTGACGCTTGCCTGACACGCCGATTCTCCCGATCACGGGCCAGCATTACTGCGATTTTTAGTGTGGATTTCTTTCGTTCACTTCGCATTCCCATTGATAGGAATGAATATGGTCCCAGGGACAGGGTCCCGTCTTATGATGAACCTCGTGGAAGCGCAGTAAATTTTCCCCCCTACTTTATATAGGGACCGCCATCCTCATAAACCTAATTGAAACCTAGAGCATGAAAACAATGTCATAATCTTAATCGGGTGTGCTGAATCACTTTTCTGATGAGAACAAGTCGCAGAACTTTTTACTTTCTATGCAAATTACGATTTTCGAAAATCCTGTCCATCCCAAAAGTGAAACTGTCACACTAAATTCGCTCTAATAACAGATCTAAGTGATAAAGTATGTATCCCCTCCAGGGCTGGGATTTTTTTTAAAAAACTTCAAAAAATTCAAAAAATATTTGTTTTCAAAAAAATTTTTATCAAAAAATTTCAAAAAAGTTTTTACACGTATTTTTTGAATTTCAAAAAAAAAATTTTTAATATAAAAAAATTAGGATCCGCAGAACCAAATTGACAACTAGGATATGAAAACTATGACAACATATCAATGTGGTATGCAGAATCACTTCTCTAAAGAGAAAAAGTCATATAAACGTTTTTATGTAAATTACGAATTTTGAAAATCCCGCTCTTTCAAAAAGTGAAGCTACCTCATTAGATGCGCTCTAGTAACCGTCCTAGAAGAGGGCCGCAACTTTTAAAAGTTATAACTGATAGAGTAGGTATCCCCTCATAACATATCCAAAAATTACGCGATTCCGTTTGTGCCCCCGCATTCTACAGTAGATCAAAGATTAAATGTTACGGTGAAATTAGATCTACTATAAAAACCGGGGGCGCAAACAGAATTGTCTGATTTTCGGATATGCTATAGAGGGATGGCTACTTTATCACTAAAAACTTTCTAAAGTAGCGGCCCTCTTCTAGAACGGATTGCAGAGCGCTTTAAATGTGAAATTACCATTATACGTACGCACTTTTGAACTTCAACGCGCTATAGCGTGTGAGGGCACAAGCAGATTTCTCTAATTTTTAGATATGAATTAGTCGTGATGTTCCAATAGATGACTGTGAAAACAGAACATACGGCCCTCTCTCTTCCCGTGAGGTACAGGCTTTCGAATCGGGCAAATACTGTTTCCATGGGTGGTGGTCCCTATAAAAAAATGGGGAAAAAATCTTTGTGTGATACTCTCGGATAGGATCGTCATAGGCATATCACAAATCTAAGATCTGAATTGGTCTATTGGAATAATTATTTCGAATTAGGCGCTAAATTTGACGTGTTCCGTACTAATTTCGGCAAAATGCACCATTATTTAGTAAAATATTTTCAAAAAAATTTTTGAAAAAATTCAAAAAACTTTTTTGATTTTGAATTTTTTGAATTGGTCAAAAACTTCAAAAAAAATCCCAGCCCTGATCCCCTCATAACATATTAAAAAATCAGGCAATTCGGTTGGTGCTCCCGGTTTCTACGGTAGATCAAAGATCAACGATCGTACGAGCACGGTAAAAATTGCAGCCGATTTCACTTTTTTTTAGTATGAAGCAGCTGTGGTACTATGTTACATGATAATAAAAAAAAAACAGAACACGCGGTCCTCTTTCCTCACGTGAGCTACAGGCTTTCGAATCGGACATACACTGCTTTAAGATGGTGGTCCCTATACTTTATAGGGTTGTGATGACGAAACAACAAACTGAGAATCTATTATTAATCCCGGATAAGTGTGTGTTTTAATGGAACGAGGATTTGTGGGAATAATGTCGTTAAACTTTTCAAAACATACATTTGGTGATACATTGAAAAATATTAATAACTGCAGCCTAGTCAACCAATGTGAATTAGAATTACTATGTGGGCGAATCGGGTGCGGGACAATATGTCCGAATCACGAATATGAAGTGGACGCAGTGCCCTCTGACCGTCTGGGAGGACTGAATACCCTCTGGGAAGTCTTCTCTTCTTGAGTCAACAGTATACCTTCCGACTGAACCTCCGCACAAGCTCAACGCTTATGGGGTAGAGCTACTTCAGATCGGGGAGATCTACTTCAGCTAAAATGGGAGAGGGTAGATCTACTTCAGCTATACGACGTCTCCATAAAGTAGTCTTTTGGATGCTCATTCCGCTTTATATTATGTATTTGTCAATCAGATGCCTTCATTGAGAGGAAATCAACATAGGAGCCCGTTTGTGTAAGAGTCAGACAAACCTCGGTACAGCAAAAAAGTGAAGAAGTGAGATAACAACGGTTTTCATTAGCTTTCAGTGGGTTGAAAACATTGGCCCAATCTCGTGGTATGTAAATTTGATTTGGGGTCAGTATGTAGGTCAGAAGATCAGACAAAAATGTTTTTTTTCGTCCATAACTCGATAACCATCGAAGCAATCAAAAAAGTACGAACAGAGAGTCTAGTCGAATTCGCTCGCTGAATCTTTATATGTTTTCAGAAAATAGAAAATACTAATATTTAGTTGAATAATTTTATTATCTCGCAAACGAGAAAAGTGTGTGGTACGAGACATGTGTCAGTATATGGTCCATGTATTCAGTAACCTACAAAAAAAAATTAGTAGCATTTTAAGTTTGCCAAGCCAAGTTATGATTTTTTTAACCGACACGAATCGACACGGAAGACAGGCGTCAGCTACGGAGAAGATACGGGGGAGATCTATGGTATGCAGGGAGAAGAATCCAACCGGAGAGAGACATAGCACAGTCGAGTCGTTTTCGCCTTTAAGCGTTAATGGGGAAGATCTACTTCAGCTTGGGGGAATATTTTCCGCCTATTGTTGTATTATCGGTGATTCTAACTCGGAACTTCTACTTCTTTTCTGAAGATTATAACTTTAATGATCTGATATAAAGACGGTCTTGCGAATGATTTAAACTCAATGTGACAATATTTAATGAAAACAGTAGTCGGATCAACAGCTGAAAATACTGTAAGTGATACTAAATTGGTAGTGAATATAGTGAACCGGGTTATGGTAATGGTGAGCTGAGTGAACTCCGGTTTTTCAGCTCAGAAATAACAGGGCATGGATGCCGCAGGCGAAAAGCATGGAAGCCGGTTGGCAGAAGGCATGGAAGCCGCAGGTACTTGGAAGGTAAAATGGTATCGAGCAGGCTGCAACATGCATGCTTTGTACCTGCTCAATACCCGCATACCTTCCCGGTACCTGCAGCATGCATGCCCTTTGTCGATACCCAGTTTGTCAACCTGTAGCATCCATGCCCTTTACCTGCGACTGCCATGCTTTTACGATTTACCTGCGGCTTCCATGCTTTTTAGCAGCCGGCAGGTAAGTTTTGGCTACCGCGTACCTGCGCGCAGCTGCGGCATCCATGCCCCGTTATTTCTGAGAGCGCAGCTTCTCAGAGATTTCGTGGCATGAATGTTACGAGTACATGACCGCCAAAACGTACCTGTCGGCAGGTAGAAAGCATCCATGTTACAGGTAGTTTCAAAAAGCATGGCAGTCGCAAGTAAAGGGCATGGATACTGCAGGTAGTCGAACTGAGTATCGACAAAAAGCATGCATGTTACAGGTACCGGGAAGGCGGACAGGTATCGGGCAGGTAGAAAGCATGCATGTCGCAGCCTCCTATTTACCTTTTTACCTGCCATGTAGCTGCGACATCCATGTTTTCTACCAGCCGGCATCCATGCTTTTTACCTGCCATAGCCATGCCACCAAATCTCTGAGTTGTGTGCCCGATTGGTGTAAGGTGCGGCGCATGACGCGTCGAACCCTACACAAATCGCGCGCACAAACTGCGCTGAAAAAAACGGAGAACGTAGTGAACCCTCAGGAATAGTGAACTTCTCATATTGTCGTTGATCCTTTCTATTTAGTCGATACTATTACAGAACATGAAAGTACGGTAGTGGATTTGAAAAAAGTTTTCTTTTGATTGGATTTACTTGTAGAATAGATACATTTTTTGGTACATATTTACATGTTGCATTGAAAATTTACTTTTTAGCATTCCATTTTCACCATTTGTTCAAGACTCGGAATGGCTGCTCAAGGTCCTCCGTTGCACGACATCAATGGAAATGACCTCGTCTTCGCGAACATCGATCTGATGTCACGTAAGTATATTGTGTTCAAATAGAAACTTGGCGAGCCTTTTCAGAATCTCTATTCGGACTTAATCTCGAAAAGGAGGAAATCAAGTTTGACTCGATGAGAAGACGCAATACTCGTCTTCGCTCTGAGATTCCTTCTCTTACTCAATCTCTTGATTCGGCCCCCTCTGCACTTTACGAGCAGAACATTTACCTCCAACTTCTTGCTAGGCAGGCTCAGGAACAGGTAGATAATGTATGTTGTCTATACAATGAGGTTTATTTTTAGTATGAAATGAACATGGCCTACAATAACTCGCATCAACAAGTGGCACGTAGAGAACGTCGAGCATACATGTGGAGTGGTGAACTCCCTCCTCGGAACTATTCGCATCCCGTTTTCTCCTGCAAGATCTTTGTCGGCGGAGGTATCAAATGGGGAATTATATCACTCCTATCTCGTTAGGATCGGATAAAATCAAGGGCGAGGTACCTGGTGCATTTTCTAACCCCCCACTTTTTTGCAGTTTTGGATTGCCATTGGGGTATGTAAGAAATACCCCCGGGCTTTTGTCCTACAGACCGATTTTTCCGACGATAGACGATGTCGAATTTTGAGGGAGGTAAAATAATGCCTCTTTGGAGCTCTGTAGATCCGTCCACAGTAACGGAAGGGAAAAGTGGCCAACATAACATCTGTGGGGAGAATACCTGGAGAATAGCGCTGACCGATTGGGTCCGATATCTAATTAGTCAGGAACATCGCACGGAGCGGCCCAAGATATTTTAGCCGCCATTGCCTGCAGCTCACTGAGAGGAATCGAATGATATGCTGAACTACCCGATGTAATTGTTAAATACCTCTGCCGTGTTCGAAAAAAGACATTCCCAGTTCCCTCTCGTGGTGAGAGAACGATACACCACCATTTCGCCAGCCCTCTCTCCCATCTCGAATATATATATAAAAAAACCTTGTAAAACGCCAGCAGTGATGGGCTATTTAGGAACTTTGGATGATTTTCGAGTTGAGGACTGCCGACACAGTTTTAGTTCTTGTAAATATGTGGACCTGCCATTTTTGTGCCAAATTTCCACGTTTTTGTTAGAAATGTGGACCGCCACTGTAGAAATTTCTGGTCCCCTTGCGGAACCCCGCACGATATCGAGTATCAAGCTCGACTTTGAACGCCAGACATTAACTTCAGCTACGACATTAGGCGGAAGAGATGGGAAAGCCCGCCAACACGATAGTGATCAGCCCCGCAGCGTGCGTATCATGCTCTTTTCCGAATAGAGGGCACAGGGCCACGCGTGAGCCTTTTTGGTATACGGCAGAGCTATTTTGCATTATCAGTGTGTTCGCGCAATAACTGCACGGAATTAGGAAAAATCCGTACATCAAATTGCGAGTCTTTCTGATTTTAATATCAATATATCCCTTGCTCTCCTTTTCCGATCCCGCATTTCAAAATATTTTTCCGCATAAAATTTACATAGATAATTAGTTCGAGAGATTCTTTATTTTTCACTTCGGATCTCTGTATGAATGAATTTTTAAATATACACTTTTGGAAAATTCATTTCTCGAATACTATAAAAATACTACTTTTAGAAAATTGATATTTTATGTAAGCGATGACGTAGAATCCGATTCTCTAATCAAATCGAAATTTCCAACCATGTAAAGTCATGAAAATTTCTGTTTTATGACCTTTACGCCGTCTTATTCTGCACCGGTTTGAGACAGTCTCTGTGATTACAGGGTAATATTACGGCAAGTAGTAGGGTAAGTTACTAGAAGTACTAAGGTAGGTTGCCTTGATTTATTGCAGTAATATTGCTTTTTACTTACTTCGCATTTGTAACTAACTAGAAAATTACTTTGCTCTTGCTCTAAAAAAGTAATATTATTTCAACAATACAATACAATACAATACAAATTTATCAGTGTCGCTTTATGGGCGCTGATCAAGATGGGGGTTTCATATAGGTTTCAGACGTGGTCGATGGTGTTTCTTTAGAATGATTCATTTTGTCCAGTATTAAGCGTCGGGATCGGTCTTCTTTCCATATCACAGACCCAGAATTATTGGCTGGAGAAAGAATAGTGATCTCGCGAGCTTGACGTTGAAGATTTTGCGTTCGAAGAAAGAAAGATGGAGCCTTCTTTCTTGAATCTGCGTCAACCAAACTCAAATCATCAATCTCAGAAGGAGAGTCATCGAGTCTAGAAACTGAGGGACCAACCATCTTATGTAGTCATACCCATCACACGGTGACCAGTCCGGCTTGGATGGGGATTCCGATCTTGTTGAGTAGTCGATGGCATAGATGAGGGAAATTGAGGGAAAATCCCCCCTCTCCATCAGAGAGAAATGGAGAGGGACCGCTCGCGACGACTGACAGACTCGGGAACTGTCGAGTCTGTCAGTCGTTGCTTCAACATTGCTACAATTTTATTTTTAGCTTACTTCAAATTTACCTCTGTAACAAGCTCAAACTAAGTTTTTTTTACTGAGATATTGATAATTTATTGCACGAAAAGGAGTAATTTACTTTGTTACTGCTGGTAACTTACTTTTTGGCCAAGATACTTGCAGTAATATTACCCTGCAATCTCTGAGGTGAGCGGTCTGAATTTGCCCTATAATTGAGTTATCGACTCCACGAAATGATCGAAAGATTATCACTTTTTTGGGCCATTTCGACCGCTCACCGAGTAGAAAAGGGAAGAACAAGCCGAAAGCGTGTTTCGAGAACAGTATTTTTTCAAGAGTTTTCAAGACCTTACCTCGATGGAAATTTATTTTTTATTGGAGAATTAGATTCTACGTCATGGATTACATAACATATATAACTAGCAGGGATGTGTTGAGGTTAAATACACTACGCTCTATGCATGGTTCTGGGTGCAGGTTCGGTCCAGGGGGTGCTCGGTCGCCTGCTCCTGGTTCGGTCCAGGGGGAGCTCGGTAGCCTACTTAAGGTTCGGTCCAGGGGGAGCTCGGTAGCCTACTTAAGGTTCGGTCCAGGGGGAGCTCGGTAGCCTACTTAAGGTTCGGTCCAGGGGGACCTTGGTACCTTGCTTGAGGTTAGATCAAGGGGGACCTCGGTAGCCTACTTCAGGTTCGGTCCAAGGGGATTTCGGTAGCTTACTCCATGTTTGATCCGGGGAGGGTCTAAGTGCGGTCCAGAGGGAGCTTAGTATATTGGGGAATGTTAAACGCTAGAAAGAGTACTGGCTTATTCCGTTGCAAAATGCTCGTGAGGCTGAGAGCGATCGAAAAAATGTTGCCACGTGGCTCCGTGGCAACTTTTTTCGATCGCTCTCAGCTGGGGAAAAAATTGCCGTGTCTCAGCCTCACGAGCCTTTCACAACGGAAACGCAAGATAGAGTGTGTTAAACTTTTAAAATAAGTTCAGCCACTTTTAGATACTTCTCTTTTATTGCAAAACATTTTTCCTGTGATCCCCGAGACTCCCCTGTGCGTTTGGTGAAAGTTCGAAATTTTCGATTTTCACGTTAAAACGTGTTCGTACACGTCCATACACGTTTCCCACAACGAAAACACTTTTCCTGTGATCCCCCACGCTCTGCGAATCAATTAGGAACTTTTCGATTTTTCACTTTAAAACTCGGCAAAACAAAACAGATTTCACGGTACTCAAAAACGTTTAGGAGAACTTCTGACACTTGCGAAAAATGCGGGAAAAAGATTTGCCCGCGGCGGGGGTCGAACGTGGGGATGCCGGATTGGAAGTCAAGCGCGTAGCCCACTTGGTTATGGATTTCGTTAATTAAATTTTGTAAAATTTGAAAGTTATTGTGGTCAGTTATCATATGCAAAAGGATCTGGGAGGATAGAGCGATTTTGAAGCGATTTATAAGGAAAATGCGAAAAAAGTGTCCGTCACGCGCACGACAAAAAATCCAACACACACACCGACAGGCAAACAGACAGGCATTTCCATTTCCTAGTAGTGGAGGAACACTAGTGTAGTGGGATACCCGTTTTTTAGTATGGTAGAAAGTAGCTGTACTAAAGAGCTAAAGATGAACTAAAGATGAATAATTGGAAATCCCTCCTCCCCATAGGAGGAAATAGAGAAGCGATCGCTTGCATCTGACAGAAATGAGAATTTATTCATGAAACTGAGAAAAATATAGAGCTATTTTTTAGATTGAGTGAGGTGTTTAAGATTTAATTTCACTCATCATTTCCAGTTCCATGGGATGTCACTGAAGACGCTCTTTTGGAGGCTTTCGGTCCATACGGTCGATGCAGGGTGGAATGGCCTGGTAACGAAGCCCGTTTCGCTCGACCTGGACAGAACAGAGGAACTATCACTCGTGGGAAGGTACCGGCTGTATATGTATTGTCGAGGCTTTTTCATATTTTAGGTGACTGGATACGTGTACATGATATTCGACCATGAGCATTCCGTTCGTCAATTGCTCAGGGATTGTTCCCAGGTTTCTCTCTCAATCTTTTGCGTTACAATACATTAATTACAGGAATTCGGCTCCGCTGGTGAGTGGTATTTCCGTCTCAAAGCGAAGAGAAATAATACTATTGAAACCAGACAAGTTCAGGTAACTGTATTAGTCCATTCTGTTTACTTTCAGCTCCCGTTCAGATTATCCCATGGGTCGTTTCGGATGCATCATACGTTGAGGATCCCGGTGCACGTCTCGACGCGAAGAAGACTGTTTTCGTGGGAGCTCTACATGGAATGATCACTGCACACGTCCTTTTCTCGATCATGAATGAACTCTATGGAAAAGTTGTCTTCGTCGGAATCGACACTGACAAATACAAGTATCCCATAGGTGGGGTTTCATCGATCCTTTATTTTTTTAGTTGGAATATGCAGGATCTGGTCGGGTGACATTCTCCTCCCACTCCTCATATTTTCGTGCGATTGAGTGTGCCTTCCTCGAAATCAAGACAAGCAAGTTCAGCAAGAGGGTCCAGATTGACCCATTCCTCGAGGAGAGCGAGTGTATGATCTGTCATCAGGTTCGTTGATCAATGTTTTGCATCGAACTACTTACTGTTTATGGGTGCTTTTTTCACATTATATTGCCTCTCAGTCGGTTGGTCCATACTTCTGCCGTGATCGTGGGTGCTTCCGTTACCACTGCAGTATGTGCTGGCAGCGTCGTCACCCTCCTGGTTCTCTAAACGCTACTCATCGATATCTGACGAGAAACACTCCTCGCAACAATAGAGATCCTATTGATCTTCTTAATCTTGGTAACTCTCTCATCTGATCTTCCCAACCATTCACCGGTCTCACTCGTTGATTACTACAACTAAGCTGAATCGATCTTTATCGATTAGCATGTATTATTATACAGCTATAGTAACACTCATCACAATTCCCCGACAATTCGTTCTCATCCTACTTGAATAGCTAGAACATAATAGTTGTTCATTTGTTTTAAATTTATGTATATGTTCTCAGAGTTTAGCCAGCCTTGATTTAATTTTTTATTCACAGCTTCTTTAAATCGTTATTTTGATATGTGTGAATTGTTTGTGATTTGTCAATAAGCTTTGCTTCTCTTTGCCCTATGTTGGTTGGGTGAGGCCTCGGGCCTAACACCTCTCACTCCTACATATTCTTTTTTTTGTAATAATGTCATGTTGTTACAAAAACAATAAATCATTTATTGGCTCGAATCGCGAAGAGGATAATGGCGAGACTGAAGATTCCGCTTGGGGACGCCCGTTTTACACGGTAATATATCTCATTAGCATAATTGTGCGCAAATCTCCTGAGAAGTAAAAATGCTGGATGATCTTAAAATAAAGATTTATCTCCGCCCGAGGCACAACATCAAGAAATAAGGAATGGGGGGCCTAAATGAACTTAAAGTTACCGACCAAAAAAAAATCGGTATTTTTTATTAGACGCAGATGAGACTCCTGTCCGAGCTTATAGTAAATCTGGGGCTTATTTTCAGGCGTTTTCTTATTCGAACTAATAATCAGGAGTCTCATCTGCTTCGAATAAAAAAATATAGAAATTTTTCCTTGATCGGTAACTTTAAGAGGACTGAGATTTGCCAATTGTTTCTTGAATATTCGATGATTGGGGGCAGTGAGAACTTCTACTGGGAGGATCGAATGCCAGCCGGAGATTTGCGAAAAAGAATACTTTTAAGCTACGGCATGGATTTACCGGACCAGGAAACCCATGCTAAATCTCTCATTCATCACTGTGAATCTAGAGGTCAATATTAGAACGGGATACCTTGTCCGATAAAGTAAACCAGTGCCGAAACTTCTTGGGGTTTCTGTAACTCGTAGAACCCATCCCTATTCGGTTTGCTGAACATCCTTAGTCACTAGGGACGGGCAGCCGGGAGTGAGCGGGAGGTAGAGCCAACAAAAAGACTGACGCACGCATGTGGTGTTGCGTTTGAATTTGAATTTTAGCGACCAACTTTTGCAGATCTACTTCGTGTTTTCGCAGTTATTTAGTGAAATAATGGGGGTCTGCGGGTTTTCTGAGTTTCATAATTCAGAGAATGTGGATACACAGTGTCTAAGAGAAAAGATCGCAATTCGTAGGTTGAATTCTCTCGTGAGTCAAGTTGAAAGCAAAATACCGTTATCCAAAATAAATTATTATAGTGCCTGTCCGCTCGATTTCTTTCTTTCGAATTGAGCGGTCAATGAATACAATTACTTTAAGAACGAAATAGTCAAAATCGTAGGTCGCACTTTTCAGTAGGATGAAAAAGTGGTGAGAGCCAGGTTTTTAGCCGTGATAAAGCATGATTGGAAAACCCTGGAAATCAAATCCTACAGTAAGAATGATCTCCTGCACTGTTGCATTTTGTTTCACTGTTTATTGATTTTAATGTTTACATTAGCTGTTGTTGAGCGCTTTTTCATGAACCAACAACCTGCCGAAAATAGATAACCAGGTTACTGAATTTTCAAGCCATACATCTCAATATTTTCCCAATTAGAATGATAAGATTTGTCCGCGAGGGTGAAGAAAAATTCCTTCTCTCCTTCTCACTTGTCACTCTTATATCATTACACCCCTCCCCACTTAGTATACCGCTTTGTCAAAGATACTGTTAATTCCTTCTCCAATTTCATGCTGCGTCTACAGTAACATTGCCGAAGGGGATAAAAGAACTGTCGTGGACGACACATGTGCCATGTACTTCATGTCTCGACTATGAGAGACATGAAGTACATGGCGTACACTTTTCATGCAATAAAAAATGACTCAAAAATTAACATTGACACGCGGAACTGAGAAACCGCGACGCGTCAACAAAGCGGGCGTGAATCACAGCTTTAAAGTGGGCGGGGCTTAGTAAACTTGCAATTTTCTAAATGATTTTGAGAATTGCGTGAATTTTAACTATGAAATAAAGACTCAGCATCGCCGATAACCACAGCCAAACACTACATTTTCTTCAATTTGTACCCTCACCGATCTTCACTGGTTTCAGAGATATTCACCAAAAACCAAATTTTGATAGACATTTTCTTATTTTTCTCGAAATATTGGTCAAGCACAATCGGTATTATTTCAGAATCTGAATGACCGTGCGCTGTTTGCTATATCTGCATATTTCTTTTAGCATGAACTTTTCTGCGCACTCCGGTGAGTTTTCTGATTAAAAAAATAGAAAATTACGCTGGGAAACGGTTTCGTTCATATCTTCCTTCAAGCGCGTCTAGCTCACGTGGTGTTCAATCGATAGCTCGTCAGCTCCTCCACAATAGTTTATGGTACTCAGTGATACTCGTCATGGTTTTGGATAGTTGATGTCCATCTCTCGTCTCTCTCTTGGCCTCCTCTGGTTTCTTTCTACCAGTAGTACCACTAGTGTCTCCGTTGCTCACATATAGGGTAGACTACTGATCACATAGAAGAACCAAAGGCTCCTCCACAATTTACTTTTAGTACTTCTAGACTTCAAACTTTCTGGTTTTTTCAGTCATGGTCGAAAAACAAACATGAACAGTGAGACATTGAAACAGTACAGTATCGCATACAAGCATTTGCCCACTGTTCTCGTCAGTTGTAACTTGTTAACCAGATATGCCATTAGTCCGAAATATTTAACTAGGTCTAGTACGCACCGTAGATGCTCGTTCTGAACATTTCTACATAGGAATATTATCGTGTGATGACGTAATTGTGCACTGATATTATAGGGGCGATTATTTAATGGGATGAAAATTTTCCAGTCAGAATACCATGCTGTGATGAAGTTCTTTAGTGTGTAGGAATGCTTGAAAAATATATCAGTACCTCATTCCACGTATCCATAGCGAAACAGCAATTCTAATCGGGCACCCGAAAAAATAACGGATTATATTCCTATGCGGAAATGTCATACGTCTCCAAAGCCGCCGGCCCCGCAGTGCCTACCAAGAATTCTCTTGGTAGGCACTGCGGGAGGCCATGTATAGGGGGGTCATGGTCAAAAATGGGTCCGAGGTCGACTTTGTCAAACCCAAAGTGGCCTATGGTAACTTAAAGGGACCTGGGACTGCAAATGAAGTGAATTTCAGATTAAATAGAATTTTCTTCCGATTAGAATGCAAAAAACCGCATATTTTTACGATGTTTTTGAAATTAGTTATGAATTTTCAAAAGTCTCATTTTTGGCTGGAATGACCCGGCACTACTGTGTTTAGCCGCTAAACACAGTAGCGCCGGGTCATTCTGGCCTGAAACGGGATCTTTGAAAATTCATAACTAATTTCAAAAAAATCTTAAAAATATGCGGTTTTTTGCATTCGAATCGGAAGAAAATTCTCTTTAATCCGAAATTAACTTCGTTTGCAGTACCAGGTCCCTTTAACCGCCGGGGTCCCGCAACGAAAAAAAGTATCCGTAGTCCGGAAATACGAAATTGAGAATATTGACCCATTATACGTTGCATGAGGTAGGCCTCGATTAGTAATTAATCGGACGGCATACGGTGGTCTCGACACGACATTGCCGATACCGTAACCGTATACAGTATGCCCAAATTTCAAATTGATCAAATCGAGTCAGAATTTTTGTGGGAGGTAGGGCTCGAGTAGCAATTAATCGGACGGCATACGGCGGTCTCGGCACGACATCGCCGGTACCGTAACCGTCTACAGTATGCCCAAATTTCAAATTGATCAAATCGAGTCAGAATTTTTGTGGGAGGTAGGCCTCGGGTAGTAATTAATCGGACGACATCGCCGGTACCGTAACCATACCATTGCATGTGTCGACGCATGCGAAGTGACTACCAACTTTTTATGAGAGGAATCGGGAGAAACGATGATTTCGTCATTCGTGGCTCATGCGGCGATGCGGGGCGGTCGCTTTTGCAAATGTTGACGTAATTTTCTTAAAAGTTAAAACTAAGAACCCCCTCCTAGTACATCATTGCGGTATGTATGGGCACTTATTCCAACTGGAATATGAGCTTCGGGATAGGCTGTATTGTAAAGACGCTGAATTTAATGTGATGTCTCATAGAAACAGCCCATCGAAAAATAGTGTTGGTCAGTCTCATTTCTGCATTAACTCGATGAAAATAATCTATTAAGAATATTCAAGTTGATTTAGCGACATTTTATCCGCTAGTTTTTTGATTAAAAATTTTTGAAAATTTTAAAACATGAATTTCAGTATATTTTTAATTTCCCTTGTTCAACGTTCTAATAAAATCAGATCATTTTCAAATTGTTGGAATGCCTTTTTAAACACATTTTTTTGCATGTATTATGCGTTAGTAAACAGTTTTCGAATTTTACATTGGGAAGGTGTTAAATTTTTCTACATCAATTCAAACCCCATAATCTTTGTCACGACTTCTTCAGCTGTTTCCTCGGCATGTATGAAACATTTGCCTTTTTGAAAGTGAGTGGCTATCTATTCGTAGAAAAGAGTTATAAGCTCAAGAAAACCGTGTATCTGTCGAACGGCGCACTCTCTGCTTTCTCTGGCACTCTCTCATTTCCGCCCGCTCTCTAGCCTGGTTCGAACCCCGAACCGGGCACGAATCTTTTGCCAGCGCTCTGTGAAATCGGAAGCAAGTTGATTCTCAACCAGTACTCAACAAAGAAAATATGATTATACTGTCTTTGTTGAGTACTGGCAAAAGATTCGTGCCCGGCTCGGGGTTCGAACCAGGCCAGAGAGCAGGCGGAAATGAGAGAGTGCTAAAGCGAAATTTAAAAAAAAAACATTCTGGAAACGCTATTCGGTAAAGGAGATGTTGTAGTACTTTGCATTAGTTTTTCAGGAAATTCAAAAATCTTAATTTTTCCTAGTGTCCTACCACACTCATTTCTCGGAGATAAAGGTCATTTACATGAATTCATTCACCCTCTCATTGCTGACTTTCAGACGCCGCGCAGAGAGAGTGAGGGATGTAAATGCTCGTTCTCTCCGAGAAATGAGTGTGGTAGGACACTAGGAAAAATTAAGATTTTTGAATTTCCTGAAAAACTAATGCAAAGTACTACAACATCTCCTTTACCGAATAGCGTTTCCAGAATGTTTTTTTTTTAAATTTCGCTTTAGCACTCTCTCATTTCCGCCTGCTCTCTGGCCTGGTTCGAACCCCGAGCCGGGCACGAATCTTTTGCCAGTACTCAACAAAGACAGTATAATCATATTTTCTTTGTTGAGTACTGGTTGAGAATCAACTTGCTTCCGATTTCACAGAGCGCTGGCAAAAGATTCGTGCCCGGTTCGGGGTTCGAACCAGGCTAGAGAGCGGGCGGAAATGAGAGAGTGCCAGAGAAAGCAGAGAGTGCGCCGTTCGACAGATACACGGTTTTCTTGAGCTTATAACTCTTTTCTACGAATAGATAGCCACTCACTTTCAAAAAGGCAAATGTTTCATACATGCCGAGGAAACAGCTGAAGAAGTCGTGACAAAGATTATGGGGTTTGAATTGATGTAGAAAAATTTAACACCTTCCCAATGTAAAATTCGAAAACTGTTTACTAACGCATAATACATGCAAAAAAATGTGTTTAAAAAGGCATTCCAACAATTTGAAAATGATCTGATTTTATTAGAACGTTGAACAAGGGAAATTAAAAATATACTGAAATTCATGTTTTAATATTTTCAAAAATTTTTAATCAAAAAACTAGCGGATAAAATGTCGCTAAATCAACTTGAATATTCTTAATAGATTATTTTCATCGAGTTAATGCAGAAATGAGACTGACCAACACTATTTTTCGATGGGCTGTTTCTATGAGACATCACATTAAATTCAGCGTCTTTACAATACAGCCTATCCCGAAGCTCATATTCCAGTTGGAATAAGTGCCCATACATACCGCAATGATGTACTAGGAGGGGGTTCTTAGTTTTAACTTTTAAGAAAATTACGTCAACATTTGCAAAAGCGACCGCCCCGCATCGCCGCATGAGCCACGAATGACGAAATCATCGTTTCTCCCGATTCCTCTCATAAAAAGTTGGTAGTCACTTCGCATGCGTCGACACATGCAATGGTATGGTTACGGTACCGGCGATGTCGTCCGATTAATTACTACCCGAGGCCTACCTCCCACAAAAATTCTGACTCGATTTGATCAATTTGAAATTTGGGCATACTGTAGACGGTTACGGTACCGGCGATGTCGTGCCGAGACCGCCGTATGCCGTCCGATTAATTGCTACTCGAGCCCTACCTCCCACAAAAATTCTGACTCGATTTGATCAATTTGAAATTTGGGCATACTGTATACGGTTACGGTATCGGCAATGTCGTGTCGAGACCACCGTATGCCGTCCGATTAATTACTAATCGAGGCCTACCTCATGCAACGTATAATGGGTCAATATTCTCAATTTCGTATTTCCGGACTACGGATACTTTTTTTCGTTGCGGGACCCCGGCGGTTAAAGGGACCTGGTACTGCAAACGAAGTTAATTTCGGATTAAAGAGAATTTTCTTCCGATTCGAATGCAAAAAACCGCATATTTTTAAGATTTTTTTGAAATTAGTTATGAATTTTCAAAGATCCCGTTTCAGGCCAGAATGACCCGGCGCTACTGTGTTTAGCGGCTAAACACAGTAGTGCCGGGTCATTCCAGCCAAAAATGAGACTTTTGAAAATTCATAACTAATTTCAAAAACATCGTAAAAATATGCGGTTTTTTGCATTCTAATCGGAAGAAAATTCTATTTAATCTGAAATTCACTTCATTTGCAGTCCCAGGTCCCTTTAAGTTACCATAGGCCACTTTGGGTTTGACAAAGTCGACCTCGGACCCATTTTTGACCATGACCCCCCTATACATGGCCTCCCGCAGTGCCTACCAAGAGAATTCTTGGTAGGCACTGCGGGGCCGGCGGCTTTGGAGACGTATGACATTTCCGCATAGGAATATAATCCGTTATTTTTTCGGGTGTCCGATTAGAATTGCTGTTTCGCTATGGATACGTGGAATGAGGTACTGATATATTTTTCAAGCATTCCTACACACTAAAGAACTTCATCACAGCATGGTATTCTGACTGGAAAATTTTCATCCCATTAAATAATCGCCCCTATAATATCAGTGCACAATTACGTCATCACACGATAATATTCCTATGTAGAAATGTTCAGAACGAGCATCTACGGTGCGTACTAGACCTAGTTAAATATTTCGGACTAATGGCATATCTGGTTAACAAGTTACAACTGACGAGAACAGTGGGCAAATGCTTGTATGCGATACTGTACTGTTTCAATGTCTCACTGTTCATGTTTGTTTTTCGACCATGACTGAAAAAACCAGAAAGTTTGAAGTCTAGAAGTACTAAAAGTAAATTGTGGAGGAGCCTTTGGTTCTTCTATGTGATCAGTAGTCTACCCTATATGTGAGCAACGGAGACACTAGTGGTACTACTGGTAGAAAGAAACCAGAGGAGGCCAAGAGAGAGACGAGAGATGGACATCAACTATCCAAAACCATGACGAGTATCACTGAGTACCATAAACTATTGTGGAGGAGCTGACGAGCTATCGATTGAACACCACGTGAGCTAGACGCGCTTGAAGGAAGATATGAACGAAACCGTTTCCCAGCGTAATTTTCTATTTTTTTAATCAGAAAACTCACCGGAGTGCGCAGAAAAGTTCATGCTAAAAGAAATATGCAGATATAGCAAACAGCGCACGGTCATTCAGATTCTGAAATAATACCGATTGTGCTTGACCAATATTTCGAGAAAAATAAGAAAATGTCTATCAAAATTTGGTTTTTGGTGAATATCTCTGAAACCAGTGAAGATCGGTGAGGGTACAAATTGAAGAAAATGTAGTGTTTGGCTGTGGTTATCGGCGATGCTGAGTCTTTATTTCATAGTTAAAATTCACGCAATTCTCAAAATCATTTAGAAAATTGCAAGTTTACTAAGCCCCGCCCACTTTAAAGCTGTGATTCACGCCCGCTTTGTTGACGCGTCGCGGTTTCTCAGTTCCGCGTGTCAATGTTAATTTTTGAGTCATTTTTTATTGCATGAAAAGTGTACGCCATGTACTTCATGTCTCTCATAGTCGAGACATGAAGTACATGGCACATGTGTCGTCCACGACAGTTCTTTTATCCCCTTCGGCAATGTTACTGTAGACGCAGCATGAAATTGGAGAAGGAATTAACAGTATCTTTGACAAAGCGGTATACTAAGTGGGGAGGGGTGTAATGATATAAGAGTGACAAGTGAGAAGGAGAGAAGGAATTTTTCTTCACCCTCGCGGACAAATCTTATCATTCTAATTGGGAAAATATTGAGATGTATGGCTTGAAAATTCAGTAACCTGGTTATCTATTTTCGGCAGGTTGTTGGTTCATGAAAAAGCGCTCAACAACAGCTAATGTAAACATTAAAATCAATAAACAGTGAAACAAAATGCAACAGTGCAGGAGATCATTCTTACTGTAGGATTTGATTTCCAGGGTTTTCCAATCATGCTTTATCACGGCTAAAAACCTGGCTCTCACCACTTTTTCATCCTACTGAAAAGTGCGACCTACGATTTTGACTATTTCGTTCTTAAAGTAATTGTATTCATTGACCGCTCAATTCGAAAGAAAGAAATCGAGCGGACAGGCACTATAATAATTTATTTTGGATAACGGTATTTTGCTTTCAACTTGACTCACGAGAGAATTCAACCTACGAATTGCGATCTTTTCTCTTAGACACTGTGTATCCACATTCTCTGAATTATGAAACTCAGAAAACCCGCAGACCCCCATTATTTCACTAAATAACTGCGAAAACACGAAGTAGATCTGCAAAAGTTGGTCGCTAAAATTCAAATTCAAACGCAACACCACATGCGTGCGTCAGTCTTTTTGTTGGCTCTACCTCCCGCTCACTCCCGGCTGCCCGTCCCTAGTGACTAAGGATGTTCAGCAAACCGAATAGGGATGGGTTCTACGAGTTACAGAAACCCCAAGAAGTTTCGGCACTGGTTTACTTTATCGGACAAGGTATCCCGTTCTAATATTGACCTCTAGATTCACAGTGATGAATGAGAGATTTAGCATGGGTTTCCTGGTCCGGTAAATCCATGCCGTAGCTTAAAAGTATTCTTTTTCGCAAATCTCCGGCTGGCATTCGATCCTCCCAGTAGAAGTTCTCACTGCCCCCAATCATCGAATATTCAAGAAACAATTGGCAAATCTCAGTCCTCTTAAAGTTACCGATCAAGGAAAAATTTCTATATTTTTTTATTCGAAGCAGATGAGACTCCTGATTATTAGTTCGAATAAGAAAACGCCTGAAAATAAGCCCCAGATTTACTATAAGCTCGGACAGGAGTCTCATCTGCGTCTAATAAAAAATACCGATTTTTTTTTGGTCGGTAACTTTAAGTTCATTTAGGCCCCCCATTCCTTATTTCTTGATGTTGTGCCTCGGGCGGAGATAAATCTTTATTTTAAGATCATCCAGCATTTTTACTTCTCAGGAGATTTGCGCACAATTATGCTAATGAGATATATTACCGTGTAAAACGGGCGTCCCCAAGCGGAATCTTCAGTCTCGCCATTATCCTCTTCGCGATTCGAGCCAATAAATGATTTATTGTTTTTGTAACAACATGACATTATTACAAAAAAAAGAATATGTAGGAGTGAGAGGTGTTAGGCCCGAGGCCTCACCCAACCAACATAGGGCAAAGAGAAGCAAAGCTTATTGACAAATCACAAACAATTCACACATATCAAAATAACGATTTAAAGAAGCTGTGAATAAAAAATTAAATCAAGGCTGGCTAAACTCTGAGAACATATACATAAATTTAAAACAAATGAACAACTATTATGTTCTAGCTATTCAAGTAGGATGAGAACGAATTGTCGGGGAATTGTGATGAGTGTTACTATAGCTGTATAATAATACATGCTAATCGATAAAGATCGATTCAGCTTAGTTGTAGTAATCAACGAGTGAGACCGGTGAATGGTTGGGAAGATCAGATGAGAGAGTTACCAAGATTAAGAAGATCAATAGGATCTCTATTGTTGCGAGGAGTGTTTCTCGTCAGATATCGATGAGTAGCGTTTAGAGAACCAGGAGGGTGACGACGCTGCCAGCACATACTGCAGTGGTAACGGAAGCACCCACGATCACGGCAGAAGTATGGACCAACCGACTGAGAGGCAATATAATGTGAAAAAAGCACCCATAAACAGTAAGTAGTTCGATGCAAAACATTGATCAACGAACCTGATGACAGATCATACACTCGCTCTCCTCGAGGAATGGGTCAATCTGGACCCTCTTGCTGAACTTGCTTGTCTTGATTTCGAGGAAGGCACACTCAATCGCACGAAAATATGAGGAGTGGGAGGAGAATGTCACCCGACCAGATCCTGCATATTCCAACTAAAAAAATAAAGGATCGATGAAACCCCACCTATGGGATACTTGTATTTGTCAGTGTCGATTCCGACGAAGACAACTTTTCCATAGAGTTCATTCATGATCGAGAAAAGGACGTGTGCAGTGATCATTCCATGTAGAGCTCCCACGAAAACAGTCTTCTTCGCGTCGAGACGTGCACCGGGATCCTCAACGTATGATGCATCCGAAACGACCCATGGGATAATCTGAACGGGAGCTGAAAGTAAACAGAATGGACTAATACAGTTACCTGAACTTGTCTGGTTTCAATAGTATTATTTCTCTTCGCTTTGAGACGGAAATACCACTCACCAGCGGAGCCGAATTCCTGTAATTAATGTATTGTAACGCAAAAGATTGAGAGAGAAACCTGGGAACAATCCCTGAGCAATTGACGAACGGAATGCTCATGGTCGAATATCATGTACACGTATCCAGTCACCTAAAATATGAAAAAGCCTCGACAATACATATACAGCCGGTACCTTCCCACGAGTGATAGTTCCTCTGTTCTGTCCAGGTCGAGCGAAACGGGCTTCGTTACCAGGCCATTCCACCCTGCATCGACCGTATGGACCGAAAGCCTCCAAAAGAGCGTCTTCAGTGACATCCCATGGAACTGGAAATGATGAGTGAAATTAAATCTTAAACACCTCACTCAATCTAAAAAATAGCTCTATATTTTTCTCAGTTTCATGAATAAATTCTCATTCGGCTCCGCTGGTGAGTGGTATTTCCGTCTCAAAGCGAAGAGAAATAATACTATTGAAACCAGACAAGTTCAGGTAACTGTATTAGTCCATTCTGTTTACTTTCAGCTCCCGTTCAGATTATCCCATGGGTCGTTTCGGATGCATCATACGTTGAGGATCCCGGTGCACGTCTCGACGCGAAGAAGACTGTTTTCGTGGGAGCTCTACATGGAATGATCACTGCACACGTCCTTTTCTCGATCATGAATGAACTCTATGGAAAAGTTGTCTTCGTCGGAATCGACACTGACAAATACAAGTATCCCATAGGTGGGGTTTCATCGATCCTTTATTTTTTTAGTTGGAATTTAAAGAAGCTGTGAATAAAAAATTAAATCAAGGCTGGCTAAACTCTGAGAACATATACATAAATTTAAAACAAATGAACAACTATTATGTTCTAGCTATTCAAGTAGGATGAGAACGAATTGTCGGGGAATTGTGATGAGTGTTACTATAGCTGTATAATAATACATGCTAATCGATAAAGATCGATTCAGCTTAGTTGTAGTAATCAACGAGTGAGACCGGTGAATGGTTGGGAAGATCAGATGAGAGAGTTACCAAGATTAAGAAGATCAATAGGATCTCTATTGTTGCGAGGAGTGTTTCTCGTCAGATATCGATGAGTAGCGTTTAGAGAACCAGGAGGGTGACGACGCTGCCAGCACATACTGCAGTGGTAACGGAAGCACCCACGATCACGGCAGAAGTATGGACCAACCGACTGAGAGGCAATATAATGTGAAAAAAGCACCCATAAACAGTAAGTAGTTCGATGCAAAACATTGATCAACGAACCTGATGACAGATCATACACTCGCTCTCCTCGAGGAATGGGTCAATCTGGACCCTCTTGCTGAACTTGCTTGTCTTGATTTCGAGGAAGGCACACTCAATCGCACGAAAATATGAGGAGTGGGAGGAGAATGTCACCCGACCAGATCCTGCATGGTCTCGGCACGACATTGCCGATACTGTAACAAGGGTGTGCAAAATTTCCCGAACGGTATTCCCGTTTCCCGGATTTTTCGGGCAAATGCATTTCCCGAAAAAAAACCGGGAAATATTGCATTTATTGTTTTCCCTTGAAAGTGGGGATTCACAGAAAATCGATAATCATGACAAATGGAAATTGCTTTTCAGTATTTTTTATGTTCTCTGTCTGTACATCTTTTCCAATTGTGTTCCTACCCGACAGACGCAAGTTCGATTCCACCCCCGGAATAGTCTTTTGCTGATTTTTCTAAACATTATAGCGGGGTAAAAATTTGCTTGTGCACAACATTAATCGTTTCTGAGCATTTTAAACAAGTTTTAAACGGATAGGTTTCAACGTAAGAAATGTTTACGGTTTTCCCTATATTCCCGAAATTTCCCGGTTTTCAGACCGGGGAAAATATTTTTCCCGAAAGTTTCCCGAAAAGTTTTCCCGCACCGTAACCGTCTACAGTATGCCCAAATTTCAAATTGATCAAATCGAGTCAGAATTTTTGTGGGAGGTAGGGCTCGAGTAGCAATTAATCGGACGGCATACGGCGGTCTCGGCACGACATCGCCGGTACCGTAAACGTCTACAGTATGCCGAAATTTCAAGTTGATGAAATCGAGTCAGAATTTTTGTGGGAGGTAGGCCTCGAGTAGCCATTGCTTGGAGGGTATGTTGGTTCTTCCCTACCATACCCAGGGTTACTGTAGCGAGGTTACAGTATGACCAATTAATAAAATTGATCATATCTTCTCGCGATTATTGTAGGTGGTAGACCTCGAGCAGGCAATGACACAGGGGTAAGCTGTATTGATTTTGCCGTGTCCCAGGGTTACAGTAGCGGGGTTACAGTATGACCAATTAATGAAAATGATCATATCCATTCGAGATTTGTTCATGAGGCAGATCTCCAGCAGATAATGTCTTAGGAGTATACTGTATTGATTCTGCCATGTCCCGGGGATACTGTAGCGGGTTACGGTATGAAGAATTTATAAAATGGAACTACTCGATTGCTGATATTGTAGGAGGTATATCTCCGGCTGGATATGTCTTTGTGGTGTATTCTATTGATGCTACCGCGTACTGAGGATACTGTAGCGAGTTACGGTATGATAAATTCATGAAAATAATAATATCTACTCGGGATTTTTGTACGAGGCTGACTTCGAGCAGGCAATGTCATTGAGGTTACTGTATAACTACTACCATATCCAGGGATACTGTAGCGCATTTAAATACCGAACTTTTGAAATGGAGCAAATTGAAATGAAAGAGCATAATATGGAGGCGGAAATTTTGGAGTTGGTTGACCTAGTGCAGTTATATCTGCGAGGCTCATCTTTGTGCTTCTGCTGCAACCGGGGATACCGAAAGTAAAATAATTGAATTGTTGTTTCTTTAATTTGAACAACTTATAATATTTTCAATTTCTTTTCATGTGAAAATCCGACTAAATTTCGAAATACTCGCAGCGTGAAACAATAGGGAAGACTTAAAACGCGTTCTCTGTAAGAGCGCAGTGCGAGGATGGGGTAGGCGGCACAACTATCGTAAGGTTATCGCCCAGGGTTCAAACTTTTTGCACAAACAGTCTAAGGTGTATAGTAAATTTTAAACGTGAAAAATACACAAAATGTCGAAATTTAAAAAATCGATAATTTTTTAAGGGAAAAATTTTTTTTTCCAAATTTTTTATTTTGTTATCGTGTTATATATCATTCGAAAGAGCGCCAAAAGTTATGTCAAAATCCCAAAAATTATGAAGATTAGACATCTGGGAGCTGAAATATATGGCCTGATCCGAACAATATGCACATTTCTGCAAAACTTAATTTCAGGAAAATATGTTCCCATGACTAGCACCCTCTGGCTCCGGCATATATAATGTATTTTTCATCAGAGAAACGGATGGTGAACATTTCATGACAGATTTTGGTAGTAAAAGTACTCAAATTTTCACAAGACCACTACCACCCTGTGGTAAAGGCAAATCACAAAGTGTGTAGGAAACATTTTTCCAGGCATGAAATCTAAATTATATGTATACCATCTGAAAGAGCATCAAAAGTTATACATAAATAAAATCAGGAGGATTGAACCACTAGGAGCGAAAATCGATCATCGCATCCGCAGAAGTTGAAAATTTGGGCACTTTACTACATCCGCGCCAGGCCCCGCCCTTCCCCAGCCAATGAGCGTATGACGCCGCCTGCTTGCCCCCACTCCCCCGCCCCATCCCACCCAACTCTCCCCTCCCTCTGTTTGCTCCCGGTTGACTCCGCCCTTCGATACCCAGGCAATTCGGCTCCGCCCTTACATTCCCAGTAAAAGTACATCAGGATCTCCTCCCCTCGTTGTTCTAAAGAGATAAACCGGCAAAAGTCTCTGATCCAACTATTAGCTGTGCCCAACGCTGCTTGACTTGACAGATCGGACGGGTAATCTCTCTACCCAAGCTGGGGCAGGTCGCGACTCTGGCGCTCTCTTCATTCCACACACTCTCTCACCCTGTCTCTAACTGGTTTCAACCCCGTCTTGCGTAAATCGCTCGCCCCATATTACAAGGTCTCGACTGCTCAACCATCGCGGTTCGCCGTCGTAATGCCCCTCGGGGAGCGGACAACCCTTCCGTCCGCCCCCGCCCCCTTGGGGAAAGGGGCGGAACTAAGAGGGAGGGGCTTGGCGCGGATGTAGTAAAGTTCCAAAAATTGTATGACGTTATATTTTTGGCTGTATTTTTATTGAAAGTGATCGACCAGGGCTCAAACTTTTTTCACAAGCATTCTTAGGTATGCGGTAAATTTTAAACACGAGAAAGTCCGGAAAAGTTGAAGTTTGAAAAATCGACAAAAAAAATTGTCGAAAAAATCATTTTTTAATTTTTAAAAATTTTTCTGTCGTGTTATATATCATTCGAAAGAGAATGAAAAGTTATGTATAACGCCGTTGTTTCATGAAGATTGAGGCATGAAACAACGGCGAAAATTTTTTTTATCGATTTTTCAAAGTTCAACTTTTCCGGACTTTCTCGTGTTTAAAATTTACCGCATACCTAAGAATGCTTGTGAAAAAAGTTTGAGCCCTGGTCGATCACTTTCAATAAAAATACAGCCAAAAATATAACGTCATACAAATTTTCAACTTCTGCGGATGCGATGATCGATTTTCGCTCCTAGTGGTTCAATCCTCCTGATTTTATGGATTTATGTATAACTTTTGATGCTCTTTCAGATGGTATACATATAATTTAGATTTCATGCCTGGAAAAAGTTTTCTACATACTTTGTGATTTGTCTTTACCACATGGTGGTAGTGGTCTTATGAAAATTTGAGTACTTTTACTACCAAAATCTGTCATGATATGTTCACCATCCGTTTCTCTGATGAAAAATACATTATATTTGTCGGAGCCAGAGGGTGCTAATCATGGGAACATATTTTCTTGAAATTAAGTTTTGCAGAAATGTGCATAGTGTTCGGATCAGGCCATATATTTCAGCTCCCAGATGTCCAATCTTCATGATTTTTGAGATTATAACATACCTTTTGACGCTCTTTCGAATGATATATAACACGATACCAAAATAAAAAATTTGGAAAAAAAATTTTTTTCCCTTAAAAAATTATCGATTTTTTAAATTTCGACATTTTGTGTATTTTTCACGTTTAAAATTTACTTTACACATCAGACTGTTTGTGCAACAAGCTTGAACCCCGGGCGGCAACGTTAAACTAGTTGTGCCGCTTGTCCTGCGTTCTTACAAAGAACGCGTTTTAAAAATGGATCCGAATTTTTTTCTCAAAATATCCATGATCATAAATATACTGTAAGCCCGCTACGGTAACCCCGGATGCGGCAGAAGCACAAAGGTAAGCCTCGCAGACAATAACTGCACTAGTTCAACATACTCCAAAATTTCCGACTCGATATGCTCGATTTCAAAAAAAATTAGGTGTGCTGTGAATGCACTACAGTATCTATACGGTATAATCAATATAGTATACCCCTAAGACATTACCTGCAGGAGATCTGCCTCCTGAAATAATCCCGCCTCAATATGCTCGATTTCATAAATTCTTCATACCGTAACCCGCTACAGTATCCTCGGGAGACGGTAAAATAAATACAGTATGCCACTCTGTCATTGCCTGCTCGATGTCTACCACCTACAAAAATCCCGAGAAGATCAATTTAATTAATTGGTCATACTGTAACCCCGCTGTTGTAACCCTGGGTACGGTTGGGAAGAAACGGTATACCCTCCAAGCAATGGCTACTCGAGGTCCACTTCCTGTAAAAAATCCCGAGTGGATTTGATCAATTAGAAATTTCCGCATACTGTAGACGGTTACGGTCATGGCATTGCACGGTTGTGACTTTGCGAAGTTACTACCAACTTTTTTTGGTAGTCACTTCGCAACCATACCCGGGGTTCATGGTCAAAATTGATATTTTCGATTATCGATTGGTCAACCCAATCTATAGTGGGATGGTACCGTATGGTCTGCAGTAACTCAAAATCGATAATCCGGGTTACTGTACCTTTCGCTGCAGGACCACCATTTTACGAAGTTGCACCAAAAGAGCCGGGATTGGTTGTAAGAGTTGGTACGACATTGCTCGAAAGGTATACTGTAGCTCGGCTACTGTACCGCGGGTTACTGTACCTTTCGTTTCGAGACCACTATTTTGCAAAGTTGTTCGAATCGAGTCGCGATTGCTTGTATGAGTAGGTATTCGGTACGACATTGCCCGAAAGGTATATTGTAGTCAGGCTACCGTACCCAAGGCTGCGGTAGCTTTCGCTGCAGGACCATCATTTTACAAAGTTGTTCGAATCGAGTCGCGATTGCTTGCATGAGTTGGTATTCGGTACGACATTGCTCGAAAGGTATACGGTAGCTCGGCTACTGTACCGCGGGTTACTGTACCTTTCGTTTCGAGACCACTATTTTGCAAAGTTGTTCGAATCGAGTCGCGATTGCTTGTATGAGTAGGTATTCGGTACGACATTGCCCGAAAGGTATATTGTAGTCAGGCTACCGTACCCATGGCTGCGGTAGCTTTCGCTGCAGGACCATCATTTTACAAAGTTCCGCCAAACGATTATTCGACGTAGGCTCACCCGATCATGATCGCGATAGAACGAATGAATAGAAAATTAAAATGCCGAGTGACACGACGTGATCCACTCTCCCCTTACCACCCCTTCGCTGACCGATCAATTATGTATTTTGATAAAACAAATTATATATGAGGCCGTTTGCGTAAGAGTCGGACAAACCTCGGTACAGCAAAAAAAGTGAAAGTCTGAGATAACAACGGTTTTCATTACACTTCGGTAAGCTGAGAACACTGGCCAAATCTCTTTCCATGCAAATTTGATTGTAGGTCACTATGGAGCTCTGAAGTTCACTGAAATTGACGGGTTTTCGAGTATATCTTGATTGAGAACAGACGAAACAAAAAAGTTCAAAAAGAGAGTCTACTCGAATTTCCATGAGGAATCTAATTCGCGAGGCAGAAAGGTAAAATTGACCACGACAACGAGATAAATAATTTAAACTCATATACTAACAAAAAGTGAGCAACCACTCGAGGGTCACGATCTGGAGCATACATTCAGTGTCCTACAAAAAAAATTTGGTAGAAAAAGAATTCTGCCTTTTTGAGTTATGATTTTTCAAACAACGCAATTCGACTGTCAAAACACTCATTTCTCGGAGAGAACGAGCATTTACATCCCTCACTCTCTCTGCGCGGCGTCTGAAAGTCAGCAATGAGAGGGTGAATTCATGTAAATGACCTTTATCTCCGAGAAATGAGTGTGGTAGGACACTAGGAAAAATTAAGATTTTTGAATTTCCTGAAAAACTAATGCAAAGTACTACAACATCTCCTTTACCGAATAGCGTTTCCAGAATGTTTTTTTTTTAAATTTCGCTTTAGCACTCTCTCATTTCCGCCTGCTCTCTGGCCTGGTTCGAACCCCGAGCCGGGCACGAATCTTTTGCCAGTACTCAACAAAGACAGTATAATCATATTTTCTTTGTTGAGTACTGGTTGAGAATCAACTTGCTTCCGATTTCACAGAGCGCTGGCAAAAGATTCGTGCCCGGTTCGGGGTTCGAACCAGGCTAGAGAGCGGGCGGAAATGAGAGAGTGCCAGAGAAAGCAGAGAGTGCGCCGTTCGACAGATACACGGTTTTCTTGAGCTTATAACTCTTTTCTACGAATAGATAGCCACTCACTTTCAAAAAGGCAAATGTTTCATACATGCCGAGGAAACAGCTGAAGAAGTCGTGACAAAGATTATGGGGTTTGAATTGATGTAGAAAAATTTAACACCTTCCCAATGTAAAATTCGAAAACTGTTTACTAACGCATAATACATGCAAAAAAATGTGTTTAAAAAGGCATTCCAACAATTTGAAAATGATCTGATTTTATTAGAACGTTGAACAAGGGAAATTAAAAATATACTGAAATTCATGTTTTAAAATTTTCAAAAATTTTTAATCAAAAAACTAGCGGATAAAATGTCGCTAAATCAACTTGAATATTCTTAATAGATTATTTTCATCGAGTTAATGCAGAAATGAGACTGACCAACACTATTTTTCGATGGGCTGTTTCTATGAGACATCACATTAAATTCAGCGTCTTTACAATACAGCCTATCCCGAAGCTCATATTCCAGTTGGAATAAGTGCCCATACATACCGCAATGATGTACTAGGAGGGGGTTCTTAGTTTTAACTTTTAAGAAAATTACGTCAACATTTGCAAAAGCGACCGCCCCGCATCGCCGCATGAGCCACGAATGACGAAATCATCGTTTCTCCCGATTCCTCTCATAAAAAGTTGGTAGTCACTTCGCATGCGTCGACACATGCAATGGTATGGTTACGGTACCGGCGATGTCGTCCGATTAATTACTACCCGAGGCCTACCTCCCACAAAAATTCTGACTCGATTTGATCAATTTGAAATTTGGGCATACTGTAGACGGTTACGGTACCGGCGATGTCGTGCCGAGACCGCCGTATGCCGTCCGATTAATTGCTACTCGAGCCCTACCTCCCACAAAAATTCTGACTCGATTTGATCAATTTGAAATTTGGGCATACTGTATACGGTTACGGTATCGGCAATGTCGTGTCGAGACCACCGTATGCCGTCCGATTAATTACTAATCGAGGCCTACCTCATGCAACGTATAATGGGTCAATATTCTCAATTTCGTATTTCCGGACTACGGATACTTTTTTTTCGTTGCGGGACCCCGGCGGTTAAAGGGACCTGGTACTGCAAACGAAGTTAATTTCGGATTAAAGAGAATTTTCTTCCGATTCGAATGCAAAAAACCGCATATTTTTAAGATTTTTTTGAAATTAGTTATGAATTTTCAAAAGTCTCATTTTTGGCTGGAATGACCCGGCACTACTGTGTTTAGCGGCTAAACACAGTAGCGCCGGGTCATTCTGGCCTGAAACGGGATCTTTGAAAATTCATAACTAATTTCAAAAAAATCTTAAAAATATGCGGCTTTTTGCATTCGAATCGGAAGAAAATTCTCTTTAATCCGAAATTAACTTCGTTTGCAGTACCAGGTCCCTTTAACCGCCGGGGTCCCGCAACGAAAAAAAGTATCCGTAGTCCGGAAATACGAAATTGAGAATATTGACCCATTATACGTTGCATGAGGTAGGCCTCGATTAGTAATTAATCGGACGGCATACGGTGGTCTCGACACGACATTGCCGATACCGTAACCGTATACAGTATGCCCAAATTTCAAATTGATCAAATCGAGTCAGAATTTTTGTGGGAGGTAGGGCTCGAGTAGCAATTAATCGGACGGCATACGGCGGTCTCGGCACGACATCGCCGGTACCGTAACCGTCTACAGTATGCCCAAATTTCAAATTGATCAAATCGAGTCAGAATTTTTGTGGGAGGTAGGCCTCGGGTAGTAATTAATCGGACGACATCGCCGGTACCGTAACCATACCATTGCATGTGTCGACGCATGCGAAGTGACTACCAACTTTTTATGAGAGGAATCGGGAGAAACGATGATTTCGTCATTCGTGGCTCATGCGGCGATGCGGGGCGGTCGCTTTTGCAAATGTTGACGTAATTTTCTTAAAAGTTAAAACTAAGAACCCCCTCCTAGTACATCATTGCGGTATGTATGGGCACTTATTCCAACTGGAATATGAGCTTCGGGATAGGCTGTATTGTAAAGACGCTGAATTTAATGTGATGTCTCATAGAAACAGCCCATCGAAAAATAGTGTTGGTCAGTCTCATTTCTGCATTAACTCGATGAAAATAATCTATTAAGAATATTCAAGTTGATTTAGCGACATTTTATCCGCTAGTTTTTTGATTAAAAATTTTTGAAAATTTTAAAACATGAATTTCAGTATATTTTTAATTTCCCTTGTTCAACGTTCTAATAAAATCAGATCATTTTCAAATTGTTGGAATGCCTTTTTAAACACATTTTTTTGCATGTATTATGCGTTAGTAAACAGTTTTCGAATTTTACATTGGGAAGGTGTTAAATTTTTCTACATCAATTCAAACCCCATAATCTTTGTCACGACTTCTTCAGCTGTTTCCTCGGCATGTATGAAACATTTGCCTTTTTGAAAGTGAGTGGCTATCTATTCGTAGAAAAGAGTTATAAGCTCAAGAAAACCGTGTATCTGTCGAACGGCGCACTCTCTGCTTTCTCTGGCACTCTCTCATTTCCGCCCGCTCTCTAGCCTGGTTCGAACCCCGAACCGGGCACGAATCTTTTGCCAGCGCTCTGTGAAATCGGAAGCAAGTTGATTCTCAACCAGTACTCAACAAAGAAAATATGATTATACTGTCTTTGTTGAGTACTGGCAAAAGATTCGTGCCCGGCTCGGGGTTCGAACCAGGCCAGAGAGCAGGCGGAAATGAGAGAGTGCTAAAGCGAAATTTAAAAAAAAAACATTCTGGAAACGCTATTCGGTAAAGGAGATGTTGTAGTACTTTGCATTAGTTTTTCAGGAAATTCAAAAATCTTAATTTTTCCTAGTGTCCTACCACACTCATTTCTCGGAGATAAAGGTCATTTACATGAATTCACCCTCTCATTGCTGACTTTCAGACGCCGCGCAGAGAGAGTGAGGGATGTAAATGCTCGTTCTCTCCGAGAAATGAGTGTTTTGACAGTCGAATTGCGTTGTTTGAAAAATCATAACTCAAAAAGGCAGAATTCTTTTTCTACCAAATTTTTTTTGTAGGACACTGAATGTATGCTCCAGATCGTGACCCTCGAGTGGTTGCTCACTTTTTGTTAGTATATGAGTTTAAATTATTTATCTCGTTGTCGTGGTCAATTTTACCTTTCTGCCTCGCGAATTAGATTCCTCATGGAAATTCGAGTAGACTCTCTTTTTGAACTTTTTTGTTTCGTCTGTTCTCAATCAAGATATACTCGAAAACCCGTCAATTTCAGTGAACTTCAGAGCTCCATAGTGACCTACAATCAAATTTGCATGGAAAGAGATTTGGCCAGTGTTCTCAGCTTACCGAAGTGTAATGAAAACCGTTGTTATCTCAGACTTTCACTTTTTTTGCTGTACCGAGGTTTGTCCGACTCTTACGCAAACGGCCTCATATATAATTTGTTTTATCAAAATACATAATTGATCGGTCAGCGAAGGGGTGGTAAGGGGAGAGTGGATCACGTCGTGTCACTCGGCATTTTAATTTTCTATTCATTCGTTCTATCGCGATCATGATCGGGTGAGCCTACGTCGAATAATCGTTTGGCGGAACTTTGTAAAATGATGGTCCTGCAGCGAAAGCTACCGCAGCCATGGGTACGGTAGCCTGACTACAATATACCTTTCGGGCAATGTCGTACCGAATACCTACTCATACAAGCAATCGCGACTCGATTCGAACAACTTTGCAAAATAGTGGTCTCGAAACGAAAGGTACAGTAACCCGCGGTACAGTAGCCGAGCTACCGTATACCTTTCGAGCAATGTCGTACCGAATACCAACTCATGCAAGCAATCGCGACTCGATTCGAACAACTTTGTAAAATGATGGTCCTGCAGCGAAAGCTACCGCAGCCTTGGGTACGGTAGCCTGACTACAATATACCTTTCGGGCAATGTCGTACCGAATACCTACTCATACAAGCAATCGCGACTCGATTCGAACAACTTTGCAAAATAGTGGTCTCGAAACGAAAGGTACAGTAACCCGCGGTACAGTAGCCGAGCTACAGTATACCTTTCGAGCAATGTCGTACCAACTCTTACAACCAATCCCGGCTCTTTTGGTGCAACTTCGTAAAATGGTGGTCCTGCAGCGAAAGGTACAGTAACCCGGATTATCGATTTTGAGTTACTGCAGACCATACGGTACCATCCCACTATAGATTGGGTTGACCAATCGATAATCGAAAATATCAATTTTGACCATGAACCCCGGGTATGGTTGCGAAGTGACTACCAAAAAAAGTTGGTAGTAACTTCGCAAAGTCACAACCGTGCAATGCCATGACCGTAACCGTCTACAGTATGCGGAAATTTCTAATTGATCAAATCCACTCGGGATTTTTTACAGGAAGTGGACCTCGAGTAGCCATTGCTTGGAGGGTATACCGTTTCTTCCCAACCGTACCCAGGGTTACAACAGCGGGGTTACAGTATGACCAATTAATTAAATTGATCTTCTCGGGATTTTTGTAGGTGGTAGACATCGAGCAGGCAATGACAGAGTGGCATACTGTATTTATTTTACCGTCTCCCGAGGATACTGTAGCGGGTTACGGTATGAAGAATTTATGAAATCGAGCATATTGAGGCGGGATTATTTCAGGAGGCAGATCTCCTGCAGGTAATGTCTTAGGGGTATACTATATTGATTATACCGTATAGATACTGTAGTGCATTCACAGCACACCTAATTTTTTTTGAAATCGAGCATATCGAGTCGGAAATTTTGGAGTATGTTGAACTAGTGCAGTTATTGTCTGCGAGGCTTACCTTTGTGCTTCTGCCGCATCCGGGGTTACCGTAGCGGGCTTACAGTATATTTATGATCATGGATATTTTGAGAAAAAAATTCGGATCCATTTTTAAAACGCGTTCTTTGTAAGAACGCAGGACAAGCGGCACAACTAGTTTAACGTTGCCGCCCGGGGTTCAAGCTTGTTGCACAAACAGTCTGATGTGTAAAGTAAATTTTAAACGTGAAAAATACACAAAATGTCGAAATTTAAAAAATCGATAATTTTTTAAGGGAAAAAAATTTTTTTTCCAAATTTTTTATTTTGGTATCGTGTTATATATCATTCGAAAGAGCGTCAAAAGGTATGTTATAATCTCAAAAATCATGAAGATTGGACATCTGGGAGCTGAAATATATGGCCTGATCCGAACACTATGCACATTTCTGCAAAACTTAATTTCAAGAAAATATGTTCCCATGATTAGCACCCTCTGGCTCCGACAAATATAATGTATTTTTCATCAGAGAAACGGATGGTGAACATATCATGACAGATTTTGGTAGTAAAAGTACTCAAATTTTCATAAGACCACTACCACCATGTGGTAAAGACAAATCACAAAGTATGTAGAAAACTTTTTCCAGGCATGAAATCTAAATTATATGTATACCATCTGAAAGAGCATCAAAAGTTATACATAAATCCATAAAATCAGGAGGATTGAACCACTAGGAGCGAAAATCGATCATCGCATCCGCAGAAGTTGAAAATTTGTATGACGTTATATTTTTGGCTGTATTTTTATTGAAAGTGATCGACCAGGGCTCAAACTTTTTTCACAAGCATTCTTAGGTATGCGGTAAATTTTAAACACGAGAAAGTCCGGAAAAGTTGAACTTTGAAAAATCGATAAAAAAAATTTTCGCCGTTGTTTCATGCCTCAATCTTCATGAAACAACGGCGTTATACATAACTTTTCATTCTCTTTCGAATGATATATAACACGACAGAAAAATTTTTAAAAATTAAAAAATGATTTTTTCGACAATTTTTTTTGTCGATTTTTCAAACTTCAACTTTTCCGGACTTTCTCGTGTTTAAAATTTACCGCATACCTAAGAATGCTTGTGAAAAAAGTTTGAGCCCTGGT
Organism: Pristionchus fissidentatus; assembly: GCA_036245785.1. Lineage (NCBI taxonomy): Eukaryota > Metazoa > Nematoda > Chromadorea > Rhabditida > Neodiplogasteridae > Pristionchus > Pristionchus fissidentatus. The sequence continues at coordinate 21,803,030 of BTSY01000005.1, read as the reverse complement.
CGATCACTTTCAATAAAAATACAGCCAAAAATATAACGTCATACAATTTTTGGAACTTTACTACATCCGCGCCAAGCCCCTCCCTCTTAGTTCCGCCCCTTTCCCCAAGGGGGCGGGGGCGGACGGAAGGGTTGTCCGCTCCCCGAGGGGCATTACGACGGCGAACCGCGATGGTTGAGCAGTCGAGACCTTGTAATATGGGGCGAGCGATTTACGCAAGACGGGGTTGAAACCAGTTAGAGACAGGGTGAGAGAGTGTGTGGAATGAAGAGAGCGCCAGAGTCGCGACCTGCCCCAGCTTGGGTAGAGAGATTACCCGTCCGATCTGTCAAGTCAAGCAGCGTTGGGCACAGCTAATAGTTGGATCAGAGACTTTTGCCGGTTTATCTCTTTAGAACAACGAGGGGAGGAGATCCTGATGTACTTTTACTGGGAATGTAAGGGCGGAGCCGAATTGCCTGGGTATCGAAGGGCGGAGTCAACCGGGAGCAAACAGAGGGAGGGGAGAGTTGGGTGGGATGGGGCGGGGGAGTGGGGGCAAGCAGGCGGCGTCATACGCTCATTGGCTGGGGAAGGGCGGGGCCTGGCGCGGATGTAGTAAAGTGCCCAAATTTTCAACTTCTGCGGATGCGATGATCGATTTTCGCTCCTAGTGGTTCAATCCTCCTGATTTTATTTATGTATAACTTTTGATGCTCTTTCAGATGGTATACATATAATTTAGATTTCATGCCTGGAAAAATGTTTCCTACACACTTTGTGATTTGCCTTTACCACAGGGTGGTAGTGGTCTTGTGAAAATTTGAGTACTTTTACTACCAAAATCTGTCATGAAATGTTCACCATCCGTTTCTCTGATGAAAAATACATTATATATGCCGGAGCCAGAGGGTGCTAGTCATGGGAACATATTTTCCTGAAATTAAGTTTTGCAGAAATGTGCATATTGTTCGGATCAGGCCATATATTTCAGCTCCCAGATGTCTAATCTTCATAATTTTTGGGATTTTGACATAACTTTTGGCGCTCTTTCGAATGATATATAACACGATAACAAAATAAAAAATTTGGAAAAAAAAATTTTTCCCTTAAAAAATTATCGATTTTTTAAATTTCGACATTTTGTGTATTTTTCACGTTTAAAATTTACTATACACCTTAGACTGTTTGTGCAAAAAGTTTGAACCCTGGGCGATAACCTTACGATAGTTGTGCCGCCTACCCCATCCTCGCACTGCGCTCTTACAGAGAACGCGTTTTAAGTCTTCCCTATTGTTTCACGCTGCGAGTATTTCGAAATTTAGTCGGATTTTCACATGAAAAGAAATTGAAAATATTATAAGTTGTTCAAATTAAAGAAACAACAATTCAATTATTTTACTTTCGGTATCCCCGGTTGCAGCAGAAGCACAAAGATGAGCCTCGCAGATATAACTGCACTAGGTCAACCAACTCCAAAATTTCCGCCTCCATATTATGCTCTTTCATTTCAATTTGCTCCATTTCAAAAGTTCGGTATTTAAATGCGCTACAGTATCCCTGGATATGGTAGTAGTTATACAGTAACCTCAATGACATTGCCTGCTCGAAGTCAGCCTCGTACAAAAATCCCGAGTAGATATTATTATTTTCATGAATTTATCATACCGTAACTCGCTACAGTATCCTCAGTACGCGGTAGCATCAATAGAATACACCACAAAGACATATCCAGCCGGAGATATACCTCCTACAATATCAGCAATCGAGTAGTTCCATTTTATAAATTCTTCATACCGTAACCCGCTACAGTATCCCCGGGACATGGCAGAATCAATACAGTATACTCCTAAGACATTATCTGCTGGAGATCTGCCTCATGAACAAATCTCGAATGGATATGATCATTTTCATTAATTGGTCATACTGTAACCCCGCTACTGTAACCCTGGGACACGGCAAAATCAATACAGCTTACCCCTGTGTCATTGCCTGCTCGAGGTCTACCACCTACAATAATCGCGAGAAGATATGATCAATTTTATTAATTGGTCATACTGTAACCTCGCTACAGTAACCCTGGGTATGGTAGGGAAGAACCAACATACCCTCCAAGCAATGGCTACTCGAGGCCTACCTCCCACAAAAATTCTGACTCGATTTCATCAACTTGAAATTTCGGCATACTGTAGACGTTTACGGTACCGGCGATGTCGTGCCGAGACCGCCGTATGCCGTCCGATTAATTGCTACTCGAGCCCTACCTCCCACAAAAATTCTGACTCGATTTGATCAATTTGAAATTTGGGCATACTGTAGACGGTTACGGTGCGGGAAAACTTTTCGGGAAACTTTCGGGAAAAATATTTTCCCCGGTCTGAAAACCGGGAAATTTCGGGAATATAGGGAAAACCGTAAACATTTCTTACGTTGAAACCTATCCGTTTAAAACTTGTTTAAAATGCTCAGAAACGATTAATGTTGTGCACAAGCAAATTTTTACCCCGCTATAATGTTTAGAAAAATCAGCAAAAGACTATTCCGGGGGTGGAATCGAACTTGCGTCTGTCGGGTAGGAACACAATTGGAAAAGATGTACAGACAGAGAACATAAAAAATACTGAAAAGCAATTTCCATTTGTCATGATTATCGATTTTCTGTGAATCCCCACTTTCAAGGGAAAACAATAAATGCAATATTTCCCGGTTTTTTTTCGGGAAATGCATTTGCCCGAAAAATCCGGGAAACGGGAATACCGTTCGGGAAATTTTGCACACCCTTGTTACGGTATCGGCAATGTCGTGCCGAGACCACCGTATGCCGCCCGATTAATTTCTACTCGAACCCTAGCTCATGCAACGAATACCGAGCGAATAGGCTCAATTTGAAATTTGGGGCGGTTAAGTTACAATAGGCCACTTTGGGTTTGACAAAGTCGAATTCTTGGTAGGCACTGCGGGGCCGGCGGCTTGGACACGTATGGGAAATGTTGAGAACGAGCATCTACGGTGTGTACTAGATCAGAGATTGTAGGGTAATATTACCGCAAGTATCGGGTAATATTACTGCAATTAATTTGCCGAAAAGTAAGTTACCAGAGGTACCACGGTAAATTACCCTTTTCTACAACAATTTAGCAATATCTCTGTAACTTACTTTGAGCTTGCTATTTGAAGTAAGCAAAAAGTTACAGTGTAGCAATGTGGAAATAATATTACTTTTTTCGAGAGCAATAACAAAGTAAGTTTCTAGTTAGTTACAAATGCGAAGTAAGTAAAAAGTAATATTACTTGAGTACTTCTGGTAACTTACCGCAAGAATTGCAGTAATATTACGCTGCAATCACTGAGTGACCTAGTTAATATTTCAGACTAATTGCACATCTGGTTCACAAGTAAAACCTTTCGAGGAAAGTTGGCAAATCCTTGTATGCGATACTGTACTGTTTCAATGTCTCACTGTTCATTTTTATTTTTCCACCATAACTGAAAAAAAACCAGAAAGTGTGACGTATATATGTACTAAATGTGAATTGTGGAGCAGTTGACGAGCTATGGATTGAACACCAGGTGCGCTTTGCACCATAAGCTTGAAGGAATATATGAATTTTTTTGAATGAGTTTTATATGAATTTGGAGTTTTCATTCGAGACCGATTTTCACGGAGAAGTGGGGGGATGCTTTCCATTCTGCATTCTTGGCAAACTCTCGTTTATCGCACCCTAGTGAGTACATTGTAACAAGAAAGAATCAATATAAACGATGAAATCAGTAAAAGCGTTGTGAATTTCTTGCGTGTAAGAAAAGAAATTTTTTCTTACACCACTGTGCGTTATATGGTGCGTGGTGCGAGATACTCCACCGTAATCGGTGCATCGGTGCACTTGTACGCGGTGCGATATGCGAACTACCTTTTCCCAACGTTGGTGGAGCATGCGAGTTTCTGGGGACGATTTTTCTTTGAATCTTTGTTGTTTCCATCCATGAACCCATTTGTGAACCCGATACGCTTTCGACCCGATTCTGAGCCCGTTCTCAAATGATCCGTTACTGGGCTTGCTTTCGATTTTACACACTAGAACCCCTTCTCATTTCAACCCATTCTTCTTATCCTTTAGTGTAGTATATTTAACCTTTAGTGTTCCAAATTTCAATTCCTAATTTTGGCCTATTCTTTTTATTTTTCTTACCCTTTAATATATTTTATTTGCTGTTTCCCTTCTATAAGGCTGGTCCGAGTTCTTTCTGACATTAATGTTCAACCTTTTGATCTTCATCTTCGTGTTTTAACAAACAAAAAAGTATTTTGCTAAATTTCAAAGATCTTAGAAGAGCAAAAAAGTATTTTTGTGTCATATAAGAGATCTGAATGGATCAACATAGATTTGGTACAGGGCTAAATTTTAGATATGATAAATACGAACAATGCTATGTTGTAGTGCGTTGGGTGAGGGTGTTGACTGTGCCAGCCCGGAAGTTCAAAATTATATCTATACGTCAGTGCAAAACAATCGGCACTTGGGACGTCACAATTCATTTTCGCCAAATCGTATCCAATCGTCTCCATGTGAAGTACGATCGATAGAACGTTGAAATACAAGCATATTTTACTCTCGCAACTTTTTCGATCAGAGGTCATGCAGGCCCGCTATTCGTCAATAAATGCAGTGAACATTACTTCCAACATAGGGTCTGCATTTTGACTCTTTCAGTGAATCTTGACTCATTCCTCGAAGAATCGAGCGGTCGAATAGTCAAAATGAATCGGGATTCATTTGAATCTTCGTTCTGTTTTGGCCAATTTTAACTAGTTTTCAAGGTGTTCACTTTATCGGTATCAAAATAGCAAAAGCAACTCCCCAAAGACTACTACTTGTAATTGTAATATAATTGTCTCCTTCTGTGTTCAAATTTGGCTCCGGTATGGTAGAATATCTAGCTAAATGGAGATACACTAAGTAAACATGAGATGGCATGCGTATTTCGAAATGACAGAGTGACAAGTGACACCATTCTCCTATGTTTCCATGGCTCTAACTTTGATAAGTGCGAGGCATTGTAGCATCAAGAACATGTTAGTTTTGCAAGAAAAGTACAGTTTACGATTGCCAGACCTTATTGATTGTCTACTCATGCGAAAATGTTGCCTCATTGCTTGTTTAGGCGTCGTAAAATAAGGAAGATTCATATGAATCTTAGCGAAGATTCACTTGAATCTTCTCATTTCGACTCTCCCTAACTGTGGATTCATTCCAATCTCTCATAGCACTGCTCGCGCGGTCAACGAAGATTCAAAATGCAGGCCCTATTCCAACACTACCAGGGAACCACCAAAATTTTCCTTTAATTATTTAAATCGTTGTAATGTTCCTCGCATTGTGCGAGAATATGGAAATTTAAAAATTCTAATAAGGAAGTGAAATACTGCACGTCGGTTCAGGCCAGTTCAAAACGAGCAATAAGAGGGAAGGCCGGAGTCGTTGAATAGTAAGGCACACAACTGCACCAAATTCGACGTTTACTAATAGGCTGAATCGCGATCCATAGATCCATAGAGTTCACAAAAGGAGGTTGCCATAGTAGTAAAGTGGTTAGAGAGATAGACCGGTAAACAGAAGGTCGGGAGTTCGATTCCCCTCCTTTGCTAACATATTGCTGAATTTTCTTTCGCTCAAACCCCCTACATTAGTAGCTCTTGAAACGCCGAGATTGCCTTTCATGGAACTATCCCTCACAGTGAAATGGCTAATGTGGTTGGCCATGGAGCAAGGCGTCGCAAGTTCGATTCCCACTCTCGGCAAAACTATTGCTGAATTTTCCATCGATCTGCTCCCAGTAATGTACCCCTTGAACCGACGTGACTGAACAGTGTTTCATAAAACTTGAATTAAATCAGTTGCTGATAGAATGAATTCCTTTGATCACTTGATGTTGATGATGACCCCTACATATTTTTCAATTCAGGGGTCTTTGTTTTAAATTCCATTTTGGGCGAAATTTCTTTTGTCGATGCTTGACGATTCTCGCGCGCGATACTTTTTTTGCAGCACCTATATGTTTTCATTAATGTCAGGATGGAATCTTTCTCTCCTTCGATGACCGTCGGCCGAGTTGCCTGCTGCGAATGTGGAGTTGCCATCGAGCCAAACTCAGTCAATATGTGCGGAGCTTGTCTCAGAAGTCGAGTCGATATTACGGAGGGAATCACGAGAACTTGTATGTTCATTTATGCATTACTATTCTCTTATATTGTGCAATTCAAAATGTTTATTAGTGAGAATTAGCCCAACATGATATTCGCATGAAGAACATAAGAGAATAAAATTAGAGAAGTTCATGTGTGATTCATCACACCATGACAGGAGATACCGTGCTACGAGGGAAAATGCTGCACACATGAAACGATTCTCTATTAGATGTACACCCACGGATTCACTCGATTACATAGGTTCCCCAGCATTGACCAACTCTCCATACCTTTAACTTATCACAATTTGGACATTTGCATCATACATGGGCAGGCATTGTTGCTGGAAACTCAAAAGCGGGAGGGTCAAAGCGAAAAACAGAGAGGGTCGGACCACAAAACATGATGATAAAACACGATTTTTTTCTCAAATTTCCGCTCAACGCAGAGATCAAAATTTTAGCCGACGCTCAATCAGGCCAATTCTTTTCACTACCTAATTATTGATAAGAAATTGCTCGAAAAGTTTAGAAGAAATCGGACGAGTAGTTTTTGCTGCGGGTGTGTCAATCGCTGCACCATTGCTAGCGATTGCGTAGTGATGAACCCACTCGCAGCGAAAATGGAACAGCCACTCACGAAATCAATTGCATGGGGATAATAGTAGTTGAAGAAGAAATGGACTTCGTTTAGCAAAACAATTCTTTTTGTTGAACATTTGGATTTGAGAACGGAAATTTATCAGGCATTGGGCCTAATCATGAACGTGTAGCCCAATAACTCATCTATCTACCGCTATACTTCATTCAGTGGTCACGTTCCAGAATTCAGAGATATGACTAGTCGAATATAGTTATTACATACATAACATGCCCAGATTGGGTTCACTCAACTCAGTAGACGAGTGTTCAGATATCGTCTAATCAGGGGCGCTGTATTCGCATACTAGTCATACAAGTATTCATCACAACGAATTAGCATATCGAACCTCCTGTTCCAAGAGAATTGGAAATTCACAAAATCACCAAAAGCTCGAATTTTTTTCGAAAAATCGCTGTTATGATGGTTTCGTAGAAATTCTCTGGTATCGGAACAAGGACAGTTCGAGTCATGTTTCTAATAGAAATTGTTTGACTATGGTTACTCTTTAAAATGATCAAGAGATATTTCAATTTCATCTTTGAAGAACGTAGAAATATTCGTCAATATGCCAAATTCGATTCCAAAAGGGGTGATATAGTTTATAGCAATATTTTTCTGCCTCGAATAATGCAATGAAGTTTATTAATCGATGGCTACCACAAAGTGGGCGAGAAATAGAGGAATGATGAACCTTCAAAATGCGCCTATGCATGAACTAATCGGACTTCTTTATCCAAAGATATTTGTTAAAATATGTAGGCTGGAAAACGAGCGAAACTATGTACACCATTCATTTCATTGTACATTCACCTACGAAAAAAGTTAGATTGAAATTGAAGAGCTGAAATATTTTTTGCTGCATTTCCTTCTGCACTTTCTAAGAAGATTTGTGCTATCACTATAAATTATTGGCAATGATTACAGCGACACTCTATCTGTGCAAGTTCTGCAATCGATATTTTGTTCCTCCCACTGCTTGGATGAGAGCCGAGCTCGAGAGCAAGGAACTACTATCAATCTGCCTCAAGAAGCTCAAGCCTGTCCTCATAAAAGTGCCATAAACTATTATATATTGTTTTATTAATTCTTTCGAATTGAGGTTAGACTGGTGGATGCAGCTTTTGTGTGGACTGAAGAACACTCTAAGAGAGTCAAAGTGAAGCTGACTATTCAGAAAGAGGTGGAGATTATTAAAGTCATCAACAAATATTCGATGTCACATATATGAGCCCGTTTGCGTAAGAGTCAGATAAACCTCGGTACAGCAAAAAAGTGAGAATGTGAGATAACATCGGTTTTCAGTAGCTTTCAATGGGTTGAAAACATTGGCCCAATCTCATGGTATGTAAATTTCATTTGGCGTCTGTCTGTAGGTCAGAAGATCGTACGAAAATGCTGGTTTTCGTCCATAAATCGATAACCATCGAAGCAATCAAAAAAGTACAGAGAGTGTAGTCGAATTCGCTCGCTGAATCTTTCTATGTTTTCGGAAAATTGAAAACAAGAATATTAAGTTGAATATTTTTATAATCTCGCAAATGAGAATAGTGTGAGGTATGATACACATGTCAGTATTTGCCCAATGCTTTCAGTAACCTACAAAAAAATTTGGTAGCATTTTAAGAGAGACTATCTGAGCGGATCGAAATAGTGCTGGCAGTTGACGAAATTTCCGATTTAAGACTGACAACGCTATGTTGTACTTCATTTGGTGAGAGTTACAACTGTACGCCTCAGGGCAAAAAAATGTTGGTACTTGTCACGTCACAAAACTTTTTCGTCAAATCGAATGGAATCTTTCCGATTCTTAGTTCAATCGATAGCCCCTCGAAATGCAACTATTTTTCACTTTCGCAACTTTTTTGATCAGAGTTCACGCAGCCGAGTTATTCATCAAAATAGTTTCTCACTTAATTTTCAATACTACTAGAGGTCCTGCAAATTTTTTCCCTCGTCCTACTACATCGCACAGCAGTTGCACACAATCTGTGAAAAATAGAGAATTTGAAACTTTCTGGCAGGAAGTCAAAAACGTAAAAGTATACGTAAAATCTTAATAAAATCAGTTATCAATGAGCAAAAGTATGAGCCGGCCGGCTCTGGAGAGGTAAAGTACTGTAATACTCTCATCAAACGGTTTAATGTTTACGAAATATTTGAATATTTTCGCATTTTTTAACTCTTAGTGTACACTGCTGTAGCCAGAAACAACGCAAACGAAATGAGAAACATTGCAGTTAACACGAAATTTCGCTCATACTGCTTTAATCGAGAACTAATTTTATTATACTTTTCGTTTTTGATTTCCTGCCAGAAATTTTTAAATTCTCTATTTTTCAAGACTGTGTGCAACTGCCGTGCGATGTAGTAGGACGAGGGAAAATTTTGTAGGTCCTCTAGTAGTATTAGAAACTATTTTTGATGAATAACTCGGCTGCGTGAACCCTGATCAAAAAAAGTTACGAAAGTGAAAAATAGTTGTATTTCGATGGGCTATCGATTGCACTAAGAATCGGAAAGATTCCATTCGATTTGACGAAAAAGTTTTGTGACGTCACAAGTACTACCTTTTTTATTTATTTTTTTTGCCCCGAGGCGTATAAGCATTTTTGAACTTCCGGAATGGCACGTTAGTAACTCTCACCAAATGCACTACAACATAGCGTTGTCAGTCTTCAATCGGAAATATCGTCAACTGCCAGCTTCCTGAACAAATATGTCGACCCCCACTCAGATAGTCTCACTTAAAGGGACAGTAAAGGCACCGTTGAATTCCCGCAAATTTCAAGGTCTCGCCACGACTTTCGGCCCGTTGGAAGAAACAAAAGCATAGGGTGGGTATCGAACCCGCGACCTCACGATTGCTAGGCTAACGTTTTACCGCTGCTCCACTTGGGCTGATATCCGATAGGGCGCACATCTTTATCCCTACGTCGCTCGTTGAAATTGGACCAAATGAACAAGAATTTGTGTGTTTACTGTCCCTTTAAGTTTGCCAAGCCAAATTATGATTTTTTAACCGACACGAATCGACGGTCAGAACACCCATTTCTGGGAGATAAATATCATTTACATTCCTCTCTCTGGCTGCGCGGCGTCTGTAAATGAGAAATGAGAGGGTGATCGCATGTAAATGCTCTTTCTCAGGAAAAAAGCAGTGTTCTGACCGTCGATTCGTGTCAAAAAAATCATAACTTGGCTTGGAGGCTTTGGCAAAATAAAAAATCATAACTTGGCTTGGCAAACATAATATGCTACCAAAAATTTTTTGTGGGTTACTGAAAGCATGGGCCAGATACTGACACATGTCTTATCCCTCACACTATTCTCATTTGCGAGATTATAAAAATATTCAACTTAATATTCTTGTTTTCAATTTTCCGAAAACATAGAAAGATTCAGCGAGTGAATTCGACTACACTCTCGGTTCGTACTTTTTTGAATGCTTCGATGGTTATCGAGTTATGGACGAAAACCAGCATTTTTGTAGGATCTTCTGACCTACAGACTGACCCCAAATCAAATTTACATACCATGAGATTGGGCCAATGTTTTCAACCCACTGAAAACGGTTGTTATCTCACATCTTCACTTTTTTTGTTATACCGAGCGCTGTTGAGAATTGTCTGACTCTTACGCAAACGGGCTCATATGCTCATATTTTTATCCCGAGTTCCTGATTTGAAACGAAAATTGTCTTAAATTATTTCGGAATTCAAGGGTCCCGAAAATGATCACCGTGAGGCGCGAGCATTGCTGTTATTTTGTTGTTGTTGATGTCTTTGACAAGTTCAAAAAATCAAAAGGAATTTTTTAATAAAGAAAAAAAACTTACCATGGTGAATGAAGCCTCAAACACTTAACTAAAGCTTGGTAAGACCTAGAACTGTTTGAAGCGTAATAAAATGGCAACAGTCTTGCACATCGATTAACATTTTTGGGCTCTTTGATTGGTATCGCATCGAAAAAATGCATACTTTCGTTCTGGAAACGCATTTTGATGTTGTGTATCCCCTGAGAACTATTATGCCATATAAGTCGTTGTTTGCCGAGATGCTGCTACTGTTATGTACAAGCCTCGAACTTTGAGGCTGTTTTTCGAACCTTCAACGCAATTGCTATGAAATTTTATTTTCTTGGAGCTATGAATTTTACAAGGATTCGAATGATATATTCGAGCTTGCATAACTCGGTGGACCGTCTGATTTTGTTGAAAGATCATTCCACTGCATCCATAGAACATAGGTCAAATAGGTTTTCGCGTGCGAAGATAGGCACTTCTGCACTTTGCATGTAAACCGGATTAACGTGGCGAGAGAGTGCAGGACAGACACATGAAGGCCTCTGTTTGCGTCTCTCACCCTATGCTAATTGCGAACTTGCGAAAAACCCATTTGACCTATGCCATAGAACATCATTCTCATCATTTGACACCGAGTCATTTCAATGTTTCGCGGGTAATTATTTATGAACCTTCCCCCCCCCCTCCCCGGTATCAAATACTGAGAATCATAGCTCTAAAAGTGGGTGGAATTCAACCTGAGGGCGGGCAGGTTTTAGTAAAACCTGCCCGACTTTTTCGTTTCAAATTTTAAAAGTTCACATTATCGGACAGTTTTGTTTACAAAAGCCCAAATAATATGTTGTTTACTTTTTAAAACCTGGCGAGTGAAAAAATCTACCGGAAATGTGTTTTAAAATTTCAACCTCAGATTCGATCTGTTCTCTTTTCCGTATTTTTCTAACATTTACAAAAGCGCTCAAAAGAACAATATTGTTTTGCCTCAGGTTTTTAAATGAATCAGGTTGACTAAGCAACCGTTTAAAACTAATCTTTCATAATTGGCCAAACGCGGCAAGTTTATAGCGTTACCTGAGCAATTTCACGACATTCCAACTTGGAAAATTGATAGTATGATATTTTTCCGTATTTTTTCGCACTTTACCTTCATTTTACCTTTGAACAATAAATATCAAGAGATATCTACAACAAATTTAAAAAAAAATTTTTGAGTCGGGCAGGTTTTCGTCGAACCTGCCCGACTTTCAATCTTACTTTTTGAGCTATGACTGAGAATGGTTTTATGGAGGGAGTTAAGCGTTTGTTCAACGAAAATTAGGCATCGACTCACCGAGTTTTCTCTTGGGATATTATTGAAACGGGAAAAATCCCACATTTGAGCGCCTACTTAGTAACTTGACCTAAATTTTAAAACGATTCTGTATGTGATCAGGATCATTCCGGCAAGCTCGAATGTTTGTACTTTAATTTACCGGAAATCGGTGTCCTCGCTAGCGAGAATCTATTTGAACTTTGTTGAGACTATCGAGGAGCTTTTTTGAGGTGCTCAGTGGGACGATCCTGCAGCAATCGTTTATCGTCGAGTTCTCGATCCACTCGCAGATGTGTGATGAATGCAGAAGGGCAGAAAACAAGGACTTCTGGAGAGCTTGTGTCCAGGTGAGAAATCATACAAGCACAAGAACCTTATTAGATAAGTATGCATAACCTAAAGGGTTGTTCCTACGGAAATCTTATCACGCCTCTCACGAGAGGCTCGATCCAGAAAGAGACAACTCTGGCAGAGTTCAGAATCTGAACTTCAGATTTTCAATGTCGATTTTTTCATGTTTACGAGTGCCACCAGGTCCAACTAACTATAAGATCCCTGTGAGCTATTATGCCACAGAAGTCATTCCCCTCTTTGCTACAACTACTAAAAGGTGCAGCCTGCGGACTTTTTTTATATGTTTCAACATAGCTTCTGAAAAAAGTTTTTGCTTAGAGCTCACCCTACTTTTCCATGCTCTATCGACCTATGTCATTCGTTTTTCGATTGGTCTTTGAACTTCTGTGAGAAAAAAATTGAATATATCGGGGTGGCCGGAAAGTCTTGCACGATTTTGCTTTTTTGAAACTGTCAAGAAGTAACTGTCCGAGAATACTTTATCGTTTACGATCGTTCTTATATACACACGACATAGACAAAACATTCATTCGTTCTCTCGTAGAAGGAATGATTCATCTCCCATTCCCTTTCATTCCTGCGAAATGCGCACAGAAACATCTTCCACGCTTCCATTCAGAGTCTTCAATTAAATTATTTCTAACAATGTTGCATGTAGTTAGTCTTCCTCTTTCGATCACACACTACTTCAAGGCTGCCCTTTCATTCGGGCGAGGAATGGAAGTTGAGAAAGTTGGTCGGGTCGGTTTCGAGTCGACATTTTGTTTGAGCAATAGTTCCGTGGCGGTTTGAGGCATGATCCTATGCAAGCTATTTACTATAAGGGTGATCTGTCCTGAATGCAGGAAGATTGATGGAGCCAGGATTCTTCGTCGGACTAACCAGAACTGATGTCTCAAAAATAATAGTTGCGCGCGAAACTTTAGGACGGTAATCATATTTCGATTTTTAGAGTCACCCTAACGAATTGAATTTCGATAAAAACAGTAAAAGTTTAAAACATCTTTCGTAAAAGTAATTTATATTGTCATTGAATAAAACGTTCACTAGTACATCACGATAGCTGCGCATTCGACATCGTTATATGAAATAGTTCGGACACTACTTTTTCCGGACTAACCGAATCAAAAGAATCATAACTTATGAAATAAATGTAGCATCAGCTCATTCACACTATTAAGTGAAAGAGGAATATTTATACTGTAATTGATTCTAAACTGAGGCTCTGGAAATAATTATTGACGCCAAGAGAAACATATACTTTTTAGTCGAATTTTTCAATTATGACATAATTTTATTCTGTTTTATATCCAGGAGCCCGAGAGAGTGTGAAATTAAACCAAAGACAGAAGTTGTAACTGAACACTCCTTCTACAACATATTACCAGCACAAGACTTGCATTTTAGAACTGGTCGAAAATCGAAAGAACAAAGTTCAAACATCAAATCGTGCAAGACTTTCCGGCCACCATTATACAAAAATTGAATAGGAAGTTGACGTTTGTCGACGTGGAAGTGTAGACAAGAGTTGGCACATGCACACATTTATTCTGGCAGGTTCGTCAAAGAGCAGAGTTCAAAAAGACGCTCTTTTACCTGGAACAGCTGCTACTCAAGCACAGTGCACATGGGAATGCGACTGGAGTGAAACCCGTACCCACCGGAATAGATTTCTTCTATGGGAAACTGCAGGTAAGTAGAGAAGGGAATATTACAATTATAAAATTATACGAACATCGAAGAAGATCATTCAGTTAAAACGTTCGGTGTAAACAGATGGAAGAGTTAAACTGTATGTGTGTGCTCAATCGATAGCCCATAATGCCCTGTGCCACCTTTTCAATTTGGATTTTGAAAATAATTCTTAAATTAGGCAAAAATACGGAAACAAAAAAAAGTTGTGTGCGCCTTTCTGTTGTTTCACCAAATTGTCCTCTTTGGCTACGCGCGGAACGGGATAATACGGTAGAATATATTGGGGACTTCAAAATGAAAAAAAAACCGAGGATTTTCGGATCCAGAAATTTGTGGAGGATATATATGTATTTGTCGTTACTATATCTCCACAGGGCCTTCAACTGTCACTAAATTGTGGCTGGAGAGGACTTATAAGTTGATAAAGTGTGTGCAAACAATCACCAATGGGCCAAAATATATATAAGAAGGCAGACAATGTTCCCACACAATACCACATTGATGTTTTGTAAATCGTGTGGTGCCCTGTCGTTGAGCACTCGGTATCTCCTATTCGATATTTAGACATTAATATTTGCGAAAGAAAAAATATTTCGCTTGTTTTGATCCCAAACAATATGCTTTTCACAAAAAAAATAATTTAAAAATACGATTTGAAATGTGTTATTGTGAATATCTTGCTTCACGAAACGCTTTTTAAAAAGGGCCTCTCACGAATATTTTGTCACATATCACGCGTGTCACGTAAGGATCGAATCAAACAGGGGGGTAGTTGGCACACATTTTGACCCCCTATTATTTTTACTGTTTTCGATAGCCCTTACAAGGGAAGCTCGCATAGAGGATATGGAGTTTCCGGACGAGACCATATACGATCGATAGGTGACCCTAGTCCATGACGATATCGGGTATTGAAATCTGCTTAATGCCCTCGGGGTATGAGAAAACTTGGAAAAACTCCGGCCGCGTTTGAGCGCAAGCATAGCACCCGAGTCTGACGGCCTTCTCCCAATGGTCTTCTGGCTCAGTGAGGTGAGGCGCCACATATCACCCTCAGGTCGTGGGTTCGAATCCCGCGATGGAAATTTTTCTTTTGCATTTTTTTCTTCGCTTTATTATGAGCTAGGTAACAACAAATAAGCAATTAGGAGAAGGCCGTCAGACTCGGGAGTTATGCTTGCGCTCAAACGCGGCAGGAGTTTTTACTGTCAAATTTAGAAAAAAAACAATAGTTTTATCATGCCCCGAGGGCATTAAGCAGATTTCAATATCCGATATCGTCATGGACTAGGGTCACCTATCGAAAGTATATGGTCTCGTCCGGAAACTCATCCTCTATGCGAGCTTCCCTTGTTAGGGTATCTAAGAAGAGTTCCAAGTCCTATGTCCTAGAGATCGATTTCCTCGAAGATAGACGACGTCAAAAATTGAGGGTGGCAAAAGTAGTGCCTCTTTGGAGGTATATAGCTCCGTCCACAGTAATAATCGAGGAAGGTCGCCAACAGAAGATCTGTGCGGAATGACCTGGAGAACAACCCTGACTAGTTGGGACCAATATTTAATTAGAACTAATTAGTCAGGCTAACTAAAACTTTTCATTTGTACCAGAGTTTCGGGCCCAGGATTATCTCAACGTCAAAGTCTAGATCTCACTGAGAAAAAATCGAATGATATGCTGAACAGCTATATTTTAGTAGAAACTGGCTCATTCATTGCTGAAAAATACTTTGCCAAAAATGCCTCTTTCCCTCTGGCGTCTCCTGGTGACAGAGACACGAGCACTATCGGGAAGGTCACGATCTCTTTGTCGCTCTCTCGTATCTGACGAGGTTAGCTCAGTGGGTAAGGTATCTGTCTCACGTGTTTCAGGTCGTAAGTTCAACTCAATTTTTCTCACATCTTTTTTTGCAACTTTTTAAAAGTGTTTCCTATCTGTCCGAGTCGCGTCAAAACATGTTGGAGGAAATAATTTTTCAAATACTAAAACAAAACAAAAAGTAGGAGTATTGCCTAAGGATGATGCAACATTGCATAGTGGTGATGTAATTTGTGAATGAGATTATAGAGCTGACCACGCTGATTCCATTGATGTGTCTGCCAGCCTTCTCCGTTAACTGTGAGCCGAGATACGTACAAAAGTATGATCGCTGTCGACGGGCAGAAAATGGGCGTGGTCAAACCAGTGTCCATACGAAAATTAATCGCCGCGGGCATGAATCCAATCGAAACGCTTATTGCAGCTATGAATCGGTTTTCCCATAGATTCTCGACCAAATCCACGTCCAAACCAAATCTTAAGAGCATGTCCTATAGACTTCCCCTTCGTCAGACCACAATAATGCGAAAAAGTGATTTTTCCGTGCCCTGAGGGCAAAATGTGGCCTACCGCGACCATATTCTCAGGATCATCGGCAGTCATGATGCCGATCATTTTGGTGCTTTGATCGGATCCGTGGGATGCCTAAAAGGCGAGATATGATTTTCCGACGTCGGTTTTGTAGCTTCGCTGCAGCGCACCGCAGCAACTTGAATTTTTTTTGTAGGTAGACCTTGGGCATGTCTACACACCCAGAAAGTTAGGAGAGCAGGAAAAAATCCATGTAAGAATAATGACAGTTTAAAAAAGTGTGCATCGATTGCGTCATCACGACGCAATAACTGAAAGATTTCGCAATGCCTCAATAGTTGCATCGTAGTCTCCGATGGATTTCACATTAGACCCTACCATGTCGAATCAAAACTTCCTCGGGTTCTAAAGTTGTATCAAAAATAAAAAGTGTCCGTAAACTTTTGTCCGCTACTGTAGCTCCAAAGAGGTACTACTTTTGCCACCCTCAATTTTTGACGTCGTCTATCTTCGAGGAAATCGATCTCTAGGACATAGGACTTGGAACTCTTCTTAGATACCCCAAGAGCTATCCAAAACTGTATCTAACTCATGTTCGACTTTTTTGGTGTGCCAGCGTTGATTCGATCCTTACGTGACACGCGTGATATACTGCCAACTCAGTAGGGTTGCTCGTTCGGTATTGATAGTACGGTTCTCTCTCCCCTCTCTCTTATCACTCACCCTTACTTCGGCCTCTCGCGGGGTCAACTTTCTCGCTCTCGCCTGAGTAAGGAAAGAGGCGGGGTCAAAGCCGTACTACGGCTTTTTCCGTACTAAGGGAATATTTTCAATGCTTTTGGGATAAAATAAAGTATACCTCGTCATTTCTTATAATAACCTTGTAGGAAACAATTCACACAAACGAAATACTGTCAAATTTAGAAAAAAAAAACAATAGAAAATTCCAATTTCTAACATTCCAACAATGTGAATCTGAGTAATTCTGTCAGATTGGGACGAAAGAAATCAAAAATTTTGAAATTTTTGAAAAGCCTCCCGTCCCAGCTTCTCAAACAAATTACATCTAGGGACTTTGTATATTTTTTAAAACTTTATTATCACTATCACAATCACTATTCATTATCACAAGAATTGGAAGGGGGAGACTTTGCTGCTGCGTTATCTTTAGGATAATGCTGCACATGTATTATTTACGGAAGAAAATATTTTTCTGCATTCGCACAACTTTCCAAAAATAGAAAAAAATTGGACGATGGTGAGGAGTTGAGCCCGCGGGGCAAAATTGACGGCACTGGCGCGCTACCCCCTGAGCCATTGGGCCACACTCTCATGGGTCACTGCTAGAGGTGTGCAAAGGAGTGGATTGGCTTGAGTCTTGCAACTGCCGGGTTAATATTCCTTAGGAATCAATTTTGGTCTTTTTATAAGTTGTTCGGGGTAGCTCCATAGCTTCCTTTTTTTCAATATTTGAGCAACATTTTCAGTTCTCTTTCCGAAAGGCCCCTTGTGAATGAAAACAAACAAGCGAGAGAGAGAAAGAGTCTCTTCCCAAGCCGGATCCGGGTCAAATGCCGTAGTACGGCGTGTTATCTCTCCCATTTGACCTCCCCTTCCTTACTAAGGGAGGAGAGTGAGAGAGAGCACTTTGCGGGGTCGAAATACCGATATCAATACGGTACGGACAACCCTACAACTCAGTATTGTTGGGGTTGGCATGTTCACCCCGCCCGTTTATCCGAAATTCTACCGTATCCGTTGAAGCGGGTTTCTGTCGCTCCAACATTTAACATAACGCAGGCAACCATTGATGATTCAGGCAAGCCTTGATCCTACTGTAATAGATCGTCGGACAAGAAATACAGATATCGTTTCTGGAGGGTGGCATGAACGCAGGGAAATTCTGATCGTCTGTCGTTCTCGCCGGGTAGAGGGGGGAGAGAGCATTTTCGAAAATTAATATCTCGCGCGCTAACACGCGACTTAAAGTTACTTATCTATAAAAAATTTCGATATTTAAAAAAAACTCAACACATGAGACTCCTGATTATTAGTTCGCATAAGAAAACGTCTGAAAATATGCCCCAAATTTACTGTAAGCTCGGAAAGGGTCACCCTGATCGGCTATATTGATTATATTATTGTATACTGTAGCAGCCTCAAATTCTTCTTTTCTATTTTTCTTCGATTTCAAGGCAAAAACTCTTTCAAATTGACACTCAGGCAAATTTAGCTGAATCCTGAAGTTGATTGCATGCATGACAGTTTTAAATATCAAAAATATGAACAATCTCGAAAAAAAGAAAATATTTAAAAAAAAAAGTATACTGTAGGATGCGAATATAAAAAAAACTCTAGTTTTTTTTCAAGTTTGTTAATATTTTTGTTATTTAAAACAGAGTTTTCTTGCATGCAATCAACTTATTCAGCTACAATTGCCTGAATGTGAATTGGAAAGAGCTTGTACTAGGGTTGGCCATTTGACTCCTTCACAACCTCTCAAAAAGTAAAGAATGAGAGTCGATCTCACTCGAAAAATGAGGTACAGTATCAGTGGTCATATGAATCTCACCTAGAATTCACTTGACTCCTGAGAATTTTCTCAAGCAAGGAATCGATAAACCAAGATTTATTTTAGATTTATTTACAAGATAGATTATTTATTTACAATATCAAAATTTCATACACGCGCCCATGAGCAACATTCTTTGGACAGAATCACATGTGCGAGTAAAATCCGTTCCTTTGAAAGTATAATTTAAAACTAATAGGTCTGATAGTAAAAAAATAGAGAAAATTCGAAAAGTGGGCTGAGACACATAACGAGCATAGACCAAAAAAAACGTTTGTTCCCGAAAGTCCCAAATGATGTCTGGTTTTTAGGGTTTTATGGTGAAAAATCGAAAATGATGTCTGATTTTTCGAAATTCTATAAAATAGACTTCCGGACATTCGCGCCAGGACTTTCGATTTGACCCATCATACTCATACCATGGGAGCATCCCACGGCCCTATTTACAAAAGTTTTCGAATTTGTGCCCTGAGGCTCAAACCCGTCTCGCGTATAGCACACAAAGTGCGAAAACACGATTTTTACAACTTTTCAACCAAACAAGCTAGGAAAAAAATTTCTACAGCAATATTTTTGGCCTGCCCTGTGTGCGTGAAAAAAACGGCACGAGAAATTTCTGAAACGATTCGAAAACTTTTTCATATTTTTTTTTTGTTTTTGACAATGAACTCCGGGTCATGGATTTTTCAACAAAAAAAAATTTCTACGTATAAGGGTGTCCGGAAAGTTCTCGCACTATCTGCTGTATCTCATTCATACCGATGCCTTGGGTCCAGTGAATAGCCAATATGCATGTGCAATCCACCAACAGTATTTATGGTCTTTTGATTAGGTGGCTAGGATGTAGTATAGAACTAGGACGATTTTTCTAACATGCAAAAAAAATCAGCTTTTTTTCGAATCTCCCTTGTCGGAGGTCCTAAAAATCGGTTCATAGGCTCCAATAGATATTGGAGAGCCAACGACTAAATTCAGCACAAATTTGGCCAATTTCGTCATCATTACGCAATCTTTTTTTTTCAACGTGTTTTTGTTAGAATCGAGGATTTCGCAATAAAAGTGATCTCAATAATTTTTATTTCGTTTATAATGATTAAAGAACCACATTTCTAATAACAGGATCGAAAGACCCCGGAAATACAGAAAAATCGAAAACAAATTATTTCGACATTTTCGATTTTTTAGTTTTAACAATCGATTTTCCTTGATCAATTTATCTTAATTTATTGATTAAAATTATAATGTATTACTGTTGCAATTGCAGATCTTGAGCTTCAAGATTCGTAGAAAAATTAATATTTTAACAGTGGTTTTTCTCAACCCATTTCTGTCGATTACATCATCATTACGCAACCGAACAACCATATCTAAGGGTATTTAAATATGTTGTATTTTTGTGATAGTATTACCGATGAATGTTTATGTAAATTCAAAGTGGGCTCTTTGAGAAATCGAAAAATCAAAAAGTGCGAGAACTTTCCGGACACCCTTATAGATGTATAAATTTGTCGTACAGTAGATTCATCGTCATTAGTAAAGAATGTTTTTATGAGATGACGGAATTACCACAACAAACAGTTTCAGGGTGAATTATTTAAATATTTTATCGATTTTTCGTTTCATGTGGGAAATCGATATGTCATATGGAAATAAAAAATATATATAGGACCTACAATCTACACCATGAAATTATTTGCGCTGGTTTGATTTTCGAACAGGAAGCAAATAATTATTTAAAAAAAAAATCATTTCAAATCGCTCCAGAAATTTCTCGTACCGTTTTGTCAAGCACATAGGGCATGCCTAAAATATTGCTGAAGAAAAATTGATCCTAGCTTGTTTGGTTAAGAAGTTGGAAAAATCGCGTTTTCGCACTTTGTGCGCGATAAGCGAGACGGGTTTGAGCCTCAGGCACAAATTCGAAAACTTTTGTAAATAGGGCCGTGGGATGCTCCCATGGTATGAGTATGATGGGTCAAATCGAAAGTCCTGGCGCGAATGTCCGGAAGTGCTCAATTCTTACCGAGCCGGTGCGAAATCCCCCAGTGCGAAACAATGCTCACTAAGTTAGAAGGTGAGCAGTAAGTTTCCAGTTAGTTAATATGCGTATACTGTATAGTAATAGTAATAGTACTGCAAGCGGCAAGGATATTTTCGAATGGCCAGATATTTAATCTATAACGGTGTCCCGAAAGTCTTTGGACTTTCAGTTTTTCGAAAATGTTAGAAAACAATTCACTTCCTGGGCACGAATTTTCATTTTTTATATCAATACGAAAATTGAACCAAATTTGTTATGGTATTTTCTTGTCATGAAAATCTTAGTAGTGATTTAATACCATACATTTTCGTCCCACCTACAATACGACTTATTGCGAAAATATAAACTGGTCAGAAATAATTTTAAAACTGGTCAGAACTATAGTGCAAGTCCTATAAAACTCAAAAAAAGTCCCATAGATCTGAATTGATTCTTACTGAACTCATCCTCCCGCGTATTTATAGATAGGTTTCAAGGGTCAAAACTGCCTCCTTCAAAAAATTATTCACCGACATTGTGTGTGTTTTAAAATGTGCGTCCGAGTCCGAGTTCTTTTCAAGGTTTGTTTCGCCGAAATATGTTAAACCTGCGAATCGTGAAGGGAATGGTTGTCTCGTGTTTATTTAATTTATTTTGTTTAAGGATGCTCGTCGCCTCGTCGATTTCCTCCAGTCAGTGCTACCAATCAAATACCACTATGCACAGGTGAAGAAAATTTGAGCCGGCGATACAAATTAAAAGGTTTAACACGGCAGCGCTGTGATCGTGGAAGGGAGGGATGGTACAGGAGGGAAATTGTCGTAGTTTTACTTTCTGGTTATTACCCCCTAGGGCACTTTTTCTTGTAATATTTAATAATCTTTCTGTCAAGATAACACTTTTAAAAGAATCGAGAAGTATCGCAGATTGCACAAAGGCTGATAGAAAAGTGTAACATATCCCGATGAAAAAAATGACTACAAATTTAGATGGGCAAGCGGAATCGAACGACAGTTTCGCTTTTCTTCGGGTGATAGTCATTTTGATGAAACAATATAGGTGGATTGTGCAAACTTATTTTCAGGACCCGCTAGGAGAAATAATTTTCAATTTGTCAAATATAGACAAGACTTTTCTTTTGCTTTTCAAGACTTTTGCGCCAAATGTCCAATTATCATTTCTATACTGCGATCTTCCAATCCGTATTTCGTTTACAACAGTGCGGAACACGTGAAATTGATAACATAGAAATTGAAAATCGAGGGCAGCAGGGACGTAGAAATGTATGATTTGGCTGAAACCTTAACCCAAGGTATTTCAAACCACTGTATGCGTCGAATAGCTTTGGCAGAATTTCGATAAAAAATTCAATCGCGTGAAACACATACAACCTGCGAGTTCGGCGTTTTATTATCTAAAAGGAAGTTTAACGATATTAATTTTTTTAATTCGACGCTGAATATTAGTTCGCATAAGAAAAAGACTGAAATGAGTCTTAATCGAGAGAAGGCCCTCATTTAAGCCTCACTCCACTCCTTTTTGCTCCGTCCGCAAAGTGTGAAAAGATAGAGATACGTGATTTTCGGCCGAGTTTTTATTCATTCTTCTCATTTGAACCAATTTAGATCACGCGGACCCCGTCGAATGGGTGGAATGAGGATGAAATGAGAGGTTTTGCCTATTAAGGCCATTCGGTTTTTCCATGATTTGAATATGTACCCTCCCTCGAAATGGTAGTTGAAATTGGTAGTCGAAATGGTAGTTGAATATCCTGTAGATCTTGACAAGGGCTACACCATATAAAAAATGGAACAATTTTTTCCTAGTTTTCGAGTAAATCATCTTTGAAATTTTTCGATTTTTTTTAAGAAATGAAAATTGCAATAAACAAAATATTCGGTTGGCCGGAAAGTCTTGATAACTTTTTCATTCGTTTATTTCTCGAAGCAAACACAAGTACATTATGGGTTATATGCTCCATCATTATCGACGATATACTGCCAACGTTGTGTTAGCTTGTGGATGCCCTGTCTATAGAACCCTGCTGGGCGTGAGGCGAAATATTGCTTCAATGCGGCCTCCAGACTTCCTCGTGTTGTGAACGATCTCTCTCGAAGGGCATGGGTCAGGTCCGAGAAAAGCCAATAGTCACTTGGGGCGATGTCTGGGGAATACGGTGGGTGAGGGAGAATCATCCAGCCATACTTTCCCAGTTCTTGCTTGACGAGTTTGGCGACATGTGGACGAGCGTTGTCATGCTGATAATATATTTTCTTATCTTTCAGGGCTGAACTATCGGCTTCCTTCTTCAAATTACGTAGTTGTTTCACATAACGGTCGGCGTTTATGGTTTGACCCTCGGGAAGGAGGTCCCAGTAGATGGGCCCATCCACTCCCCACCATATTGAGAGCATCACTTTTTTGAGGTGAAGGTCGGGTTTAGGGACATCCTGTGGCGTCTCTCCTTCTTGAATCCACTGGGCTCGCCTGTGGTGATTATCGTAGAGGACTCATTTCTCATCTCCAGTGATCAGCCGGTCCAACCATCGATCGCCGCCGTGGAGAGTGAGAAGACTGTATGCATCATCGACTCGGTGGTCCAGCTGGTCCTGGGTCAGATCATGGGGTATGAATCGACCAAGAACTTTTCTCATCCGAAGAGATTTCAAGCCTTCCTCAACAGTGCTATGGACAACCTTCAGTGTGGATGCCAGTTCACGAGTGCTTTGGAATGGATCCGAATTCACCTGGGCTCTCAACGCATCCAAATCCAACTCACGGGGCCTTCCAGAGCGGTCCTGGTCATCGAGTGAAAAGTCGTCTTCTTTGAAGCGATGGAACCATCTTTGTATGGTTGGGTAGGAGGGAGCATGTTGGTCATAAACTTTCTTCAGGAGAGTCTCCGAATCCTTCAACGTGGTGTGAGATAGGAAGAGGTAGAGCAGAACATGGCGGATGTGGATTACACTGGGAATATACATCGTGCATCAACTTCAGCACGGAGAAAGAGAGGAGAATGGGGAGTTGTTTACTACAAGGGCCCTAGTCTCCTTGTCATTTGTGAGGAACGAGGGGACACCAAAGTTCGAACGCGGCACACAGTATAAAAACAAAAAGAGTTATCAAGACTTTCCGGCCAACCTGATATTACAGCTCGTCAAGGCGGCCAATATTGATGTTACGATCAAATCTGTAGCTCTTCTCCCTGATTAGCTACACTTCGAAAACTGATAAAATAGTCTGACTTTGACCTCGTGTAATTATGCAAATTATAGAGATCAGGCCAGGGAACATATATCGATAGATAATCATAATATGTCAAATAATGAAGTGGGCAATTTTTGGTCATTTCTGAGCTCCTTGCGTGAACGCACTGACTTAGTTTTTTTTAAATATAGTAATGGTATTGTTTCGGGTACTCGATGAGGAAATCCCTTTTCGCATTGCTTCAATGTAGTCCATGTAATCTTCTCGTAGGAAGCGCCTGGTTCTCAAAGGTTGTGACGACATTTAGCATTGATAAATGCCTAGAATCTTTAATTTTTGTAATCTTATGCCCAATTTAGATAAGTAGGTTTCGGCCGAAACCTACTTGTTTTTTTGTTGTTGCAGGAGTTGGTGTCGCATGACACGAAGAGCAACACTTACGACTACAAACACACTTTCTGTGTGGAGATAGTTCCGATCTGCAGGTACGCACGTTCATTTATTCCATTTCTTTTTGTGCCTCCCTGCTTACAGTTGAAGGGTGTCCATACATTCTTTCTAACACATAGTTAGTGCTGATCCCTTCTTGTTCCCTGACAAAGAACAACGATTTTTGTGTTAAAATTCCGCACCACTGTTGGGGAGTGATTTTACTTGATCGAGCGCGCTCGCTTACGGTGAATGTGGTTAGCACTCGAGCCGGGTTTGACGAGAGAGTCTACGTCTCGCCCCTCTCTCTCACCACTGTGTCACCGAGAGGGAAAGGGCTGCGGGGCAGAGCGAGCAGGGTAGAAAGACATGGGATCGACGTGACTGGAGAGATGAGTGAACTGCCAATCCTGTAACTCCGGCTCAGAGTCACCCAGTCAAGTACTTTTGAGAAACGTGTGAAAAGAGGATGGTTGCAAAATCTATGTGCAACATCGGGAATTCTTTTAACTGCGCAACTTCGAAGCACTGTTGCGAAAAACTAACAGTGAAGATACTCCTTATTTCCGCACTTGAGATGCGCGAGATGATGTAGGATCAGGATCCGAATAGATTATCGATGTCCCGGGATTATCATTTGTATAATAAATATATGCATAATTTAACTGTTGATAGGTAAAACGGCAACGAGCAAGCAAAAAAGTTATTGTCGAGAAATTTAATTCTCGTTTTCAAAAAAAAATTTCAGGATTCGCGAAGTTGGATGTTTTTATTTATTTTTTATTATAAAGAGCAACTGAAATAGAGTCTAACAAAAATACAAAATATAAATAAAGTGGGTTAACCAAAGTGTGAAAAATGGCCTCGAATGTGAAAATCGGCAAAAATCTAAAAAAATAGTTTTTTTTTCAGAATACTTGTGGAAAGAACTTTTCCGCGTGTGTTATGCTACTATCTGTTCAGGAAAATTTGTTTCAGCTTATTGGATGCCCTATAAAGCTGTCAGAAAATAATATCTTCTAAAAACTGAATGACGAGTGTGAAAACAATGTGTGGAAGGCGCAGTTAAAATCTTACGGCCATATATAAGATGAAAATTCTTTATATTTTGTAGCTTAGTCCCTTTTGCTGTATTTTCACAAATTTCATTTTCACCCAATCATTTTTCACATTTTAAGTTAGTTTTCAGTAGTGTGTATTTTTTGACGGCTGTATACGGGTATCGAATAAGCTGAAACAAATTTTCCTGAACAAATGGTAGTAGCATACGTGGGCAGCAAATTATAGATATTTTTGGAAGAGTGCTCCCGCCTCGGTTTCACTCGGTTGCATAGTGCCCCCAGCATTGATCAACTGCGCAAACCTTTGACTTTTCACATCTTGGACCTTTGCAAAGTGCCCCAGCACCGTGTGTCCCGAAATTGCAGAGTGCCCCCGGGTGACCGTGCCCACGTATGAGTAGTAGCATAACACGCTCGGAAAAGTTGTTTCCACAAGTATTCAGAAAAATCTTTTTTTTGCAGATTCACATCCGAGGATATTTTTTGTTCGTTAACCCTCTTTATTTATGTTTTATATTTTTGTTAGAGTCTAATTCTTTTATTATCAACGCTATAAAAATCTGACTTCGCAAATATCATAACCTGAAAAAAATGTTTTGAAAATGAGGATTACATTTTTCGACAATAACTTTTTTTTTGCTTACCAGTTGTCGTTTTACCTTTCAACAGATATCTTACGCAGATAATTATTCTACAGATGTTAAGGCCCAGAACAGCGTCTTAGCTGCGTTTTGAACGAAGTTATGATGATTCCGGTGGCAGGACCGGCAAATTCCTAAAAGCCGGCTCCGAGATCTGAGGCCGGGAAATTTCGAATTCTCAGAGTTGTCCCGTGGGTTGAAAAAAGTTATGCGCGAAAAGCGTGGTTTTCACGGTTTGAATTAGCGCAAAACAAATAAACCGGAGAATTGGTCAAAATCTGACTTGGTGGTCCCAACCACCCCCCTCCCCCGCTTAATCGCGGAGGCCCATAGTAGTTTTCGCAAAAATTGAAATGGAGACGCGTTGATTGTCGAGTATTTTTTTGTCTGGTTACTAACCATATGTGCAAATATATGGACCAAAATAAGAAATCGGGAATTTTCTCTTCTCACCACTCAGTGAAGTACGCTACCCCCCTCACTGTACTCTTTGAACTAACCTTGTTTCTAATATGATGACGACTTTTAAATGTCTTCAACGATAAAATGTACATTTTCCAGAGATAACGTCGTGTGCCTGCCCAAGCAACTCGCTCAATCTTTCGGAAATATGAACCAGGTCAGTTAGAAATATTGTGCGATCACTTTTATAACATAATTGGGAGAACTCTTATTGCCCTATTAGCGTGGGGGGTAATTCAATGTTACTTTGCGACTACTATATTGTACTTATCACTTTCCTTTCACCACCCTTATAAACTGCTATAACTGTCACGTTGACTGGGTCGCTCTTAGCTTATTTATTCGAGCATACTGATAAGGGGTGAGAAATGATAAGGAACTGATGAGACATGACTTTGTAAACATTGTGATCGATTCTGATTAAGAGAGGTATCACGAGAGATTGCAGGAAAAATATGTAATTTCGGAACAATTTTCAAAAAAATATTTTCAATTTCGCTCAAACTTAAATGTAGAAGTGCTTAGGGTAAAAGAAAATTTTGAATCCTAGTGTCAGGTCGCAAAACCGGCTTTTAGGAAATTCCCGGTTCTAAAGCCGGACCTATCATAACTCAGTTCAAAATGGTGCTAGGAGGTCGTGGTAGAGCTCAAAAAATTAAGAAAAATATCATTAATATATTTTATGTTTACATGGAATGGCTCAAACGACGACCGAAAAAGTTGTGGTAAGAAAAGTGATTTTCAGATAAAATAAATATTTTTATCATATTTAAAATTCAAGAAGCAGCAGATTTACTTTGCATAATATGAAAGAGGAACAAAAGTGGAGTTATACAAAAAACTAAAAATGATTAAAAAAGGGGGGGGACTTTAGTTCGAAAAATGACTGTGAATGTGAAAAATCTGAAAAAGTCGAAAAACTCATTCTTCTAAAATCACCTCGTATATGCTTTTTCTTAAGTAATGGTAAACGCTGAGTATGGGAAAAATATTATTGGATCGTAAGATGTACGCGCTTCGCCACAATAAAATGAGAAATGTCAAAAACAACTGAAAAACGTCTAAAATCACTTTTGACAATGCGTAATATTTTTTATCGATGGAGGCAGTCATCAATACTCGTTCAGAATAATTATTATCTCCCTCGCAAATTTTTTTGAACACCTAATCTCAACTATTCGTTCTTTGAAACGATTTTATATTTTTTTAGACGTTTTTCGGTTGTTTTTGACATTTCTCATTTTATTGTGGCGCAGCGCGTACATCTTACGATCCAATAATATTTTTCCCATACTCAGCGTTTACCATTACTTAAGAAAAATCATATACGAGGTGATTTTAGAAGAATGAGTTTTTCGACTTTTTCAGATTTTTCACATTCACAGTCATTTTTCGAACTAAAGTCCCCCCTTTTTAGTCATTTTTATTTTCTTTTATAACTCCACTTTTGTTCCTCTTTCATATTTTTAAATATGATAAAAATATTTATTTTATCTGAAAATCAATTTTCTTACCACAACTTTTTCGGTCGTCGTTTGCGCCATATTTTTCTTAATTTTTTTGAGCTCTACCACGACCTCCTAGCACCATTTTGAACTGAGTTATGATAGGTCCGATCCGAAATCTTAAAATTCGGCAGAATTTTCGGCTATTGAGCGGTCGCTCCATTGTAGAAATTCGGCGTACTATTTCTAACGCCGAAAAATATTCGGCCTAGACAAAGGGATTTTTCATATTTTGGGAAAGAATTTCGGCCAGGGATCGCTCCATTGTTAGCTATCCTCTCAATCATTGCCTACTCATTTTCACTTCCCTGTGTGTCACGTCTGGTCTAGCACGCACCGCGCATTAGCAATTCAACTGATAACGGCACCGCAATCATGCTTTTCCAAGAAAAAAAAACAAAGTGGCCTATGGTAACTTAGCCACCGTGTCCCAAAACGAAAAACGTACCGTATCCAATCTTACCGTACCCCCGAAAATGAAAAATTAAGCAAATAGGCCGGAGTAGGTCACATGGGGGCAGAACTCTAGAAGTCATTGCTTGAGAGAAATAACATATCTCATCTACAGTGCTTTCGGCTACCGTTACCTTATCGTAACATGGATTTCAGAAATTGAGAAAATCGACTGAGGATTTTTAAAGAAGGTAGACCTCAAGTAAGTAATGTCGGAGTGGTATACAGTATATCTTCTACCGTCGCCGGTTTTTTTTAAAAAAAATAGTGGGGTTACAGTAACCTGGATTTCTGGTATTGGATAGATCGGCCGGTGATTTTTGCAGGAGATATACCTCGATTATTCATTGCTTGTATCATAGATCCCGAGTCGAATTATTCAATTCAGAACTCGTTACGGTTACGGAGTTACGGCAAGGTTACTGTAGCTACTGGAGTATTATTGATGTGGTTACTGGAGTATTATTGATGATATACCCCGGGTCCATTTGTCAATATCATATTTTCGGGTTACGGTAGTACTGGATACGGTAGGATACGGTGGGTACGGTAATCGTCACCACGCTTCCTCTCACCACATCTTCCACAGTCTATAGAACACATTTTCATAGTATTGGATTGTATTGTTGAGCTATGACAAAAAAACCGGGGCATCCGACCGCGAGAGTGGAGAGAACAAACTCAAAATGAAGTGTATTAAAATTTTCGGCGCCTCGCCGAATTTTTCGGCCGCAAATGATTTTCGGCCAGGCCGAAAATGGAAGAAGAATACCACCCCTGAAGCCGAAATCGACGCAACTTGTTTTTCTTCAATTGTCCGTAAGATGAAGAACTGAAAATAATACGAAAACAAATCATTTGCCTAACAAATATATCAGGGTGTCCCACAAGTAATGTCGCGAAGACCATTTTTCAAGTAGTAAACATGTTATTGATCGATCGTCAGAATGATGCAATACTTTTGATAGAAACCATTAAGTAAACAAACAAGCTTTAGTGCTAATCAATTGCTCTAGTCTGCTAGTTGCTACATCGATTCTACCGATGAACACTCCAATCGATTTTCGCCCGGTTCTTCTTCATTCCTTCCTCGGAAATCCAGTAAAGGAAGCCCAACAAGAACTGGTGCATTCGAAAGGAGAAGATGCCCCCTCTATGTGAACATGTCAGATATGGTACGAGAGATTCGCTTCCTGTGACCACAACCTCGAAAACAGATCCCGTCTGGTCGCCCCCTCCCCGTAACCAATCGATAATTCTCGCTGCAGTGGAGAGCAAACCCGTGATGAGTGTGCGCCAGCTGGAGACAGATACTGATACTCCCCGATCCACTGTACATCGGATCCTCCATAACATGGGGAGGAGTCTTTGTCCGGATTTTCTCGACCGTCGGGCCAAGACGGGATGGGCCAGCAAGGTAATCGCTATGGATGAAAAGTGGATCACTTTCGACAACCTCGACAGGAGATTGGAGTGGTTGCCCGCAGGAGAGAAACCCCAGCCTGTCCCCAAGAAAGAACTTCACGGAAAGAAGGAATTGCTATGTTTCTTCTTCTCCGTTCTTGGTCCCATCTACTGGAAGATCCTTCTCAATGGCTCTCTTCTTTCTCAACTATATGAGGTTGCCATTAGAGTCCCACCCGGTCTCCTGAGCGAAGGAAAAATCCTAATTCTGATGGACAACGCAAGACCCCAGCATGAGAAATTGACCCAGAAAAAATTGGACGAACTGAGTATGGAGTGGCTACCCCATCCACCCTACTCCCCTGACCTCTCCCCATGCCACTATCGCTACATCCTTTCTCTATCCGACTTCTGTCGTGGAAAGAAATTCGCCAATCAGAAGGATCTCTACACCGCCTTTCAGTCATGGATCCACGCCAAGAGCCTCAATCATAAATCTGCCCAAACGATGGAAGGAGTTCATCAGCAGAAATGGCGACTACATCCAAGACGACGTTTTCATCTGTAAAAGTTATGGCGATAAATCTATTTGTTGAAATTTTGCGACATTACTTGTGGGACACCCGAATAGCAGGATTTGAAAGCGCTGTTTTAAACAACAAGTCGATATTAATTAAATATTTATAAAAAAAAGCAATAGAAAGAGCCCTAAAACTAGAAACAACTTATTGAAACTCTGAGAAGCGCGATTTTTTGAAAGTAGCACTTCGTTTCAACCGACTGGGCTTCGATCTCTTTCCTGTGAACTTTAAATTTGCAAAATGGGTTAGTCCACTAAATTTCATCTAGATATTTCACTATCTTATGTTTAGCTGAAAACCCGTGTCCAGTCACGTCAGAAAATTTGCAGGAGATTGCTAAAAAAATCTGCAGTATATTTAACCTTGCGCTAACAAGAAATGATGGATGCCTATGGCCCATGGAACCTTTTGGTCTATGATAAAAAAGGCACTCGACACTAAGTAATATACAGCTGCTCCCATTTCTAGTATATTTTTCTACAAATATCTTTCGCAGTTGGTAAATCCAAAATTGAAGGTGGTATTGTGCCAGCGAGTTTCGAACGTCGTCTCTCTCATCGATCCTCGCACTCTTCAGATGGCGGATGTACAGGGAATTACATTCTGGAGAGATCCCTTCGAGAGTCTATGCAATCCCAAGATGCTTACTTCCGTCAGTTATTATATTTCTTTTTTTCCGTGGGTGGTTGTTTAAGAGACAGACTCAGGAAAATGCTAGTATACCCGGACATTCGGGGGGGGGGGGGGGGCAGTATCACGACAAGAATGGGGTGAGCTAAGTTGGCGAGTGTCACATCGGCCCACTTGGCTCAGAGGTAAGCTTCTACATTGTTAATCGAAGGGGCGGGGGTTCAACCCCCACCCATGCATCTTCTCTTGCTGATTTTTGGGGAGACTTTGCCATTGTTTCAACCACTTTTTCGCATACGGAAGAAAGGCACAGAAAGCAAACGGAAGAAAGGTGACAATTCCGCAACGACATTTCCGCAACGGGTTATAACTTAATGCAAACTTCAAGAATCTTGGAATTTTTTTTCTCACTATCTATGTGCTCACCCCGATCAATCGCGATGCTTATTATATTTCTACGATGATTTTGAATTTTCCACTAATTACTTAATTAGCTAATTAATCGAAAATCGAATTAGTAATTGTGAAAGCCCTGACGATTCTGATCAGTATAATACTTCGATTGGCTCATGGGGTTAATATAGGAGAAATTTCATTCAATTCGAAATCCCCGTTGCGGAAATGTCGTTTGCGGAATTGTCACCCTCCCGGACATTCGCGCATTGCGCCACATTCATATTTCCTCCAACCTCATAGTGTAACTCACCCTGATGGATAAATAATAGCGTTATTAGATCGAGCATTGATCTCCGAGCACTCGGCACTCGCCCAACCATTTTCGGGAATCTCGTTTTGATAACACGGCCGTCCACAACGTCGACGTCAATCATATACTGGGCAATTTCAAACTGCATTGATGCTATTTCGTCACGAAACTTTGGCATAATCCGCCTAAACAACTTAAACGTAACGGCGAAAAAAGTGAATACAGTGGTATACGGTATTTCGAGCCCAACGGCGTCGCAGGTAGTACAGCAATATCGCCCCCGTCCCAACTCCACTGTGGTTGAAATTCCAACGATAGGTGAGGGCATTAAAAAAAACAAATTAAAGATCTATGCTTAGCCCGTTATACATTTATGGTGTGTTACTGAAACCCGGCCGAGGTTTCCCAAAGTCGTTCTATGAGCTTTTAATGCAGCATTGGAGCGGAATTTTCGACGTTCTGCACACCTAGGTCAGCAATCCAGCTCTCATGCTGCACTAAAAGCCGGGTGGATGACAATATAAAATCTCGGCCGGCTTACTGTAGCCACACCACAAATATTATGACTTGCTAATTATTGATTTTTAATTTTTTTTAAATGCCCGCACCTTAGAATATTTTTCTCTTTCCATTAAAATATTAAAGCAGGGGGTCAGTTTTTCGTTCACCTCTAACTTTTAAGTCAAACAGGATTCTCGTAAGTATTTCGTGCATAAATGCCTAAACTTGTGTTCCGAAGTGTATAGTATCCTATTTTCGTTAAATTTGCCGGGAAATGGGTCTAAATGCGTGAAAAGTTCAAAAATAAACATCTGCCGCTATGATGAGAGTCTATTTAGTTTATGTAAATGAGTTCAAGTTCTCATTTCGCCCTGAGACTGGCCGCTCAACTCTTTGTTCCCGGTTATTGGAATTCCACCCGTGGTTGGGCCAGTGAGTGGGCCTGTGTACACCACCCAGAAATTTCTTGAAGAGGCATTCCCTCTTCAAGAAGAGTGGTGTTAATCGATTGATAAATCAACTAAATTGAGACACGAATTACCAATTTACATGAGATTAGTGTGGATTTCTGGAGTCATTCCTCATTAGCATGATGTGGTAGCCATGAGAAACTCAATGTTGTGTCACTATTTCACCTGATCTCTTACTTTATTTTCCGACTTTCGCCTCTTCTTGAAGAGAGGGGAACGACCGCTCACCTCTTCAAGAAGAGATAATCCCCCCTCTCATTTTACTCCCTCTTCATTTCGCGAAAATTTATTCATTTGGCATCACTAGTTATTGGACATGAAGACTAGACAAAGCGATTCCAATATCTACTATTTTTTTCAACAAAGGAATCGTAATAGTGGACAAATGTGGATGAAGTTTGTGTTAAGTACTACGTGATGGATGTCGAGCTGGTGGAAGACCTTAAAAGAGGAGTCGGCCACGGATTCGTAAGTAAGAAGCACATTCTAGCAGACGTGTGGGTGGTGAGGAGTGATCAGGTGAGCACATAAGTTTATTTCGTCGTTCAATTAGTTCGAATACTGTAATACGCGAATCTCGATGAATCGCTAGAGATTCTACCATTTCGAGCATAATTGGTGTCTAGAAATGTATGAATTTCGATTTGCCTGAAAAATGACTACGGTGTTTCTACCTCTATCAAATAGTGTTTGCAGAATTTGGACAAAAAAGCCAAAAACGAGAAACAAAATAAAGCTGGTGTGTAGGGAAGAAAGTGGCAAAACATAAAAGTTTGAAAGCCATAAATTTCTTCAAAATCATGATTGAATATTCGTTAAATAACGTGACGTCTTGTTCGCAAAATAAAATTACTAATGTCAGTCCTGGCATATGCGCCGATGCGAGGCGGTCGGATTCATAAAACCTGGTGTAATTTTTACAAAAGTTAAAACTAATATTAGCCCCGGGCACTAACTACTGTCAACTTGTTCCTGAGTAAACTCTATTCATTGCCGAGTAGGCTCAAAGAACATGATCATTGAAAGACAGAAAAGATTAGTGCTCTGACCGGGATTCGAACCACGGGCCTTCCGCTAACCGGGCAGATGTCTTAACCACTGAACTATCCGAGCTCTTCTCTGTCTTCTCTCTATGTGATAGGCATTTCGCCTGGATGATCCTTCGCTACGCAAGATACATTGTATCATTGCGCTCTGGGGGAACGGAAAATACTGTGCACTAGAAATGATCTAGGTGCAAGCAGAGCTATTCATCATCTGCCTGATTAGTGCATTGGTTGTGTATCTGTCTTTCATTCGTATAGCGGTGGTTCGAGTTCTTCCTATACTTTTTGTTTTGCAAGTTTTTTTAAACGATTCTACAGTATTCTTTCTCCTCCAGGTTGTCTGAATTAAGCCCAACGTTCACTTAGCGCTATTTTCAGCATCTTCTAACATGCAGTGTAAAATAACTGTAAAATGGATTTGAGAAAAAAATTGTGTCAAAGCGGAATTCCGGGAGAATTTTACTATTTAGCCTATTTATGAATGTTTGTGTTAGTTTTGTGATAAAAAAAATACAATAAAACTATAGAAATCCCATGTCAAGAATCTTGAACATAGCAATATTCCTGCCAGTTTCAGGAATCCTGCTTCCCAAGAATGATCCCATCTCATTTCTCTCTCAATCCAGGAAATAATGGGAATTAATTTCCACTTTTTCAGGACCTGAATCGGTCATTTTTCCCACGAAGCCATCCCTACAAAAAAATACACATTACCCTTTAACGTGTTTTTTCACTATAAAAAGATGTGTAGAGTGTTTTTTGTCTATCACTATCATTATTGTCCACTAGGCTTCGCGAAATAGCCAACCCGTTGTTCTTCGGGTTTGAGGCTGTAGGATAGCCCTCATGCAGGCGGTAGGACGGAACCCTATACCCACATCTGGCTTGCGCCCCCCTCCCCATCCCTCTTTAGTCTCTCCCGTTTCCCGTTTCCGAAACTAGGGCGCGTCAGAGATGCGATCGCTCCAAGACGGGAAAAAAAATTCTGCTACTATCAAAAGTTATTCGCCTTTGCAGTTGTATATGAGGCTGTTTGAGAAAGGATCAATAACTTTTGTGAACGACCTTTTACATCGATTTTCTGGTAATCCGGTATTTGAGGTTATCGAGTGTGCGATCGATTATTTACTCGAAATCCGCGGCGTGTTCAATCTTTGATTTAAGCAAACATCCTATAATTCACATCATAATAAGAGTATTCGAATGAACATGTCGCGGATTTTTATAAAATGCGTTAAAAGCGACTTTCCCGTTATAAAATGCGAAACTATTTCTCGAAATCGGCAGCTCCAATCGATTTTCTGTTGTGATATCCATTTTTTGCACTGCGAATTCTATCGATCCTGAAGAAATTAGCCTTCAACTCGGAAAATTGAAATTCGTCAATATTCGAAGTTGTTTATTTATGTTTCTGTAGAGTGTTCCGTGAATACCGCGTGCTTTGTCCATTCTTTTGATGATCCTCAATCCAATCGTATTGATAAGTTTTCGAAATAGACTGCCGAAATACCGGAAAAGTGATTGCGAAATTGTCAACTGTGATATACGCTAATTTCAACCCAACGGAGTCGAAGGTAGTACTGCTAAATTACGAAATCACACGTCCCTACTTCGTTTTTAAAAAAAGTTATGATTTTTCAAACTTATAAATTTTTACGCGATTCCTCTCGTTCATTCCTCTATGTGATAAATGTATAGGTGCTCCTGTTTATGTGAACCTCGGTGCATTGCATTTTTTGACAAAAAAAAAGATACTAATCTAAACTCTAATATTCAATCTACTGACTTTTTTCTGTGGTATTTTTCCCATCTTTTCGATTTTTTTTGCCTTACCTATCGACTATCTCAAAACCGATTTCAAAAGCTGCGAAATTGGTCTGGGAAGCGATAGAGTATTTTTCACGCCCACAATATCTAGAAAGTGCGCCGTTCCCAGCAACGACGATGGCCACTTGCTGAAGGTGATAGAATGTGAAGAGTGAAGATTCGAGTTCGGTTCGGAAAGGAGTCGGAAGCAAGTTATTGTGCCAAAATAGAGGCCATTTTGCTTGCTCAGGATCTCATTTCTGACCCCTTCCTGAAAGTCTGGATCGTGTTAATAATGTAGCTGCGAAGATCGGTCTGCTATCTCGCTCATATGTTTTCGTAGACCGAGATTCTCGGTGTTTGACCAGTTTATAAATTTCCAAAATTTGATTTCAAGAATCGAAACAGATGTGCGAGAGATAAATATTAATGAGAATCACCCTCTATTGGGCCAGTTTCCGTCAACTTGCGGCATAGATCTGACCAATATTGTTGATTTTAATAGCGTAATTTCTGGTTGGACGAAAATGTATGATCTCGCTTCCAAACCAGTTTCGCAGCTTTTTAAAAATGGTTTTAAGATCATCGATAGACACGTGCTACCATGGACAATTTAAAATAGGTATTTGAGTTTAAATATTTCCCTTGTGAGGTGGGAAATTCTGCCGTGGATCCGGTATGCAGCAGAAGTCATCTAGGACATCTACTTCAGCCAGGAGATACTGTACTCGGTACGTATTATTGCCTCGTTTTGTTACTGGTTTTCCTTTTATATGAATTTGGTAGAGATGAAATATCATAAAAATTCTCTTTGTAAATGTCTTTCAAAGGCCCGGATTAGATGGCGATTAGAACTGTCGAGTAAATTTTCGGATGATTTGTTTGTTTTTTTAGCGATAGAAAAGGGATGACTTGAGGAATAAAATATGCCAAACATCGCTTTTCTACTCCAAAAAAATACAGTGAAAATAATAAAAGTCGGGCGAAATCACTCTTCGATCTATGTCCTCAGGAAAGGCTGGAGTCAAGCATTTTAAAACACCGATAATGTAACTAGCGGGGTGCGTGGAGGTTAAGCACACTACGCTTTCAGGGGGTTTCGTTTGTCGGGCACAGTTCGGTCCAGGGGGACTTCGGTAGCCGGGTACTGTTTGGTCCAGGGGAAATTCGGTTGCCGGGTGCACATTTAGTGGAGGAACACGTTGAAAAAAGTGTATCACTACAAAGAGCTTATTCCATTGCAAAAGTCTCGTGAGGCTTTCACAATGGAAACGCATGACACCGTGTGTTGATTTCCCCGACGTGTTCGAGCACGTTTGTGGCATTGCAAAACACTTTTCCCGTGATTTGCAAGATTCCCCGGATGTTTTGGTAGAATTTCGAAAATTTCGTTAAAACGTGTTCTGACACGTTCGAACACGTTTGTGACATCGCAGAACACTTTTCCAGTGATTTGCTAGTGTTCCCGGATGTTTTGGTAAAATTTCGAAAATTTCGTATTAAACACGTTAAAACTTGTTCTGACACGTTTGAACACGATTCAAGTTTCTTGAAAGCATGTTTGCTGTCCATTGCCGTGCAGCGAAAAATGCGGCAAAAGGCCGCGGCTGGGTTCGAACCTGTGTCAATCCGTTTTGAATGTCGAGGGCTTTAACCACTTTGCCATGAATAAGTGTGTTTTTTTATGAAGTCGGTCACTATGGCGAAGGAAGTGAGCCGGTAGGTTGCGCCGTTTTCGAGATGTTCGGTAGTGGCGCACGGACGGATGGACAGACTCTCACACACACAGAAAGACAGGACTTGTCGTTTTAGGTTAAGTAGTAATGGATATTTTGTTGTTGAAAGAGGCAGTTTTGGCACTTCGCATCTAGAAATACGCGGAAGGTTATTAAGATTAGTAAGATTAGTAAGAATCAATGGAGGTCTGACAAGTTTTATACGACTTACACCATAGCTTTGACTAGTTTTATGCTAAATCTGACCATTTTATACATTTCGCATTAAGCCGATTTGTCCGTGGG
This sequence comes from Pristionchus fissidentatus, assembly GCA_036245785.1. Taxonomy (NCBI): domain Eukaryota; kingdom Metazoa; phylum Nematoda; class Chromadorea; order Rhabditida; family Neodiplogasteridae; genus Pristionchus; species Pristionchus fissidentatus. The sequence continues at coordinate 21,765,197 of BTSY01000005.1, read as the reverse complement.
ACGAAAATGTATGGATCGAGTTCTTATTTACATGTGTTCCAAACTATATTTAAGGATTCGACATTCGTAACGCGAACACTAACAATACAGTTTTGGACTCGATGAAGGAGGATGATATTCCTGATATCGTCATTGTGAGAAAAGTGAGAAATAGAAGAAAGCTAAAAAGAAATTCATATGAAACAATCAAAAATTGAATACAGGTTTTCGATCGGACTAAGCGATCTGCCAAGCGAGCTTGGAAGTTGAAGAGATTAGTCGTAGATGGAAACATTGTGGGAAGAGAGACTGGCAGCGTTGTCGACGAATTCGAGAGGTATATTTTCAGTAAAAGTATGACGTAAAAGTGATACCGCACTCTAGGAGTAATGGCTTGTGGGGTTAAACTAACAGGCCTGTGCATTATAGTGAAAGAAAATTGAAACCGCAGGCGACATGCTCTTTTTTTCGGACCAACATTACCGCTTTGTATAAATAGTAAATAAAATGGGCGTTCTCGAGCGCCATTATTTCAGATTTACCCTAGTATGTTATTATTTCTATTCTCCACGTCGGTCAAGGACTTTTGCGTCAACGATCGGTCTTCTTAACGATTCACGATAGTTCAAAGGATGAGAACAACAATCGTCGTCGAGGATTGATGTTCTCGCCCTTTGAATTCTTGAGTTCGTGTGTTTGTCGTTTGGTCTCTCGACTCGCGTCTTTTCGCACGCACACGGTCAAATATCTCTGATTTTTGCATTCTGATAACATCGCTTTTTTCTTATCCGGTATTTTTTGGGAGCATAAATTCAAGCATTTTGAAGTTATTTCTCATGGGATCAATGTTGCCTGAAACTGCAGCTGTCTGATGTAGCTAAAATCATACCTGACAAACAATCAGAAAACTATAAAATAATATCTGGCAGGCGACCTAAAATTTAATACCGTTTGTATTCGATCGAGATTATGATAAGATTCAACATAGAAAGTAAAATACGACACTATTTTTTTAAGATGCTGCATGCTTGTTTCGCGTTTCTAAGAGATGTGAGGGGTGTGATATCCATTCTGAATTTGGCCAAAAGGAATTCTGAAATTTCGAAATTGCACCGGCTTAGCGACTATTCAACAAGCGGACGCATGAGTATAGTAAATATATTACTACCATACAATATCATCGGTAATCATAAACATTTCAAAAAAATAGATAGACAGATTCGATAAGCTTTAACTACGATGTATTCGAGATATTCAAATGTGACGCAATATTGGCTGCTACTGTTGAAAGACAAAAAAGGAATGGGTAAATATTGTTTGAATAAAAATCGATATTCAACCCGTAGTAAATTCGAAAAGCGCGGGCCTGACGCTTCGCTCACTTCGGAACGGCTATGGAAAACTCAGAATTGCGGGAGAACCATGGAAATTAGAGACGTCGTCGCTAATTTTGCGCGCGCTGCGCATACAGCATCGGTGGAGAGCGCTATTTATGCGAGACGGGTTTGAGAGTAGGCAGTTCCCCACTCGCTCACCACTAACTTTAAATGTGTTCACGAAATTGTCGAACAACTAGTCACGCATCCGACTCGGAAAAGTAATATTCTCGATCTAGTATTATGCAATACCCAGGATTAATTATTATTACCTCCTTTTGATATTTCTGACCATCGTATTGTAAAGTTCCAACTTTCGCTCTGCCATTCAGTTCCTGCATTCACTCTTAGAAGAGACTACAAGAAAGCCGATTACGCGCTAATCAATTGCCAATTAGCCAATGTTGACTGGACCCTTGCGTTTTCGACAATTAAATATGTCGATGACATGTATGATCTACTCATGAAACTGATACAGAAGACAATTGACAACCCATGTCCCATGGATAAGAGTAAATGTGACCCATGGGAAAGTACCTCCCCATATTGAGAGACTTCTTAGCTTCTTAGCTTGGCAACATTCCATTTCTGCAGACGACCCAGCCATAACTCGTAAATTTGAGAAACTAAATAGGCAATTCCGAAAAGAACTTATACAGTATCGTAAGACTATTGAGAAGAGATTTATCGATAGCGAGGATCGGAATAAGTTCTTTCGTTTTATGAAGCTGTGCACAAATAAACCTAAGGGAGTTGAAGGCCTCAAAAAGAATGATGGAACCTTAGTGATGGACGACCATGGAAAAGCAAATCTACTCGCTGAAACCTTTGCGAACGTATTCACCACTGATAATGGAACTTTACCTAATACAGGTACCCTACCCAACTTCGGCATATACAATGAGCCTTCTTTTTTAAGGCATGAGATATGTTCACTAATTGAAAGATGGAAATGCTCTAGCTGTAGAACCCCAGAGAGCATTGACTTGGGTTATATCAAAAATATAGCTGTCCCAATCTCCGAACCACTCGAAATTATCTTTCGCCTTTCATACGAGTCAGGCATGGTCCCGTCTTTATGGAAACATTCCATTGTAATACCAGTTAAGAAATCCCCTCCTTTCTGTGACCCCCTAAATTATAGACCCATTTCTATCACATCACTATTCTGCAGAGTCTTTGAAAGGCTCCTGTGTAAGCCGATTATAGAACATTGTGAAACCCTAGATATATTCCCTGATGAACAATACGGGTTTCGAAAGAAACGCTCGCGCGAGCTTCAAATGCTAGACGCTTTGGAAAATTGGACAGCGTCGATTAGTGATGTAATATATTTCGACCTGTAGATGGCTTTTGATAGAGTATCACATCCTAAACTAAAACACAAACTAGGAACAATCGGGCTTTCACATAAAACTATTGACTGGATTACTTGTTATCTTGCGAACAGAACTTTCCAAGTAAGAGTACGTGAGACCTTTTTTACCTTTTTTACCTTTTACCTTTTTTACCTTTACCTTTAGTCCAGAAAAATGGTGTCGTTTCACGAATGTATGCAGATGACATCAAAATTTACCGCCCGTTTAAAAGAACGGACACCACTACCCCATTACAAAGCGCAATTGATGCCATAGTCAATTGGTCTGAAGAGTGGTAGCTACCATTAGCTGCACATAAATGCAACTCATTACATTTAGGTAGAGCAAATGCGAAGAACAAATACAAAATAGGCAATACTATACTAGAACAGAAATTAGTCATGAGAGATCTTGGTTTCATATTAGAAAAATCGCTCACTTTTTCCGACCATTGCAAGACAATTGCTCAGAAAGGTGTAACCGCGTGCCACATTATTCTCAGAGCTCTTCGCACCAATAACGCTGAAATACTCCTCAAAGCCTACTCTATTTACATTCGACCCATACTAGAGAGCGCTTCTATGGTTTTCAACCCCTACTTAATACGTGACAAAGAAATCCTAGAAAAGGTGCAGAATTATTTCACTAGACGACTATTTATGAAATGCCACAAATCAACCTGGCAAAAAATGCCGAATTTTCCCAATAGAAATATACAGTTAGGTCTAGTCTCATTAGAAAAGCGCAGAGAGGAAATTGACCTGAAGACAGCCAGTAATCTCCTGAGAGGCAAATACAAAATATCTAAAAAGACACCGCATCACTTTAGCTATTACTTCACTCGAAATGGGATAAATGTCACTAACGCTAGTTCCACTTCAAACTACAGACATCATAGTTTCTTCCCCAGAGCGGCAATGCTATTACTGAACTAACGCTTTATATATATATATATATATATATATATATATATATATAAAGCGAACTAGGGAGCGTGAAAGATCACAATAAAAGAGGCGGAATCCTGTTGAACTTCTGATGAAAACATTAAACTTCACTTTTTTCAGATTCAAGGAGGAATTGGAGGAGGATCAAGAAATGAGAGAAAAAATCAATATCTACAGAGATCACGACAAGATTGAACGATTAAAGGTTGTACATCTGTGGATGTATGATATTGTTACACTTTTCCCCCGAATTTCGTCGTCTAAAAATTTTTGTTGTTTTACTTGGGCCGCATTCACGATTGCAAGTTTGAAAATCAAATTTTTAAGGGACGATTAAAATTCAAACATACAGTAATCCCTAACATTTTGAAAGATTTTTCGTGTTGTTTTTTTTCGTTTCGAAATATCCCATTTTTACAGTAGTGGCAAATATAATATACCTTTGCATCTTTCACAATATCTTCACCCAAACTTATTGAAACTGTCTGAAGTTCCGGACTTACTGTGATACTAGATCCATCTTGAACGACCGTTGTTGTGTGCATCGCAATTCATCCGTTCTTCAATATCGCGAGAACTGGTAGTCCAGTGTGTGCTGGGCTATCGTTGTGCCTCAGTTTGTCATGTACACTGTAAGGTTCATGCATCATGGTGCACCTATCGTGCTAACGATTTTTTTTTGCAGCAGAATGCAACAACTGACGACGACGAGAGTGAATTCCCCCCTGAGATGCCTTCACTCTCAGAGATGTTGGACGAACTCAATATTGAGGATGTAGAGATGAAGGAAGCATCCGAGTGAACAATCTCACTCGCTCTTTCTTTTCTCATTGCCGTTGTTTACCCAACTTGTTATCTTTCCCCGATTCAGTTTTGTTCATTGTTATTCATTGTTCGTTCATTTTCATTGATTCTGATAAAAATTCTTTTGATTTGTGGTATCAAATACTACAGCATACGGTAGACAGTCCGCACTCGGAGTATCGATCCATGAATGTCGTGTTGTGAAGAAGCGATAAATAATTTACAATTTTCTGATAAGCGATTAGATGAACGAAGATGACGATACATTCCAACTTATTCGACAGGCGATTCTGTTCGAGGTGAATTGTCCCCTTGTTGCCTGTCAACTACTTTACTCTCAGAACGAGGAACTCCTTGTCGATCTTCTCTCTGCAGATTCGATCAATTGTGGATTGAGGGATGAGTCCGGTCGCACCCCTTTAATGCTAGCTGCCCACAATGGCAGGCTCAATGCATTGCAAATTATTCTCAATCTGGCTCCTGGTCAGTCCATCACGTTTTACCGGTACACAATGTCAAGTGGATGGGACACTCATTGCCGTGGCGCGAGTCTTTGGGGATTAGCGAGTAAGAGAGCGGAGAGTGCTAATTGAGCGGTCACTTTTCTGAGATTCACTTGCAAATATAACTCATATATGGGTATTTCGCGTTGACTTATTGCAAACTCTTGCTTGGTATGTGAAAACGTCATTGGGTAGACAATGTGACATATACTGGTCGAATCACATGATATGCAAATTTCGTTGGAGGTCATTATGGAGCTCTGACGATTCAACTGATTAGCGGTTTACAGACATTAAATACCCACTGTAAGTGCAAACTAAACATCCTCCCAGAGTGGTTGCGAATTTTTCTCTCCAACATTTCTTTCGTTGAATGTTCTCCAATGCCCCTCTAGAGAAGCCTCCAATATATAGAAAAGTATTCCAACTCGCCCAGTTCACAATCCTATGGTGGGATTTTTTGGCGGATGACCCCTACCATGGCTGCGAGAGAGAAAACCCTATGGTGTGTTAGGCACGGCAGAAACTCGGGGAACCAAAATTTTGACTTCTGTCAATGTTTCCTTACGATTATTGCAGCAAGCCTAGTAAGTTTTAGTAAGAACTCGATTGACCTCCTTCCCAGGCCTACGGTAGTATAGCATTTACAGTGGTATTTAATCTCTGGTGGTTTATTGAGAATAACTCAATACCCAGTGGACGTAACCGAGATATCCAAAGAAGGACTCTAGTTGGATTTGTGAGAGGAACATCACCGTATTTTTGTAAATATATCTTATTTCGGAAATTCGTTTTATATAAAAAAAAGGTAAAGGTAAAGTTGCTACCGGAGTCAAGAGGACTTTACGCTGACAAGCGACTACTCTGCCGGGGCACACCGGCCGGTTGCTGCACAGATCTACGTATCCCCTGCTGATCAGGCTTCTGGGCACGTTACCTTACGCAATCAATGTTGCTACCAATGTTACCGCCACCGAGGGGGGTGGAAGGCTTGGTGAACCTGGGCGGGGATCGAACTCGTGTCCATTCGTCTGGCAAGCAGTGCCTTACACCACTAGGCCACCAGGCCATTTTTTTAATATAAAAATCATAACCAAAAAGAGATAGCGTAGACTTTCACAGTATCTCGAGCATACCTTAAGTGATCCACGTTATTTTTCTGGTAGCACAAAACCTACCGGAAATTGGGTTCTGATTTTTTAAAATGTCGAGATATGAGGCCGTTTGCGTAAGAGTCAGACAATGAGTACAGCAAAAAAGTGAAGATTTGAGGTAATACCGGTTTTCAGTGTACTTCAGTAGGTTGCTGGCCAAATATTGTGGTATGCAAATTTCATTGGAGCTCAATCTTGAGCTCTGAAGATCTGGCTATTTACTGGTTTATCCGACATAGCTCGAGACCGCGTGAAGGAAACGCCAAAGTTGAAACAGAGACTCTACTTCATTTTTCATGAGTAAAGTTCCTGTCGTTTTCAAAATGCAAATATTTCTGTAATTACTTAGAATAACGTAGTAACTCGCGTCTTAGCAAAAGCCGGGCAACGGTATTTTAGTCAACTCTCGAAGAGATTGTCACTATTTCAGAAAAAAAGTTTGGTGCGATTTAAGGTCTGCGAAACAAAGTTATGGATTTTTAAATGAGGCGATATAAGCTTCAAATCGCAAATCTAGAGTGAGGGAGGTAGGATTTGCATCTAATTTCCCCTTCATTTTGGAGTTCAGACACCGCGCAAGCTCGGGGATGAGGAATAAGAGTGAGATTACATGCAAATTGCACCGTTCTCTCTCGACGTTGGTGATTTGAAGCTCATATCGCCTCATTTAAAAATCCATAACTTTGTTTCGCAGACCTTAAATCGCACCAAACTTTTTTTTTCTGAGATAGTGGCAATCTCTCCGAGAGTTGACTAAAATACCGTTGCCCGGCTTTTGCTAAGACGCGAGTTACTACTTTATTCTAAGTAATTACAGAAATATTTGCATTTTGAAAACGACAGGATCTTTACTCATGAAAAATGAAGTAGAGTCTCTGTTTCAACTTTGGCGTTTCCTTCACGCGGTCTCGAGCGTGAAGGAACCCACTGAAAACCGGTATTACCTCAAATCTTCACTTCTTTTGCTGTACCGAGAACTGTCCGACTCTTAGACAAACGGCCTCGTATGAGAGCGAGTTTCCCCTTTTGAGCTAAAGATGTTCGATTTGCATGGATTAATACGCCCGCTTACGCGGTTGTATACTTCTGTGTATCAGGTCTGACGACTAGGGTTCACTTCATTTATCCGATGACAATGGATAAGAGACTAGCCTCAATGCTCGGTGACAATGCCTTTTATAGGCGTAGAACTCGATACGAGAACCGATTGTCGGTTCTCTATAGCAATGGTAAGATCTCGATAACTATTCTTTCCTCTCACCTATAACACTGGCAATGTTCTCTCGAATTCGGCGTTTCATAGTTGGAATCTCAAAAGTTAAAAAAAAATCATAACTCAATTTCCGATAGGTTTGATGCTTCCAGAAAAATAATATGGATCACCTAAGGTTTGCTCGAGATACTGTGAACGTTTCAGCTATTTCTTGTTGGGTGTGATTCTTTTATATAAAATGAATTTCCGGAAGAAAATATATGTTCGAAAATACAAAACTACAGTGATGTTCCTCTCACAAATCCAACTAGAGTCCTTCTTTGGATATTTCGGTTTCGTCCACTGGGTATCGAGTTATTCTCAATAAACCGCTAATCAGTTGAATCTTCAGATCTCCATACAGATCTTCAACCAAATTTGTATTTCATGCGATTCGACCAGTTTTCCTAACCCATCGAAGTGTGTCGAAAAACGGTATTATCTCAGACTATCACTTTTTGCTGCACGGGCGTCTGTTGATGATTTTCCCACTCTTACGCAAACGGGCTCATATCATATACAATACCACGTAAATACACCCTATTAAATAGTCAGAACCAAATTATGAAGAAATCTTTATTTTCTGAAATAGAAAGGAGGAAGCCTCTTGCGCTTGGGTCTTACACAGTGCAAGTTAGGCCTAATCGCAAGATGTGAACATGAACATGGAAGTGATGTATCTGTACCAGAAAAAAAGATAGTGGTGGTTGTGATTGAATGTCCCTCAGATACAATTGACTATTGTTCTCCCCTCACGGGCAAAACTGCTCTTCATTTATCATGCGAGGCTGGAGAATCCGGTGCTGTATCTCTTCTTCTCGGAGCTGGTTCTGATCCATCCATAATCGACAGGAGTGGATATTGTGCACTGGAGGTACTGTAGCCATTTATAAGCGAAGTTATCCCAGAGATTCCGCATAGTCTTGGTACAGCTCGAATTTTTCAATGTGAAACTAAGAACGCTATGTTGTAGTGCAATGAGTGATTTTTGCAAATGTGTTATTGCTGAACTATTTTTAAAAAAATCTTTTTACGCCTAAGAGTAAGAACAATGACTGTTTGTCTCAAAGGGACCGCAGGGGCAAAATTCAAAGGAATTCTTAAAATTGTTATATAAAGCCTATCCCCTCATATTTCGAGTGATCAATCCATTGTAAGAATAAACAATTTAAAAATCAACAGAGAAAATAACTTTAAGGTAATTTAAAAATTCGACGAAATTTCTGTGATAATACGATATTCGCCCTCACTATACATCTCCTTTCAATTGATTCAATGGGAACTTCTCCTATAGTACATTTGGAACCCTCACTAAAGACACAAAATCATAGATCGACAAGGTGGGTAGGGAAAAGTCGAAAATGTGGGTAGGGTTTTTAAAAAAAATGTTTCAAGCAGAAATGTTGTTCACTTTATCTTCCTTCATTTCCTAAAAACTAGTCAGGTCATTTAAAAGTAAATGTAGGGTAGGATAAACGAAAACAGTACTTGAAAATTTCGAAAGACTTTGTTCTCTACTTCATTAAAAATACAAACCATCCATATGACGCTGTTCGTGTAAGAATCGAGCAGATCCGGCAAGTAAAAAATCTCGATTCTCTGTAAATCTGTCATTTGATGTTATCAAGGGTGCTGATCAAGATAGGCATAATCATTTTGCACAAAAGGCGCCCGTTGGCGCCAGATGGCGCCACGTCAAATTCACATTTTCTCAAATATTTCAGTCGCTGATAATGCTATTTTTTTGTTCTTGTTACTTCTTGTGCAGAATTTCACGGCGGTCACGCCTGTGTACTTCATTTTGCATGATTAGTATTAATAATTTTTAAAAATGCAACTTTGTGCTGAGTAATTTCTGACCTTGTTAATGCACACAGATCGGACCGGCGTAACGAGACGATTCCAAATCTATATTTATAGCGAATTTCGTCATGCGGATTTTAATTGTACTAAAGTAAAGTGTAACGAGATTGTAAGTAAAAAGGGCGATTCTCCCCTCTTACCCTCGACTCCCTTCTCAGCGCCCTCTCACATCCCCACACTATCTCGCCTTCCCCCCCGCGGGTCTGCCGTCTCGGGAAGGCGAGACAACGTGGAGATTCGAGAGAGCTCCGGATGGGGAGGTCAAAGGAGGGGAGGGGAGGAAGAGAGAGAGAGTCGTTTGTTGTACTTACAATCTCGTTACACTTTACTTTAGTACAATTAAAATCCGCATGACGAAATTCGCTATGAATATAGATTTGGAATCGTCTCGTTACGCTGGTCCGATCTGTGTACATTAACAGGGTCAGAAATTGCTCAGCACAAAGTTGAATTTTTAAAAATTGTTAATAATAATCATGCAAAATGAAGTACCCAGGCGCGACCGCCGTGAAATTCTGCACAAAAGGCAACAAGAACAAAAAAATAGCATTATCAGCGACTGAAATATTTGAGGAAATATGATTTCGACGTGGCGCCAACGGGCGCCTTTTGTGCAGAATGATTATGCCCATCGTGATCAGCACCTTCGATAACCTCAAATTACGGACTTACAGAAAATTGACCTTTTCTGACTGTGCCGGCCCTTGCTCGATTCTTACGCGAACGCCCTCATATTTGAATGTTCGAACAACTAGCATGTGAAAGTCTATGATCGATTAGTTTCATTAATCAACCACTTCAACCAAAAAATATCAACAACAGTCGCTGTATAACACGCTAATTCTGAGAGATTGTAGGAGAGATTATCTGAGGGGATCGACACATTTATTCTTGGCACAGGGGCAAATTTTCGATAGAAGGGTAACAATGCCGTTTAGTGCGTCGGATGAGAGTTACGGCTGTGCTATTTCGGAAATTTAAAAATGCTTCTATGTCTAAGGGCAAAATGGTTGGCGTTTGTAACGTCACAAAACGTTTTCGCCAAAACGAATTTAATCGTTTACATTCTTATAGTGTGGTCATCTTAAATGGTTTTCGGAATGAGGATCGGTCTCCTGTAGGTGAATGGGTGGAAATCAGAAATGATCCCGTTAGTCGAATAGGAAATGGAGAGGGGCCATCCGTTAGAATATCGTTCGAAACAGGGATTTTGGATTGGAGCTTGAGCCAAAGCCCTCCAAACTCTAGCCATCGATCTTAGAGAGAATCAACGAGTATAATGATACTGAGGATCAATGCAACTAGTAGGTCCTACCCATGACACGGCAATCACTCCGGCTTGTATGGGGATTCCAGTCTTGTTTAGTCGATAGTAGAGACGAGGGATACTAGGGAGCCTGGCGCTGAACTATGGGAAAGTCCACCTCTCAATCGGACGAAATGGAGAGGCGACAGATCGTGACGATTGACAAACACGAAGTAGTAAGATGAGAGACAATGTTGCAGGACCTCTAGTAGTATTGAAAATTGCGTGAGAAACTATTTTTGATAAATAACTATACTGCGTGAACTCTGATAAAAAGTTGTGAAAGTGAAAAGTAGTTGTTTTTCGACGGGCTATCGATCGTACTAAGAATCGAATGAATTCCACTTGATTTGACGAAGAAGTTTTGTAACGTCACAAGTACCCATATTTTTGCCCTGAGGCGTAGCAGCATTTTTGAGCCTCCGAAATGGCACTGTCGTGACTCTCATCCAATTCATTACAACACAGTGTTATTAGTCTCGTTTAATTTGGATCACGTAGAAGAAAGTTATGCATTTTTGATTTTTTATAAGGGATTGAACCACGACGATTTTTTTGTCAAAATGTCTGGTTAGATTGATACGAGAGACTATCTGATTGGAACGGCATACGCTTGCACATGAGCAAAATTTTAAAACGAGACTAAGAACACTGTGTTGCAATGAATTGGATAAGAGTCACGACAGTGCCATTTCGGAAGCTCAAAAATGCTGCTACGCCTCAGGGCAAAAATATTGGTACTTGTGACGTCACAAAACTTCTTCGTCAAATCAAGTGGAATTCTTTCGATTCTTAGTGCGATCGATAGCCCGTCGAAAAACAACTACTTTTCACTTTCAAAACTTTTTATCAGAGTTCACGCAGCATAGTTATTTATCAAAAATAGTTTCTCACGTAATTTTTTTGAAGAAATTAATGCACAACCTGTAATTTTTATGCCAACATATATTTGTGTTCCCCTTGCCGACGTGATTGAAATAATTTTTTGAACGCCTAATTTGGATCACGTAGGAGAAAGTTATGCATTTTTGAAATTGTCTTAAATATGCTGGATATTTGGAATGGAGTCCCCAAATTCTATTGCGAAATATTTAACGCTGTGGGGCGCTCATGTGTACTTTATTATATATTATACGCTACTATACGCTTATATTTATTATACGCTCATGTGTACTTTATTACTTTATTATCTACTTGCCTGCAAGGTCAGTTGGGAAATAATTTTTTTTTTTAATAGTTTGGGAGAAAAATTATGTTACTTCAAAATATGATAGCATATATAATACATTTTAAAGAGCGTTATAACGAGCTATGAACAGGAGTTATCATTCCGGGGGAAGAGGTGGTCAGGATCTTCGAACTCGATGCAACTGGGTCAAGGGGATGGATCTTTCTTGGCTTCCTTGGTCAATTGTAGTGTCAATCTTGGACGATAGACATTAAGCGTAGAAGTAGATCTTCCAGCAACCAGTGACGTCCTGACTAGCGTGTATCAACAGAACCGAAAAACTCACTTCCGGCTCCAAATCCGGAATCATAACGCAGCTCAATCGTGAGCTAGAATGCTGTGATGGGGCTCAAAATGTTCATAAATATCAGTTATACAAATTTACTGTTGGTGTGAAGTTTCTTACTCGTTAACTTCAAAAGTTGTGATCAATATCGTGAATTCCAAGGTATTCAAGAAGATCTAAGATATCGAAAGTACGAGATGCCGTGCTATTTTATTGCAGAATATGAAAGAACTCTTGAAATACTACTAGAAAAAATTAAAACCTGACAAAAAGTGGGGGATTTAAACTCGAGAAATATTGTCGAATGTGAGAAATGATAAAAAGTCGATAAATATACTAAACAAAAAAAAAATTTTAAAAAACTAAACAAATAGTACTTTTTCATGCACCTTGTAAAACAGTTAGCTAAGATAGCACGGCATCTCGCACTTTCGATATCTTAGATTTTCTTGAATACCTTGGAATTCACGATATCACAACTTTTGAAGTTAACGAGTAAGAAACTTCACACCAGCAGTAAATTTGTATAACTGATATTTATGAACATTTTGAGCCCCATAACACCCTTCTAGCTCACGATTGAGCTGAGTTATGATGATTCCGGATTTGGAGCCGGAAATTTCCTTTAAAAACCCGGCTGTGGACCTGGGAGCGAGATAAATCGAATTCTCGTCTGCAGGGTACTATATAAAAAGTTTGGTCGAAATCAAATATATTTTTTTTGAAAGTTTTTCCGAGCCACCTGCAATCTCTGGTGAGACCTCTCTTAAACATTGCTACATTATCACGGGCTTCGGTTGTTGGTATACCTCTTGAGCAATTTCGTACCGAATACCAACTCATACAAGCAATCGCGACTCGATTTGAACAACTTTGTAAAATGGTGGTCCCGCAGCGAAAGGTACAGTAACCCGCGGTACAGTAGGCGATGTGCCGTATACCTTTCGAGCAATGTCGTACCGAATACCAACTCATACAAGCAATCGCGACTCGTTTGGCGCAACTTTGTAAAATGGTGTTCCCGCAGCGAAAGTTACCGTAGCTACGGCATGTGTACGGTGCCCGAGCTACAGTATCCCTTTCGAGCACTTTCGCTGCGGGAACACCGAGCTGCAGTATCTCTTTCGAGCAATTTCGTACCGAATACCCGAATACCAACTCATACAAGCAATACCGGCTTATTTGGTGCAACTTTGTAAAATGATGGTCCCGCAGCGCCCCGGATTATCGATTTTGAGTTACTGTAGACCATACGGTACCATCCCACCATAGGTTGGGTTGATCAATCGATAATCGAAAATATCGATTTTGACCATGAACCCCGGGTCATGGTTGCGAAGTCAGCACCAAAAAAAGTTGGTGCTGACTTCGCAAAGTCACAACCGTGCAATGCTATGTGTGCATGGTACGCTAGTTTGTGTGTGTTTAATTGCTGCCTTCATTGCGGTCATTTCCTGCATGACATACTCGTTCTTCCTCTTCTCCCATTAAAACCTCTGCCTTACCCGGGTTGGGTTTTCATTCCCCCCAAAATTCCAAAATATGGGTAGGCTTCGTAGTTTTTCTTACGTACCTGTCGATGTATGCACAAAAAAATCGCGTTCTTAGTCTCGCATGGAAATTTTACCTTTGTGACAAGCCTCTGAACAAATATGCCGATCCTCTCAGATAAGCTCTCATAATTGAACATTCTAACTGTCATCCTTTCTCACGACTTCGATTGTAGGTGGCTCACATGGCTGGTCATTCGTCTGTCACTGACATCATGATACACTCAATTCGTGAGTCAATTTATCTATGTTGTAAATATACGGGTGTCCTGAAAGTTCGTTCACTTATATTTTTGACGAACTACTGGAGCTACCTCCAAACATTATGTCGTACAGTTATCAGAAGACACAGGGTTCAAGCATACTATCTATGGCATTACGTTATGGCATATGAATGATACAATACAGTGGCGAATGTAAATAAATCGAACTACCATATTGAGATTTTTGCAATATAATGAGTTTTATTGTTCATTATATAGTATTTCATTTTTTGTTCAGCTGTAAGGTCATTTTCGAAAATTTTCTGAGATTTATGTGGAAAACACAAAATTTCGTAGGGATGTCGAAATTTGCTGTCAATGTGCACAGTTGTGCACCGGCTCCCACCAAGATAGTTCTTGGTGGGCGCCGTGCATACATGAAAGGCCATGGTCGAACATGGATTTACTAGTCGTTAACTTTCTATTTATGTTGATTTATTTGGCCTTCTTACTTTTTCATCGTGCTTTATCTAGCCGTTGCGGGCACAAAATCTTTCAAATCGACATTTGTGCAATTTTAATAGCATTGTGAAGTTGAATGCATGCAAGAAAAATCGTATTAAAAATATGAACTAACTCGAAAAAAACGAAAATAAAGAATTATAAATTTACCTGTTTTGCTACAATCTACTTTTACATTATTTTCTTGTTTTTTTCGAGTTTATTGTTATCATTTTTGCTATTCAAAACTGATATTTGTTGCATGCATGCAACTGCACAATGCTATCTTGTAGAAAAATTTGGGGCTCATTTTCAGGACTTTTCTTATGCGAACTAATAGTAGAATCTGCGTCGAATTAATTTTTAAAAAAATATCAAAAATGTTACTTCGTCAACTTAAAAAAAAACTCACCTCACTACACCATACTCTTATGTCCCATCACGGCCACAATGGGGAATTCTGTGTTCATGAATGAGGAACAAAATAAAAAGATTCTATTATGACACATCCCTCGAATGTTTCCGTTTATTGGAGGAATATTTATTTTCGATCTACAGTATCGCTCAAAAGTATTCGTCCAAAAATTCGGAGTAATATATTTTCCGAACCAGAATCAGTCTGAATTCTGGAATAGGAGATATTCAAAGCATAACTTATGGTCTCGCTCTCTCTAAGCATAATGTATAATTTCCGATTATTACATCATGGTTCGATTTTACTTACGTAGTGATGAGGCAATAATACACTGGTATTTCTGGGACGATTATTAGCTCGGATAAAATTTTCTCGGCCATAACGCTTTCTGTGGTGAAAGTTGAAGTGGAGTGACACTCAAGAAAAAATAGTACCGCATTGTATGGTGCCGTATCGGAACAGGACCAAAGCTCAAATTAAGTGCCCGAAAAAATGGATTCCTGTTTCTAGACGTGCTAGAGACACGTGCTAAACGCCAAAATGATCGTAATAATTATCTATGGAGATCTCCCGGGTATTGTGACGATCGGCCATTATTTTCCCTCAGGACACGAAAATATCACTTTTTCTGAAAATTTCACTTTGGGTAGTTAGATTAGCCCAGAGAGATGGCGCAAAAATCTAGTTACCAGACTAAAAGTTTGCAAATCTATCATAGAATCGGATTTGTAGGCGCTGTATTTTTCTTCTCTGCACGGCGCGTCTTCTTCCGAGGCGATCTCACTTTAGGCCACGCCCACTTTTCTGTATGATCCGGAGTTCGCGCGCTCCTTTTCTAGCTCCAAAGGGAGATTATTCATTTTGTTGTCGTTGCTGATTCTTCCAGTCCGTAGTCCGTGAGTATTTTGGCGTCTCGTTTCCTTCTAGAAATCAAGATTCTCCAGATTGTTGAGATTTAAAAAATTGGAAAAAAATGGTGTTGCTGTTTTCTTTGGAATATCGAAGCATCTATGTAAGGCTATTGAAAAAATGTATCTATTAGAATTTAAGCAAATTTCCCGGCTGCAGCAGGCTGCTGCAAAGTTTGCGACTTTACAATTTAGCCAGGTGAAGACAGGCTTCAATATGCTTCGATTTGGATGAATTTTTTTTCTGGGCATCTAATGGGATACTCTAACTACCACCAGAGTTATGTTGAGATTGCTTTTTTTAAATTTTGAGCTGGTTTTCAGTAAATCATAACTTTCAAAAATGAAAACATGAAACACCTGAATTTTGATATTTTTTTGAGCTTATCGATTATCTATAAATTGAATATAATGTGTATGGGGGTAAATCGGAAGTCTTCGATTTGCCCCGATCGAAAAACCGTTTGAGTCAGACAGAACGGGCTTCTGTACACAGATTGACACAACGTGTCTCACCGAGATTGACACAACGTGTCTCACCGAGATTGACACAACGTGTCTCACCGAGATTGACACAACGTGTCTCACCGAGATTGACACAACGTGTCGAGTCCTTGGATCGATGCCACCTCGTGGAAAACATTTTTGCCGATTTTATTATGATTTATTCAACACGTTCATAAATCATAATAAAATCGGCAAAAATGTTTTCCTCGAGGTGGCTTCCAACCAAGGACTCAATACGTTGCATCAATCTCGGTGAGAATCTTTGTGTGTAGGAGGCCGTTCTGTCTGACTCAAACGGTTTTTTGATCGGGGCGCATCGAAGACTTCCGATTTACCCCATACACATTATATTCAATTTATATATAATCGATAGGGCTTCAACATATAAAAAATTCAGGTGCTGATGTTTTCATTTTTGAAAGTTATGATTTACTGAAAACCTGCTCAAAATTTCAAAATCAAGTAATTTCAACATAACTCTGGTGGTAGTTAGAGTATCCGATTCATACCTGTCCAGGCGCACGGGCAAGCTGTGTGTCTGCACGCTGCCCCACGTGGGGCAGCGTGCAGACACTAGTGTCGGACCATGTATAGGGGGTCATGGTCCAAAATGGGTTTTGGGTTGGTCCCACCAAAGTCAAAGTGGTATACTGTAACTTCACCGTGGGGGTCCCGCAACGAAAACAGACTACCGTAACCCATGCTACCGTAACCCGGAAATACAAAATTGAGCAATTTGACTCGATATTTGTTGCATGAGGGAGTACTCGAGTAGTAATTTATCGGACGATATACGGCGGTCCTGGCGCGACATCGCCGGTACCGTAATCAAGTCTACAGTATGCTGAAATTTCAAATTGATCAAATCGATTCGGTATTTGGTGCATGAGCTAGGCCTCGAGTGGTAATTAATCGGACGATATACGGAGGTCATGGCACGACATTGCCGATACCGTAATCAAGTCTACAGTATGCTGAAATTTCAAATTGATCAAATAGACTCCGGATTTGTTGCATGAGGTAGGCCTCGAGTAGTAATTAATCGGACGGTATGCGGCGGTCCTGGCACGACATTGCCGATACCGCAATCAAGTCTACAGTATGCTGAAATTTCAAATTGATCAAATCAGCTCCAGATTTTTACTGGAGGTGGACCTTGAGTAGTTATTGATCGGACGATATGCGGGAGTCCCGTTGCGACATTGCCGATACCATAATCCTACCTACCGTAATCTGAAAATATGAAATTGACCAAATCGATTCGGTATTTGGTGCATGAGCTAGGCCTCGAGTGGTAATTAATCGGACGATATACGGAGGTCCTGGCACGACATTGCCGATACCGTAATCAAGTCTACAGTATGCTGAAATTTCAAATTGATCAAATAGACTCCGGATTTTTACAGGAGGTGGGCCTCGAGTAGCCATTGCTTGTTGGGTATACCGTTTTTTTCCTACCGTAACCAGGGTTACTGTAGCGAGGTTACAGTATATCCAATTAATGAAATTGATCACAGCTTCTCGGGATTTTTGTAGGTGGTAGACATCGAGCAGGCAATGACAGAGGGGCATACTGTATTGATTTTACCGTGTCCCGGGGATACTGTTGCGGAATTCGGTATGACGAATTTATGAAATCGAGCATATCGTGTCGGGATTTTTGCAGGAGGTAGATCTCGAGCTGGCAATGCCAGAGATGTTTACGGTATCTCTTCCACCGCATCCAGGGTTACTGTTCAGCTGTTACAGTATGAAGACTTTTTTTTAAAAAAATGATCTAATCGAGTCGCGATTTTTTCATGAGCCAGCCCTCGAGCAAGCAATGCCAGAGGGATATACCGTATCGTTTCCATCATGCCCAGGGCTACTGCACCGGGGTTACTTTATGATCAATTTATGAAATGAGCTAATCGAATCGGGATTTTAGCAGGAGGTACGTCGAGCAGTTATTTTTTACGATGCATTCCCTGTTGATTATATTGTAGATTAATGTTGCGGGGTTACCGTTTTGAAAAACACATTGACCCATGGTCTGTGGAATGAAAAAAAGCTCTCGAGTAGTTGTCCCTCCGTATAGGTACCGCAGTTCTGGGAGCGTATCGAATATTCCAGAGGACGTAGCATGTAATTGTGCACTCCATTTGTATGCAAAAGATTTATGAAAGTTGTAAAACTAAAAGTGGAAATGGTAATCAAAAGTGTACAAAGTAGAATCTCTTTCGCTCTCTCACTTTCTTTCTCATATCCTCGTTTAAAGAAGGAGTAACCTCAAAAATAGAATCTCAAACTAATGGTATTACTCGCTTTCTCATGTGAACGATAATAGAAATCCAAAATTTGAGACCTCTATCTTTTCTCCGAACCGAGATACCGGCCCGCAAAGAAACTACCGTCGCTAAGGGACAATCAGGGTCAACTGCCGAATACGGTACAGGGGCGTTCTCTCACGTGCGCGAGTATCCAAATCTCTCGGTCAACTTTCTCTCTCCTCTCGAGTTTGCATGCACCCTCTTCCCTTCCCTTCCCTCGTCCCCCACGGGAAAGAGGGACGGGGGAGGGAAGAGAGTACATGCAAACGAGGGATTAGGGAAGGGGAGGAATAGGTGAAATCACCAAAAGTGTTACTGCGTTTAGCGGCGGACTCAGTTTGCGATGATTATCTTCAACCTTTGCTTACAGTATCCGCTTGTTCGCTAATAAAATTTCCAGTCGGGAGTCGCTGACATTCGTCCTTCTTTAATCACCTCTCTCGTATGCTATCTTGTGTGCGACATGCGAAAGGTGTACAGCATGCGATAGTGGCGAAAAGGTGGAATCGAAAACTGCAAACAAAAATATTACAGCAACCCAGAGCACGATGGAACCGATTCGGTATATCCCTCTGGCATTGCTTACTCGAGGTCCGGCTCATGAAAAAAATCCCGAGTAGATCAATTTCATAGATTCGTCATACCGTAATCCGCTACATATCACCGGGACATGGTAAAATTTATACTGTATATCCCTCTGATATGGCCTGTATGAGGTCTAGCTCCTGCAAAATCCCGATTCGAATAGATCAATTTTAAAAATTCGTAGTACTGTAGCCCCGCTACAGTAACCCTGGGTACGGTGGAAGCGATACGGTATACCCCACTGACATTGCCTGCTTGAAGTCTAGCTCCTGCAAAACCTCCCGACTCAAATAGATCAATTTTGAAAATTCGTCACTTGCCGCTAAACGATATACCTTCCAAGCAATAACAGCTCGAGGTCCAGCTCCTGTAATAATCACGAGCCGATTTGATCAATTTGTATTTTCAGCATACCGTAACCTCGCTACAGTAACCCTGGTTACGGTAGGAAAAAAACGGTATACCCAACAAGCAATGGCTACTCGAGGCCCACCTCCTGTAAAAATCCGGAGTCTATTTGATCAATTTGAAATTTCAGCATACTGTAGACTTGATTACGGTATCGGCAATGTCGTGCCAGGACCTCCGTATATCGTCCGATTAATTACCACTCGAGGCCTAGCTCATGCACCAAATACCGAATCGATTTGGTCAATTTCATATTTTCAGATTACGGTAGGTAGGATTATGGTATCGGCAATGTCGCAACGGGACTCCCGCATATCGTCCGATCAATAACTACTCAAGGTCCACCTCCAGTAAAAATCTGGAGCTGATTTGATCAATTTGAAATTTCAGCATACTGTAGACTTGATTGCGGTATCGGCAATGTCGTGCCAGGACCGCCGCATACCGTCCGATTAATTACTACTCGAGGCCTACCTCATGCAACAAATCCGGAGTCTATTTGATCAATTTGAAATTTCAGCATACTGTAGACTTGATTGCGGTATCGGCAATGTCGTGCCAGGACCGCCGCATACCGTCCGATTAATTATTACTCGAGGCCTACCTCATGCAACAAATCCGGAGTCTATTTGATCAATTTGAAATTTCAGCATACTGTAGACTTGATTACGGTATCGGCAATGTCGTGCCATGACCTCCGTATATCGTCCGATTAATTACCACTCGAGGCCTAGCTCATGCACCAAATACCGAATCGATTTGATCAATTTGAAATTTCAGCATACTGTAGACTTGATTACGGTACCGGCGATGTCGCGCCAGGACCGCCGTATATCGTCCGATAAATTACTACTCGAGTACTCCCTCATGCAACAAATATCGAGTCAAATTGCTCAATTTTGTATTTCCGGGTTACGGTAGCATGGGTTACGGTAGTCTGTTTTCGTTGCGGGACCCCCACGGTGAAGTTACAGTATACCACTTTGACTTTGGTGGGACCAACCCAAAACCCATTTTGGACCATGATACATGGTCCGACACTAGTGTCTGCACGCTGCCCCACGTGGGGCAGCGTGCAGACACACAGCTCGCCGCCAGCGTGGACACCTATGATCCGATTAGATGCCCAGAAAAAAATTCATCCAAATCGAAGCATTTTGAAGCCTGTTTTCACCTGGCTAAACTGTCAAGTCGCAAACTTTGCAGCAGCCTGCTGCAGCCGGGAAATTTGCTTAAATTCTAATAGATACATTTTTCAATAGCCTTACGTAGATGCTTAGAGAAAATAGCAACACGATTTTTTTCAATGTGCCAAACTTGTCCCGTGCCTTACGTGAGAGGAGAGATAGATCGAAAAAATTCGAACAAAAAACTCGAAAAAAAATAAATTGTAAAAGTAGACTGTAGCTAAAGAAGTATATTTAAAATTGTTTATTTTTGTTTTTTTTTCGAGATCGTTCATATTTTTCCTACGATTTTTCTTAAATGCAGTTAACTGCACAATGCTATTAAAATTGCACAAATGTCGATTTGAAAGATTTTGCGCCAATAAAAATCAAATCGCGAAGACCACATCAGCTGTACAGAGCTAAAGTAGTTCTGCTTCCTAGCTGATTTCTGACTTCTTGCTGAAGTAGCTATGCTTTCCGCCAGAGTAGCTATACCCCACGAGCAAAGTGTACTATAAAATATTGACGGTCAGGATGACCCTTCCGAGTTTATATTGAATTTATTTTCAGGACTTATTAAAAAATTTAAAAATTAAAAAAAACAAAATTTTTGTTCGGTAAAAAGTTCGGTAACTTTAAAAAACTTTTTAAAAATGTGGATTTTTGATCTTCGACATCCCGAATTTGGTCCTTTCGGCACCCCCCCCCCCTCCTCTCTCCTCCTTCTCCTACCCCTCCCCCCCTCTCTCCTCCTCCTCCTACCCCTCCCCCCCTCTCCCCTCCTCCTCCTACCCCCCCCCCCCCCCGACTTCGCTCCGACTCTCCAGGGAGCTCATCACTGCGTGGCTGATCATTGGTTATAGTTATATTCGATATTTCAGAAGCGGAAAATTCTCGAGTTGAAAGTCAGTACGATAAACTCATCTCGGCTACGGTAGACGGCGACATAAAAACGATGGAAGAAATAGTGGCAGGAACGAAGGGCAGAGAGAAGATATTGAATGGGAAAAACGGAAAAGGAGCATTGTTCGTGTGAGTCTCGAGTCATGGCTCCTGCCCGTCTACATGGTGCGGCAAAATTACATAGACTAGACTTATTTCTTAGAATTTTTCTTAGAGGAAATGTTTGAAGTTCGAATTTATATATATTAACTCACTTTATAAGCAATAGGAAAACCACTGTACAAATAGAATCATGCTCTTCTCAAAAGAGTTGTAAATCAAAAAAAAGTCAATGGTTCTCTAAGAATGTGAAGAATGAATTAGTTCCAAAATGTGTATTTTGTAGAGGAAACTTCCCACTACAAAATACTAGCAAAGAATCGAAACCTACCGGTATAGAGACTGTGTATAGATACCAGTGGAGATAGTTTTGACCCCTCAAAATGATATGGTATGGGCCATAAATACATCGTATGAGAGATTATGTAAGTGTATCGGCATATTATACAGGAAGCGCGTAGTAGCCACTATTTTCGGTTGAAAACTGGAAACAAAATCGAGCGAAATTTTTTTGAGCTATGATTTATATTTAGTGCATGTTCGAATGGCCGATTGGAGGGAGTGAGGCTATTACTTCAAGAACATTTTCGGTTACTTAATTGTCTGGTGGAAGAGAGTACGGGAGATTCCATACTGCATGCCGCTGTATCCTCGCACAATATTGACGTTGTTCATCTAATTCTCGAGGTTTCTCCTCTCATTCTTATCGAAGTACTTTTATCCTCTCAGAATTTTCCAACTCTGTCATCGCAAAAGAACAAAGAGGGATCATATGTTCTTCATTGGGCTGTCAGATCCAAGAATGTTGATATTGTCCAATTTTAAGTTTATCAAGGCATTTCTCTTTAATTCTTTCATATTCCAGGCTACTAAGTTTTCCTTATCCAAGCTATGCATTGACTCAAATTGACAATCACTGTTTAAATTATCGATTCGCTTTCGATCTCAATGCGGGTGATAGTGAGTGCAGGTGAGGTTACGGTAAGTTGGGCTTATTAATTCATAGATTTGTGCAGGACAGCATTGTATCTATCCGTGTTACAATCAGATGTGGATACTCTAAATTGTCTACTCAAAGTCAGTTGTTATCAAACATTTTCATGGAAAAAAACATGTAGCATATCACGCGTTTCATACATGTACTTGAGTTTCTCTTCCACGCCATTTTTGGGACACTCCCATGCGTGTCCACGTAGGCTTGCACGGTGCCTCCCAAGAAAGACAAGATAATTAACCTATTCTGGCTAACTTGTCGAAATTGCTCGAACCAGATTCTAATGTTTTCTGAACAGATTCAAAACAAGTCGCCTGATGAGGTACCGTGTGGTCGCTGTGTGTGGGGCTTAACAAAAGGGTACTGCCGCAAAACAAACTACCCTAATCCATTCTTCCGTAACCCTAAAATGAGGTCAGCAAAAATTTCTGATCAGCAAATGCTTGTGACGAACTACTGATAGTTTACAAGGAAAAGGAAAAAGTCGGCGGAGCTTCAATGTACATCCTAGTTAGGCAGAGCCGTATCCCAGGCTGTTTCGAATATAGAATTATTAAATTCAGGAACAAAATCCCGGACTTGCTTAATCCTTCTTTCCTTTTTTCAATAATAATCTTTAAAAAAACTGTCATTATGAAATTCATTCGTCCTCCCTCATGACCGCTCATTAAAGAAGGCCTCCCACGAGTTTTTGGTCACATAGACTGCCAGCCATTGAGCTGCTCTTTCAGCTCCTCTTACCTCACTTCATAGCTCGTTATAACGCTCTTTAAAATGTATTATATATGCTATCATATTTTGAAGTAACATAATTTTTCTCCCAAACTTTTTAATTGCAGGCAAGTAGGTACCTCCAGGGAATGCGCAAAAATCGTTTTCAAAAGTTATTTGCAGTTTGTAATCGTTTTCAAAAGTTTTTAGCAGTTTTTCGAGCTTCGTCGAATTTTGCACTTCCCTTGTTACACGGTGCGCCTAAATTACGGACACTTTTTTCTCATGAATTTCTTAGTTTTTTTTTCAGGCGAAATTTCAAATTTCACACCGACTGAGGGGGGTTACAGACGCGTTGCGGTTATTTTTTTCCAGTTCTGCATCTCTGATAGTGAAAAAAAAACAAAATTGGACAACAACTAGCAGATTGTAGAACCACAAGAGTCCATTTGTTTAATCGGCTAAGAAAATACCTGCGTGATTTGGCCAACTACTTTGAAATATCAGTGCGTTCGCGTAATAACCGCATAAATTGTCCTGAAATCCGTACAGCAAAAAGTGACTAGGTGAGTATATCACAGATTCTGATAGCTATCGGTGTGGGCAACAAAATTCCGTTTCAATCATGACCTGAAATGTCAAATTTGCATAATTACATGAGGTCAAATTTACGCTGTATTCATAGATTTTCAAGCACGATTCATTCCCTTGACCCAGTTGCCCCGAGTTCGAAGATCCCGACCACCTCTGTCCCAAATGATGCCTCCTGCAGGCCCCGCTTTGCCTTGATGTCAGGATAAATATGTCTATACAGGGTGCGGCAAAATTACCCGGACTGAACTTTGAAAAATAATTCCAAAACAGTGAAAGAGTTATGTACGACCTCATGTGCATTTTTGCGAGTATTGACTTATGTGCTGAAACTATTCGGTATTACAAGTCATTTGGTCTATCCATTCGTCAATGGCAGAAAAAATTGACCCTCACTGAAATTTCAATTTGGAACTCAAGGGGGTGAATGAACTCAGCAATTTTCGGTTATTGAATGTATCGAAGATCACGCTGATTTTGAACATTTCTCTGTGCCCACTGGTAGACAATGATGCATAGTTCATATTATTATATTAATGGAACACAGCTCCCTTTAACCAATCTATTAGAGATTGAAACACAACCTCTACAGACAATCGGAGAAAACGCTATAGAGACGGTTTCGTTGCTTCATAACTCCTGGAGCTTTGAAAGTCCTGTGGTCTCCCTAAGTTAGTAACAACTAGCCATCAACAAGAATATACTGTACAATTGAGACAGCTCGAACTCCTATCTAAACCGAAATTTGACAGGTAATATTTTAGTGGGACCCCTAATTGCCGCAAATAACGGTGTATTCAGGTTGAAAGATGACAACACCAAGTGTAGAAGAGGAGAACATTTGAAAACAAAATAAAGTGATGACCTTGGTTCTAGAGAATCTTCAGACACGGAGAGAATCTTTCAATATTCAACCCTTCCTTAGAACGCTTATGGCAAATAGGCCATTTTCAGTTTTCGGTTTTTGGGTGTTTGATGCTCGAAAAAATATAGGTGTTCATAGAAGCCAATAATCCAATACGTTTTCGAGAAAGTACTTCTACTCAAGTGTGAAACCAGTAATAAACAGAGGGCACTGAATGGGTTTTAGGAAAACTATTACATTTTTACAAAAACGTATCCATTTTTTGCTTGAAATATATTGCTTCGTATTGTACATCCAGTAATAAACCCCAAATCTCAGTGTATACGTATGTTGGAGTGAGAAGCCTCCGCTACAAAATACACGTTTTGGATCTAGGTCGTTCCTCTCATTCTTCGATAACCATTGACTTCAATGAGATCGAATGCGCGTGAATCGACAATGCTTTAGCACAAGGAGTTTTTGATTTACAGCTCTTGTGAAAAGAGCTTGATTCTATTTGTACAATGATTTTCCTATTGCTTATAAAGTGAGTTAATAAATATATAAATTCCAACTTCAAACATTTCCTCTAAGAAAAATTATAAGAAAAAAGTAAATTCCGGGTAATTTTGCCGCATCCTGTATATGTCTATATGTCATAGATTTTCGAGTGTAGCTCTTCAGGGAGTTGAGTTACGACTTTAGTCAAAGAACAAAGAATGGCCGCCGAAACCTGGCGCATCTTTCTCTGTCATTTGTTTATTCAAATTTTATTTTTAATTATTTCCGGAAAATATGTACCCAAATTTCTCGAAAACCAGGCCGAGTCCAGTCACCAATTTCGATATGTTGTACTTCTAAATATGGTCTATCCAATGGTCACAACCATATGATGTATCGAGGGCCGCTTAAGGTCGCGGTATTCATTACAAAATTATCTAAAATAAACGAAAACCCCTCATTTCACCCCTATGTCACCATCATTCCCCTTATTCGACACGAACTGCGCGGTGTAAAATGAGAATTGTACGCATTTTAGACCGCTCACTTCGCGTAGAAACTTCGCGAAAAAAAAAGTGAAATAAGGGTGAAATGAGGGGTTTTCGTATATTTTATATAATATTGTAAGGAAAATTGGACCTTTAGCGGCCCTTGATACATCATGTGGTTGTTACGATCAGATAGACCATGTTCAGTAGTAGAACATATCGAAATTTGGTAACTGGACTCGGCCTGGTTTACGAGAAATTTGGGTTTATATTTTCCGGAAATACTTAAAAATAAAAATTTGAATAAACAAATGACACAGAAAGATGCGCCACGTTTTGGCGGCCATTCTTTGTTGTTTGACTAAAGTCGCAACTCAACTCCCTGAAGAGCTACACTCGAAAATCTATGAATACAGCGTAAATTTGACCTCATGTAATTATGCAAATTTGACATTTCAGGTCATGATTGAAACGGAATTTTGTTGCCCACACCGATAGCTATCAGAATCTGTGAAATACTCATATAGTCACTTTATGCTGTGCGACTGGTGTTGCGATTCTTACGCGAACGCACTGGTATCACCAGAGGACGCACTGATATCACTACCAGATGCTCGGCCTAAGTTCGGCACAGACCAAGATTTTCGACATTTGTTTTTTTTTCATTTGTTTTTTTTTGTTTTGGATGCTCCTGGGTCTAACTAAGATCTCTGAGAACTATTATGCTATACAAGTCATTCTTTGCCGAGATGCTGCTACTGGTAGGTGCAGCCCTAGAACTTTGAGTCCGTTTTTCGATGTTTCAAATCAATTTCTGTGAAATGTGTTCGCTTGGAGCTAAGGACCATTTTCAATGCTCTTTCGATCTGTGTCCTTCGTTTTCTGATAAACATCTATATTTGAATAATATTAAACTTTGTTGATTTTACAAAGATCGGCTAGAAAGCCAATAGGTTTCTCTTTCTAGAAGGCTCCGGTAGGTCACAAGGATTCGAATGATATATTTGAGCTCTCATATCTCTGTAGATGAAGTGGTATTTCAATGGAAAACGCGTGAAACTGGTAGAAATTCTACTAGACATAGCTCGTAAAGGGGAAAACACCGTGTCATTCCTCGCGAGGGAAGTGAAAGAAGCGGTGCGGAACAAAGGAAGCAAATAGTAAAATTACTAAAAGCCTTGTAGTTCACACCTTTTCCATTGGAATACCACTTCATCTACAGACATATGAGAGCTCCAATATATCATTCGAACCCTTATGGCCTACCGGAGCCTTCTAGAAAGAGATACCTATTGGCTTTCGAGCCGATTTTTGTAAAATCAACAAAGTTTAATATTATTCAAATATAGATGTTTATCAGAAAACGAAGTACACAGATCGAAAGAGCATTGAAAATGGTCCTTAGCTCCAAGCGAACACATTTCACAGAAATTGATTTGAAACATCGAAAAACGGCCTCAAAGTTCTAGGGCTGCACCTAACAGTAGCAGCATCTCGGCAAAGAATGACTTGTATGGCATAATAGTTCTCAGAGATCTTAGTTAGACCCAGGAGCATCTAAAACTGCAAGAAGAGACATTTCGAAAATCTTGGCTTGTGCCGGATTCTCTCATTCTGAGTCGAACCTCTCGTGAGAGGCGTGATATACGTGTATCTGTTTCAATTTTGGCTAATATTTTACGAGTTTCTTTTATTTAGATATGCCAATCCACTCCCGGAAAATACACGGTAAATAAGCAAATAAGAGTATTATCAGTAGCCTCATTTTCCCATATTTTCAAAAACAAAAATTAATGTTCGTGTCCCCCGCGCCAGATATGCCCTCAAATTGGTTTGGAGCCCAGTTATCAGCGTGAGAAGAGAGGTGACAGTGCGATAGAAAGAGATATGATCCGCCCAACCTAGGGACCACCAGCCTCATGAACGGAATTGAAAAGTAGGGCATGAAGATAATGAAATAATGTCAATCTGGTGTGCTGAATCACGTTTCTGAGTAGGAAAAGTCACAGAAACGCTTACTTCTTATGCAAATTATGATTTTCTAAATTCCCGCCCATTGTAAAAGTGAGGCTGCCACACTAAATGCTTTCTAGTATCCGTTCTAGACGAGTGCCGCTCGTTTTGAAAGGTTTAAGTGATAAAGTAAGTATCCCCTCATAACATATCCAAAAATCGGGCAATTCGACCAGTGCCTTCGGTTTCTATAGTAGAGCAAAGATCAAACATGCTTGTTAAGTTAGGGCTACTATAGAAACCGAAGGCACTGGTCGAATCGCCTGATTTTTGGATATGTTATGAGGGGATACCTACTTTATCGCATAAAGCTTTCAAAATGAGCGGCGCTCGTCTATCACTGGTTCTGGAGTGCTTCAAATTTGAAAGTAGGCTGATGAACACGCGTTTTTGATCTTCCACGTCATATATCACGTGAAGGCACTGGTAGATTTCTATAATTTTCTGATATGTGATAGCCATGATAGTACATTACATGATAGCCAAAACATAACAAGCGGCGCTTCTGCTTCCCGTGAGCTACAAGCTTCCGAATCGCACAAATGATGTTTCCAGGGGATGGTGCCCCACCTCACCAATCTCTCTCGACTATTTAGATGAGACTTCCAATGGACGACTCTACTCTCCAATGTCCCTTCTTAGTTGATGTGTACTGTTGCAAAGGACGAACTCCTCTTATGATCGCAGTGAGGAACAACAATCCGAAGCTCATATCGTTAGTGTAGCAATAGAAAGACTGGGTGTAATTTGATTACAGCATTCTTCTTTCCCATGGCGCGGATATAAATCTTCCCTTGGCTCTTCTAGATGAAGACGAAAGTAGAGTAATTGGATCGGGTGCATTATTGGAAGCTACGAGAATTGATTGTGTCGAGGTAGACGAGAGTGGGAGAGTGTCCCTTGATCCAGGTTATCACAGATGGTAGAAATGCTTCTATCAAAGGGAGCTATTGACACGGATAATCGAGCGTTGAGAGTTGCGACGAAGGGAAAGAACGAAGGAATTACTCGACTCTTACTCTCAAGACTTGCTCATTCTGATCATGAAATGAGGGTGAACAAGAAAAACGTTGAATTGGGACAGGTTTGTTACTCACTTTGCCATGTAGATCTACTATTATGACGTTTATTCAGATGCGTATAGGAGAGTGTCTTCTACCCTCGTATCTCTATCCATCTGTAGGAGTGATGTTGAATTGGTCTTCCGCATCTCTTTCCTCTCTCCTTCCTCACTACATATCTGATGCTGCTATGCATATCAATTCAAGGATGAGAACAACTACTCTCTCCTTTGCAGGTGAGACTAATTTATTCAACACTCAATATTTACTTCAAAACTGACGAAAACAAGATACCCATAAGCTAAGATATTCACAAGACCTGCTTATGAATTACAGTTGGTGGTAAAAAAATTAGTGATTGAATTGACCTCTTCACTCATCGTATTAATTGAGCAATAACGCGAGTCGACGTTTCCCACAACAAATTAACTATTTTTCCTTGTGTGTTGTGGCAACTACCGTCACTACGGATGTTGAATGTATCCGACAACGAATTATCTACGGTATTCATTCCTGTGTCTCACTAGTTCCCAAATGTGTATTGCAGATCTCTGTTCCCTCTGGACATCTTTACTCCTCGTCTATTGAGTCTCTAATTCTTCGAAATAACTGTCTAACATCTCTTCCCTCTTCTCTCTTCACACTTTTACCTTCTCTTTCCATTCTCGACATCTCAAAAAATTATCTTTCTCACCTTCCTGAGACCATTTGGCAAGCTCAATCTCTAAAGGCTAGTACATTAAGTGACGTCGCAAGATACATTATATGGGTATGAAGAATCTGTTTTGAGGAATTAAACGGAAGCGGTAACTCAATCTCGTCCCTTCCTTCCATTTCATCCATTAAATCGAGAGATATAACTGATGTGCATTCGAACACAACAAACGTCAATATACTCAATGCTAAGGTTAAATTAGCCTATTTCTTATATTAAAAAAATATCAAAAATTGCACGTGTTTTGACAAATTATATAAAACTCGATCACCCATTTTAAGAGACCCTCCACCATAAAACGGAAAGGGGGTTACGGCTGGCCGAAAATACAACCGACCCTCAAACTTTTATTTATTTATTTATCGTACACACGAGGGTGCGACATCATGTACATAAATTTGCGAATAAAAGAAGAATAATATCAAGAATGGGGGATCTTTGAGCATAGGTCAAATGGGGTTTTCGCAAGTTCGCAATTAGCATGGGCGGGGGGATGTAGACATAGGCCTTCATGAGTCTGTCCTGCACTTTCTCGCTACGTTAATCCGGTTTACATGCAAAGTGCAGAAGTGCCTATCTTCGCACGCGAAGACCTATTTGACATATGTCTTTGAGGGAGGGGGGGGGGGGGAGTGGGAGGGGAGTGAGTGATAATGTCAATAGAGGGGATAGAAAGTTTAGGATCACAAATTAAGTTTTCGTGGAATGATGATCCCGACTGCTGATCGCGGGCACCGATGGCTAAGCCTCCAGGTCGATTTTGACCCCCCTTTTTTAGGGTCAAAAAATATTTGATCTCAAATTTTTGCGTGAAAAGAGATTCTGTACGTATTTTCGCCCGTAGACACCGAATTTCATACTTGTAAGCCATATATCTTGTTATGAAAAAGTTAAACTCAAAAATCGTATTTGGTTGTGATGTAGCCCTATTTCAAAAAAAAATCTAAAGTTACCGGGAATCCACATTTTTGAAGTATCATCTTACGACGGAATCGAATAGACAAGAGCCGTAAAAGAAAGGCAGTTAAAGAAAAACATGTCGAAAATCGATAATTAGGCCGTGGCACAGCTCCAAATGTCCGAAAATGGAACACTGCTCATCAGGAAAGTTCGCGCAAATGCAAATGTGAATATTTCATGATGCTGTTTTATGGCGCACCGGCGTTTTTTCCGTGTCTTTTTTACATACTTCCGTGCCTCATTATTTATTGAAATTTATTTTCATATTAGAATTTATGTAACGAAAACCTCGAATGAGAAAAAGCGCCTCCAAAATAAGACCGCGACGCGGCCATTGATCATCAGGGAATACCGCGAATTCAAAATTATTCCGTGGATTCCCGGTAACTTTAACACGCTAAAAATTATATTTTCTGAATCTACATCGAAAAGTAGTTCAGGAGCCTTCGTATAATTTTTTTTAGAAAAAATCAGGAAAATTTAGATATGTTAGGTCAAAGTTTGTAATTTTTCGATTTTTCAAATTAATTTCTTCTCATATCTTCAGAACACTTTATAACCAGCGCGAAGTTACATATTATAATCTTATCTATTATAGTCTTACATATTATACATATTATATATTATAGTCATATTATACATATTATATATTATAGTCTTATTATACATATTATAAGTTACATATTATAGCCTTATTATAATTCATAACAAATTTATTGAATTACAAAACACGGGATTTCATACGTGCTTTCAACCTTTTTTCGTTCAAAAATGAATTTTTTCAGATCCAAGACAGCGATTGCATTTTTTTTTCGTTTACGATATTCAAACGTACAATAATTCATTGTAATGGATATACAACATGTATGCATGAGTGTCAAAACGTATTAAATGTTGATAATACCAAGTTTTTGAAACTATTAATACTTAAAAATTTTCTTTTTTTTTAAAATTTGCATAGTTCATATAAGCATAAATATCAGCGCATTAAAACGCGTTCTCTGTAAGACCGTCGGATGGGATGGCACAACTCATTCAAAGTGACCACTCAAGGCTCAAACAATCGATAATTTTTTTACGAAAAACAATTTTTTTTTCAAATTTTTTATTTTGCTATCGTGTTATATATCATTCGAAAGAGCATCAAAGGTTATGTATAGATCCCTAATTTCATGACTAGAGAACCACTTTGCACGAAAATCGGCAATTGTATTTCTAGAAATGTGACGTTTCTGTTAAACATTATTTTGGATAAAATTGTTCCCATGATTTGCAGGCCGTGGATCCGACATATATTACGTATTTTCCATCGACATATCGAAAGGTGACCTGATAATTCAACATTTTGGTAGACAAAGCACTCCTACACTCTCTAGACCGAGATCACCCAAAAATGAGATATATTTTCAAAGTGCGTAGAAAACGTTTTCTATATTTTAAAACAAAATTGCACATATGCCATTTGAAAGAGCATCAAAAGTTATCTTTAAATTTAAAATTTCAGGACTATTGGATGACTAGGAGCGAAAATCGATAATTGCAGCATAAGAAATTAATATTTTGAGTGAAGCTCAATATTTGCGTATATTTTCATTCAAAGTGATCGGACAGGGCTTAAACTTTTTTACAAGCTTTTGTAGGTGTAAAGTAAACTTTGATAGCAATGAAGTCATAAAAAGTTAAATTTTGAAAAATCGATAAAAAAATTTTCGAAAAAATATTTTTTAAATTTTTTTTTCAAAATCATATCATGCTATATCTCATTCGAAAGAGCATCACAAGTTATGCATAACTCATTATTTTCAACATGATGGCGATACCGGAAGCTGAGAAATGCTGATGGCATCCTCACAATTCATTCATTTTTCGTAAGTACATATTTCCTCTCCTACAATCTCAATCATGCTGAAAATAATGAATTATGCATAACTTATGATGCTCGTTCGAATGATATATGGCATGATATGATTTTGAAAATAATTTGTAAAAATATTTTTTTTCGAAAATTTTTTTTTATCGATTTTTCAAAATTTAACTTTTTATGACTTTATTGCTATCAAAATTTACTTTACACCTACAAAAGCTTGTAAAAAAAGGTTTAAGCACTGTCCGATCACTTTGAATGAAAATATACGCAAATATTGAGCTTCACTCAAGTTATTAATTTCTTATGCTGCAATTATCGATTTTCGCTTCTAGTCATCCAATAGTCCTGAAAATTTTAATTTAAAGATAACTTTTGATGCTCTTTCAAATGGCATATGTGCAATTTTGTATTAAAGTATAGAAAACGTTTTCTACGCACTTTGAAAATATATCTCATTTTTGGGTGATCTCGGTCTAGAGAGTGTAGGGGTGCTTTGTCTACCAAAATGTTGAATTATCAGGTCACCTTTCGATTTGTCGATGGAAAATACGTAATATATGTCGGATCCACGGCCTGCAAATCATGGGAACAATTTTATCCAAAATAATGTTTAACAGAAACGTCACATTTCTAGAAATACAATTGCCGATTTTCGTGCAAAGTGGTTCTCTCGTCATGAAATTAGGGATCTATACATAACTTTTGACGCTCTTTCGAATGATATATAACACGATAGAAAAATAAAAAAATTCGAAAAAAAAATTTTTTTTTCGTAAAAAAATTATCGATTTTTTAAAAGTTGACATTTCGGGTATTTCTCACGTTTTAAATTTACTTTGCACCCAATACCATCTAGGAAAAAAGTTTGAGTCCGGGGCGATCACTTTGAAATAGTTGTGCCGCTTACCCCAGATTTCACTGCGCTCTTACAGAGAACGCGTTTTAATCAACATATATAATAATCATTAGTCAAGTCAAGAAAGTTTACGTCGATTTGAGCGTCGTTCATTGATTTTTAACTCATTGATTTGAAATTTATTCGTCATTTTTGCGATTTTTCACGATATCTGGACAATTTTAACTAACCGTAGAGATGAATTATGCTTCGGCTAAAGGAATTTTATATAGGTGCTACAAGCCTATATTAATTTTAAACGTTTGACATACCAAAGAAAACTTATTATTTCAAATTTTTGGTACGCAATTGTGCTAGCATCCAAAAAATATTTCACAAGGGTGTCCCATGTGAATTGAACTATTCCACACGTTTGTATTTTAAAATAAACATTCAATAATAGCGAAACTATTAAGCATATGAAAATTATGAATATACTATCATGTAAGATTTTAGAAATTTGAAAAATTTGAAATTTGAATAAATATTTTTGTTAAGTTCGCATATCACAGTAACATACCATAAGTATCATATCACTACACTGGTAATAGGAATTATAAATGTTTTTAGCCAAAGCATAACTCATCTATACGGTTAGTTAAAATTGTCCAGATATCGGGAAAAAATCGCAAAAATGACTAATAAATTTCAAATCAGTGAGTTGAATGACGCTCAAATCGTTGTAAACTTTCTTGAATTGACTAATGAGCACTATATATGTTGATTAATGCGCTGATATTTATGTTTTATATGAACTATGAAAATTACAAAAAAATTGAAATATTATCGTTTTCATAATCTATTTTATATCGACGTGTAATACGTTTGGACACTTATGTATGCATGTTGTATATACATTACAATGTATTAATGTACGTTTGAATATCGTAAACGAAATAAATTTGCAATCACTGTTTTGGATCTCCATTTTTCGACTAAAAAAAGTTGAAATCGATTGAAAAAAGTTGAATACGTATGAAATCCCGTGTTTTATAATTCAATAATTTTGTTGTGAATTACAATAAGACTTCAGTATCTAACTTCGCGCTGCTTATAAAGTGTTCTGAATATATGAGAGGAAATTAATTTGAAAAATCGAAAAAAATATCAACTTTGACCTAACAATATAATATATGAATATAACTTTTGCTATGTTAAGAATTTTTTGAGAAAATTTTTTGAAAACATCGTTATTCAATTTTGTTTACAAATTTCAATTGAGATTTTTCTGTGATTCTCAAAAATTAATGAAAAAAAATAATCAAAAAAAGCAGATGTATAACAAAAAAAGAACGTAACCGCAACGGTAATTTATGTATGATTAAATCGAATTGATAAAACAACGAATTTTTGAACAATACATAGCAATATTGTCATAGGTGTCCACGATGGTGTCGAGCGGTGTGCTTGCAACACTTGTGGGGTACCATGGTCATGGTCCAAAATAGGGTTGGTGGAGAGTCCAACAAACGCAAAGTGGACTATGTTAACATAGCCTCCGGGGACCCTTAACGAAAACAAACTACCGTAATCCGGCAATTTGAAATTGAGCAAATTGATCCGTCATCCCCTCGAGTTGTTTTTGCCTGAGGGGGACTCCGCACCTATTGTACAGTACTCCAGACCACAATGACCCTACCGTAACCGGGATTACAGAAGTTGAGCCAACTCACCTCCATCTTGGACATCTATGATGGGCTACAGTAACCCTACCGTAACCGGGACTACAGAAGTTGAGCCAACTCACCATGTACCCATAACACAATGATAGACGTCCAACACAATTTATTGAAGGGTAGGACAGAAGGAAGATCTTCTGGGGACGGCACCTCCCGACGGGGAGCTTTATCTGACCGGGTCTCTGGATTCCTCATGGTAGTACTGGGTGGTGAGATATCCCCATTTAAATTTATATCGTGCTCTGGTTTCTTTCTACCAGTAGTGTACTACTATTCCCACTTGTTGCTCACCTATAGGGTAGACTACTAGTGCGCGCACTGGTAGTACTACTAGTGGCCGCGTTGTACAAGTGGTACTACTAGTGGGACAAGTGGTACTACTAGATATAATATGCTTTATCAATCGATTTCCACAAATAAATGATACAACAGTGACGGTTTGATGACTAGTAGAGCTTCAACTTTAGGCCATTATTTTTCTTCAGACAAATAGAAGGATCTTCTTCAGTAGCAGCGAAAATAATGAGCCATATCGTCCTTAATATTCTCCTCTATATCTCCGGAAACGTTGGAGCAGCCTCTTAAAGGCAAATTTTGAAACAAAACGAACTAACCTGCATTCTGAGGAAATAGTTCCGACATAATAATATAGAAAACCTGCATATTTCAATTGAAAAAGAGCGGTAGATCAATCTGAAATATGAGATATTTCATCATGGCAGAAGTAGAACCAACTCAAATCCTTATCGAAGATGCTCTTGATCGTAAATGAAGTATCTGCGTATTAGGTAGCGATAAGGCAAGATATAGACGAGAAAATCGATAAACCAGCCAAACAATTGAAGAAAACGTTGAAATGTGCAATTCCACACAAGCGCCTCACTTGCGCGCTTCTCGAGCGCGCCAATTCACTTAGTGCGTGCCAACTGAACTAGTGCTACTACTAGTGTATGCAACTAGCGGTACTACTGGTGAGATGAGGCCCCGGTATGCCCGCCTCAGCAACAGGTAGTACTACTGGTAGAAGCCGCTGCACTAGTACACTACTGGTAGAGAGGAACCAGCGTGGGGTACGGCCTAGTACGGTCCTCTCTGCCACGCAGGGGCAGGGTACCGCTCTACTGACAAAAATCATAGGAACAATTTTATACAAAATATAATTTAACGGATTAGTTTAATGGATTGCGACTATCGATTTTCGTTCCCAGTTGTTCAATCTTCATGAAAATTCGAATGTATACATAATTTTCGATGCTCTATTGAATGATATATAACTAGACAGGAAAATAAAAAAATTGAGTAAAAAAAATTTTTTGTAAAAAATTATCGATTTTTCGAAAGTTGATATTTTGTGTATTTCTTACTTTTAAAATTCACTTTGTGCCAAAGACTGTTCGTGAAAAAAATGTTGGGCCCGGGACGACCATTTTGAATTAGTTATCCGTCGTTCTTAAAGAGAACGCGTTGTAAGACTCCCAAAGGATTGCAGAATCGTCATATCGAGCGACGTTCACTATGGCAGAATGAGATAAGTGTGACAGTTATGGATGAAGGCGAAGGAGAGGAATCTACTCTATCCTCACACTCTCTAACGACTCTCAATCTTAACAACAACAAGGTGCACTATTCGTGTCTTCTTTGGCCAACATATCATGTGTTTCACAGGAAAATCGCGGTACTCCTTGCACTTCAATTTTGCAATCACTCACTATCTTTTCATATGTTTTTTTCTCGAAAGCCCCTGACTGGGTAACTGACTGACTGGTGTGACTGGTACTTCTGAGCCGGAGTCAGAGATTTCGTAGATCATTCGTATCTTCAGGAGGCTTCGTCGAAAATGTCCGTTGAGCAGCGTTTTATCGCAATTTTCTAACATTAAGTTCAGAGAAAATATACTGCTTAGCTCTGAACAGATCTGTACAATATGTGATCAACAGCTCTGTTCATCAGTGAAATCTGCCAAATGAGTTGCTAAATGTTACCCGTGCCTTGGTTGACGTTATCGCTGGTACACGTATCTGAGAATACTTCAATTATATTATCTTCAGCTCGACGAGTGCTTCACAGCATTTCGAGAGCGGACATACGGGCTAGACGGCTAGACAAAAACTAGAGAGCGCCCGCTCATGAAGGACGCCAGACGGAGAGGCAAAGCTCCGTCTGGATAAAGCTAAACCTGATGGAATTGAAATATTTTCTGACACGTGTGCCAGCAATAATTTCTACGAATGACATGGCTAGACTTTAGAAAATTATATCGCTAATTTCACTGATTAATAGAGCCGTTTATTACGCACATTTCATCTGTTCAGAGCTAAGTCGTTATCTTTTCTCTTAACTGATGAAATTGCGATAAAATGCGCCTCAACGGCAACTTCCGACGTCACCTCCTGAAGGTAAGAATTATCTCGCACTAAGGCTGAGGTCTTCCAGTCAGAGGCTGTCAAGAAACGTATGAAAAGTAAATGGTTGCAAAATTGATGTGCAAGGAGAAATGAAAAAAAGGAAATATTCGATTTCCCATGCAACGCGTGATATTGTTAAATACATTGCAGGGAACTATCACTGTGCTTATAGGTTGATCGCACATTAGGCACCTGTAGTTGTCCATGGTTGTGTACGGGGGGGGGGGGGGGCGGTTTCGCCACTTCGTGGCTCCATGGAAACTTATTTCTATCGCTATTTGTCTAATGAGCTTTTCACAAAGAAAGCGCAGGACATCGTGTTGCCAATGTATGTCTTCACCAAATCACGTGATTTAACAGACACTATCTGACAGGATCGAAATAGGTCCGTACTAGCGATTATTACGCCCATGCTGAAAAGTTGCTCCAAGGGTAAACTTCATGCGTAGAGTCAGAAAATCGACCCTTAAACTTACCTCCGATCAAACCCGGCTGAGATATTTTTCATGATACATGAAAAATCGATTTTTTTCAATTTTTGTCCGGATCGTCGGAAACCCTTACATAGCTACATTTTCGGAAAGCTGACGCTGAGAGGAGCTTTTTTCATGTTGTAAGTTTTCGGACAGCTCGTAGCTGGAAAAAGTTACGGTAAGTCAAATCATTCAAACTTTTTTATTAAAAAAAACTTCCACAGCAGCGACACTTTTTATTACATTTTTGGAATCTGCATGAAAAACTAGCATAGCAGTATTTTTGGCGGTAAGTATTTCGTGGCGGAACCTGCTCGTTTGGACAAAAGTTTACCCAGATGTTGGTACTTCCTGAAATGAATTGATTATAATTTCATCTTTACGTCCAATTCCTTTTCTATTATAGTGTTCTATTACACTCACGCGATAGATATCAACAGTATCCAGGTATGCAAGCTTGCCAATAAAAGTTAAAAATGAGTTTAAAATCGAACAAAAAACTAATGAACTATTTATTTTTAGAACGTCGCACGTATTCGATCTTAAAAGCAGTAATATAATATATCTATAAAATAATTAATTAAATGTACAAACTTGGTATTCTGAGAAAATATTTTTGGAAATATGAAAATAAAAAAAAATTTAAAAATTTCGAAATTCTGTTTTCAACTAAAACATTATTTCTTTGAATTGCTATGACCAAATCAACTTGGAAAATAATTTATTATTCTTCAAGATAGTGAAAAACACGTGTTAGCCATCATTAATTATAAATGGGAAATTTATAATATGATTGAAAACGCAAAATTGAAAAAAAACTGAATGTAATTGTTAGTTATGACTAGCACGTATTTTTTCGCTCTCTAGATAAATAATAAATTATTTCCAAGTTGATTTGGTCATATCAATTCAGAAAAATAATGTTTTAATTAAGAATCGAATTTCGAAATTAAAAAAAAATCATTTTGATATTTCCAAAAATATTTCCTCAGAACACCAAGTTTGTACATTTAATTTATCATTTTCTTGATATATTGTATATTACTGCTTTTAAAACGCGTTCTCTGTAAGAGTGCAGTGAAAGATGAGATAAGCGGCACAACTCCTTCAAAGTGATCGGATCGGGCTCAAATTTTTTTCACAAGCAGTACTAGGTGAAAAGTAAATTTTTAAAGTGAGAAATACTGAAAATGTCAACTTTTGAAAAATCGATAATTTTTTTACGAAAAAAAAAATTTTTTTGCAATTTTTTTATTTTGCTATCGTGTTATATATCATTCGAAAGAGCATCAAAAGTTATACTTATAGCCATAATTTCATGAGAATTGAACCACCTGGAGGAAAATCGATGAATATATTCCCAGAAATTTGACGCTTCTGTGAGAAGTAATTTTGGATAAAATTGTTCCCATGATTTCTACATCTTGGTTCCGATATATAATATGTATTTTTCATCGTAGAATCGCATGGTCACTATTTGGATAAAAATCTAGGGAGTGAAAGTACTCGTACATTCACTAGACCATCACCACCCAGAAATGAGATTCAATTTTGCAGTGAGTAGAAAACATTTTTTCAAGGTTCAAAACTAAATCATAGATACCCCATTGGAAAGAGCATCAAAAATTATATATACATTTACGATATCAGGAGGATTGAACCACTGGGAGGGCTAATCGATAATGCCATCCCCAGAAATTGAAAATTTTAGTGAATCTCAATATTCGCTTATATTTTCATTCAAAGTGATCTACCAGACCTTAACATTTTTTCACAAGCATTCTTATGTGTAAAGTGAATTTTAATCGTAAGAAAATTATGAAAAGTTGAATTTTGAAAAATCGAGAAAAATTTTTTTTTTATTTTTTGTAAAATTTCCTGTCGTGTATCTCATTCGAAAGAGTATCAAAAGTTATGTATAAATGCATATTTTCATGACGATTGAGACACAAGGAGCGAAAATATTTGACTGCGAAAAACCATCAACTTCTGAGGATGCAGTCACCGTTTCTCAAATGTTAGAAACGAAATCGTGCTGAAAGTGTGGCTATATACATAACTTTTGATGCTCTTTCGAATGAGATATGACACAACAGCAAATTTTACAAAAAAATAAAAAATTATTTTTTTCTCGAAAATTTTTTTCTCGATTTTTCAAAATTAAACTTTTCATAACTTTCTTACGATGAAAATTCACTTTACACATAAGAATGCTTGTGAAAAAAATTTAAGGTCTGGTAGATCACTTTGAATGAAATTATAAGCGAATATTGAGATTCACTAAAATTTTCAATTTCTGCGGATGGTGTTATCGATTGGCGCTCCTAGTGGTTCAATCCTCCTGATATCGTAAATGTATATATAATTTTTGATGCTCTTTCCAATGGGGTATCTATGATTTAGTTTTGAACCTTGAAAAAAATGTTTTCTACTCACTGCAAAATTGAATCTCATTTCTGGGTGGTGATGGTCTAGTGAATGTACGAGTACTTTCACTCCCTAGATTTTTATCCAAATAGTGACCATGCGATTCTACGATGAAAAATACATATTATATATCGGAACCAAGAGGTAGAAATCATGGGAACAATTTTATCCAAAATTACTTCTCACAGAAGCGTCAAATTTCTGGGAATATATTCATCGATTTTCCCTCCAGGTGGTTCAATTCTCATGAAATTATGGCTATAAGTATAATTTTTGATGCTCTTTCGAATGATATATAACACGATAGCAAAATAAAAATTGCAAAAAAAATTTTTTTTTCGTAAAAAAATTATCGATTTTTCAAAAGTTGACATTTTCAGTATTTCTCACTTTAAAAATTTACTTTTCACCTAGTACTGCTTGTGAAAAAAATTTGAGCCCGATCCGATCACTTTGAAGGAGTTGTGCCGCCCAGTCCTGCTGTCTTACAGAGAACGCGTTTTAAGATCGAATACGTGCGATGTTCTTACCAAAATAAGCATCGAAATGAGGAAAAAAATTGTTCATTAGTTTTTTGTTCGATTTTAAACTCATTTTTAACTTTTATTGGCAAGCTTGCATACCTGATACTGTTGATATCGATTGAGTGAGTGTAATAGAGCACTGTAATAGAAAAGGAATTGGACGTAAAGATGAACTTATTCATTTCAGGAAGTACCAACATCTGGGTAAACTTTTGTCCAAACGATCAGGTTCCGCCCCGAAATACTTACCCCCAAAAATACTGATATGCTAGTTTTTTTTTCAGATTCCAAAAATGTAATAAAAAGTGTCGCTGCTGTGGAACTTTTTTTTAATAA
This sequence comes from Pristionchus fissidentatus, assembly GCA_036245785.1. NCBI lineage: Eukaryota > Metazoa > Nematoda > Chromadorea > Rhabditida > Neodiplogasteridae > Pristionchus > Pristionchus fissidentatus. The sequence continues at coordinate 21,724,100 of BTSY01000005.1, read as the reverse complement.
AAAAGTTTGAATGATTTGACTTACCGTAACTTTTTCCAGCTACGAGCTGTCCAAAAACTTACAACATGAAAAAAGCTCCTCTCAGCGTCAGCTTTCCGAAAATGTAGCTATGTAAGGGTTTCCGACGATCCGGACAAAAATTTAAAAAAATCGATTTTTCATGTCTCATGAAAAATATCTCAGCCGGGTTTGATCGGAGGTAATTTCAAGGTCGATTTTCGGACTCTACGCATGAAGTTTACCCTTGGAGCAACATTTCAGCATGGGCGTAATAATCGCTAGTACGGACCCTTCAGGCAGAATCTCAATCCTGTCAGAAAGTGTCTGTAAACACGTTTCTGATATCGCAAAACGCATTTCCAGTGATACGGTGCACTCCCAGGAATTTTTCGTAAAATTTGGAAAGTTTAGTGAAAACACGTTAAAACGTGTTAGATCACGTTTTTTCACGCTTCTTAGAGCGAAAAACATTTGTCCTGTGATTCCCTACACTCCCCGGTTCGTTTGGCAGAAATTTGGAAATTCCGTGAAAACGCGTTGAGACAGGAATCACGAGAGATTGCATGAAAACTGACCCATTAAGGTTTCCTTGAACTTCGAATAAAATATCTTCAGAAGTACCCTGGAGATGAGAATTTCATCAATCTAGGTTACATGTCGCAGAACCAGCTTTTATTGATTTTCCGGCTACGAAACCGGAATTTCGTTATAAATCTTCATATTTAAAAATGTAGATACAATACCGCTTAAGCGGCTCTGTTCTGGTTAAGAGGTCCCATGGAAATTGAGAGGTCCGATAGAAAATAAGAGGTCCCATGAAAATTAAGAGATTCCATCAAAAATGAGAGGTCCCATTAAAATTAAGAGGTCCCATTAAAAATGAGAGGTTCCATGAAAATTAAGAGGTTCCATCCCTTATTTTCTAAGTGTCTCGACCTATCAACCACAATTCTGCATCACAGTCTCACAATGAGTGGTTGTAAAATGTATTTTGTTGTCGAATAACAATTTCTTAGATATTGAATGCGTCAAACAAAAGAAAGCTATGAAATGCAACACAAAGATAGGTAAGCGTTCGATGAACTGTAGTGGAGATTCAACCTCTTATTTTTGATGGGACTTCTCATTTTTGATGGAACCTCTTAATTTTCATGGGACCTCTTATTTTCTATCGGACCTCTCAATTTCCATGGGACCTCTTAACCAGAACAGAGCCGCTTAAGCCTTAAGGACTCAAAATTTTCTGAAAAATAATTAGCTATAATTTTGCTGTTGACACTGTTTACTAAAATTATAACATTGAAAAGTTTCGATGCAAAAACTAAAACAAATAAAGATGTGTCGTAACCTGGGCCGGTTCCAATGTATGATGGTGTAAACTAGACGATGGTGGTTCGATTACGGTGCTTTATCGCATAGTTCCTCTGATCTCGTGAATTGAGTCTCTGAATGACGCGAGTCAGTCTCAGAGAGTCGATTCACAAGTTGATTCAAAAGATGACTATAGAATGAAGAATCTAGGACAGACTCAAAAGTGGGCGGAGTCTTGGGCGCTGTAAGAGCGAGGGGGAGTAGAGGGGGCAACGTGGAAGAGAACAGGGGGAATCGAGAGAGCGTTCACAGAGATAGAGACAGGCGGGGAAATGATGATGGGTAGAGAAGTTAGAGATATGTGGGGGAGGAAGACAGAAGAAGAATCTAGAAGAGATACAACAACAGCGATGATCTAGATTACAATAAACATGCAATCGATAAACTTAGGGCGTTGTAGATCAACCCTTCTTCTCTGGTCGTAATCTATGACAAAAGACAAAAATGATTTTTTTTTCGTTTTGAAAGAGAATTATTATATAAATTTGTTTAATGAGTAAAAATTTGAGTAAGAACGCCCGAAAAAGCAAACACAGAATATATATTTTTCCGGCAGTACTTTTTTGAGCCTCACCTCTAGGTGCACGAGGCAAATTGCAGAGACTATTTTTGTGATCATTTTGAGCTACTGAACGATCTTCTTATTGCATTTTGAAAAAAGTTATTTTAATTCTGGTTTAAGATCCGGAAAATCCCTAAAATTCAGTTCTGTGATCTGGGGTGGTATTCTTTCTCAGTTTTTGGGTGGTATTCTTCTTCCATTTTCGGCCTGGCCCAACTTTTTTCGGCTTGCCGAAATTATTTTCGGCTCACTAGTTTCACAAAGAGCGGTCTCGATTTTCAGCCGAAAATATTTCGGCCGAGCCGAAATCTAAAAATTCGGCTGAATTTCGGCTATTGAGCGGTCGCTCTGTTATAAAAATTCGTTTTTTAACGCCTAAAAATATTCGGCCGAGACAGAGGGATTTTTCACATTTTCGGGAAGAATTTCGGCCGGCGATTGCTCCATTTTTAACCCTCCTCTCGATCATTGCCCAGTCATTTTCACTTTCCCCGTGTATTGCGTCTGGTCGATCACGCGCTGCGTATTCGCAAGTCATCGCATAATGATACCGTGATTATGCTACTTCAAGAATTCAACCGGAACATGTTTCACATTTTATGAGTACCTTCAGTGAGATACAAAAAAGCGGCGAATTTGGTTCCAAAAAGGCATTGTGAATTGAGCAATACTTATTACTACACTTCCTCCCATCTTCGACTGTCCATAGAACATATTTTCATAGGATATATTTGGTATTGTTGTCCTAGGACAATACGACCAACGCAGCCGACCGAGAAGAGAACGAACTCAAAATGAAGTGAATAAAACTAGCGGGGTGCGTGGAGGTTAAGCGCACTACGTTTTCAAAGTACGGTCCAGGGGGGCTTCGGTCGCCGGGTACAGTTCGGTCCAGGGGGACTTCAGTCGCAGGGTTCAGTTCGGTCCAGGGGGACTTCAGTCGCAGGGTACAGTTCGGTCCAGGGGGGCATCGAAAAAAGTTGCCACTACGCCACTTCGTGGCGTAGTGGCAACTTTTTACCTGAACCACCTGACCCAAGGAAGTTTGGTTGCCCCAGCGAACTTTTTACTGTAGATTACGGTAGCAATTATTGATTTATTGATTTTCGTGTTTTTGACAAAAATCATGTATCTGACCCAAGGAAGTGTGGTTACCCCAGCGAACTTTTTGAGGGTACGGTAGGTTACGGTAGTATTTATTGATTTATTGATTATTGATTTTTGTGTTTTTGTCAAAAATCATGTATCTGACCCAAGGAAGTGTGGTTGCTCCACCGAACTCATCGGAGGGTACTGTAGGTTACGGTAGCAATTATTTATTTATTGATTATTGATTTATTGATTTTCGTGTTTTTGACAATAATCATGTATCTGACCCATTCAAGTGTGGCTGCCCCAGCGAACTTGTTACCGTAGTTTGTGACGGACGGGACGGACTCACTCACTCACAGACAGACAGGGCTTGTCTTTTTAGGTTAAGTGGTAATTTTATTCCGCAAATGATTTTCGGCCATTCCGAAAATGGAAGAAGAATACCATCCCTGTAGCACGTCTGTCATTTTCCATTTTCATTTTATAGACTATCTCTCCCTCTGAGATTCAGTTTGGTTAGCGTAAGTTCAAGAAAACAGGAACTCTCTTCCTTCGAACGCAATATCTTAACTCAATTCTCTTTTAAACGGCCGTAGAGAATATTTTGATTGATTTGACATTGGAGAGTAAAATATATCTTGGGAAGCTTTATTTGAGGATACTGAGTCGTCCTCTGACGAAGAATGGCGACCACTCATACACAGACATCGAAGAGATTGAGAAATGAAATGAAATTTTATACATCGAAGAGATTGAGAAATGAAATGAAATTTTCGGCAGATTGCCGAATTTTTTACCGAATTTTTTGAGAAAGAATACCGCCCCTGAGTTTAATTGAATTTGGTTACAATATCGATTGATATGTCAAGTGTACTACAAGTTAAATATTAAAAAAAACTACAATAGGTATTACTGTTTCGCTCCCTTAGCGTCAAAAGTCTTAAATCTCTAGTGGTACATGTCTTAAAACATGTTCAACATGTTAGAACACGTTTCTGACATCGCAAATAAGAGATTCTCTGGATGTTTTCGTAAAATTTCGAAATTTTCGTAAGACACTTAAGATATTCGAACAAGTTTGCTGGTACGAGAAAATATGTTTGCTTTCCTTTACCACGTTCCAAAAAAATCTGCAAAAGGTTTGCTCGCAACGAGGGTCGTACCTGCGTCGGCCAATTTCGAATGTAACCATTTCGTTTTTGAATTATGTTGAAATTTTATTTTTTTTAAACATTTTATTGCTTTTGAAGTCCGACATTATTGGAAAGGGAGCAAGTTGATAGCTCTTCTCGTTATAGAACTATTCGATAGTAGTACACGCACGGAAAGGCAGTTAGACACTGATAAATATACAGGCAGAGCTTTTGAAATTATAGTAAATCTAAGTAGTAACTCTCGTAGATTTGCCCTGTGATCCACACCCATGAGAGGGGGTGGAGCCAACCTCCTTCCCATCCATAGGGAGAGTGCTAAAGGCGTCTATCATAGCCGTGGAATGGGATTTCAATCGGACATGCATCAGTCGAAAAAATAGTGTATGCAGAACTGACTGTGAAAGGGCGAACCTTATGTCTAGGGAGCACGTGCTATTAGGTTGGTACGACAAGAGGGGGGGGGGGCGCCCTCGAATGGACGAAGTCTGCCCGCATCTTCCTCATGTCCTCTCTCTCATCAAACCCGTCTCGAATAGTGCGGTCTCCCTATACATAGTGCTTGCTCGCGTAAACAATTTGTGGAGTGCACTGCACCAAAACATCGAAGCTATGACCGATTGAAAGCCGATTGCTCGGCTGTTGTGAACGTGACGTCGGGCTAGGCGGAGCTTCGGACGAATCTAGAAACTTGTCGATTTTAGTTCCGTATATTTCCAACTTCAATTGGTTGTGTCGCTCCTCGACTTCGTCATCTTTCATTCTCTCACAATCTTCTCACTACAGTATGCTCAATTACGGCTCTGCCTGCCTTGTTGAGGTATTCTCACTCACTTTATTTCTTAATCATTCATCCACAACTCTGCATGTTTGATTTAAGAACTCTCGACGTGTCTCACAATTCACTGACTCAACTATTTTCTCCGAATGTACCAATGGTCGAGTGTCATGCAAATGGAGAGAGTGGAGGAAGGAACCATGGAAGGACAACCAGTCCTACTAGAAACTCCAGTCGGTTCATTCAACTAACTTATTACGAATACATAAATCTTAGAACTCTGGCCGGGTCACTAGGGAAAAATTCGACCCTCTGAAAATTTTTATATAGATTTGGATGACATCCACAGTTGCAAGTTTGAAAATTAAAAAGAAAGAAAAATCCGTCAATGTTAAATTAAATACTAAAATTCAGAAAATGAAGTGATTGAGCTTCATCGATTTTGACCCTGACACGCGAAATTCAAAACATACAGTAATCCCACACTCGCTTTTCTTCTTTAAAAAAATATTTTTTTCATAGTTTTCCATTTCGAAATATCACATTTTATTGATTATAGAAGAAAAAGTAATGTAAAAAGGCGAAAATGGCGAACAAAACAAATCCGATTTTATGTAACTTGTTTATGCGATTATGCATAACCATCGATGGTGGCCCTAAATTAAAATATTGAATTCGAATTGACGAAAAAAACTTTCCTGATGTCTCAAATGAGGCATAAAATAGTTTATTTTTTTAAATTCCGCAATGACACCGTTGCAAGAATCACTCTCACCACATCATAGCATTCCTAGTCTCCTCAGGTAATTCGATCATAATATGGATCTCCAAATCCTTCTTATCATATCAATAATATTCCTGTGTCCATGAAAACCGAAAAATTTCCAAAGAGTTTTCCAAAGAGATCTCGGAGTTCAAGTTGTTCCTTCATTACTCCGTACCGCTTCAATTGATGCCCGAATTAGCAAAGCACAAACTGCACTTTTCATTATGCTCCGGGCAGTTTCTGTCAATTGTCCCCATATCCTACTCAAGTGTTTTCAAACGTATGTTCTCCCTCACCTTGAATTCGCAAGTCCATTCTGGAACCCCTATTTAAAGAAGCATTGTGAGAGGCTCGAGAAGGTTCAAAAACAATTCACCAGAATTCTGTTCTATCGTTGTTTTCCGTCTCCTTCTTATCCAATTGGTCTACCTTCCTATATTGAACGTCTGTCTCTTCTTGGTCTTAAAGCGCTTTTTGAGAGGAGAGTCGTCTTTGATCTAGTATTCGCCCGTAGAATCATGAATGGCGAGACCATCCTAGACCGTAATAAGTTTTTCACATTCAAACCCCAGCGTGACAGATCGAACACTTTTGGAATTCACATTGAATGTACAAAGTCCACTCCTAGATTTCATTGTTTCCCCCTCAGAATAGCAATGATTTTAAACTCCTTACCTTCCCATATCCACCGATCTCCAAGTGTTACTATCTACAAGAATCGTCTAGTTAGATTTCTCTGGCTTTGATATCAGTAAATACACATTTCACTAGTTCCTTTTCCCTCATTCCCCAGTGTACATCTCACCACCCCTCCCCCCCTCACCACTCTACCCCCTTAGAGGTCCTTCAGAATGGTCCCGGAGCATAGTCAACCTGGTCGTCCCGAGTCCTCTTCCTCGGTATCCCTCCAACGACCAGACGATGACAGATGGGATCATGACGATCGATCTACTCTTCTTACAGTCAACCCACCCCATCATTCACATTTCATACTCCCTAGAAGGAAAATATTATCGATTTTCACATTTATCTATGTTTCGTATCTCGTTGCGCTCTCGGGCGTCGATTATATATATATATACAATTCTCAACAGATCTCGGTACAGCAAAAAAGTGAAGGTCTGAGATAACAATGGTTTTCAATACACTTTGGTAAGCTGAGAGCACTGGCCAAATCTCTTTGCATGCAAATTTGATTGTAGGTCACTATAGAGCTCTGAAGATCACTGAAATTGACGGTTTTTCGGGTATATCTGGATACAGAGCAGATGAAGCAAAAAAGTGCAAAAAGAGAGTCTACTCGAATTTGCATGAAGAATCTAATTCTTGTGTCAGAAAGGTAAAATTTACCACGACAACGAGATAAATAATTTTAACTCATATACTAACAAAAAGTGAGCAACCACTCTAGGGTCACCATCTGGAGCATACATTCAGTGTCCTACAAAAAAATTTGGTAGAAAAAGAATTCTGCCCTTTTGAGTTATGATTTTTCAACCGGCGCCAATCGACTGTCTAAACACTCATTTCTCGGAGAGAAAGGTCATTTACATGAATTCACACTCTCATTTCTGACTTTCAAACGCCGCGCAGAGAGAGTGAGGGATGTAAATGACCTTTCTCTTCGAGAAATGAGTGTTTTGACAGTCGATTGGCGCCGGTTGAAAAATCATAACTCAAAAGGGCAGAACTCTTTTTCTACCAAATTTTTTTTGTAGGACACTGAATGTATGCTCCAGATGGTGACCCTAGAGTGGTTGCTCACTTTTGTTAGTATATGAGTTAAAATTATTTATCTCGTTGTCGTGGTAAATTTTACCTTTCTGACACAAGAATTCGAGTAGACTCTCTTTTTGCACTTTTTTGCTTCATCTGCTCTGTATCCAGATATACTCGAAAAACCGTCAATTGTAGTGATCTTCAGAGCTCCATAGTGACCTACAATCAAATTTGCATGCAAAAAGATTTGGCCAGTGCTCTCAGCTTACCAAAGTGTATTGAAACCCGTTGTTATCTCAGACCTTCACTTTTTTGCTGTACCGAGGTTTGTCCGACTCTTACGCAAACGGCCTCATATATATATATATATATATATATATATATATATATATATATATATATGATGAAACCATTATCGAATAAGTAAAACATCTGTTTATTAAACAATTTAATTCAACTTTTTATCATGTCAGTAGAGTGCGAAATGCGAGACGACGCCCTCCTCATTTCTCAGGTTCTCTTCAGCGGTCGATGGGAGAGCGCGCGAAATGAAGAGATCGTGGTCTCATATTTCGTACTCTACATGTCAGGCAATAGTGCTCAGATGAGGATGGGTCGGCATTCTCCATTAGTTGCATTCCACCATTGGGGCCCGATTGCTCGTTTCAGGTCATCTCTCCATCGGGTATTGGGGTGGCCTTGGGGACGTTTCCAGTTGTAGGGGGTCCACATCGTAGTTGCCCGCGTCCAATGGTTGATTTCCATTCGCCTTATCTTCAAGGCCCATTTCGCTTTCCGTTAAAGTGCCTCCTTATTCCAGTCTCGAATTTGGGTGATTTCTCGTAATCGTTCGTTCCTCACTCGATCCAGTCCAATCACTCCAATCATCCGACGTTCCATCTTCCTCAGGGTGACATTGAGGCGCTCTTTGTCACTCGATCTCAAAGCCCACACCTCATATATATATATATATATATATATATATATATATATATATATATAATCTGATCAGGAGAAATCTAAATTAATTTTTGGCATGATCAGATTCAAACATCTCCTGATCAGATTCAGATATTTCCTGGTCAGATCTTGATGTAATTATTTTCAAAAACTTCTGATCAGATTATGATCGAGTTACCTGAGCAATTTTAAAAAAATTAGTTATAGCGAATATACCTACGCTTTATTTTGTGACAATGTGTTTGAAAACAATAACAAGAGTTCGCGCGCGAGAGAGCATAGAAATTGCCAACTTGTTACATTGCATTTCTTGTGAAAATCATTTCAAAAACATTGAAACAATGGAAAAGAACGAAAAATATGTCGCCCCATCAATGAGCTTAACTGTTCGAGAATTAAACACGACATAACTGTGCAGGCGCACTTCTTGCGCATTTCTAGATCTGATCAGATTCAAATATCGTCTGATTAGATTCAAATATGCAACAACTTCTGATCAGATTATGATCGAGTTACCTGAGTCATATCTCAAATTTGGCCCTCTGCCAAGATGGGAGTCGTGAGATGTTGTATGTTGTTTCTGCAGGGAGTAGATCGAAGTCTGCAGTTCGCACACAAAGAGCTCTTTCTGTTAATCGAAATGGAAGAGAAGATGTGAGAGGATGTGATATATGCGTCCATAGGAGACACAACACTCTCCCACATCTCAAGACACTCAATATAAGTAACAATCAATTGAAGAGAGTTGTCGTGACCAAAGGTGATTTGTAGTGTTCGGAAATGTTGTGGAAAAGGATTAATTGCAGGTGATACCGTACTCACTCCTTTATTGAGTTCACTTGATGCTTCGTTCAACAATATTAAAGAGTTAGATGGAGTATCGATATCGAAACTCAATAGTCTCTCTATTCTATCTTTGTCTATGAATGAGGTAAGTCGTTCTCCTTACATCAGAGAGAGAAAGGGAGAGATTAATATTCATAGAGAATATTTCATTTCCGATTAGACTGTTGTTCATATAAATGATTGGATCGCGGGGAAAATGGCCTGGGAGTATTGTTTTGTACACTCTTGAGTGTAGCAAGGATTAAGCTGTATGTCAACAAAAACATATTATTTATGCGTGTCACGAGGAAACGCGGTACAATAACGTAAATTAAAAGAAAGACATTTAACATCAATCGATAACACAAACATACTACTAGTTGCACAAGACATACGAATAAATTGTTTTTGGAAGATTTTATGAATTTTAATTTTTCCAGAGATACAATAGGTACCGTTAGCTCAAATGCACCATGTGTCTACAGTCGTTGGGAAACTCTTACCAAATGTTCATATATTGTTATATAGAGTACATTTCAGTGATAATTGAAATTATCCTGACCCACTAAGGCTTCAAACACATGGTACGTTTTTTGGCGGGAAAATCAGTGATTTCAGATACATGGTACCTTTCGATTTGTAAAAATTAGTTCTGACTAATGTCTAATTGATGTCTAATATAGCAAATTCGCTTCATGTGTGTAGGCTGATCTAAATTTGGAGCGAGTATTATCGTCGTCATTCGCGTACACTTGGTGCACTGCGTAACGCTAGACAACGGAACCATCTATGGATTTTCCTTTTTTTAAGTGGAAGCCATTTTATTTTATTTGCTGACCAGTTTCATATTACGAAGAGAAGAAACATTTTTCTCCCACTTTATATATCTGATATTTTGTTGTTAAATAAATTATTTTTGTCAGAACTTTTTTGATTTCGTTTAAAAAATTCGAAATGATAAGCTGCTTTTCCGCACATTTTTGAGCGTTTTTGACGGTTCCAGGGTCGGAATTGTCATAACTGCCTTCATTGTGAAGGTATGACAATTCTGGAAATGGCGCCGTCAATTTCAAAAAGCCGATTTTGGAACCTGGGACCGGGAAATATGTAATTATCGTCCTCATAGTACTCTGTTCGGATGAAATGGATAAAAATATGATTTGAAAATTGTTCCAAACAGGGTCTGTTTACCTGCATTCTCTCGTGATACCTCTCATAAATAGATTGTCTTAGAGATGATTGAAAAATATCGAAACAAATATATCAAGACAAATTGGGGGGGATGGCCCGCATTTCCTAGGCGCATTCGGCAACTTTTGGGGGCGGTTTTAAGGTATGCACATGGGAAATAAGAAAATATACTACTGATCCGTGTCCTCTCTTTCTAAACCTCGGTGTGGGGACTTTAATATTAAAATGTGGTCGAAATAAAAAATCTGTGGTGATACCTGTCATAAGTGTTCTTGCAGTTGACATCCCTTCCCCCTCAACTTGGTTTATTGTCTCGTTTGTGGTCTCTCTCACTCTCGGGCTGTCCGCTCTCTGAACCTCTCGCTTCTATTGTGAACTCAGATAACGCAAAGACTATTGATGTTCTTTCCCATCTCAGATGTGTATTAGAGGAGTAAGTGGAGAAGTGCTTGGCTTTTTTGGAAATGATGGTGTGAATATTAAGATGGAGATCGTATCCTCACCTGCTTGTGTTCATTCTTGGTCAGTCGAGAACAGGCAAATCAACGATTGCCGATGCTATCAAAGCAGACGCCCATATTACTAAAAATATTGTCCAAGGTATGCTCAATTTAATATGCGATGTATAACGCTCGATTACAGGAAAATGTGCTCGTGTATTACAATGTAAGATGACAACGAAGAGAAGCCAGAGTCGCCTGAGTTTCACAGTGTGGGATACAAGTGGAGAGGTGGGGAAGTACTGTACTTTGAATAAAAAGAGGTGAAGGATAACACGCCACTCCACGGTGAACGGGAAAAAAACACTAAGGGAAAAGTGCGGGACGTTTTGCAAAAAAAAGTATTTGAAAAAATAAGCCCTCTCGCCACTCTGTCACTCTCGAAATCTACCCCTTTCGAAATCTGAAAGACCGTAGTAATATGTTCATTTCCTTACAAAATAGCGGAATATCCTGAAAAAGTACGCTCGCAAAAATTAAAATGTTAAAGTTACCGACCAATTAAAAATTTCGATATTTTTAAAATTTTTTTTATTCGACGCAGATGAGACTCCTGATTATTAGTTCGCTTAGGAAAACGCCTGTAAAAAAGCCCCAAATTTACTATAAGGTCGGAAAGGGTCACCCTGATCGTCAATATTGATTAGTATACTGTAGCAGCTCAAAATTCTTCTTTTCATTTTTTCTGCGATCTTCTTTTCATTTTTTTCAACTATAAAAATGAATTTTAAATTCGCCTCTTTAGCTACAGTATACTTTTTTAAAAATTATTGTTGTGTACCTGTCAGGTCACTACTCAGAGGTATCTGGGTTACCGAGTTTATCTACATAATTCAGAGTACATAGGAGTCACACTCCACGAGGCAGGACAAGGGACGACTGGATAGCTCGTCCCTACTTAGCAACCTATTTACATACATGATAATGGGATGGCGACAGACAGACTAGGGAATGATACGTCCGTACGATATTACAATGAGTACGACTACAGTGTATAGACCTATACAACAAATATTTTCATTTTTTCCAAGTTTGTTCACATTTTTACTATTTAAAAATGAGATTTCTTGCATGACATCAACTGCAGGATGCAGCTACAATTGCTTGAATGCCAATTTGAAAGAGCTGCTACCGTGAAATCGCAGAAAAAACTAAAAGAAGAATTTTGAGCTGCTACAGTATAATCAATATCTACGATCAGGGTGACCCTTTCCGAGCTTATAGTAAATTTCGGGCTTATTTTCAGGCGTTTTATTATTCGAACTAATAATCAGCAGTCTCATCTGCTTCTAATAATTTTTTTTAAATATCGAAATTATTGGTTGGTCGGTGACTTTAACGTGACATAATTATGCGAATTTGAGATATTTGGTGGACCAAACAGAAATCGATTGAGCATACCAAAGGTTTTTTATCAAATATGGTGAAAAATTTACGCGGTCACTTTCTGATGTACGAAGTGTTTGAAATGTTTACTCGAAGAGGCTGCCGGCGCGAAGCTTTCGTTCGCACCACGCTGAGTTTATCGAATGTTAACCGGGGGGTAATTAATTATACCAATTCTTCCCCCCCACCCTTCGATTTAATGCGCACTATACGTGACATGAGAATGATTATTTATGTTGCATATTTAGAAAGAGCTGCGCCCTCTTATCGAATTGCCATTCTGCCGTCGTGCAGTTTATGTAGTGGTATTCCGAGTGACAGAGGGTCTGGAGTGTATCCACTCTCTTACAAACTACCTCCTATCCATCCAACAACGGGCTCCCAATGTATCGGTGCTTCTAGTTGGAACTCATGTGGATGAGGTATTTATCTTCCCTCGTAGACACTCTTTTCACTCTCCATCAATTCAGCTTACGATATCCACTGGAATCTCTGATATCGAATCCCTCGAATCCTTTATCAAGCGTCGATTTCTATCGGGATATGCTAACAAAGAGGGAATGCCAACTATTGTTGATATCCTCTTCGTTTCTCTAAAGAAGAAGTTTGTTTTTAGAAGTTTGTTTTTTTTGTAATTTTCAATAAACTACTACAACAATGTACTATAATATTTTCCGCCAGATTGAGTCGTACTGTCGTCGTAGACCCTACCGTCCGTCAATTTAATGGTGGAACAGTTATTGAAATGATATTTAGTTGTCTCAATTTACTCTCACATCGAAATTGCAAAAATATAAGCAAGCATCTTTCTAGGAAACTGGTACCGGAAAATTTCTTGCTTTCATTTAAGCAAATTCGTTTGCTTACGGCAGATGGTAAGAGAGATGGTTAAAAGGAGCAAAATTGTGAATCGAGAGGGTGCGTACCCTGTATCATCGGTTTGCTGACCGAAGACGTCACCTACTGCGCCACCCTCTGGATACTGCGAGATCGCTTACTGAAGTTCATGACAGACACTTCGCTCAGTGAGCCCCTCGAAAATAACCAAGTGACTTGCTAAGCAAATGAATTAGCAAGCGCTATTCTTACCAAATTCGCTGTGAGAGTAAATAATGTACTTTGCTACTCTGATTGATATTAGTCTGATCATTTTTATAGGGTGATACATGATGCAATAAGACCTAAAATGACATAAGATCTAAAAACGGAAATGTAATAATTTCGAGCTGAAAAAATAACGGAAATCTATTATCACTTTATTGGTTGATCTCACAATCGTAATTCAATGAGAACAAGAGCTCACATCAGTGAGATTTACAGATTTACAAATTGAGATTTCCCTTCGATTCAAAATAAAGGAGTATGTATTCAGGAATGATGTTCGTGCTGTATTGGCTTCATTGATGACAACTGCAGAAGAGAGTCGAGTAGGGAAAGAATCAATTCTTTCCAACTCCGTCCCTCATTCATATTTATGCGTTCTCTCTGTAAGTTAATTTTCCAATGCGTTCGAATCAACTCAGCCGTGAGAGAACTCTTGTTTTAAAACCCCAAGTTTTTCAATCGATTAATACATTACAGTGACTTGATTAATATACCTCTTCCTTGTACTCAACTTCGCTAGGTCAGTGCGACCGATTTGACTACATGATCAAATCATAAAAAGTAGATCGCAAAGTTTTTTTTCTCACAAACGGTCGCTTCAGAATTTTTTTAGAATAAAGACTTTTAAGAATGTTGTTTCAGATAAAGGTGGGATATACAATAATAATGGTCAGATAAATGTTCTTTCAGGGTGTCTCAAAAGTATGTTCAATAATTTTTATCCCTGTAATTCCGTAACGAATGGCCGACACAGATAGTAATTTCGCCCTAATAATACAGTGATCCATTAAAGTTGGGAGATGTTACATGCATTGCGCTTGACCGAACATCGGAAATCGGATTCTCTAAAATGGGTCTTGGCCGGCAGCTCGTTTTGATGTACTTAATTTCCCCGGCCTAGTCCAGGTATCAAAGTCCAATATGAAACCATTATCGAATAAGTAAAACATCTGTTTATTAAACAATTTAATTCAACTTTTTATCATGTCAGTAGAGTGCGAAATGCGAGACGACGCCCTCCTCATTTCTCAGGTTCTCTTCAGCGGTCGATGGGAGAGCGCGCGAAATGAAGAGATCGTGGTCTCATATTTCGTACTCTACATGTCAGGCAATAGTGCTCAGATGAGGATGGGTCGGCATTCTCCATTAGTTGCATTCCACCATTGGGGCCCGATTGCTCGTTTCAGGTCATCTCTCCATCGGGTATTGGGGTGGCCTTGGGGCGTTTCCAGTTGTAGGGGGTCCACATCGTAGTTGCCCGAGTCCAATGATTGACTTCTTTTTTTTTATTTTCAAGGCACGTTTCGCTTCCTTTTTGAGTTCTTCTTTATTCCAGTCTCGAATTTGGATGATTTATCGTAGTCAACATTTAATTCAGAAGAGTGACTCCAATCATCCGTCGTTCCATCTTTCTAAGGGTGATATCGAGGCGCTCTTTGTCACCCGATCTCAGAGCCCACACCTTGATACCATAAAGTACGGTAGACAAGATGCAGCTGTCGAAGAGCCTCCTCTTAGTCTTCATGGGAAGAATGCGAGACGCCAGCAGGTGGTGGAGTTTGCTCCAGGCTGCCCAACCCAGACGATGCTGAACAAACTGGATGAAGTTGGAGATTCGATTGGATTGACAATCAACTGGGAGAAAAGACAGCATTGCACAGAGAGAATCTCGTGGGAAGGATGCTTATGTCTATCTAGGAAGAGAACTACGAGGCGACGGCTCAATCGAGACGGAACTGAGAAGGAAGAAGAGAAGAGAGCAGTCTGGGCAGCCTAAGGGAAAGAAGTCACATCCATGTTGAAGGAAGTTCCTATCATCCGCTCTTCGACTCAGACGTCCTTCCCGCTCTGTGCTATGTTGCCGAGTCGTGGCCTTTCTTGAATTCAATGATCGCCTGCATGTAGAACACAAATTGACGACGTACTGGAGAGATCGTTGAGCGGCAAGAATCTGTGCTCGCGATAGAGGAATTGTGATCCACACGGCAACGACTGATGAATCTGGGGGCTGCATAATCTGTTAGAGCTTTGTCAAGATTTCTGCCATCTTTTTTCGTCGATGAACATAAAATATAATGTGAGCGACTAGCAAATCCGTGTTAAAGATGGCCGAAAACTAGAACTTGGCCACGTTTGGCTCTTGGCCATCTTTGCGAGCTAGACAGTGACGAGAGAGCACGCGAATCGAGGAGAGGGAAAAGAGGTTTTATTTACCAAAATTACGAAACTCTGCGCTCTCACTTGTTTACGTGCTCTCTCGTCACTGTCTAGCTCGCAAAGATGGCCAAGAGCCAAACGTGGCCAAGTTCTAGTTTTCGGCCATCTTTAACACGGATTTGCTAGTCGCTAACAATATATTTTATTTTAATTTCTTTGGCATTCATTTCTTTGGCATTTACTTTTTTCATAGTGCTTAATCGAACCATCGCAAAGAAATAAAGATTAAAGTTACCGGGAATCCAAGGAATAATTTTGAATTCGCGGTATTCCCTGATGATCAATGGCCGCGTCGCGGTCTTATTTGGTTGGCTCTTTTTCTCATTCGAGGTTTTCGTTACATAAATTCTAATATGAAAATAAATTTCAATAAATTATGGGGTACCGAAGTATGTAAACAAGAAATGAAAAAAGGCCGGAGCGCCATAAAACAGCATAATGAAATATTTTCATTTGAATTTGCTCGAACTTTCCTGATTATCAATGCTCTATTTTCGGACATTTGGAGCTGTCCCACGGCCTAATTATCGATTCTTGATATTTTTTGCTTCAACTGCCTTTCTTTTACAGCACTTGTCTATTCGACACCGTCGTAAGATCAGACCTCACAAATGTGGATTCCCGGTAACTTTAAGTCAACAAATGTCGAAAAAAGATGGCCGAAAACTTGACCAAGTTCTAACAGATTATAAGGCCCCTGGATCTTATAAGTATCTATGTAAGTAAGTGAAGGGTTACAGTAACTTCGGCAAAGTACTAAATCTGAATCAATCCGACTCTGAAACATCAGACTGACTCTGATTTTTCAGAATCAGACCCAGGGAACTTGGTTACAGTAAAGGGTTATTGAATTTGATTACTATATCGATTGCTATTTCAAGTGTACTACAAGTTTATGGCACTTTTGCTACCGTACTTAGTCATGAATATGGCTCAACGGCCTGCCAGACGTACTAGCCTACTGTAAGGCGGTACATTAGTCGGGATACTGTTATTTAATTATTGAACTCTAAAACGAGGGGTTTAAAACAAGATTTCTACATCGATATACCCCACAATCACACGGTGTTTTGGCGGGAATATTTTAACGGCTCTCGTAAATTCCCTTCGAGACCGAGTGGAGAATCCCCTGATTATAATTATAATTTATCTACGCCCGAGGCGCAACAGGATTTGAAATTTGACAAGAAATTTGTGGAAGATGTGGGGGAGGGGGCTGATTGGCGAAATGCCACTATCTGTCTGTGAGTGAGTCTGTCCGTGCGTGCGCCACTACCGAATAACTCGAAAACAAGTCGTGACTCACTTCTTTCGCCATAGTGACCGATTTTCACAAAAAATATAATTCAAAAAATAAATATCCATTTCATGGATGGCTAAGTAGGTTAAAGGGCGCGAAATTCAAAACCGACCGGCCCAGGTTCGACCTCAGCCGCGGCTAACCTTTTGCCGCATTTTTCGCTGCACCGCAAAAAACAGCAAACATGCTTTCAAGAAACTTGAAACGTATTCGAACACATTTTGACGCGTTTTAACGTGTTTTTACGAAATTTTCGATGTTCTACCAAACGAATAGGGGAGCGTGGGGAATCACGGGAAAAAAGTGTTTAGCTATTTCACAAACGCGTGCAAACACGTACGACGTGTGCCTGCGAACTAAACACACGGTCAGGCAACTCGTTTTGAATCTAATATCAGAAACAATTTTGAATATAATCAGAACAATTTTAACACTAACCGTGGCTAAATTAAATTCTAATTTCTCTCTGATTAGATGCTAAATTCGTTTGATGTTCTGCTCAGATTCTAAAAATGTTCTGAATAGAATTCTAAAGATGTTAAAATTTTATTCTAAAAACATTCTGATAAGATTTTTAAAAAAACGTCCAGATTAGATTCTAAAAGAATTCTGATTAGATTATAAAATTAATATGATGATTTTCTGAGTTTTCCTCAAATTTTTCACAGCGGGGCACAGATGCCTGAGATCCTGCGTTTCCATTGTGAGGCAGAGAGCGATCGAAAAAAGTTGCCACAACGCCATTTCCTGGCTGCGTGGAAACTTTTTTTCGATCGCTCTCAGGCTCACGAGCCTTTTGCAACGGAAATCGCCAGTACTCTTTGTAGCGATTGACTTTATTCCCAACATTTTTCCAACTTTTACTAAATGTGCTCCCGGCAACCGAATTTCCCCGGGACCAACAACTGGTCCTCCGTCCTCCTTGACCAATCAGTTCCCAGCTACCGAAGTCCCCTGAACCAAACTGTGCCCGGCAAATTAAATCCCCCTGGATCGTATTTTGAAAACGTAGTGTGCTTCTCTTGTGCACCCCGCTAGTTTTTCTCCTCTCTCGCTGACCCCTTCCCATTGAGAGCCAGATCCTCTTTTGATATACCTCTCTCCTACACCCCTGTAAAATGCCGTGCACTCAGCCTTACTTTGATTACTTTACCATCTCAATTGCAGGCATTGAAGGAGATAAAAGAAGAAAGGACTAAGCGAGGAATGGATGGAGTACTTACACAGTCTTATATATTAGAGCACTCCAAAGAATTTATCAAAAAGCAACTTGGCCGATATTTGAGAGATGAGGTACGAAACTATAGTGACACTACGACGTCCACCCATCCAACCGTTGTTTCAGGTCGAATTGAGTGCTGCTTTATCATTCGCTCGTGATTGTGGTGTGATTGTTAGAATGGAGGATTCTACCATGTCATCTCTGGTTATTGTGAACCCTCTATCATTCATGGATACTCTCTCACTCATTTTCTCCATTCGAAGTGGCAATGAACCATGGGGGATCATCCCGCTCTCATCACTCACACAAGTTTCGTAAGTATGGTCACTAAAGTGCCATTTTTCTTTCTGCATCCAGGGGGCAACTCACAATGGAGTTTCGGAAAATTACTTATCCCGATATTTTAATTTATTTTTCCCCATGGTAGCAAACTTCTCTAACGAGAGTCTCTTTCCAAACTTTGCACAGACCAATATTTTTGATATATTTTTTTCGGTGTTTTCGGATAAAATATGTCCAACTAAGATCCCTAAAATTTATTTTTCACTGACTAGCCGTGATCGTAAATTGATGGTATCCCAGTGTGCTCGATGGTATAATCGGGAAGGAAAAGAAGTTCGCTGACGTGGCGAAGAAATTGCTAGGGACAAATTTACGTTTCGTGCTCATCTTTTAATTTATGCTTTAATTTTTAATTTTACTTTTAATTTTTAATGCCGCGTTTCCTCGTGACTCGCATAACTATTATATTATTATAATCACGTTGCAAAGGGCTAAATACAGGATATTCTGAGGGCTTGTTCTCATATTGGGAGAAAACGGTAGTCTGCGACAAAAGACAGAAAGTCGTATTTAAATGGTGAGCTAAAGCATTCCAGTCTATACCAGGAAAATTGAGATTCCCATAAATGAGGAGCTCGAGCTGCGTTATCCTAATTGAGGAAATGGAGCATTTTTGTTATCATAGGACAACAAGGGAAACCTGGCAAAAGATTCATGCACAGATCGGGGCTCGAACCTGGGCGAGAGAGCGTGTGGAAATGACAGAGTGATAGAGAAGGATGAGCGTGCGTCATCGTGCTGATTACGAGTTTTCTTAGTGCCGTTACTTCTTTCTTCGTAAGGATAACCTCTCACTTTCAAAAAAGACAAATATTCTATACGAACAAATGAATCAGCTCAAGAATGCTGGACAAGATATGACATGCTTGAATAGACAAACAATTTAGTCACATAATTTTTTTAGGTATTTTTACGAAATGAGATGAGTGGTGTGAAATATGCACAGTTATGAAATTCAACCATTCCCACTGATAACTGTAAAGTAGTTTGGATACATTAGGCCTTCACAATATGAGAAATTTACTATATCCACAATTCAAGTTTTAAAATTTTCAATTTTTTTATCGAAAAAAGTTAGCGATAAAATAAGTTAAAATATATTTATATATTATTTTTTTGATTATTTTCAATATTTTCAACCACAAATAAGACAGTGAAATTGTATTTTCGATATTCTGTATTCAGGTGATTGCACTCAAAAATCACCGTCAATGCACCATTTTTTACACCCAATTTATATGGTTATAAATAGTGCTAGGGACCCCCTCTAGAACGAGCATAGATGCGACTCTTACTTTTAACTTTAGCGAAAATGGACATTATTTACAAAAGCGACAGCTCCGCATCATCACATGAACCGGGAATGACAACATCATAATTATTTTGTAGGCGAGATTTTCTGTGTCTAACAAACAAAACAGTGAATCTGTATCTTCATTTTGACGCAAGTTATGATTTTTCAAAGTTTGTGATTTCTTTAAAATAACTCACCAGGTTTGTTCATGTTTCACGCAAAAACGGGGTCTTTTAAAAAAATTCGGGAAACGCTATTCGATAGAATTAGAAGTGCCTCCCATGGAAAAACCAGAATATTCAAAAATCATGAATTTTCCTACTGACAACAGTGCTCGAGTTTCTCCCGATTACTCTCTTATAAGCGTACATATGCCGGTACAACATATCATTCCGAATTTAGCTTTTAAAAAAACTAAAAAAAAGAATTTAGTTCGCAGCAAGTTCACGAGTTTGCAGCAAGATGTTGCATGACCCAAGTGAAAAGACACCGACCAGAGTATATCATCAATGAAAGTTTGAACCGAGATATAGTCGAAAATGCAAAGGTCATATAATACTGGCGGCTACTGTAGGAATACACAATATTTCTTCTCTTGTAGAACCCCCTCCCCCCAAAATTCCAATTAACGCAACGTTTTTCAATCCTGATTAGATGCAATAATAATCGCAATACCTATGCTGCTTCGCAAAGTTATAGCATTTTCATTTCACAAATTGTGGTAGTTATTGATGCGCTCAACGAATTTTACTCAAAGATGTGGATCCTTTAGGACAATCTGTCGTATGTAAGACTAACAAATAGTAACGGAAATAATTAAATAGCAATTAGGCATTCTTTTATTGAGTATTGATTTGTGTTGAGGGCGACGCTTATCTCGACTTCTCTCCATCTTCTACCTCTTCTTCACAAGTTTTCAATTGCTGTTACATGTCACTCTAATCTTCTTCTTCTTCCTTCTCTTCTTCCAGATGAATTTTCACTCAGATCTCATATCAATTCGAGACATTCCAGACTTGTGCAGGTAACTCCTCTCTTCACATCTCTTCTTTTTCTTAATCGATAAATCAGATGGAGGCTAAGCCATTTACATCATTAATTTCTCCTGTGACGAAGATTTATTGGGCCAGTCGAAGACTAAATCTTGTTAGAATCTATTCGATGACCTATGTACCAATAGGTGAGATTTCGCATTTGTTGCAATTTTTATTTGGATATCAGAATTAATGGCGTGGCCTTAACAGGATTGTGGGCCCGTGTGATATCTCGATTGACTTGGGATGAAAGTATTCATCGCGATATCGGCAGACTAGTTAAAATAGACGGACTGAAGTGGACATTGTGGCAAAATGGAGCAGAGGTGAACAAGAGGGCTCAGAGGCACCGTAAATTGCCTTCGAGATTGGAGAGAAAATAGTTGATGTAGACGTAATTACAGCTGATGAATGGAGGAGAACGATTTGTGGTGCTGAAGGAATTCTTCCCCCATGCTGATCCTTCTGAAATAGACATACACTCACTCAATTGGAGAATGAAAGTTGATGAAAAATGGAGGTGCGGATATGTAGTTTATATTTTGAAACGTCGTATCATTTACGGTTGTTGAGCGCATCAATAGTCATTTCGGGGTGTCCTGAATGTTCCTACACTTGTTTGACTTTTAAAAAATTGCCTTTGCTTCTACTCAGATGCCGTCATATAAATCTTTGGCACTTTCTTAGATCCGTGCCAGGCCCCGCCCCCTTCTCTTCCAGTGGAGTGGGAGGGAGGAGCGCTTCTACTCAGATGCCGTCATATAAATCTTTGGCACTTTCTTAGATCCGTGCCAGGCCCCGCCCCCTTCTCTTCCAGTGGAGTGGGAGGGAGGAGCTGACCTCCCTCCCAACCCGAGAGGCGTTCAAAATAGCCAAGCAATCACTTTCCAATCGGCTATAGCTTCGCTGCTTTGTTGCAGTACACGCCACACATCATTGACGCGAGCGAGCACTATGTCTAGGGAACGCGCGCTTTACTCGAGACGGGTTTGACAGGTGAGAGACACATCAGAGAGGGGAGGAGCGGTAAAGAGGGAGCTGCGCAAACTCCTCCCACTCATGAGCACGCTCTTCCCGCCTGTCAACCCCGTCTCGGGTAAAGCGCGCGTTCCCTAAACATAGTGCTCGCCCGCTCAGAGGCAGTTCAGTGCGTACTCGAACTCTTCGGCGCCGCCATGCCCGATTGAATGCCGATTGATCGGCTATTTTGGACTGCCTCTCGCCCTTCCCCATGGATGGGCGGGAGATCAGCTCCACCCTCTCGAGGGGGTGGAGCAAAGGGGCGGGGCCTGGCACGGATCTAGGAAAGTTCCAAATCTTTAACCTCTTACAGTGGATTAGCCAACCATCGGATTGCAATTGATATCGATGAATTGCATACCAAAAAAATATGAGAGCAATCGCGATAAAATCTACCACCAGAGGGGTGCAAGTGGAACATACATTTTCGCCCGGCCCAGATTTCTCATTTTCACACACTATATCGCCTAGCATAAACTGGTCAGATATTTCATATAACTGTTCAGATCTCAGTCGGAAGTTCGTCTAAACTGGTCAGATAGGGAGGATAATTCTTACCAAACTCGACATTCTGCGTATTCCTAGATGAGTCTCGAGTCTCTAAACTGCCTAGTTCAAAAAAGTGAAAAACCAGAATCTGGCCAACGAAAATGCATGAAGAGGAAACACAAATCAATTTGACTAAAAAAGCAAAAATAAGGTACGTTCGTATCTGTTCTATTCAAATTTGCACACTAGAGCTCAAAATAAGGTACGTTCGTATCTGTTCTATTCAAATTTGCACACTAGAGCTGTAAATCATTCGCTGTCGAGACCGGTATCCTCAAAATCAGGGTGTTTGGTATTTTGTCCGATGCGGTACTGCGCAGTGGTCGCTTTCGCAGAAGTTTTTATGCTTCGCTGAATCAAAATAAAACTTATTGCATTGTGTAGGGTTAAAATGCGTATTTTTGAGGAAAATCGATTTTCAAATTATTTGTGTGGGCAAAATGAGATCCAAATGGTTCTAAATAGGCTTCCTTTATTTGAACTGATTTCGGAGTTCCAATAAGATAAAGAAAAAAATAAACGAACGCCCTCTATTTCCATTCCCTCCATTATCCCCCGCTGTTCTCTAGTTGAAATTGAAATTCCGCCGGTATTGGAATTCCAATACTGGATGGAAATGAATTTTAATTCTCATCTTATTCTGATACCGACCGTTCCATTCCTTTGTTCCCGATATTGGAATTCCAATAACAGGTGGAATTACACCGCCCGGCCATTTCCAATAGGCAACAGCTCCACAAAATGAGGGGTTATTGAAAGTGAAGAGCTCCTCTCAAATGCAAATGAGATTCCAATAGCCTAATTTTTTCCAGAAAGAGAAACCTATAACACAGATATTCTGAGAGAGTGTAGGAAAAAATGAGCCTTTTGCAGCAAAAACAAAATTTATGTCACCGATTTCGATGTAACTTAATATAGTGATGATAGTAAATAGAAGAAATTTTTTTGTGAACTTCATTTTTCGAAATTTCCATATTATCGATTTTTGTGATCTACCACTTTGAAGAGTCATATCTCAGTCAGTTCAAAATATTTTTCTACAATATTTTTTTCCAAACTGTAGCGAGAGACGTGATTTACATTTTTCTCAATTAGCACCCTTGTCTAACTAGATACGCACCGAAAACCGAATTTCTACCTACATAATCATCTTCTTCTCGAAATAATTGGTCAAACTACCTCCGTTTTATTGCAGACTTGGATTCTACGCGTGATTTTCCCTATAGTGTCATATTTCATTTACCTCATATCTGGGAATATTTTGCTGTGCCCTTGGTGAGTGTTTTCGAACTTGTAAATTTTCGCACGTACGGAGACGTTATTGATCATAACTCGGTTCAGAATGGTCCTCATGGGCCCAGGTGGTGTTCAATCGAAAGATCGTGCTGAGCCTTATAAATCATTTTATGTCGTGCCAGACGTAAAAGTCAAAGGTTTTTGAGTTACAGCCAAAAGACTGCAACTAGCAGCCACAATGGCACGGCGCCATAGCGGCGCCCACAGGAGTCCAATTGCGAAATCGATGGCGCCAACGTTTTCAGCGTGATAAGTTACCCCTAAGAACAATTTTTAAGCGATTTCGATTTTTGACCTGTTCCAGACCTATGATCCTTGTTGATCATTTGTATAATTCTTGTTGCAGTCTTTTAGCTGTAACTCAAAAACCTTTGACTTTTACGTCTGGCACGACATAAAATGATTTATCAGGCTCAGCACGATCTTTCGATTGAACACCACCTGGGCCCATGAGGACCATTCTGAACCGAGTTATGATCAATAACGTCTCCGTACGTGCGAAAATTTTTTTTTTTTTTTAAGTTCGAGCACTCACCAAGGGCACAGCAAAATATTCCCAGATATGAGGTAAATGAAATATGATACTATAGGAAAAATCACGCGTAGAATCCAATTCTGCAATAAAACGGAGGTAGTTTGACCAATTATTTCGAGAAGAAGATGATTATGTAGGTAGAAATTCGGTTTTCGGTGCGTATCTCCCGAACCATTAAAGTTAGACAAGGGTGCTAATTGAGAAAAATGTAAATCACGTCTCTCGCTACAGTTTGGAAAAAATATTGTAGAAAAATATTTTGAACTGACTGAGATATGACTCTTCAAAGTGGTAGATCACAAAAATCGATAATATGGAAATTTCGAAAAATGAAGTTCACAAAAAAATTTCTTCTATTTACTATCATCACTATATTAAGTTACATCGAAATCGGTGACATAAATTTGTTTTTGCTACCAGTGTTCCTACACCGTCTCAGAATATCTGTGATAATACATAGTTCTATAATAAATCATTTCTGAATCACTTTTTTCGGCTATATGACCGCGTATGTAGCTCACGGGGAGAGGGTCGGATGTGAGCATACAATAATACTCAAAAAAATGAGTACTCATAATGGTGCGCACCGGTGTGCAACCCCAATTTTGTATCAAGTTGCTCCCCACGTTGGTATCAAGCTTTGGGGCAAGTTGGGGAACAACTTGATGCCAACTTGGGGAAGGACACGGGTGCGACTTCTCCGAAACGAGTACTCAGAATAGCACGCGGAAGGAAGCGACGAAGGCTGCGTTACTGGCAACTCAGAAAAGGCAACTCAGAGACTCAGATTTGGGAATGGCCTCGTATGGTCCAATGAAAACCGGTTTTTTGCGTTATAATTTTTTGAGATACTTCGTTGAATATCATGACAAAACATGCAAAAGGCGACTGAACTTTCGGGGCACCCTTGTATTTATGAATATTATTTATGGGTTATTATTTTATTGTTTATTTGAGGGATATTGATATGTGCAACAATCGTTGCATTCTTCTCTACATTCCATTTGTTGAGAAGAGTGAGAATGAAGAATATAGACTATGGACTAAAATATTGGCACTTATAGTGGACGTATTAGACTCTCTCCTCGAAGATTGGTAAAGTTTCCGTATATGTAAATTGCTTCACTCTTTTTAAAAGGTTTCCTTCGATTGGTACTCGTTTTATGCACTCTTCACAAGGAGATCTCCTGGTTAAAAGACTCGTTATGTGTCCGTTGTGCTCTCCTTTGATAAGAATTGAGAGTAAAGACGACTCCCACACTGAGGATATTCATTGCGAGAGTGGAGGGAGAATCAAGTCAGAACTTTCTCCCCCCCCCCTCCCCCTCTCTCCAATATCAAATTTAGGACTAGATCGAAAACTCTAAACGAACTTGCCTCTCTCCAATATCACTCCATTTCAACTTTCTCAGTAGAAGAATGCATGGAATCAGCTCGAATCGGGGATAAAGAGGTAAATATATTCTCTCTCTCACTCTCTCTCACTCTCTCTCTCTCACTCGCTCTCTCTTCTCTTCTTACCTGTTATCTTTTCAGCTGGTGTGCGATGTACATGGAGTACTCCATGTTGAATCAATTTGCTCCGATGTGTCCCTGCTGGATATGGATCCGTCCCTTCTTATTGAAGATACTCCAATCAAACGAGGTCGACTCGTGGGAAGAGGAGCATTTGGATTCGTCTTCACTGCTCATCTCAAGACCGCTAATTGTGTCCATCCTTTGGAGGTGAGGAGAGAGGGAGGCACATTCCGGGGAACGAATGCAAAAGTTGAGTCCATTTTGGAGGAACGGGATGAAATGTGTGCGTTGCGGGTGTGAGAGGCCTCAAAGTGTTCCTTTATCGTTGGTATCTCTTGATTGACTTTTGTAGGTGGCACAGAAGATGATGCAACCTTGTGAACCAGGGAGTTCAGCTCGTCAATCAGCACACAATGAATATAGAGCAGTACTTTCCAAGTGGGAGAGGGATTCACTCGAATATTCCACAAGGGCATATCTATCATGCAGACAGGAGATTGGGTACGTGAGTATTCGTTTCAGGTAAAAATGGGCTCAACTTCAATCCCTAGGGTGGAAAGGGTACAAGTTAAAACGCGTTCTCTGTAAGAGCGCATTTCGAGGCCGGGGCGGCACAACTAATTTAAAGTTGTCACCCAGGGTTTAAACTTTTTTCATAAAAAAATCATAGGCGTAAAGTAAATTTTAAACGTGAGAAATACACTAAATGTCAAAATTTGAAAAATCGATATTTTGTACGTAAAATTTTCTTTTCTTTTATTTTTATTTTGCTTCCGTGATATGTATCATCCAAAAGATCATCAAAACGTTATGTAGTTATAAATTTGAAATGCTTAAATTCGGGCGAAATATTTCAGAGTTGCCATTTTTTATTAATTTTTGTTTTAATCAAGATTTTTTTCGATGAAATGTTGTAAACGCAAAAAAATATTCTTCTCGTGGCCATTTTTTTGAAAATATATCTAATGGAGGATATTATATTGTTTCTAAAATCTATTTCCGCCATTTTTGACACAAACATGCCTCGGCCGGGTTTCAGCGGAACGAATTTTAAGGTTGAGTTTCGGGATTCTACTCTTCAAGTTTGCCCTACGGCAAATTTTTCAGCATACCTTTGTTTTCGGTAGTACAGACGCTCCAGAGTCTAACGACGCGTATAATCTGTCAAAAGTTCGCGAAAAACTGATCCGTGAAAATCACGCAACCTCGGTGAAAAGTTGCGAGATTTTCAGTGATGTCGAAAAAGTTGCGAGATTTTCTGCGAGATTTTCAACGAGGTTCAAAAAATTCGTAATTTTCATTTTTTTCATAACTGTGTGATGTTTGCTTGCTTTCATATTTAATAATATTATTTATACCAGTTTCAAAGAGAATCAGAAAGAATTCAACTGGAACGCTATCATATGTTTAGATAATGACTAACTAAACGAGATTCGCGGATTCATGAGTAATATTACACAAAGAATACAAGAAATAATGTGACACCGTCATACAGTCAGAGAAATACCGTATCTTATGCGAAATTTAAATTATACAACCTCATTATGGCGTGATTAATGAGCATACTCATACATACACAGATACAAATAAGTAGGTGGCGAGCCGTACTACGAAATCGAACAATATATTATGATCGGAAGACATTAAATGTAAATTACAAGCACATTTCATTCGAGTGTATTTCATAGAATAAATTTAAGACAGAATAGAATGATCTAGAAAGTGGGAAACCCGGAGAGATCCAGAGCCGCGGACGAGCTTGCGGACCGGGGAGTAGACGGGAGATGGGTCTTCTCTAGTTGTAGGGAGTGGTGGAGAACTGGGCACATCCCTTGATGACCTGCAAGAAGCCTATTCAAGAACAAGAACATACGGAGCCAGATCTGGGGACTGTACCTAGTCCCTTACAATATTACGATACTGTAATTTCCATAGCTAGAAATAATAAACAGATTAATGTTCATCCATGATCGGAAAAATGGATAAGGTACTGTCAAGAAGATTTTTAATGAGAACCAAAAATCTGTTTTGCCCGCTGCCTCGT
This sequence comes from Pristionchus fissidentatus, assembly GCA_036245785.1. NCBI lineage: Eukaryota > Metazoa > Nematoda > Chromadorea > Rhabditida > Neodiplogasteridae > Pristionchus > Pristionchus fissidentatus. The sequence continues at coordinate 21,696,324 of BTSY01000005.1, read as the reverse complement.
TCATTAAAAAATGTAATTTAGTATAAATCTATGATAAGACGTGCGCTTCACGTTGGGGCCAAAGTTATTTTTTAAACCTATCGCAAACTGAACAGCGATAAGTAATCAAATTGCGCTTTGCGCAACGTTTAATTACTACGGTATTTATTGGAGGATTATCGTAGTAACGTGACATGCTCCCTGACCACCTTTCTATGCACCTCATGAGCCCTTGGGAGAGGATACCGCAACCCTGATGCTCCAGTGACTACTAGGATCGGTTTTCATAACTCATACGATTATGTTTAAAACATAAATAACAAAAAACGCTCACCTCATCACCATTCCATTATCGTCTTCTCTCATCCTCATCTCCTTCATTTTCATCGCCCGCACATTCCTGGTGTCTATGCGAATCTCTGCAAAGATTACGGTAATCAGGGAATATATCGATCGATTTCAGTGGATACTAAAACGTGAGTACGCCTAGTCGATTCTTTAGTTCCGCCAGCTTAGTCCTCTGGAGCAGAAGTCGATAAAAACAGTTGACGATCCATATTATCTACCGTAATCCCTCCTCATAAAGTGTGGTAGCAATTTCCGCAGTAGTCGCCGACCGCCATTTCATTGACTGATTATCGATTGCTACCATCATAGATTACTAATCTAAATATGCTTCAAGTTAACGATCGAGTACAGTACCTGGTAGTGCACGCCGTTGATTCTCTTCTTGGCCGATTCGCAGCACTGCTTGATACCCTGCATCGGCCCACTGCTGCAAAGAAGAAGCGGGAATAAAATTACACGAGTACAACATGTTTTCAGTACGACAAAACAGTGATGAGCTGGGTTATGAGATCATTGAGCTCACCCCCTCAGAAATAGAGCGGAGTCGGAGTGCCAACGTTTATATTATAAATAAATATTTTACTAATTAAAAAATACTATCGGGATCAACAGGATTTCACAACCACTACGATCGGAACCTATTTGTTTCATATGTGAATAAGGAAGCACTCACCATCTTCCTCTTCCCTTCTCTTCTTCTCTCCTCCATCATCCATCGCCCCTCCTTCGTATCCACCCGAATCTCTGAAAAAATACGATAATGCGGGACTCGCCTATCGATATTCAGCTTGATCAGGGGTGGTATTCTTTCCTCATTTTCGGCATGACGAAACATTTTAGCGGTCCGAATATTTGGGCACTCTGCCGAAATTTTTCGGCATATTGCCGAATTTCAATTCATTTTCACATAACGTCCCGTGGGCGAGTGGTGGGATGCTTCTATTTCGACAATGCAAATTAATCAGATTGATGCAAATGATACAACACCGTCTGCATACCCTCCCACGGTCGGCACTTTGAGAAGTGCCCATCAACTTTTTTTGGTGGGCACTTCGCAACCATGAACCGAGGATCATGGTCAAAGTCGATATTTTCGATTATCGAGTGATCAACCCAACCTATAGTGGGATGGTACTGCATGATCCACATGAGCTCAAAATCGATAATCCGGGTTACTGTACTTTTCGCTTCGGGATCATTTTACGAAGTTGCGCCAAATGAGCCGGGATTGCTTGTATGAGTTAATAGTCGGTACGAAATTGCTCGAAAGGTATAATGCAGCTCGGCAAACATACCCATGCGCTACGGTAGTTTTCGCTTCGGGACCACCATTTTACAAAGTTGTTCGAATCGAGCCGCGATTGCTTGTATGAGTTGGCAATCTACAGTATACCTTTCGAACAATTACGTACCGACTACTAACTCATACATTCAATCCCGGCTCATTTGGCGCAACTTCGTAAAATGGTGGTCCCGCAGCGAAAGGTACAGAAACCCGGATTATCGATTTGTGTTACTGTAGAGCATACTTTACCATCCCACTACATGTCGGGATGATCAATCGATAATCGAAAATATTAACCATGAACCCCGGTTCATGGTTACGAAGTGTCCACAAAAAAAGTTGGTGGGCACTTTGCATGCGTCCACGCATGGGAGGGTATGACCGTATGACAGTAATCGTGACCTATCGTATGAGAGTTGTCACAATGATGTTACGCAAGAATATATCTCGTAAATCGTTTTATTATTCCGTCTCGAAAGCTTTCGAAATGCCGAAATGCGATTGCGAAATCTTGCCCAATCATTGCCGCAATCCCGAAATCGACGCGAAATTCCTTTGTTTAGACGCCCAATATTCTGACATTCCAAAAAAGTGGCCAATTATTACGTTGGAAATGCCCCCTTCGACCGGTCGGCTTGCCGAAAATTGTGAAATTCGGCAGTTACGAATTATTTTCGACAAACCGCTCTATACTAATTTAGTAGTATTACTAAAGCACGCGTGCGAAATGAAATTCGGCATGCCGAAATTATTTTCAGCATCTGCCGAAAACATGGAAAGAATATCACCCCACGGTAGATTTAAGTGGATACCGTAACCAGGGCATGACAACGGCTACCAGGATCATCTCATTTTCGCAACCACTACGATCGGAACCAATTTGTTTCATGTATATGCAAAAGCAAATCACTCACATCTTCCCTCTTCTTGACTCTTCTCCTCTCTCCATTCCACCATCCGCTCGTCATTTGTATCCACGCGATTCTCTTCAAAGATTACGGTAACTTAGGACCCGCAGATCGATAGTCTTCTATGGTACATTAGGTTTCACTGAATACCGTAACCGGTCTAATGGCTGCATGGTATTCATAACGAATTTGACCGGAACTATGTTACTGAGTACTTAATTGTAAAAAGTAGAGAACTGACCGCCTTCCTCTTTCATCCCTCGCTGATTCTTCCCCCATCCGCTCTTCCGCCGTACTCACGCGAATATCTGTAAAACTATGGTAAGCGGGAATTCGTTGACCAATAATCAGTCCATGATCAGTAGTGTTTCAGGAATTTCTGTAAATCGAGTGGGCCTTTGTTGCAAGCAAAAGGGCTCCAACTTACGAAAGATACATAGTAGTCAAAATCGCGAATCATACTAGTCTCAAAACATGGATCAACATGGTCATGAAATACAAGAATCATGACCATGTTTTTTTTCAGAGAGACAATGTGCGCAGTGCACGCGGTCTAGTGCTGCAAAAAAGTAATAGTATAACCATCAATAATCTACAGCAGTCCTACGGCAACCTATAACAAATCGCATTCGCGCAAAGATCTTCATCGGTTACCGTGTTTTTCAACGGGAATAGTGATTGGATTGGGAAATGTTACGCTTTTGAATATTGTATATCCATAGTTCAAAAAGAATAAGCCAAGATTCGTGGGATTTATGAGCATGGATTGGATAATCGTTGCTTTATAATAACAATAATACTACTAATAATAATAATATTGATCAGAGCCCCTAAAGCGACACTGATAATAATAATAATTATTATTATTATTAAGCAACCATTAACCAATTCAAACTCATAAATCCTACGAAACAACATGATCCATCAATTTTAAAACGGATTAGACTACGATCAGCACTTGTTCATTATTTTACGTAACGTTTCAAAATAATTTTAGAGATATAATAAATAATTTAATTAGAACATCTACCGTACTTGTTGGCGACAGATCGGGTGCACAGGGTCTACTCCGGAACTAGGAGGGCCGTATAGCAGCACTCCCTTGGCCGGCTCGATTCCGAGGCTGACGAAACGCTCGGGCTGCAAGGCAATCGATATTTACTACAGTAACCAATCAAATACGACTTGCACTTGGAGATACGTCGTAACACGGCAGAAATACGATTTTTATATATTTATTACTTATTCACGACGGAGTATTCGGTGTTCTACCCACAGTAATCACGAGGTTCTACCGTCGTTCACAACCTCGCCAGCTGTAGTTATACGACGATTTAACGTTGCAAAGATTATGCTTATCATTAATTTAGGCAAAACGCACCTCAATATCGGTGGGCGCTCAGCCAGGTCGACGACGAACTTGGCAAACTGCTTGACGCTGATCGTGTATCTGCAATTGACCAGGGTAGATGATAGGAACTCGACAGCAGATTAAATCATTACAAAGTAAAGTAGATGAGTGCGCATATTACCGACAAACTATTGGTTAAATAATAATAAATTTACCTCCGGTCCTCTCCCTCGGCGGTGATTATCTTCGTGCAACGGTAGGCCTGAATTTATTATGATTACGAACCCGCTTTACCTAACTTTACTCTTATTTATTTTTTTTACATTTAGAAAACCCACAATTAAAACTAAGTTAACATCAAGCTTCGCATTCGCATTAAATTCTCCTAGTTTTCACTTAGATGAAGAATGAAAATACACCTGGAAGGCAGCTCCTGCTGCATGATGTCCCAAAGCGCAAGCGGGGCGAGTCCCGTGACGGATTCTTTCACTCCATACAGCTCATTGACCTAGAAATGGAGCGATTCTGGCTGAATGCCGAGGTAAAACAATGGATAATCAGCACAGCAAAGCATCAGCGAAGGAACCGGGGCTCACCTTCTTGACGGCCTCCTCGATATCGGTCTACGAGCTGTTTTCGACCATGCCCACGACGATTTTGACGTACTGCTTGACGTTGATCATCTATCTGCAATTAAAGAAGATAGCTAATGGGAAATAGACAGCAGATTGAAGGAAACAAGCTAGTTAAGAGAGCACAAGTTATCAACAAAACTTCGATAAATAATATAATTATTTACCTTTGTTCGGCGGCAATCGTCGTCCGCCTGCTCGAGTCTCTTACATCGACCCGCTCACTGGCCTATGAATTAAGCATTTTAAAATGAATTTTAACGTTAAACAACCAACAATACGTACGCAGAAGCGTCGTTTAAGGAGAAAGGAATAGCTTTCTTGACGGCGTCCCTGGTATCACGCGCACGCGCGGATGCTCCACGCGCGCGGATCCGTGGTCGCCGCCAGTCCAGCCGGCTGTGAACGGGGCCATGTTTTAACGTCAAATGATTGACATTAATCACAAATAACAACAATAAAAACAGCAGGAAAGGGCGAGCAACCAACCTTCGCGAGGCCTCCATTTGCTCGGTCTTCCGGCCAAATCAGCGCACCGCCCTGGCTTCGCGACACGCGCAGTCGTCGTCTGAACCGATTGGAATAAAATAAGCATGCAATAACGCCAAAAAATATCAGAAAACTCGCGAAAACGGAGAATATAATAAAAGAAAAGCTGCGTGAAAACCAAAACGCGCGCGCACGTTGCAGTGCGCTTGCAAACTCGTGCGCGCGCGTTGCCAAGATCCGTGAAAAATACAAGCCTCCTTTCACTCCCTTTTCCCTCTCCTCGATTTCCCACTCTCTCGCCTTACTCTAGCTTTTTACTCATCGGTTTTTACGCAACCTGCGTGATTTTTCGCGACCTGAATGTTGCGAGATTTTCTGCCACCTAGGTTAGAGACACGAAATAGCGTGTCAAAATGAGAGAATTAGAGAAATGATGCGTGGTTTTCTCGCAGATTTTTATGCATCAATTTTCTCGCATCAAACTGACAGATTATACAGGTCGTAAATCTTTTTCAGAAAATGTCTGATGCATTTATATTATTATTAAATTTACGAGTAATATCCTAGTATTTGAGAGTGCTACTCCGACTGAATCATCCAAATACTCTATCTTTCATCGGAATGACACGGCATCCATTGTCCATCATAGTTGAAATGGCTCCTCTTGGTTCTCTTCGATCATTACTCACTTCATTCCGAAAGAGTGGTGCTAAGCTCTCCATCTCGACCCTAACTGAATGTGCTTCCCAGGTGAATGAGAGGTGTTAGCACACACTTTATCCTTCCTACTGTTTCTTGAATGGTTCTCATGGAGAGGGGTTAGTAGCATAGCTGTCTAGTCGTGGAGACGCATTTTGGTGCACGAGGCAAGCATGTATCTGGGGCTCCGGAAGCGGATAATGTCTTTATCCTGAAATCGGCCTTTTAGTGAAAGTGGAGTTCCGTGAATTTCTCTTAGATATTGGTTACTTTCGTATTAGTTGAATAGATTACGGCAGATTGTTTGGCTAGAGTAGTGCAACTTTGGGTTTGGTGGAGCCCCACAAGCTTGCCCCGTGTCCCAAAGAAATCCTTTTTTGGCACTGTGCTTCCACGACCATGGGTGTGTGGACAAGTATGATCAGTAGACTCTCCACCCATCCAGACCCCCTTTAAACACCTCGGAGGTGCGGGGTACGGGGTGGCGAGAGAGTGTAGGGAAATGAGAGAGCGCATTTACATACCTCTCATTTCCCCACGCTCTCTCGCCACCCCGCACCCCGCTCCTCCGAAGTTTAATACGGGGGCTGCTGTAACTTGTTCTTTCTAGACAGCAAAAGCTCTCGAATATCTTCACTCCAATAATATTGTATATCGAGATCTCAAGAGTGAAAACCTCCTCGTCTGGAGGTATTTTTAATTTTTAATTTATAGTTTAACCATCTTAGCTTTCTTTCTTTTTTACATTACAATCATACACCGAGTCTACTTTCCACAAACGTCTTCTGTGTTACACATTTTCCCTCATCCTTGACTTCACAGTGAAAATGTATGTCATCAGGACTTTTTTGTGATAATTATGAATTTTCGATCAAAAAAAAACTTTAAAAATTGGCAACCGATAGGAACGGAACCAGTAACCTTAGGATCGAAGTTGTAGGCCACCACCGCATCGGCCGAATGCCGAGCGTGCTTCGTTTGCACGTGCCCATTCCGTTAGTGAGGGGGGGAACACGTTAGAATAGTATTGTGTTTATATTGAAATTATTAGTGAGGAAATCTTTGATGAAATTTGTAAGCGCGTCAGTGTAATGAGTAAGAGAAAAGTTCGTCATCAATGCGCAACTTTTGAACCAGATGAGCAATCAATCTGAAATTTTGGCTTTTTAAAGGATACACCGTAGAGGATCGTTTCCGATTTTTTGTCAATTTATTTTTTTGCATTGCATAGTAATGACACAACTTCGCATTAATATTTAAAAAGGAAATTAATTGGTCCGAAGAATTTTTCAGCAAGTACCCGACAATGAATTTCCGTTTCTAGGCGTGCTAGAGACACGTGGTAAACGCCATAATGATCGTAATAGTGATGTAACAAAATCCACAATTTATCCTGAGAATAGGCATTTATTTGCCCTCAGGGTGCGAAACGATTTTTTTCTTATACTCTGACTTTGAGCAGCTAGAGAAACCAAGAGAGATGACGCAAAATCTAGTTACAAAACTTTAATGTTTGCAAATCGTGAAACGAGCTTTACTAGATTTGTAGGTGCAATATTTTCCTCTTTGCATGGCGTGTTGTCTCTCGAGGTGTCTTATTTTTTCCGGTACTTATTTTGAACTCTGGTGCTCTACCGTTATGGAACAGTACTATGTGGTACCAATTGTTCTCAAGTATCCCTCCACGTTAACTTTCACCACAGTAAGTGCAATGGCTGGAAAAAATTCCTCCGTGAAAATTTCTATTTTTAAGTTGCGTCATCACTACGCAATACCAAAAAATTAACCTAAGATGAAATAATCGGAAACCAAACTCTACAGTGCGTCCTCCATACAGCAAAAAATTGAGACTGATTGCTCATTTCGAGCAAAAGTTGCAGCGAAACGAAAAAGTGGGGAAATACTTATGGGCATATTTTGCGGATTATTTATTTGAATGTGTTTACGCTTTCACAGATTCCCTCCTCCTTTCTGTGTGGGAGACGTTTTTGTAAAATTGGGTGACTACGGTATCTCCCGATTGGTTCAACCATCGGGCGAATTAAAAGGATTCGGAGGGACTGAAGGATTTATGGCACCAGAGATTGTTAAATGGAATGGAGAGGAGGAATACTCATTGAAGGTCACTAATATCATGTGATGTCAAAAAAGAAACGATTATTGCAGGTTGATGTTTTCTCATTTGGAATGTTTCTCTACGAACTGCTCACACTCAAACTTCCATTTGAGTATGAAGACCATGTGAAAGAAAGGATTCTAGATGGCGGTAGACCCCTTCTGATGTCATATGTGAGTCTCTCTATTTTTTTCTCTCTCTCTCTCTCTCTCAGGAACTTCTCTGGCCATGTTCAATACTAGACCTTCTCTGCTCATGCTGGAGTGTGTGTCCCACCCATCGTCCATCATCTTCTCAATTAGTCACAATGTGCACATCTCCTGAGTTGTGTCATGTGGTCGATACAATGGTCGTATCTTCCCCTCCCCTCTCTCTTCTCTCTCGACCATTCACAGATATTGACGATGATACTGAAGATGCTCATGTGAGTCGCCCCCTATCACACATTTATTCTGACGAGAGACCCCAGGAAGGTTTGATGCGACATGGTGGTGTCTAATGCGAAATCCATTGGAGATTACGATGCAACTATTGGGGTATTGCGAAATCTTTCAGTTATTGCGTCGTGATGATGCAATCGATGCATACTTTTTTAAGTATAATTATTCCTACATGGATTTTTTCTAGCTCACCTAACTTTTAAGGCGTTGAGACATGCCGCGCTCTATTTATAACCATTTGCGGTGCCACTACTTGGCTGCAGCCAAGCTGCAATATGGAGACCGGAAAACCATATCTCGCCTTTTAGACGTCTCACAGACCAGATCAATGCACCAAAATGTTCACCGTCATGACTGCCGATAATCCTGAGAATATGATCGCGGTAGGTCACCATTTGCCCTCAGGGCATGAATAAATCACTTTTTCGCATTATTGTGGTCTGACGAAGGGGAAGTATATAGGACGTGATCTAAAGATCTGGCTTGGGCGTGGATTCGGTTGAGAATCTATGGGAGAACCGATTCCTAGCTGCAATAAGCGTTTCGTTTTGATTCCTGCCCGCGGCGATCGATTTCCGGAAGGACACTGGTTTGACCACGCCCATTTTATGCCCGTCGGCTACGATCATACTTTTGTACGTAGCTTACAGTTAGCGGAGAAGGCTGGCAGACACATCAATCAGGATGGTTTGCTCTACAATCTCAAGCACAAAGCACGTCAATATCAATATCAATATCAATATTGATATTGATATTGATAGCACGTCATCACTATGCTATATTTCATCATTCTTATGCAATATCGCAGAGAATGATAAAATATTGCAAATTGATGACGTAATTTGTGGTCAGAGTGGTGGAAAGATCAACTTTATTTCAATTGCACCTTTTCCACCCTTTTCCGTAGACTTACCGCTAAGAAAACACAAAGAGTAGGAATATTGAATAGTGTGATTGATGTGTCTGCCAGCCTTCTCCGCTAACTGTAAGCTACGTACAAAAGTATGATCGTAGCCGACGGGCATAAAATGAGCGTGGTCAAACCAGTGTCCTTCCGGAAATCGATCGCCGCGGGCAGGAATCAAAACGAAACGCTTATTGCAGCTAGGAATCGGTTCTCCCATAGATGCTCAACCGAATCCACGCCCAAACCTGATCTGGCACCGCAGCAACTTGAAAAAAAATGGTTATAAGTAGACCGCGGGCATGCCAGAGGCACAAAATATAAAGAACGTTTTGACACTTTTTTCGATTGTAACAACATGCGACACATTGGTATCCTCCATGAACAGAAATCTCATTGAATTGAGCTCATTTATACTCCTTTTTCTTTTTCATAGAGATTTCACACTAATTTCTCGTGATTGCGTAAGAATGACGTCATCGGACCCTACTTTTTCAAATAATCAATATTATTTGACCCAAAATGATCGTAATTATCAATGTTCTTGAGCAATGAGAACGTCCTAATTGTAAGATCTATTAAGAAAACTCATTTCTACTCCAGCAAAATATGTACTGCAAAATTACATTCCCGGACACAATTAGCACAATCACAGTTCATGAAAAGGGCTGGTTTTCGAAATATGAGTTATGGTTTAATCGCTACCGTTACCCGCATTCTTTATACAGTGAATAATACTCCTTCAGATATGGATGTTCTCTGAATCTCATGTCGACATATATTCATGCACTACCTTCGGATGGGTGGAGTGCACGGTAAGATATGTTGATGTACTCAATAATCCATTGTGATTACAGTCAATTCCAATGGGTGAATCATGGGGAAATGGACGATTGTATAGTCAAGAATCATCGGAATGGCTGTGGAGAGTGGGAGAATCGAATTGTCTCTCTCTAATTCCTTTCAATCTCGTATCTCTTCCAGTACACTTATCGATGCCTCAACTTGACGTAAAATAATAATATTGATTACGTTTGTACTGAGTGTTATTCAGAATGATTCACTAATCTCTCCTCCTTTATTACTTTCTCCGAATCTTTTCCTCCTTCCATCGAAATACTCATTGCATCTACTCACTCGATCGGATCAATCAATGAATCTTATCGAATCGATAACGTCGCCCTTCCTAATTATTTCCTTTACTCTTGTGAATGAACATTCGAATCGGTATGTCACGTTTAATAATTTGACTAATTGAATATCATTCAGCCAAATATGGACTGGTCATAGTGATGGAATAGTTACTGCTCACTTTATATCGAGTGACGATCACTTCTCATTCTCATCCTCTTTCTCTCATCCAGAAGGATTGTGTCTCCCTGTTGCAAAACTCGTCTCATCAAAGGTTATCTCTCTCTCATCTCTCTCTCCCTCTCTCTCATCTCTCTCTCCCTCTCTCTCTCATCTCTCTCTCTCTCTCATCTCTCTCTCCCTCTCTCTCTCATCTCTCTCTCTCTCTCTCTCTCTCTCTCTCTCTCTCCCTCTCTCTCATCTCTCTCATCTCTCATCTCTCTCTCTCCCTCTCTCTCTCATCTCTCTCTCTCCCTCTCTCTCATCTCTCCCTCTCTCTCATCTCTCTCTCTCATCTCTCTCTCTCTCTCCCTCTCTCTCATCTCTCTCTCTCTCCCTCTCTCTCATCTCTCTCTCTCTCTCCCTCTCTCTCTCATCTCTCTCTCTCCCTCTCTCAGGACGGATCTCTAGTGTGGTCGTATCTAGCAGGAAGCAGTCGAATCTTCTGTTGGAATGTCTCCAAACGAAGTCTCGCAGCACAATTGGACACTAAAAAAGTGATACCAGCGAGTGAAACAATCCTTACCATCGAGGTATTTAATCAACATGTTTCCGCCGTATTATTTTTTAAGCTGGTGGTGAAGGAAAAACTGATCCACTGTTTTTACATAAAAAGAGATAAAAATCTAAAAGGGGTATCGAAAATAAATGTAAAAAAATATAAACGGTATTCAGCTCGTAGTAAAATTCCGGAAGATGACGGGCCTGATTCCTGGACCCGGTGTATATGAGGGCGTTCGCGTAAGAATCGAGCAATGGTCGGCACAGCAAAAAGGCCAATTTTCTGAAGGAGATTTTTTTGTTAGGGCGCTGACAATGATCAGCAGATACAGGCACTTTCTTTTTCTGGGATTGGGGTACCCCCTCGGATCCGAGGGATTCGCTCACCACTGGTTTTAAGATTTTGTTCTTCAGGCTCAGTTTACCTTGACCTCTTCCCTACGGTGCAAATATCTTAGAAAATAATCTTATTGTTTTGCTAAAATAACATAATTTGTATTGGGGGATGTGACGAGCCTTGCAAGTATGCACCATCGCACGGAGGCTCATGGGGAGTATAAAAACACGGTCATGGAAAATCCCCAAAGAATAGTGCAATACAGCAATTTACATGAAACTTCACTCTCATCTCTCTTCTCCGGGACTGCGCGGTGTGGGATAATCCGAAATGAAACGATAGGGGGACCGGCGAATATTGTCTAAAGATGATTCGTCAAAGAATATTCCGCAAATTAAGCTCGCGCTAACAACACAACACCTTTCTCGAGAAGGGAATGATTAATTTGCGGTCTTACTATCCTAATAATACAATCCATTTCTTATATAAATATATATATATATATCTTATATAATTCTACAGTCTCCACAAATACGGTAAAAGCAATATCGTGTACCTTGTAAACAATAACTTGTTGTTAAGCCACTTTTCGTTCGTTAGGCATGACCCCCAGCCCAATTTTGGAGGATCGCCAAAGGTTCCTGGTGCAACAAAAATTGATGTGAGTTCATTGTGTAAAATTGAAATTCTTTATATACAGTACTTCTTCGTGTCCATGCATCAGGTCCGTCAACTTCTAAAATTTACTAATATCGATTTTTTTTTACAAATTTTCGATATTAAAATTAGAAAAAAACATTTGGTCAGTTTTTTTCCTTCACCACTTGCTTTAAATAAAAATTGTATGTGCATTTGCTGCTAGCAATTATTGAACTTTGTTTTATAAAATACTGTGATGAATGAGTGTGTGAGTGTGTGTTTTAAGATGGATGCCTCGTCTGTGATCTCTTGTATGTGTTTATTGGAGAGATGTTCATCTTCTCTTCTCTTTGTGGGTACTGTGGAAGGATGTCTGATTGTCTTATCAGCCGATTCTCTCCATCCTCTATCTGCTTGTAGACCATACGGCAGTCTGTTGAGCACTATCCACATTGTGGACTGTAGGTGAGTACAATGCCATCTGTGCCCGCAATGAGCTCACTCACAATCACCCCTTATTACTTTTGCGGCGCTCAAAACGTGTTGGGAAAGCGTACGAGTCTCATTTTTAACAGCATTCGGAACATCAAAAAAATGAAACAAAGAACTCCAAAAAGTGAAGGTACCAGATTAGATGCGCTCTAGTTCCGTTCTAGAAGAGGGTCACTTAATTTGAAAGATTTAAGTTATAAAGAAAGCATCCCTTCATAAAATATCCCAAAATTATGCAATTCGGTTGGTGCCCTCGGTATCTATTGTAGATCAAAGGTGAAACACAACGGTGTAATTTGATCTACTGTAAAAAGAGAGCATCAATCGAATTCTCTGATATTTAGATTTTTTATTAGGTGATACCGATACCAGGCCTGTGCGGCATGGTCACGTCGTTATGCCAAATTTTTGCCATCCCGGTTTTCATGCTGATTATGCCATGCCAAAAATGGCATGAGCTTTTTTCATGCCGCTTAGTGAAAAATTAAATTAAATTTAAATAAATTAGACAAAAAAAAGTTGAATTAAAATGAATCCCTGAGAATTTTCTCGCTAAAATCGCAAAAAGGGGTAATTTTCTCGTAGGACATATTTAGCATTTCAAGATTGATTGATTGATGACAGATATTCTGAGACGGCGTAGGTATCAAAGATATTCTGAGACGGCGTAGGAGCAGTGGTAGCAAACAAGTTTTCTTGTCACCGATTTCAATGTAACTTAGCATAGTGATGAAAGTAAATATGAGAATTTTTAATGAACTTTTTTTTCGAAATGTAAATTTTATCGATTTTTTTATCTACCACTTTGAAGAGTCATATCTCGGTCAGTTCAAAATATTCTTCATCAATTTTTTTTCAAACTCTAGCGCGAGATCTGCATTTTTTTTCTAAATTATCACTCTTGTCTAACTTTAATAGTTCCGGAGATACGTGCCGAAAACCGAATTTGCACATACAATATCATCTTTTCCTCGAAATAATTTGTCAAACTACCTCCGTTTTATTGCAGAATTGGATTCTACGTGTGCATTTTCCTATGGTAGCATATTTAATTTACCTCATATCTGGGAATATTTTTCTGTGCCCTTGCTGAGTGCTCGGACTCAGATACTATACATTTGAGCAACGGGCCTTAAAGCTCAGATATCTGAGCTTTAAGATCCGTTGCTGTGTCACTCTCCCCAAAATGTTCACCCCGTGTAACTTTGTACGAGGAAACGAATGATAATTTTTAAAAAAAATCCCCCCCTGTGAAAAAATCGAGATTTTTTTCTAAACTTTCCAACTTTCATAGCTTTTTTTCTTAGATTAGTTACTTTCAACAGTGAAAATCATATTCATTTGATGCTCGTTCTGAAATACTATCCAATTTAGGGTCTAGTTCGTGTTAAAAGTGTTCTTTTTTTAATTTTTGTAAGTGCGACGAAAAATATCTCTGCCATTTTTGACAATCACAACTTCTGAGTTCGATTTTCGGTGTCCACGCGAAAAGTTCATCCTATTGTATTTTTTAGCAAACTTTAGATTTCCTTGGACGGGCATATCTCGAGCCTACCAGATAGTCTCTGATATATGAGGCCGGTTGCCTAAAGATCGGACAATGAATTACACAAAGGTTTTCGAGTATGCTAATAATCATGGAATACTTCGTTTTTGCATGAAATCAACCGGATGCCTCAGGCTTGAACCAATATATAGTTTTTACGATTTTCTTTGGAATCATTTATTCCTTCCCCCCTTCCCTCCAAACTTGGTCAAATACACAATTGCCCTATTCTCGAAATCGGTTGTTTTCACATGCTTTTTTTCCTTTATTCATGCAATATTGCAATATACAGCAAAAAATGAGTGTTGAGACTAGGTTCAACAGATGCAGGTCGTCGAGACTATCATTTTCGTTACGACATTTTTCATGCGTGCACACATGAAAATATTTGCCTTATTAGTTTTTGAGTTGCAACCATTTCACATTTCCTTCCATTAATTCCACAAATTCCAACCGCGCAATAGAAGTTTACATAGAATTGGACCGATAAAAAATCATTCACCGAACCAATTGCGCGGTTGGAATTGGTGGAATTAATGGAAGGAAATGTGAAATGGTTGCATTTTTTTTCATTGCACGCCTAAAATTTTTTAGAATGTGGTAACGAAAATGAGAATCTCGACGAGCTGCATCTTTTGAACCTAGTCTCAACATTCTCATCTTTGTTGTGTTTATGATGCATTAATACAATAGGAAAAAGTATGTAAAACAACTTCATGATTTTGGAGAATAGGGCAATTGTGTATTTGACCAAGTTTGGATGGAATTGAGCTAATTATTCCAAAGAAAATCGTCAGAAGTCAAAAAAATAAAGTAGCATGGAAAACTGGTCTTGCAGGTTTTCGATTTTTTGATGGTCTACCGGGCAGGTTTCTATATTTTGGGGATGTTTTAGGGGACCATGACAGGCAGGTTTCGTTTTTAGGGGTCTGATTGATCAGGCATTTATTTTTCGCGACCCACTTTTAGACCTATGAAAATCGTGAAAACATATTATATGCAACCTTTTGATTTCATGCAAAATGAAGTATTCCATGATGATCAGCACCCTCGAAAACATTAGTTGTAAAATTTCTGGAAAATGGCTGTCCAGATCCCTGTACATTACTGTCTGACTCTTAGGCAAACGGCTTCATATCAGACATATCACGCCTGTCACCAGAGGGTCGGACCAAACTTGGCACATGCAGAGATTTCGAAATTGAGTTTCCCCCATTTTCGGATGTCATTTGGTCCAACTAAGATCCCTCTGAGTTATTATGTGTCAGAAATCATTCTTCGCCGAGCAGTTATTGTAAGGTGCAGCCCGTGAACTTTGATGCCTTGTTACGGGTGTTCAACTTAGTTTCTGTGAGATCTTCCTTCTTGGAGCTAGGGCTACTTTCCTGTGCTCTGTTAGGAAATGCCAATAGTTTTTCGATAGATGGCTTAATTTGCATATGGACAAACATTCTTAATTATACAAAAATCCACGCGGAAATACCTTTTTTTTTATTTCACCATAGTCTCCGTCTTTTCACAAGGATTCGAATGATATGCTGATGCTCCCCCAACTCGGGAGAAGAGGTCGCATTTCATACGATAATGTGAAATCTGAAGCAATTTCCCTCATTTTGGCATCAAAGAAATGAGTGCTTTGAGCGCGCGATCGTATGAAATGCGACCTCTTCTCCCGAGTTGGGGGAGCATCAGCATATCATTCGAATCCTTGTGAAAAGACGGAGACTATGGTGAAATAAAAAAAAAGGTATTTCCGCGTGGATTTTTGTATAATTAAGAATGTTTGTCCATATGCAAATTAAGCCATCTATCGAAAAATGATTTCTGACACATAATAACTCAGAGGGATCTTAGTTGGACCAAATGACACCCGAAAATGGGGAAAACTTAATTTCGAAAATCGTAATCAGTGCCAGAAAAATGCCGTTTTGTCACGAGCCTCTGGTGAGAGGCGTGATATATTTGAGAACTTATAAAAAATGTAATCAGGAATGAGGGGGACACTCAACCAAGCAGCAATCGTACATCGTCTGAAGGCGCTATTGGATGGATGAGGGAGAAAGTGGAGAGACTTACCACTTCCCCATATATTCAACCCCAATCTGATCAGCTTCTACTCACTGTCGGCAAGGGATTCAGGTTAATAGTACACTGATATTTACTTATAACGCGAGTTTATTTATAATTTCAGAAGTCTGGTCGATCGATTCGTATCCCAAAATGAGATAAACGAAGATATTGTGGCAGCATTATGGAGAACTGACGACTGGTGAAGCTAAATCACCCACCAAAAATAATAATAGAAATTGTTTGTATGTAACACGTGCTGTAATGTTTGATACATTGCTACAGTAGTTAGTTTAATAATTTTCTCAATCATAGTGCATTAAAACATGACATCACTCGCCAATTTCACAACAATGCATTTTAAAATATGCCAAGATCTCGATGGGAAGGGGTTTAACACTGATAAATACATGGAACATACCATACAGCTCTTTTTTCAGCAAACTAGGATTCGAATAGACGGGCTTCTCTGATGTTTCATTCCTCCTTCTTATTTGCTTTTCTCACGACGGCATGGTTGGATAAAAAGACAGTCATGGAAATTCCATTTAATTTTTTTTCGTAAGCAGCGTTTAAGCTCCGCCTCCTCGCTAGCATGCTCTGGGCATGCATGATGCAAAAATTGATACCGGGGGTGGGCGGAAAAAAATTTTTTCCGTTTCCTAATTTTTTTAAATAAAGAAAAACCAACAAAAAAAAACATTAATAAGATTGTTTTCAGAGTCAATACTACTCAATGCATGTGGGATATAGCTACGTCAGGCAGGGGGGGGGGGGGGGCATAGCTACTGTAGCTTGAACTATGCCTCTCCTGCTTGACGTAATCACGGAGGCTCATGGGGAGTATAAAAACACGGTCATGGAACATCGTTGCGCAGCGCGTACTGCGCCGACCGAACTCGCAAACGCAAAGCGCAATTATTTAGATCCCGTCCACCCGAGCAGTTACTCCCTGAGTATCATACCGTAGGGACCCCCAAAGGCGCAATGAAACTAACTCTAAAATTCCAGTTTTAGCATTGTTGGCTGCTGACGGTATAGAGAATCATTGATTTCATAGTTAAATTCACGCAATTTCTATAACCACTTAAAAGTTGCGTTACAATTAGACTCCTTTTGTGACGAACGCGAAGCCCTTTTAACGCGACCGCAACGCGCTGTTTGCTGGGGCTGTTTGCAGACTTCACTGAGTCAGATTAGTCGTCTTTAGCTTCTAGTTAATCGCAGAATTTTTTTCACATGAGAGAAGGTTCCTCGTGAAGCTGCTCGTTTTTCGTTCCCTGTCCTTTCCTCAAGCAGCAAACATTGTTAGTTCTTTGCAGAATGGTGAGGAGCACCCCGCAGATCATCGCTGTTATAAAAAAGAAAGCAACCCCTGCTTCATTTTTGAAATACAGCTTGGTTACGCAACTACGTCAATGATGTATTTTTCCTAGAATTGGCATAGCACATTTTCGCGGTCATGGAATGCCTCAGTTTAAACGAAATGATATGCGCGAGTGTTTTTAGAAGAGAATGGTATAGAAATAAATATTGCGACACCCTATGGGAAAAAAGTTATTCGCGATAAAACGCATCTATAGCCAACGTACGCTTCGCGCCACGTTGGAAAAAGTTTTCGCGTCCATGGTACGCTCCAATTTACACACCATGATATGCGCGAGTGTTTTTAGAAGAGAATGGTATGAAGATAAATAGTGCGACGCCCTGTGGAAAAAAAGTTATTCGCGATAAATGGCTTCGACAAAGAAAGTATGCTTTACGCCAAGCGCTGTAAAAAGTTTTCGCGTCAATGGCACGCTCCAGTGTTTACAGAATGACATGCGCGAACGTTTTTAGAAGAGCATGATGTGAAAATAAATAGTGCGACGCCCTGCGGAAAAAAAAGTTATTCGTAGAGACGGGTTGCACACCGATGAATGAAATAAATTACAAGAGTATGATCATTCGATAGCTTATTCTACCGCATTTCGACTTATCAACTTCGATTTTCCAAATTTAGTCTAATTAATAATAAACATGCTTGAAAAGAGAGACTGTTTGTGCAACGCCATTGGTTTCAAGTGGAGCAGCGACTAGTTCAGGTTTGTGATTGATGAATCGCAAACTGAAAATTGGTCCTTTCGTTAGGAACCGTTGTGTCTTGTGTTTTCTACATCCAGTTCGCAACAATAAATCCAATGTGAATTATGCAATGAAAAAATAATAGAAAATAAATAACAGACCGCTCAAATGAAGAGTCCCCTCCTCACACCTCACACCTATTAGTATCCGTAAAAAAAGTTTGAGCCCCAAATGATGAATTTGAATTAGTTGTCCCGCCCATTCCGACGTTCTTACCTGGAAAGCGTTTTAATATTTAAGGAAAAAAACAATTTAACGACGAATTAAAAAATAAACGATATTTTTCGGTTCTTATCGTATGCACCTCCCATCGATGCATCTATCGATTGATGGACTGTGTCATAGTTTTTACCAAGCTATTATTTCGCAATATATAAGGGTGTCCCAAAAGTTTTGCGACTCGGGCCTATTTTAGTTTGCGACGATTGCGCAATCGATCGATATCGATGATTGCGAAATACATTTGGTAAACAATCCATTTCGTAATAATTCAAGCCTTAGCACAAGTCGAGTGCTGTAGTCTCCTAGTTTCTACAACGTTTCTCCCGATGGACACTTCTTTCGATCATCGCACAGTTTTGCTTCACAATTTTCTTGCGGGAAAGACGGCGAAGGCAGCCCATCAAGAACTGGTGCTTTCGAAAGGAGATTCTGCCCCGACTCTATCGACCTGCTATAGATGGTACCAGCTTTTCAATTCTGGCGACCATAGTATCGAAGACGAACCCCGTTCTGGACGCCCTCACAGCAAGAATCAACCCCTGGTACTCAGTGCAGTGGCGGCCAAACCCAAAGTGAGTGTGCGTGAGTTGGAGATAGAGACTCATACTCCCAAATCCACGATACAACGAATCCTCCACCGGGATGAGAGGAAGCCGAAGCTCCCCCATGTCATTCCCCACTCCCTCACCCCTGCTCAGATCAAAAAGCGTGTCGATGTGTGCCGAGAATTGCTCCACCGTAGACCCAACTTTCGGTGGGTCAGCAAGATCATCGCTATGGACGAGAAGTGGATCACATACGATAACCCTGAGCGGAAATTGGAATGGTTGGGCATCGGAGAGAATCCCCAGCCAGTCCCGAAGAAGGAATTGCACGAAAAGAAGGAACTACTGAGTTTCTTCTTCTCCGTGTTGGGACCCGTCTACTGGGAGATCCTCTCCAATGGAACCACCATCAACGCTGACATCTTCACTACTCAACTGGAAGAGGTCGCCATCAGGGTCCCTTCTGGTCTTCTAAGCGATGGAAAAATCCTGATCCTTATGGATAACGCGAGACCCCATCATGCGAAATTGACCCAGAAAAAGTTGGACGAACTGAATATGGAATGGCTGCCTCATCCACCGTATTCACCCGATATCAGCCCCTGTGACTATCACTGTTTCCAATCTCTTGCTAACTTCTGTCGCGGAAAGAAGTTCGCTAATCGGACCGATCTCGACTCGGCCTTCCAGGCTTGGATCGATTCGAAGACCAAGTCATTCTGGAGAAATGGAATCATGAGCCTGCCCGATCGATGGCAGAAGGTTGTGACTAAGAAGGGAGCCTACATTGATTGATCACCTTTGTCAACTGTTGAAGATGTGATGATAAAAGTTTTTATTGAAAAAAGTCGCAAAACTTTTGGGGACACCCTTATATATTTAAGTTCTTGCACATCACGAGGCATCAATTATCACGAGAGATTGCAGGAAAACATGACCTTTGGGGAAATACTTTCGAAAATTTATTTTAGATTTCAGCCTAGGGAACACCATCCTCATGAACCGAATTGAAAGCTAGGGCATAAAAACCATGTGAGAATCTTGATAGGGTGTGCTGAATCACTTTTCTGAAAAGAACAAGTCACAGAATTTTTTACTTTTTGCGCAAATTACGATTGTCGAAAATTCCGCCCATCCTAAAAGTGAAGCTGTCACAAAGTTTTAGTGTCAGTTCTAGACGAGGGCCGCTTCTTTTGAAAGAATTTGATCACTTTAGAAACCAGGGATACCAACCAAAATTGTATAATTTTTGGATATGTAATGAGGGGATTCCTCTTTATTAGATAAAACTTTCAAAATAAGCGGCCCTCTTCTAAAATGAATTCTGGAGCGCCTCAAATGTAAACGTAGCCTGATTAGTGCCCACTTTGACCGTTCTCTTACTCCAGCAAGTGGGGGCACCAGCCGAGTTCTCTAATTTTTTGATATGAGATATCCATGATACATTCGTTACATGATAGTGAAAACAGAACACGAGGCCCTCTTTTCTCCCGCGATCTACATGCTTTCGAATCGGAGATACACTTTTCCCGGAAGATGATGGTCGGGGGGGGGGGGGGGGGGTATCCGAACGACAAAAGCGCAACAGCTCCTTTCTAGCTCTTCAAACACACTTTGAATAAGCTGTATAGATACAGCTATAGCTCCTAAAGGATCTCATTTGACTCCAAATCGTCTGCTCTATCGAACCCACTATGTCATTTTGCTTGAAACTGAGCGGGACGACAAAAGCGCAACAATTTCAAACTGCAAGGAGGCAGTAATAAACATACAGATTCGATTACTCATTGCTATAGAATATCGCACCTGGAAATTCGTATCAATTCTTGAAGTTTGAAGGGAGTTATTCGCTGTTGCGTTTTTGTCGTTGCGGTTCTGACACCCCCCCCCTGACGGTCCCTAGAAATATCAGCCAAACTTTTATATGGGGGCTTCTCGGACTTTTCAACGCACGATGTGCGCCGGATTTTAGCTCCACAAGATGTGCGCAGAATTTCACAAGCTGCGCGCTGGATTCTGCAAGACGCGCCTCTTTCCACTTGGGACCATTCAACAGAAATGCAGCATGTGCGACGGATTAATGTAGGGTTCGTCGCGCGATGCGTCCAACCCTGCGCCTATCGGGCGCACAAGCTGCGCTGAACATTCCGAGTCTGAGGACAAGAATTTGTCCGATTAGCGAACTTCTTTCCGCGACAGAAGTTAGCAAGAGATTGGAAACAGTGATAGTCACAGGGGCTGATATCGGGTGAATACGGTGGATGAGGCAGCCATTCCATATTCAGTTCGTCCAACTTTTTCTGGGTCAATTTCGCATGATGGGGTCTCGCGTTATCCATAAGGATCAGGATTTTTTCATCGCTTAGAAGACCAGAAGGGACCCTGATGGCGACCTCTTCCAGTTGAGTAGTGAAGATGTCAGCGTTGATGGTGGTTCCATTGGAGAGGATCTCCCAGTAGACGGGTCCCAACACGGAGAAGAAGAAACTCAGTAGTTCCTTCTTTTCGTGCAATTCCTTCTTCGGGACTGGCTGGGGATTCTCTCCGATGCCCAACCATTCCAATTTCCGCTCAGGGTTATCGTATGTGATCCACTTCTCGTCCATAGCGATGATCTTGCTGACCCATCGAAAGTTGGGTCTACGGTGGAGCAATTCTCGGCACACATCGACACGCTTTTTGATCTGAGCAGGGGTGAGGGAGTGGGGAATGACATGGGGGAGCTTCGGCTTCCTCTCATCCCGGTGGAGGATTCGTTGTATCGTGGATTTGGGAGTATGAGTCTCTATCTCCAACTCACGCACACTCACTTTGGGTTTGGCCGCCACTGCACTGAGTACCAGGGGTTGATTCTTGCTGTGAGGGCGTCCAGAACGGGGTTCGTCTTCGATACTATGGTCGCCAGAATTGAAAAGCTGGTACCATCTATAGCAGGTCGATAGAGTCGGGGCAGAATCTCCTTTCGAAAGCACCAGTTCTTGATGGGCTGCCTTCGCCGTCTTTCCCGCAAGAAAATTGTGAAGCAAAACTGTGCGATATTTGGATTGTTTACCAAATGTATTTCGCAATCATCGATATCGATCGATTGCGCAATCGTCGCAAACTAAAATAGGCCCGAGTCGCAAAACTTTTGGGACACCCTTATATATTGCGAAATAATAGCTTGGTAAAAACTATTAAAAAAAACTATTGGTAAAAACTATTGGTAAAAAGGGAGGTGAATACGATAAGAACCGAAAAATTTCGTTTATTTTTTAATTCGTCGTTAAATTGTTTTTTTCCTTAAATATTAAAACGCTTTCCAGGTAAGAACGTCGGAATGGGCGGGACAACTAATTCAAATTCATCATTTGGGGCTCAAACTTTTTTTACAAAGGCTAATAGGTGTGAGGTATATTTTAAAAGTGTTAGAGACAGAAAAAGTCAACTTTTGAAAAACCGATAATTTTTTTACGAAACAAATTTTTTTTTTCAAAATTTTTCAAATCGATGTTGTGTTGTATATTATTCGATAGAGCATTAAAAGTTATGGATAAATCCGAGATTTGAGCAAAATCGAACTACATTGGAAGAAATTAGAGCCGTTAATACAAGAAATTTTGACGTTTTGATGAAAAATAATTTTGGCTACCCATGTTCCAATGATTTGCACCCTCCAGTTTGCAAATCATTGGAACATGGGTAGCCAAAATTATTTTTCATCAAAACGTCAAAATTTCTTGTATTAACGGCTCTAATTTCTTCCAATGTAGTTCGATTTTGCTCAAATCTCGGATTTATCCATAACTTTTAATGCTCTATCGAATAATATACAACACAACATCGATTTGAAAAATTTTGAAAAAAAAAATTTGTTTCGTAAAAAAATTATCGGTTTTTCAAAAGTTGACTTTTTCTGTCTCTAACACTTTTAAAATATACCTCACACCTATTAGCCTTTGTAAAAAAAGTTTGAGCCCCAAATGATGAATTTGAATTAGTTGTCCCGCCCATTCCGACGTTCTTACCTGGAAAGCGTTTTAATATTTAAGGAAAAAAACAATTTAACGACGAATTAAAAAATAAACGAAATTTTTCGGTTCTTATCGTATTCACCTCCCTTTTTACCAATAGTTTTTACCAATAGTTTTTTTTAATAGTTTTTACCAAGCTATTATTTCGCAATATATAAGGGTGTCCCAAAAGTTTTGCGACTCGGGCCTATTTTAGTTTGCGACGATTGCGCAATCGATCGATATCGATGATTGCGAAATACATTTGGTAAACAATCCAAATATCGCACAGTTTTGCTTCACAATTTTCTTGCGGGAAAGACGGCGAAGGCAGCCCATCAAGAACTGGTGCTTTCGAAAGGAGATTCTGCCCCGACTCTATCGACCTGCTATAGATGGTACCAGCTTTTCAATTCTGGCGACCATAGTATCGAAGACGAACCCCGTTCTGGACGCCCTCACAGCAAGAATCAACCCCTGGTACTCAGTGCAGTGGCGGCCAAACCCAAAGTGAGTGTGCGTGAGTTGGAGATAGAGACTCATACTCCCAAATCCACGATACAACGAATCCTCCACCGGGATGAGAGGAAGCCGAAGCTCCCCCATGTCATTCCCCACTCCCTCACCCCTGCTCAGATCAAAAAGCGTGTCGATGTGTGCCGAGAATTGCTCCACCGTAGACCCAACTTTCGATGGGTCAGCAAGATCATCGCTATGGACGAGAAGTGGATCACATACGATAACCCTGAGCGGAAATTGGAATGGTTGGGCATCGGAGAGAATCCCCAGCCAGTCCCGAAGAAGGAATTGCACGAAAAGAAGGAACTACTGAGTTTCTTCTTCTCCGTGTTGGGACCCGTCTACTGGGAGATCCTCTCCAATGGAACCACCATCAACGCTGACATCTTCACTACTCAACTGGAAGAGGTCGCCATCAGGGTCCCTTCTGGTCTTCTAAGCGATGAAAAAATCCTGATCCTTATGGATAACGCGAGACCCCATCATGCGAAATTGACCCAGAAAAAGTTGGACGAACTGAATATGGAATGGCTGCCTCATCCACCGTATTCACCCGATATCAGCCCCTGTGACTATCACTGTTTCCAATCTCTTGCTAACTTCTGTCGCGGAAAGAAGTTCGCTAATCGGACAAATTCTTGTCCTCAGACTCGGAATGTTCAGCGCAGCTTGTGCGCCCGATAGGCGCAGGGTTGGACGCATCGCGCGACGAACCCTACATTAATCCGTCGCACATGCTGCATTTCTGTTGAATGGTCCCAAGTGGAAAGAGGCGCGTCTTGCAGAATCCAGCGCGCAGCTTGTGAAATTCTGCGCACATCTTGTGGAGCTAAAATCCGGCGCACATCGTGCGTTGAAAAGTCCGAGAAGCCCCCATATAAAAGTTTGGCTGATATTTCTAGGGACCGTCAGGGGGGGGGTGTCAGAACCGCAACGACAAAAACGCAACAGCGAATAACTCCCTTCAAACTTCAAGAATTGATACGAATTTCCAGGTGCGATATTCTATAGCAATGAGTAATCGAATCTGTATGTTTATTACTGCCTCCTTGCAGTTTGAAATTGTTGCGCTTTTGTCGTCCCGCTCAGTTTCAAGCAAAATGACATAGTGGGTTCGATAGAGCAGACGATTTGGAGTCAAATGAGATCCTTTAGGAGCTATAGCTGTATCTATACAGCTTATTCAAAGTGTGTTTGAAGAGCTAGAAAGGAGCTGTTGCGCTTTTGTCGTTCGGATACCCCCCCCCCCCCCCCCGACCATCATCTTCCGGGAAAAGTGTATCTCCGATTCGAAAGCATGTAGATCGCGGGAGAAAAGAGGGCCTCGTGTTCTGTTTTCACTATCATGTAACGAATGTATCATGGATATCTCATATCAAAAAATTAGAGAACTCGGCTGGTGCCCCCACTTGCTGGAGTAAGAGAACGGTCAAAGTGGGCACTAATCAGGCTACGTTTACATTTGAGGCGCTCCAGAATTCATTTTAGAAGAGGGCCGCTTATTTTGAAAGTTTTATCTAATAAAGAGGAATCCCCTCATTACATATCCAAAAATTATACAATTTTGGTTGGTATCCCTGGTTTCTAAAGTGATCAAATTCTTTCAAAAGAAGCGGCCCTCGTCTAGAACTGACACTAAAACTTTGTGACAGCTTCACTTTTAGGATGGGCGGAATTTTCGACAATCGTAATTTGCGCAAAAAGTAAAAAATTCTGTGACTTGTTCTTTTCAGAAAAGTGATTCAGCACACCCTATCAAGATTCTCACATGGTTTTTATGCCCTAGCTTTCAATTCGGTTCATGAGGATGGTGTTCCCTAGGCTGAAATCTAAAATAAATTTTCGAAAGTATTTCCCCAAAGGTCATGTTTTCCTGCAATCTCTCGTGATAATTGATGCCTCGTGATGTGCAAGAACTTAAATATATAAGGGTGTCCCCAAAAGTTTTGCGACTTTTTTCAATAAAAACTTTTATCATCACATCTTCAACAGTTGACAAAGGTGATCAATCAATGTAGGCTCCCTTCTTAGTCACAACCTTCTGCCATCGATCGGGCAGGCTCATGATTCCATTTCTCCAGAATGACTTGGTCTTCGAATCGATCCAAGCCTGGAAGGCCGAGTCGAGATCGGTCCGATTAGCGAACTTCTTTCCGCGACAGAAGTTAGCAAGAGATTGGAAACAGTGATAGTCACAGGGGCTGATATCGGGTGAATACGGTGGATGAGGCAGCCATTCCATATTCAGTTCGTCCAACTTTTTCTGGGTCAATTTCGCATGATGGGGTCTCGCGTTATCCATAAGGATCAGGATTTTTCCATCGCTTAGAAGACCAGAAGGGACCCTGATGGCGACCTCTTCCAGTTGAGTAGTGAAGATGTCAGCGTTGATGGTGGTTCCATTGGAGAGGATCTCCCAGTAGACGGGTCCCAACACGGAGAAGAAGAAACTCAGTAGTTCCTTCTTTTCGTGCAATTCCTTCTTCGGGACTGGCTGGGGATTCTCTCCGATGCCCAACCATTCCAATTTCCGCTCAGGGTTATCGTATGTGATCCACTTCTCGTCCATAGCGATGATCTTGCTGACCCACCGAAAGTTGGGTCTACGGTGGAGCAATTCTCGGCACACATCGACACGCTTTTTGATCTGAGCAGGGGTGAGGGAGTGGGGAATGACATGGGGGAGCTTCGGCTTCCTCTCATCCCGGTGGAGGATTCGTTGTATCGTGGATTTGGGAGTATGAGTCTCTATCTCCAACTCACGCACACTCACTTTGGGTTTGGCCGCCACTGCACTGAGTACCAGGGGTTGATTCTTGCTGTGAGGGCGTCCAGAACGGGGTTCGTCTTCGATACTATGGTCGCCAGAATTGAAAAGCTGGTACCATCTATAGCAGGTCGATAGAGTCGGGGCAGAATCTCCTTTCGAAAGCACCAGTTCTTGATGGGCTGCCTTCGCCGTCTTTCCCGCAAGAAAATTGTGAAGCAAAACTGTGCGATATTTGGATTGTTTACCAAATGTATTTCGCAATCATCGATATCGATCGATTGCGCAATCGTCGCAAACTAAAATAGGCCCGAGTCGCAAAACTTTTGGGACACCCTTATATATTGCGAAATAATAGCTTGGTAAAAACTATTAAAAAAAACTATTGGTAAAAACTATTGGTAAAAAGGGAGGTGAATACGATAAGAACCGAAAAATTTCGTTTATTTTTTAATTCGTCGTTAAATTGTTTTTTTCCTTAAATATTAAAACGCTTTCCAGGTAAGAACGTCGGAATGGGCGGGACAACTAATTCAAATTCATCATTTGGGGCTCAAACTTTTTTTACAAAGGCTAATAGGTGTGAGGTATATTTTAAAAGTGTTAGAGACAGAAAAAGTCAACTTTTGAAAAACCGATAATTTTTTTACGAAACAAATTTTTTTTTTCAAAATTTTTCAAATCGATGTTGTGTTGTATATTATTCGATAGAGCATTAAAAGTTATGGATAAATCCGAGATTTGAGCAAAATCGAACTACATTGGAAGAAATTAGAGCCGTTAATACAAGAAATTTTGACGTTTTGATGAAAAATAATTTTGGCTACCCATGTTCCAATGATTTGCACCCTCCAGTTTCGACATATATTATGTATTTTTTATCGTACAATCTGATAAACCACTAAAAACCCCATATTTTTATAGAATTTTTTAGGAATGATCGACCGACCACAGCCACATCACGTGAAATGCTCTATTCCGCATGGTTTCAAAATTTTTTGCAAAATGTTCTCGCCGTTCAAAATGTGAAAACTTATTTTTTACAATGATTATTAAGTGGTAGGAACATTTTAGCCCTGATAGGGATATGCAATTTCACGTTTTGAAAAAATCGATAATTTTTTTTTTCAAAAAAAAATCGGAAAAAAATTTTTTTATTTCAATGTAGTGTTATATATCAATCGAAAGAGCATCAAAAGTTATGCAGAAATCCGAGAAATAATTGAAATTGAGCGTGATTGGAAGAAATAAAAGACGATATTCCGACGAAGTTTGTCTTTTTGATGAAAAATGATTTTGGCTTTTCATGTTCCTATGAGTTAATACTCCCTATTTCGACGTATGTAATGTGTAATGTTTAGCAAAATCAGATGAGCAACTCAGAATCACGTATTTTCAATGCATTCTTGAAAATGGCCCTCCAATCGCATCCGCCTCACGAGTCAGGCTCAATGCATTGAAAATGAGTGTTTCTGAGTTGCTCATCTGATTTTGCTAAACATTACACATTACATACGTCGAAATAGGAAGTATTAACTCATAGGAACATGAAAAGCCAAAATCATTTTTCATCAAAAAGACAAACTTCGTCGGAAT
Source organism: Pristionchus fissidentatus (assembly GCA_036245785.1). Classification (NCBI taxonomy): domain Eukaryota; kingdom Metazoa; phylum Nematoda; class Chromadorea; order Rhabditida; family Neodiplogasteridae; genus Pristionchus; species Pristionchus fissidentatus. The sequence goes on along the minus strand of BTSY01000005.1, from coordinate 21,668,476 downwards.
ATCGTCTTTTATTTCTTCCAATCATGCTCAATTTCAATTATTTCTCGGATTTCTGCATAACTTTTGATGCTCTTTCGATTGATAAACAATACTACATGGAAATTTAAAAAAAATTTTCGATTTTTTTTTGAAAAAAAATTATCGATTTTTTTCAAAACGTGAAATTGCATATCCCTATCGGGGCTAAAATGTTCCTACCACTTAATAATCATTGTAAAAAATAAGTTTTCACATTTTGAACCGCGAGAACATTTTGCAAAAAATTTTGAAACCATGCGGAATAGAGCATTTCACGTGATGTGGCTGTGGTCGGTCGATCATTCCTAAAAAATTCTATAAAAATATGGGTTTTTTAGTGGTTTATCAGATTCTACGATAAAAAATACATAATATATGTCGAAACTGGAGGGTGCAAATCATTGGAACATGGGTAGCCAAAATTATTTTTCATCAAAACGTCAAAATTTCTTGTAATATCGGCTCTAATTTCTTCCAATGTAGTTCGATTTTGCTCAAATCTCGGATTTATCCATAACTTTTAATGCCTCTATCGAATGATATACAACACAAAATCGATTTGAAAAATTGTGAAAAAAAAAATTTTTTTCGTAAAAAAATTATCGATTTTTCAAAAGTTGACTTTTTCTGTCTCTAACACTTTTAAAATATACCTCACACCTATTAGCCTTTGTAAAAAAAGTTTGAGCCCCAAGTGATGAATTTGAATTAGTTGTGCCGCCTACCTCGTCCTGACACTGCGGTCTTACATGGAACGCGTTTTAATCTGTTGGCTTTCCCAGATATTTTATGAATTTCATACAGCAAAAATGAAGATTTTTCCGATTTTTTTTCAGTTAACCTTTTTTCTCGTCCGACCCTGATTGATACTCTAAATAAAAACGGTATAAAGTGTTATTCTTTTTTTTGCTGTTGTTGTATTTCATGATTGTTCAATCTCGATCTTCATACTTCACTATTGTGTTCTTCTCACCTGAAGTAAATTCAGAATGAATGAGTCAAAACTCATGCGACAAGGTTTATCAAGCTTTTTGAATGGATTAGTTGGTGAGAAAATACTGGTCGAACTAAGAGGAGACAAATACATAAATGGTTTGTTTTTATCGGTACCGACTTTTTTTAACGAGAAAATTTCAGGAATCCTGGAAAGCTGTGATTGCTACATCAATCTTCGCATGAGAGACGTGACAATGCTCGAAGGGGCAGAAGTTGTCGCGTTGAACAAGTTTTTCATTGTGAGTATCTTTAAGACGTCTCAAAGACCCTCGCCCTTTTCAGAGTGGTCGACATGTCAGATTCATCCATATGAACGCTTACGCTGACGTTGTGGCATCAGTGCGCAAAGGCCTACGAATTAATAAATAAATATCCATAGTGAAGTCTCTGGGACAAAAAAAGATAATAAAATCTTTATACGAACTCAAACTTGAATCTACATTCTCCTTCGATCTATTAAACGGAAGAGTTGAGCACCTCCTTGTACTTCTTGATGCGGGAGGCGATCGACATATCGACATACTTGTCTCCGATGTTCACGATGAGTCCTCCGAGAATTGAGGGTTTCACATTGTACGTAATGGTCACCTTCTGTCCCTTCTTCACGAGCTGAAATTATTTATGAATAAGATGAGTAATCAATACAGCTCGTGTTATTGGGTAAAATAAGCCGTTCCGATTACATCAGTTCTTTCTCTCCATAGAAAACTATTTATGAAAATCGTCGGTTAAAATCAATTATCAATACGAACATTAGAACCAATCGATAGTGGTTATGAATAAATAACACTTGCGGTTAGCATAGCTTACCGAACAGACAATAGGTAAATGTTCCGAAATTTTGCTTCAACAAGCAAATATGGGTGCTGAATTGAAGAGGGAAAAAAATCACTAGAAGACTTTTCGTACGATGTTATAATTCAACTTGGCAGATAATGCCTAGCACAACCACTAGAAACAAAAAAAACTAGGGCTTGTTACTCCATACATTTAGAGAAGCGCAAGGAGGAAATTGATTTGAAGTCGCCCAGAAACCTTCTCAGAGGCAAATACAAAATATCGGAAAAGAAACCGCATAAATTTTGCTATCCCTTGGGATAATGGGACACTAGGGATGGAATAAATTTCACAAACACCTCTTCAACATCTAACTACAGAGATAACAGTTTCTTTCCAGGAGCGTCAAGGCTATTCTCAAAATCCGGAAAGTTGAGCAGGTTCCCTGAATGACCTTGTTGCTTTTTTTGTCCGTTGATGCTTCGTGCTAGGGTTCCGCAAGTGAGACAATTGGGGAGACTCAGAACAAAGGAATTTGTAATGTCTCCTTAATCCGGAGACAGACAGATACAGATACAGATTTATCCTGACATCAAAGCAAATGGGCCTGCTGTAAGGTAGCTTCGTGATCAGGGGTGGTCAGGATCTTCGAACTCATGGCAACAGGGTCAAGGGAATGGATCATGCTTGGCTTCTATGGTCAATTGAAATGCCGGAGGCCGGAGACAGACGTCTCCCATCATTTACATCTAATTTTAAATGTTTCTTATAATTGATTGATGAATAGTGGGAGACGTCTCCCCCGGAGGCATCAATAAGGAGAGACACTAATCCAATCAATGGCTCGCTTTCGAGCGGTCTCACTTGCGGATCCCTATTTTCTGCCATTCCTTTAATTTACGTTATTGTACCGTGTTTGCTCGCATAAATACTATTATTATGAAGATGTAATCTGTATGATTTTTTTTAATATGCAAACCTTGGAGAGTGCATCGTTGAGTGCTCCCTCGTGGGACTTCGAGAGAGTCTCGGCAGAAGTGACCTGCCAGTGTGAACTATGGGGTGAGGAAAGCATCAAAGCACCAACAATTACACACAACTTCTCCAGAACAACAGCATAAATATGTTCATTCTGACCTGGACAAAAAGTTCTCCTCTGTGAGCACGCATGACGGACTCGAAAGATGAGATCACGGCCTCGAGCTTGTTGAGACGGCCGTTCTCAGCGAGAAGTCCGAGAAGGTTAGCAGATTCTTTCGAGAGGGACAGCTTCTGGGAGACAGCAGCGATAGTAGACTTCTTCTTGTTTGCCTTGAGGGTGGGGTCGAGGACGAAATCCTTAAACGACGTATTCTTTTCAGGGGTGTCAAGTGAAATACTTACTCTAAACTTGGTATTCTCCTTCAGAACGTCACGAACTGCCTTGAGATCCTTGTCGACGGTCTCGAGACTGTTGCTTTTGTGAGCAGCAGAGTAGAGAGCTGCTGCATAACGTCCTTCCACGCCGTGAACCTTCAACTCCAAACTATGTAGCTCAGCTTTAATATGCAACAACAGAGAAGTTCGCAAACAAGAATTTTATTTATATTATTTTGGAAAATACAATATTACAACACCATCAAAAACATACTTGCACGGGCGTCTTAATGAACTGGCCCGCAAGAGAAGCATTGCTCGTGGAGAAGGAGCGTCTGAGCACGTTCGAGGCCATCTTACCTGGATATGAACGACTACAAATAACCAGAAAAATCAATAGCTTCAAAGTATCGAAGAAATACGTGCTATGAAATCACACTGGTCCTGAAAATTCTTGGCAAAACTCCAAGATGCGGGAAAGCTGCGCGTCAGCTTTTATAACGCATACTATATTCTATCCCCATGTGTATTCATAGGAGTTGCATCGTCTGGGGTTTTCCTTTTTCCTTTTTTTCGGCATGTAATGTTTTTAGCTTGTGATGTGTTCTTTTCGAGACCAATTAGGTTATTAGTATCCGATACTGAAGCGGTTATGTTTAACATTCTGGAACACCACAATTACATAGCATTTGTGATATTCTTTTACGTATTCACGTTTATATCGGAATTTATGCCATAGAATTAATCGCTTACTAGGACTGTTTGTAACTCTATTGTTTTATGCCGGAACCGAGTCTGATCAACGGCAAAAGCTGATCCAACGCTTCTCTTAAAGCTATTTCGCCATCAATTTCATAATGTTGCGCAATTGCTTAGTGACTCTTTAAATCATATTTTCCAGCTCATTCGCTCGACTGGTTAAACAATATGCCTCTCGCACGCGATCTTCTGCACCCTGATCCGGAGAAGGAGCGTCAGAAGTGCAAGCTGAAGAGACTTGTTCAGCACCCTAACTCGTTCTTCATGGACGTCAAGTGCCCTGGATGCTACAAGATTACCACCGTGTTCAGGTTTGATTTCTTTATTTTTACTATTACGAAATTTACAGTTCAAAACAATTCGAAGTATTGCCCCTAAATTGAGTGTTCATGTTATTCAATGACATTGACACTCACCAGTGTCTATTCTGTGTAAGAATTCGCGTTTCCTATTTAATATTCAGTTGCTGGCACTAGTTTACTTGACCAACTAATCACAAAGGCCTAATTCATCATCTCATTGTGAATCTAGCGGTCACCGCACTCGTGGTCGGGTAAAGTAAACTAGTGCCATGTTCCTTAGTCGTTGACTTAACTAGAAAAATACTCAACACGTCTTAATCCTTGACTTCAGCCACGCCCAGACTGTTGTCGTTTGCGTCGGATGCAACACCGTTCTGTGCCAGCCCACCGGAGGAAAGGCTCATCTTACCGAGGGATGCTCATTCAGAAAGAAGCAGCACTAAATCTTGTATTGTTACTGTTATTTTCTTGTCGTTAAACAAGATAACATTTTACTGGTACATGCAGATAACAACAGTTCACATCAAAATTGCAAACGGGGGAGGGATAATCTAACAAGCTTGACATTGAATGATTCTTGGAAGGAAACATTTTACCCGTTAAAAGAGTGATGACACTTTGGTTCAACACTGAATCATGCATTCCATTGATCTGTCCAACCTCCGGAAAGAAGTGACGGTCACAACAAAAATACTTCAATTATAATTTGCATCAATATTTTGTTACTTTTTCGTCTCGTTCTACTACTTGAATATTCACTTGGGGCACTACTGCTGAAGCCCAGAAGGGGCGGAGTCAGGGCCCGGAGGGGGCGGGGCCAACCATTCAGAGATTAGGGCGGGAAACCTACTAGTTTGAATCGCGAGATGGCCACAACCGATCGATTGTCGATAATTAGCGCTAAATCACTGGAAAGTGAATACACGTTGCTGATTCAGAGGATGTCTGGTGTAGATGAGGGTCACTTAGATCGAGTCCACACCCTTATAAGAGCAATAACTCTTTGGTCTAACCTACAACAGCATCGCGTTTGCTGTTATTTATCAATCAACTGCCCAGTAGAACCTCCAGGAAGGGGTAAAGAGCGAGAGTGTGTTAAAGCGAAAGATATTCCTAACGTCCCTACCACCTCCCCCACGCACTCTCGATCTAGACCCCTTTCTGTATGTTCGTCCCTAGGGGTATGACATCAGGTGGTCAGGAGCAGTAACGGTGCACTCATACTATCCATCGATCGGTTATTGCCTCCGTTTCTGCCTGCGCCTGCTATTAATTATAGAGACTATCGATTGACAAGTTGTACCTATTCAGCTAGTCGGAGATCTGCCGACAGGAGGACTCCTGTCTTTCTCTCTCTGCGTCTCTCCTCCCGACACTCTCTCGCCATTTTCCCACGCACTTTAGCCGTCTCGCCGTCTGAATCTCTCGCTCCTCTCCCTCTCTCGTCGTGCAGGGAGCGGGAGCGCGCGCGCGCTCTGGGGGAGGGGTATATAAGGCGGGTTCCCGCTCTCATCTGGTTCAGTCAGCTTCTCCCCGCTGGAGGGGGGAAGCGGGGTGCATCTGCCCCCGTGACTGAATCCCTCCCTTCGGGGAGTGGGCTTCGGCCTCTGGGAAGAGGCCGTTGGCCCCGCCCCCTCCGGGCCCTGACTCCGCCCCTTCTGGGCTTCAGCAGTAGTGCCGGTGAACGATGCTTGCCTGGTTGCCCAAGCTGGCAGGCAAGGATTCTTCAGGGAAGGGGGGGGGAATTGGAGAGGGAGACCGTTGACCGCCCGTCACGAGGCACAGAATGAAGAATGAACAGGAATTAATTCTTCTTGACGATCCCACAATTTTCTTGAAAATGGCTCATCTGAAAAGTGACATTTTCATACCCTGAGAGCAAATATTGAAGACTTCATTTAAATTGAAGACAATTGCTTTGAAACTTTGGGATCGTCTTATTTCATGATTGCGATCATTTTGAGCCTAAGATCGGGTCACTAGTATGTTTGGAAAAGTACATCCATTTTCGAGTACTCAGTTTGATATCTATTCCTGTTCTGGTACGGAAACGTACATTGTGGTACTATTTATTTCTAGAATGTACCTCCACGTCAACTTCCATCACAGTAACTACTAGTGTGGTGGCTGAAATATTTCCATCCGAGCAAATATTCACCACGGAAATATCATTGTAGTGTTGCATCGTCACGAAAAATCGACATATACGAAATTATCGGAAATGAGGCACTAGGCTATTTACCTTTGAAACAAATAATCATCAATTAGTCGAAAAAGTTGGTCAAACTACTTCGGTTTTATGCGAGAATCGGATACGTTTTTTTTAATCAAAGCTCAGCTCAAAATGGTTCTCATGGGCCCAGGTTCAATCGAAAGATCGTTCTGTGCCTGATAAATCACACGGCGTTTTGGCGCCATTTATTTTTTTTCCGTGTGGGAACCCGGGTTCGCCCTGTAACATGTGGCAAACTGCCAGCATGCAAACCCTCTCATTCCCTCCTATCTCTCGCTCTATCGATTAGATCTGACGAGAGGCATTCACTGATCTACCTCTCTCCCTCACCTCTGTAGAATGTCGTGTGCACTAGTCGCCTACCCTCAAGGGTATTCTCGTGGTTGCCCATTCACATATCAACCAACGATGTCACAAGATTCGAGATTCCCATCCCAATAATATCCTGCCGAGGCATGCGTTTTTCTATATAGAATCTATGGCATGGTCACGACAGTGTTGGCCACCCTGATACCTTTTTTTCTCGTTTATTCTATTCGTTTGTTGATTCGAGCTTGGTATACTCCGAAAGGGAGGATTACTACGAGGTACCGCAAGGGCGATTTTTTATGTAGCTCGGCTGTGAGATGAGATACCGACCTAAATCCAACAAAAAAAAATGATGAGATGTACAAATTGAAAATGTGTGAAACAACTGCTCTTGAAATTACAGAACAAAATCTAAGAAAAATGCATGTTGTTCAAACCATTGTCACTGCCCTTGATGGCCCCTACTTTTTTCGCGCCAGTACCTGTGAAGTCGCCTAGGCGCCTACCGTATATTAAATACTTCTATCGCATTGAATTTCGTAACTGCGGATTAAAATTCAATTTATGTCGCCAATTTATGCGCATTTACCTAGCGACCGCAGAGGCAAAATTCAAAGTAATTCCTACAATTGTAATATTAAGCCTATCACCTCATAATTCGAGTGCTGAATGCAATGAAAGCATGCAAAATTTAAAAATCACGAATTAAAACAACATTTAGGCGGTTTCAAAATTGGACCAAGTTTCTCTGATTATACCGTATCTCCCATCAATGGGCAGTTAAATGGGTTGTTCGACTGGGTCAGACTTTTTATTGAAAATTATTCTTTTCACATTTTGCAGTGTTATAAGCCCGATTCTCGATATTTCCTGCAATTAGAGTTATCATCACCCTCGCCCTTCCATTTGCCCCTCTCCCTCGACATTTCTGGCCAAAATAAAATCATAAAACATCTCATCGAGCATCTGCGAATGCACACACTTAAAGCGCGTGTAACGGACAAACGACTCATCCAAATTGAACGTCCTTAGGTTAGAAAGAACCGCAATAGTCGAAATATTAATTAGGAAAAGATGAAATATTTGGGACACGGCATTAAAGCGGTCTGGTAAGTCAAAACATGGGAGTGATTCGAAGCAAAACGTGGGAGTGATTCGAAGCGAAACGATATTTCAGAGGCTGCTGCGGACGAACGACCCATCGTAATTGAACGCCTGTAGGTTATAAAGTAGCGCAATAGTCGTAATAAGAACAAAAAATTGAAGAAATATTGGGGACATGAAGTTAAATTGGTCTGGCAGGTCGTTTTATGTCAGCATGCGGGCATTCGAAGCGAAAATTCTCCCAGCAGGAGATGCAGACAAATGACTCATCATGATGGAACGGCTTTAGGCTCCAGCGATGCGCCATTATCGAGAGAATGCAGGGAAAAGAAGAAAGCTTGGGGACACGAGAGTAAATCGGTCGATCAGGTCAATAAAAGAAGTCGTGCACAACGGAGACAATTTCTAATGCTCACACTGATCAAACGACCCATCGAAACCATGCCATACTATGATGAAACGATGCAGAGTCATCGATATAATCACCTGGTAGAAAAGAAAATCTGGGGACACGAGCGCAATCGTAAGAAAAATCCCGAATTATAACGGTTTCGTGAATGAGGTGAAAATAAAACATCACAATTTGAAGCGAGCGCGGGGCGGAGGTAGTCGAACAAGCACTCACAATTCTTGCTTAGGTTGTTGGTCATGTGCGTATATTAAAAATACAGCAAAAATTAGACTTTATTTGCAAATAAGGTTAGAAACAAACAGAATCCGCGAGATTGGCAGGTTACAGTACATTAAGCGTGCGCGCACACCATGCGACATTTCCGAAAACTCGCTGGGATCGAGGATGCGTTCCCACAACGCGGTTGTTACATTTACCCATGATGCATACACACGTTCTGGTAATGAAATTTAATTTTTTCGCGAAAATTAGGCGGAAAGAAAAGTCGCCGCGAAAAGTGGAAACATGCTTGAAAAAAATACTAAAAAATTAGGGACCATTAAGCGCTCGTGGGGTATAGCTACTCTGGCGGAAAACATAGCTACTTCAGCTAGAAGACAGAAATCAGATTGAAAGAAGCTAAGAAGTAGAGCTACTTGAGCTCTGTTCAGCTGAAGCAGCTCTGCTTCCTAGCTTCTTTCTAGCTAACTTCTGTCTTCTAGCTGAAGTAGTTATGCTTTCCGCCAGAGTAGCTAGGCAATATGAGAAGTTTCCCTGAGGGTTCACTAAGTTCACTACTACCGTAACCAGGTTCACTATGTTCACTACCAGGTTCGCTACGTTCACTTGCATTATTTTCAGTTGTTGACCCTTATTTATGTGCCTTGAAATATTATCATACTGAGTTCAAACCATTCGCAAGACTGCGTCAACAGTAACTGTCTTTATATGAGATCATTCGACTTATAAACTTCAGAAAACAAGTACAAGAACCAGCCTAGAATCACCAATAATACAAAAATGTATTGAAATGCGATGTTCAGAAATTGTACGTCCACTCCCTTATTTTGTCTCGATCAGTGTGTGACTCGCGTGATAAATACACTTCGCAGAGAATAAACACTGGAGGTCTACATCTTACACAAATCCAGAGCCGATGTGGTCTACTTCTTAAATTGTGGTTACGGTAGACCCTAATATGTAACCGATAAATGGTATATCCTTCAGGATGGCACACCCGGGTCCGTATTCACAGTTTCACACTTTTTTCCGGGTCACGATAGGATACAGTACTTAGTTTTCGCAGCGGGACCATGTATGCTGCAGCATGCAGCTTGGCTTTTGGTTGATTGAACTCATATTTGGATCATGACCCTATTCATTGTGAATGAATATGCTATTTCTCTCTCTCCATTTGGACTCTCCTCCCTGCAATTTGTTGTTTTCTCAGGTAACTTAATCATAATCACGGCATTTTACAGGGGGTGTAGGAGAGAGGTAGATCAAAAGAGAGTCATGGGAAGGGGTCAGCGAGAGAGGAGAGAAAGTGAGAGAGCCTATGTACTGTCATTTTGCCAATCCCCTGATTCTCTCGAAGGGAATTTACAAGAGCCGTTCAAAATTGTTCCCGCCAAAACGCCGTGCATAATCTGATCAGGAGAAATCTAAATTAAATTTTGGCATGATCAGATTCAAATATCCCCTGATCAGATTCGAATATCTCCTGATCAGATTCAGATATTTCCTGATCAGATCTTGATTCTTTCTGGTCAGATTTTGGAATCTCTTTGCGTAATTATGCTCTTTCGAACGATATCATAATATTTTATTATATCTATAGGTACAATATTCATAATGTACAGTGCAGAGTGAAACAGAACTTCCTTTTTTATTAAATTATAAGGACATGAGATTCAGAGAACAGGACGGGTCAGTATCATTGCTAGTTTGGGGCTCGAACCACATAATGAACAAGCGCTTACAGTCCAAACATACTGTCATCAATTAAAATGTTGACGGCATAACATGGAAGTCTTTAGAACGTTCACGCAAAGATAACCCCACAGGGGTGGGAAGTCGAACCACGTAATGAACAACTTGAAAATGCATTTTATCGGTTTAGTGGGAACGTGATACCGGGGAGATTTTAACTCGGCCATTGCTCCTGTCCTTTTCTTGAGCCGAGTGAAGTTAAAAGACCTGGAATGCACTCCAATTATTCATGGATAACGACGAGCGAGCAATTGTTTTTTTTAAAGTTAGCTATAGCGAATATACAGTTTATTTTTGTGACAATGTGTTTGAAAACAATAACAAGAGTTCGCGCGCGAGAGAGCGTGGAAATGGCCAACTTATTACATTGAATTTCTTGTGAAAACCATTTAAAAACACGTTGAAACAATGAGAAAAAAAAACGAAAAATATGTCGCACCATCAATGAGCTCAACTGTTCGAGAATGAAACACGCCATAACTGTGCAGGCGCACTTCTTGCGCATTTCTAGATCTGATCAGATTCAAATATCGTCTGATCAGATTCAAATATGCAAAAACTTCTGATCAGATTATGATCGAGTTACCTGAGTTATCGGTAATTCTAAGTTGGTACTTCTATTGTGCGTACATTTTCAGTTCCGTCAATAACGAAACTACTGTGCAAAAAGTCGGCGAAATTTTCAATAGCAGCTCCGGTTTTGAAACGCACGGTGTGCACATGCACCACGGCTGTGCGTTGCACGTCCATTGCACGTTACGTGTACTGACTCTCTTCATTTCTTCCCTCTCTCGGCTGAGTATCAGCGCGGCGAGAGAGCGAAGGACTGTAAGAGAGACGTGCGCACAACGTGCAAACGAAAACCGGAGAGTGGAATGCACGTTTTATGAAATAAGAATGAAATAATTTTAGAGAAAATGTATGCCTTAGTAGGGAATATAATGTTCCGAAAGATGGACTAATTCGCACTAACGACCGTATCGCCAAAGTGGGCGGAGACTGCTAAGTTTTTGAAAAGAACAATACTTCTTTTCTGAAGTTTGTAAGTCTAATGATCTGATATAAAGACAGTTATTGTTGACGCGGTCTTGCGAATGGTTTGAACTCAGTGTGACAATATTTAACGGTAAATAAAGTAGGGTCAACAACTGAAATTTCACTGAAAATACTGCAAGTGAACGTAGTGAACCTGGTTACGGTAGTGGTGAACTGAGTGAACCCTCAGGAATAGTGAACTTCTAATTTTGCCGAGTACTCCGGTTTTTCAGCGCAGCTTGTGCGCGCGATTTGTGTAGGGTAAGAAGCGGCATGCGCCGCACCTTACACCAATCGGGCGTACATCGCGCGTTCTGTTGAAAGGTCTCGAACGGAAAAGCCAGGTCCGGCAAAAAGTCCGGCGCGCGTCTTGTAGAATCCCGCGCGCAGCTTGTGGAATTGGAATCGCGCGCACAAGCTGCGCTGAAAAACCGGAGCGGGTGTACAGCGAGACGGCCACACACTTTTTGGCAAAACTCCTGAATTTGAATTTGAACTGTGGGGAGAGGGGAACGCAACGCGACCGCAACGCATGAGTCTCTTCATAGCGCTGTTGTCTCTCGCTTTTTCTCTCGTCGTCTGGCATGTGGCCGCTCTCGAAATGCTGTGAAACGCACCTTGTGCACATCATGCATGCACGCACCGCGCATCTGCGGCGCCCCGGGGGTTTCACGGGCGCACTTCGTGCGCTCACCGTGCGTTTTAAAACAAAAAAGTATTCCGGTTTTCGAATGCACGTGCGCACACGGCGTTTTGGCGGGAACAATTTTGAACGGCTCTTGTAAATTCCCTTCGAGAGAATCAGGGGATTGGCAAAATGACAGTACATAGGCTCTCTCACTTTCTCTCCTCTCTCGCTGACCCCTTCCCATGACTCTCTTTTGATCTACCTCTCTCCTACACCCCCTGTAAAATGCCGTGTGCGCACGTCTCTCTTACGTTTCTTCCCTCTCTCGCCACGCTGATACTCAGCCGAGAGAGGGAAGAAATGTAATTTTTTTATGAAGTTCAGATGGCAGTCCTATAAAACAAAGAAAATAAGAAAAATCGGTACGAGCAAACCTAATTTAAATTGGCTTCAAAGTTGAAGGGTTGAATACTGTAATCGTTGATCGAGAACTAGTTGTATTTTACAGGACATATAAAACAGTTTACTTTTTTTGTGAATTATGGCTCCATTCTATAAGTTAGATGTTCAGAGCAACAGTAACACGGCGTTTTGGCGGGAACAATTTTGAACGGCTCTTGTAAATTCCCTTCGAGAGAATCAGGGGATTGGCAAAATGACAGTACATAGGCTCTCTCACTTTCTCTCCTCTCTCGCTGACCCCTTCCCATGACTCTCTTTTGATCTACCTCTCTCCTACACCCCCTGTAAAATGCCGTGAGTAAATATCATAATATGTCGATGAATGAATAAGAAATCACCAAAAATGAACAAGTCTGACCCAAGAAACAGACATCATCGAACTCATGGCGCAACGATGCGGCACGACTTCGTTGGGGCGACTACACTACTGAGAGTGGGGCTCAGAGCACTTACCCGATACTAGTTTAACTGGAAATATTTGCTAAATCTGGAAACGCTATCGCGATTCTGCATTCCTCATTACCTTAAAAGCACAAAAATTGCAATTTTAGGAATAATTTTCAATTTTACGCGGTGGGCTCTATTACTAAGTCCCGCATTAACTCCTGTTTTAAATCGCACGGTGAGCGCACGATTTTTCAGTTTGCGATAGCACGCACGTTCGTAGAACGTGCGTGGTGTACTTCGGTAAGAAACATCGTCAATTGTACCTCCGGTTTTTCAGCGCAGCTTGTGCGCGCGATTCCAATTGCACAAGCTGCGCGCGGGATTGTACAAGACGCGCGCCGGACTTTTTGCCGGACCTGGCTTGTTCCGTTCGAGACCTTCAAAGGGAACGCGCGATTTGTGTAAGGTGCGGCGCATGCCGCGTCTTACCCTACACGAATCGCGCGCGCAAGCTGCGCTGAAAAACCGGAGACATCGGGCGCACAAGAGGCACGCGTGCGCTCACGGCACTTTTTTCTCCGACACCACATGGGAAAAAATGGTCAGCTACACGAGCTAAATTTACGCCGCCCATGTGCTTGATTTGCCTGAGTACGGTATCGGCTTTTGTAGTTTTTGAAAAAAATTATGGTTTTCGTCCAATTTCATCGATTTTATCTTACTATTTTAATTTTTTTGATAACGATTTTTTTAATATTTTTCTTCATTTATTTTATACGTTCTCTCTTTATTTGTGTTGTATTCACGTTGGCAGGTAAATCGCGTGGTTCCTCCACAATGTACATGTCATTTATTCGTAGAGTTGATTTAAAATGCACTCCAATTAAACTTCATTTGCTACTGTGACAAAACAATGGTTCAATTCAAACTATACCTCTAGTGTAGAGGTGAACTGCTTCGGAAAAAAAGTTTTAGGAACTTTTAATAAAAATATTGGCTATTAGAGAGTCATTACGACAAGAAATCTACATTGGAGGATAGAAAAGGGTTTGAAAAGTATATTTTAAAGAAAACTAAGTAATAAAAACAACGCTAAATAAATAGAGAACGAAAATTGAATAGAAATACAAAAAGAAGTCAAGAAAACCATAACACAATCCGGTAAAAAGCGCCACGAACGTCGTCGCTAAACATCGTAACGTTGAAATTCCTATGGTTAACGGCTGTAATATTTGGTTCAAGAGCTGCAGTATTCTTGACAAATCCTTACCATAGATCTATAACGGGCTGTCGGAGAAAAAAGTGCCGTGATGCGCTCGACTAGCGCCTCCAATGCAAACGACGGAATTTCTTACAGAATTCAGGATGTACGCACAACGCACGTTGTGTACACGTTCGACGCACCCTCCGGTTTTTCACCGCAGCTTGCGCGCGCGATTTGTGTAGGGTAAGACGCGGCATGCGCCGCACCTTACACAAATCGCGCGTTCCCTTTGAAGGTCTCGAACGGAACAAGCCAGGTCCGGCAAAAAGTCCGGCGCGCGTCTTGTACAATCCCGCGCGCAGCTTGTGCAATTGGAATCGCGCGCACAAGCTGCGCTGAAAAACCGGAGCTTGTGCACATCATGCATGCACGCACCACGCATCTGCGGCGCCCGGAGGTTTCTCGGGCGCATTTCATGCGCTCAGCGTGCGTTTTAAAACAGGAGAAGTGCACTACACAACGAAAAGGAAACAATTTGCAGTCTTTTCGTTGGATTTAAAATCTGGCTCTGCGAGATTGGCTCCCCTTCTCCTATAGAGAACGTTTATTATTTATAAATTTCGCCAAAGTTTTGTTGGGTTTGTGGTGATTTTTGTCCATCCGGACAGGGCGGAGATGTTTGCGAAACAGTTTGGAGTGCAGTTTCTGTAGATATGTTCCTTCCTCTGATCAGATCTGAGACTCGTTTGATTTTTTCTCGTCCGGAAACTCCTTTGGTTTAATTTAACTTAAAATGTCATCGTGGCCTACTCGATAAGGGCTTTGCTTACTAATCATTTGTCGGGCTCTACCGTCAATCGAGGCTGACTGGTCCCAAACACTGCAGCAATTGTGCATATGTCCAAACCCTGCCATACATCGTTGGTTACGTTCCCTTCAGTCGCGGGTTTACTATTTAAGTAATAAGAAAACAGAAAACTCGCAAATATTTGCGAGTTGTCTGTGTTGTTTATGTTTCGCAAACTTCGTTGCTCGCCTCATAGTTTAGTGGTAGACGAATATGTTCAATTGAATCTCCTCACGAAATTGTCATTGAATTTTTCCACAATGTGTAATTATTGCTTTTTTTTCTAACACTTGAATGGAATTAAGTGGGATGGCGACCGGAAACATGATGCCGGACCGTTACCAGACTCTCACTCCGATTCTGAAGACGCCCATCTCTGACACTCTGGCACTCCCCCTCTCTCAGCAGGTATTAAATAGTGACGTTGACAATCAGCAGATGTCTTTTCAGGGCCGTATCTGTGGCTTCTTTGAGAGTCAGTTCTATAGATGCGTGGAAGCTTATGGAGCCAAGCTGGGTAGAAAGTACTGCGACTTTGAGCACCGTGACTTGAACGAATGCGTGAGTGGAGAGAAGCAGAAGAAGAGATCTGAGGTAAACCGTCTTTCAATTAAATATTCATAATTTCCTGAGTTGGGGCGACGTCAATAAAAATTGTAATACTTCTAATAAAGTGACTGTAGTTGATTGTTTTTGCTTGTAGCTGATTGATAAATAGCTATCACGAGGGATTGCATGAGGCCGAGAACAACTGCCAAAAAGTATTTCTCATTTTGGGCAAACTTTTATCCATCCTTCTATCCTGGTCCCAGGTGGCAGAACCGCGGTTAACCGCATTTTTAGGAACTTCTCGGTTCTGAAGCCGGAATCGACGTAACTTTCTTAAAAATTTAGATACAATGCCGTTTTAGAGCTCACAATGTTCGGAACAATATGCTGGATATTGTTTATGTAAGCAGATTTACTTCAAAGAGCAACTGCGAATTAAAAAAAAAATCTTTTCAGCCTTTTACGACGTGAGCTTACGCAGAATTTGAAAGCAGAATATGAAAGGGCAAGTCAAGATTAGTCACATAAAATATAAAATTGATAAGAAAGGTGCGTTCACAGATCCGAAAAATCATGTTGGGTCTCGGAATACTGCGATTTTTTAAAAACATATAATGGAATTCCGATACCAAAAATCATTCAAATGAACTGTAAATTGGCAATAACCATAAAAAATGAATCCTAAAATGTTTTAGCAGCATATCTGCCAAAAGTTGGAAAAATCTATTTTTTGACGATATTATTATTATTGTTATTATTATTAAAGTTACCGGGAATCCACGGAATAATTTTGAATTCGCGGTATTCCCTGATGCTAAATGGCTGCGTCGCGTGTCGCGTCGCGGTCTTATTTGGTAGGCTCTTTTTCTCATTCGAGGTTTTCGTTACATAAATTCTAATATGAAAATAAATTTCAATAAATTATGAGGTACCGAAGTATGTAAAAAAAGAAAAGGCCGGAGCGCCATAAAACAGCATAATGAAATATTCTCATTTGAATTTGCGCGAACTTTCCTGATAATCAGTGCTCTATTTTCGGACATTTGGCCACGGCCTAATTATTGATTTTTGACATTTTTTTGCTTCAACTGCCTTTCTTTTACAGCGCTTGCCTATTCGATTCCGTCGTAAGATCAGACCTCACAAATGTGGATTCCCGGTAACTTTAAATCTCAGAATATGAGTGCCATAATTTTAAAGGGAGAAATACCCCTAGAAAAGACCTAGTGATTGACCTCTCCTCCTCTGTCTCTCTTGGAGAGAGCACAGACATGGAAGTGATAAGAAAAGAGAATCGAGGAGGAGTGAGAGATTGAGTAGATCAAAGAGAGTGTGAGAGAGGAGAGGTGACCTCGCATCCAGGGAATCACACTTGTCCGGAAAAGGAATGGTGAGCATACGCGGGCAGCAAATTAAAGGTACTTTGGAAGAGTGCTCCCACTCCGGTTTCGCTCGTTTGAACAGTGCCCCACCATTGACCAACTTCAAGAACCTTTAACTTTTCACATTTTTGGACTTTTCCATAGCGCCCCGCTACCATGTTTCCCGAAAATGCAGAGTGCCCCCGGGTGATGGTGAGAGATATCTCGTGGCGAGATCCTAGGAATTCGCGCGAATTCTGAAAGAAAGTATAAGTAAGTATTTCTTCTTAAAATGATAATTCTACCTTTGAGTAAATCTTTCTGTGTTTCAATCATTTAGATAGATAGATATTTATACATGCTGGACATGTGTTATAATTTTCTTTACAAACTGTAATTTAAAAATAAAAATTCATCTAAAAATCGTTTTCATTTCACTTTTTTTATTTGTTCTGAGAAATAGCAGTATTCCGGGATTCAACGCGATTTTTCGAGTCTGTGAACACACCTTTCTTTTCAATTTTGACCAATATTGACTTGATCTTTAACATTCAACTTTCAAAATCTGCGACAGCTCAAATCGAAGAAGGCTTCCGAGTGTGCGCGCTCCATTTTCGTGTTCCGGTATAATGTATTTGCTTATTGAAAATCCGGCAACGTTGGTTTCGTGGTACTCCTTCTTTGAATATGGATGGTTTGTATTTTTATTGAGAAAACACATTCTTTCGGTATTTTTCAAATATTGTTTTGATTATTTTACACTATGATTATTTTAAAATGTCATGACCAATTTTTATGAAATAAAGGACGATAAAATGAAATAATCAATGTGGGAAAGAAATTGTAGAAAACTCTGCTAGGAACGAGCGTGTGATTTTTTTTGAGTGTGCGATTTGGCGTATTGTTTTCGACGCGGAAAGATTCGAAATACCGTAACCTCTGTGTTCATTTTTCGTAGTTATTTTTTCGGTATAAAATGTATATCGATTTATAGATTATGGTAGATTTTCGAATGCATTTGAATGTGATCGGGTGAGCGTCCCCCACAGCACTGCGCTGGCAGTCTGTGTGACCAAATAGTCGTGGGAAACCTTCTTTAAATGTGAGTGTCCGCCAAACTCCCTTGTCCGATGCTAGGAACCACCGAACCGCAAATTCCAAAATCAGAGCCGGGGAAAAGTAGGAAAAGACAGAACCGACTATCTGCACACAACAGGCTGTTTTTGCTGTAAAATTGGGTTTCTAGATGGTGCCGCTCTCAATTCTATTGCTTATTATGAAGTTCAGGTGGCAGTCCGATAAAACAAAGAAAATAAGAACTTCAGCGATTTAAAATTATATTTAATAACTATTGTTTGAAGGGGTGCCGCTCTCAGATTGTATTACTGCTGAATTGTATGCAATCGAGAGTGCAGCTTTAAGAGAAACATATGGAAAATAGGTACGAGCAAACCTAATTTAAATTGGTTTCAAAGTTGAAGGGTTGAATACTGTAATCGTTGATCGAGAACTAGTTATATTTTACAGGAAATATAAAACAATGTACTGTTTGTGAATTATGGCTCCATTCTATAACAGGGTGCGGCAGCATTACGGAAACATGATCTCTGATCTATATCTTTCCGATGTGATGAAGAACCCCGATAAATTCATAACATTTTACCAACAAGTTCCATACGAACAATAATCTATGGCTACATCTCGGTTTGACCTCCTTTCGCGGCGATAAGTTGCTTCAGACGAGTGGGGTGGGCGTCGACCTCGGCGGACAAGTACGCATAGGTCAAATGGATTCTCGCTAGCGAGGATAGGCACTTCTGCATGGCGCCCAGACCATGTCGGCAAACGAAAATATTGAAGGTTTCATGCACTTCTAACCACTTTTTGGACAAATTTATCAAAAATTGGGCAATATGCACTTCGGCACTCTTATTTTATGCATTTCTGCACGAAATACCTGCGAGAACCCCATTTGACCTATGTAAGTACGGTAGGTCAAGATTGCCCCATTTTCAGAGAAGGGAGTTCTTGAGAGACTAGATTGGAATGGGGACGAGCACAGGCATTGCTCTCAATGTCTGACCACACCGCATAGTCGAGGTAGTTGAGATCCGGGGAGCAGGACCGTCATTCCGAGGTGGGGTCCAGGAGAGACAGTGGCCGTTAGCCAGGCTTGGTAGATCTTGGCGTTGTGAGCACGGGCACAGTTTTGCTGGACGCACCATTGCTACGCCCCGAAGTGACGCTTGGCCCAGGGCTGCAGAATCACCTTCAGGATGGTCTCTAAGTAATAGTCTTAATTGACCATCGGTCCAGGATCGACGAAAATGAGGGTGCCGGTGTCGCTAAATCACGAGTTACTGAGGATGTGAGACTCAAATGGCAAATCTATCATTCAAATCCGAGTGGGAGGAATCCTCTACTCATGTAATTTTATTTTGGGAGCAGTGGCAATTCCCCACGGTGAGCAATCTTGCATTGCCTGAAACCGTAGCCAAGTGTTCCGCCGCACCACCCCCCGCAAGCAAATTACGCACCTCCAGAGCATGGCTCATTTCCCTAACTAATGAGGGATCTGCGAGATTATTTGATAGGATATTTCCATGATCATGCGGTTTACTGCAAATATTAAGAGAAGTGGCTAGGTGCACCCAAAAGGCGCTTTCTAAGCAAAAGGTAAAAGATGACTTGTTTCCATAATTCTGCCGCACCCTGTTGATGTTCAGAGCAACAGTAAATATCATAATATGTCGATGAATGAATAAGAAAACACCAAAAATGAACAAATCTGATCCAAGAAACAGACATCGCCCCATCGAACTCATGGCGCAACGATGCGGCACGACTTCGTTGGGGCGACTACACTACTGAGAGTGGGACTCAGAGCACTTACCCGATACTAATTTAACTGGAAATATTTGCTAAATCTTGAAACGCTCGCGATTCTGCATTCCTCATTACCTTAAAAGCACCAAAATTGCAATTTTAGGAATGATTTTCAATTTTACGCTGTCTTCCCTAGTCCGAAACGCTGTGAATTGCAAATAAGCCGTTCGAAAGAGCATCAAAATTTATGCATGCATTTATAAGATGATAAGGTTTGAACCACTGCGAACGAAAATCGATAATGGCATTCATAGAAATTTGGGAGAGAGCTCTAAAACTGAAAACATTATTCTCTTTCTTCACGCTGACCATACTATTAAAACGCGTTCTCCGTAACAGCGCAGTGGGGGATGGCACAGGGACTCAAAATGGCCGTAGGAACTTCATACTTGGGGGTTAGAGTGCCTAGGGGTGGGATACACTTCAGCCAAAAAATTGACCCCAATTATCGATTTTTGACCTACCAAAATCGAAAAAATCATCGTGCGATTTCAGCCCCGTGTTACATACCATTCGATAGCGCATCAAAAGTTATGCTAGAATCTATGTTTTCGTGAAGAATTAATGATTGGTGTTCGAGTTAAGGTCAATAAATCGATATTTTTGAAAATCGAGCACGTTTACTATTTTTTTATACCATGTTCCCATGATTTCCGGGTCCTGAAAATTTGACACAAGGTGTAAAAAAGGATGGCGAATCCAATAAAAAAATATTTCAAAATGCAAATCGGTCCCATGCATAGCTTTATTGAGGAAATTCTATCACCCGATCTCACCGCAGGTTCGAATCCGCCTGCCGACATAAAATTTTTGCAAGATTTTTTTCGTCACCGAATGATGTTTTTCACATTCTCAATCAACTTTGATGTATCTTCTGATGTATTTTGAATAGTTTTGCAAGTTGTTCAATGCATTAAAGAATGTTTATTATTGCAATGAAATAATCACCATCAAAGAATTATGAAATCTTCAAATCTGGTTCAACGATCATAATGGTAGGGCTCGGATCACTCAAATCTTCGTCAGTCGGTTCCACTCCCTGGTCTTTATCGAAGATTTCGTCGAAATTACCCATTATACTCTTCATCAGAAGGTCTCCATCGCTATGAAACTCTTCATCGTCAAAGTATCCCTCATCGATATCATCAAACAAAATGCTGCACTCTTGATAGTCCTCCTCGTCATCATAATCCTCCTGCACATCATCGAAGAAATCATCCATTCCATCCTCTGATCTCTTCATTCTTCTTCTCTCTTGCCGTGCTGATTGATTGGCTCTCACACACATTATTCGACTGTAGTATGCGTTTATCTGCCTCGAGTTCAACCTCTCCTCAGGAGAGAACATCCGTGATCCATCTGGATTCTTGGGGGGGGGGGGTGACAATTCGGCAACCGACATTTCGGCAACCGAAATGTCGGTTGCCGGAATGTCACCCCCCCCCCCCCCCCCCCCCGGATTCTTGGCTTCTCTCATCCTGATCTCGGCCTCTTCAGCAGGCACTTTCGTACCCTTGTTCATTCCCTCATCGGACAGTTTCTCCACAAAGTTCTTTGCTTTCTCAGAGTACCGAGAAAACGGCGTTTTCACCTTTAGTGAATATCCCTTGTCTACAATAGCTCCTTCTTTCTGATCGGGTGCAGTATCTTCATCCATGGCTTCGTCCACTTCGGGAATCACTAAACGATTTCTGGCCACTGCCTCGATTCCATTTGAAAACATGTGGAGAGAGTTATCACGAAGGGAGTATTTGAGAGGTGCAGCACAATGGGCTCCTCTCAGTGTGTGATCCTCCAACAGCTCAACGAAGGCGAATGAAGCAGAACACGTGGATTCTGGACAGTGGAAGAAGTGGTTGTTGTCGTGAATTGGTGTGTGAGTGTCGTCTCCGTCTCCTGGAGCGCACATGTATGGGGTGGAGTGAGGAGAAAGTTTCCAGAAGAGTGCAGGAGTTACTCCCTTCCTGATAGGATAATGCCCTGCCTTCTTGTGCACTATCAGTACTTCCACGCAAGTGCCTCCACGCTTGAATTCCTCCCTTCACATAAATGAAATCGCCCAGCTCCGAAACCTTAAAGAAGGCGTAACACGAATGATTGAAACCTTTCCCCGTTTTCCATTCTCCCCGTTATTCATTTTCCCCGATGTTCACGGTTTCATTTCTGTTATCAGAAGTTGGTGAAACACAAATGCATTGTGCGTTTCCCTCGCGCACCCTCATCGTTTTCCCTTATCTCTCTGCCTTTCTCTGACTTATTCTCCACAAAATGCCAACTCCCACCGCGAAAAGATTGCAGGAGGCTCAATGTGAGATACTGTAAGAATTTTGGTAGTTTTGAACTTATTAAACATAACTTTCTTCAAACTAAAAATTGAAACGTGAGATTTTCGAGGCTCTCATTGGGTAATCGATCCCCAATTCCCCACAGTGAGAACTCAGTTGACCAAATATTCGTGGGACACCTTCTTTAAATCTACCCAAAAGTGTTGCTAAACTCAAAGATGTGCAAACACGGTGCTGTGATTATGATTGTTGAACAAGTCAGAGTTCTTTGATGGTGATTATTTTATTGCAATAATAAACATTCTTTAATGCATTGAACAACTTGCAAAACTATTCAAAATACATCAGAAGATACATCAAAGTTGATTGAGAATGTGAAAAACATCATTCGGTGACGAAAAAAATCTTGCAAAATTTTTTATGTCGGCAGGCGGATTCGAACCTGCGGTGAGAATCGGTCCGATCGGGTGAGAATTTCCTCAATAAAGCTATGCATGGGGCCGATTTGCATTTTGAAATATTTTTTATTGGATTCGCCATCCATTTTTAAACCTTGTGTCAAATTTTCAGAACCCGGAAATGGGAACATGGTATAAAAAAATAGTAAACGTGCTCGATTTTCAAAAATATCGATTTATTGACCTTAACTCGAACACCAATCATTAATTCTTCACGAAAACATAGATTCTAGCATAACTTTTGATGCGCTATCGAATGGTATGTAACACGGGGCTGAAATCGCACGATGATTTTTTCGATTTTGGTAGGTCAAAAATCGATAATTGGGGTCAATTTTTTGGCTGAAGTGTATCCCACCCCTAGGCACTCTAACCCCCAAGTATGAAGTTCCTACGGCCATTTTGAGTCCCTGTGCCATCCCTCCGTCACGGACACTGCGCTGTTATGGAGAACGCGTTTTGAAACGCGTTCTCCGTAACAGCGCATTGGGGGAAGGCACAGGGACTCAAAATGGCCGTATGAAGTTCATACTTGGTGGTTAGAGTCCCTAGGAGTGGGATACACTTCAGCCAAAAAATTGACCCAATTATCGATTTTTGACCTACCAAAATCGAAAATATCATCTTAATTTTTCACCTTCGTGTTACATATCATTCGATAGAGCATCCAAAGTTATGTCGGAATTTACGTTTTCATGAAGATTGCAATAGTCATGTTCGAGAAATAGTGAATAAATTATCAAATTGAGCATTTATCATGATTTTTCCCTCCACCTTCCGATGATTTCCGGGTCCTGAAAATTTAGCCCATAGTGTAAAAATGGATGTAGAATCTAGCAAAATATATGACGATGTGTTTCCACAATCCCTGCATAGCGTTATCATGGAAATACTAGCACCCGAAAATTCAAAAAGTCGGCAAAGGTTCGATTCCGCCTGCCCACATGAAATTTTTTTCCAACTTTTTTTACTCATGAAAACAAAATTTCTTGATTGTTTATTCACTTTAAACTAATTTCCAAAGCGTTTAAGTTCGAAAACGACTCGTTCTAAAATCATACGCCCATATTTATCTTGTTCATTTTACCATTTTCACACGTCTACTTGCAGTAGTGGCCAATATTATATGCCATTCATCTCTTTCGCATTTATCTCTCTTCAAACTCAACTACCACTTGCTGAGAAGTCGTTTTGTTTTTGTGCTACCACTTGCTGAGAAGTCTGTGCTACCACTTGCTGAGAAGTCGTTTTGTTGTTTACATTAACTTTTGAACTTTTGCTTTCTGATCAATTCGGAGAAAACAAGATACACTCGACAATGTTTGCCCATCAAAACAGCTCTTGTGCTATCGAATTCAATTTTTGAATAATACTTTAGCGGTCGCATAAACTGTGCTGCACGTTTTGCAGTTGCACTTCTGAGATACATCTTTCATTAATAATGAGGAAGCAGGCTCAATCGTGCAGTTTAAAACCGTGGAGACATTGCACATCATCCGTTCAAATATGGACAGGATCCCGTCGATGTCTCATATGTGCCCAAGTAACGAAAATCAACTAAAAAGTATATATACGTTCCTTACAATACATTTTCAATTTCAATTATTTATCATGTCAGGCAATAGTGCTCAGATGAGGATGGGCCGGAATTCTTCGTTAGTTGCATTCCACCATTGGGGCCCGATTGCTCGTTTCAGGTCATCTCTCCATCGGGTATTGGGGTGGCCTTGGGGGCGTTTCCAGTTGTAGGGGGTCCACATCGTAGTTGCCCGCGTCCAATGGTTGATTTCCATTCGCCTTATCTTCAAGGCCCATTTCGCTTTCCGTTTAAGTGCCTCCTTATTCCAGTCTCGAATTTGGGTGATTTCTCGTAATCGTTCATTCCTCATTCGATCCAGAAGGGTGACTCCAATCATCCGACGTTCCATCTTCCTCAGGGTGACATCGAGGCGCTCTTTGTCACTCGATCTCAAAGCCCACACCTCGCTACCATAGAGTACGGTAGGCAAGATGCAGCTGTCGAAGAGCCTCCTCTTAGTCTTCATGGGAAGAATGCGTGACGCCAGCAGGTGGTGGAGTTTGCTCCAGGCAGCCCAACCCAGACGAATCCTGTATTCCACTTCTTCGGAGGGGTCCAGGGGAAGGGAAATTCTCCCGCCAAGATATGTGCACATCACCCGTTCAAATATGGACAGGATCCCGCTTTTACAGCATTCTTTTTTCGACGAGCAGCACTCTTGACGCAGATGCAGATGTTGGCTAGACCTATCACTATGATTGCGGTTCTGGGACTTCTACCGATTGTCCACATGTAATTGTACGGTGATTGAGAATTATTGGCCACAATTATGGGGTGAAGAATGTTGCCAAAATGGATGATATTCTAAGAAAATCGGCAAGAAATCGCATTTTCTGCGTATTTTGTCTGTGGTCAAACGAATCCACTGATGTATCAGAACCCCCAATCATAGTGACAGGTCGTGCGACCACGTGCAGCATGAGTGCTGCACTTCGAAATAAGCATGCTGCAAAATGACGTAATATTGCTCAAGGTGTTGATTGTAATTAGATATAATCGTGGAGAATTCCGAATAATTGATCCTACTAAAATTTTAGAAAGATTGGTTGAGTTTGAAGAGAGATAAATGCGAAAGAGATTAATGGCATATGAGAGGAATCGGGAGAAACTCGAGGACGAAGTGTCACTTGGAAAAATCATGATTTTTAAATTTCCTGAAAAATGTATGCAAAGTACTACAAAGTATCCTCTATCGAATAGCGTTGCCAGCATTTTTTTAAAAAAAATTTGTATTGGAGTGAAACACAAATGTACCAGGTGAGTTTGGGATTTTGTTTCAAAATTTCAAATTTTGAAAAATCATAACTTGCTTTAAAATGAAGTTACAGACTAGCGGTTTGTATTGTTAGATAGATGCAACAGTAGGCTACAAACTACAACGAATGTTTTCATTTGCGCTTCATGCAGCGATGCGGGGCGGTCACTTTTGTTAATAATATTTTTATTTTCTTAAAAAGTTAAAACTAAGAACCCCCTCCTAGTACGTCATTGTGGTATGTGTGGGCACTCATTATAGCCAAAATATGAAATGCCAGAGAGGGTGTATTGTAAAGTAGGCGAATAAAATGTGAAATCTGGTGAAAACAATTTCATCGAAAAGTGGAGTCGATGAGTCTCATATGTGCCCAAGTAACGAAAATCAACTAAAAAGTATATATACGTTCCTTACAATACATTTTATGAGATTGTTTCTTGATAAAAATTTTAAGTTAAAATTTTGGTTTTATTTTATTCTCTCTTATTTAAAGTTCTACTTACCTTAGAGTGTCTTAGTATTGTCGCATATAATACATAAAATGAGTTGTTGTCCATGTTTTATTCTGCAGCCTTTTTAAAACAAAATTATGTATGTAAACAGTGATTTTCATTTCCTCGGATTAAGGGAACCCCCTCGCATTTTAGGTCGGACATTTAAATAATTGGGAATATTACGGTTGCGCGATGGGGTAAATCGATACTCATGTTGTATATATGAAGCCGTTCGCCTAAGATTCGAGTGGATCCGGGAAGGTACGGCACAGTGAAAAAAGGTCGATTCTGTGAAACTTTGTGACTTGAGGTTTTCGAGGGTGCTGATGACGATGCGCATGCTCATTTTGTATTTAGGACGCCCGTTGGCGCCAGATGGCGCAGCGTCGAAATCGCATTTTCTTTTTTTTCTTTCCATCCAATACGCTGATATAGTTCATTTCGTGCGAATATTATTCATAACCGCTAAATAATCAACTCTTCGTAGAGACAATTGCAAGCTTGTTAATGTATACAGATCGGACCAGCGTGTCGAGAGAAGTCCATATATATATATATTTTTCAGCCAATTTCATCATCAAATCTCGCTATTGAGGTTGTAAGTCAACGAGGAAATTTTCTCTCCTCTTTCCCCCGAACTCTCTACGCTCTTTCTCATCCCCACTCGCATGAATAATTGTTTTGACATTTTGGACCATGAACCCGGTCCAAAACGAAATTTCCTTAGAATTTTTTTGTTTCCAATGTGGACGAAATTACCTTGAATATTATCAGTCGCAGTAGTAAAATGCAATATTTGACCACGATTGTTTCTGAGTCATTGAGAATTTATTTCTTTTTGTATATAATTTCATCACTTAGTTTCTGATTTTTTAATATCTGAAATCATCTAGATATTTTCAAGCAATCAACAGTAAAGTTTTTCAGAAATGAGTTTTAAACAATTTAAGCAGATTTAGGACTGAATAATTCATCGGGATGCTAAGATATGGAAAATATTATCTATGAGAATTTCGTGGGAAATATCGATAACTCATTCAAATTCACAGAAAAGCAGGGCGTTAAAAGCTCCTCCAAAACCATTGTGATGCTTTCTTAAATATATTTACAAATATATTCATCGCCAACAATGTGAAAGAGAATTATTATAAAGGAGATAAACACGGTTATTCATTTTCAGCTGAACATAAACAAATTTTCGGACAAAAATTTCGATAAAATGGCCGATCCATGAGAGGCTGGGAATGGTGGGCATGTATTCACAGCATGTTGTGCTACAACATTTACATAAAAGCTATTGCCAACTTTTCTCAAAAAACCAAAATTTCGAGTCAAAAAAGTGGTTTCAGATAAGTGCTGAATTGGATCAGAGTATGTCGTTTACAATATTTTGACACTCCAAACATAATAAAAATATAAAATTGAAAATATCTTTCGATTTGGAGAAAATTTTTTTTTCGAGACCTGGTCACTCAAAACCATTTTTCTCCAGTATCAGAGCCAGCAAATAGAAATAAGGGCCGTTTTGGATAATGCGAGACCAAGACACACCACATATGTGAGTATGGGCTCCCAGTTCTCAGTGCTAGCGCAACGTGTCCGGGCAGGGTCATACAAAATGAGTATTCGCGTCGTCATCAGCACCCTCGAAAACCTCAAATCACAGAGTTTCAGAGAATCAACCTTTTTTCACAGTGCCAGCGACTCTTTGGCAAACGGCTTCATATGTGATTTGAAATTGTTTGTATGGAGTTACGTTGTGTTACTGCCGAGAAAGTGTATTCCCGAAATCCGCCCTAATATTATTTAATTTCGGGTGTTTCTAGGGAATATCTCACGTTTGGGAAAAGATTTTCGATCTTTTTTTTCAGTCGATATGTTTTGCGTTCAGAAGATATGGGCAGTTTAAAATTAAGAAAAGTATGAATCCTGTCAAAGTAGACGTTAATTTCTCAAAATTTATCCCAACTGGGACCCTTACGCATATGAGGAGTTGTCGTACGACATGTCTAGTTACATGGGAGAGTGATTGCGAGGGGCTAAAGGGGGCCGCATAATGGTGAAATTCATGATTGAAAATCAATGTAAACGTGTTTCTCAACATTGGTGATTATTGCAAATATTTTTTTCGAACTGTAAGTTTGTGTTTAGGTAATTTTTTGTTGTGATAATTGTATAACTATTAGGTAAAAGTAAGACAGAAAACAAGATTTATTCAAAAGTTGAAGAAAATAGCCAAACAAAAAAACAACCCCCCCCCCCGGGTCGTCAGACCCCTTCGCGCGGCTCTCAGAATTCGGGCCACAAGAAAACCACTGTATGTAAAATTCGAAAATGTTTGAAATTTTCTTCATACATTCAAACGCTACTAGGTGTGTTCGCACTTCTACAGCCGTCTGTTCAGGATGCCTTTAACATTTGTCCTTTTGAAAGTGAGTGGCTATCTATTCCCTGAAAGAAGTTACAAGGTCTAGAAAACCGTGCATTTGACGAACGACGCGCGATCTGCCTTCTGTAGCACTCTCTTATTTCGCTCTCTGGCCAGGTTCGGACCCCGGCGATAGCACCAATCTTTCGCCAAAGTTACATTAACTTCATAAGAAGTGTTACAGATAGAACTTGCTTGATTCCGCTGAGGCAAGGCTCTGGCAAAAGATTCATGCTAGGGTGGCTAACGGCGGTGCGTGCACCGGTGCACTCACTAATCATTCGCGCACCGATGCACGTCAAAAAGCGAGAGTGGTGCACCGTTCGTGCACCGCGCACCGCGGTGCACTCCCCCTCTCCATGCGCCCTCTCGTGCACCGCGGTGCACGGTGCACGAAGGGTGCACAAAATGTAAAAATGTTCTCTTCTCGATCTGAAAAGTGATGAACTAAGAAAGGTAAAAGTCAAAAACCAATACCTAGAGTGTTGTTTTCACGCAATCTATGAAGAGGGAAAAAAGAAGAGAGGAGAAAAATAGTCGTTTCGTGGAAATCGCGTTGAGAGGGAGAGTGCACCGCAGTGCACGGTGCACGAACGGTACACCTCTTTCACATTTTGACGTGCACCGGTGCATCGTGTACCGTTCGGTGCGCGCACCGAGAATGCACCGTGCATCGGTACTGCACCGTTTTCGCCACCCTAATTCATGCCCTGCTCGGGGTCCGAACCTGGCCAGAGAGCGTGCGGAAAAAAGAGAGTGCTACAGAAGGCAGATCGCGCGTCGTTCGTCAAATGCACGGGTTTCTAGACCTTGTAACTTCTTTCAGGGAATAGATAGCCACTCACTTTCAAAAGGACAAATGTTAAAGGCATCCTGAACAGACGGCTGTAAAGGTATGAACACACCTAGTACAGGGTGGCCAAAAAGTATTGATGCATGGATTCAATCATTTAATTTCTTTCAAATTCAACGAAGATACTTGAAACTAATTGTGATGTTTACCTATGCTCATACGGTCATAACAGTATACAGTTTATTCTATCTGATCGTCATCAACCTTGATGACATAAAGAAGTCGACCAGGGACTCAGTGGGTGACGCGCCGTTTGTATTTTATCCCAATATTATCCCATCTTTTTGTAAAGTCCTTGAGGGAGGTCTGACTCGAAGGGGTGGTTTGCCATTCCCCATTCTACAATATGGCCACATAGAACAGTTGAGAGAACTGAAGCCCCATGAGTTAAGGGGAATTTCCGAAGTTGGCTTGAACTCGCATAATTGAGTGAAAACCCGGTTTTTTGAATGCAGAATCTTGCAGGAGCGTCCGTGTTTGTCTTTTATAATTGAAATAAGATTAGAGTAGAAGGATGTCTCCTACAATCACCTTGATTAGTTATTCCTTACTGTTCCTCACTACAGGCATTGCAAAAAAGGGAGGGGTGTTGGTGGTTACGGACCCTGGTACAAACAATGAGACACAGCGAATGTAAAACGAGGGATATGGTAGCTTCCATGGTTATGGATTACTGATGTTAGTGAGTAATGATTCTCAAATGATGGGGATGGGATTCCTCCTATACAGAAAATTGAGTATCATCAAAATGTGCAGTAGCCGTTTTTCAGTCACAAACGGCGCGCATAAAACCCAACATGCATCTTTCGACGCGTTTTTGCATATGCGGTGTAGTAAGAACATGGTGTTCACGCATCTTGTAGAGGTATGAAGTGAGGCCAGAATGCACCACGACAGCCATCGGTCATCTTGAGATTCCGAGCTACCAATACATTTGTCTCACAGATTGATGTGATTTGAGTTTTTCATCAATCTCACGACGTTACCGTTCTTGCGGATGAAGGAATCTCGAAGTCTACCCAATGGGGGATAGTCATTAGTATTACCTATTCTTTCGTGCCGTAAGGCAGTGCGGCGTACTGTCCGAAGGGAGATACGAAATTGACTTCTGATGGATGTTACAACCTCTGTGAGAGTCCAAACGTCAATTTTCGATTGAAGCATATTCTTTGGTCGTACCATGGCTAATCAACTAGTGTAGCGTAAACAAGAGCAATGCCCCCCTCACGTGTTATTACCGTTTTTTTCCAGAACACGTTTTGAGCTGAGATTTGTTAGTCTCAACATCGCATCAATACTTTTTGGCCACCCTGTAGCGTTTGAATGTATGAAGAAAATTTTAAACAATTTCGAATTTTACATACGGAATTTTGTTTTAAAAAGGTTGCAGAATAAAACATGGACAACAACTCATTTTATGTATTATATGCGACAATACTAAGACACTCTAAGGTAAGTAGAACTTTAAATAAGAGAGAATAAAATAAAACCAAAATTTTAACTTAAAATTTTTATCAAAAAACATCCTAAAGCGAGTCGAGACGTCTCTCGATGAGTCGGAGTCACTCACCCAGACCGGTTTCAGGAAAGGGTTCAGTACTCTCGACAATCTGCACGCCATTAAGCAGCTCGCTGAAAGGACTCACGAATATGGTATGCCTCTCTACCTCGGATGCGTCGACTTCAAGAAGGCCTTCGACTGCGTGGAATGGAATGCAGTGTGGCAAGCACTCTGCACGTTTGGAGTCCATCCCACCCTCGTCGATCTCTTACGTCGCCTCTACGAGTCCTCTTCCACCCTAATCCGAGTGAACGAGGACCTGGTCCCAGTGTGCGTGAAGAGAGGAGTCCGCCAGGGAGACACACTTTCTCCCCGTCTCTTCAACGCGGTACTGAGAAGCGCGATGGACGACATCGATTGGGAGACCTGCGGAATCCGGATCGACGGACGCCATCTTAGTCATCTGGAGTACGCGGACGACGTCGCCCTTGTCGCCAAGTCTCGACCGGAACTGGAGAAGATGCTGCGAAAGCTCATGGAAGCGTGTGCACGAGTCGGTCTCGAAGTCAATGCCTCCAAAACGGTTCTCCTTACATCCTGTAGCACGACTCGCGCACCCATTACCATCGACGGTCAAGTATTCAAGTTCGTTGAGTTTACCACATATCTTGGCGGGAGAATTTCCCTTCCCCTGGACCCCTCCGAAGAAGTGGAATACAGGATTCGTCTGGGTTGGGCTGCCTGGAGCAAACTCCACCACCTGCTGGCGTCACGCATTCTTCCCATGAAGACTAAGAGGAGGCTCTTCGACAGCTGCATCTTGCCTACCGTACTCTATGGTAGCGAGGTGTGGGCTTTGAGATCGAGTGACAAAGAGCGCCTCGATGTCACCCTGAGGAAGATGGAACGTCGGATGATTGGAGTCACCCTTCTGGATCGAATGAGGAATGAACGATTACGAGAAATCACCCAAATTCGAGACTGGAATAAGGAGGCACTTAAACGGAAAGCGAAATGGGCCTTTAAGATAAGGCGAATGGAAATCAACCATTGGACGCGGGCAACTACGATGTGGACCCCCTACAACTGGAAACGCCCCCAAGGCCACCCCAATACCCGATGGAGAGATGACCTGAAACGAGCAATCGGGCCCCAATGGTGGAATGCAACTAACGAAGAATTCCGGCCCATCCTCATCTGAGCACTATTGCCTGACATGATAAATAATTGAAATTGAAAATGTATTGTAAGGAACGTATATATACTTTTTAGTTGATTTTCGTTACTTGGGCACATATGAGACATCGACGGGATCCTGTCCATATTTGAACGGATGATGTGCAATGTCTCCACGGTTTTAAACTGCACGATTGAGCCTGCTTCCTCATTATTAATGAAAGATGTATCTCAGAAGTGCAACTGCAAAACGTGCAGCACAGTTTATGCGACCGCTAAAGTATTATTCAAAAATTGAATTCGATAGCACAAGAGCTGTTTTGATGGGCAAACATTGTCGAGTGTATCTTGTTTTCTCCGAATTGATCAGAAAGCAAAAGTTCAAAAGTTAATGTAAACAACAAAACGACTTCTCAGCAAGTGGTAGCACAGACTTCTCAGCAAGTGGTAGCACAAAAACAAAACGACTTCTCAGCAAGTGGTAGTTGAGTTTGAAGAGAGATAAATGCGAAAGAGATGAATGGCATATAATATTGGCCACTACTGCAAGTAGACGTGTGAAAATGGTAAAATGAACAAGATAAATATGGGCGTATGATTTTAGAACGAGTCGTTTTCGAACTTAAACGCTTTGGAAATTAGTTTAAAGTGAATAAACAATCAAGAAATTTTGTTTTCATGAGTAAAAAAAGTTGGAAAAAAATTTCATGTGGGCAGGCGGAATCGAACCTTTGCCGACTTTTTGAATTTTCGGGTGCTAGTATTTCCATGATAACGCTATGCAGGGATTGTGGAAACACATCCTCATATTTTTTGCTAGATTCTACATCCATTATTACACTATGGGCTAAATTTTCAGGACCCGGAAATCATCGGAAGGTGGAGGGAAAAATCATGATAAATGCTCAATTTGATAATTTATTCACTATTTCTCGAACATGACTATTGCAATCTTCATGAAAACGTAAATTCCGACATAACTTTGGATGCTCTATCGAATGATATGTAACACGAAGGTGAAAAATTAAGATGATATTTTCGATTTTGGTAGGTCAAATTCGATAATTGGGTCAATTTTTTGGCTGAAGTGTATCCCACTCCTAGGGACTCTAACCACCAAGTATGAACTTCATACGGCCATTTTGAGTCGCTGTGCCACCCCTTCGTCACGAGCACTGCGCTGTTATGGAGAACGCTTTTTAAATAGACATATAAACATTAATAATCATCAATTTTTAGAATCTCGATATCGGAAAAATCTCTGAAAATATTCGAGAATTCGGAAACATTTCGGGAAATAACCTTGGTCTTTGCCTGAAAGAAATTGAATTGCATGCCGATCCTTTCGTGTGAGGCGTGACATTGTAGATTTTGTTGTACATCAACGAATAATCGATCGCACTTATTGCCAGGCGATCCGTTCTCAGCGTCAGAAACTGTACCAAGAGGGTAAACTAGAAGGGGCCTTCGAGGAGAATCATCCCGCACCCGGAGAATTCAAGCCTGATCACTTCCAATGGAACCGTATCAACTGAGTGCTCCCTAGAAACTCACCCATTTGTAGATCTTATTCGCAGATAAAGATTATTGCTTTCAAATAGGATTGTGCGCACATTAACTGTTTCAAACGGTTGATACATATTTTTGATGTTGTAGACACGTTAAAAGATGTGAAATGTGACTCAGATGAGTGATCACGTGTATTGTTTTTCTGACC
This sequence comes from Pristionchus fissidentatus, assembly GCA_036245785.1. Classification (NCBI taxonomy): domain Eukaryota; kingdom Metazoa; phylum Nematoda; class Chromadorea; order Rhabditida; family Neodiplogasteridae; genus Pristionchus; species Pristionchus fissidentatus. Next base: position 21,635,134 of record BTSY01000005.1, on the reverse strand, counting down.
AACCAGCGGAGGAAGAAGTGATTTGTACGAGTGGAAACGAATACCCCTTACTGGGACGTAATATCGTATCTCTTCTCCGATCTAGAGAGCTTGGTCAAGTAAAAAGAGGTATGAGTCGTTGTCTCTTTTCCCATTGAATGTCATACCTAGTTTCCCCCGTGCCCAGAATGATATCATTTATAGGATCTGAATACCATCGTAACAGTCGCATATTCTACAATATTATTTGTCCGTCGACTCCATATCGTTCTCCATTTTCGACGCCTTCTTACATTAGAGCTTTTTCACCCGACGGTAGATAGATTATATCACGCCTCTCACGAGAGGATCGAGCTGGCGATGGGAATGTGGCCAAATTGTGATATCGAGGTTTTCGTGGATTTGGGCCCTCCCAAGCCTGTCTGATAACCCTCCGAGGTATTGGAACCCACTTTTCATTTTGTGGGTAGTTGCACCGTGTCGGTTCTCCTGGTACCCAACTTTGACCACCCCGAATATCTCGATTGTGGGCCATTTGTGTGAAAAATCATGCCTAAACTACCCTGACTCATTTTTCGAGCTCTATCGATCCATGTTATTCAATTTTCATGAAAGTGAAACTGAGCCGTGCTACACTCCGGCTCAAGTATTTCAAAAGTATAGGAAGAAACAGCTGGATTTTTGATATGTTGTAGACGGCGTTGCCCTCTTTCAAATAAGTGACTTATGCTGAAAATAGCAGAGGATTGGTGTGTGCTGTGCCATTTTTCAATTTCGAGAAGATTTCATATTCATTCAGCTCAGACCGCTGTGATTGAATGAAACATAGAAAAATGATGCATCATTTCATTCACCGCACTCGAAAGTGAACGGTTTCAACTGTGTGAAATTGACTTCAAATCATCTCGAAATTAACGACCCACAAAATGAAAACTGGGTTCCAATACCTCGGGGGGTTATTAGACAGGCTTGGGAGGGCCCAAATCCACGAAAACCTCATTTTCGCATTTTGGCCCCCATTCCCAAAACACGTCAATTTAGATAGATCCTTTCGTGAGAGGCGTGATATATATATATATATATATATATATATATATATATATATATATAGTAGATATGTGCAGGAAAGTATTTGATCGCTTATGGATTGAATTTGAAGTCAGTAGACATTTACGGATACAATGGAGTTACAGCCATGCCTGGAAATGAGAACGATAATACGTTGGAGGTGAGTGATCACAATTAGTTACATACAGTACCGCTCATAAGTATTTCCCACTTTTTCGTTTGGCTATAACTTTTGAACCAGGTGAGCAATCAGGCTGAAATTTTGGCTGTATGCAGCACACACCGTAATGGCTCGTTTCCAATTATTTCATCATATGCCAAATTTTTGGTATTGCATAGTGATGACGCAACTTCACATTAATATTTCAAAGGATATTATTTGCTCGGAGGATTTTTTCCAGTCATCACACTTATTGCAGTGCAAGTTGACGTGGAGGGACACTTGAGAAAAATTGGTGCCACATTGTACGGTTCCGTACCGGTACAGCACAAGAGCTCAAAGTGAGTACCGAAAAAATGGATTTTTGTTTCTAGACGTGGTAGAGACACGTACTAAACGCCAAAATGATCGCAATAGTTATCAAAGAAGATCCCGAAGGTATGGGGGCAATCCACATTTATTCGCCCTTAGGGCACGAAAAAGTTAATTTTCCCGATACTCTCACTTTGGGCGTCTAGAGCAACCCAGAGATACGGCACAAAAATCTAGTTATACGATTAAAAGTTTACAAATCTATCGTAAAATAACCTCTACACGATTTGTAGGTGCAGCATTTTTCCTATCCGCACGGCGCGTCTTCTCCCGAGGCGATGTCATTTCACGCCCGCTTTTCTTTACAATACGGATTGCACGAGCTCTTTTTATAGCCCCAAACGAAGAATCTTCGCTATTATACTATGAAAACCATCCCAGCTTGCAATTGCGATGATTTTGGTGCCTTGGTTACTTCTAGAAATGAAAATCACTCCGGATTGTAAAGAAAAGTGGGCGTGGCCTGAAATGACATCAATCAATCATTTAATCAATCAATCATTTATCATGCCAAAAGTCGTTGATTGAAAATATATATAATATGTGAGCAAGGGTAAGTGAACACGATAGGTACGATGTCACAACAGGGTGACAAAGTGAGAAAAAAAAAACCTAAATTCTTAAATTAAGCTATCTTAATAATACGGATAGTAATCAATAGGAATATGAACACGATACCACATTTATAAAGCACTCGCTCAGAATAATTACGGAGAACTTTTTCGATTTCGAAGCACGTTTTTCTATCATGGGGTGACCATAGTTCGGAACAGGATTCGAGCACTGGACGGACGTAAGCTGCGAAAAGTCGAGCGTAGAGAAGGGGGTTTTTGGTGAGAAAGGTGCGGAGTATGTATGAACAGCGAGCACGTGCTTTAGATATCTTTAGGCTAATATGGGGGGAGAAGTCTAGTGTATTGGTGTAGGTTATACCTAGGTCTTTAAATTCGGTCACAACAGGCAGTTTTGTTTTGTTCATAGAGAATTGGACAGGAGGATGAGAAGAGCCAATGAGCATGGTCTCTGTTTTAGAGAGGGATACTGTAAGTCCCCAGTCAGTAGACCAAGTGTAAAGGAGATCAAGGGCAGATTGCAAAGATGCAGGATCAGAATATGTCCATAGTTTGACATCATCAGCATAGAGAACACAGTGTACATTAGGAGGGAGTATTGAGGGTAGATCACTGATGTAAAGAGAGAAGAAGAGTGGTCCAAGGCATGAACCTTGAGGAACACCAGAAGGGACAGAGTATGAGGGGGAGAAAGAGTCTTCTATCACAACTGATTGTGTCCTGTTTTGAAGAAAAGAGCGAAGCCATGCAAGTAAAGATCTTCGGATACCAAGCAGATAACACTTGTGCAAGAGTAGATCAATAGGTATCGTGTCGAACGCGCGTGAGAAATCAATGAACGCGACAGAAATGTAATGTTTTTTGTTGATCGCAGCATGCCATTGGGCGAAACTATTGAGTAGTGCGGTTGGGCAAGATCTGCTGGGTCGGAAACCATGTTGGTATGAAGAGATGAGATTGTGCTCCGAAAGATATTTCCAGAGACAGTCAACGATAAGCCGTTCCATAACCTTGGATATAGAGCAGGTCAGAGAGATGGGGCGATATGAGGATGAGTCTTTTTTGGGACCTTTACGCTTATAGATAGCCTTTACGTGTGCGCTTTTCCAGATTGTAGGTGATGTGCCATGCAAGAGAAATGAGTTGAAAAGGATTGTAAGCGGTATTGATATATGTGCAGCAGTGCGTTTGAGGAATATGTAGGGAATGCAATCGGGGGAAGTTGAATTTCGGGGTGGAAGACGAGACAGAATTTTACAGATAGATATAGGGGAGATATCTATGAAATCAATAGAACTTTGGGTGGTAAGAGTGCAGTTGGACGGTATAGGCAGTGTTGCGGTATTATACGAGTCCGAGAAATGACGGGCGAATTCGTGCGCTTTTGCAGTACCAGAAATACAGAGAGTACCACTGGGCGAAATAAGCGTAGGGATAGAGTGCGAATTATCTTTTATCCTTGTACTGGCGTATGACCAAAAGGAGCGAAGATTACGAGATTTTGCTAGCTCGTTCTCTCTTTTCTTAGCAGTGAGTTTAATAGATTTCTTGAGTGCTGAGCAAGAATTGAAATAGCGGGAAAAAGCACGTCGTTTATAACTGGTGCGGCATCTGCGCAAATGACGTAGGGAATCGGCGGAGAAACGAATATTTTTTTGCTTGAGAGTACGGTAGGGGACATGCCTATCGATTATCGAGTGCAATATCTCGAGGAAAATAGAGTACAGGTGATCAGCATCGCTAGAGCAAGAGAGAAGGGATGACCAACCGAACGAGTCGATCTCGGAACAAACTAGATTCCAGTCAACTTTGCTGTAGTCACGAAGACTAATCGATTTGGGTGATGAGATCGATATGGGCATAGAGAATTTTACAATGGAATGATCGAGTGAGGGGAGAGGAGGTTCAACGACACATTTCTCTATGAAAGAGATGTCGGAAGTGAGCACGAGATCGAGCAGGTACGAGTTACGAGTGGGTTCGCGCACCATTTGTGTGAGAGGAATGGAGCGTGAGTGATCGAGGAGAGACCGAGAGTGAGGGGAGGGAGAGGAGAGACTGAGGGTTTCCCAATTAATCTCTTTACAGTTGAAATCTCCTAATACTACGAGGGGAGAGATTTCGGAGCAGCTAAGGTTATAAATCCAGTCTAAGCATTCCTCGAAAGATTCTAGTGAGCATGAGGGACTACGGTAAACAGAGACAACTACGATAGTAGTTGACGGAGTGCGAGATATCCGACAGGAAATGAGCTGGCAGTATGGTGAGAAAGAAAGAGAAGCTATGGCAGTGGACGGGAGGTGCTTACTCACAAGGAGTGCAACACCTCCACCCGTGACTGAGGAGTCTCGGTCCGATCGATACACTGTATAATTATCGAAACCAATCATGGAGTCAGTAACAGTAAGAGGAGTTGCCCATGTTTCGGTAATGGCTACAAGTGATAGGCTGGATGATGAACAGTATTGTTCTATCATTGGTAGTTTGTTCAGAATAGATCGTGCATTGATGAGCGCATAAAGTTGGGAGAGCGATGAGAGACATGGATGGATGAGGGAGTGGGGGGAAGAATAGGCTGGGGTCTTAGGGGAGGAGGGGTAGAATTGGGGAAACGGAAAGGTAAACTACAGGTTGGTGCCCCTAGCGGTTGATCCTAGTCGAGCAGAGAGTGACCCTTTGTCGAGGGGTTGGGTGTGAGAGTCGATTGGGGGGAGGTCGGAACGGGCGAGTCATGCAGAGTGATGGGGGATTCGTGCACAGGGGAAAGAGCGTGCATTTTAGTCTTTGGTTCACCGGGTAGATCTCCGGATGAGGAACGACGGATGGTTCCTCCACGTCCTTGCCCACCACCGCAACGGGAAGAAGATTGAGAACGAGTAGAAGAATGAGACCACGAGGCTCGACCTCGAGCACCACTTCCACGACGAGTGAGAGAACGGCCACGCATGGCTGGAACAGGGATATTGTATTGAGGAAGGAAGAAGGACAGAGAGTCAGAAAGAGACTGAGGATTCTCTTTCGATGCTTTCGATACATCGCCTCGGGAGAAGACGCGCCGTGCAAAAAAAATGCTGCACCTACAAATCGTGTAGAGGTTATTTTACGATAGATTTGTAAACTTTTAATCTTATAACTAGATTTTTGTGCCGTATCTCTGGGTTGCTCTAGACGCACAAAGTGAGAGTATCGGGAAAATTGGTTTTTTCGTGCCCTGAGGGCGAATAAATGTGGATCGCCCCCATACCTTCGGGATCTTCTTTGATAACTATTGCGATCATTTTGGCGTTTAGTACGTGTCTCTACCACGTCTAGAAACAAAAATCCATTTTTTCGGGTACTCACCTTGAGCTGTACCGGTACGGAACCGTACAATGTGGTACCAATTTTTCTCAAGTGTCCCTCCACGTCAACTTTCACTGCAGTAAGTGTGATGACTGGAAAAAAATCCTCCGAGCAAATAATATCCTTTGAAATATGTGAAGTTGCGTCATCACTATGCAATACCAAAAAATTTGCATATGATGAAATATTTGGAAACGAGCCATTACGCTGTGTGCTGCATGCATCCTAAATTTCAGCCTGATTGCTCACCTGGTTCAAAAGTTATAGCCAAACGAAAAAGTGGGCATATACTTAAGAGCGGTACTGTAGGACTGTAAACTAGGGTGTGTTATATACTGGGGAAATCGGGCGCCCGAAGCTCAAATCGGCTTCCCGATTACTACTTCCTATTATTCGAAACGCTCTGTTTGTCTGTGAGTGAGTTCGCCTGTCCGTCCGTGTGCCACTACCGTATCCCACAAAGAAGTTCGCTGGGGGCAACCAATACTTGGGTCAGATCTTTCATGAAAATTAATAATTCTATCAAACTTTGCATTACAGTAACCCGCATCAAACTTGCGCTTACTGAACCCCCTTGAGACTTCGGCGGGTCGACCATTATTCCTTAGGGTCAAATTTTTTTCCACAAATTCACCGAAATTAATAAATATTACCGTAATCTACAGTACTCCTTCACGAAGTTTGGCGTGTCAGGCCGGGTCAGATACATGATTTGTACAACACACTTCCGTTGGACATTGCAGTAAGATGGCCGTAACCAAATACAGTATCCTCAGATGAGCATAGGTCGAAAGGGTGCGTTGCGGCAAGTCAAAAATGCGGGTTGGTATTTCAAGAATGGGCATGAAAAATCGAAAATACGGGTTGGGTTTTCATTTTTCCACCCAAAAATCTGAATATGCGGGTTGGCTTTGTCGTTTCAGGCCGCGGGTCAGATTCGTGATTTGTACCGCAAACTTCAGTGAGGCGTTACGGTGAGACTACCGTACACAACTTCAGTATCCTCAGATGAATTCGGGGTGTGAGACCTTAGGTCACATCCATGATTTGAATCTTATACTTTTGAAATCGACTGGATTTCTATCAAAACCACCAAACCACGATCTTGCGTTTCCGCTGTGGAGGGCTCGTGAGTCTGATAGCGATCGAAAAAAAGTTTCCACGCAGCCGGGAAGTGGCGTAGTGGCAACTTTTTTTTCGATCGCTCTCAGCCTCACGAGCCTTTTGCAATGGAAATCGCCAGTACTCTTTACAGGAATTGACTTTTCCTAACGTGTGCCTCGACTAAACGTGCTCCCGGCAACCGAATCTGGTTCCCCAGGACCAAACTGTTCCCAGTGTCCGAAGTTCCCCTGGCCCAAGCAATACCCGGCGTCTGAAATCCCCTGGACCATACTTTGAAAACGCAGTGCGCTTAACCTCCGCGCACTCCGCTAGTTTCACCTACCGTAGTACAAAAACATTTAAAAAAAGAATTCTGGGGAATGAACGTCTATCTAAAACACAATAAATCTCGTCTGCTACGCGCGAAAGGAACCGGAGAAGGTGGTGGGCATTACATAATTCCAAGCATCCAGGAATTCGAGAGATAATACGAAACAGGAGCATTTCACGTAATTGTAAACATACAGAAAGGGGTCGAGAGAGAGAGAGAGAGAGAGTGTGTGCCAGATTGTGCTTTCACTTCTCACTGCTTTTTAGAAGTTTGATCGGCTTGTCGAAGATGTAACAGGGAATAGACCGATGGCATGAGCAGGGGGTAACACAAAGGTCAGGGACTTCGAAGATCACTTTTATTTCTTTTCCATTTTGATAAATTAACAAGTCCGGAGAGGTGGCGTAACATACTCACCACTCGGACACCGATGCACTTGGCAACGGTGCACTCTTTCGAGCTTAAAAGGCATGAAAATATATCTCGCTTTCCAGGCGGGTTCGGCAACTTTTTAAAAAATGATTTGAGGTAGTCCATAGACATACATACTACAATGGAAATATGTAAAAGATTGGGATACATGAGTTGTGGTGTGTCCCTTGTAAGACAAAGTTCGATTGATTCAGCTAATTTCACTCCGAGCTCGGGGTCCGAACCTGACAAGAAATGAGCCGATCGTATCGTGAGAGGGTGATGATAGGCTATCATTTGGGACACAAATTTCGAATACGCGTGAAACAGTACAATCGATGATTGAAAGTTAGACTAAATAATTAGAAAGAGTTCGCGATACTCGTGAAGTGTTATGCTTTGTGTGGATTTAGTTGATTTTCCGAAAAGCAGACATGTCTCACGGGTCGCAACCTCTAACTTTACGTTGTTGGTCCACCGAACTTTCTAAGCTTGAAAGGAACCTCTAAGGCGCTGTTGATTTGTGAGCGCTTACAAAGGAAACATAATTTGATACTATTTTAAACGACGGTATTGTTTGTAGTTGTCTTTTTCAGAGACTGTTGTCCCGTTTGCATAGTGTGGACGTTGGAATGGCGGGAGCTTATCAAATATTCATCGAGACAACTCTTTTCACTTCCGATTCGTCCCATGTCGTCGTGGTCACCAATTCACCCGTACGTTTACTATAGTCTGCTGGAATGCATGGACCACGAGCATACCCTCCCACGGTCAGCACATTGGGAAGTGCCTACCAACTTATTTTGGTAGGCACTTCCCACCCATGACCCGGGTAGAAATCGATATTTTCGATTATCGATTGATCAACCCAATCTATAGTGGGATGGTACCGTATGGTCTACAGTAACTCAAAATCGATAATCATGGTAGATTTCGCTGCGGGACCACAATTTTACGAAGTTGCGCCAAATGAGCCGGGATTGCTTGTATGAGTTGGTATTCGGTACTACATTGCTAGAAAGGTATACTGTAGTCCGGCTACCGTACCCATGGCTGCGCTACGGTATCTTTCGCTGCAGGACCATCATTTTACAAAGTTGTTCGAATCGAGTTGCGACTGCTTGTATGAGTTGGTAGTCGGCACAAAATTGCTCGAAAGGTATACTGCAGTACGGCTACCGTGCCCATGGCTGCGCTACGGTAGCTCTCGCTGCAGGACCATCATTTTACAAAGTTGCGCCAAACGAGTCGCGTTTGCTTGTATGAGTTGGTATTCGGTACGGCATTGCTCAAAAGGTATGCGGCACATCGCCTATTGTTCCGCGGGTTACTGTACCTTTCGTTTCGAGACCACCATTTTGCAAAGTTGTTCGAATCGAGTCGCGACTGCTTGTACGAATGGGTATTCAGTACGACATTGCTCGAAATGTATACGGCACCTCGGCTTCCGTATTCATGACTACAGTAGCGACGATTGACGAGGACAATTTTGCGAAGTTGCTTCAAACGAGTATTCTTCCCCGAAATAAGTAACTCCTTGCGCGTACATGTGCAACTTTGAGAGTGAATGTTATTCATATATTTTTTTATCAAAATATATAAATGATCGGTGAAACGCTAAACTTGGAAAACAAAAGTCAGAAAAGTGCTGTCAGTGCCTCATAATTTCATAGCAAATAAACAGATTGGGGAGGGGTTGTAAATAGGGTTTTCTTATTGAAAGTATTGGAAATGAACTCCTCCTTCCTTCTCTCTCCATTTCACTCACTCTCTCGCACGCTCTCGGTCCGCGTTTCTTTGTTCTCCACATATTCCCAATGGTTTCCAATAATAGTTGTAAGGGGAAGGGGAATCACTTTTCCCTCGAGCCAGTCGGCATTGTCATTTTCCATTCATTCGTTGGATCGTGATCATGAGCTGGTTCTTCTACATCTCATAGCATGTAGCCGTGGTCTACATCAGGTGCGTACGAGTAAACAGAGAGCAATGCCGTACCGAATACCAACTTATACAAGCAAACGCGGCTCGTTTGGCGCAACTTTGTACAATGATGGTCCTGCAGCGAAAGCTACCGTAGCGCGCCCATGGGTACGGTATCCGGACTACAGTATATCTATTGAGCAATGCCGTACCGAATACCAACTCATACAAGCAAACGCGACTCGTTTGGCGCAACTTTGTACAATGATGGTCCTGCAGCGAAAGCTACCGTAGCGCAGCCATGGGTACGGTAGCCGTACTACACTATACCTTTCGAGCAATTTTGTACCGACTACTAACTCATACAAGCAAACGCGACTCGTTTGGCGCAACTTTGTAAAATGATGGTCCTGCAGCGAAAGCTACCGTAGCGCAGCCATGGGTACGGTAGCCGTACTACACTATACCTTTCGAGCAATTTTGTACCGACTACCAACTCATACAAGCAATCGCGACTCGATTCGAACAACTTTGTAAAATGATGGTCCTGCAGCGAAAGATACCGTAGCGCAGCCATGGGTACGGTAACCGAACTACAGTATACCTTTCGAGCAATGTCGAATACCAACTCATACAAGCAATCCCGGCTCATTTGGCGCAACTTCGTAATATATATACGTATGCGATCACAAGGAAACGCGGTGCAAAATTAAAATAAATTTTTTTTTTAAATTAAAGCTACAGTAACCCTGATTATCGATTTTGAGTTACTATAGACCATACGGTACCATCCCACTATAGGTTGGGTTGATCAATCGATAATCGAAAATATAGATTTTGACCATGAACCCCGGGTCATGGGTGGGAAGTGCTTACCAAAAAAAAGTTGGTATGCACTTCCCATGCGTCGACACATGGGAGGGTATGACCACGAGTGGGCGGAAAATGGTCCTCATTTTTTGGAGTTTTTTGAAAAATCGGTGCCCATAACCGATTTTCCGGAAAAAAAATCCGGCCCTCTAATTGTAATAAATTTTAACTGCAAACTTACTATGAATATTTTTAAAAATAATAGTATTTTTGTATTTTCTTGCCTTTTTTTCATTTTTCACATTCGCATTTTTCGGAATTTGATAATTAAATTGTGTTAGAAACCGGATTATTCGATATTCGATAAAATGAGAAAAGACTCCGAAAGAGCATTGAAGAAAAATCTACTTCCAAGCAACAACTTTTAACGGAAAATTAGCTGTTGCGACCTAAAAAGATTTTTATAATTGATATGGATTCGAACGCGTTGAGGATCGGGTGGTAGTTTTTTTTTGTCAAAACATCCATGAAATTTAAAAATTCGTCATATTTTGCATTGGATCCATTTCTGCATTTCTGCATTATGAGCCTATTTTTTTCAGGTTCTGCAAATGATGCAATTTCACCAAAAAATTTAAACAAAAAATTTCGCTTTAATTTACAAAATATCAATTCTCTAACCCTTTCTTGGATAGCGATTTTCCGATCTTAAAACATAGAATCTTACATAAAAATACGACACACTCGATTGATATGCAAAAACTAAGGTGTCATACCAAGATGAAATTTTCGATTTGCTAGTTGAGAAATGGATCAAGTACAAGTTCCTACGACGATTTTGAGTCCCTTTCCCGTCTGTTTCTACACTCAAATGACGCACGCGTTTTATTAACTTTATTAGGAACTTCTCGTTAGATTGGCTGAGATATGAATTGTAGAGAACGTCCTGGAGAATGTAATGGATAAACTATATGTCGGTAAATTAAGTTTACGCATAATTAGGAGACGCAAACCTGACGCTTGTAAAAAAAACTTCGATGCAGACGCAACATTCGGATATGTTGAACAAGACGCATCGGTTTATATATTGATCATGGTGTCCTATCGCATACCACGCCTCTCACGATATGCTCAGACTTGACTTTGCAGAGTTACAACTTTTAATGTTGAGATTTTTTTTACGTTTTCACTATGTCCATCTAAGACCCTTGCGAGCTATTATGTCCCATAATATCCCGAACTGTTTAGGTGATGGATGGAAGTTCTCGATTGGATGAGTTGTATGTAAATAACGAGACCCCAGCTACTACGAATGCGCCACTCGAAAGATATAGAATACACGCCATCTCACTCAAGGTATTTATAAACAACTTACCACACATTCCTATATGTCCTAAGAGGGGTTGGAGGGAGAGATTCTCCTCCATTTAAATTCAATTTGAATAGCTTTGTGTCAAGGTAGGCTCCTCCGTTTACGGAATTTTATATGTGTTTATATTTGCACTGAAACGAGAATCATGTGTTGATGAATAATCTGCACGAACTCTGATCAAAAAGTTGTGAAACGGAAAAGAAAAGAGCTACCGATCGATAGTATCGGGCTCATTAAGTCAAAGAGATTTGATTGGATTTTGACGAATAAATTGTGTGATCTCATTATTGTCCCTTTTCGTCGTCCGAGGAGTAAGCGCTTTTAAAAAAAACTTGAGATTGTTCTTTTGGAATCCCCAAACAACGGGTACATTTATAGTGTAGTTACTTTCATATCGAAAACTCTGTGCCAACCCTGAACAAATATTTCGATCCACTCTCATACTAATCTTTTAGACAAGGGAGATCACTGGAACAATATGTCACGATATGGATCGATTGCAAACGTTCCCATCACTCCAGGTATGCTCAGCACTCTGTTCCCTCTTCTCTTCCTCATTACAAATGTGCGCAGGGTCGAATTTTGTGTCTCCTCTCTGTGCACCGACAGTGTATTCTTCTATATAGCATATCTCTCGATAAGGGAGAGTTTATTCCTCTCAAATCGATGGGTCAATCAATGATTGATGATGATCATATGTATCTACCGTAAGATCCTTTTTACGCAATCGCCATTATATGTAATATAATTCAGACAGGAGGTTTACTGTAATCGACTTGCGTACTATCTATCAGCTCTGAAGCATAGATTATTCTCATTTATGTATAAGAGGGCGAAGAAAGGGAATAAGATGGAAATGACGTCATTCTTCTCTGACCAGGTGTCCACGTTACTAATAACTAATATAAAATGGCATTGCCATGTATAGGCGGCGTTCCGACAGTATCGCATGGTGAGATGTCAACTCGTCGATATGAGATATGTACTTGTAAGAATGCAGAAAGGTATGGTTATATGCATAGTCATGTCCACTATCAACTATGAATCAAGAGATTTTGAGCCCCCGTACAAAAAGCAGAGTTGGGCTGGAAACCCGCAGCGGTCGGCGGCCCGCAACGGGGTTCCGGGATTTCGAAAAAAGCAATAAATCTAATAATTTTTCAATAATTTTACGTTATTTAGTTTTTGGCGGCCCACCGATTCTTTTCTCCATATCGAAAACTATATGTTTGCGCGGTTCGCATAATTTTAAATTGTGCAATGGCGCTAAAAAAGTCGCCCGCTAGGACCCGTCGCTAGGACGCTACTGCGCCAATATGGACAGTTAGCGGGGGGATCTGTATCTTTCTTCCAACTTAATATTTTTTTTGCATTCGATTCGAAATCGAAAATTAAGTAAATCCGGGAGGTCGCATTTTGACTTTTTCATAAGCGTTTCGGAAAAAATCGAAATTATTATTTTTTGTTTGTGAATACTTCTGACCAAGACGATCAAATCTAACTGGATTGTAAGCTAATCCCGATTCATCCTATTGAGTTACGAGAGGCCAATACAGAGCATTTTCACGCACATAAGGGTCCCCCCTATAGCGAAAATGAAAATATTCGATGTCATGAAATTTTACAAAAAAAATCATTTTGTTCAATATTTCCAAGAATGGAGAATCGGATCACTTCCACCGTTTGACATGATTTCGCCTCCTAGGGCGGTAGTTTGTGTCTGTTCCGCGCATATCGCGCCTGTTTTGTTGACTATTAATTCTTCTGCCATGCTTTATCATATTATTCTCTATCGTAAATATAATTAAACCTTTCTGAATTTGTGAGGTATATAATCAGAATCATCATCAGATGGCTCATTTGAAAAAAAATTTGTACATAAAGCATGCACAACTGGAGATGAATTCGATGACTGCCCTACCTGCGGAAGCGACGGCGGGTATCTAGTTAATTGTGATTCCGATGGGAATGAATTGCAGAGTTGATAATAAATATATTTAAATTTATAAAAAAAATCAAGAAAACAGGCGCGATATGTGCGGAACAGACACAAACTACCGACTTAGGATGCGAAATCATGTCAAACGGTGGAAGTGATCCGATTCTCCATTCTTGGAAATAGTAAACAAAATGAACTTTTTGTAAAATTTCATGACATCGAATATTTTCATTTTTGACCACAGGCCTTATGTGCATAAAACCCTTATCCTTACCCTTATGTGACCCTTATGTGCATAAAAATGGCCTATTCTGGCCTCTCGGAACTCCATATGACGAATCGGGATTTGTTGAAAATCCGGTTCGATTTGATCGCCTAGGTCAGAACTATTCACAAACAAAAAATTACTTCGATTATTTAAATTTAACCTGAGAAAAAGAACTTACAAAATTCAGTAAATCAAGAAAGATCTGATGGAAAGGGTGAGGGAGAGGGAGAGAGAGCGCCCGAGCCGGCAAATAGACGCGCGAGGGAGCCCCCCCCCCATCTTAGTACATATAGAGAAATTTACCCAACCCGCATTTTCGACTTGCCGCAACGCACCCTTTCGAACAATGGCTATGACATTTCTCTATACGTCCAAAGATAAGGGGCTCCCAAGCGCGTCTATTTGCCGGCCCGGGTTCCCCCCTCACTCGTTCCATTAGATCTTTCTTGATTTACTCCATTTTGTGAATGCTTTTTCTCAGGTTAAATTGAAATAATCGAAATTATTATTTTTTGTTTGTGAATACTTCTGACCAAGACGATCAAATCTAACTGGATTGTAAGCTAATCCCGATTCATCCTATTGAGTTACGAGAGGCCAATACAGAGCATTTTCACGCACATAAGGGTCCCCCTATAGCGAAAAATGAAAATATTCGATGTTTTGAATTGTTATATAAAATATATTTCAACCATTTCCAAGCATGGGGAACTCGATTTCTACTCCGCAGGTAGGACAGTCACCGAATTTTTCTCCTGACGTACATATTGGGAGCCCCCTTATCTGTGGACATATAGATAAATGTATGGCTATGTCGCTGGTTTCCAAAATTTCTGATTTTGTCATTGTCGAAATTAGTTTCATGCGTGCTGAACTTATCTCGTTGCGCCAAAATAATGCAATGAGATGGAAGTGAATGCATCCTCTCCAGATTACAATGAATTTTCCATTAAAAAAATATACCATTACTATGCATCATTTAGTATTCATTAGAGATTGAACATTGCCATCGAAAGTCACGTATGTATCGAACATGTTCAATTAGCATACTCTACTCTCACAGCGAATTTGCTAGAATATAAGCAAGTATCATTCTAGGAAACGGGTCCCTCGAAATGTCTTGCTTAAATTTAAGCAAGTTCGTGTGCTTACGGCAAATGGTGAGAGAGAAGGCGAAAACGAGCAAAATTCTTCATCGAGAGGATGTGAACCCAGAACCGAAGAATTGCCGGCCCAACACGCTACCTACTTCGCCACTCTCTGGATGCTGAGAGAGTGCTTACTGGAGTTCACGACAGACACTTCGCTCAGTGAGCCTATCGAAAACAAGCAAGTGACTTGCTAAGTAAATAAGTTAGCAAGCTCTTTTCTTAGTTCGCTGTGAGAGTACGGCCTACTATGAAGGAATCATAAATGAGAAAAAAAATGGTCTTCTCATGTGATTGTTTGAGAAGGAGACATGTCGAGTGGATCGTTCTTACTCATTCTAATCGAATGGGAGAGTGGAGAAGTAATAGACGTGTGGACGAAGACAGACCAGAGACTTCTTAGTGCATTCGAGGTATATCCATCACCCCCTCTCATCTAAAACAGTACTGGACATACATTTTAGCACTCGCCATGGTCCTTTTCACAGCCTTTCCTTTCTGTGAATCGATCTCCATTCTCTGCACGATCAATACCGTATCACAGAAATGTATTCATGGCATACGATCTGGCATTGTCCAAGTCTTTTTCCGAGACTCTCCCTGGTAAGATTACTAATCGTAGATGGGAATAGTGTCCATTCATGTACCATCCCATATTCCATTGGCCGTATAACAGGCTTTTTTCCTGCCACATTTTTTTATCCCATTTTCTGTAACACAAATATTCGGACAAGGTGTGAAAAATGAGAACGTCCGGCAGCAAAAAATCGCATCTCTCCCGATTTCGGCTATAACCGGGTTTTTGATAATGAATATCTAAAAGATAAATTTATAAAACTAATATTTAGAAGGTAAAAATATTATCTCAAATACGTGTGGGCAAGAAAACATATTACAGTATCTGTCATTAGAGGCCTACAAAAGATTGGCAGTATTATAAGTTCGCTAAATCGAGTTACGAATTTTCAACCAACACGAGTCGACGATTAGAACAATATGCCAAATTCTCGCAAGATCACAATTGTCATGGGGCGGGGCATGTAAATAGTGGCCTTCATGTGTCTGCCCTGCACTCTCTTGCTATGTTAATCGAGGTTGCATGCAAAGTGCAGAGGTGCCTATCCTCGCTAGCGAGGAACTATTTGACCTATGATCATAACACTCATTCCTCAGAGGGAAATACCACTTGCATCTAGTTACCCTGTAATTTTTGACTTGCAGACGCAGCGCACACTCAGCGAGGGATGTAAATGACCTCTCTCTCTGAGAAATTACTGTTATGACCGTCGGTTCGCGTTGGGTGAAAAATGATAACTCGATTTGGCGATCTTCTTATACTTTCAATTTTTGTAGGTCTCTAATAAAATTGGCAAGATGCTTTCATCTGTTTTCTTGCCCACATTTTATTCGTATTTGAAATAATAATATTATTTCGGAAGTTATTGGTATTTTCTAATTTTCGATGACATATGAAAATTCATCGCGCGAATTTGAGTGGGGATCTGTTTGAACTTTTTCGACTACTTCAATGGGTATCGAGATATAGAAGACAAACTGTGATTTGTTGTTGGATCTTCGGACCGTCTACTGGTCCCCTATCGAATTTGAATACCTCGAAATTTGGCCAATAATTTTAATCAACCAAAGAATGCTGAAAACCGTGGTTATCTAAGACCGCCCTTTTTTGCTCTACCGACGGTTGTTTGACTCTTACGCAAACGGGAGTAATGACTCTCCTCACTTCTTCATGCTCTCTCATCGATCAGACAGCGCGAGAGAGCATGCAGAATTGAGAGGGTCAGACCATTACTCGCAAACGGGCTCGTAGATACACCATACGTGATAGTATATATGATTTCTTCAAATTTACTAAATCTACACACTTCACCAAATTATCATAACACTATGGGGCTATCGCGAAATGGTTTTATGATGATACCATATGACGCTGTTTGCGTTAGTATCAACAAGTGCCTGGAACAGGTCAAAATCGAAAACGCTCAAAAATTACTCCTAGGGGTATCTTTTGACGCTGAACACCCTGGTGCGGTCAATTTCGCAATAGGACACCTCCGGGCGCCGGTATGGCGCCGCGCACTTTCGGCGGAAAACGTGGTTTTCGATGATAACTAAGCAGAAACTCGTCGGAAAGACTGGAAACCTAAAAGCATATATCAGAATTTGACGCTCTATCGAATGACGCTACTGTCATATGAGGCCGTTCGCGTAAGAATCGACATTAAAAATAGGTCGATTTTCTGTAAATCTGTCATTTGAGATTATCGAGGGTGCTGATCAAGATAGGCATAATCATTTTACACAAAAGGCGCCCGTTGGCGCCAGATCGCGCCACGTCGAAATCACATTTTCTCAAATATTTCAGTCGCTGATAATGCTATTTTTTTGTTCTTATTGTCTCTTGTGCAGAATTTTATGGCGGTCACGCCTGTGTACTTCGTTTTTCATGATTATTATTAATAATTTTTAAAAATGGAACTTTTCGCTGAGTAATTTCTGACCTTGTTAATGTACACAGATCGGACCGCCGTGTCGAGAGGATTCCAAATCTATATTTTGAGCGAAATTCGTCATAGGAGTTTTAATTTAGCTAACATAAAGTGCAACGAGATTGCAAGTAAAAGGGGCGAATCTCCCCTCTTTCCCTCGACCCCTTTCTCTGTGCCCTCTCACAACTACACACTATCTCGTCTTCCCCGCGAGTCTTCCCTTCTTGGGAAGGCGAGAGAGCGTGGTAGATTGAGAGAGCCGAGAGAGAGGAGGTCAATGGAGGTGAGAGAAAGAGGGGAGATTCGCCCTTTTTACTTACAATCTCGTTACACTTTATGTTAGCTCAATTAAAACTCCTATGACGAAATTCGCTCAAAATACAGATTTGGATTCGTCTCGTTAAGCCGGTCCGATCTGTGTACATTAACAAGGTCAGAAATTACTCAGCGAAAAGTTCCATTTTTAAAAATTGTACACAGGAGTGACCGCCATAAAATTCTGCACAAGAGACAACAAGAACAAAAAAAATAGCATTATTAGCGACTGACATATTTCAGAAAATGTGATTTCGACTTGGCACCATTTGGCGCCAACGGGCGCCTTTTGTGCAAAATGATTATGCCTATCTTGATCAGCACCCTCGATAACCTCAAATGACAGAGTTACAGAAAATCGACCTACTTTTACTGTGCGGGCCCGTGCCGGATCTGCTCGATTCTTACGCAAACAGCGTCATATCATGAAGATTTTTCGTTTCAGAGAAAAAGTCGATTTTTGACACAGGCCGAATTGCGGAAATTCCCTATACCAGATTATAGATAGAGAGAGCGATCCTTGAGACAAGTCTGCGTTCTCGCAAAAGTAACTAAATAGGCACACCACCAATGCACCGACTATCGCCAACTGTTTTTCTTTAATATCTGCTCTACTTTCTATTATCGATTTTGCTTTACCTTTATCGATTTTCTTTGAAATTTGGGTCCCAAATTATGTTCCTAGCACCCACCTATCATGTTGCGCTCGGAACATGTTGTTTGCCTCCATAGATTCTTGAAAACAACACTTTCATAAAATTGATTGTTCTTGATGTTCGCGTTACCTTGTATATCTCCAGAAATCGGAATGCACCAGGCTTTCCAGACCTCTGTTGAGACCTTGTTGATCCTAACGCAAACAGCGTCATATACTGTAGAATGGATGGGCGACAGAGAGTGGTTGGAGAGTGTGAGAGTGTACTGGCACTTTGCCATGCTTAGCAGGGCCCGACGCGGATAACATTTCACTGTGTAGACGAGAGTATCACTACAATGATGTTGGAGGGAATATGAAATGGACAGGGCGTAATGACTGTTGCAGTTCGTATGGTTGATGAGTATCGTCGACGTATTCTCTCGTATTTGCCTGCGGTGTACTCTGTTCATCTCAATGAATCTCCATATCTCGATCCCACTCTCTTTTCCATCGATGAACCTCTAGCAATAGCTCTTTCATGGGGGAGAATAAAGGTGGATACTCCCCATGCGCACTTGAGGTACAGTCCATCAACATATTTTACACCTCGTGTATATCTATTTTAGCCTTCTTATGAACAAGAAAAGATTTCTCCAATGCTCACATTGGCATTTTTATTTATTTATATGATGTTAATAATCACCGATCTAGGAAAATATTGGAATTCCCGCTATTTCATATTTCGCTCCCATAGAGCTAGATACTACATAACTTTATGGATGTCTTTGACGATGAAACAAAATTATAAGTGTCTAGCTCCAATGGGAACCGAGATTTGGCATAGCGGGGAATATATTATTTTCATCGATCTGTGATTCTTAACCTAGCATAAGGAGAGAGCGGGATGCTGATTGAGAATGCGTTTTATTATAAATTCACAAACAATCGTCCAAAATAATAAAAAGTTCCGCTCCTAAACAACGGACATGGCTGCGAGAGCATGACTTAGCAAGCTAAGTCATGCTCTCTCGTATATACGCACCGAGGTATAGAAAGAGTGTGCACGCACCAGTAGTCCATTTAATGAACGTATAATTTTAAAATCGTAATATGAAGGAGGATAAATACACAGCTTAGGATTGTAGTGCATTTTTATAATTGCAGTTTGCACTCGTTGGATGCTTCACACATGATTCAATTTGTGATCTCTGCCCCTTCATCCCGTCAACTTTCTGTTCTATTTCATCCTACAGATCCTCTCGTGATCTTCTTTGACCGATATAGAACCGACCAGCCACTCACTATCTATTGTCCTTACACGTGAGTTGATCCGGATCTCTCTCTTTAATAAAGTTGAGAAGTGAAGATGCCACCCTTGATATTAGTTTTGGATGGGACAAAATCCCATTACATGGGGCCGAGGGAGGTGAAGAAGGAGAGATACATTTCTTATTTCCGTGTTTCATTATTTGTGGTGGGGTAATGCTTCTCCTTTTCCAAAACCTGAAGTATAATATCATGATTATGGTAGGTGTACTCACTTCTTATCCTATTCGATAATTTTGTTTATGCATCGAAGCAGCATCCAGGGGCAGGGCTAAGCAGGGCGTGATTAAGCAGGGGCGATGGTGGACAAATTTCGAACAAACACTCTTGTTGAACTGGACGGTGGAGAAGTCATCGGAGATCACAAAAGGGAATTTCCACTTTTTTTCCACTCGATTAAGGATGTAATAGGCTGTGGTCTTGGAAGTACTAGTAGTAGTGCCCAGCCGGCGTGCAATCAATTTGGGGATCGTTCTCAATGTAGGGAGAACGGACTTATTGAGTGACAAATGCACTCAAGGGTGAGGGTGGTTATTGAGAATGTAGTTCCCGGTATTGAAAAGGGAGAACTATGTGCGGTAGGTTGTGAGAGCCCTGTACTTTCGTGAAGATCATCTCGTCATCAATTTCCTTGCTGGCTCTTGCTGACTACGGACTGATAGTAGTGCGGTGTGATCTACACTAAACTTAAAGTTGGGATTGGTCGAATCATTCCGGGAATCTCTGCATTAAAGTAGCCGACCAAGGACTAATTTTCGATATTAAAAAAATTATTCGACGTAGATAAGACTCCTAATTATTAGTTGGCATAAGAAAAATCCTGAAAATAAGCCCCAAATTAAATATAACCTCGGAAAGGGTCTCCCTGATCGGCAATATGTTACAGTATTAGTGGAAATTTTAAAAGGGTCGGAGAAATATATTAAACATCACAATCGATCGCAGAGAATGTATTGATAGTGCTGAAAAACTCTTTATTTAAAAGAGTGGGCACTACTGCTGAAGCCCGGAAGAGGCCAATAAATATTCGATCATAGACATAGAATGACCCCGGAGAACTCCAAGAACAATGTCATTTGTGATCATTTTATGCCTATGGTCGAATATTTATCGGCCTCTTCCGGGCTTCAGCAGTAGTGCCAAAGAGTGTTCAGGTTTGCACACATAGGACACACCACAACTCACGTATCCCGATCTTTAAAAAAAATTAATGGTAAATTCAGCATACAATTCTAACTATGAAACTGTTTTCAAAAGTTGCTAAAGGTTTTTTTTTAATTTCGTCATTCATAACAAAATATTTATTTAATTAATAAATAAGCAAAATTAGAAACCCAAAATGGATATTTCGATTGAAATATACAGTCTACGACTTTTGAAGTCGAATGCTGCCATTATACGGGGAAAGTGGGCCAATTAGCATGAGATTAGACCCGTAGCCTGAAGTGCTGCAGACAGTCAAACTCAATTGCCATGGTAATTGATATGATAATTGGTATGCAGATGGGTAATCATCGATTGCCGCACGTGCGAGTAGAATAGGATTAGCAAATAGACTGGACTTAGGCCGAGTCGCATTGGTATTACATAGGAATGACGTAATTGGATTGATTAGATTGGATTAGTGCCGGTAATCCGGTACACTCCTGCCTGGGGATTGAGAAAAGAGGGTGCCGATGATGGTAGAAGTAGAAGACGATGATAGAAGTAGCAAGCGGGGAGACATACAAGAAATTGGTAGGTCACAAAAACGAAGCTACTGTACAATACAACAACAATCAAACGCAAAATTGGCTTGTTTGGAGTGTTGGATTTATAGAAAATGGAATAGGAATATGATAATAATGGGATCGCTTGGTTGCGATGGTGGGTTTATTTAGAGCAATTATTAAAATTACTCATACGGAGTAATTTTAATACTACATTCTATTACATTCCCGTTTCTGTCAGTCGTCGTGAGCGGTCCCTCTCCATTTTCCTCTGATGGAGAAGGGACTTCCCTAGGTCCCCGGACCCCCTCGTCTTTCTACCAACGACTCGACAAGATCGGAATCCCCGTCCTAGCCGGCCTGGTCACCGTGGATGGGTATGACCGTTTGATGTTGGCTACTCAGATTCGCTAATTCTCAATTTGATTGATGATTCGAGCTTGGTGGACTCAAGTGGAAGAAAGATGCGCCATCCGTTCGTCAGGACTGCCTTCAGCCTCACGTAACCTCCCCTTTCCTCCTACGTCCATGGTCCTAAGAGAGATCTCGTCTATTCCTCCAGCAACTTCAAAGAAGATAGTCTGTGAATGGGAAGAAGACCGATCCTCTACCCCGACCCCAGCCGAAATGATCCGTGAATACTGAGAAGAATGATCCTGACCCCTGAAACCACATCCTCACCTGACGTTACCGTCTGACGTGATAAACATTGTACTCATACGGAGTATGATCCTCCCGCCTTGGAGGATGAAATGGAGCTTCTCATGGCGGATATTCATCGAATGGCATTTCATCTTCCGAATCGGAATAGTTGGAGTCAAAGATCTGGCCCATTGCGGAAAACGGGGCATTCTCGATGGCAATGTACTGTAGGAATAGCTCATCGAGTGGGTCACGAGGATCATCTTCGATGGCGTTGTTGATGAGATCGGTGAGATCGTCATTGTTGGGATCTGGATTGGACGATGGGGTACCGATGACCATTGATCCGAGGGGACACTACACGAGTTGGAGTCCACTAGGCAATTGGATTGTCTCGGATTGCTGCGTGAGTGCATAAGTGGTATCCAGTCAGAGGAGAATTTCGGGAGTAATGGTGTACATTGGAATCATTGTTTTGGGGATTCGAATGGACTTCTCCCCGAGGAATTCGATATCGGATTGAGGGAGTGAATCGACCACCATTGAAGGGATAATGGGGCCGTCTGTTACCATGACGGCCACGGAGTGAACGCCAGTATTCGTCATGAGATCGTATTGACAATGTCGCGTTTCTGGGGTCCATTAGAGCATCCCCCCAATTCCAACGACAGTAGTCGTTTTCTGATGGATTGTAGTGAGATTCAGTCGATTGGCGAGATCTCGACTGATCATAGGCATTTTGGGATCCTCCATCTAGGAATACGTTAGAATCACTTGCAGTACCGTTATCTGGATTGCGGATGACTGCGAGGGATGTGAATAGGCGTGTGTGAGCGTGAACTGGTGTATTCACTGTCATTGCAGCCTGGAGTGTGGTATTGATTGGGATGGAAGGGTTACTCGATCGACAGAGCGATTCGTGTGTTTTTCCTTGCATTTCGCACACTTGGATGGACAATCGGCATGGTTATGACCTGATGTCAGGCATTTCCTGCAGATTCGGAGTTGCTCGATTTTGGCATTGCGTTGCTCAAGTGATGAGTACTTTTTGAAATTTGTGGAGTAATGAGGAAGGCCGCAGAAGGCACACTTGGGTGCATTCTTGGGTTTCTCCTTGGAAGCCGTATCGGATTCACGGTTTCCTTGTTTCGGAGTGGGCTGGATGGAAGGCAATGAGAGGCAAGAGAAGGCATTTTCGACTGCACGTAGTTCGAGCTCTTCTCTCAGTTCACGTTCCATGAACAGGAGAGCTTCCAGCATGGTTTCGGGCTTCAATTTCCAGATTTGGCGTACGAAACCGGAATGCACATGGCTTGCGATCTGTTCGATCAGAGGGAGACAATCCAAGTTTTTGGCATCGTTGATATGGTATACCAGATTGATCATGTCACGCACACAATTCATCTGATCCTCAACTCGAGGTGACTTGGGTTTGATTCCCATGAGATTCTGGAAGAGGAGTGCAGTGGAATGGTCGGAACGATCATAGGCAGATTTCAACCGATCGATGGTCTGAGAGTAGAGATCCTCTCGGATTGGAATGGACTGAACGAGTTTCAACGCATCCCCCTTCAGAGAAGAGCGGAGATAATTGAGTTTCTAGAGATTGGATAGATCGGGATCCGATAATGGAACTGAGACTGGAATGAGGGCCACAAAGTGATGTTGGCACCATCGAATTGTTCAATTCGGAGAGGAGGAAGGGGAGGGAGGGGGCGGTTCACAATGGGAGAAATTGCGTTGAATGGAGTGGGAGACTGGGTTCTCTCCATCGGAGCACTCGTGGCTTGTGAAATTGGGTTGTCCTCCTTCTCACACTTGACTGGATTGACTGGAATGGGTGAATTCGATTCGATTGATCGTATTCTCATTCGGACTGCACTCATCGCACGATCGGCGCGACTCGTCTGCTTCTTGGCGTATTTGCATAGAGTGGCCTCGTCGAATGGAAGGAGACTGGCCTCATCGTGGATACTCATCAGATTATGGAAAAAAGTGGTTTCCGAACTCTTCAGAGTCGGGTCATCGAAGGATTCAATCGATTCTCTCAATACCGTAATCTGGTCTCGGTAATCATCGAGCACAGATTCGAGGTCGACCTTGTTGCGGATGAGATGGGATAAGGGAGTGGAGTACTCTTCGATCGAGTTGGCATTGAAAAGCTGATTGGTGTAAGTTTCAATGGAATTGATGTATTGCTTGATATCCGATAGGAAACCAGGTAGGTTACCGTATTGGTCTGCAAGTCGGGATGTCATGGCTTATCAGTGGTTTGACGGCCGTGACGGGTTTGCTGCCACGCGGGACTTGGACGGACTAGGCTCTTGAATTGGCCTAATGCACCATGTACAGGATTTCCCTCAGTGAGAGTACCCCTGTTGGTGTGGTGTGAAAGTACAGTAGGAATTACGGTAGGATAAGAGAACTGAGCTCAGATCCGAGTTTATTTCACTACTAATACACAAGGAAAACGATGGAAGAGTGAGGCTCGGGTAGATGACGTGGTGGTTCAGTGGGATGGCGCAATGGTATCCAGGCGGAGTACGGTATGCTAAGATCCGAAGATCACGGGGTAACGAAAGATCCGGAGATCACGGGGTAACGAAAGATCCGAAGATCACGGGGTAACGAAAGATCCGGAGGTCACGGGGTAACGAAAGATCCGGAGATCACGGAGTAACGAAAGATCAGAAGATCACTAAGGCTTAGAGCGGAGCTCGGCCACTGGAGGAATGGGTTCTGGACGAGGGAGCGCACTCACAACGTCGATACTGGCATGTCACACGTCGAGACAAGGTCTCGGCGACTTTTATACGGGGAAAGTGGGCCAATTAGCATGAGATTAGACCCGTAGCCTGAAGTGCTGCAGACAGTCAAACTCAATTGCCATGGTAATTGATATGATAATTGGTATGCAGATTTGTAATCCTCGATTGCCGCACGTGCGAGTAGAATAGGATTAGCAAATAGACTGGAGTTGGGCCGAGTCGCATTGGTATTACATAGGAATGACGTAATTGGATTGATTAGATTGGATTACTGCCGGTAATCCGGTACACACGTGTGCGCTGTCAATCGGAGCGCAACCTGTTTGTTGGGGCGCGCGGGGTTCATTTACTTAAAATATGCTCAAAAACATAATAAGTGAAAAAAAAACATAATAAGTGAAGAAAGTAAAAGAATTGAGCTGAAATGTGCAAATTTAGCAAATTTTCTCTTTTCAGCTCAATTCTTTTAATTTCTTCACTTGGGGGGAAAATGGGGCGCAGATATGTATAGGGGAGATCTTTCTACAGGCAGGGGGGAGATCTACTTCAGACTGAAGTAGATCTTCCCTGTATCTACTCCCTAGCTGACGCCTGTCTTCCTTCTGTCCGTCAAGCATATTTTCGATAATACGCTGTTATTTTGGATATTATTGTTTTTTGTGTTTGTTTCCTCTCAATTAAGGTATCTGAATATTGACTACAGAACATAATTAGTATGCATACAACTACTTTGTAGAGACCCCGTCAAGCTGAAGTATACATCCCCCATAGCTGAAGTAGGTCTACCCAATAGCTGAAGTAGATCTACCTATGTCCGAATCTGAAGTAGATCTCCCCGCTGTCTGTAGAAAGATCTACCCTATAGCTGAAGTAGATCTACCTCTTCGATTTTAGCTCAAGTAGATCTTCCCCAGTGCTGAAGTAGCTCTATCCCATAAGCGCTGAGTATGTTTAAATAAATTTTTTTTTTCGAAATTTATTAAAATTAATAACAATTATTTAAAAAAAACAATTCGGCAACTTTTGAAAACAGGGTGGAATTTTATACTGAATCTACCATACCAATTTTAAAAAGATCGGGATATTTGAGTTATGGTGTGTCCCATGTGAGTTATGACCCGTTTCCGTAATGGGATTGCCAGATTGCGAAGTCTCTGTTATTTATTTGCAGGTCTCTCAATCCTCAATGATATATCAAAGGAGTTTTACTATATCGTTGTGACTCCCCGCAGAAGGCCGTGCTCTCTCCGACATTCCAATGCACGGCGTTTTGGCGCCATTTATTTTGAATATTTCCGTGTGGGAACCCGGGTTTGCCCTGTTACGTGTGGCAAACTGCCAACATGCAAACCCTCTCATTCCCTCCCGTCTCTCGCTCTATCGATTAGATCTGACGAGAGGCACTCTCACACTGATCTGTCTCTCTCCCTCACCCCCTGTAGAATGCCGTGTCCTTCTAGGAGAATCACCACTTGTATATTACAAGCATTTGTCGTCCGATAAACGAATTTAATGAGACACACAACCAGTGTACTTAGATACAAAAAGAGTACTAGAGATTTCCGTTGCAAAAAACTGGTGAGACTGAGAGCAATCGTTAAAAGTTACCAAGGAGCAACGACGTGGCGACGTTTCACGTTGACAAGAGACGCGCAGGATACAGTATGCTATCCTGGCTTACGAAAAAAACGTGTTTGAACGCGTTTGAAAGTTCAAGAACACTTTCCCCGTTATCCTAAACGCTCCCGGTCCGTTTAGTAGGAGCTCGAAACTTCATGAAAACACATCGAAACCTCAGACACTTTTCTTTACGTTTGCAACATCGCAAAACACTTTCCCCGTCATCTTATGCACTTTAGAAATTCGAAAATTTCGTCAAAACACGTTTTTTCCGACATTGTAAAATACTTTCCCATGTTTCCTACACACCTCGAATCATTCTGAAAAAAAAATTCGAAAATTCCATTTAAAAAATGCAATAAAACACGTCAAAATGTGTTCGAAAATGTTTGTTGTATCTTTAAAACGCGTGTGCAGTAATCTACGGGTTTGGAAAAATGCCTGAAAAGATTTGCCCGCGGCGGGGGTCGAACCTGGGAAACAAACGACCAGGCAGATGTTCGAAAATAATTGTCTCTCCTGTTTTTCAGCGCAGCTTGTGCGCCCGATTGTTATTTCACAAGCTGCGCACGCGTACATGTCGAATGAAAAAGGAAGTGGGCGGAGTCTCCCCTGCTCACTAAAAAGGTCATGTAGAGGGGGTATTGGGTGGTCGAAAAGGGGTGGTGGGCAGGGGGGGGCATGAATCGATTATCGATTCGGGGAGGGGTCATGGTCAAAATATGGGTTGCGGGTGGTACGACCAAAAGTCAAGTGAGCATACCAGCGCGGTTCCAGCATAACCAATTTAAGAATTTGATAATATCTACTCGGGATTTTGCAGGAGGTAGGCATCAAGTAGGCAATGTCAGAGGGATATCTTTTCTTTTCGATCTTTTCTATCTTTTCTTTTCGATCTTTTCTATCTTTTCTTTTCGATCTTTTCTATCTTTTCTTTTCTATCTTTTCTATTATTCTATTTCTATTAGCTATCTTTTCGAGCACCATGAGGGCTGTCCAGAAACGTTGCATTCAGCATTTCGACTTTTTGGGTGTACGGAAATTGTCCCGATCCTTACGTGACACACGTGATATATTGAATTAATTCTACCTTATCCAGGGATACTGTAGCGGGTTATAGTATAACGAATTCAAAAAAATTGAGCATATCGAGTCTTGACTTTTGCAGGAGGCGGGCTTACAGTATACCATGGATATTTATGACCATTGATAATTCTGAAAAAAACTGCATCGATTTTAACGCCTTCGAGATTGCTCTACTTTGTCAGTATCCCGATATTACGTTGGATGTTCACATGAGAAGTAATTCGAAAAATGACCCAGTGTGAATTATAAGTTGATCCTCCACTACTAGGAAATCAAAATGTCTGTCTGTTTGTCTGTCTGTCTGTCTGTTTTTTTTTCTGTCCGCGTGACAGTCATTTTTTCGTCTTTTCCTTATATTTCGGTTCAAAAAAAAAATCTTCCCAGATCATTTTGCATATGATAACTGACCAGAATAGCTTTCAAATTTTACAATATTTAATTAGCCAAATCCATAGCCAAGTGGGTTAAGCGCTTCACCAGCAATCCGGCACCTCAAGGTTCGACCCCCGCCGCGGGCAAACCTTTTGCCGCATTTTTCGCGCCAGAAATCGTTCTGACACGTTTTTAAGTATCGTGAAACACGTTTCCACCTGTTTTGCCGAGTTTTAACCGCGTAACGGACGTTTTCGTTATTTCGCTATAAATCGCTTCAAAAAACTCACGGTGAAACGGTTCTCCGCAAATCGCCCGCCGTGTCTGCTAGTCTGCCACTCTCGCCAATTTTCTAGATACAGTAGATGTACGAATGCTGTCAATCGACAAATGAGTTGGCAACGTTGCCGCAACATTCCAAAATTCATACACCAAATTTCTCTCGCCACGAAAAGCCTCGATTTTATCCTTTGGACCCCATGTACGGTACTTTTACTGTACCCTATCACGAACTGATTTTGTGTTTGAACGCCCGCCTTTCCTGTGCGTCTTCTCCGTGGTGTGGATAGGCCGCTTTTCTCCGCCGAACAAGACGTTTCACCGTGAAACTCAATCAATCTTTAATTAGCCAAATCGTCTATTTGAATAATTATTCTAATCAGACTACAAATGTAGCCCTGATCTGTTTTGTTCGCATCTAGGAACAGACAAAAAATAAATAGATATATACAATTTTTTCGAATAAGCCAAAATTTGAGGTATTACTCACGCCCAGCCCTGTTCATGCGCCGATGCGGGGTGGTCGCTTTTGCAAAAGTTTAGCTCGCAAAAGCCGCAAAATTACTGGTTCCCTCTACGGGCGCTCTGGTGAGCATTGTTGGTACCCACTCCAGTATGGAAATGGGCAGAAACGGCCCATGCGTTGAAATGTGGCGCTGGCTTATGTGACGCCTTCCAAATGTAACTATTATTCGCGAATTATAATTCTTGATCTTTTTTAGATGAAAACAATGCAGAAAGCAATATTCAGGTTGTTTGTGACCTTCTTTTACTTCTAGATTTTGAAGGATATAAATTTTAAAAATTTTTAGCTTTGATTTTGGATTTGCTGAATATTTCGAAGCCGATATAAATCTTGAACATCTCCATATTATTAGATATATTCGTTGGAGGAAGATCTGTCTGTAATTTGCAGAGTATTGAACTTTTCCGCACGGAATTCATAACTTGCAGGTGAAAATTTTCTACGAATATTAGAAGCAGTCCAATTCCTTCCATACTTCATCATGGGATTCCTCATCATAGGTAGCCCACTTTCCTTTTTTGAAGTGAAGGTCTCTCTGTTCGTAGAGAAGAGTTACAGCGCCTTGCAAATCGATTATGATGCGAAAAGCGCGCGCTCTGACTGCTCTAGCACTCTCTCAATTCCCTACGCTCTCTCGCCTGGTCCGAACCCCGAGCTGGGAAGAAATCTTTTGCCAGTGCTCCTCTGATTCATCTCCAGGGTTTGTGTGCTGAATTTACGTAATTTCTATAACACAGAGGCTTTGCAAAATACTACCTATAATGAGTGTTATGTATGTGGTCTTGCTTCCTTGTGATTCGTCGAGTAGAATAAACGCTACTTTATCTACTTAGCAAAAGGTCACGTGAAAAAACGTGAATATCGATTAGACTAGAGAAGAGTTAGAGGTCGCGCCTAAACTAGGCTAGTCTCTCTCGCCCTAGGAGTGCGCATTCCGAACTGCTTGAGCCTGTTCATCACCTTCTTGAGGGTTTCATCGTGTTCCTCCTTGGTACACCGATGATGATGTCGTCCAGATACGGTATGGCATGCTTGACTCCACTCATATTCAGCATCGTATCCATCAGTCTCTGGAATATGCCTGGAGCATCCTTGACTCCGAAGGGAAGCCTCTTTAATTTGTAGAGTCCCTTCTGAGTGTTGATAACGAGAAACTTCTGCGCCTCCTCGTCGAGAGAAATCTGCAGGTACGCTTCAGCGAGATCGATCTGGGAGAACACACTGGCTCCGTTGAGCCCAGCGAAGATGTCCTCTGGTATCGGGAGGGGGTGGGCGGGAAGATCGATCGCTGCGTTCAGCCCTGTGCTGAAGTCGGCGCACATTCGAATCGACCCGTTGGGCTTGTTGACCACGAGAATGGGTGCTGCACATTTACTGTACTCCACCTTCTCGATGACGTCACTCTTTTCCAATCGGTTGAGCTCCGTCTCGACCTTCTCGACGAGGGCATACGGTACGGTGGTCTGGCCTTGATGAAGACTGGCTTAGCATCTGGCTTCACTTGCAATGACGCTTCCATCTCCGTGCATGTGCCCAGTCCGCTCGCCGTGACCTCTGGGTACTCCTTCTTGACCCACTCGGTGTACTGCTTGTTGTCCTTGAGACAGCAGACAACCTCGTCGATGTGTGTTTTGGGCTCTCGAACTTAGATTACTTTCAATAGCTTGATGAAGTTCTTTCCCAGTAGATCGATGTTTTTGGGAGTGATGTACACTTCACTCTCGGCCTCGATGCCTCCGTATTCAATTGTAGCGCGGATAACTCCTAGAAGTGTCAGTCTTCTTCCGCTGGCACACTCGGCAGTACAGTCAGTCGTGCTGTACGTTGGCTGCCCGAGCTGCTTCCACAATCTCTCTGAGATGATCGTGATATCCGCTCCAGTATCGATCTTCATCGATGTCTTCTGGCCGTTGATGACCAGCTGGATACGGTAGTCTGAGGTGGCGACCGTTGCCACTCTCACGGTGTAGGCCTTCTTGCTCATGCACACCTTGGCGAGATGACCAATTCGGTTGCACTTGGTCTTCGAATGGGGACAGGCGCTGCGGATGTGATCCTTACTTCCGCAGCCCATGCACTCAGTAGTACGTGTCTGGAATGATCTCTTATTCTCATACTTTTGTTCTCCCTTTCTCTGTTCCCTCGAATCCCTTTGATCCCTCGATTGTCTCTGACCCCTCACCCACTCTTTCTGTACGAAATGCACTTCTTTAGTCGAATCAGTGATCGTGCTAGAGGCTTTCTTAATCTGGGAGAGATCATTGACTACTGTGAGTAAGTCCTCGAGAGTGCAGTCCTTGCCCTTCTGCTTGGCAGTCTGCACCATCTTCAAATGGACGTCGCTGTATCGGGGAAGGTCAAGTGCGTGGAGGAAGGTGAGAACCTTCCACTCATCCACCGTTGCTGCTCGAACCTGCGCGTTGTCCATCTTGTTCACGCGCGCTGCGAGAACTCGGACGTCGTCGATGTTCTCTCTGCTCATCTTCAGGTCGAGCATTGTCCTTCTCCGGTCGAAGGTAGACGTGTTGTCACCGAAGAGTCATTATCTTCTTCGTGACTGTCTCGAGAGTCATCTCTGTCCATTTGGTGGGCGCGATTGAATCAGTGAATGTCCGCTCGACGGACATGTGCACGTTTCTCATGAGGAGTCTGATCTTCTTTACCTCGTCACACTCCTAGAGATCGATTTCGAAGATGTCCTCGTGCCGATTCCACCATCTATCGAATGTAGATCCGTTGTCCACATCGTAGTGGAACTCCTGAATTCGTGCCTCAATCGCCTTCAGCGAAGAAGCAGCGAACTCGCTGGTCTTCTCTTGCTTGTTCACCAGAAGCTTGACCATCTGGCCCAACACCTTCTGGATCTCACGGATGCTCATTTCCTCATCCATCTTTCAGGAGAAAATCGAAATTTGGGCAGCGCTTCCGCTGTGTTCCCTCAAAATCGATCGGCTTTTAGCTCGCTTGTTGACACGATCAACAACGTCCACGCTATGGCTACCCTTGCCAACAGTTTCCTATCCGTCTGTGAAAGGTGCCTGTACCGATCACCGGACTAGAACAACGGTCTACTCACACTTGGCCTGCCAAGGTGAGGGTATCCTCCACAAGAGATGACGAAATGTGACGAGAAGAAAGAGAAGAAACACGGGTAAACTTACCGCTTGTCCGAGTAGATCCTGATCGCCACTGTTGTGTGGTCTTGCTTCCTTGTGATTCGTCGAGTAGAATACGCGCTACTTTATCTACTTAGCAAAAGGTCACGTGAAAAAAACGTGAATATCGATTACACTATAGATAGGGGCCGCAACGTGATCTTCCAATTTCATGCTAATTGAAAGAAAATGTGGTCAAATGAACCGCTAAGGTCTCAATAACATCATACTTTTTGCCGTTTGTCGATATCGTGTCTCTGAGCCGCGCTACGCCTCAAAAACCATGCGCGTTATTTGACAGAAAGTGGTGAAAGAGAGAAGTGGGCGGAGCTAATCTACATCTCTAAATCCTGACAGTGAAAGAGTACTCCTTACCCGTATTCCCCCATGGCTCAGCCGGTTGAGCACATGCTTTACAAACAGGAGTACGCTGGTTCAAATCCTGTCGTTTGCAAATTTTTTTGCTGATTTGCAAATATCTTTAAAATCAAATGACAATTCTGCGAATTAATAAAATTTTAATTTTTTTGTTTGTATAGATTCAGCATGCTATTCCACCTATACTGAGACTTGCGCAGCTGTGTCGGTGAATTGGAAGTGTTCTAAACACCTACTCACACACAGGCTTTCAGTCAATTTTTGAGCTACTAAATGTTGTCAGAACAAGGTGCGCAACGCCTCATTCGTAGAGTATATCGAGAGCTCTCGAATAAGCTTTTGAACGCGGGATTTGGTTGAAAATGAAGCTTGTCATTCGATTGGGACAATTGTTCTCTCTCGTCGAGAAAGGTAGGGGGCGGAGCTTGCGCCCCCTAACTATAGAAGAGTTAGAGGGCGAGAGAGACTAGCCTAGTTTAGGAAATACAATAATTGAATTTCTAGGCTGATACTCAGGCAAAGTAAAAGTCAGGGACGTTGGCGGGCCTTCAAATTGTTGCTGGCAACTTGCCAGCTACAGTACATGTGGAAACTGGGATGACGATCATGAACTGATTATAATTTACAGGGAATATTTGATTTTTATTATTCCTATACAACAATGAGGAATCCCATGATGAAGTATGGAAGGAATTAAACTCGTTCTATAAGTGGAAGACAAAATTCGCCTGCAAGTTGGGAATTCCGTGTGGAAAAGTTCAATACTCAACAAATTAAAATTACCGGGAATCGAACCGAAAATTTTGAATTCGCGCGCAGGCCGAATTTGAATTCCCGCGCTCTGGCATTTTGCCAGCTCGTACGCGTTGCGGTCGGGTTGCGCGCGTTGCGGATTTTCTTTTCGGCTTTTCTATACTCGATTCTGTTACTTTCTGAGGGGCAATTGTTAAGTGCACCTTGGTGCATGTGCACCCAGGTGCATCAAAATATTTTATGATGCACCAAGGTGCATTGGTGCATTTTCAAATTCTATTATTTTTTAAAAAGTAATTTGGTCTTATACAGAATTCCCTGAAATCACAATGCGTAGGCGTCGTCGCGTCGCGGTTTTTTGGGAAATGCAAATAATCGATATTCGCCAATCGATTTGTAGTTGTTTGTCGTGATCTACCTTTATTTATTGAGACTAGTTCGTCCACATACCCATTGGGACAGTTAGTTAGCTGCATTAACCTATTATTTACTCATAGAACTACGTTAACAAACATGATTTATATCTCCAATTTTGTGTTCTATTAAAATTTTCTACTTTCAGGTATCGTGCTGTCATGTGTCTCGATTGGCGTGGGGATGGTTGCCGTACTCGTTGCTCTCCCATTTCTCGCTACGGTGGAAGCTTTCGGGTCTTCCTTCTGCGAGGAGTTACCCAATCATCGCAGATGCAACAATCGTGAAGCCAGATGGGATTTGCCGATCAGGTTCGCTCGTCCTAGTATTTTCTTTTACAACTGATCCTCGGGTTATGGGAATGGCTTCGATCTATCCGTCTCTAATATTTCCTTTATGGCTGAGACCGAAACCGGCCCTGATGTTGTACTCGCCGGAATTAATTGAGAAGATAGTGACGAAGATCGATCACCTCAACAAGGGATTCGCATGTGATCTACTTCATCCATGGTTAGTGCTAGCTATACTCACAAGGTGAATAATTGATTTCGTTATTTGGCTGGGTAGGGATTTGAATGCTTTTCAAAACATACGAAGATGTGAGTGACACCCTGTGGTGTTAAATACCAATTGTTCTACATTCGCTAATCGATATGTAGTAGTCACCTACCCGTATGTATTTGCCCTAGTTACTCCTCACAAACATCGGGGCAAATTGTGATATGCTTATGTTACTATTTATTTATTTATTGATATTTTGTATTATGTAAAGACTTCAACTCTCAGGTGTATCTTCATTCTCCATGGATTGGAGTCTTGAGTTGTTATGTGTCTCGATCGGCGTGGGATGGTTGCCGTACTCGTTGCTCTCCCATTTCTCGCTGCGGTCGAAGCTTTCGGGTCTTCCTTCTGCGAGGAGTTACCCGATCATCGAACATGGAACAATCGTGAAGCCGGATTTGTCGATCAGGTTCGATCGTTCAAATATTTTCTTTTACAATTTACCACTACTCAGGTTATGGGAACGGCTTCGATCTATCCGTCTCGAATATGTCTCGTGTGGCTGAGACCGAAACCGGCCCTGATGTCGTACTCGCCGGAATTAATCGAGAAGATAGTGGCGAAGATCGATAACCTCAACAAGGGATTCGCATATGATCTACTCCATCTATGGTTAGTGCTATCTGTACTCACGAAGTGAACGGTTTTCTCTATTTGGCCGGGTAGGGGATTGAATGCTTTTCAAAACATAAGGGGATGTGAGTGACTCCTGACGGTGATAAATACCAGTTGTTCGACAATCGCTGTTCCATATGCAGTTATTATTTACCTTTATTTATTATTTAGCGCGTCCACATGCAGCATGGGACATTCTCCTTGCAAACATAGGGGAAATTGAAATTCAGTATACCATTGCATATGCTTAGATTGCTGTTTTTTTTTTGAAATTTAGTATTCTATTAAAATATTCTACTATCAGGCATCGTGCTGTTGTGTGTCTCGATTGGCGTGGGATGGTTGCTGTACTCGTTGCTACCGGCCCTGATGTTGTACTCGCCGGAATTAGTCGAGAATATAGTGAAGAAGATCGATCACCTCAACAAGGCCAAATCAATATATGAAATAAATATGACGTTACTTTTAAATTTGCTTATAATGCACAATAGTGTATAACGATAAATTATTCCTTTTCATTTCATCTGACTTGTCTCTACAGAGTGCGTAAGTCAGTAATAGAGTACGGTGGATTTCAGTACTGGTAATCGAAGCTCCCGGGTGGATAATGGGAAATTATCGATTTTTTTCTTTCACGGCTTTGAAAAGAGTAGCTTTGTCGTACTGTAGAAATTCGAAAGACTAATGTTTTAAGAATTCCATGCATTTTAATGTTTCTGACTACAGTTGTTTGCTAGAGCGGTATTGAAGGTAGATTTCTAATCGATTACTGTATGAACATTGCAGAGATTCGTTGGAATTTGCTGATTTTTGTTGATTTTTGTTATACCATTCTTGAAGTTGTGAGGAGAAGTCCCATGAAGGTACGTGGGAATCTTAGATGTGTGTTGCGAGACTCTTTTCTAATCGAGTCAAAAAAGTCATTTTCAAAACAATTATACGTATTTGGGTGTTTGTGGTAAGCATGGGAGTACTGTAGCGTATCTGCCGGTTGGGGGAGACGATACAACACTGATTGACTCCTAAACGTACATTGCAGATTATCGATTAATGAGAGAATCATTCGAGTTGTTCCAAGATTTTTCTTGAAAAACAGTAAAAATCGTTTTCAAAACAATTATACGTATTTGGATGTTTCTGGGGAGATTAATTATCGATTTCACTTCACAACTCCGCTGCCGGTTATGCTAATTTCTTGAAACTTTAAGTGTGTAGCCATTTACAATCTAAAATCCAAATTTGAAGTCTCCGGAACTTTCAGGACACGAGTTATGATCAAAAGACGGTAATTGAGGGAATTCAAATATATTCTCTTCTTTTTAAATTATCTCTCTTCCAGTGGAGATAATTTAACACGAATTTTTCATTTCTTTTCTTTACCGATCGTTTTTAACGCAGAATTCGAACTGCTCGTTTTAGAATCCTTTAAAAAATAAAGTAGGTCTCATTATTGCAACTGCTATGAGGCCGCTTGCCTAAGAGTTGAACATTTCCCGGTACTGCGAGAAAATGAAGATTTGAGATAATATCGGTTTTCAGTGTACTTCAGTAGGCTGGAAACACTGGACAAATATTGTGGTATGCAAATTTCATTGGAGCTCAATCTTGAGCTCTGAAGATCTGACTATTTACTGGTTTATCGGGCACAGCTGGAGACCGCGTGAAGGAAACGCCAAAGTTGTAACAGAGACTCTACTTCATTTTCCATGAGTAAACTGTCGGTCTCATCCGACACATTTTGAAAAATGGGAGTGCTCTACCCATGATCTACTCAAAATTTGGCGTGGAATGAGCACTAAGTTCTCATCCGACACATTTTGAAAAATGGGAGTGCTCTACCCATGATCTACTCAAAATTTGGCGCGGAATGAGCACTAAGTTCTCATCCGACACATATTGAAAAATGGGAGTGCTCTACCCGTGATCTACTCAAAATTTGGCGCGGAATGAGCACTAAGTTCTCATCCGACACATTTTGAAAAATGGGAGTGCTCTACCCATGATCTACTCAAAATTTGGCGTGGAATGAGCACTAAGTTCTCATCCGACACATTTTTGAGTAAAGGGATGGCTACTAGGAAAGTTCTCATCCAGTCGGTTCTCATTCAGTAGGTTCTCATTTGGTGTAAGTTCTCATTCACTCGGTTCTCAAACAGTGGGTTCTCATCCGCCCAGTTCTCATCTAGTAGGTTCTCATCCACCCAGTTCTCATCTACAAAGTTCTCATACGACAGTTCTCATCCAGTCGGTTCTCAAGCGAACAGTTCTCATCCACTCAGTTCTCAAGCGCATAGTTCTCATCCGGTAGCTTCCGGTTCTCATCCAGTCGGTTCTCATCCGACGGTGATCATCCGACCTAGTGCCCACTTTAGCATTGCGTAAAGTGTGTAAGAAGTGTATGGAAGTGTATGGAATACAGTATGTCCTACGCATTTGGGGTGTTGTGCTAGGTCAGATACATGACTACGCTCATACACAGCAGTTACTGTAACTCGTCTGCCAATTCGGCGTATACGGTAGAATATTGATTGACACTTATAAGAACTTTGCAGATCGTTCTTTCTTGAGACTTCTTCACCGTCAAATTCAAGATTTTGGTTGTATGACTCGAGCAATTGAGAGAAGTAGGAGGAAACTAATGGTACGTAGATGGTAGAACATTGCTTGACTCCCATACCTACATTGCATATTGTCGATTCACCTCAGGTTCAGTATGATAATGAAGAAACAACCAATCCTTGCGTATAAGTCACCCCCCTCTCTCGTGCCCCTAGATTGTTGTTATCGTTCATTTGTCCCATTCTCTCCATTTGATTTCTTGTTCGTTTTGTGTTTTGGAAAGAGACTAACATTAAGCTAAATCAAAGACCATATTTCATGTATTATCCGTTTGTTTTCAGTCTAACTTTTTAACTCATAACCCCTTATAAAGCTGAATGCCATCGAATACATTGTTTTTGCTGGCTCAGGAATCGACTGCACATATGTGTGTGACAGAGAGAGAGAGAGAGAGAGAGAGAGAGAGAGAGAGACGAATCACGGAATACGCCGCTTTTAAGGGCAAGTATATGAACGATGATGTGAGATAATCAACATAAAAGACTCAGTGGAGCTCTACCTCCACATCTACCACAGCTCCTCCCAAACCATCCACGTCCGTTTCTTCCCTCACCTTCGGTGATGCCGAGGAAGATCCGGAAGAAATGGATCAGGTTACATCAGTAGATAAGGACTGGAAATGGACAACGGACATTGCATAGGACGAGGACGGCCAGGAGAGACTTCGAGGGGACGTTTACTTTACGGACAAAGTCAGCGCAATCATGGAACATAGATTGCCCGATTGGCGGAGTCTCACAAATGTCCAGAAGCTACCTCACCTTTTATCGTGAAACCCAGAGAATAATAATTGGAATACTGAGAAAGCGAACAGTAAAAACGAGAGTGTGATCACTAATGTGACAGAGCGTACTACCGTAATCCCGTAATCACATTTGAATTTGCGCGCTTTTGCCTGAAAGACAAGATTTTCGGTTCGTCCTTTCCGTCCTTTCCCACGCCTTAATTATTGATTTTTGACATTTTTTAATATTCCTGCCTTTCTATTTCGATACTTCTCTATTCATTTCCGGGATAAAATAAATAGCGAAATTTTTCGATTCCCGGTAACTTTAAAGAAGGCCTCCCACGAGTTTTTTTTGTCACAGAGACTGTCAACGCAGTGCTGTGGGGAACGCTCACCCGATCCGAAATCATGTTGTAACCATTTGATTGGCAATGCCAGAGAGGCATAGCTTATTGCTTCTACCGTCGTATCCTGGGCTACTGTAACGGAATTTCAGTGCACCTAAAATATGAAATAGGAAAGCTTCAAGCAAACAAATCTCCCCCCCTCGATTCTTCTTCACAATGTTTCGCTGCCTGAAGGATTATAAGGAAAGCGATCTCGGAGTATCTTTTCTCAATTAGGAAAGCACAACATGTGGCCTCTTTCCTGACAATCCAAACAATGTGTTCCAGATCACTCTTCTCAGCTTCACTTAGTTGTGGATCGAATTGACTGCGCAACTTTTCGATTTCGTCTTCAACTTGCTTCGATTCGATGGTTAACAGTTCGCACAGTTGTTTTCTGTTCGCCACCTCGCCTTGAGTTTCGACGAGTAGATTTCGGGCAGCGCTCGAAACGAGATACAGCAAATCCCTGTCATAGAATCGTCATCATACAATTCTCAAAGTTAGTAAGAGTCAGAATTGAGATTTTAGAAGCCCGCGAGGATAGATATATTTATGAGGGGTTATTTAGGTATCAACAGGGCACAGGCCTACATTTTCGAGTGAAAAAACTAACAATGCTAGAAATAATTGCGTAAAATGTGATACGAATACACTTAAAGATGGCCTACGACGATTTTTTTGTCACAGAGACTGCCAACGCAGTGCTGTGGGGAACGCTCACCCGATTACATTGCAACGCATCCGAAAATCTACAGTTATCTATAAATCGATATATTGTTGCTGAAATGGCTACAAAAGAAACAATAATCGACAGGCAACGCTTGTTAGGACACGGGGAATAACATGTAATCGACGTAAAATGAAGTTGAAAACAGTATAATAATGTTCCCCCTGTGGATAATATCGGCTTTCATCAAAAATATAATAGTTTTCGCAAAGGAACGATTAGAAATTGCTCCTATTCCGCGTGTGCGCGCTCCATTTTCTTGTTCCGGTATACTGTACTGGCTAATTGAAAATCAGGCAATGTAGGACTCGTGGGAGGCCTTCTTTAAGTTAGTTTTTCCCCGAAATATTATTCGTGATATTATGTATGAAATAGGTACTAAGTTTCTCAAATGTCTAAATCTATAGATACTGGGCTGGTGTTAAGATAAACCGGCAGATCTAATCTCGCTCGGTGAAAGCTAACTTCGTTATCTCATCCGAATCTCAAAAAAATGTCGCAATAGGCACTAATTTTGGTATGAAGTTTGTCATTCAAAAGGTCTCATGGAGCTCCATCAAAATCTCAATCTTTTTGTCGTCTTCTTTTTGTCTTTGTCGTCTTGTCGTCTGTTGTATGTCGACTGTCTTCTTTCAGAATAAATTGTATTATTTGCCATCCGAATCGTGACAATTCGAGAAAAAAAAATCAATCTTAAATTATTATCTTTAGTAAACAATCGATCACGGCGGTTATTTCACTAATAAATTTACGAAAATGGCGCAAATATTTTTAGGAAGGGTTGATCGAACCTGTAGAAGAAAGAGTACAAGATATGAAAATGTGCTGTCAATTGATAACAATTGATTCAGCTGAGTAGTCTACAGATACTTCGTAACTTAGTCTCTAATGACTCTACTCTGGACTCTAACTTCATCTGATCCGCTTTTAATTGTCGATTCTCTTTCTTGAGAGATGCATAAGATTGCTGCATTTGCTCCAATTCCCATTTCAGGTCATCGCGAGACTAAGAAAAATTATGATTAATAGGTATCTGCGTATTTTACTTACCCTCATGCTTTCCTTCTCTAATTTCTGCACATTATGCTCGACAATCATGGAATCCATTCTAATTATACGTTGTGCAGCTTTGAGACGTGCGCAAGTTCCCATTCTCTCTTCGATTACATTCTCGAGATGAATTCGATAGTGAATGGATGCTCTTTTCGAGAGTATCCCCACTTTCTCCCATCCAATATCCATCTAAAAGTAAACATTATTTTTATTTCGTTTCGGTCGATCATATTTTCACATATCTCGTTTTCGGGTATTATGAGTTATCCGAAGCGTCATGTTTTATGCGTCGAATGATCAAAACATAAATACCTTCTCTCTTGTTGTCACCATTTGATCGATCTGATCCAACATTGAAATGCATCGATCGATGATGAGACCATACGGGAAACAACATATTCCTGATGGGAGAAAACATTAAAGATTGTGGCGACCAAAAAACAGCCCTCTGTCCATTAAAAAATTACAATTACATAAACAATTACAATTACATCAAGCGGTAACGCTATCTGGTGAGGATGTGGTTTCAGGAGACAGGATCATTCTTCTCAATATTCAGTATAGACGGATCATTTCGGCTGGGGTCGGGGTAGAGGATCGGTCTTCTTCCCATTCACAGACCATTTTCGTTGAAGTTGCTGGAGGAATAGACGAGATCGTTCTTAGGGCCATGGACGCAGGAAGAAAGGGGAGGTAACGTGAGGCTGAAGGCAGTCCTGACGAATAGATGGCGCATCTTTCTTGCACTTGAGTCCACCAAGCTCGAATCATCAATCAAAATGAGAATTTGCGAAACTGGTATCTGAGTAGCCAACATCATACTCATCCACGGTGACCAGACCGGCTAGGACGGGGATTCCGATCTTGTCGAGTCGTTGGTAGAGAGACGAGGGGTCCAGGGAACTAAGAAAGTGCCCTCTCCATCAGCGCAAAATGGAGAGGGACCGCTCACGACGACTGACAGGAACGAGAATGGGGGAAAATTTAAAAAAATGGATCAAAATAGTAAAAATTAAATCGATATTTTCTTCGTCTTTGTAAATTTAGGCAAGTACGGACCTGACGCCCTAATTCCGGAAGTTGACCTTATGCGACAAAAAGTTTTAAAAGTTTTTTGTTGTTGTTGAATTATCTAAAACCTTGCGTACAATTGTTTCTTAACTTCACCTGAAGGGATAGATACTGGTCCCTCTTACTTTGTGTACCTTTTTTTGGCCCGGGTTCATGGTTTTTTCTCTAAATTTCGAGATAAGCGATTACAATTTTTTTCTTCAAATCTTAAATTTTTCAATGTTTCCTCGACTGAAATTGCATTAAAATTCCGAATGAGGGGGAAGAAAGGTAAATATCAAAATCTCCGATTATTTCGGACACCTAAAATTTGCATAATTATATAGTGCTGGATATATAATATTCCGTGTAGCCCATTCGCGGGGGGAATCAGAGCACGAAACTCGTGCTCCCCCGATTTTTTTGAAAAAAGATATTGATTTTTATCTAAATACGTTCCTTTTCTTTCAAGAATAGAAAAATCATTTTTTTTAAAATTTAGGCATCGTTCGATTATTGTGCATAACAAACCTTCATCTAGAGCAGCTCTCATGATATCAACAGGATTGAG
Organism: Pristionchus fissidentatus; assembly: GCA_036245785.1. NCBI lineage: Eukaryota > Metazoa > Nematoda > Chromadorea > Rhabditida > Neodiplogasteridae > Pristionchus > Pristionchus fissidentatus. Next base: position 21,593,539 of record BTSY01000005.1, on the reverse strand, counting down.
AATATGTACCTGCAATGCGTCAAATTCTTTCTTTATTGTTTATTTGCTTAAGGTCAATAGGCACTGTTCTCAGAGGCTGAGAGAGGGCTGAGGGGTCGAAAAAAGAGCATCGAAAGTTTTCCTTTTGAAGGTATTTCAGCAAAGAATGCGACGCCGACTCAAATTTCACACCCTACGTTCTCTCAGGCGATCGCTCCGTCCTTCCTCTCTCTCTCTCTCTCTCTCTCTCTCTCTCTCTCTCTCTCCCTGGGCATCAAGCCGGGCTAGCTGAATTGCGATATCTCCCCTCTCTGGAAAATTCTGCGAAAGATTTAATCACTCTTTGAGAAAATGAGAATATATGCCCCGTGGTTTAGATTTTATTTAGTGTTTATTTGTATTTATTGAGTGTACACGGCTCGTTGTGAGCACTCCTAGAAAGCACACCTCGACCGCTCTTTCCCCGCCCACTCCTAGAAAGCATAGCTCGACCGCTCTTGGCCCCGCAAACTTTGCGAAATAGTGCCCAACACTTGTATAAGGATGATAACTTTTGCTTGCCGTCAATTTCCTTACTTATTTTTAATGAAATAGATAAAGAACAATACAGAGCATAGAAGTTATTGGATAAATTATCGATTTTTCGAGTTTAACAATAGGGACCACCATCCGCAGAACCAAATTGACAACTAGGATATGAAAACTATGACAACATATCAATGTGGTATGCAGAATCACTTCTCTGAAGAGAAAAAGTCATATAAACGTTAAGTTTTTATGTAAATTACGAATTTTGAAAATCTCGCTCTTTCAAAAAGTGAAGCTACCTCATTAGATGCGCTCTAGTAACCGTTCTAGAAGAGGGCCGCAACTTTTAAAAGTTATAACTGATAGAGTAGGTATCCCCTCATAACATATCCAAAAATTACGCGATTCCGTTTGTGCCCCCGCATTCTACAGTAGATCAAAGATTAAATGTTACGGTGAAATTTGATCTACTATAAAAACCGGGGGCACAAACAGAATTGTCTGATTTTCGGATATGCTATAGAGGGATGGCTACTTTATCACTAAAAACTTTCAAAAGTAGCGGCCCTCTTCTAGAACGGATTGCAGAGCGCTTTAAATGTGAAATTACCATTATACGTACGCACTTTTGAACTTCAACGCGCTATAGCGTGTGAGGGCACAAGCAGATTTCTCTAATTTTTAGATATGAATTAGTCGTGATGTTCCAATAGATGACTGTGAAAACAGAACATGCGGCCCTCTCTCTTCCCGTGAGGTACAGGCTTTCGAATCGGACAAATACTGTTTCCATGGGATGGTGGTCCCTAGTTTAACAATTATTAAGTTCATTCGTATTTTACACTGCGATCGATTGAGCTACTGAAAGGATATTATCGTTCGTATTCGGCTCATACACGAAATTCTATCCAATAAGTTATGACTTCTGCGCACCGAAAAAAATACAAACTAATTGAAGATCTGTCGAGTTTAAGAAAAGTTATCATCGTTTGAAGGAAAACAGTCGCGATTACGAAATGCTCTCTCACTTTCGCGTGCTATTTCTCATACCCGGCTCGCGTAAAGCGCGGTCTCGGGTGCCATGATATAAGCCCCGGCGCATTTTCGTCACCAAGAGCGCCCGTCAAGGAGCCACATCAGGCCTGTTTGAATTAACAGAAGGCGAGAAAAGGCACCAGAGTCGCGTGTCCTCCGGGGTCCATAGTCTCTGCTTGCAACGGGCCGTGTGTATGGAAAAAATAAATGTAAATTACTTGTATGCTTGTAAGAACTGACACAGCATAATGCAATGCTGAGTCAGAGTGAAGTCTTCTCTGGTACTTCATTAGCATTCTGTCAGTTCTCTCAAGAAGTGAGTAATATCCTCCATTGAGTATCTGACCACATATTTCATCCCAATGTGGATGAATTATTCGAAGAGAAGCTATCTGAAATGTATAACTTTTAAAATAGTAGATATATATATATATATATATATATATATATATATTTATGCGAATTCACATGGAAAAACGCGGTTACAATTAAGAAACAATAACATTTACATCGGGGGAATGGTTGGTCACTCAGCGAAACTGGTCGAATTACCGGAATTTACGAAAAGCCTTGCCGCTCTAGGGAAGAAACTGTGCTGCCTGTAGTTTGATGCTGAGACGCAATTTGTGAAATTCATTCCATTTCTGGTGAAATAGTAGCAAAAATGATGTGGTCTCTTTTTAGAGATTTTGTATTTGCCTCTCAGAAGATTACTGGCTGTCTTCAAGTCTATTTCCTCTCTGCGCTTAACTAATGAATCTAGCCCTAACTGCATGTTTCGAATAGTTTCACTGGGCATTGTCTGCCATGTGAAATTATGGCAACGCATAAACAACCGTCTAGTGAAATAGTTCTGGACTTTTTCGAGAACCGCTTGATCTTGTTTTTGATAGGGGTTGAAGACCATAGAGGCACTTTCTAGGATGGGTCTAATATAGATCGTGTAAGCTTTTAAGAGCATTTCAACGTTTTTGGTGCGTAGTGCTCTTAGTATAATGTGGCAGGCAGTAATACTCTTCTGAGAAACGGCCGTGCAATGACTGGAGAAAGTAAGGGCCTGCCCTACTAAGAAACCTAGATCCTTGACTTCTAATTTCTGTTCTAATTCATTACTTCCTATTTTGTATTTCTGCTTAGAATTTGCTCTACCTAAGTGTAATGAATTTCACTTGTGTGGAGCCAAGGGGAGTTGCCACTGTTCAGACCAACTAACTATGGCATCGATTGAGCTCTGGAGAGAGGTGGGGAGAGAGTCTGATTTCTTAAACGCACGATATATTTTGATATCGTCGGCGTACATTCGAGCTATGACATCATTTTTCTGAACTAGTGAAGGGATCTCAGATGTGAAAATAAGAAACAAGAGAGGGCCTAGCACGGAACCTTGTGGAACTCCACTCGTGACGGGAAGAGAGATGGATAGTTTTTCACAAACTCTTACTTGGAATGTTCTGTTTGCCAGATAGCTCGAAATCCAGTCAACAGTTTTAGTGGATAGGCCAATGGTGCCTAGTTTGTGTTTTAACTTGGGGTGAGATACTCTATCAAAGGCCTTTGCAAAGTCAAAATAGATGACATCGACAGGTTGACCAGCACTAATGGAAGATGTCCAGTGTTCAAGCGCGTCCAACATTTGAAGCTCACGAGAGCGTTTCTTTCGGAAACCATACTGTTCGTCAGGGAAGATATCTAAATTTTCGCAATGCTCAATGATGGGCTTGCACAGGAGGCGCTCAAAGACTCGGCAGAATAGAGACGTAATCGAGATTGGTCTGTAGTTTAGAGGGTCGGAGAAGGGAGGGGATTTCTTGACTGGCGTTACAATTGAGTGTCTCCATTGGGAAGGGACTACACCTGTTTCGTATGAGTGGCGAAAAATGAATTCAAGAGGTTCAGAAATGGGTACAGCTATTTTTTTGATGTAGCTGAGGTCGATATTTTCTGGTGTCCTACAGGAAGATGTAGTTAAGCAGCCCATGGATATAGTTACCCGCCAGGGAAGTAATTCGATAAATAACCGGAAATTATTGTATAATTTACTACGAGCTCTCAAAATTCGTACCCTGAGGTATACTGCGCCAAAATACGCAGCAAAAACAAAACGAAAACAAAAGAATTCAGATGGCTATTGTAAAATATTGTCAATCGTTGTGACCCTTTCCAAGCTTTTAGTAAAATTGAGGAATATTTTCGGATGTTTTCTCATTCAAACTAATAATCAGGAGTTGTATCTGCGTCGAATAAATAATAATAAAAAATTTCCTTAACTAACCCGAAATGCGTTTGACTAAATAAACTAATGAATCATCCCTTCTTTCTCATGACTTGATTCAGCACTCATACTAACTTTTTCCTTGGTCGGTAATTTTATTAACCATTTTTTTTAAATTGTTAAAGCGTCCGTTTTCAATTCCATTTATCCCAGTCAATATTTGGGGCCCAATCTATTTTCTTTGGTCCAACCAAGTTCCATGATCCCAAGCAAGATCATAACCCTCAGGTGGAATAGAGAAATGAGAATGTGAACGCACCTCTTCAAAGGAGAACTGGCTTCTCAGGATAATTTGTAGTGCTGCTACGGGGATTTCACTTGGTTGTGGTAGAGAAAGAATGCAAAAAGGAGGAAGGTCAACAGATGGATGTGATATGAATGTGCCTGATCTCCCCATTGGAAGAGGGAATCCTTCCGTCGCGCCGCGGTTCATGCCTGCTTCTCAATTTATAAATTTTTCTAGTTTAAAAATAGCTACTGATTTAGGTTCATAGCTACTGATTTTACTACTTTGCTTGTCCCATCAAATTTATTAGTCCTTTGAAGTTTCATTTTTTAAATGGAAAATTAGAAATTTATCAATTAGGGGCATTTCTAATTTTTTTTATGGTGAGTAGTTACCATCCGCATTTCCTTGCAATGTGATATCACGCGGTAGCTGGTACAAATTTTAACCCCCCTATTATTTTTGCAATTTTCGATAGCCATCAGGCTCCCTCACAAGATGTCGCGGGCTTTTGTCCCGGAGATCGATCTTCTCGACGATAGACGACGTCGAAGTCCGTGTGTTCGAAAAGTAGTGCCTCTTTGACGATCCGTATCTCTCTTCAACATGAGAATCCAGAAAAGTTTTCAACAGAACAGCTGTGCCCAAACACTGGGGGAATGCACCTATGCAATTGGGCCAGAGCTATCATCAAAATTAATTAGTCCAACTAATTAAAACTTCTACTTTTCACCACAATTTCGGGCCCAACTTTTTGAAAAGCTTAACACCTAGAGCACACTGAGACGAATCGAATGGTATATTGTTCACGGGGTCTAGCGATGTGTCCCCGATTGATACAATCGAAAAAAGAGCCACCATCGCATTCATTTTTGTTCCCTCTGGCAGGGTGAAAGAGAGAGGGATGTGTTGGCCTTTCTAGATCTTCCCATGAGACACATTGGCCCGCACTATCTCATGTTTTTTTCTTTTTTCTTTTGCAAGTAGTTCGAATCAATAGAACGTAAAAAAATTTGCAATATTTTTGCCAATGTATGTGTTTAGAAGAGTCGTTTTTTCAGGAATAACTAAAATACTCATTTTTGCTGTGTTAAAAAAATTCCACCACTATGGATAATTTTCCACCAGTAATAAATGGATAACCAGGAACAGTTTGAACGTGGTATTATATTTTTTAAAAGTTTTATTAAAGGTTAGAAGCATACATGTCCAATGATTGGCCAACATCAAACGATCCTCTCTGCTCTTTCCCTCTCTCACTCTATCTCTCGCTCATCTGACCTGAGGTCATGCTTTGGGGGTGCGCTTATTATTGCATTCCGTCTTAGCAACCGGGGACACATCGATAGGCCACATGAACAATATACCATTCGATTCGTCTCAGTAAGCTCTAGGTCTTAAGCTTTTCAAAAAGTAGGGCCCGAAATTGCGGTGAAAATTGAAAGTTTTAATTAGTTGGACTAATTAGCTTTGATGATAGCTTGGGCCCAATTGCATAGGCGCATTCCCCAAGTGTTTCGGCACAGATTTTCTGTTGAAAACTTTTCTGGATTCTCATGTTGAAGAGAGATACGGATCGTCAAAGAGGCACTACTTTTCGAACCCACGGACTTCGACGTCGTCTATCGTCGAGAAGTTCGATCTCCGGGAGAAAAGCCCGCGACATCTTGTGAGGAATCCCGAGGCCTATCCAAAAATGGGTCAATCTCATTTTCGACTTTTTTCGTGTACCAGAGTTGATTCGATCCTTAGGCGTGATAATTGAATTGCATCCATTTAAAAAATGCAAAATTAGATACATTCGACTCTGGGACTTTCCTGGATCGAGTATAATTTTTGATGGACTCATTTAGCAAGTATATTTTCTTGGAAAAAAATGGGACCGGCAAAGTAGAACAGATCCGAATTTTTATAATTTTTTCTACAATATAGCATTTAATTGAGGCGGATACTAACTGCCTTCGAGTATGGCATCCAATGCTGAAGTTGGAGATCGACTATTCGGTCTTCTAGTAATTGAATCCTTTCTCATTGCTTCCTCTCCAATTCGTCTCAGTTTATCTCTTTCCATTATTTCTCTTCGAAGTGTTGAAATATCCTCCTCATCGGACGAATTTTCGCTCCTTCCATTGACAATCGATGACGGCTGAAACATTTTTTCATCTTTTTTGCACCTGAAGTTATCCGGAATCCAAATATTTAAAGGGATCCGGCATCGAAAAATAAGTTATTTTTATATTAAAAATAAGAAAATTCTAAGAACAACTGTGAAAACCGCATATTTTTACGATTTTTTATAAATTAATTATGAATTTTCAAAGACGGCAAAATTTAGGTATACGGTAGCTCTCGCATCCGCGGACTTCCGCTGTTTAGCGGCTGTAGAATCTCAAAAGGGATGATGCCGTAATATTTTTGCGTTTCTTTCTTGTGATTCATCCTCACAGATACTCGCCATTGTCTAATCAATTGCAAAAACACTTATTTTCACTTTGCTAAGGCCTTTTTTAAACTTTTGCAGCCGCTAAACAGCGTAAGTTTTGTGGATGCAGGAGCTACAGTACCTATGAAACACGATTTTTTGAAAATTCATAATTAATTTTTAAAAAATCGTAAAAATAAGCGGTTTTCACAGTTATTCTTAGAATTTTCAGCTCTTTTGAATAAAAATATAATTAAAAGAATATAAAATTATTATTTTTTGGCTGCAAACTCCCTTTAAGCGTCTGATTGTGAGAAATCCGCATTTTTTGACTTCCCCGAATCCAAAAGGTATAGGTCGGCAAGAAAATATGTAAATGCAAAAATCTATAATTGACTAGTGACCATGCTCCGAATGTCGAAAAAAAGTGAACTGACAATTAGTAAAGCACACGAAAATTATAATAATAAATATTACAACCTTCCTATTGCACAACTATGATTGAATCTAGTACAATGGGGTCAATCGATTGATTGACGTGAGGTCGTATCATTCCAGCAACCTATTATTGACTGCACGGGGTGAGATGAGAGGCCAGCTGAGAAAAAAAGAAAAGGCAATAATCGATAAGAGATTCGCCAACTCATTCCTCGAAGATGCGATTCGAAGAGTCAAAATGAATCGAGTCAAATAAATCGTGATTCGTTTGAATCTTTATTCTATTTTGGCTAATTCTGAGTGGTTTTCGACGCTGTTTTCACTTTATTGATATCAACACAGCCATCAGTAGGCGTTCAGTGAAATTAAAAAATTGCGGGACACTTAAGCGCACTTTTGTGGTGTAAACCCCACCCACTTTTAGTTTACAATTAATCGTCTAGATCATATTCGTCAACTAAACAGAGTCGACTTCCTCATCATTCAATTGAATGGCTGCATTAAGTGCAGTCTGAAGCGCGCGCATTAAATTGTTTTCAGGATATTTTCCCTTTAATCGTTTAAAAAATTCTTCAAATGAATAAAAATGTAAAGTTTTGTTTTTGCCCCATTCGGAAACTGATACGCCTCCGAAATGGAGAAACAAGGCGTAGCTGGGAACCCCATGGGAAAATGTTGGGATTCCATTGGGGCACATTGTCTAGGTACATTGTCATCCCAAGTGACATTTCCCCCAGTGACATCTTTAATGTGTCTCCCATTGGGAGGCGTATCGGGATCCCAATGTGCAACAAAACAAGAGTTCCCATTGACATTTACAACGCGGGATCATGGAAAGAATATTGATGATTGAATTCGATTTTAATAATTTTGTTTCAATTCCGAAAATGGTTTAAACTCACAGTCTTACTAGAATTAGATGTTGGAAGGGACGAATGAAGGATTGGGTAAGAAGAAGATGAATCTAATGAAATGGACAGCTTTTCTTTCTTTCCATTCATTTCCTTCAAAGTGTCCGAGAATCCATTTGGAGACTGAATAATAAAATGAAATAGTGGTAAAGAAATAAAGGCGATGGAGACTCGCAATATGCCAATCGTGTATGCCGAGCGTAGTGCATATACCCCAGTCACTATATGAAGCTGTTTGCCTAAGAATGAAGGTCGGCACAGTCAAAAAATGTCGATTCTCTGAAACGCTGGAAATTGAGGTATTCAAGGGTGCTGATGACGATGGTAATATTTTTTTATCTGGGACGCCCGTTGGCGTCGCGTTGTAATCACTATTCGACAAATTTCTCCTTTCAGGTCAATGCTACTTTTTCGCCAATTTAGTCTCTACTGCAGAATTTGATGGTGATCATTCCTGTTTAGTTTATTTTACTTAATAATTTTTTTAAAAGATACAACTTTTCGCAGAACCAAGAGTATGTCTGTTAATATACCAGACACTATCTGAGAGGATTGAAATGGGTCCGTACTACCGAAAATAAGCCCATGCTGAAAAGTCTCCCTAAGGGTAAACTTGATGCGTAGAGTCCGAAAATGGACCTTAAAATGGGCTTCGCTCAAACCCGGCTGAGATATGTTTCAAAAATTTGAAAAAGTCAAAATTTTAATTTTTGTCCGGATGAAGGAAAATCCACAAATTTTATTTCATTTTCGGAATCTCCATGAAAAACTGATCCAGTACCCGTAACCTCGTAACCAGACATATGACGGATCTTGCTCGTTTGGGGCAAAATATGTGAGGATATTGCTGTTTTTCGAACATATTTCGATATATTTATTTTCCTACACACCAGACAAGTTCCGATTCTTGCCATATTTAGTACATTCAAGGTCCTACAGCTACTTAAGAGATATCAAGTTGGAGCAACAATTTTGAAAAAAATTTTTTTTTGAAAATCCATGAACATCATGGCCCAAAGCTTTGAAACCGATTTCATCCGCTTCCATTCCATATCGATATTCGCGGCTCTATCAATGTGTATTTTGTATCGACATCTCTGTTGAACACATTGGTGAACTTTAACTCAAGTTAAAGCTATGAATGTTTTTCATGTTTTGGACCATGACCCGGGGTTCATGGATTTTCAACAAAAATTTTTTTTTTTCAAAATTGTTGCTCCAACTTGATATCTCTTAAGTAGCTGTAGGACCTTGAATGTACTAAATATGACAAGAATCAGAACTTGTCCGGTGTGTAGGAAAATAAATATATCGAAATATGTTCGAAAAAAGCAATATCCTCACATATTTTGCCCCAAACGAGCAAGATCCGTCATATGTCTGGTTACGAGGTTACGGGTACTGGAGCAGTTTTTCATGGAGATTCCGAAAACGAAATAAAATTTGTCCGAAAAGTTTCAAAAATTTTTTCAGGGTGACCAAGTGTTTGACAAAAAATAAATTTTTCCACCGATGAGCTTTCTTTTCTAGCGGCAAGTTTCCAACACAAAAAATACTCCACTCGTGCTCAGCTTTCAGAAAATATAGCTATTTATGGATTTTCCTTCATCCGGACAAAAATTAAAATTTTGATTTTTTCAAATTTTCGAAACATATCTCAGCCGGGTTTGAGCGGAGCCCATTTTAAGGTCCATTTTCGGACTCTACGCATCAAGTTTACCCTTCGGGAGACTTTTCAGCGTAGGCTTATTTTCGGTAGTACGGACTCTAGGGCCAGAATTGTCTGATACACAGATCGAACCGGCGTGACGACTGGAATAGACATAAACATTTTGAGAAAACTAGCAGGGTGTGTTGAGGTTAAACTACGTTATGGTAGGGTGCGCACTACGTTTTCAAAGTATGGTTCAGGGGAGGGGCGTTCAGTTGCCGGGCACAGTTCGGCCCAGGGGGGGCTTTGCAGCCGACTCCAGGTTCGGTCCAGGGGAAGCTCGGTAGCCGGCTCAAAGTTCGGTCCAGGGGGTGCTCGGTAGCCGCTCCAAATTCGGTCCAGGAGGAGCTCGGTAGCCGTCTCCAAGTTCGGTCCAGGGGGAGCTCAATAGCCGGCACAAAGTTCGGTCCAGGGGAAGCTCGGTAGCCGGCTTAAAGTTCGGTCCCGGGGAGCTTTTTAGCCGGCTCCAAGTTCGGACCAGGGGAGCACGGGAGTCGGCTCCAGGTTCGGCCCAGGGGGGAGCTCGGGAGCCGGCTCCAGGTTACATTGAAGCTCGACTTTTGATGGGAAATCGCTACAAAAAGTACTGGCTTATTCCGTTGCAAAAGGCTCGTGAGGCTGAGCGCGATCGAAAAAAATTGCCACTACGCCACTTCGTGGCTCCGTGTCAACTTTTTTCAATCGCTCTCACGAGCCTCACGAGCCGTTCACAACGGAAACGCAAGGTAGAGTGCGAAAAACTTTTAGAACGTGTAACGATATCAACAAACTGACAATGCCATTAGAAAGAGCATCAAATTCTGTTAGTATACGCGAAATTTCGTGCCTTTATGGGCCCTCCGAAGCGAGTTATAGTCGAAAAAGTAATTTGGCGCCAAACGGGCGCGGCGCCATTACGGCGCCCAGAGGGGTCCGATTGCGAAATCGATAGCACCAGCGTGTTCAGCGTCGAAAGTTACCCCTAGGACCAAGTTTTGAGCAATTTCGATTTTTGACCTGTTCCAGACCCGTGTTGTACCCTTGTTGATTCTAACGTAAACAGCGTCATATATTTTGTGAGCTTTTGGTATGAATAACGTTTGATCGGTCATCCTCAGTTCAAATACTCTTCTCATGAGCCGTCAAACTTACTGTCTGCGCCGAAATGCAAACATTTCAGAGAATATTAGAGAGGATCGAGGTTCTAACTACACTCAATAGATGAACATATGCAAAATAAGTTTATTTTTCAGCTAGATTTCCTTGTACTACTATTGCATATGATGTTAGACCTACGGAGATGGGGCAGGGTTAGATTTTACACGATCTCTCACTCCAAAATCCCTTTCAGTAAGGTTGACCTCTGGAATAATCTGTATTGTGGCCAGAAAATCGATCCTCGTAGATATTCCTTGACATGCATAAATTTACGTGCCAATAGAATTTTCACGGTTCCCCCAAACATAGAGAATTGCACCTTTTCACCATAAACCCTTGCCGCAGGCCAATTTTGGGCTGGGTGTTGGGTCGATCAAAACCAAAGTGACTGATAACAGTGAACTTCAATTGCAGCTTCGAGCAACAGAATTCTTACACAAATTCCCGAATAGGCACTCTCAATTTCATTTTTTTTCGGAGTTGGTTGCGGTATCCACGGAGCATTACGGTATTCTCTCCAGGCAATGCCCACTCGAGGTCACCCGTCAAATCCCGAGAACATTTTTCCTCCGTAACCCTACATGCATCGAATATAACTAACCTGAGGTGATTTTTCCGAGCGAGTTGCAATTTCCATGTCACTATCCTCTCGTTTATTTCCATTTAATTTGGGGATGTCTTTTATTTCATTTTCTTCTTCTCTTCCCTGTAATTGTAAACTACGAATAGAGCGGACACAGTAAAAAAAGTAGATTCTCTGAAACTTCATGGTTTGTTTTCGAGGGTGCTGGTTACAACAAGGAAATTTTTTTTCATATGGTTGGCACCAGATGGCATAACGTCAAAATCACGCTTGGTCGAATTTCTATGTTCCAAGTAATGCTTATTTTTTGCCGCTTTTACGTCCGGTTCAGTACTTCTGTCTAGCTCATTTTCCTTCACTATTACAAATAAAGTTTTAAAATTCAACTTTCGCTAGAGTCATTTGCGACGTCGTTCCAATCTGACCGGCGTGACGTGAGTCCAAATCTATACATATATCGAATTTAATGGTAAGAATTCCAAATGAGCTAACATATAGTGAAATGATATTGTAAATAAAAGAGGCTTCCGTCTCTTGTTTCCGTTGACCTACTCTCTCTCTACGCACTCTCTCATTACAATCCACAGCCTTTCACTCCTGTCGCTTCACTGCGATTCGTCGCTGCTTAAATAGGGACACCTGCGTTTGAACGGCTGATGTGCAGGGTTTTCGAATCCTGGGCGGCCGAACAGTAGACAACACCAAAGGGGCGGAGACTGGTGTCTCGCACTCTCTCAATTTCACACGCTCTCTCGTGTTTACTAGTTTCTCTGCCGCTCTCCGCTCTCTTGGCCGCAAATGTCCGCGCGTGAAACGTTGGGCGCTTCTGGGACATTTCTTTGATGTGCATGTCAGCGGGAACTCGAAATTAGGAGCGAAGCGGACGCGTTGCGTACGCTTCTGATCGGCCATGCAAAAGTAGAGTGATGAAGAGTGCGGAAGAGCCATGGAAATCAGAGACGTTGCCGCTAATTTGCGCGACAAACATATATAGCATAACTAGACAGCGCGATTCACACGAGACGGGTTTGAAAGTAGGGAAAGAGAGGGAGAGAAAGGGGCGAAGAGTGTGGGTGTCTCTCGTTTTTCTGCCGGCTCTACTCTCTCGCCCTCAATGTCTGTACGTGAACAAGGTCGCTAATAGATCTTTACAAAATTGCATTTTAAAAATTGTATTAATGAAAGAAAATGAGCTAGACAGGCATTTCCGCCAGTAAATTCTGCAACAGAGGTGGATGGGACAACACTATCTAAGGGACAACTCTATTTCGAACTGAGAAATTCGACAAAACGCGATTTCCACAAGATGCCATCTGACGCCAAAGGGGACCTCTTCATGAAAAGAAAAAGAATTTTCCAATCATTTCCTCGAAAACCCCAAACCAAGTTTCAGTGAATCAACCTTTTTTCTATGGTGCTGGCCCGTGTCGGATCTGCTTGATTCTTATAAACAAAACGGCCTCATATTGGTGTAGATATTCAGACAAGTTAATTCTCAAACATTTTACAATCGATTTGAATCATTACGTTTGTTCCATTAGATTTTCTTGTCAAAACAGTATCTTCATTGGTCTCGACCTTTTTCTTTCGCACAATCTACAATCGATGGATTAATTTAGTCCGAGCTCCTTCCTCTTCCTACCTTTCTCACAACTCCGTCATTTGCTCCTTCTGTTCCTTCTATGGGCGATTTTTTTTTGACTACTCGTTTGACTATCTTCACCTTCTTTTGTGGTGCAGGAATTGCGAAGATTCTATAAATATATTTCGCACTTTTATGCGTTTGATCATTCCGTTATTCATGCTGGGCGCTTTTAAGAGATTTAAGAAAAAATCGATGGGTTCACTTACAGCACCCATTTCCTGCGATATTTTCTTAAAGTTAGTGGTGAACCAAAAAACTGACCCGCTGTTTTTATATTTTTATTGGAAAGAGAAAAATATTATAAGAATACGGTATTTTTTAGAATTTTTGAAAAATCGATATTTAGCCCGTAATAAATTCGAGAAAGCGCGGGCCTGATGCCCTGATTCCGGTATACTGTAAATGATATCGATTTTTTCACACCATGAATGGTCCTGAATGTTCATGGTCCAAAATGGGGTTAGGAATATGTCGACAAAACATCAAGCGACCTACAGTAACAATACCACAGTACTTTGAGTACTGTAAAAAAGTTACCTTAACCTGGCTACCGTAATCCGGATTTCTGAAATTGATCAAATTATATCGTTGTTAGCTGCATGAGGTAGATCTCGGGTAGTCATTGCTTGAAAGCCATACCGTATGGCATCTACCGTATACCCACAGTAATCCACAACTATGAAATTGAACAAATTGACTCGGGACTTTTTGTATGATCTCGATCTCGAGTAGGAAATAAATTTGGAGTATACGGCTTCTCTATCATTGCATCTTCGACTACGGTAATCGAGCTACAGTAGTCAGAAAATATGAAATTACTAAAATTCAGCCTCAGTCAGCTGTTTGAGATAAAACTCGGGCCGACGATACTGTGGCCGAGAAACGCTACACCCCTCCGACATTGCTTGCTGAAGGTCTACCTTATACAAAAAGTCCCGAGTCAATTCGTTCAATTTCATATTTGCGGATTACTGTGGGTATACGGTAGCCGGGAGTACGGTAGATGACATAGGATATGGCTTTCAAGCAATGACTACCCGAGATCTACCTCATGCAACTAACAACGACATAATTTGATCAATTTCAGAAACCCGGATTACGGTAGCCAGGTTAAGGTAACTTTTTTACAGTACAAAGTACTGTGGTGTTGTTACTGTAGGTCGCTCGATGTTTTGTCGACATATTCCTAACCCCATTTTGGACCATGAACATTCAGGACCATTCATGGTGTGAAAAAATCGATATCATTTACAGTATACCGGGATCAGGGCATCAGGCCCGCGCTTTCTCGAATTTATTACGGGCTAAATATCGATTTTTAATTATTTCTAAAAAATACGGTATTCTTAGAATATTTTTCTCTTTCCAATAAAAATATAAAAACAGGGGGTCAGTTTTTTGTTCACCATTAACTTTAAATAATATGTACGGGACCATCACGTAAAATGAAATTTATTATAAAATTAAAAAAATTGCAATTTTGGTGAAGTCCACTTTTAACAAATATTTCCAGGTCACCGAGTATCAAGTTTCCAAGCCCCGCCCTCTGTGGTGAAGTCGCTCCACCGAATTCGTTCCGTTTCGTTGCGACAAGAGTTCGTTGGGCGACAAACGTCATTTTAGATCAGTCATTTTCGTTTTTTTTTTAATTGAGTTCCCCTTTAAATTTTTCACTGGTTGATCACAAGAAAAGGCGGAGTTTTTTTTTCCAAAAAAAATACTCAAAGCTTTCTTTCTTACGCGCTCTCTCTCTTCTTTTAGAATAGATACACAATAAGGAAATTATTTAAAATTCCAAAGCTGGATTACTCACTTTGATACAGGGACGATCCATAGGCTGAAATTTCCAGCTTTTGGCTCACTCGATTCAATCTGAAATATTTGCATTGTACTGCTTCACTCTGGTTTATCTGAATCGTCTATCCTACCTTTGGTCTATTTGAATTGGCACCATTGGAGGACAAAACATGGAAGAACGCCTTTCCATTCTCTACTTCGGCCACGAGAAATGTCCATTTGGATGCGAATATCTTGTGGAAGAGAAGGGTTATCGGAGTGATCCAATCTATTCCACCTTCTAATGCGATCTCAATAACTTGACCCTCGATGGAATCAGTGAGAACAAACGAAGTCTGTAAGTGAAATTGATAAAAATAAACTGATCGGTCCTCGATGGATTGCCGTACCTCACTCAAACGAATCTCATGCTGATTTGATTTGTCCAGATCATCAGCTATCACTTTAGAATCGGGAACATAGGTGACCTGGAGAGGATTGTAGTATTCATCTATTGGTTCAAATTTAAAAAAAATGGTTCAAATATCGTACGCCAAGAACACTTTGTACAAAGGTGCGACACTTTTTCGCACTTTTTCGTTTTTGTAGAAATTCACCTCGAAATGTGCGAGCTTTTCGGTGCCTAATGTTTTAATTCGGTTTATAACTAAATTTGCCACCACTCAGAGAAAATAATATTTTAAAATATTACTAAATACGCTTTAAAAACCGACTGAAAGAAAAATTTCAAAATTCAATCAGTTTTCAATCGCGAGCAAAGATACGGTAGGTGCAATGGTGCGATGAGTACTTTCCACTTTGGTGTTCCGCCCGTCTATCACTCTCTTCTGAGCTACATGTTATTATTTTCCTGTGATTATTGATTGATTTTCGGCATCATCACAGTTCATTGCATCGGTCAGAGCTTGATTTTCGGCTATGACAGCCAACTAACAATTATAACACAAGTTTCTCGGTGATCGATCAATATATCATGCTTAGCATGTATTCCGTGTCTATTTAAAAATATATATGTTGACATTCGGTAGGACTGACGATTTATAATAAAATAAAAATAGAAAATATCCATAATACAAATAAATAAGTTGAAATCAAGACGAAGACCAACTACCATAATCTCAGCACATGATACCGTATGACACATACCGAAAAGCCGCAACTGTTGCAAAATATAACATATAATCCTTACCAAGATTTTTTAAATAGTGATCTGCATAGAAGAATTATCATATATCGAGCAGCACAGTAGTGCGCGCATAAGGTAGACTGCGGGAGTTCGGCTGATAATAAAATTTTTTCGAAAGTAGGTTTAAGAACATACTAGAATCACAACGTGCTTCGAAAAAAAAATATTTATCGCCACTATCTTGTGCGTAAATTCTCTTACATAACCTGTGACCATTAATATATGTAATTTTTCAGTGCACCTAAAAACAAACTGTATTTGCCTACCGCACACCTTACGCTCGCACTTCTGTGCTGCTCGATATATGATAATTCTTCTATGCAAATCACTATTTTTAAAAATCTTGGTAAGGATTATATGTTATATTTTGCAACAGTCGCGGCTTTTCGGTATGTGTCATACGGTATCATGTGCTGAGATTACGGTAGTTGGTCTTCGTCTTGATTTCAACTTATTTATTTGTATTATGGATATTTTCTATTCTTATTTTATTATAAATCGTCAGTCCTTCCGAATGTCAACATATATATTTTTAAATAGACAGCATGATATATTGATCGATCACCGAGAAACTTGTGTTATAATTGTTAGTTGGCTGTCATAGTCGAAAATCAAGCTCTGACCGATGCAATGGACTGTGATGATGCCGAAAATCAATCAATAATCACAGGAAAATAATAACATGTAGCTCAGAAGAGAATGATAGACGGGCGGAACACCAAAGTGGAGAGTACACATAGCACCATTGCACCTACCGTATCTTTGCTCGCGATTGAAAACTGATTGAATTTTGAAATTTTTCTTTCAGGCGGTTTTTAAAGCGTATTTAGTAATATTTTAAAATATTATTTTCTCCGAGTGGTGGCAAATTTAGTTATAAACCGAATTAAAACATTAGGCACCGAAAAGCTCGCACATTTCGAGGTGAATTTCAACAAAAACGAAAAAGTGCGAAAAAGGTGTGAAAACTGTGCACTGTGCGGCACCTTTGTACAAAGTGTTCTTGGCGTACGATAGGTTCATAGTCTGTCTAGTGGTTGTAAGCAAGAAATCGCCAGCGACGACTTCAAAGTCTAATGCGATCAAGGAAGCGAGTCGTTTAGACTTTGAATTCGTCGCACGGTAACCCAGAAGTATCGAGTCTAATGTGATGTTAAAAATCGAGGAAAATATCCGAGATGTTATCTTTTGTCTGTTAAAAATTCCGACCACAAGATTGATAAAAGATCGAATATTTGAATTCCCGCACTTTCTGTTTCTTTCTCGATTATCATGGCTCCCCGTGAAGTTAGAGACTCAGTTATTTGTTCTAAATAGGAGTGTGTATCGCTACCTAAGGTTCGAACACTCTAGCATTTCTGGGAATCGAGATAAACGCAAAATCGATAAATGCAGGAATTCATATTTGAGATGTTTTCGATCTTTTGGTGGTACATTTTTTTAACGGACAGATGTCAATGTTTGGGATCTTTTCGAAGGTTTTAAACACCACAATAGACTTATTTCCCGCTGACATGGGACACACCACAACTCACATATCCCGATCTTCTTGAAATTTTTATGGTAGATTGGTCATAAAATTCTAACCATGAAACTGTTTTCAAAAGTTGCCGAATGTTTTTTTAAATAATTATTATTAATTTTAATAATTTTCGAAAAAAATAAAAATATTTTAATTTAAACAATTTATGACAGGATTTGACTTTAAAAGTCGTAGACTGTATATTTCAATCGAAATATCTATTTTGGGTTTCTAATTTTGCCTATTTATTAACTAAATTAATAATTTGTTATGAATGACGAAATTTCAAAAAAAAACATTCGGCAACTTTTGAAAACAGTTTCATGGTTAGAATTTTATTCTGAATCTACCATAAAAATTTCAAAAAGATCGGGATATGTGAGTTGTGGTGTGTCCCATGTGAGTAGTCTAAATTAATTCTCTGGTCCAAAACAAGCGGCATCTGCGTCAGAAAATGTCTCACGACACTATAATAACATTGAGTCGGTAGATGTGAGAGAATAATTTCGGCCCATCTCGACTTGACCCGACTAGTCGTTTTTAATGAAATATCAGTGTTTAATAGACATATAAGACACGTTTTCTGAGAGACTGCAGGACCCCTGCGCACAATTTGCAAAAGTTTGCCCAATTTTGATGATATAATTATAACAAAGGTAGACGCTGATAATTCTGATATGGTTCATTTGGCCCAAAGCCGGGTTTTAGGAAAATGCCGGCTCCGGACCCGGTTTTGATGTATCTCAGCTCCCATGTGAGCTAGGATTATGGCGTTTGGCTTAAAATTAAAAACAAATTTAATAATACTTTGTGACAGTTGTATATCCTGCACAGGGTGAAAAAAGGCCTTATTTTGCTGATAGTTGCTTTGAAATCTAAAATTTCGAAATAGTACAGAACGAAAATACAAAAATAAATGTTCGAGTTTATATGCCATTTATTTCAAGATTATTAGGTGTAAACAATAATTATAACATAAATGAAGAACATTGGCAAAGTTTGGGAGTGGGGGGAAACGTTTTAAAAAAATTTCCCAAAAAAATGTGCTTATAAAAAATCTCGATTTTTTGCAGGTTTTTGGCTTATATCTTTTTCCAAGGGGGGGGGTTGGGCCTTTTATATTTTTATCTACACGTTAGTTCATTAGTAGAATCCGAATCTGTAAAATATAGCCCGTAACAGATAAAAAAATTTTCCAGGAAAAAATATTTTCTCATTTTTCACCATTTTTTTCATGTTTAGCGATTTTTTTCGACCTCAAATTTTTTTAGCAACTGGAAAGTGGTCAACAGCAAAGTTGTTTAGAATAATATTCTGCAAATTTTAAGCCAAGCGCCATAATCCTAGCTCAAATGAGAGCTGAGATACATCAAAACCGGGTCCGGAGCCGGCATTTTCCTAAAACCTGGGTTTGGGCCAAATGAACCATATCAGAATTATCAGCGTCCCCAACTACCTTTGTAATAATTATATCATTAAAATTGGGCAAACTTTTGCAAATTGTGCGCGAGGGGGGTCCGATTCCTGCAATCTCTCAGAAAACGTGTCATAATATGTACGCAAAAGGGTTAACAAGAATAAGAGAACAATTACACAATACAGATGAATAAAAAGTACCTTCTGGCCAAGATTCCTGAAAGGTCGATTGAATGGAGGACGAGAGAGATCAGGACCGATACCGAGACAACAATCTACCAGAGAAAAGTGAGGAGACAAAACCTCTTGCACTTCTGAATCAACCAATTTATCAGTCAATATCTTATAAACACCGAAAATACCTGGAAGTAGCTCAGTGAAACTGCACCCATCGGACATTTCTTTACACAGAGGGCTCCTGAGGGGGATCTTCTAGTGTATCCTCTCCCCTCTTTCTCTCATTCTCTTCCCTAACTTCCTCTCTCCCTCTATCCCCTTCTCCCCTCCTTCTCTTCCCCTCCCCCTTCTTCCCCTCTCTGATCTCGCACTCCGTCTTACAACCGTCTCAAGAGAAGAGATCCTTATACAAATGATAAAAAGCTTCCCATTCCCTCTGATCATCTTGGAGAGAACCCTTCCCATTCCCTCCGATCATCTTGGAGAGAACACTTCCCATTCCCTCCGATCATCTTGGAGAGAACCTTTCCCATTCCCTCCGATCATCTTGGAGAGAACCCTTCCCATTCCCCCGATCATCTTGGAGAGAACCCTTCCCATTCCCTCCGATCATCTTGGAGAGAACCCTTCCCATTCCCTCCGATCATCTTGGAGAGAACACTTCCCATTCCCTCCGATCATCTTGGAGAGAACCCTTCCTATTCCCTCCGATCATCTTGGAAAGAACCCTTCCCATTCCCCCGATCATCTTGGAGAGAACCCTTCCCATTCCCCCGATCATCTTGGAGAGAACCCTTCCCATTCCCTCCGATCATCTTGGAGAGAACCCTTCCCATTCCCTCCGATCATCTTGGAGAGAACACTTCCCATTCCCTCCGATCATCTTGGAGAGAACCCTTCCCATTCCCTCCGATCATCTTGGAGAGAACCCTTCCCATTCCCTCCGATCATCTTGGAGAGAACCCTTCCCATTCCCTCCGATCATCTTGGAGAGAACCCTTCCCATTCCCTCCGATCATCTTGGAGAGAACCCTTCCCATTCCCTCCGATCATCTTGGAGAGAACCCTTCCTATTCCCTCCGATCATCTTGGAGAGAACCCTTCCCATTCCCTCCGATCATCTTGGAGAGAACCCTTCCTATTCCCTCCGATCATCTTGGAAAGAACCCTTCCCATTCCCTCCGATCATCTTGGAGAGAACCCTTCCCATTCCCTCCGATCATCTTGGAGAGAACCCTTCCTATTCCCTCCGATCATCTTGGAGAGAACCCTTCCCATTCCCTCCGATCATCTTGGAGAGAACCCTTCCTATTCCCTCCGATCATCTTGGAAAGAACCCTTCCCATTCCCTCCGATCATCTTGGAGAGAACCCTTCCCATTCCCTCCGATCATCTTGGAGAGAACCCTTCCTATTCCCTCCGATCATCTTGGAAAGAACCCTTCCTATTCCCTCCGATCATCTTGGAAAGAACCCTTCCCATTCCCTCCGATCATCTTGGAGAGAACCCTTCCCATTCCCCCGATCATCTTGGAGAGAACCCTCCCCACCTCCGGGAAGGCGCCACACCAAGTGCGTGTGTGTTGTATTTGCGCATTGGCGGTAGAGTGGGGGGACTAGTAGGGGCATTCAGTGGGCTAGTGGGGGTGATTTCTTCTTGGCTCCGCCCCAATCTGAGTAGGGGACTAGTAGGGGAGCCCGACCACGCCCATTTTCAGTGGGGGATTAGTAGAGGAGAAAAACCAGAGACCCTCCCATTCCCTCGGATATCCTTGGCATTGAGCGTAGAAGTAGATCTTCCAGCGAAGTGGTAGCAGGTGCTTGCGGAGTTGTCCAAGCTGACTGGCAAGGATTCTCGAAATTGGAATGGGAGAGGAGCGGGTAGACTGTCCACCACCCTTCATGGAGCACAAAATGAAGAATAAAGAAATATGTATGCCTCTCTGGACATAAATATGGCAATTCGAGTATTCTATGTCATATGAACAATCTTGAGCAGGAATAACAAATACCTCCATTCAACCTTCGATTGACCCATATAATCACGAAATTCTCTTTATGTGCCCTTTCCAATGCCAATTTCACTATCGTAAGTGAGCGCTGTGAGGGGGTGTGTGTATGCGTGTCGTGTTTGTGCGCGTGAGTGAGAGGGAAAAGGGGGGGGGGGAAATCCCTTCCCTCTGACTCCCACCGCGGTCTCTCCTTTTTTTCTCAATAGAT
The DNA here is from genome assembly GCA_036245785.1 of Pristionchus fissidentatus. NCBI lineage: Eukaryota > Metazoa > Nematoda > Chromadorea > Rhabditida > Neodiplogasteridae > Pristionchus > Pristionchus fissidentatus. The sequence continues at coordinate 21,572,335 of BTSY01000005.1, read as the reverse complement.
ACTGTAGTCATGAAGTGAAAAGGGTGAAAGTTAGTTATTCGTATTGAAACAGATGGAGTCAGTGGAGATCACTCGATTTGTTGGATTCTTTCTTCTCATAATATCGAATATTCTGTGGGTAATATCAGGAGAGATTACTAGAGTAAGAAGACTTCCCTCTCCCATCCTTAAATATCTTCATTTCCAGTTCATAATCATCGATTCACATTTCAAGAAACCATTCTTCCTTTTCTGTTTCAAAACGAGTTTTCTTTCCATCTACTTCATCAAATATGTTTGCAAGCCAAGCACTGTACTCAAATGAGAGGAAGAAGAGAGAAGTCGATACTTCATTTCAGATAGAAAACATGAGAGCACGAGAAGAAATTGACAAGTTGAGCGTCGAGGGATTTGAGTTGATGAGTGACACTGAGGACGAACAATATCAACGTACAAAAATACGGTTCAGTTCAATCAAAGAAGTTCGTGTTCTTTCGTGAAGAGTTAAACACAATAAGTGATTCTAGATTCGACGTCTTCCATTGAGAGAAGCTGTGGAAGCACAATTCGCACGTAGATCATATGAAAGACCTATTGAGTGCTGTATACATCGACCCTCACCCTACAATCTTGTACTCATTTTCCTTCTAGGCCCCATGGTAAATGTGGAATCGTAAATCCGATATATATTCAATCCAATGCAGTGGATATTATGCTCCCTGACCTACCAGTCTTCAATGATGGACACTAATGTAACTTCCCTCAATATTTTCCCCGCAACGTCATCTCTTTTTCTTCTTATTTTCTCCATTTGTCTCCCATATTGTCATTCGAAGGTCTCGCCTCTCATGGTAGTTCTCTCTCCCTTTTATATGATTACACAACAATGGATTAAGGGTGCGATGGTGCTACTCAATCTGCTGGGAGTATCACTAATATTTCAATCAGAATCATGTCCGACTCCTTCCTCTCTTCTCTCAACAGCGTCCGCTTTGTCATATGCTGTGTATCTTATTTCGCTGTCTAAATTCACTTCAATCTACGGAAACGTAGATCTCAATTTTCTCTTGGGTATGCCTCTCATTACTCAGAAATAACGGGGCATGGATGCCGCAGGTACGCGGCAGCTAAAACTTACTTGCCGGCTGCTAAAAAGCATGGAAGCCGCAGGTAAATCGTAAAAGCATGGCAGTCGCAGGTAAAGGGCATGGATGCTACAGGTTGACAAACTGAGTATCGACAAAGGGCATGCATGCTGCAGGTATCGGGAAGGTAGGCAGGTATTGGGCAGGTACAAAGCATGCATGTTGCAGCCTGCTCGATACCATTTTACCTGCCAAGTACCTGTGGCTTCCATGCTTTCTGCCAATCGGCTTCCATGCGTTTCGCCTGCGGCATCCATGCCCTGTTATTTCTGAGTATTAAATGTAATGACTACAATTTCAGGAAGTGTGGGACTAACTGTTGGCTTAATTTCATTGTTTCTTCTTCCTTTACTAGATTGGATAGATATTGAGCCTCTTCTCCCTCTTCCAACACTAAATGTTTCCACTTATTTCTCTCCACCAACGATATTCCTTTCGTTTAGATGTCGATGCAAATCGTTGGTTCAGCCTTTTTTGGTAGTCTCTTAGCTGATCGATTGTTTATGGAGGGCACTCGTCTCACATCTTCTTTATCATCTTCTCTTTCCCTTTCGATTTCCATTCCTTTCTCGTTTCTTGCCGACTTCTTGATCAGGAACCAGCATCCATCGTTCATTCAGGTACCGCATCATTCTGTCTACTGCATCCTTATATCTAGATACAACCCTGTTAAATACGATTTTCTGTGCACAATTAGTGCAAAAAAAATGTGGTGTAACCAAGGGATACCTTTTATCTCCTAGTTCCGCATGGCGTAAAATTAAAATTATACGGATTTTAAAGTCAGTTATCTAAAACAACAAATCATTTATATCGCGTTTCAAATGGATGGGAATTCCATATTAGGATGGTGTCTGCATGTGAGAAATTGAAATTTCTCTCAAAAATTATCGGGGAAACTCTTCAATTTTTTTTTGTCTATAGTCCAAATACCGAATTCACCATTAATTTTGCTGTGGACAAGAGAACTCACTTTGTTTGCTAAAACAAAATGTTTTTAACTAAATAAAAAAATTTAAAATATTAAATAATGCGATTTCGTTTTTATTAAAAGTGTTATTATTAATTATTTGTTAAAACAATCAAAAAGTTTACGGATATTTTTATTAGGTCCGTAAGACCGTAAAATAAAAGTTCCGGTCCCTACCGTATCTCTCAAATGTGTGTCCGCGTACCGTATGCCTGTTATTTATTGATCTTTTCAGATGATGGGAGTAATTCCTATTATAATTTCCTTCATCGGAGTCTCTTTTGTAGAGGGAAAGAGAGAAAAAAGTAGAGATGATGTAGAATCTCTCTCTCTAATTGAGAACGAAGATTTGTGACCTCTCTCGTCTCTTTTCTTTCCATTCGCATGCATCTAACCAGTAAGTGGGCGGAGTTTACTGTGTGTCTCTCTCTTTCCTTTTTACCCTCTCGCCATTTCAATCTGTTCACTCCTTCCCATTCATTTTCCTCTCATCATAGTATCACATTTCTTTAGTCGTTTCTTCTTCTTCAATCACTTCATTGAGATGTCTGCTTTTCGACCAGTTTCATCATCTGGCCAGTCACTCATTACTTTGGCTATCCAATCAATCTTAGCTCAGACTTCATTTCCTTCTCCTTCTTCTTCTATTGCATCGACATCAGATACCACAGGTGAGAATCTCCTCCCTTGACCTAGTTCCCCTCCCCCTGCCCTCCTCCTTCCTCCCTCCCCTCCCCCTGCCCTCCTTCTTCCCTCCCTTCCCCCTCCCGTCAAAGTCCTGGAGTTCAAGGTTAATTTCTCTTCTTCATATCAGTCTTCCAGAGTCATCTCTTGACTTTTCTATTGAGTGTCAAGTATGCCAAGATCGTGCATCTGGATTTCACTATGGAGTATTCGCTTGTGAGGGATGCAAGGTTTCTTTATTTCTGTTCTATACATTTGAGATTATCTTATTTTAAGATTGGAAATAGAATGCTTGGTTGTTTTAGACGCTTTGCGGGAAAATTATTAACGGCTCTTACCATTTGAGTGTGAGTCCTTTTTTGTTTATATCATTTTACCTACCTTCCCAGACGATTTGAGCATCAATTTTTGAATTGAAAAACGCGGAACCTTTCAAACATCATGAAAATATGCATACATCTTTTTAAAGAAGGCCTCCCACGAGTCCAACGTTTGATTTTCAATAAGCCAATACAGTATACCGGTACAAGAAAATGGAGCGCGCACACTCGGAATAGGAGCAATTTCTATTGGTTCTTTTACGAAAAAATATTATATTTTTGATGAAAGCCGATATTGTCCATAGAGGGGAACATTATTATACTATTTTCAACTTCATTTTACGTCGATTTCATGTATTCTTACGTGTCCTAACACGCGTTGCCTGTCGATTATTGTCTCTGTAGCCATTTGAGTGACAATATATCGATTTATAGATTACGGTAGATTTTCGGATGAGCTTTCCCCACAACACTGCGTTGGCAGTCTATGTGACCAAAAATTGGTGGGAGGCCTTCTTTAATTGTATTGCCTGAGGAACAGATCAGTCGTAATCACACTATGTAAGAACCAATAATATCATCTCTCCATGATAGGTCTTGATTTGGAAATAGTATATTAGTGCATTCGCGTAAAAAATTGCACGAATGAGGAAGAATACGTGCAGCAAAATTTTGATTTTGTCTGATTTTGATACGGAACGGTAGCCCTTTTCTCCTCTACCGTCATCTCGTTTCAAATATTTTTCCTTATAGAAATTGCATAGATAATGAGCTCGGAAGATTCCACATTTTCCACTTTGTTCGTCTGTTTTTTTCAGTTCTGGCTCATAATTTGACTTTATGGTCTAACGAATGATGTGCATGTTGTAAATATGAATAGGCGCATGCGCTATAGAATTTTCAAATTTGATGTTTTTTTCGAATAAGCAAATTCTTGTGAAATGCATATTTGATTAGAACTCATGATGAAGCTCCGAATTTGTGGCGTTTTCATTGCCTTTTTTCCGTAACTAGAGACTGAATACAGGAAACCTAAAACTTCAAAGAGAAACTCTAGTAGAATTTACAAGAACATTCTTCCCATTATATCAGTTGTTTAAAAACGCCACTAATGATGTAGAGTCTCACTTCTTACACGACTGCAATAACAGTCAGATGTCTTTGTAGGGGAACTTTTGGGTGGACATCTTTGTAGACGATGATGAGGAGTGTTTGGAGGGTCTACTGGGTTTAGACGCGCACAGCGTATCAGACTGGTGGGAATGCCCCATTAGCATGGCGGTGAAATTTGTGAAACTAAAACCAGACGATCAGTCATTTCAGGTGTGGAGACCGGTCGAAATGAGAGCTATTTTCTCAGAAATAAATTCATAACTTATCAATGAGGTCAAAATTGAATAATGTAAACTAAAGTTGTTCGAACATGCATTGGGCGTGCTATGTAAATTTGTCTTCTCACTATCTTTCATCTCCGTTGAGGAAATAGCTTCTGTAGTTTTCAACAGCAATCCACTCCTCGACGAGAAAAGCAACAAAACTGCCGATTTTTGAGAAGGGAAAAAGTTAATAGAATACATAGTGGACGTCAAGCGCATCTCTTGATAAATGTATTAAATCCAAATCCAAAAAAACTGCACGCTGTCCCAAAGGAGGCTGTTTCAAGATCAGACAAATTTACCTAGATTTGTTAAGAGCCCGTTTGCGTAAGAGCCGGACAATTCTCAACAGATCTCGGTACAACAAAAAAATGAAGGTCTGAGATAACAACGGGTTTCAATACACTTCGGTGAGCTGAGAACACTGGCAAAAATCTCTTTGCATGCAAATTTGATTGTAGGTCACTATAGAGCTCTGAAGTTCACTGAAATTTACGGGTTTTCGAGTATATCTTGATACAGAGTAGACGAAACAAAAAAGTTCAAAAATAGAGTCTACTCGAATTTGCATGAGGAATCTAAATCTTGTGTCAGAAAGGTAAAATTGACCTCTACAACGAAATAAATAATTATAACCCTTATACTAAGAAAAAGTGAGCAACCACTCTAGGGTCACGATCTGGAGCATGCATTCAGTGTCCTACAAAAAAAACGCTGTGTCTGCGCTGCGAATGAAAGTCAGAAATGAGAGGATGAAATCATGTAAATAACCTTTATCTCCGAGAAATGAGTGTTTTGGCCGTCGATTCGCGTCGGTTGAACAATCATAACTCAAAAAGGCTGAATTCTTTTTCTACCAATTTTTTTTGTAGGACATTGAATGCATGCTCCAGATCGTGACCCTAGAGTGGTTGCTCACTTTTTCTTAGTATAAGGGTTATAATTATTTATCTCGCTGTAGTGGTCAATTTTACCTTTCTGACACAAGATTTAGATTCCTCCTGGAAATTAGAGTAGACTCTCTTTTTGAACTTTTTTTGTTTCGTCTACTCTGTATCAAGATATACTCGAAAATTCGTAAATTTCAGTGAACTTCAGAGCTCCATAGTGACCTACAATCAAATTTGCATGCAAAGAGATTTGGCCAGTGTTCTCAGCTCACCGAAGTGTATTGAAAACCGTTGTTATCTCAGACCTTCACTTTTTTGCTGTACCGAGGTTTGTCCGACTCTTACGCAAACGGGCTCTGAAAATAAGAAATAATAATTTTCCTCGTGGAAAAATAACTAATAAAAAATCATCAATAAATTACTTTTTTTTAAATCAGTGTAAACAGTATTTAGTGACTATTTCATGCATCAGTGTATATTAAAAGTTCAGTGTACTTGGTGTACACGGTGTACAAGTGTATAGTGTCTCCCTTTTTTTAACGCACGATGTGAGCGCGAGATTTCCACACGTCGCGCGCGGGCCTCATTCAGGAATACCGTAATTTCCGTTCAAGACCTTCAACAGAGCACATGATGCGCGCGACATTTCCACTACTGGTTTTGCATGACGCGAATCTGGTACTCAGTGAAAGTGAGGAAATCATGATTCAGGTGCGAGGCAGGCATGAATCAGGTAGAAATAGCTGAATCATGCCTTCCTCTTACCTGAATCATGCCTGTCCTCCACCTTCCGCGTTGAGTCTGACCAGCATCCAGTGATATGAATAGAAACGATCACACACATCATTCCGATAATTATAAAATCAATACAAAACATATCAAGATAGCTTAAACAGGCCTGCCATGTACCTTCCTTCTACCTTCTGCCTTCCCCTTGCCAGCATACCAGCCCACGGCATTCTACAGGGGGTGAGGAAGAGAGGTCCTCTCTTCCTCACCCCCTGTAGAATGCCGTGAGCGAGTGTCTCTCGTCTGATCTAATCGATTGAGCGAGAGACGGGAGGGAATGAGAGGGTTTGTGTGTTGGCATTTTGCCACACGTAGCAGGGCGAGCCCGGGTTCCCACACGGAGCTCTTCAAAATAAATGGCGCCAAAACGCCGTGCCAGCCTCTTACCTGCTTCATGCATGAATCGCAAAAATATCACATAATTAGCTGAATCATGCCTGCCTTCCACCTGTTTCATGCCAACCTCACTTTCACTGAGCAGTGGAAATCGCGCACGCAAAACCTGGTTGTTAGCCGCAGATTTTTATTTATTTAATTAAGGGTTTCTTCCGTCGTTCTATTCAACAAAAGATTTCATATCGAGAGTGCTCACGAGATGATAGCTGTACTGTAAAGAGGTCCAATCGGAATCGATGTCAATACTGCCGACTCAAGAAGTGTATAGCAGTTGGTATGAGTAAGGAAGGTTTGTCACACTCATATAATCATTCTTCTAATTAACAAGGGTATCCGAGGGATATGAGGCCGATTGCGTAAAAGTATCAGCAACAGTACTTCGTACAGAAGAAAAGTTAAAATCCGAGCAAACAACTGGTTTATAAATATCACGCCTCTCACTTAAGGCTCGGCTCAAATTGGCTGTATTCTCGCATTGAACAAGATCTTAGTGATTATGTTTCTATTGTTTTCGGATAGCTATGGGTCCAACTAAGATCCCTCAGAGTTATGACGACCTGAATTTCATTTTCCACTCAGTAGCTGCAAATAAATTAGATAGCGCTTGCAATCTTTTAGTCACTTTTCCGATATTTAAAGAAGGACTCCCACGGGTCCAACGCTGCCTGATTTTCATTAAGCCAATACAGTATACCGGTACACGAAAATGGAGCGCGCACACTCCGAATAGGAGCAATTTCTAATCGTTCCTTTAAGAACATTATTATATTTTTGATGAAAGCCGATATTATCAACAGGGGAGACCAGCTGGAAAGTTTTTCATGTGAAAAACTTCTTTTAGCACCCATTTTCAACATTAGGCACCTCACAGACAATGGAAATCATGTCTAGAGTGGTGCCAAATGACAGGGAGAGCGGGCGATTTCTCACTCAGCGGTCGAAAAGTGCGGTGATTCCATTGTCTATGAGGTGTATAATCTTGAAAATGGGTGCTAAAAGAAGTTTTTCACATGAAAAACATTCCAGCTCCCGAGTTGGGGGGAGCATCGATATATCATTTTGATCGTATTGACCTTGCACAGTCTCCTGTGATTTTAATTTTTTTGGTTTCCTTACGGTTTCTCTGTAATTCAAGATACATTGTTTTATGCAAATTAATGGAGAAGTTTCAAGAACAAAAAAGTGCCTCAAAGATTGCGATCTCTGTCTACTTTATGCACCTACTGTGCGGAGAATGAAATTCAGGCTATGATAACTCTCAGGGATCTTAGTTGGACCCATAGCTACCCGAAAATACAGAAAACCCATACTTAGCCCCCACAGTCTCCGCCCAAATCCACCGGGCCCTGAATCGCGAATAGTCGAGCGGGGTGAAGCACAAGCTGAATTCTAAACGCTATGGGACGTGCTTGGGCTTATCTTGTAGCTTTTGAAAAGCTCTATCGTCCGAGCCCAGGCCCATGGTGATAGGACGTCTTTGAAACGTTCAAAAAGAGGGAAAACAGTTTCGAATACCCCCAAATCATGTAATTATAGCTATCGTAGCATGCTCGGCCGATGATTATTACATTGTTATCTTCCTAAAAATATAATCTGGTAAGAAAAAACAAAGATATCGTTCAAATTCGAATTGTGCTTTCGTTTGCAAAAATAGTGCGTGAAAATGGGGATTTTAAGAGTACGAGAGTATCAACATTACGTTTTACTGTAAATAGCAATGGTTTTTGCAAAAGGGGAATTGAACCTGCGACATCCCGTTCACAAAGCAAACGCTCAACCGACTGCGCTATGCGAGCAGATGATTGCTCTCTGCAATTGCGCGCTATGCTCCTGCACTCTCGTCGCGCGTTGACACGTGCAATCCTCCAAATTGATACGCCATTGTACTCTCCATATGTTCATAAACTACTTATCTTCAGGCATACTATCAAAATATCTCCAATTAAGCGCGCTATGCGCTTAGAAAGATGTGGGAATAGGCTCCGCCCCTCCCCCCTCTCGTCGTGTCTTCTCTCCCTCTCACAACGGGAGAGCGCGCGGTTTTGGGGGTCTAACTCGGCTCAGAGATGAGATATCGACCCAAATCCAAAAGATTGGTCTTATTCACACCTTACAGACACAGTGGCCAGTTTTTTTCTGATTAGTCTGTGTCAAAATCGATATTCTTGAATTTACAAATATCCGCTTGAGACTGCCGATTGTTTTTTAAAAATTATTTATGGCATTCTGATATCAGACTATTCCTGTCAGTATTGAGATTCTGTTGGAAAGTTCCGTACTACTGAAAATAATCCGATGTTGAAAAATTACCCTTGTCCGAAAATCGATCTTAAAAGGGGCTCCGCTTAAACACGGGAGAGACATGTTTCAAAATTTGAGAAAGTCAAATTTTCAATTTATGTGATAACATGAAAACCTTATATAGCTATATTTTCTGAAAGCTAGGGACGAGAGCAGTATTTCTCGTATTGGAAATTTCTCGATTATTCAAAAATATTTTAATCGCAAAAGTGAATTTTTTGACCCCGATAATTCTTCATTCGTTTGGATTCTCCATACGAGGTTAAGTCGGCATCTTTCGGTCAGTTTGCTATGTAGGACTTATTTATTGTCCATTTTGAACTTACATGCTGCATATCTTTTAGAGTTATAGTACACTCATCGAGCAAATATAAGCGTAGTCAGATCACTTTGGAAAAAAATAATTTAAAAGGGTGAAAAACAAGAAAAACTTTTTCACTGCACCTTGAATAAAACTTGTGTGAAATATCAAATGAGTCTGTAGGTAAAGGTATACATGGATTCTATAGTGGACTGTGCTAAATCCCCCCCCCTTTTGAATCGGTCCTTACGTGACAGGCGTTATATACTTATGAAGTTGTACCGCTCGGCCATTTTCAATATGCCATTTCCACCCACAATAATGCAATAATAAAATAATGAGGGTCAGCGGACATGAAAAGGAGACAAAGGCGATGCAAATATCTTACGAGTGAAGCCTAGTCTCCTGGCGTGAAAGAAATTTAATTAAATAATGTTTTGATCATTTTTTAAAAATATTGTAGGTGTTCGATTTGGGCGCGTGCCTCGAAGAGAGAAAGAGAAGATGATGGAAGGTGCCAAGAAAATGAAGGATAATCAATCAATTGATGACTTAACATCGAGCATGGAGCGAAGTTTCGAGACGCTAATCTCAATTGTGAGTATAGTTAGATAAATAGGTAATGTAGTCAGCAAAATATACGACGATGGCATTTATTAGATAAATTACAATATCTAATATTTTTTAATATATGGAGAAGCTCAAAATTCTGAAATTATAATGATGAAGAAGATAGAAAGAAATTGTTTTGAGATGAGGATGTCTATTGATTCTTCTCACGTAGATGGATGTCCTCTCCACTTCGACTCATTTATTCCTTCAATTCAATCCATAGTTGATTACATCAATTCAGTCCCTCAATTCATTGCATTGCCACAAGAAGAACGTATTTATCTCCTCAAGGTATGATAACATAAGGAAGAATTATTAATACCGATATTCATATTTCTCCCAGTCGTTCCTTTCGTAACAATAAGGACAATATTCTGAATGACTTTCGACTCAAATAATATACAAGTATGTGGTAACAAGATATGAATTTCAGTTGAATGCAATCAAAGGCCTTCTACTGGTCTCTTCCACGTACTCTTCGCATCTTTCACCTTCTTCCTTAGTCATTCAATCCCTTCACTCTCTCAGATCTCGTATCTCTAATTTATCCACCAATTCGATCGCTCATCTAACAGTACTCATATTGATCAACCCACCCTCACACTATTCTCCATCTCCTCAATTGGAGTTTCTTCTATCGTATACGTTATCCCATCTCTCCCCCATTCCTCCCTCGACTCTTTCTGATCTTCTTTCTCAAATCGATTCCCTTTCTTCCATTCATTCCTTCTATCTCCAACCGCGCCCTCAGTTTAGAGCTAGACATCCGTCTATAACATCCCTTCTTGAGACCCCGTGTTTTCAGTCAAATCCCCCTCTCACTTCCTTTTTCCACTCCCCTCCACTCTCTGATGCAACAGAAGAACCTCTGGATCTCTCTCTTCCCCGTAATTGAACAATTATGCTTTCGTCGAAATGATCCGTCCTTTTCGTTCGTATTCTTTCCGTCGACACAACACAAGTCGAGCGTACTCCTTTCGGAATTTTCCTGTAATTTCGTATATCCATAATTCATGTCTTGAGTCCACTCTTGAATACTGGTTACTGATCTCTACATACCCGTTAACTTCAACATAATCAACTCTGTAAAAGCTTACGACATAAAATATTGTATAGAATTGGATTGAGAGACGAGGAAGAGTATGAGAAAACTCGTGCTAGGAGTTTTCGAAGGGCCGAAATATCGAGATCAGTATCATCGGTAGAGGCAAAAGCGTCATCTTCGAAGGCACTTAATAACATTAATCTTCTTTTTATAAAATTTATTTTGTTGAATTAATTTCTTCCATGGGGGTAATCGCCGCTCAAAACTGGCTACTTTTTACAATTGTATATAACCATTTGTATAGTTTCAATTTTTAAAAAGTACGTATTGTGACTCACACGATGATATTATGAGTGTGAACGGGAAGATAAGAAAGTGCAAACACGAAGACGACTACAGAAAGCATTCGAACGGCCTTTTTCCTCGATCCTATTTGCCGACGCCCCAACCTAAATAAAATAAACATCACACTCGCCTTTTTCTCACGTACAGTAAAAGGTGATACAAAATGGTATACTAAAACTGTACGACCTGAAGGTTTAATTCCTACATTCGAAAAAAAATATTCTGGGCTTACGCTAAATGGGCGTTGTTCAGAGTTGTGATTGTGCTGTAGCAGAGACAGGAAATTATACAGAGTGGAAGAACGTAGAAAACGAGGGTTTGGATGAGTTGGTATGGTTTCTCAATCTCCATCGACCACGATGCTTTACATTGGGTGCCCCACTCAAAAAAAATTAATTATTAAATGGCGTCTTTTTAAAAAGTGTGAACTTTCATTGATCCAAAATTAAAATTTCATTCTCAAAAGTTCCTACTCTCGCAGCGAATTTGCTAGAATATAAGCAAGCATCTTTCTAGGAAACGGGTTCCTGGAAACTTCTTGCTTACATTTAAGCAAGTCCGCTTGCTTACTGCAAATGGTGAGAGAAATGGTGAAAACGAGCAAAATTCTGCATCGAGTGGGTTGTGAACCCAGTACCATCGGATTGCTGGCCAAACACGCTACCTACGGCGCCACTCTCTATATGCTGCGAGAGTGCTTACCGGTGTTCATGACAGAGACTTCGCCCAGTGAGCCCCTCGAAAATAAGCAAGTAACTTGCTAAGCAAATGAGTTAGCAAGCACCTTTCTTAGCAAATTCGCTGTGAGAGTACTTCCGAGAAGACGCCAATTTCGAACTCTTCTCACATTCACATTTCCAAGTTAATAAATTTACCAACTGAAGGCCGTCATCGTCAGCCGTTACGGCGACCACAAGGGCGATTTTGCTGTGATGCTTACCTGCGCTGCGGCTGCGTCGCGGTTTTAAACCAATATTTTAAAAATCAGTATTTTTGCACCAAACCAACGCTATCAGCTTTCCCGACGCGCTCGATTTAATGAAAGCACGTCGATGTTCCCAAAAAAAACCTATAAAGCAAGATACACAGAGTGTTCGAATTTGCAGTACTTCAGGCCCCGGGTGGATCTTCCCACACGAATTCGGAATAAATTGCTTCAATTTTGTACTTTAAATACGCATAATATTCCAAAACGCTGGAATGTATTAGGAAACTTTTTTTGTTTTCGTTGTTCAGTGAACCCCGCCTCTTCGCCACGGGAAAAATGTTTTTTGGAATTTTTTTTTCGACTCCTTATTTCTCTGCGTCATTATTTCAGAACGTATGTCTGCCTGTGGTTGCTCAAATAACTCGCAACCAAGAAAGTTCGTTCACCAACACATGCACCCACAAAAGTAAACTTTTTAATGAACAAATTCTTAATATAAAAGACACTATCTGAAAAGATTGAAGTGGGTGTACTACTATGGATATACTTCTTTTATTGGCAACTAGCCGGGATGTGTTGAGGTTAGATACGCTCTATGCGTACACTACGCTCTATGCATAGCTATGGGTGAAGATTCGGTCCAGGGGGAGTTCGTTAGCCGGCTTAGTTTCGGTTCAGGAGGAACTCGGTAGCTGACTCCATGTTCGGTCCAGGGGGTGCTCGGTAGCCGGATCCAGGTTCCGTTCAGGGGAAGCTCGATAGCCGACTCCTGGTTCGGTCCAGGGGGAGCTCGACAACCTAGCCCAGGTCCTGTCCAGGGAGACCCCGATACCCGACTCTAGATTCGGTCCAGGAGGAGCTTGGTACCCGGCTACAGGTACGGTCCAGGAGGAGCTTGGTAGTTGGCTCCCGGTTCAGTCCAGGGGGAGCTGGGGAGCCGGATCCAGGTTAAAGTGACGCTCGACGTTTGATGGGGAATGTTAATCGCTACAAAAAAAGAACTGGCTTATTCCGTTGCAAAAAGCTCTTGATACTAAGAGCGATCGAAAAATAGTTGCCACTACGCCACTCGAAATTATCGATTTTCCGCGTAAAAAGTTGTCACGTGACGTCACTACGTCCGTTGCAACTTTTTTCGATCGCTCTCAGCCTCACGAGCCTTTCACAACGGAAACGCAAGATACAGTAAGTGAAATTTAGGAACGCGTTATACTTGTTTGAAAACATCACATTGATACGTTCAGACACGTTTCCGACACCGCAAAACACTTTTCCTGTGAACTCCCACACTCCCTCAATCATTTCGGAGAATTTCGTTTTTTTCTCTATTTTTTATGTTAAAATTCGCAAAACCGGTGGAAACGTGTTTCACGTTACGCAAAAAGGCGTTACGAAGCTTTCTGACACTTTCGAAAATTCTGCAAAAGGTTTGCCCGTGACGGGGGTCGAACCTGCGTCGCTCGGATTGCTTGTCAGGCACCTTATCCACTTGACCATGAAATTGGCGCATTTTGGTATTTAAATTTTGAAATGTTTTCTGATCTGTGATGAAATGTTTTCTGATCTGTGATGAAATGTTTTCTGATATGCAAAAGGTTCTGAGAAGATTTGAAGAGATTTATAACGAAAAGAAAATTTTGCGAACGGAAGGAATCGCAAAAAAATACAGACAGACAGACTCTCATTTTCTATTAGATTTTCTAATAGTAAATAGATAGTAAATACCCATATACACCCAGCTTCCAGCGAAATTTTCATTCTCAATTTTTTTCAAATGAAGAAAAAAATTACAAGAAGTGAAGAAGAAGAAGAAGAAGAAGAAGAAGAAGAAGAAGAAGAAGAAGAAGTGAAAATTACAAGAAGTCTTTACAAGAAGTGCAAAAATGCAATAAAATGGTGCGTGTAGAAAAAATATTTTCCATTTTTTTCCAAAAAATAAAAACTTTTTCACAGATGAGCCCGTAACCGTCAAAAGTATTGCAACAAATTTCAAATCGTCCTAACTCCCTTCAAAGTTTTTTTTACAGTTTGGAGCGTAAATAAGATTATTCCCCCAATAGTCGATAAGTATACCTCATGATTGCATTTTTTGATTGCATGACTCATGATTGCATGATTCATGATTGCATTGATTGCATTTTCGGAATTTCATTTGCAGAGATGTGGTCGCGAAATTTTTTTTAAACATATTTCTGAAACACTCAGTCGTGATAGTATATCCATAATATAAGGGTGTCCCAAAAGTTTTGCGACTTTTTTCAATAAAATTTTTTATCATCACATCTTCAACAGTTGACAAAGGTGATCAATCAATGTAGGCTCCCTTCTTAGTCACAACCTTCTGCCATCGATCGGGCAGGCTCATGATTCCATTTCTCCAGAATGACTTGGTCTTCGAATCGATCCAAGCCTGGAAGGCCGAGTCGAGATCGGTCCGATTAGCGAACTTCTTTCCGCGACAGAAGTTAGCAAGAGATTGGAAACAGTGATAGTCACAGGGGCTGATATCGGGTGAATACGGTGGATGAGGCAGCCAATTGCATGTTCCGTTCGTCCAACTTTTTCTGGGTCAATTTCGCATGATGGGGTCTCGCGTTATCCATAAGGATCAGGATTTTTCCATCGCTTAGAAGACCAGAAGGGACCCTGATGACGACCTCTTCCAGTTGAGTAGTGAAGACGTCAGCGTTGAAGGTGGTTCCATTGGAGAGGATCTCCCAGTAGACGGGTCCCAACACGAAGAAGAAGAAACTCAGTAGTTCCTTCTTTTCGTGCAATTCCTTCTTCGGGACTGGCTGGGGATTCTCTCCGATGCCCAACTATTCCAATTTCCGCTTAGGGTTATCGTATGTGATCCACTTCTCGTCCATAGCGATGATCTTGCTGACCCATCGAAAGTTGGGTCTACGGTGGAGCAATTCTCGGCACACATCGACACGCTTTTTGATCTGAGCAGGGGTGAGGGAGTGGGGAATGACATGGGGGAGCTTCGGCTTCCTCTCATCCCGGTGGAGGATTCGTTGTAGAGTATGAGTCTCTATCTCCAACTCACGCACACTCACTTTGGGTTTGGCCGCCACTGCACTGAGTACCAGGGGCTGATTCTTGCTGTGAGGGCGTCCAGAACGGGGTTCGTCTTCGATACTATGGTCGCCAGAATTGAAAAGCTGGTACCATCTATAGCAGGTCGATAGAGTCGGGGCAGAATCTCCTTTCGAAAGCACCAGTTCTTGATGGGCTGCCTTCGCCGTCTTTCCCGCAAGAAAATTGTGAAGCAAAACTGTGCGATGATCGAAAGAAGTGTCCATCGGGAGAAACGTTGTAGAAACTAGGAGACTACAGCACTTGACTTGTGCTAAGGCTTGAATGATTACGAAATGGATTGTTTACCAAATGTATTTCGCAATCATCGATATCGATCGATTGCGCAATCGTCGCAAACTAAAATAGGCACGAGTCGCAAAACTTTTGGGATACCCTTATAGTATATATTAAACTACACGAGCCATTTTTGGCCTCTCGGATAACTATCGCATCACTATTTCCCGGCACCTCAGTTTTATCTCAAATTTATTCACGGCTCCTATTGTTGAAAAACTCGGGGTGCGAAAAACGCAACTTTTCTCAAAAAAGCATCTTGAAAACTGAGTTTTAGCCTGATTCCGAGTTCAACAAAGCTTCTTGGATAATATCACGCCTCTCACGAGAGGATCGAACTGTTTTTGGCAAAGATTAAAATTTCTGTGGTGTGTTTTATTGGTGTTCCGGATGACTATGGGTCCAACTAAGATACATGACAGTTATTATGCCTTACTAGTCATTCCCCGATTTAATGCTGCTACTGTAAGATGCTGTCAGCGGACTTTGAAGCTCTTTTTCAGTGGTTCAACGCAATTTCTGTGAAAACTTTTGGCTTACGGTTTGTTTTCGATGTTTATCGATCTGTGTGGTTTGTTTTCCAGTTTGGTACTTGATTTTCATATTATTAATCTTTAGTAATTTAAAGAAAAACCGCTCGAAAAGCAGTTGTTTTATTTTCATGAAAGCCTGGGCAAGGTTTCAAGGATTCGAATGATATGTCTACGCTCTCATATCTCGGTGGCGCGACCGAGAAACGTTGGAAAACTTTGTAAAAGGGGTGCGAAAAGCTCTTGACATGGCTAAATGCCGATTCATTCGTCGATAATGAGTCGAATGAAGCAGTGAAGAACAAAGGAAAACAGTATCGAAATGAGAGTGGACTCGTGTTGTTATATGTTTTCTACAGTTTCTCTGTCGCGCCACCGAGATGTGAGAGTGTAGACGTCATTCGAATCCTTGTCACCTTCCCCAGACTTTAATGTGTTGATTGCATGCAAGAAATCTCATTATTAATTATCAAAAATATGAACAAACTCGGAAAAAAGTGAAAATATTATTGAAAAGTATACTGTAGCTAAAGACGCTAATATAAATTTTAATTCATTTTTCTAGTTTTCTCAAGTTTGTTTATATTTTTGCTATTTAAAACTGACATCTCTTGAATGCAGGATGCAGCTACAATTGCCTGAATGTCAATTTGAAAGAGCTTGAACCTTGAAATCGCAGAAAAAAACGAAAAAAAGATTTTGAGCTGCTTACTAATCAAAATTACCGATCAGGGTGACCCTTTCCGATTTTTTCCGAGCTTATAGTAAATATGGGGCTTATTTTCAGGCGTTTTCTTATTCGAACTAATAATAAGCAGTCTCGTCTTCATCGAATAAATTATTTTTTATATCGAAATTTTTGGTAAAAAATATGGAAACTTCACCCTTAGCATTGTAGCTTCATTTTGAAGTTTGTAATGACGATTTCCTAAAAGCCGGCTCTGAAACCTTGGACCGGGTAATATATAATTCTCGTCCCCACAGTACCCTTAAAACGGACGCAAGTGAACTTTTTCGGCGAAAGTCGCCGCTTTTCGGCGCTTTTTTGCGACAGGCTGGCAAATTGTTGTTTGTGAACGAAATCGTTCAATTTTTGCAACACGTATTTTTCATCGAAATTCCAGAAATGCTTTTTCAGAACTAAGAAAATTATTGATTGGAAAGTACAGTAATGAAAAGTAGTGTGATTAGGTCTCGAGCGGGTGCCGGTGCACTGGTGTGCTTTTCATATTGCATTTTTTTTATCGTTCTGATGATCGCCCTATGCAAATTAAGGCTATTTATAAATGAATTCGAACTTTGCGAACTTATCCGCGTTCTCAATGTCGGTTCTCAATGAAAAAAGCGCCGAAAAGCGCCGACTTTCGCCGAAAAAGTTCACTTGCGTCCGTTTTGAGGGTACTCTAATATTAAAGTTTGATGGAAATCAAAAATGTGTTTTTAAAAATTGTTCCGTATCACCTGCAATCTCTGGTGATACCTCATATAAGTTATACTCCCTACCTCCCCTTGATCTTATCACTTCTAGAGCAGCGAGAATGGATCCCCGCTCCGCGCTGTTTTTGGCCCTTTCTAGCGCAGAGCGCTTTGGGGGTTGTAAATGCCTCTCTCTCACGCAGGGAGCGCTAAAAAGGGAAAGAGCGCTCTGGGAGCGCTCCTTGGGCGCTCTTTCCCGGGAAATGAGTAGAGCTAGTCATTTGTTTATTTCTTTTTCATTAATATTCTTTTCCTACTCTTATATATTTTGAATTATTTATTTCTTTTTTTCTATTGTTTACATGATTTTAGATGGAAATGTTGAGAAAAGTAACGAAATGGGCGAAAATCACGCATAGGCTCATCTGAAAGATCTCATCGCGCTGATTCCAAATATATACTTTTCAGAACATAGCGTTGTGATTTCGTTGAGAAAAGCGGTTGGGAGCGCGATGGGAGCGCGTTTACCGGCAGGAATATATTCGAGTTGGAATAGAGTATATATGTGGCCAGCGCTCTAGTCCAACTCGATCCTTCCATTTGCCGTATTCTATTTGCCCAATCCATTTTCTTCTTCTACGCGAGTTCAACCCAGTCTTTGACCTTCGTCGTGTTTCTGAGTCGGGCGTTGGTCAAATGATGCAAGAGAGTTATTCCGGACATCTTTCTTTCAATTTTGCTTTGGGCAATTCGTAGTTTATCCTTGTCTGATTCCCGAAGCGTCCAGATTTCAGATTCGTATAAAGCAGCTGGAGTGATGAGTGAGTGAATTCCTCTTTTGTGATTGAGCGGTAGGCGATGTGACACCATTAGATCGTGTATTTTGCTCCATGCTCCCCACGCGCATCTTATTGTGCGTTCGATTTCCTCCGATGGGTCTAGAGGAAATGAAACTGTAGTCCCGAGGTAGGTCCAAATTTGGCCAAATGCTTCTGTCTCGAGTGTGCGTTGTCAAAAGTCGTAAGGGCGCTGGTTGGGTGGACGATCGAGTGGATCGTCCTGTACTGTTACTGTACGGCATCTTTGCGTACTCCTCGATCGAATCCCTCCATCTCACAGGCGGTCTGCCTTGTGGGCGAGATATGTAGGTTGGGAAGGGGAATTGCTGCGCGACACGAGTAGAACATCTGAACGCGCATTGTACAAGTGTGGCTTACCGTATCGTCCCTAACCCGATAGACTAAAGCTTCTCAAACTCGAACCATCAGAATATCGCAGCACTTTGATAGACTTATCATTCATCTACAGAGTTGTTGATAATGACGTTGACATTGGCTTTCCCCGCTTTCTTTGTACTGCCCCTCCTCGTGCTAGACGTAATAATATGTTCCAACTGCACAAATTTCGTTCAAATTCTACTTTCTATCACCATTTCCTAGTCAATCGCATTGTATCACGCGACTCACGAGAGGATCGACTCAGAATGATCAGTATCCGGCACTGAGCAAGATTTTCGACATGCGTTTTTTTGCACTTTCGGATTCCTCTGGGTCTACCTAAGATCCCTGGGAACTATTATATTATGCCATGAATGTCATCCTTCGCCGAGATACTGCTACTGTTAGGTGCAGCCGTCGAAGTTTGAGGCCATTTTTCGACGTTTCAACGCCATTTCTGCGAAAACTTTTCGCTTGGAGATAAGGGCCAGTTTCAATTCTCTATTAACCTGTTAAATTTGTTTTCTGGTAAGGAATCGAATTTGCATAATAAGAAATTTTTGTAATTTTACAAAAATCCACTCGAAAACCCATAGATTTCTCTTTATAGAAGGCTCCGCTAGGTCACAAGGATTCGAATGATATTTTGGAGCTCTCATATCTTTGTAGATCATGTGAGTTATGATATGAAACGTGTAAAATTGACACAAAATGCTCATAAAATGGGGAAACGCCATTTCATTCCTCGTGAGAGAAGAGAATGAAGCGGTCCAGAAGAAAGGAAATAAATAGTGAAATGGTGAAGTGCGTTATATTTTAGACGTTTCCTATCATAACTCAGATGATCTACAAAGATATGCGAGCTCGAATATACCATTCGAATCCTGGTGACCTACCGGAGCCTTCTATAAAGAGAAATCTATGGGTTTTCGAGCGGATTTTGTAAAATTACGAAAATTTCATATTATGCAAATTCGATTCTTTACCAGAAAACAAATTTAACAGGTTTATAGAGCATTGAAAATGGTCCTTAGCTCCAAGCGAAAAGTATTCACAGAAATGGCGTTGAAACGTCGAAAAAAGGCCTCAAACTTCGACGGCGTCACCTAACAGTAGCAGTATCTCGGCGAAGGATGACATTAATGGCATAATATAATAGTTCCCAGGGATCTTAGGTAGACCCAGAGGAGTCCGAAAGTGCAAAAAAACGCATGTCGAAAATCTTGCTCAATGCCAAACCCAGGCTGACCCTCTCGTGAGTCGCGTGGTATCCTTGTGAAATTCTCTCCCCAATCATATCATATTATCATGTAATAGCGACTCGTTTATGAATAGATGCCGATTAGTTATCCCGATAGGTTACGAATCATATTATTGAACCAGTATTGTACATCTTTCACTTACTGCACCTCTCTCACTCGCACATTGTCTTTGTCACCTAGTCGTGACATCGTAATTTTCATGTTGCTTCAAATACTACATATTATCTGAATTCAATCAATTTTTGGGCATGATAAATGATTGATCTGTTGTCTTCTTTTTGCAACACGTGGCCCGCCCAACGATGCTTCGCTCTCGTAATAGGGTCCAATAGAAGAGAGATACGTCGAATTCTTACTATTAGAACAGGACTGATTCTTCTTCTGCTGCACGAAGATCATTGTTCCAATCAGTGCTCGTTCCAACGCTCGGTGGGTCGTCGGGATGAAGGATACGATCGTCGTCGTAAGTGGCCACGTCTCAGCAGCGTAGCAGAGAGCGGAAGTGACATCGCAGGCCCGCTACACCAGGTGTTCTTCATCAACTCAGTCTCACTGATCTACCTCTCTTCCTCACCCCCTGTAGAATGCCGTGATCGTTATGTCCTGGGTTCAACGCCAATGAACTATTATTGTCATTTCTAGGGTTGGCAGTTTGATTCCGACCTCACCGATCATCAACGCGCGGTTGAGAGTGGAATGATTCCCACTCGCACAATGACACACAATACTGGGATTCAATAGGATCCCAAATAAGATGAGAAAGATCCGAGTGGATCCCAACTATTTGAGCATTGAAGGAATTAAGAATTTCACGACTTCTCTGAATAATTTCAAGTCCTACCGTATTTTTCACACTCGCCCCTATGTTAATTTTGTGGTCGCCGTGATCGTGTAAAGAATCACATATTTTAGCCACAATATAAAAATTGTATAAATACACCTTCCAATGTATTTATTATTCCAATAAGTATGTATATCCTATATTTTTTGCTTTCGTCATATATCAATAGTTGATCCAGAAAAGGCGTTTTTGATTATTTCATTCCATAATGATCAGGCGAACCGAATAACAAATGGCCGGGACGACCGCATTCCGGAATAGCGCTAAATATAATAGATAATGAGAGGGTAAATCAAAACGGCAAACGGGTATGAATTCCGTTTAGACACCCCTAAATCATACCATTGATAGTGATAACAATGTCACCTCTCTCATGGCGTAAAACGTAAAAATGACTCCTGACCGAGTTATGCACCGTTGAGGAAATGCCGGTTGCCGAATTGCCCCCCCCAGCCTACGACGATGCTTTAATACGCATGATATTTTTCATCTTCCTATTTTATATTTCGGGTTGTATATCACTTATTATTTTAATTCATTAACGAACCGTGGTTGTGAAGTTCGGTTTGTCAAAGGAGGGATATTCTATTTGTAGAGTGAAGGGCTCTGGAGTCGACAGAAACATGGAACAGATCCAAATAACTGAACGATCACAATATTATATCTCTCATGCGAACTATAGGCACAACAGTTTCTTTCCCAGAGCGGCTCGGCTTTTCTCAAAACCCGGTAATCAAATCAGTTTCTCTGTATGAATGACCTCCACATGCGACCCCCGACCTATCATGATCTCACTTCGTTATGCTATATTCGTTTTTCTTTCTATTTGTGACCGCATTGAACACGCATAAATATATATATATATATATATATATATATATATATATATCTAATTTGGTAGAAGTTGTACATAAGGTATTATGAGTTGCATAAGGTTTTTATGATTATAATTTCTCCGTTCTCACAGTGAGGAAACGAATGAAATGACACAACTCGTTGAGAATTATCGCCAAGGACTTGGGCCTAGTTACTCATCCGCAGTCTTCTGAAATGGAAGCTCGGATCGAATTGTCGAATTTCATTTTTCTGGTTGTTGTAACTTTATTAGAGTAGTCGAGGATACCCTGTCATGGTTGCGGAACATTCCTCGCGCGATTATTTGCCGAAATTTAACCCACTTACCTGGCACTGTATTTGCAACTCAATTTGCAATTTGTGAAGACTGGATGACTGCGGATGGGTTTCGGTAGCTTGGATACAGTATTCAAAATAGCGCCGAAAATTAAAATAGATCTCGCCACGAGAAGGGGCATACAAAGTAACCCCTAGTACGATATTTCAATTACTGAAAATTCTCAAAAACACGCGAAGTTACAGTCGTCCACAGTGAAGTGAACGAACCCGAACTAGTTTGTTTATGAGCCCGTTTGCGTAAGAGTCAGGCAAAGCTCGGTACAGCGAAAAAGTGATGGTCTGAGATAAAACCTGTTTTCGACACTCTTCGATGGGTTAGGAAGACTGGCCGAATCTCAAGATATGCAAATTTGATTGGAGGTCAGTATGGAGCTCTGAACATCCGACAAATTTGCGGTTTATTGAGAATAACTTGATAACCAGTGGTCGAAACCGAAATATCCAAAGAAGAACTAGTTTAATTTTTGAGAGGAATATCACTGTGTATTTCAATTTTCGAAAATGTCTTACATTTCGGAAATCTATTGTATATAAAAATCATAACCGAAAAGAGATAGCTGAAACTTTCACAGTATCTCGAGCAAACGTACATCGTGTCAAGCGGACGAAGAACCCTCATTTGGGTGACGCGACTTTCTAGCGAATTAGCGAGCGAGATAATGGGAGAGCAAAATCAATACGCGGCCATATTTATCGTAAATCAATTCATAATTAGTAGGTCAAATTCGAAAAATCTGTTCCCATCAAATTGTCACAAATTGTGTTTGTAATGCTCTATAAGAGCCCGTTTTCGTAAGAGTCAGACAACGCTCGACAGTTCTCGGTACAGCAAAAAGGTGGCCTTCTGAGATTACAACGGTTTTCAATAGACATTATTGGGTTAAAATTATTGGCCCAATCTTGTGGTATGCAAATTGGATTGGGGATCGGTGTGGAGGTCTGAAGATCCGGCCAATATCATGTCTCTCGTCTATATCTGGATACCCATTGAAGTAGTCGAAAAAGTTTGAACACATACCCTAGTCGAATTCACGCGATGAATCTTCCTATTTCGTCAAAAAAAGAAAAAAATATTTGTATTTACCAGAATAATATTATTAATTCACATACGAATAAAGTCTGGGCAAGTAAACCTATGGCAGCATCTGGACAATGTAATCAGTGACCTACAAAAAAAAATTTTTCCCGCGAATCGACGGTCAGAACAGTCGAATCTAGGAGAGAAAGGTCATTTACATGAATTCGCCCCATCATTTCTGACATTCACACGCCGCGCAGACACAGTGAGGGATGTATTTAAATGAGCTGTCTCTCCTAGAAATGAGTGTTCTGACCTTCCATTTTAGTTCTTTGAAAAATCATAACTCGAAAAGGCAGAATTCTTTTGATACCAATTTTTTTGTGGATAACTTTGTCCAGATGCTGCCATAGGTTTACTTGCCCACAGTTTATTCGCATGTGAATCAATAATATTATTCTGGCAAATTGAAATATTTTCTTTTGACGAAAAATAGGAAGAATCATCGCGTGAATTCGACTAAGGTATGTGTTCAAACTTTTTCGACTACTTCAATCGGTATTCCCTCAATTTCCCTCGTCTATTTACTCAACAAGATCGGAATCTCCATCCAAGCCGGACTGGTCACCGTGTGATGGGTATGACTACATAAGATGGTTGGTCCCTCAGTTTCTAGACTCGATGACTGTCCTTCTGATAATTTGAGTTTGGTTGACGCAGATTCAAGAAAGCAGGCTCCATCTTTCTTTCTTCGAACGCAAAATCTTCAACGTCAAGCTCGCGAGTCACTATTCTTTCTCCAGCCAATAATTCTGGGTCTGTGATATGGAAAGAAGACCGATCCCGACGCTTAATACTGGACAAAATGAATCATTCTAAAGAAGACCATCGACCACGTCTGAAACCTATATGAAACCCCCATCTTGATCAGCGCCCATAAAGCGACACTGATAAATTTGTATTTTTATTTGTAATTGGTATCCAGATATAGACGAAAAAACAGGATATTGACCGGATCTTCAGACCTCCACACCGATCCCCAATCAAATTTGCATATCACAAGATTGTGCCAATAATTTTGACCCACTAATGTCCACTGAAAACCGTGGTAATCTCAGAAGGTCACTTTTTTGTACCGATACTTGTCTGGCTCTTACGCAAACCACAGTCTTAAGCGGGCAACAGACCCCAATGCATTTCATTTATTCACAGGTGCGGTTATTTAAAATGTGAAAAATTCAAACTAAACCTATTTCACAGGTGCGGTTATTTGAAATGTGAAAAATTCAAACTAAACTACCGCGCGGAATGAAATGTACTGTAAGATTGGGCAGGTGTGACCGATAGATTTGGTTTCGTCCTCGTGAGTGAGCTTTCTCCGACCAATCAAATCTGCCATTGTGGCTCAGTTGGTTACAGCTTTTGCTATAAAACAGAACATTCCCCTCGAAACAACCGATCTCAGTGAGATGAGACAGCGAGAATGAATGAGAGAAGCCGTGAAATGCATTGGCCTTAATACTGTGAAACGGGCTCATAAAATAGGCGTTATTTTAGCTGTTTTCCTCGAGGAGTTATTCCGAGGTTAATATTTCAATGAAGAGTAACAAGTTGGAAATCCAAGGTGAATAAATGATAAATTTACACGAGGTGCCAATTTCTGCCACTTTTTTGGGTACAGATTTTTCGAATTTGACCTACTAATCGAATTATGAATTTATTTATATCAGAATTGTCTCATTCCTCCGCTCCATAGCTCACTCATGAAGCCGTCAGCTATGCCTTAAAGATATTAGTATGATGTTTTGTGATTAATTGAATCATCACATCACAAAGTCTCATTCACGAGAAAGCTAGGCTTTGACCTTGAATTTCGTTGAATGCGCTGTGGTCCCTAAACGAATGGAGGAATTGCACACACCCCCCCTTATCTAAATTTATGTAAATCGGAAATAATCGGAAATAAGAGGGGAAAAACTATTTAGTAGATCAACACCTTCGGGAATATTGAGGTTGCCGAGCATTTCTCCCAAGCATATTCCAAAAAAATTGCCCTGGCGATCATTTTGATTGTGTTGTGCCGATTCATCTAATGGTCTTAGGGAAATTCTTTTTTTCATAATTCTTCATAATTACCTATCCTAATTAATGTATATCTTTTCGTAATGAGAGTGGAGTGGGATATCAGGATTCCCCCCTCCTGCTCTTTTCTTCCTACTTCTAATTCATAAAATTAGCTCGAAAAGTTCCATTTCTCAATATATTTTTTTTCGAAATTGGATATTATAATCTGAACAAACTATACTTGTCAACATGATTAAACGAACGCTTTTATTTCACGCTTTTTGAAAAATTCATATTATATTATTGATGAAAGCGAATATTATACACAAGGGAAAACATAATTATAGTATCAGCAGCTTTATTTTACGTCGATTTCATGTTTTTGACGTCCTAGCACGCGTTGCCAGTGTGCTATTTACACTTTTTTGGTCATTTGAAAGACCATACCTCGCTTTAAATACTACAGTAGAAGTTCAGATACATTGCAATGAGGGTGAGCGTACCCCAACAACACTGTGTTGGCAGTCTATCTGGCACATGAGGCTGTTTGCGTTAGAGTCAAACAACATTCGGACAGTTGAAAAACTGAAAACTGGGTAAAACATTGTTTTCGACACATTCAAGGGTTGGCTATCACAATGGTCAATATCTGGAAATTCATGGAAATTTACTTCCGGACTGTTATTCAAATCACAAAAATATCCGAAATGAGTACTTTTATTCTCGGAAATCGATGTTTCCAAATCTAATGTATTTGTGCTTGCTATATTGGTAAATTGAAATTGGTAGCAACTTTGATTGCGAAAAGTAACGTGCCCTAGATGCCTTGGGAAAGCTTGGGTTACGTAATCCCACGTTGCAGCTGGCTTACCGGCTTGCCCTCATCCGATCACATTTCAACACATCCGAAAATCTACCGTAATCTATAAATCGATATAATGTCGCTCAAATGGCTACAAAAGAGACAATAATCGACAGGCAACGCGTGTTAGGACACGGGGAATAACATGCAATCGATGTAAAATGAAGTTGAAAATAGTATAATAATGTTCCCCTCTATGGACAATATCGGCTTTCCTCAAAAATATAATAGTTTTCGTAAAAGAAAGATTAGAAATTGCTCTTATTCCGAGTGTGCGCGCTCCACTTTCGTGTTCCGGTATACCGTATTGGCTAATTGAAAATCGGGCAACGTTGGACTCGTGGGAGCCCTTCTTTAAAGAAGTCTTCCCAAGAATTTTTGGTCACATAGACTGCCAACGCAGTGCTGTGGGGAACGCTCACCCGATCATATTGCAACACATCCGAAAATCTACCGATCTATAAATCGATATATTGTCGCTCAAATGGCTACAAAAGACCCAATAATCGACAGGCAACGCGTGTTAGGACGCTTGAAATACATGCAATGGACGTAAAAATGAAGTTGCCAACAATGTAATAATGTTCCCCCATATAGTAGTTTTTTTAACAGAACGATTAGAAAGTGCTCCTATTCCGAGTGTGCGCGTTCCATTTTCGTGTTCCTGTAGTTTTCATGACATTACCTGGATGGAAATCTCATTTTGATTAGATAATCGGAATCTACGTCATCGATATCTCTACTTATTTTCTAAAAGTATTAGTTTCCTAGTACTCGAGATATGATTTTTTTTGCATATTTTAAAATTCATCACATTTGAAAATTCTAAAAACACACGTTTATTGATATTGACAAATTGATCATCATTTGTTCAGATCATAATAGCAAATTTCGAACAATAACAGAGAAATTTAGTGTCAAAGACAAAAATGTGGAAACTTCAGAGCTAATTATCTATGCAATTTTTATGCGGAAAAAATCTTTCAGATGCGGGATCGGAAGAGGAGAACAAGGGCTCTCCATCCACATCAAATTCAGAAAAACTCAAAATTTGATGTACGGCGAAGGTTTTACCTGCGTTTTTTTTACTGGCGAAGGTTTTACCCGCATTGAGGAGTCATTCATTTCGCGGGTCAAGTGGATTTTCTCCGCTCCCATTGGATCAATTGCGGACATTTGCATATCTTTGAAATCAGCTCAACGAGTACTATCGAATGCAATGCAAAAATACAGAAAAAAGTGTTTTCCTCAAAATATGTTTTATTGTAATTACAATATTGCACTAGAGTTAAAACGCTTCTTCGCCATTATGAGAAGCATTCTCCTCAAAATCATTCTTGTCTGACATATCTACGTAAGTCTTCTAAACATAGGGAAGTGGTAGGTTCAATATCACTGAAGTCGGACTGGAGAGTGAGAACATGAAGAGGGCTGTGCGAGACTTGTTGGGCTCGTTCTCCGATGTAATTCATGCGATTAATATACTCATGATTATTCTATAGATCTGATGGTTCTGATTCCATATCTGCTTCTACTTTTCAATTTGGTCCATTATGAGCTGAGATATACGTCTTGACCCGCTTTTGACGCGCGAAATGACTCATCCGTATCTAGTCGTTAAACACCGCCACGGAGTGCGGGTACCCGCGCGAGTCACTCTCGACCCGCGAGAGGAGGCAAAGAGTGACTCCAAATGACTACATTTCGCCACCCTAGACACTACGGTTTGGAGCATTAGATAGCAAATGAACACAATAATATTTCGCAATAGTCCGTTATGATCGCTCTGCATGATTCCATTTTCGGCATTCCGTTCGCCGAGGTGCGGTTGCAAAATGAATTCCAATCTCACATGGTAGATTTGAGATAATAGCTCATACACTCTGTGGTGATAGAGCATCCATTCAACTGTGCATTACACTGTATGAGCTATTTAGTGCTTTGCGGATAACTCTAGTAGCACTATTTTCCGGCACCTCCTAAAAAAATTAAAAAATCGTTTATCTCTTGTGTAAGTAGTGCTAGAGGTCCCAAATTTTGTAGAAACCATGAGAGTATGGTAGAGCATCCCCATGCAATATTTGACTTCGATCGGTCGCTTATTGCGACATTTTGAAAAATTACGATCTGCGATTTTTGCACTACCAAAACTCATCGAGCTAAAAATCTGATTTTTTTCCAGGCCGTGCAAGCACTATCAGGTACCACATACACAAAGTTGCAAGGCCTAAGATATTTATTCACGGTTGCGGCAGTTGAAAAACCATCGGAAGTCGGAGTGGGCGGAGCTTGCTAAATGCAGGCGGAGCAAATTGGCTCACTCCTGCTGAGGGAGAAAACGTACCCCAATTGTGCCTCTTGTTTGTTAAAACGTTTGTGTATTATATAAGAACCTTTATAGAACTTGGAACCCTGTTAAATGACAGTTTCAAAATTGCTGTTGGAGAAAAGTTGCGATTTACGCAACCCAACTTTCGATGATTTTCAACTGCCGCAACCGTGAATAAATTTCTTAGGCCTTGCCCCCCCCAACTTAATGCATGTGGTGCCTGATAGTACTTACACGGCGTGGCAAAAATCCAGATTTATAGCTCGATGTAGCGGTGAGTTTTGGTAGTGCAAAAATCGCAGATCAAAATTTCACAATAAGCGACCGATCGAAGTCAAATATTGCATGGAGATGCTCTACCATACCCTAAAAACGGACGAAAGTGAACCGCATCGGTGATTTTCGCCGAAAAACTCCGACACCCTGTCAAATCGTTGTTTATCAACCAAATCGTCCGAATTTTTGAGATCTTCTGAATTTCCGAGATCCGATTTCCAGATAACCTTTTTGAAAACTAAGAAAATTATTGATTGCAAACTCCGGGTTTTCAGCGCAGCTTGTGCGCGTGATTCTAATTTCACAAGCTGCGCGCTGGATTCTACAAGACGCGCGCCGGATTCTCCAAGCTACGCGCCTTTCTGTTCGGGACCTTTCAACAGAACGCGCGATGTGCGCCCGATTGGTGTAGGGCGCGGCGCCTCGCGCGTCGAACCCTACACAAATCGCGCGCACAAGCTGCGCTGAGAAACCACGGCTCAAGCTGCGCTGAAAAACCGGAGAAGTGTATAATTAAAAAGGTGGTGTTTCTGTGCACATCACTATCGGCCTGTTTTCATTTCTTCCCCATTATTTTAGCGTTAATTTCCAATATACTGCTTCATTAGCATCATAATAAACTTCGAAAGCCGAAATAATGAAGAATAACTCGAAACTAAAGATTCGAACACGAAAACGTGCTGAAAAAAACAGTAATGTGCACAAATCACCTCCGTACCTCGAGTTATACACAACAAAATTATGTTCTTTCCAATCAATAATTTTCTTAGTTTTCAAAAAGCTTATCTGGAAATCGGCTCAAACCTTTGTAGTCAAAAAATCGGACGATTTGGTTGAGAAAAAAGATTTGGCAGGGTGTCGGAGTTTTTCGGGGAAAATCCCTGAAAATTCCCGACGCGGTTCACTTTCGTCCGTTTTGCACTACTTTCACACGAGATAAACGATTTTCGAATTTTTTAGAAGGTGCCGGAAAATAGTGCTATTATCGTTATCCGTAAAGCACAAAATAGCTCATACCATGTATTGTATACTAGAATGGATGCTCTATCACCACATAGTGTATGAGATATTATCTCAAATCATGTAAGAGTGGAATTTATTTTGCGACTGCACCTCGGCAAACGGAATGTCGAAAATGGAATCATGCAGAGCGATCGTAAAGGACTATTTCGAAATAATCTTGTGTTCATTTGCTATCTAATGCTCCAAACCGTAGAGTTCTATCTCAATATTTAAGAAAGTTATGACGATTTGAAATTTGTTGCTAAACTTTTGTACGGTACACATGGGATATGGGAGAGGATTCTGTGTTTATATTTTGTCGTATCTTTTTTCAAAGAGCTCTATAGTAATTAACAATACGCAAAACATTAACCGAGTTTGTCAGTAATCAATGTTGGGAGCAACGAGTTACTATAAAAGCGAAACACAGCAACCACGTGACATATGAGCCCGTTTGCGTAAGAGTCAGTCAATTCTCAACAGATCTCGGTACAACAAAAAAATGAAGGTCTGAGATAACAACGGGTTTCAATACACTTCGGTGAGCTGAGAACACTGGCAAAAATCTCTTTGCATGCAAATTTGATTGTAGGTCACTATAGAGCTCTGAAGTTCACTTAAATTTACGGGTTTTCGAGTATATCTTGATACAGAGTAGACGAAACAAAAAAGTTCAAAAATAGAGTCTACTCGAATTTGCATGAGGAATCTAAATCTTGTGTCAGAAAGGTAAAATTGACCTCTACAACGAAATAAATAATTATAACCCTTATACTAAGAAAAAGTGAGCAACCACTCTAGGGTCACGATCTGGAGCATGCATTCAGTGTTCTACAAAAAAAACGCTGTGTCTGCGCGGCGAATGAAAGTCAGAAATGAGAGGATGAAATCATGTAAATAACCTTTATCTCCGAGAAATGAGTGTTTTGGCCGTCGATTCGCGTCGGTTGAACAATCATAACTCAAAAAGGCTGAATTCTTTTTCTACCAATTTTTTTTGTAGGACACTGAATGCATGCTCCAGATCGTGACCCTAGAGTGGTTGCTCACTTTTTCTTAGTATAAGGGTTATAATTATTTATTTCGTTGTAGAGGTCAATTTTACCTTTCTGACATAAGATTTAGATTCCTCATGCAAATTCGAGTAGACTCTATTTTTGAACTTTTTTGTTTCGTCTACTCTGTATCAAGATATACTCGAAAATTCGTAAATTTCAGTGAACTTCAGAGCTCCATGGTGACCTACAATCAAATTTGCATGCAAAGAGATTTGGCCAGTGTTCTCTGCTCACCGAAGTGTATTGAAAACCGTTGTTATCTCAGACTTTCACTTTTTTGCTGTACCGAGGTTTGTCCGACTCTTACGCAAACGGTCTCTTAAAATAAGAAATAATAATTTTCCTCGGGGAAAATTAACTAATAAAAAATCATCAATAAATTACTTTTTTTTAAATCAGTGTGAACAGTATTTAGTGACTATTTCATGCATCAGTGTACATTAAAAGTTCAGTGTACTTGGTGTACACGGTGTACGGTGTACAAGTGTATAGTGTCTCCCTTTTTTTTAACGCACGATGTGTGCGCGAGATTTCCACACGTCGCGCGTGGGCCTCATTCAGGAATACCATATTTTCCGTTCAAGACCTTCAACAGAGCACATGATGCGCGCGACATTTCCACTACTGGTTTTGCATGATGCGAATCTGGTACTCAGTGAAAGTGAGGAAATCATGATTCAGGTGCGAGGCAGGCATGAAACTGCGGATTCAAACATAACTTTTGATGGTCTTTCGAATGGTATATAACATAATAGCAAAATAAAAAAATTGAGAGAAAAATGTTTTCGTAAAAAAATTATCGATTTTTCAGAAGTTCAAATTTCGTGTATTTTCCACTTTTAAAATATACTTTGGACCAAAGACCTCCGTGAAAAAAGTTTGAGCCCGGGGCAATAACTTTGAATGAGTTGTACCACCTGGTCCTGTGTTCTTACAGAGAACGCGTCTTAATTTTTAAATTTACATCTTATTTAAAAATCATTTTACTTTTTAAACTTGTTTATAAACATTGACAAACTGATGTGGTGTAAGTTTCCTGAATTTGAAAAATTCCGAGAATTTAATTCTTTTTTAAAATTATTTTCTCGGATACCCCTCGACTTCGATTTAAAACTTTGTTTTATGGTTTTCATAGCTATATCTAAAAACGAAGTTCTGAGTCGATTGCACGTCGGGGAACCGAGATAAGAAGTTGCGAGAATTAAAATCTAGGTTCTTTTCCAACGCTATTTCAGAAAATTAACACAACATGACTACCTTTTTTAAGAGATATTGCCAACATTCGAATGAAAAAAACAACAACAAAGTAGGGCTAAAGTCAAAATGTGGAACCTTTTCAGCGATTTATCATTCAAATTTTACGCGTATCAATAATTTGCGGAATCGTAAGAGGAGAACAGGGGATATCGATCCATGTCAAAATCAGAAAGTGAAGGTATGCGAACGCAATGACGGAGAGACATACCTGGGATTACAATCTTCTTGTTAGCAATGGATATATCAAGAGGATCAGTCACTGCTTTCCATCTTTCGTATGAGATGAAAGTGAGGGTAAGAACACTCACATACACTCCAGTGTTCTCAATTTATCGCATTAATTGACTACCTCTCACACAATTCGTCGCTCACTTGAACAAAAACAATGGCCTTGCAGGTGATTACTCCGAACCAGAATGTCTTAGTTACATCAGTGAGTACTGTAGGAGGGAGACATATGAGAAGTATTATGAGGTCAGCAATTGCCAAATTCATAAGCAAAAGATTCATTGAAGTTCTCTGCAATTCAATTTAATTCCCCCATAGTTGTCTCTCTTTAATTAAAGGGCGAGGGAGGAATCCACAATGGAAGGCAATGAAAGACACCTTCATCGACTATCGAGAGGCAGAGAGGGAGGGACTTCTTAGAGAAAGAGGGACAAGTCTCACCATTCGTCGAGTCGACGATACAACTGTGATCACTAAGCAATTACCAGCCACTCCAATGAACATTATGAATGCAAAGAAGACCAGCCCAAATTTCTCGATTGGTCGAGGGGAGAGAAACTCGACCACATAGTTTTCATAGTCTGCAAGAATGAAAGGTTGTTTGAGAGAGATTCGAATGACTTACCTTCTGCTGATTGATTCACTGCATCGTCCATGGTAGAGTAGTCCATGTCCATCAATGGCGAATCTTGGAATTGTCTAACCCTTTTCCTCAGACTCCACCCCTTCCCCACACACTCCCCCCCCTCCTTCCCTTCCCCCCAACTCCCCCCTCCTCCCCGTCTCCCTTGCCCCATCCTCACCATATTCATTCCGCCCCTAACCCAATATACACACTTACAGATAGACAGAAACAAGTAGAAGTCTACGGGAAGATAGGTTCCTTTCGTTGCCCGGATCAAGAGTTTAACTGGCTAATTTTTAAAAAAATGATATAACTCAATTCTATTTTTTACAAAACTCGTTTGTAATGATAGGGCATACTCCCATATTTCAATGAGGGGATAAGTATATGGTTGAATCTTGAATTAGTCTGGAAAGGGAAAAGAATTTCACAATAAAAAGTACGGGGTGTAAACCACGTTTCCTTTCTAAATTGCCATTATTTGAGGCGGAGATTCTCACCCTACTCGTTTTGTGGTTTCGACGACAAAACTTTGTGAGTAAACGGGTACCGTCAACTAAGAGGAAAAACATTCATGTTGACTTCTCTAATTGAAAGTGTCTATGTGACGTCTGGGACACAGAGAACGGCAGGAAAGCTAAACTATCTATAAAAAAAGAATTGATCGCAGGTAAACTGCAGTTAATGCTCACTTGAAAAATTACGGCATTGTGACAACGGGTAGCACGCTTTTCCAGTCTTTCACATAAATCCAAACCGACAAACAGAGTGAGAGAGTGTGCAAAAATGAGAGAGCCCCCATCGGTTTCATACGCTCTCTCACCCCAAAGCCCTCTCTGTACGGTTGACCGGACTGTGGTATGATATCTTTTATACAACGCGGCATTTGTCTCCGAAAAACTAGGAAATGCACTTTTTAGTTTATCTCTGCTCGTTTGCCTGAGATCTCTGACTCTCCTCTCTCACACATTGTCGTAAGTGTTCGTTGTCTAGCAAACGAGATGGAATAAGTACAGAGGCAGATCTTCATTACCTATTTGGTTGATTTTTCTGAAGTCTCAAATTAAAGTAACTTCAAGATGGCCCAAAATGAATGCCACCTCTGTTAACTTCTGCGATGAGTAGACCGGGCGCTTTTCAAGAAATATAAGTAAATCAGGCAAAAACTTTAATTAAAAATGAGCCCTTTTTTGAATTTTTTTTCATAAAATCTCAAAAGTGGACTATTTTCTCGTACGATTTAGTATTTCAAAAGGTATTGACTGATCTTGTGCGTGATTTTGTTTTATTAGCCGTCCATTTTTTTTCTTAAATGACTTGTTTTTTTCGAAACAATTTTTCATGCCGCATATGCCGTGTATGCCGAAAATAGTTCATGCCGCACAGCCCTGATTTAAGCACCGATAAATGAGCAACCGACAAAAGGGCAACATGCCATAACTGTGATATGAGTGAGCCTAGAGGTATGGGATTGGTACCATTGTGATCAGCATCAGTAAATTGAGATTTCATAACTAATTAATTAATTAACTGTCTCATTAATTATGTTAATTAATTAATTAATTTTGAAATCTCAATTAACTGAAGCTGATCACAATGGTACCACTCCCATAGCGCTAGGCTCACTCGTAGCTGAATTATGGCATGTTGCCCTTTTGTCGGTTGCTCTTTTGTCACCCCCCCCCCTCAAATTTTCGTGGGAGGCCTTCTTTAACGCTCGACGGCATCTGACGATCCCTACGTTAATTGTACGAAAATTGACATTTTTATAGCTGTGACACTCGATCATTCGAAGTTTGGCAGTCGTTAAAGACGATGTACCATTCCATTTTGAGAGAACATTATGTCTAGTCACTTTTTCAGCCTAAACTTGAAGACTAGACAGATAAACTGTCAACAGCATAAGGTATTGATAAAAAGAAAAATGGGCTATATGTTTGATAGAAGATGCTCGGTTACGATACACGGCATTTTACAGTGGGTGTAGGAGAGAGGTAGATCAAAAGGGAGTCATGGGAAGGGGTCAGCGAGAGAGGAGAGAAAGTGAGAGAGCCTGTGTACTGGCATTTTGCCAATCTCCTGATTCTATCAAAGGGAAATTACGAGAGCCGTTCAAAATTGTTCCCGCCAAAACGCCGTGCGACACTCCTCAGTGGAGGGGGACAAATCGAGTCGGGATTTTTGGATGACGTAAACCTCGAGTAGACGATGTCAGAGGGGCATACTGTATTGCTTCTACCATATCTTGGGCTCCAGTAGCTGGGATATTTCGAATGTATGAAATTGAGCTAATCGAGTAGGGAGTGTTTCAGGAGGTAGGCATAACGTAGGCAATGCCAGAGAGGCATAGCTTATTGCTTCTACCGTATCCTGGGCTACTGTAACGGAATTTCAGTGCACCTGAAATATGAAATAGGAAAGCTTCAAGCAAACAAATCTCCCCACCTCGATTCTTCTTCACAATGTTTCGCTGCCTGAAGGATTATAAGGAAAGCGATCTCGGGGTGCCTTTTCTCAATTAGGAAAGCACAACATGTGGCCTCTTTCCTGACAATCCAAACAATGTGTTCCAGATCACTCTTCTCAGCTTCACTTAGTTGTGGATCGAATTGACTGCGCAACTTTTCGATTTCGTCTTCAACTTGCTTCGATACGATGGTTAACAGTTCGCACAGTTGTTTTCTGTTCGCCACCTCGCCTTGAGTTTCGACGAGTAGATTTCGGGCAGCGCTCGAAACGAGATACAGCTAATCCCTGTCATAGAATCGTCATCATACAATTCTCCTCAAAGTTCGTAAGAGTCAGAATTGAGATTTTAGAAGCTCGCGAGGATAGATATATTTATGAGGGGTTATTTAGGTATCAACAGGGCACAGGGCTACATTTTCGAGTGAAAACTAACAATGCTAGAAATAATTGCGTAATGTGAGGATACAAATACACTTAAAGATGGCCTTCCACGAGTTTTTTTGTCACATAGACTGCCAACGCAGTGCTGTGGGGAACGCTCACCCGATCCGAAAACATCCGAAAATCTACCGTAATCTATAAATCGATATATTGTCGCTCAAATGGCTACAAAAGAGCCAATAATCGACAGGCAACGCGTGTTAGGACGCTTGAAATACATGCAATGGACGTAAAAATGAAGTTGCCAATAATGTAATAATGTTTCCCCCTGTAGATAATTTCGGCTTTCATCAAAAATATAGTAGTTTTTTTTAACAGAACGATTAGAAATTGCTCCTATTCCGAGTGTGCGCATTCCATTTTCGTGTTCCTGTAGTTTTCATGACATTAGCTGGATGGAAATCTCATTTTGATTAGATAATCGGAATCTACGTCATCGATATCACAACAAATTTTCTAATGACGTCACCATCGAGTTTCGCAAATTCGAACCGAATTCCTTTGTACCGTGCACTAATAAATTCCTCATCGAAATGCAAGAATTTGGTTACGGAACTTTTTTGATTGGAGTCGATGTTATTATAAATATAAAATTATACGAACGTCGAAGAAGACCATTCAGTTAAAACACAGAAACATATTTCACGGCTCCGGTTCCGTTCTCATTCCGGTTCTGAGTTCGGTGTAAACAGATGGAAGAGTTAAACTACATGTGTGCGCTAAATCGATAGCCCATGATGCCCTGTGCCACCTTTTCAATTTGGATTTTGAAAATAATTCTTAAATCAGGCAAAAATTCGAAAACAAAAAAAGTGGTGTGCGCCTTTCTGATGTTTCACCAAATTGTCCTCTTCGGCTACGCGCGGAACGGCATAATACGGTAGAACAACACCACTTATATTTATAATAGCGAGTTTACCGAAATGTGTTTTATTCAATTTACCTTTAAAAGGTTCTCGTAAAAAAGTTTTATTTTATAATTTTAATCGTTGAATTATTAGACAAAATATATTTAAAATGAAAAATAAAACTTACCCTGGAACGAAGTCAAATCAGGCAAAGTTTGGTGAAAACTCGAATAAAGTCAGGACTTGATTGCAATACCGTAACTACTAACATTCCTTCACATTTTCTCGGTTTAGCTGTGTATTCTATATAATTTACAGCTTTCTTCAATTTCATAGAGCACATCGGAGTCCATAATGAGAAAATATAGATCATTTTAATAGGTGTTTCGACAATGATAAAACCGTATGAAGCGAGTACTTATCGTAATTACCTTTACCTATCAACGGCTGGCTTTATTCGAGTTTTCACCACATTTTTTCTTTTTTTTCCTGATTTGACTTCCTGCCAGGGCAAGTTATATTTTCCATTTTAAATATATCCTGAATAATAATTCATCGAGTGAATTGTCAAATATAAAAATTATTTTTTACGAGAAACTTTTTTTAAGGGAAATTGATTGAAACACATTTCGCAGAATAACTCGGTAGCATCGGCGCCAATCAAAAAAGCTCCGTAACCAAAAAATACTTGTATTACGACGAGGAATTTATTAATGCACAGTACAAAGTGATTCGTTTCGAATTAGCGAAACTCGAAAGTCACGTCATCAGAGAGCATGCTCGAGCAATTTCATGGCCTGAGGCATAAAAGCGTTTTTGAACTTCGGTTTTGGTGTATTCGTATTCCTCACATGACGCACTAAATACTTTATAGCATTTTTAGTCTCATCGAAAATTCACCCCAGTGCCAATTCTTTGAAAAAAAATATGCCGATCCACTCAGATAACCTCTTTTATGCTCACATAAATTGGGAGGTGAGATATCTAAAATCAAGGGTTCCTGGTTTTGTGCAATTTCACCTGATTGTTCATTCTTAGCGGTGGGATCAACCTGATCAGGTGAAAGGTATTTTTTTATCTGTTGGCTTCCGTTCTACACCGGTTCATTCGCCGTTCACAATTATGAGGAACCAGTCAACCCCGTCTCGGGTAATGTGCGCCCTTCGGGTAAATGCCGGCCATTCTGTTGTTTCGTCATCTGACGCTTTCTAGTTTTGTCTAGTCGACCAGCCCGTGAGTCCGCTCTTGAAATTTCAATTCAAAAGCTGTGCAAATGCTGTCCTATTTTCATCAGGAACAGTGCTCCCACCTGACTTCCCTCAATATTTTGATCAGTTTGAAATCTTACCGTGTTTTTCACACGCGCCCTTTTGTTCATTTTGTGGTCGCCGTGGTGGGATGTAGATAACAGTTTAAGAAAATCAGTTGCTGATCGGCCTTGGCAAATGGTCCAAACACAACTGGTTACTGTAACCACTTGGGTGGACTGGATGTCGATTCGAGTTAAGTAAATACATGTTGTTTCCATTTTGAATTAAAATATTTAATTGCAACTAATTGTTTGATTAGCTCAGTTTCGTTTGCTCCCTTTGAAGGATGCCTGGCGAGGAGAGTGGAGCTATGGGCAACGTCGTTCTCCTCACTCCAACTAACCAAGTGCAGGAATTACAAACCATTCTTCTTGACAGGTATCTAGTATGTATAGTATGAGACCACCACATTTCAGATCTGCATAAAATCAAGACCCCCCCACTAATCAAAACAGCAGGAATACCGTGGCGCTATGCTTGAAATCTAAAAAAAGGAACTGCGTGGTAGCCCTGCCTGCTTCACCGTTGCATAATGTCAGGGAGCGAATTCAAAAATGAATTACTCAAATGTGTGCCGCATTTATCTGGTAGGGACGGGCGTGTGATTTTACGAGCACGCGATATTGCCGTTCTACCTACGACGTCGTTGGGCTCGAAATACAGTACCTCTGTTGTCAATTCCGCGAGATTTGGTGGCATGGCTATGGCAGGTAAAAAGCATGGATGCCGGCTGGTAGAAAATATGGATGTCGCAGCTACATGGCAGGTAAAAAGGTAAATAGGAGGCTGCGACATGCATGGTTTCTACCTGCCCGATACCTGTCCGCCTTCCCGGTACCTGTAACATGCATGCTTTTTGTCGATACTCAGTTCGACTACCTGCAGCATCCATGCCCTTTACCTGCGACAGCCATGCTTTTTGAAACTACCTGTAACATGGATGCTTTCTACCTGCCGACAGGTACGTTTTGGCGGTCATATACCCGTAACATTCATGCCACGAAATCTCTGAGTACTTCTCCGGTATTTCGGTGGTTTATTTCGAAAAATTAGCACTGCTGTTGGATTGTGGATTATCAAAAGAATAAGCAAAGCACTCGGTATTCACAGAACACCAAAAAACAAACAAAAATAAACGACTTCGAATATTTGCGAATTTCAATTTTTTTAAAGATTCATTTTCAATTTCTTCACGGTTTGTAGAATTCGTAGTGCAAATCATGGATATCTAAACCGAAAATAGATATTGGTATCCGTTTTTGAGAAACACATCATCAGTGTTTCATATTTTATAACGGGAAAACCGCGGAACGATAGAGCAATTCCTTTTACAGAGATACGAGTTATTGAACGATACAGCGTTGCTGCGAAAACTAAGTGCGATCGTCCCGCGGTTTTCGAGTTATTCACTTTCGAAGTTGGCACAAGGAACAAATACTGCTCTTTATCTGTGCTTTCTGTTCTTTAAATGATATATTTTCTTCATTAA
Organism: Pristionchus fissidentatus; assembly: GCA_036245785.1. Classification (NCBI taxonomy): domain Eukaryota; kingdom Metazoa; phylum Nematoda; class Chromadorea; order Rhabditida; family Neodiplogasteridae; genus Pristionchus; species Pristionchus fissidentatus. Next base: position 21,533,140 of record BTSY01000005.1, on the reverse strand, counting down.
TATATACTGTATTTTTTTTCGCGCACTGGATGTAGAAAACAAAAGATACTACGGTTCCTAATGAAAACACCGATTTTCAGTTTGCGATTGACCAATTACAAATGTGACCCAGTCACTGCTCCACCTGAACCGTTGCCGTCGCGCAAGTAGTCACTCTTTCAACGCCTTTTTCTTCTTAATTTAATTTTGTTAAATGAAGTTGATAAGTCGAAATGCAGCACATAAGCAATGGAATGAGCATTCTCTTGTAATTTATTTTATTCATCGGTGTGCAACCCGCCCGTCCCGATTATCTATGAACGGAATGAAACCGAAAGATTAATTAGAAGTTTGTGATCAATCGGAAGCTAAGTGTGCCCCATTTCGACTTTTCAATTTACCCTTTGGCAAAATATAACCGAAATAACAAGAAAAATGCTTAGGGTTTGCGACGTTTGAGTTCAAGCAGAGTGATTCGGTGGATTAAACTTATGATTAGGATGACTAAACTTAAAATGGTGTTTGATTCGCTTTCTCGCTACTATTCCATTATTAAGTGATTATCTAAAATACAAGACGGATATGAGAAGCTAATACCCAACAACTGATACAGAAAGCTCCTGTGCAACGAAAAGCTATTACCGTTGATAGACATCTCCGCCCCTCGCATTCAGACGCAAGTCTGAAACGCAGTGTATTATACGAAAAATATATTTCTTAGAGTATTAGTCGCATGTGACACGATATCATACGAACGGCCGTCGATGATGGTCGGCAGTACAATATCTCAAACAAACAAGTGACTATGCAGCAGGTAGTAGCATGACCAAAGTGAACCGGCCTCAAACCTACTAAATCATCAAGGATCGTAAAATATTAATACTCTCAAAAATTATATAGGTTCGATAAGCTTGAAGCGAGATATAGTCGAAATACAAAGATCATGTGGTATTGGCGGGTACTGTAGACTAGGGTTGCCGTTTCAAGTCCAAGTGTCAAGGGCTCGGAAAAAAATGGACGAAATAGCGCTTTTGAATAGAATCAAGCGCTTGGAAAAACCAAGGGCTTGGTTTGTTATCTCTCTCTGCGTCTTGTCACTCCAAACCCTTGGGCCCCCTGGCTGTTTATCTCTCACCCTTGGAATGAGAGAAAAGGTCAGGGGGAGAAACAAACCCTTGACACTTGACCCTGCAACCCTACTGTATACGCTCTCTTTTGATCTACCTCTCTTACGCCACCTGTAAAATGCCGTGGCCTGAAAGCACGTTTTTTTTAACTTTGGAAAGATTTTATAAGCACTATGATTATTCTTCTCTTTTTTTTCGATTGACCATTCTCATGATCGAACATTTGAGGTTTGAACTAATTGCACTATAGAAATGTCATTGCAAACTTTCTTTGGATTGTATGAAATGTGTGATCCGAGACAACATGTGTATGTTTGGTACTTGAAGTTTCTGTGGAATAGTGGGGTTGATTGGTTCATCAGAATTGATTAGTTGACCCCTCAATATCTCGAAAAACAGGTAGAAAACATATAAGCAAAATTTAAAACAAGGTGTGTGATATTTCACACCTACGTGTTCCCTCTATTTATAAGGGGTTACAGGGAAAATTCAAGATGAAAAAGTAGTCGTTGATTTCTGAGGAAAATCACAAAAATCGACGAGTCCCCGCGCCAATTATGACAGTCCACTGGATCGGCGCTCAGGTATGAGTGGGATGAGGGATGCGAAAAAATTAACTAAAGCGTCGCAGGTAGGCCAACTCATTTGCCGATTGGCAACATACTACATCTACCGTATCTTGAAAAATTGCGAGAGTGGCAGACAACCAACACGGCGGACGATTTGTGAAAAATCTTTTCACCGTGTTCCTTCAGTCGTTATTTTCAGCACTTCTAGCTATGTAGGAACAATTTTACTCAAATGTTCCATTTGCTCAACTGTTCTACACAGTCTATTAAAAAATGGTGTTTAACGCGGTGAAACGTCTTGTTCGGCGGAGAAAAGTCGCCTATCCACACCACGGAGAAGACGCAGAGGAAAGGCGGGCGTTCAATCACAAAATTAGTTCGTGATAGGGTGCAATAAAAATATCTTACATGAAATCGAGGCTTTTCGTGGCGAGAGAAATTTGGTGTATGAATTTTGGAATGTTGCGGCAACGTTGCCAACTCTTTTGTCGATTGACAGCATTCGTACATCTACCGTTTCTAGAAAAATGGCGAGAGTGACAGACTAGGGACCACCGCGTAAAATTGAAAATTGTTCCTAAAAATGCTTATTTCGTGACTTTGGGGTAATGAGGGATGCAGAATAACGATAGCGTTTCCAGTTCAACTAGTACTAGACAAGTTTCTAAGTACAGCCCTCCGTGGTGTAGTCGCCCCACCGAATTGATGCCGCATCGTTGCGCCATGAGTTAGGTGGGGCGGCGAGTATTTGTTGGGTCAGATATTTTTATTTTGACAGTTTTTCTTGCTGTTTTCAAGATTAATAATATATTTACATCAATTATTAAGTTCTAGCTGCTACTACGGAGCCATGGATAAATAAAAGAACATTAAATTTTCGAATTTATAAATAATATCTAGTTCATGATCAACTACAGTGTTCAACTCGTAAAATTTGAAGCTGAAATAAATTAGGTTCGCTAGTACGGATTTTCCATATTTTTCGTTCAAAGCTGCCCTCGATATCAAAGAATTAACAAAGTAATCAAATCTCAGAGCCGCACCTCCTGAAACAATAGTTATTACATATAATATAAAATCACTGAAGTTCGTACGAGAATTAAAACACATTCGCTGGCACCGATTTTTCTTTTTTCTCTCTGTCACTTGTCTGTCATCTAAACTTCATATCGAGCAAGAAAACTGAGAGCCGCACACCCTACAAACCCAATTTTACAGCAAAAACTGCCTTTTCTGTGCAGATAGTCGTTTCTGTCTTTTCTTTTACCCGGCTCTAATTTTGGAATTTCCGGTTCGGTGCTCCCTAGTGACAGACTAGCAGACACGGCGGACGATTTGTGGAGAACCGTTTCACCGTGTTTAATATTTTAAAGAAAGAAGTCAACTACTGAAAAGTTGACGGAAATTCGAATTAAATCAATTGTCAATGCCACTCGTCGGCGAAGTTACGGTATGCACTGGCGTCAACCTGTTTCTTTTTTAATCCCTTTTCATTCCTTTTGAACTCTAATGTTATCATCAGATACTAGAAGTGTTAACACAATGAAAAGATTACTGGAAGAGTCCAAGAAAAACAAATATATTTGATATAGACGCGATTGATTGCCGTAACTTGTTATTTTGTGGAAAGAATGCATTCTCGAAATTCGTAATTTCTAGAAAAATATTTTTCAAAAATTCTATTACTTGCAGAAAAGTGCTTGAGTGCGCCAATTTGACATTTTTTCATGTCTTTCATGTCGGTTTTCAGTTTTTTTGGTTTTCATGTCCTTTTTTCTCAATTTCATTCACATGGATGGTGGTCCCGCTCATGAAAATACATTCTTTGAGGAAGACAGATCATTCGGATTTCGTCTTTTACGCCGATCGACTTATGAGATTGGTTGTGGAGGAGGCACTTAATCAATTGCCTGTTACTCAAGTCACTGTCACGACGCCCACTTATTGTAAATACAAAGGTATTAGCCAAACGTTGGTAAAATTATGTATATACATGTTGGAATTAGATCAATTTGTCAATGTGCATATATATATTTGGAGAGTATTTACAGAGTAATAACACTTTCGTAATCGTGATCAGCATCATAGAAAGTGTAGAAAACGAGAACAAAAAAATTATCTCACGTTGCATATTTTCTACTGTCCAGCTTTCTTAGTGCTTTGACCGACTCTTTCGCAAACAGGTAAAAAAGGTAAAAGTAAATGTTATTCGTGCCTTTTTTCACTGCAGGATTGGAATTCGCTCGTGGCAACTGTGGTGTGTCTCTGTGTCGAAGTGGAGAGGCCATGGAAATCGCCCTTAGGCAGTGCGCCCGTTCCATCAGAATTGCAAAAATCTTGATTGGAGAAGAGCAGAAGGTTACCTTTGTCACGTTTCGTTACCAAGTCTTCCTTCAGGTCTTGTATGCTCGTTTCACGAGTGACATGAGCACTCGTCGAGTTCTCCTTCTCTATCCCATCCTTTCTACCGGTCAAACTGTTCTAAAAGCCATCTCGGCTCTCAAGTGAGTTTCCATATATTTCTACTTTATCTCACAGACTTGTTAAGGGATAACAATGTGAGTGAGGAGAACATATACCTTGTAACTCTCTTCGCTCATCCATCAAGTCAGTTCTCGCTTATTGCAGTTGGTACCCGATTCCTTTTTATGACAATCAATATCACTTTGCTCAAGTAACTTACAAAAAACTTTCATAAAGTAGCTTCTTGTTTCCTTTTCTCTCGACAACTCTCGGAGCCGCTAGGTAGAGTTACCCGAAATGTTTGCGGTGGAGTCATAGGTCTAAAAGTGGGTCGATGTCGGCATAACCTGCCCGCCGAAGGCGTGCGCGAAAAATAAATGCCTGATCAATTAGACCTCAAAAAAACGAAACCTGCCCGTCATGGTCCCCTAAAACGTCCCCAAAATATAGAAACCTTCCCGATAGACCATCAAAAAAATCGAAAACCTGCCCGACCAGTTTTCCATGCTACTTTACTTTTTGACCTCTGGGTAGAGTATTCGACAGCCCATGTTTGGTAGCTCCCCCAGGCAATTGTAATAGGGAAAGGGGAAAAAACAACAACTTGGTTTTGTCGCGTTTGTTTTTAACAACATTTTTTTTGTAATTCACTGGCAGCGTTATCCTCATCATTATCCCGTTTCAGGCCAGAATGACCCGGCGCTACTGTGTTTAGCGGCTAAACACAGTAGTGCCGGGTCATTTCAGCCAAAAATGAGACCTTTGAAAATTCATAACTAATTTCAAAAAAATCGTAAAAATATGCGGTTTTTTGCATTCGAATCGGAATAAAATTCTCTTTAATCTGAAATTCACTTCATTTGCAGTACCAGGTCCCTTTAAATAGTTTCGTTAGCCGAGGGACCTTTGCTGTCTCTCGACTAACGGAACTGTGACGGTTTGGCTGTGACCGCCATTGAAAAAAATATCTCCAATGAATTTCACCAAAATCACTAACGAGAAAACACCCGAAATACGCTTGAGTTATCAATGGGAAATGATATAATAAAGGTAAACAAAACTAAGTCATTTCGTAGCCGTACTGTTCAGCAAAATTAATACACATAGCAGATGCCTTTGCAAATAATTTCAAAAATTACGCAATTTTAAAAATTCGATTTTGTGTCTATTTGAAATTCTAATAAACTAAACTTGAACGATACTGGCGTATCTTCGAGGAACAAAATCTAAATACAAGGAACCTCACCCCAGTCATATCATAAAATTATCCGAACATGCCGAAAAGTTGATACGCGAACTGCATCTATAGTTTATAGAGACCTTTGAATGAGCCTCAAATCGATGTAATTAACTCAATTTTACTAAATATCAGGGTGTCCCACAATTTCTGTCCGTCGTGCCATTTTCATAGTTGTAAAGATGTAAAGAACTGATCTTCGATCGATTCTCAATGTGATACAATATATTTGATAGACAATCCACTCATTATTCAAACAACCCTCAGCACTAGGCCATTGCTTCTCTCTGCTGGTTTCTACACCGATTTCTCCGAAGGACTCGTTAATCCACTTTCGGTCGGTTTTGATCCATAAAATTGTCTACGGAAACTCAACCATGGAAAGTCAGGAATAGCAAGTGCAATCAATACTAGATGATGCCCCTAGTAAGCCAACGTGCCAGATTCGGCTCTACAGATTAGCTTCCGCAGACCACAACTCAGGGGATAGACCCTACTCTGACCGCTCCCTCTTGTTAACCAATCCTCTGTTTTCACTGCGTTGGTATTTAAACTTAAAAACAATACCATTCCCATGGGGCCATATACTTATACTTCCATAGTCACTGTGCGTCAAATCATGCATCATAACTGAAAGAGCCAACAGCTGAAAAATGCTGCCAATCACGGCATTTTTGCTTCCACTGAAAAGAAACGTGCTAATGAGTGTCGGGAGTTTTTCGACTGTCCGGCGAACATGAGGTGGGCCAGCAAGATTTTCGATATGTATATGAAGTGGATCACGTACGACAACACCGACATAAAAACTGGCTGATTGCATGCGGGAGAGTGGCCCCAGTCCGTCCCAAAGAAGAAAGTGCACAGAAAGAATAAAATTCTCAGCTTCTTCTCCCCCCTTCTCGACCCCATCTACTGGCACATCTATAGTAATAGGACCACCGTCCAAAACATGTTTATGTCGAAATAATCGCATTATCGTCGAAATGGAGAAGTTACACAGATATATCCAATTGAAAAGTACTATAATATTTTTTTTCGAACATTTAGGAATTTTTACACCTTAAACCCTAACGTGAGCGAAAGAGTACAGAAGTTATGAGATGAAAAATGTTGAAAATTTTCAAAAAAAAATTTGACCTCGAAAATTTTTTTCAAGCTCTCATTCCACGAAAAAGTTAAGATAAGTTGTAGAATTCTCATCCGGGACCCCTACCCTCTTGTTACGTTCTCTCGTGGATGGTCTCTTAAACGAAAAATTATTCCCTAATATAGTACAATTCCGCAAAAATTAGAGTCGCTGAACGGCTAATACGAATGATCTATTTTAAACTAGGCAACGACGCTGCCTATATGCGTTTCAGTAGAACCGATCGGTACGATCCGGATACAGAATTCTTGGTGCAAATGGCGCAAAAATTTGAAAAAAAACCACTCAGGAACTTAAATTTGCGGCATTGCCTAAAATTCGGTATAATTTTCAGTGATGCTCACGATTCTCTAAATTCGGCAACCCCCCCCCCCCCGCGCACCCCCCCCCCCCCCCCTGCATCCCTAGTACAAGGAGGATGGGGGAATCAGTCATCGCATTATTTTGCATGAGATTTATCGAAAAAAAAGTATTATTTTCACTTTTCCACCTGTCGAATTTAGGGATAGTGAGCATAGATGGTCATTTTTCAGCTTCAAATCAGTATTCAAGAGCGTCAACTGTGTTAGAAAAAATATACGATAAATATCGATTGTTTTCCCCCGGTTGTTGTAGGTTATATAACCAAACTCCTAAAGAAATTGGAAGGTATTGCATTAACGTTTTCCTATCCACAACGGAAGCGTATTTAGAAGAAGAATAAATAGCATTTATTATTCACAGCGTACATAAATTCGCCCCCTCCCAATTTTGAGGCGAGAAAAGCAACAAAGAGATCGAATACAAAATTTTAGATTTTTTTCTCACCTCGGAATTCATGGGGGGATCGCATTTCTGTCCGCCCCTATGTCATAATATTTGAGGCGTGGTCCGAATCTCTCATCGGTATCCTCTCGTGACCATAGTAGCATCCAAGACATCCAAGGCGGTTCCACTTAATTTCGCAATGAAATACTTTGGCACAGAGTGAGTCAATTTGGTCGTTCTGCATATAACCCCACTCCGTTTTCACGCGTGCCACATAAGGATCGTGATCAAATGAGAGATGGGCTTTAAAAATCGAGGCAAGATCGAGGCCTTAATGCTTTTTTTGAGAACAGCGGTCGAAAATGTAGCTTTTCGTTGTTGTTTCTTTGCGTAACGACATACGTCGATTGCTTTCAGAACCGGAAAAAAGGATTCCCTCTTAGAGCCAGAATTTCTAGTTTTATAACGAAATTGAGCTTTTTGTTTCACCAATATTTCAAATTCTATTTTTAAAATTAGTGGTGAACCAAAAAACTGACCCCTGGTTTTATATTTTTATTGGAAAGAGAAAAATATTCTAAGAATACGGTATTTTTTTTGTTTAAAAATCGATATTTAGTCCGTAATAAATTCGAGAAAGCGCGGGCCTGATGCCCTGATTCCGGTATACTGTAACTGATATCGATTTGTTCACACCATGAATCCCTGTTCATGGTCCAAAATGGGGTTGGAAATATGCCGACAAAACATCAAGTGACCTACAGTAACAATACCACAATACTTTAAGTACTGTAGAAAAGTTACCGTAACCCGGATTTCTGATATTGATCAAATTACGCCATTGTTAGTTGCATGAGGTAGATCTCGAGTAGTCATTGCTTGAAAGTCATACCGTATGTCATCTACCGTACTCCCGGCTATAGTATATACCCACAGTAGTCCGCAAATATGAAATTGAACAAATTGACTCGGGACATTTTGTATAAGGTAGACCTTCAGCAGGCAGTATACTCCAAATTTATTTCCTACTCCAGATCTACAGTAGCGGACAAAAGTTTACGGGCACTTTTTGTTTATGATATAACTTTAGAACCCCAGGAAGGTTTGATGCGACATGCTGGGGTCTAATACGAAATCCATTGGAGATTACGATGCAACTATTGGGGTATTGCGAAATCTTCCCGTTATTGCGTCGTGATGACGCAATCGATGCATACTTTTTTTAAATTGGCATTATTCTTTCATGGAATTTTTCCTGCTTACCTAACTTTTAGGATGTTAAGACATGCCCAAGGTCTACCTAATAAAATTTTTCAAGTTGCTGCGGTGCCGCTACTTGGCTGCAGCGAAGCTGCAAAATCGAGGTTGGAAAACCACATCTCGCCTTTTAGACATCGCACAGACCCAAATACACCAAAATGATCACAATCATGACTGCCGATGATCCTGAGATATGGTCGCGGTAGGCCACCATTTGCCTTCAGGGCACGAAAAAATCACTTTTTCGCAATATTGTGGTCTGACGAAGGGGAAGTCTATAGGACGTGCTCTAAAGATCTGGTTTGGGCGTGGATTCGGTTGAGAATCTATGGGAGAACCGATTCCTAGCTGCAATAAGCGTTTCGATTGGATACCTGCCCGCAGCGATCAATTTCCGGAAGGACACTGGTTTGGTCACGCCCATGTTCAGCCCGTTGACAAGTTTCTGACTTTTGAGTGTATCTCGGCTCTGAGTTAACGAAGAATGCTGGTAGACCCATCAATGGAATCAGGATGGTTTGCTCTATAATCTCGAGCACAAATTACATCATCACTATGCAATATTACGTCATCCTTAGGTAATAATTCCCAGAATCATATAACATCACATAATAATAACGTAATTTGCGCTTTACAGTGATGGAAGGATCAAATTTATTTTTTTTTGCACCGCTTCCACCATTTTCCGTTGACTTATCGCAAAGAATACAAAAAAATAGGAGTATTGCCTAAGGATGACGTAATATTGTATAGTGATGATGTAATTTGTGCTAGAGATTATAGAGCAAACCATCCTGATTCCATTGATGGGTCTACCAGCATTCTTCGTTAACTCAGAGCCGAGATACACTCAAAAGTCAGAAACTTGTCAACGGGCTGAACATGGGCGTGACCAAGCCAGTGTCCTTCCGGAAATTGATCGCTGCGGGCAGGTATCCAATCGAAACGCTTATTGCAGCTAGGAATCGGTTTTCCCATAGATTCTCAACCGAATCCACGCCCAAACCAGATCTTTAGAGCACGTCCTATATACTTCCCCTTCGTCAGACCACAATAATGCGAAAAAGTGATTTATTCATGCCCTGAGGGCAAATGGTGACCTACCGCGACCATATTCTCAGGATCATCGGCAGTCATGACGGTGAACATTTTGGTGCATTGATCTGGTCTGTGAGACGTCTAAAAGGCGAGATATGGTTTTCCGGTCTCCATATTGCAGCTTGCCTGCAGCCAAGTAATGGCACCGCAGCAACTTGAAAAAAAATGGTTATAGGTAGACCGCGGCAGGTCTCAACGCCCTAAAAGTTAGGTGAGCTAGAAAAAATCCATGTAGGAATAATTATACTTTAAAAAGTATGCATCGATTGCGTCATCACGACGCAATAACGGGAAGATTTCGCAATACCCCAATAGTTGCATCGTAATCTCCAATGGATTTCGTATTAGACCCCAGCATGTCGCATCAAACCTTCCTGGGGTTCTAAAGTTATATCATAAACAAAAAGTGCCCTTAAACTTTTGTCCGCTACTGTACCTCATACAAAAAGTCCCGAGTCAATTTGTTCAATTTCATATTTGTGGATTACTGTGGGTATACGGTAACCGGTTTTTTTCATATCTCCAACCCCATTTTGGACCATGATCATGGTGTGAACAAATCGAAATCAGTTACAGTATACCGGGATCAGGGCATCAGGCCCGCGCTTTCTCGAATTTATTACGGGCTAAATATCGATTTTTTTAAATTCTAAAAAATACCGTATTCTTAGAATATTTTTCTCTTTCCAATAAAAATATAAAAACAGGGGGTCAGTTTTTGGTTCACCACTAACTTCAAATAACCAAACTTTCGAGACTTTGCTCTTTCATGCAATGAAAAATGTGAGATCAGTTAACCGTTCTACTCTATCCGAGAGGAGGAACATGTGAAAGAAGGGAGTAATACAACTATTAGAGAAGGGCTGTAGAGTACGTTTTGCTTTCTACTCCTCATAATTTCCGAAATCTAAAATTGAGAATTTTCACTTTTTGGGTATTCATCACTCGTCGCGATCTTTACGTGGCACAGGTGTTCTGAATTACTTGACTTGCTGTCAACGACTTTGATCTTTACTTTAAATGTTGAGGCAGTATTTATCATTCTTGTTTGTTTGTTACTATTAAATACACCAGTTTTCGTTGATTAATTGTAATCTGTGTCTCATTATGTTTGCTCGCTCCTGGCCTACTCGAGAGTTAATGCAACGAATTTATCGGACAAGAAATTTAGAGCTGAAATATTTCCCACGACGGATTAGAATGTGAATGGACTGAAACAACATGGACGCACCCAAGAATTCAAATTGAGGGATCTAGATAGATTCTTCTCTTCGTCCTCTAATTTATTTTCATTTTTTCGCAGGAAGGTTATGGGTGGTTACAGTGCCACTTTCTTCTTCCTCTTCCTCCTCTTCTTCTTCTTCCTCTTCCTCCTCTTCTTCCTCTCCCTCCTCTCCTTCCTCTTCTTCGTCCCCTGCATCCCCATCTTCAGTTTCTCCAATTGCTGTCTGCAATCATTTGATGGATTCCTTCGATTTACGAAATCGCATTTCTTCCTTTTTGGTGTAAAATCTCTCACCTTTTCTGTGGTCTTCGCATTCACCGACTCCTGCAATAAAGTAAAAACATTTTGCGATGCTTTGATTATTTTTAAAAGAATGCATAGCGACCGCAGGGGCAAAATTCAAGGTACTTCCTACAATTGTAATATTAAGCCTATCCCCTCATAATTCGAGTGCTGAATCCAATGAGAGCACAAAAAAATTAAAAAATCACGAAAGAAAATAACATTAAGGAAGTTTCACTGATCCTACTATATTTTCATCCTACATTTTGCATTCTTCACATTTTGCAGTTTTATACGCCCCACGACGTTAAAGTGGTCTGGCAAGCTTTTTTATGTTAACGAAATTTACAACACCCTGACCCAACAAACAGGTAGCACCCGATTTGGACGCGTACATGAAGAGTCACAAGCAGAGCGTTTAATTTACATAAATTACAATTGTATTATTGTGCGTAAATTTTCCGTTCCGACAATAACGAAACTACTGTGCAAAAGTCGGCGAAAAGCTAACACGCCATATAAATATTTCCGTGAATTAATTATGCTCTTTCAATGGCAGTAGAATGCACGTTTTATGAAATAGGAATGAAATAATTTTAGAGAAGATGTCTGCCGTAGTAGGGAATATAATTTTCCGAAACATGGACTAATTCGCACTAACGACCGTATCGCCAAAGTGGGTGGAGACTGCTAAGTTATTGAACTGCACAATATTTGTTTATTAAAATAATTACAATATAAGTTTCTTTAAAACCTATTTTCGTATTATGTTATTGTGCAGTTCAAAAACTTAGAAAACTTAGCAGTCTCCGCCCACTTTGGCGATACGGTCGTTAGTGCGAATTAGAACATTATATTCCCTGCTAAGGCAGGCATATTCTCTAAAATTATTTCATTCCTATTTCATAAAACGTGCATTCCACTGCTATTGAAAGCACATAATAAAATCACGGAAATATTAATATGGCGTGTTAGTATTTCGCCGACTTTTTGCTCAGTAGTTTCGTTATTAACGGAACGGAAAATATTGGCACAATAATTTTAACTATTTTTAAAAATCCACCATGATTAATATTATCTATATTTATTACATAAAAATGCGCAGTGCTTTGCCAAGAACATCTCTATTTTCGCGGGTCGCCCTTGTCGAAATGTAAATGGAGCGCAGGTATGCACACGGATAATCGTCAAGAGAGCACCGCTCGTTTTCGAGGTTCCTGAGATAAGAAAACGACTGAAAATAATCCCCAAAATTGTAATAGCTTCGTGCATTTGAATGCATCGAAGTAATCTATGCTTTAAATAGCAAAAAAAAACTTTTCGACCAACATGTTCAACATGCTATAAATATACTGTAGGTCCAGGGGTTGTGCGAAAAGAAATTTTCAAAAACAATTTCGGAAAAAATAGAGGGCTTTTGAAATTACCATTTTCTGCTTAAAGTTACCAGGAATCGAACCGAAATTTTTGAATTCGCTGGATGACGAAAATCTGGTGTGGTAATTGCGTGTTGCGGTAGGCCTATTCAGAAAGCTCGCCTCGCGTTGCGGTCTGCGTCGCGGTTATAATTTCAGCGCCTTTTCTTCTCTTGATTACGTTACTTTCTGAGCGCTGGATGATAGACATCAGTCGCCGGGACTTAATACCGAAAAAAAGAACTAGAATACAAAAAGTGATAATACGTAAAATAAAAGATCACAAATGTGATACAGTGCACTACCGTAGTAAAAAAAGTCACATTTTGAATTTGCGCGCTTTGCCTGAAAGACAAGATTCTCGGTTCGTCCTTTCCGTAATTTCCCAGGACTTGATTATCGATTTTTGATATTGTTTATTATTCCTTCCTTTCTATTTCGACACTTCTCTATTCATTTCCGGGACAAAATAAAGAGTGATTTTTTTCGATTCCCGGTAACTTTAATTTTAACAAAATGTATTCTAACGTTTTGATTCGAGCAATAATTAATGTAAGAACATAAGAAATGTTTAAGTAAAATAATTGATCCACCGTTTTGAATTTTTTCCCAATGGATAGTGCTTTTTAAATTTGGTTTATACATACTTTTATTTTTAAAATAATTCCATCAAGAAATTTAGTTTCGAAAAATACAATTATTTTTCGAAAAAAACGAGAAGAAAACACAAACGCAAATTTAAAATACTTCATTCTTTTTTCGATTTTGTCCATATTTTTGCTATTTAAAACATGCTTCCATGCATTCAACTGCATTATGCGATCATGCTCAGAGATTTCGTGGCATGCATGTTACGGGTATTTGACCGCCAAAACGTACCTGTCGGCAATTAGAAAGCATCCATGTTACAGTTAGTTTTAAAAGCATGGCAGTCGCAGGTAAAGGGCATGGATGCTGCAGCTAGTCCAACTGAGTATCGACAAAAAGCATGCATGTTACAGGTATCGGGCAGGTAGAAAGCATGCATGTCGCAGCCTCCTATTTACCTTTTTACCTGCCATGTAGCTGCGACATCCATGTTTCCTACCAGCCGGCATCCATGCTTTTTACCTGCCATAGCCATTCCACCAAATCTCTGAGTGGTGACTCTTTTCGATGTTATATTAAATTCGTGATTTATCTTGCAGGCGTTTTCTTATGCGAACTAATAATCAAGACTCCACCGAATATATATTTTTAAATATCTAAATTTTTACTTGTTCGGTTTTTTTTACTTAGACTTTAATAATACAAAGATTCTCGGGCATATTTTTTTAAAATTCCTAACTCATTCGGGCACTTCTTCATTTTACCGGACCAAGTTACCCGAGGTCGGACCCTCATTCATCATCTCACTGTGTGAATCTAGCGGTCACCTCTCATTCTTTCCCAGATAGATTGACTGGTCCGGCAAAGTGAAGAAGTGCTCTCATTCGTTCGTCTCAAATCGATAATCATGGTAAGAAAAGAAGAACGATTTTTATAACTTATTATTGAGTTTCTAGAATATGTGTCTATTTATGTGAGGTCGTAGGATCGGAAGTATCTTTCCATGTAGATCGTTTTTGCCATCAAAGTTAAAGAAGGCCTCCCACGAGTAATACCGTAACACGAAAATGGAGTGCGCACACTCGAAATAGGAGCAATTTTTAATCGTTCCTTTACGAAAATTATTATATTTTTGATGAAAGCCGATAGAAAGGTTAGAAAGAGGACATCCGAAAGTACCTTGTATTTTCTTCAGAGCCAATTCGGTGACAGAAGTTTCTAATGTCGCTGTTTAGTCGTTTCTCTCGCAATTCATATCGTATAAATATTTTTTTATATTTGGCGCACTCACAACAACAGCCGTCAACTGAAGGAATTCCTCCAACTTGTCCTCTTCCACTGATTCCTCGAAGTCGAGATAATTCTGAGATAGTTTTGATGTTCATTGTCCTTTACCGTACTTTAACGTATAGGAAAGACTCGATCGACATATTTATTCAGAAGCATGAAAATGAATTTTTGAGTTAAATATTTTAGAATGTACAGTAGGAGTAGTCGATTTGTTGTGTTGAGAAGTTGTTCAAATGTTTCTACGCCTCAGGGCATTACGTCACAGCTATTTCCGGGGTTTTTTTTTTCAAAAATGTCGGTCGCCATTGGGCTACATGAGTGGTACCAATAGATGCCCCATAAAATTCTTTTCGACTTTATGATTTTTTGATAAACTTCGATCTACGGTGAGAAAAGTTGAAAATTTATTTCATTTTTACATTTACGCAATTCTAGATTTTCCCTCCGGGAACGTTGAAATTTTATTTTGTTTTCAGAACTATTTTCACGCCATGTACTACTAGGTCGACAATCCCACTCATATGCAGCATTTTAAACCAGAAGTATGAAAACGAGAAATCTCGGCGGCATACTGTAGGCACACCATGAATGCAAGTCCGCATCATATTCCCGCCTCGTGCGTATTCCTCCACTTATAAGGAAATCATTGTGTCTGTCTGTCTGTATGTTTTTTTTTGTTGCAGCGTGACATACATTTTTTCCATTTTCGCCATAATCTTCTCAGAACCTTTTGCATATGATAACTGATCAGAAAACGTTTCAAAATTTAAATACCAAAATGCGAAAATGTCATGGCCAAGTGGATAACGCGCCGGACTTGCAATCCGAGACCCCCAGGTTCGACCCCCGCCGAGGGCATACCTTTTGCAGCACTTTTCGCAGGTGCCAGAAAGCGCCCCGGCACGTTTTTGAGTAACGTGAAACACGTTTTCACCTGTTTTGCCGAATTTTAACGTGAAAAATTGAAAAGTTCCCAATTGATTCAGAGAGCGTAGGGGATCACAGGAAACGTGCCTCAACGTGTTCCAAAACGTTCTGAACGCACTGTATCTTGCGTTTCCGTTGTGAAAGGCTCGTGAGGGTAAGAGCGATCGAAAAAAGTTGCCCTGGAGCCACGAAGTGGCGTAGTGGCAACTTTTTACGATCGCTGTCAGCCTCACGAGTCTTTTCCACCGGAATAAGCCAGTACTCTTTCTACCGTTTAATATTCACTACTATGCATACTATGCTCTCCCTGGACCGTACTTTGTGCCGGCTACTAAGCTCCCCCTGGATCTCACTTAGAGCCGGCTTCCGAGTCCACCTCCCCGGATCAAACCTGGAGTAAACTACCGAAATCACATTTCTCTATATGTACTAAGATGGAGGGGCTCCCTCGCGCGTCTATTTGCCGGCTCGGGCTCTCCCTCACCCTTTCCATTAGATCATTCTTGATTTACTGGATTTTGTAAGTTCTTTTTCTCAGGTTAAATTTAAATAATCGAATTAATTTTTTGTTTGTGAATAGTTCTGACTTAGGCGATCAAATCGGACCGGATTTTCAACTAATCCCGATTCATCCCATGGAGTTCGGAGAGGCCAGAATGGGCCATTTTTATGCACATAAGGGTCCCTGTGGTCAAAAGTGAAAATATTCGATGTCTTGAAATTTTACAAAAAGTTCATTTTCACCATTTCCAAGCATGGAGAATCGAATCACGTCCACCGTTTGACATGATTTCGCCTCCTAAGGCGGTGGTTTGTGTCTGTTCCGCGCATATCGCGCCTGTTTTGTTGATTTTTTTTCTATAAATTTAAATATATTTATTAACAACTGCAATTCATTGCCATCGGAATCACAATTAACTAGATATCAGCCGTCGTTTCCGCAGGTAGGGCAGTCATCGAATTCATGGAATTCATCTCCATTTGTGCAGTTGTTCAGTATGCATCGCATTTTTAATGGGGTCGTCGTTGTATCTTGCCGCAAAAGTGCCGAGATTCACATTGGGACCAAGATCGAGAAGTGTTTTGGCGAGGAGCACTTCCACTACAATTTCAATGAAGAACTGACTTCATTCGAGAAGAGAGCACTTGAAGAAGTGCAAGCATAGGAAGAACTCAAGAATAGTGGGCATCTTCAATGAAACAATCATTAAGTGATATCTCCAATGAATTTTTGGGTTCTCTTCGTGAATTTTTCAAAACTATTTCTGAGAACATCATGTTCTCGATTATCTGCGTCCTCGTGTTCGCTGCTATTGTCCTATTCGTGTCCATTTTTTGTAATCTGAAAGCAATCAAACAAACGATGGAAGTTTTCTTTTGCTGTTGCGCAAATGAGCCATCTGATGATGATTCTGATTACATACCTTAGAAATTCAGAAAAGTTTAATTATATTTACGATAGAAAATAATATGATAAAGTACCCTCAAAACGGACGCAAGTGAACTTTTTCGGCGAAAGTCGCCGCTTTTCGGCGCTTTTTTGCGATAGGCTGGCAAATCGTTGTTTGTAAACGAAATCGTTCAATGTTTGCAACATGTATGTTTCGTCGAATTTCCAGAAATAAACTAAGAAAATTATTGATTGGAAAGTACAGTAATGAAAAGTGGTGTGATTAGGTGTTGAGCGGGTGCCGGTGCACTGGTGTACTTTTCATATTGCAATTTTTTATCGTTCTGATGCTCGCCATATGTAACTTAAGGCTATTTATAAATGAATTTGACCTTTGCGAGCTCATCCGCGTACTCGACGTCGATGTCTGTCGGTATTAGGGTGTCATTATTTTTATTTTTCGTCATTTCTACTCATTTTAACGATTTGTAACCGACCGAAACCGACGTCGAGTACGCGGATGAGCTCGCAAAGGTCAAATTCAATTATAAATCGCCTTAAATTGCATAGGGCGATCATCAGAACGATAAAAAATTGCAATATGAAAAGTATCACACCACTTTTCATTACTGTACTTTCCAATCGATAATTTTCTTAGTTCTGAAAACGCATTTCTGGAATTTCGATTAAACATACGTGTTGCAAAAATTGAACGATTTCGTCCACAAACAACGATTTGCCAGCCTGTCGCAAAAAAGCGCCGACTTTCGCCGAAAAAGTTCACTTGCGTCCGTTTTGAGGGTATGGCAGAACAATTAGTAGTCAACAAAACAGGCGCGATATGCGCGGAACAGACACAAACTACCGCCTTAGGAGGAGAAATCATGTCAAAAGGTGGACGTGATCCGATTCTCCATGCTTGGAAATGGTGAAAATGAACTTTTTGTAAAATTTCAAGACATCGAATATTTTCACTTTTGACCACAGGGACCCTTATGTGCATAAAAATGGCCTATTCTGGCCTCTCGGAACTCCATGGGATGAATCGGGATTAGTTGAAAATCCGGTCCGATTTGATCGCCTAAGTCAGAACTATTCACAAACAAAAAAATTAATTCGATTATTTAAATTTAACCTGAGAAAAAGAACTTACAAAATCCAGTAAATCAAGAAAGATCTAATGGAAAGGGTGAGGGAGAGCCCGAGCCGGCAAATAGACGCGCGAGGGAGCCCCTCCATCTTAGTACATATAGAGAAATGTACCGAAATCTCCCTGGACCGAACCTGAAGTAGGCTACCGAGATCCCCCTGGATCGAACCTCAAGCAAGCTACCAAGGCCCCCTGGACCGAACCTTAAATAGGCTTCCGAGCTCCCCCTGGACCGAATTTGCACCCAGAAATATGCATAGAGCGTAGTGTATTTAACCTCAACGCATTCCTGCTAGTTTGAGGGTGGAACAAATATTACAATGGATAAACTATAATCGTTGAAGAAACATTTTGCGAAAATAAAACTTCAACGCTCCCATAGGGAAAATATCTGGAATTGCGTAATGTAAAAATGAAACAAATTTTCACCTTTCTCACCGTAGATCTACTTTTATCAAAAAAATACATTTTAAAAAAAGTATGGAGAATCTAGAGACCGCAACGAGGTAGACGAAATCATTTTAAACGACATTAATTTTACATTTTTCTATATATTTCGAGCATGCTGAATCGAACTAAATAAAAAATAAAGCATTAAAAAAATTGGATAAAATAAAATAAATCAGTTTACTACGCGAACCGTCTCTATACCGTAATATTTGAATCGTTCGTAGTATCATTCGAACGTTCACGCGGTTTCCTATTTTTATAGCGGGTATGATTATATAAATAGACATCTAATTTTATCTTAATTCAATAGTTGAGGTGAACCTAATTAATTATCCTGTTAAAAATGGAAAAAAAAGATGCGGAAAGACATAGAAATAGGCTGACTAAGTGTACTTGGTAGGTCAACGTTGAGGCGACATAACAGGCGTCCGAACGAAAAGTGGACATAGTGGATAGGCTCATGCGATGCGCAGTGTCCATATTATCAAAACATCAAAAGGCAGCACGGGGGTCTCTAGAAACGACCGAGGAAGAATGGAAAATGTGCGGATTTCGAAGAAAAATGGCAAATATTCTTACTTCAACCCGCTATAACTTGCGTCCGAACGAAGACCCCGGTTAGTGTTAAACGAAATTCTACTCTCCGAAGGCAGTAGTCTAACAAGATTATGGTCTAATGCGGGGTCTCCGTTCGGGCGCCAGAAAACTTGAGAAAACTGAAGTAACTCAACAACACTTTACGCGTAAGGGCTTTTACGAATCGCAAGAAAGTCGCATATCGTGATTGTGCAAACCAATCGGTAGGTAATAGGACAATCTTTCTCTTTGAAGAAATATATGAAAACAAAAATGAGTAGAAATCCATACAAATTAGCGAAAATAAAAAGAAGCAAATGTGAAAAGACTATACGGTAAGTAGGATAACGCGGAAAACAACCGCACGTTGCGGTACCTAGGGGAATCGAATGGTTCCACTTATGAAGCCCAATGACGACGTTTTTGAAAAACCGGAAATAGCTATGACCTAAGGTGTAGAAGCATTTTCACAACTTTTCAACACCGCGAATCGACTACTCCTGGGCTATAGTACATTCTAAAATGTTTATCTCAACAACTCATTTTAGTATTGTGCCAAAGATAATTTGAATGAGTCTCTACTAGAACCGTACTAACCCCAACGTAGTTGTTGTCAATGAAGAATTGGGGAGGAAGAGGAGGTCCGTTATTCCTTATGTTCACTGCCTTCTCCTTCATAAATGCACGTTCTTCCTACAGTTTGAAGAAAACAATCGAGTAGATTCCTTTCAAAAATATAACGTCAACTTGCCTCCATCCCAGGTTTAGTTATATCAATGGCCAAGAATGGAATTCGTAAACCTTCTAGAATCATGACCGCACGTTGAACTTGCTTACGAACCTGCGAGTGATGCTACATAGTTTGATAATATTGACTTTACAACCAAATCTCTACTCATCGCTAATGTGGCAGATTTACTTCGGACATGAGAGATCTTCCGTAAAGCAGGGAGTACTGACACGCACGTCGGTTCAGGCCAGTTCAAAACGAGCAATAAGAGGGAAGGCCGGAGTCGTTGAATAGTAAGGCACACAACTGCACCAAATTCGACGTTTACTAATAGGCTGAATCGCGATCCATAGAGTTAACCAAAGGAGGTTGCCATAGTAGTAAAGTGGTTAGAGATAGACCGGTAAACAGAAGGTCGGGATTTCGATTCCCCTCCTTTGCTTACATATTGCTGAATTTTCTTTCGCTCAAACCCCCTACATTAGTAGCTCTTGACACGCGACTCAGAATGATCAGTATCCGGCACTGAGCAAGATTTTCGACATGCTTTTTTTTGCACTTTCGGATTCCTCTGGGTCTACCTAAGATCCCTGGGAACTATTATGCCATGAATGTCATTCTTCGCCGAGATACTGCTACTGTTAGGTGCAGCCGTCGAAGTTTGAGGCCATTTTTCGACGTTTCAACGCCATTTCTGCGAAAACTTTTCGCTTGGAGATAAGGGCCATTTTCAATTCTCTATCAACCTGTTAAATTTGTTTTCTGGTAAGGAATCGAATTTGCATAATAAGAAATTTTTGTAATTTTACAAAAATCCACTCGAAAACCCATAGATTTCTCTTTATAGAAGGCTCCGCTAGGTCACAAGGATTCGAATGATATTTTGGAGCTCTCATATCTTTGTAGATCATGTGAGTTATGATATGAAACGTGTAAAATTGACACAAAATGCTCATAAAATGGGGAAACGCCATTTCATTCCTCGTGAGAGAAGAGAATGGAGCGGTCCAGAAGAAAGGAAATAAATAGTGAAATGGTGAAGTGCGTTATATTTTAGAAATTTAACAGGTTTATAGAGCATTGAAAATGGTCCTTAGCTCCAAGCGAAAAGTATTCACAGAAATGGCGTTGAAACTTCGAAAAAAGGCCTCAAACCTCGACGGCGTCACCTAACAGTAGCAGTATCTCGGCGAAGGATGACATTAATGGCATAATAGTTCCCAGGGATCTTAGGTAGACCCAGAGGAGTCCGAAAGTGCAAAAAAACGCATGTCGAAAATCTTGCTCAATGCCAAACCCAGGCTGACCCTCTAGTGAGTCGCGTGTTGAAACGCCCTGATTGCCTGTCATGAGTGGAGAATCCCCAGATTGGCGGAATGCCAGTACATAGTCTCTCTCACTTTCTTTCCTCTCTCGCTGTCCGTTTCCCATTGAGAGACCTTCTTTTGATCTAACATGCTGAATCTACCATAAAATTTTCAAAAGATCGGGATATGCGAGTTGTGGTGTGTCCCATTCCTTTAGTTTATGCCGTTTATTGACCGAAATGTATTATTGTTTCTATATTTCGTGGATCATTCCAGTGTTTTAAATCATTCTGCGTTGTGAAAGCACAAAATTGAATTCGTCTGGGAAGATGCACCGGGGGCCGAAAGTACTGAAAATGCAGACGCTTTCTGTATCTCGCTTTTTAGGTTAATTTTTTGCTATTTCATTAAATCGGCCGGGAAAGCTGATAGCGTTGATTTGGAGCAAAATACTGATTTTTAAAAAAATTTAACTGCAGGCGCAGGTAACTCTGGCACAGCCTTTCACACCTGTCGCTTTTTGGACTTTTGGTTTTGAATTTCTTTGATGTGCATGTCATCGGGGATGTCGAAATTGAGAGCGAAGCGGACGCGTTGCGTGCGCTTCGGACAGGCCATGCAAAACTCGAGAGATGAGATGTGTGAAAGAGCCATGGAAGTCAGAGACGTTGGCGCTAATGTGCTCGCGCAGCATATATAGCATGATGCTAGAGTGCACGATTTACGCGAGACGGGTTTGAGAGCAGGCAGAGATAGGAGAGAAAGGGGGCGTAGAGTGCGGGTGTCTCTCGTTTCTCTGTCGGCTCTACTCTCTCGCCCGCAATGTCTGCTCGTGAAACGCTGTGTCTGGTTTTTCAACGCAGCTTGTGTGCGCGATTCTAGTTTCACAAGCTGCGCGTGGGATTTTGTAAGACGCGCGCCTCTTCCGCTCGGGACTTTTCAAGAGAACGCAGCATGTGCGCGTGCGTGCTCAGAGATTTCGTGGCATGAATGCGGGTATATTGAATTTGGTTACAATATCGATTGCTATGTAAAGTGTACTACAAGTTACATACGGTTAAAACTACAATAGGTATGACTGTTTCGCTCCCTTAGCGTCAGACAGTCACACCTCCCCTGGGGGGGAGCTCGTCAGTGACGTCCCCAGGAGTGGTTAGGTCAATTTAACTTTTTTCAATAACAAAAGTTTGAATATAAACTAGAATCTATTTGTTAAAAATGGACTAGACATCAAATCAAAGGGGGAAGGGAGAGGGGCGCAGATGTTTTCTAGTCGAATGAGGATTGACCTCTCTCTCTCCCTTTTATAGTGGGGTTGTTATTCTCTCTCTTTGACCTCTTGGTCTCGCGTGTTTATCGCTTGGTCTAGCGTCTCGCGTCCTTTCTCACGTGTGAGATCAAACATCTCTGAGTTGTACTTTGATCACAGCGCCTTTCCTCGATCGAGCGTTCTTTCTCATTTCGAGAGATTATGGAGATGTGCAATTAATCTATTGCCCAATTCTCCTTTACTTTTTGCATATTTTACTGATAACGAGGGATTTCGGGACACGTATTTCAAGATTGTAGCGATGAGAATTTCTTTTGGGTATTTATTTTCGAGATATCTTTTCAATAAATCTCGCATTTTACATTCAAAGTCTCGATATAGAAAACAGTTCCGGAATATTCGTAATGTTTCTCCATAAAATGTGTTCAATCCGATTCTTAGTGGAATTGTCGACGTGTAATGAGGGTATCTCACAATGTGAAAGTCATAGCTGTCTGTTTTATTATAAAGACTTGTCAGACATTTTCCTTCTTGGGTTATTGAGATTTCTAGGTCTAGGAAGGTCGATTTCTCGTATATTTCATTGGTTCTCTCAAGTTCCAGAGAAGAATGGTACATTGATTTGGTGAGACTTTCGAAATCATCAGTATTCGAAGAAATATGAATAATGTCATCGATGTAACGGGACGTGTTTCTCATTTTGAACGCTAGTGGATGATCTCTTTTTATGTTCTTATTGATGTATTCAAATTCCATGTAAGCTAGCGTAAGATCAGCAATTTGGGGAGAGGCATTATTTCCTTGTGGAATTCCCTTACATTGCTTGTAAAGTTTTCCAGCATATTGTGCATAACTATTGTCCAAAATGTATTCAATCATCATAATTACGTCCACTGCTAAATACGCTCTTCCTCCAGATCCATCTTTTGAATATTGAATTTTGTTTCCATTTATCTTTATGAAAAGACACCCACTATTCCGAAAACATGTTTGTATTAATTTAGACATCTTCTCTTTTACTACATCGTGTGGGAGATTCGTAAATAATGATGCGAAGTCAGCGCAAAATATTTTTGTTCGTTTATCATTTATCTGTAGAAGTCTGTTCATCATCTGAGTTGTGTTTACTATCGGGAAATAATGATTCACTCCGGTTCTTTCACCTGTTTGCATACAATATCTTTTGAAATGTTGCGAAATGAACTTTAATATCTTTTGAAGTTCGACAAAAAGCGGTTTCAAACTACTGTCATAAGCTCCTGTTATGAATCTGAATTTTATTGGATTTTTGTGCATTTTAGGAATTCCATATATTTTTGGTAATGAATAATTTTCTGATGTAGGAATTTTGTATGTTTTAGCTCTATCGGTGTGCATTTTTATAATCGTCTGTATATCGGTTCTATCCTGTGGTTCATACGTCCGTCCTGTAGTTGAAGATTGATTCATTTCTTTCTCCATAAATTGCAAATATTGTTTCTTGCATATGAATGCATAGTTACTACTTGCTTTGTCAACTGGAGTTATTATGAAATTCCTTTTCACATTGTTCAAACATTTCCAGTTTGTATTATCTATTTTGTTGTAGTGAAATCTTTTTAAATACCTGTTAATTTTAATGTGAATGTTTTCCACAATTTTTCTACAAATTTCTTTGACATCTATATTTGTATTCTTGAAATTCTTTTTCTTTTTCATCAAAGAATTAATTATTGAAGCATCTATTTCATCACAAATTTCTTCGATTGATCTTTGAGAAGGATTTCTAAATTTGGTTCCATATGCAACAATTTTCCTGAGTTCGGAATCATTGATTAGTGAAGTTTCTCCTGTACATATGTGTTGTAATTTTTTATCAACTAAATCAAGATGTGAATTACATTTACAATCTTCTTGGAGAATTTTTTGCTTTTCTATTTCCGTTAGTGATTTCAGAAAGGTGTTATAATTATACATAAAACTGCTTGTTGCTGGATTTAATTTGTAAATCACTCGAAATTTATATCTGTTTGTATTATCTAAACTTGATAGTAATCCTTTGTTCGCTGCACTGTTAATAATTTTGACACTGTTAATAAACATGCTTCCATCAAGCCATCATGAAGATCAATGCCGATATCGTTGGACTGTGTGAAGTAAGAAGAAAGGAGGAAGGAGTGTTGGACCTCAACGACTCGTCTGGGACGCTCTACCACTCGGGACGATTCGCAAATCGATCAGCAGGCTGCGGTTTCTTCGTCCATCGGAGGATGAAGTCGAAAGTGGTGCGTTTCTTGACTATTTCACCCCGTATCGTTGTGTTAGATCTCCGCCTCCCAAACAGTGTCCTTCTTAGACTAATTCAATGCTACGGTCCGTGCTCTACTCACTTTGATGACGAGTACGATGATTTCCTATCTGACCTTGAAAGCGCGTTTGGAAAAGTGGTGCCGGAGCGACAGAGATTTAGAAAAATTTACAAGGTTATCTTGGGGGATCTCAACGCAAGAGTGGGTACTAGAAACACTGGAGAAACGGCTGTCGGGAAATTCGGATATGGGGATCGTAACGAGAGAGGGGAAAAACTGGTGACACTATGCGAAAATCTAAAACTGGTGGTAGGTAACACTATGTTCCAGAAGCAGGTTAGTCGCTGTCATACCTGGGTTTCTGCCACCGGTACAACTTCCAATCGAATAGATTATATCCTTTACCCCAGCGATTTCCCAGTCACAGACGTGGATGTAGTTAATAAACTAAACTTCACTTCAGACCATCGCATGGTGCGCGCCAAACTAGTCATTGAAGGGAGACCGCACGGGCCCCTCGGGAATGCATCAAATGGTGGGACTTTAGACAGTGATCGCTACAAACTACATCTAGCGGCTGAACTATACGGTACCCCAGTCGATTGTGATTACGGTACATTGGTTTCCTCCATCCAAAGGGCGGCTCATTCCTCAACTATCCCAACTGTTGCGGTCCCTCGCTACTCTGCTAGAACCAACAGGCTCTTTGCAGAGAGAGCTAAAATAAAATCGAGGGAAGGGATAGGACAGGGAAGGGATAGGATTAGGTGGGTCGCGGTTAATAAGGCACTCAGAGGGAGCATTCAACAGGACGCAGTAGATAGAATGACTAGGATGGTGGAAAAAGCAGTGGCCGAGGGACGGAACTACAAAAAGGCCCTCGGTAGTCAGAGTGTCGGGAGAGAGCGAATAGTCAAATTGCAAGGAAAAGGAGGAGTGGTAAGTTCTCAAGCCGAGCTAGAAAAGGTATTCAAGGACTATTACAATGAATTGTATCGAGGAGACAATGGCAGAAGTTACAGAGTGAAAGAGTCCGAGGATGAATTCATCCCCATTGGTAGAGACGAAATTGAGAGCGTGCTAAGAGGTTTCACGTCTGGGAAATCTCCGGGGGAAGATAAAATATCTGGGGAAATGCTCAAAATGGGTTCTGATATCCTATCACCATACCTAGCGTCTACCTTCAATAAAATCCTCATTGAAGGCTCTATCCCAGCTGGTTTCGGCGATAGTCGAACAATCTTACTCCACAAGGGCGGGGACAACACCAACCCCAAAAATTATCGCCCCATTTCATTACTCCCGGTCATTCAAAAGACCCTCACCGCCGTCATCAACAATAGAATCGGTCGCTCTTTAGATAATCAAAGATCAAGGGAACAGCAGGGATTCCGGGCGGGGCACTCTACGGTAGATGGTATCTTCACTCTAAATACTCTCATATCAAACTGCAGTGAATACAGGCGCCCTCTCTACCTCCTTTTCCTAGACGTTAGCAAGGCTTTTGACTCTGTACTGTGTAACTCCGTTCTTTCTGCTCTCGAACGCGACGGTGTTCACTCAACGTACACCAAGTTTCTGCAGTCACTCACAGTACAGAGCAAAAGTTCAATCATCGTCAATGGGAAAGCAGTAGAGGTTTCTATCGGAAGAGGGGTGCGTCAGGGGGATGGTCTGAGTCCGCGTCTATTTGTCTCGGTGATGGATACAGTATTCAACAGGGTCCAATGGCGTAGAAAAGGAATATGCATAGACGGCGAATATCTCTCACATATTCTCTACGCAGATGATTGCGTACTTATTTCCCACGATTCACGCCAAATCCAAAATATGGTAACGGAACTAGAAAGGGAACTACTTGCGGTGGGCTTGCAACTTAATGGCTCAAAAACTGTCGCTTTGACGACTAATCCAATGGGCAGATCGGTCGTGGTAGGAGGTCTAGTAGTTAAGACGGTGGATAAGGTGGTGTATCTTGGGCAAGAAGTTACTCTTGGTCCGGATAGGTTTAGAGGAGAAATGCATAGGCGGGTCAGAAGCGCGAATTGGGCATTTTCTAAATACTCGGAATTCTTCCGAAAGCGAGGATGTCCCATGCCGCTCAAAAAGCGCTTATTCGACGGCGTAGTTCTCCCCGCACTCTTGTACGGAGCTGAAGCCTGGTACCTTTGTAAACGCGAAAAACAAACACTCTCTGTCGCCCAGCGCAAACTTGAACGCAAAATGATAGGAATCACCGTATTCGATCATGTTACCAATGACCGGATCCGTGGCATCACAAAACTGAAGGATGTTGTTAGAGAGGCGGAAATGGATATGGGTAGAGAGAATCTCGAAATTGTCCCACGATCGGTGGAATCGGAAGATGGTCGATTGGACACCAAGAGGGAAGCGAAAGAGAGGAAGACCCGCTAAGAGATGGAGAGACGACTTCGTCAACGCTGCCGGTCCTCAGTTCATGCAACTCGCAAGACACGATCACAGGCAATGGAGAACTATCATGGCAACCCAGCTGAATTAACACCCTCACCCAGCTGATAAAGTTGATTAAATGTAAAAATGTAATGTGTACTCCAAATGTGTTCTTTCTATCACGAAGTATATCAAAAATATGTACGTGATCTACTGTATAAACCCGGCGTCAGCAAAATTCTTCTAATTGTCTGGTACACAGAATCGAGTTGGCACCATGCCAAGAACGTATTTCATTGTCTAACTCTCTCGTTTCGCGCACTCTCTCTTTCTCTAACTTGGTTTCTTCTCTTTCGGAGGCGGTGTGATATATTATAACCATGATAGTTAAAGCATCTTTCTTCCCGTAAGCTACAGGGTGTAGAAACCGGCATGCACTGTTTTCAGGAGATTGTGATCATGAGTGATATATGAATGGATATATCTTGATACAACGATCGATTGGACTATCGAAAATAAACAAGTAGACACTTATGCAAACGAATTGGTGTCGTATAATTGAATTGAGGCTCAACTGACTTCAGTGTTAGCTGTGATGCTGGTCACGTATAATTTGATGCTGGGAGTGTTGATGGTCGACATGAATTGGATGGAATGAGCTGCCTTTGCTTCTCTTATTCTCGTCGGCCCTGACGATACCGTTCTGATGAAGTGTATGCTAACGGATTGATAGTCAAATAGGTCAATGGCCAACAAAAAATATCGATCGAAGAGGGAAAGGAAGGGAAGAGCTTAACCGCTGCCATTGTAATGTCGATAGAGGGAAAGAGACGCCAGACGGCTATGCCAATATTTGTGAGTTTGACCCAATGGGACAACCCAACTCTAAATTTAGAGATGAAACGGTAAAAGGGCGTTTTAGATGCCAACTTTCCAATCCCTGCTTCATCCCATTCGCACTTCATTCCGCACAAATTTTAATCAGTCTCTTTCAGATTAATCGATACTGTATGTCAACTCAGTTATAATGGATGAGAAGATAAGGATACTAGGGGTGATTGTCCATGTAATCCTCCTCTATTCCATCTTTGATATCTTCTATACTTCTCCTATAATCGCGTCACTTCCCGTTCATCGTCCGAACACAAATGATCCCCCCGCTAAGAGATTATTTCTCATATCTGCCGGTATCGAGACTACTTTATACACATTTTCCGCTTTTACGTGAGTCCTTTAGATGGATTACGGTATGATACATTTATGGAGAACAAGCAGTTGTCTCCGTTTCTTCATTCATTGGTGGATCGTGGAATGGTTGGTCCCCTCCCTCATATCCCTCGATTTGTGTTTAAATCAGGCTTCTTATGGCGTGAGTAATTCTCACGTTCCGACTGAATCTCGGCCTGGTCATGTCTCCATGATGGCTGGATTCACTGAGGATGTGAGTGCTGTGACAACTGGGTGGAAGAAAAATCCCGTCACTTTCGATACACTCTTCAATCGGTTAGTTAACATTATACTACTACGCAACTAGCCGGGATGTGTTGAGGTTAAATCACTACGCTCTAAGCGCACACTACGCTCTATGTGTACACTACGCTCTATGAATAGTTTTGGGTGCAGGTTCCGTCCAAGGGGAGCTCGGAAGCCTGCTCCAGGTTCGGTCCAGGGGGCGCCCGGTAGCCGACTCCGGCCTACATTAAAGCTCGAAGTATGCTGGTGAAATATTAATCGCTACAAAGAGTACTGGCTTATTCCGGTGGAAAAGACTCGTGAGGCTGACAAGGGGAGACCGCGTAGTCGATATGGAGTTTCCGAATTAGACCAAGTGGGATCGATTACTGTCATAAAAGTAAGAAATAATCAGTGGTTGAAAACTGCTAAAGAGATCTTGTGATATCTGCACTCTCTGTGGGGAAGTGGCTAAAATTGCGGCTGTCCGGAAAATTAGCCAATCTCACTAAGGGTGCAGAAGAGGTGGGGCTTATTTAGCAGTTTTAAACCACCGATTATTTCTTACTTTTATGAGAGTAATTGATCCCACTATGTCTCATTCCGAAACTCCATATCGACTATGCAGTCTCCCCTTGTGAGAGCGATCGTAAAAAGTTGTCACTACGCCACTTCGTGGCTCCGTGGCAACTTTTTTAGATCGCTCTCACCCTCACGAGCCTTTCACAACGGAAACGCAAGATACAGTGCGTTCAGAACGTTTTGGAACACTTTGAGGCACGTTTCCTGTGATCCCCTACGCTCTCTGAATCATTTTGGAACTTTTCGAAAAATTTTGATTTTCCACGGTTAAACGTGTTAGAACATGTTCCGACACGCTCCCGACATCACAAATCACTTATCCTGTGATTCCCTACGCTCTGAATCATTTTGGAACTTTTAGAAATGTTCGATTTTCACGTTAGAACACGTTTATGACATCGCAAAACATTTTCCCCGTGGTCCCCGACCGACGTGCGTTTGGAGAAAGTTCGAAATTTTCGATTTTTTACATTAAAACTCGGCAAAACAGGTGAAAACATGTTTCACGGTACTCAAAAACGTGTTAGAACAGTTTCTGCCACTTGCGAAAAATGCGGCAAAAGGTTTGCCCGCGGCGGGGGTCGGACCTGGGGTCTCGGATTTAAAGTCTGACGCGCTTCCGACTTGGCCATGAAATTAGCGCATTTTTCTTTTTTTAAATTTCGAGAGGTTTTTTGATCAGTTTTTGATCATATGCAAAAGGTTCTGAGAAGATGATTTTGAAGCGAAATATAAGGAAAATGAGAAAAAAGTGTGACCGGACGGAAAGACAAAAAAAACAGACAGACAAACATTCGCATTTTCTAATATATAGTAACTCAGCAGTAATGGGGGGGGGGGGTAGATCTACTTCAGCTTGGGGGGTATTCGGAAATTAAATACCCACCGTAAGCTCAGGCTAAACGCTGTCGTAGCGTCGGAGTGGTAGCGGAATATTTCTTTTTTCGAATGTTCTCCAATGCCCCTCTGTAGTATCCTCCGTAACGTAATAGAACAATATTCCAACTCCCCTAGTTTTTTTGGGGGGAAACCCCTATGATGATCCCGAGAAAAAAAACTATGGTTGTGCGCGGCAGAAAGTGGAATTCTTCTTATAAGGGCATAATTTTTCTTTTCTTATGGCAACAAGACTACATAGGTTTAGTGAGCACTTGATGAATCTCATTTTCAGGCCCCATGTTTTTCTGCGCTAGATATCAAAAATGGGTTTATCGGTATATTTCGAATAAGGGGTACCCCAATCAGGTTTTGTGCTTTATACGGAGTTATGACGACTTTATTATTAGGTTAAGAAACCTGAGCGCGCTGCAGATCTATCTTTCTTACTTTAATTCTGTTACGCATGCATCGATTAAAACCGAACAATAATTTTATAAAAAGATGGGGGAGGGGGGGGCAAGTTAAAGTTAACTGACCAAGGAAAATTTTTGATATTTTTGTTTTTTTTTATTCGACGCAGATGAGAGTCCTGCATATTAGTTTGCATAAGAAAATGCCTGAAAATAAGCCCTAAATTTTATATTAGCTCGGAAAGGGTCACTCTGTTCGTCAATATTTTACAGTATACTGTGTCTATTCAAAATTCTTTATTGTTTTTGCTGTGATTTGACGGAACGATGTCTTTCAAAACGCGTTTAAACGACATTCGTGCAATTGTAATAATATCGTTCAGTTGAATACATGGAATAAATATATGTTTTAAATAGCCAAAATATTTGTCATCCAACATGTTCAACATACTATAAATAGGAAAACGCAAATTCAGAAGGGTTTTTGGATATTCCGTTGTACACTCAATTAGGTTTCGTTACTAATATTTTAAAAATTAGATACAAGATATCTTTTTAAAAATCAAATTACGCTTCGATTTTGGATGCTGAGATAATATGTTAAGATCAGTGGAATCAAGGCAGTGGGGGAGTGAAGACATCACTCATCTATTTTCCCACATCGATAGAGTGAAGACGGAATCTTTTCCATCTGAGTGGGAAGATTTTTCCTCTACCAGCAACTTCAAATTAGACGAATGGGTATTCGACAAATGCGAGGTCAGAAAATAAGAAGAGTCCCATTTGATGCGAGTCGATGTTAAGGGTAGTCTACTAAATTTATCGGTGTCGTCTCCTTCAACACTTTCTGGGAACGGACGTCTATTTTTCCTCCATCTTGTTGGTATCGACACGAATGGACATGGCCATAGACCTCATTCTTCCATCTATAAAGACAATTTGAGAGTTGTCGACCATAGACTCGAGAGACTCGTGCGTACCGTACATGAGGTTAGTGTATCGTTCCATTGCAAAATGCGATTCCCCTTGCTCATCGTCGTTGTGACCTCCCATATTTAACACTGCTCTTTAGAGCCACGGGTGCTCAAATAACCATTTCCCCACATTTAAATTCAACAGTGAGTGGCAGACTCCACCCAGGTAGCTCATTTACGCTAATTGGACGAGCCGCTAAAACAGCGGCGCGTCACATCTTTACCAGAGGTGTGCGAGAAAAAATTTCGAGAAACGAGAATTTCTCGAATAAGTTTTCGAGATAAACGAGAAATTGCTGGAAAAAAAATCATGAGAAGCGTTCTGCCATTTTTTTATTCTTGTTTTCACATTTACGAACTTTTTTGATTAAAAAATCGAAAAATAACAACGAAGCCATTTAATTTTCGTCCTTAAGACGGAATCAGCGATCAAGTTTTGATTTCGTACCGGGAGAAAGAAGCGAATTGAATTTTGCCTTGAACAGTTTATTTCTGGTCTCCGTGTACAAAATTAAAGCCAGATTCTTGAGGTATTATCAAAATATGTTTGTTTTCATTTCTCATTTTTGGCCTTGTTTTTCGTAAATTTTGTTTCACGATTTCTACCATTTTTTTTCGAGAAATTTTCTCGAAAAATCGAGAAAACCGAGAAATCCACACCCCTGATCTTTGCGCGTTTTTCCCATTGGGAATTTCTAGCACGGAATTTGTAGGCGCGCGTACTATGAACTAATATTTTCCCGTGGGATTGTAAATTAGTGAACAAAAAAGGCAAACAACGTGTTCTGAAATAAAATTGTAATGCTAATAAATAGTTCCCGCAAGAAGTTTTCACAGATACTTCGCTGAAGCACTGAAAAAGAGACTCAAAGTTTTAGTGTATTTTTACAGACGCGGTTTGCTTTCTAGTACTTCATTACGAATGTTCCTGGTTAGATTTCTCCCGATTGTTTTGCAGATTTCCCTAGAAAAAATTGACCTCACCTGATAGGGACCACCATCGTGAAAGCCGGAAAATTGGGAGCCGACATTTAGCATGAGACTCGTATACTGTAGTTCGGTGGGTCAACACGAGTTGACTGGGTCGTTCTTCTTTACTATTTATCTAGTATTCTGGTGTTTCATCTAAACGAATCTTGTTTTTCGTTGATATATGCGCAAACTACGTGCTAAAGGTGTCGCCGCGCACGATTCTGGCGGTGATTCATCGTCGCCCACGAGTTCTACATCCAGTTGTGTCTTAGACTTGCGCTCCGTAGCATGTTTAGCGGCCGATGCTCGATGTGTTCGGCTCCTGACGCGCTAGATCTCTTTTGAATATTAACTAGCAGTAGTAGGGCACTGTGCTCTGTGAATTTGGCGCAATTTGACCAGTGTCCACGTGAGATATTATCGATTTTATCCCGAATACACGCACATTGCCATACTTTGATGCTTATGCTAGACGTATTTGGCCCCTGACGCGCTAGATCTCTTTTGAATATTAACTAGCAGTAGTAGGGCACTGTGCTCTGTGAATTTGGCGCAATTTGACCAGTGTCCACGTGAGATATTATCGATTTTATCCCGAATACACGCACATTGCCATACTTTGATGCTTATGCTAGACGTATTTGGCCCCTGACGCGCTAGATCTCTTTTGAATATTAACTAGCAGTAGTAGGGCACTGTGCTCTGTGAATTTGGCGCAATTTGACCAGTGTCCACGTGAGATATTATCGATTTTATCCCGAATACACGCACATTGCCATACTTTGATGCTTATGCTAGACGTATTTGGCCCCTGACGCGCTAGATCTCTTTTGAATATTAACTAGCAGTAGTAGGGCACTGTGCTCTGTGAATTTGGCGCAATTTGACCAGTGTCCACGTGAGATATTATCGATTACATACCAAATTCTTCCACAGCACATTGCCGTGTTACCATAATCTTTCTTGATCCCATTTGAATATACTCTATCAAAATACTTTACATTGATTTATTAAATAAATTTTACTAAAAAAAATAATGAAGAAGAGACCTCGAATACTCCAAATTACGGCAATTTATTGCTGCATCCAGGAATTAGGCATACCGTATCCGGTCCGAGTCGACAATTAGAGCCGGAGATTAGCTCATGGTGTGTCTCTCGTTTTGAAGAGAGTTGGGCTTTCATTTTTGTTAATTATTTAATTTATTTTATTAGATTATTTTTTATTTTATTTTCTAGCGTCATTCAACACACCATGACTATCGATTGCGAGTTATTCCAACAATCAAATATTTTTTTGGAACAATGGATGGTGGTCCCTACTCACCTGAGAGGAGAAGAGAGATTGAGAGAGTGTGAGAGACGAGAGGTGACCTCGCATCCAGGGAATCACACTAGTCCGGAAAAGGGATGGTGAGTTTGTTATGTAATGGCGAGATCCTGGGAACTCGAATTCAAACATGGGGTAACTCTCCTTTTAAAACTTGATTTTTCGAATTAAAAAAATCGGTTAAAAAATTTGCAATGTGTAGTGTAGGAATCGAATTAATGAATACGAAATTCTAGACCACTACGGCATCGACAGTGCGGCTGTCGAGTACGTGTACACATTCCTCGCTTGTGAAAATACATTCAAAATGTTTTTTTTTAATTCTTAGTTCAATATAAATAAATGGTGGCAAAGTTTTGAACGATTTCGTTTTTGCACGCGTTCCAGTCTCACCGTTGAACCTTATTATTCCTATAGATATTCAATCAATTTATCATATCAGGCGGTAGTCGCTCAGATGAGGATGGGTCGGTAGTCTTCATAAGTTGCATTCCACCAGTTCGCGCCGATTGCTCTCCTTAGGTCATCTCTCCATCTTGCTCTTGGCTGACCTGGAGGACGAGTTCTACTGTAGGGGGTCCACACAGTAGTCGCTCTGCACCATTTCTCTGTGTCCATACTCCTCACTTTCAATGCCCATTGAGCTTTCCGTTTGAGGCTTTCCTGTACCCAGTCTTTCACTTTGGTGATTTCCCGAAGTCTTTCATTTCTCCAGCGATCTCTCAATGTCACTCCAATCATCTTCCTTTCCATTGCCCGCTGTGTGACGTTAAGCCGATTTCTCTCATTCCCTCTCAAAGCCCATACTTCACTCCCGTAGAGTACTGTAGAAGTAATGCAGCTCTCAAACAGCCTTCTCCTGGTCTTCATAGGCAAAAGACGGGACGAAAGGAGGTGAGACAGTTTGCTCCATGCGAACCATCCGAGTCGAATCCTATGTTCCACTTCTTCAGAAACATTTAGGGGAAGACTAATTGTTCCTCCGAGATAGGTGGCCGATGGAATGAAATTGAACTTGTGGTTCTCGATCACAATGGGAGCTCGGGTCGTGGTGCATGAGGTGAGCAGATTAGTTGTATCAATATGTTACATTAAAATCAGGACGGGCGCCCGTGAATCGCACGAAACACGAGGTCCTCGCTGTAAATCTTGAGCTGCGCACGGCATTTTGCAGGGGGTGTAGGAGAGAGGTAGATCAAAAGAGAGTCATAGGAAGGGGTCAGCGGGAGAGGAGAGAAAGTGCGAGAGCCTGTGTACTGGCATTTTGCCAATCCGTCGATTCTATCGAAGGGAAATTACGAGAGCCGTTCAAAATTCTTCCCGCCATAACGCCGTGCTGCGGTATGCGGATACCAGGGTTGGACGGATTTTTCCGGGCAAAATTAACTAATCTGTCAGAAGTTGAGTAAACTTGCAGAACAATCCAAAGGAATAATCAAATGCGCATTGCCCTTAGATTGACAACTTTTTCCGGAACATTTTCCGTCCTGGAAGAAAAATCGGAAAGGTCGTCAATGCGTGCTAACTATACATAATTTTACATTGAAATGCTTAAAGGATTCGACAGAGAATGATGTAATATTTTCAAAACCATATTATAATCGATCATGCTCAAAATATAAGTTTTCCGGTTGACAACCCTGGTGGATATTTTGATTACAGGTATTCGGAGATAACAAGACTGCATTTATTTTCACATCAGATCATGGAATGACCGACTGGGGATCACATGGAGGAGGGAGCGAAGTTGAAGTACGCATTGCAAGAACATTATTCATTCAACCCACGGACTGCCAAACTGGAAATTCATAAATTAGACCCAAATGAAAGAATATTAAAAAAAAGGAATTCAAAGCTGATCTGAAAACAAATATGTTTTTCTCGGTATTGCTAGAGAGTAGGATCCGAGTACATTTTAAAGGAACCTGACAAATGACGTGACCTACAGACTGACGAATGTTTTTTAAACGTTTTAATTTTTTTTGCATCCGAATCGGATTCTCTTTAACCTAAAAAATCACTTATTTTGCAGTACCAAATTTCTTCAATATGGGTTACGGTAGATTGACAAATTATTCTGAGTAAGGTGACCATACTAGGTATGTTACTAGTGTTTTTGAGGACCTTATCACAAGCAAATTTCGAACAATGACCTTGTGGGCTTGTTTGCGCCTTGCCCCCCCCCCCAAAGAACTTCATTTCTCATTTTAGACATAGGAGTGGCAGTTGACGAAATTTTCGATGGAAGAGCTGGATGAGAGGTGTGACTGGATATTGCGGAAATTCAAAAACACGTGTCAAGGGCAAAATAATTAGCACTTCTGACGTCATTCAACTTTAGCCAAATCGAACCAAATCGTTACAATTCCGAGTACAAACGATAGGTCATCGTAATATAATTTGTTTCTACTCTCACAATTTTTTTTACCAGACCAGCGATTTGTAAAAAAAAGAAAACAAACTTGGTTAATAAAAAAACGGTCATGGAAAGTCGTTGCGCCATGTGCGATGCGCAAGCATCATGCGCCTTTCGTGCGGTAATTTCAGTTCGCGATTGCACCTCCGGTCCCAGCGCGAAAGCTGACTTCTCGATGTTTCATACAATCAAGTCTACGGACAGTCGCTGTTCATTTTTCTTGTGGGGGAGCGGGGGTTTTGAGCCTCCGTGACTACCTGGAAAGGTCGTGCAAAATTATCACTGTTCGTGCGAAATCATTCAACACACACGAGTAATCGGTGAGAAAGTGGGAATATAAAACTTTCTGGCAGGAATCAAATACATAAACGTGTGGACCAATTTTCGGTACTCAGAAAGCAAATATGGGAAGTCTTGAAAACGGCTCTAACATAAATGTAAGACCCTCTGAGGGGGACCCTCCGAGACCTACTTCTGCGGTCCCTAGTCAAATGTATGAATTGATAGTATATTACAGACTCAAACTCCTCTTGTTATTTGGGGAAGTGGAGTGCGGGGAGGAGTACGAGAATCACTCGAGCAAGTGGATATATGTCCCCTTATCGCGTCTCTACTCTCAATTCCCTTCCCTATTAACAATCTTGGGATTGTGAGGACCAGTCTACTCTCTGTATCTCCGAGATACGAATCTAATGCAGTTATGACCAACTTTCTCCAGGTTTGTCATCTTCACTGATTTTTCTTATTTCATGTCGAACCTGAAGTGTAAAATGTTGCGCTGATGTTAATTATGTTGTTGCCTTCGATTCCATTCTAAAATTGCAGCTACGAGAAATAATTCTCCACCAAATATCTCGAGTTGGAAAGAGATGGTGGTTGAGTGGAAAGGCTATCTCTGCCTCTGCAATGCAATCACTCATCGATCAAACGAATATTCTCAGTCTCAAGGGGTACGATAGTCCACTCGAATATATTTTAATGGGTACGGTAATCCACTCGAATATATTTTAATGGGTGCGGTAGTCCTCTTGAATATATTTTAATAGGCACGATAATTCACTCGAATATCTCTCAACGAGTACGGCAGTCCATTTCACTTATTTCTCACATGTTTCAGACGTCATTCAGCAGTGTCAAGTCTCGTCTCATCTCAACTACCTCTCGTTCGAAATTCAGTATTCGTATATCATCGAGTAGATCGTCCTCTTCTATCTCTTCTCGTTACCCTTTCCTTCCTCTTATTCCTTCTCGTGTTCTATCTCCATTCATCACATTCATTACCCCCACCCGGTAAGTTCTTTCTAAAGTATCATCATAAAATAAACAGGTGAAAAATACTGGGGGGGTGATATTTGAGCAACGGGTAATAACTCAGCTAGGAGTGAGCCTAGAGCTATGGGAGTGTACCATTGTGATCAGCATCAGGTAATTGAGATTTCATAATTAATTAATTAAAATCTCATTAATTATGCTAATTAATTAATTAATTATGAAATCAATTTTTTTCTGATGCTGATCACAATGGTACCACTCCCATAGCTCTAGGCTCACTCCTAGCTGAGTTATTACCCGTTGCTCAAATGTCGGTTGCTCAAATGTCACCCTCCCCCCCCCAAAATACTAGTATTGCAACATCGATTTGTATTTTATTCATAGACCAAAAACGTTTGTTCCAGAAAGTTTTTTAGATCTGGTTTTAAGGGTTTTAGGGTGAAATTGAAAATGAGTTCTGATTTTTCAATTTTTCAGGCGCTGCCGCGCCTGGATAACCAGAAATGATGCCTGATTTTTCGAAATTTCACTTTTAAAAAAGTCTAAAAACTGTCTGAGTTTGTTCCCTAGAACGAAATTTTTGGCCTATGATTTTATTGTGAACTTTTTTGTTAAAGAGAGGTATTTAGTTATTGGGGGCGTGTTACACAACGATGATATAGATTGGAAACAGGTACTAATAAGACAAAAAAATGTCAGAACTCACGAAATTCACAACGTATTTGAAATTACGACTATCGAACGAACAGGGGCTAAACGGTTGTTCTGTGGAGGAGCGCAATAAGTTGTTTAATTACTGAGAGAAGTACAATTAGAAGGGGCTCGAGAAAAAAAATAGGCACGGGGGCTCAAAGGCGGATAAAAAAGCGGTCCGAGAATAAGCTGCACTTGCTACAGTATAATGCTTGATGTAGTCCACAATTTTTATCGCAGTACCGTAGTAAGCAATGTACATTTCACGCATTGCGCTCGTGACCATTCTCTGTTCATTTCTCTTGTAGAGGATCTGAATTTTTGAGCCCCCGTGAGAGGGGAGAAGAAAAATAAATAAATATAAGGAAAGCTGCGCAAGTTTGCAATATTTGGAAGGGTCTAACTAGTGAACGAACTCGCTTTTTGTCCATTTCTTGCACATCACCATGACCTGTGTTGATTGGTAAGTTGTAGTAGAGGCACAGTTTGGTCTAGGGGAAGTTCAGTTGCCGGGCACAGTTTGTTTGGTCCTGGGGGAGTTCAGTTGCCGTATATAGTTTGATCCAGGGGGGAGTTCAGTTGCCGGATATAGTTTGGTCCAGGGGGGAGTTCAGTTGCCCGATATAGTTTGGTCCAGGGGGAATGTTACGTAGCTTCGTGGCTCCGCGATAACTTTTTTCGAGCGTTGTTTTTCTCGCAAAACACTTTCCCCGTGACTCCCTCCCACGCTACCCGGATCGTTTGGTATACGGTCTTGGAAACGCGTTTGCAGTGATCTGCTGTGTTGCGAAAACTGCGCCAAAAGGTTTGCACCCGGTGGGTTTGAACTTGGGACGTTCAAACAAACCAGGAGCTTTAGCCACTTGATTTTTAATTAAATATTTTTGTATATAAAGATAACGTTTATGAGTGTTCATGGGAAGGCGACGGAACTAAGTAGACTTCTCTGGTTACGAGTTATTAGGCGAACGGCCTGCTAGATGGACAGACAGGCTTTCTAAAATTCACTAGTTGCACTGTTAACACACGGATTTAACCCAATAATTTAGTCCTGTATATTCACTTTTAAAAAGGAGATGGTTACAGGACTACTGCCATCGTTGAAAGTGACTGTTGTGATTGCTTCTATCTCCATCATGTCATCGTTCATGATAGTGTCATCATCTCATCTTCTTTATATTATCCTCCCTGTATATCTTCTCTCCATTCTCCCTATCCGAAGTCTTCCCACCCTCATTTCCCCACTTCTCTCTTTTTCATCACTTCCTCCCCTCCTTCTTATCATTTCTCTCAATTTATCCTTCTATGAACGTCGTCTTTCTTCTCTCTTCACTATCTTTCTGTTATCACTCCCAAAATCTTTGTATAACAATCAATCCATTGTGTCTCAATGGACAACAGTCTGGTCAATTCTGAGTCTTTCATTATTTCCTTTTCCGTTCTTGCCCCCTTCTGGTCTCCTTTCTTTTCCACTTTTATCCTCCTTTCCTCCCTTCATCTTATCCATACTTCTTCGCCATATTCGATCCATCGTTCCATCTAAATCAATAATTGATTCCCTTCTCTCCCTGTCTATTCTCACTTCAACTCTAATCGTCCTTCATTCTATTTTCCCCTCTTCATCTATCCTCCGATTCATGTCATGGTTACTCCTTCCTCTACCGTATCTTCTTGTCTACCGTACTCCGCCTCGTTCTATTTCTCGTCTTCTTTCCCTCTCCGTATCAATGTTTCTCCCTTACTGTCTCCTCTCATCATCATACGAGTCTCTTTATATTCTCCTCCTTCTCATTTTCCTCTTTGTCTTTACCCGTATATCATCTTGTCACTCCTCCTCTATTCTATTCTTTAATCTTCCTCTTTCATCCTCCTTTTCGTCCTCTTCTTCACTTCAACCTCTTCCTCTTCTTCTCACTTTCCTCACTCTCTTCTCCACAGGTAACCTTGCATCTCTATCATCATTCTCTCCTTCTTCTCTTTCTCGATTTATATCAGTCTTCTCTCCCTTCACTATGGCATCTCTGCTACTCCTCAAACTTCTTTCCCCCATTCTTTTAATATTCCTCCATCTACGCGCGTCTCTCCCCTCCCTCTCATCCTCAACGTCTCTTCTTTCCTCTACCCTCATCTACTCTGATCTTCTATCTCTTCTTTTCTTCTTTCAACTTCGTGATTCTGGTTCATGGCTTGATATTGGGATGAGTATTGCACACTACGTCATATCTCTGTGTTCCTCTCTTGCCTTCTATTTCCTGTTCCTCCTGTCCGATTTTCTCCTATCTGTTCCTTTAAATCCGCCTACCAAACATTTCTCAAATGCTTGAGTATCACGCGACTCACGAGAGGCTCGGCCTAAGTTCGGCACAGACCCAAATTTTGACATGCGTGTTTTTTTGCAGTTTTGGATGCCACTGGGTCTAACTAAGATCCCTGAGAACTACTATGGCATACAAGAGAATCTTCGCCGAGATGTTGCTACTGTTAGGTGCAGCCTTCGAACGTTGAGGCTGTTTTTCGATGCTTTAACGCAATTTCTGTGAAAACTTTTCTCTTGGAGCTAAGGTTCGTTTTCGACGATCTTTCGATCTATGTGATTCATTTTCTGATATACTTTAGTTTTTTAACAATATAAAATTTAATCGATTTTACAAAAACCCGCTCGAAAAGCAGAAAACCTTTCTTTCTAGAAGGCTCCGCTATGTTATAAGGATTCGAATGATATACTGGAGCTCACATAACTCGGTGGCTCGGATGATTTTCGTTGAAAAAACTATTTATTTCCTCATTTAAACATCATTCTGACCATTTGACACCGAGTCATTTCAAGGTTTCGCGACGAATGACTCGGCCTCTCTAATGAGAGAGGCCGAAGTTCTCACTCATTTCTCTCATTTTTATTCTAAGAATGATGTTTAAATGAGGAAATAAATCTTTTTTCAACGAAAATCATCCGAGCCACCGAGTTATGCGAGCTCCAGTATATCATTCGAATCCTTATAACATAGCGGAGCCTTCTAGAAAGAAAGGTTTTCTGCTTTTCAAGCGGATTTTTGTAAAATCGATTAAATTTTATATTGTTAAAAAACTAAAGTATATCAGAAAATGAATCACATAGATCGAAAGATCGTCGAAAACGAACCTTAGCTCCAAGAGAAAAGTTTTCACAGAAATTGCGTTAAAGCATCAAAAAACAGCCTCAACGTTCGAAGGCTGCACCTAACAGTAGCAACATCTCGGCGAAGATTCTCTTGTATGCCATAGTAGTTCTCAGGGATCTTAGTTAGACCCAGTGGCATCCAAAACTGCAAAACATAAAACGCATGTTGAAATTTGGGTCTGTGCCGGGTTCTGATCATTCTGAGTCGAACCTCTCGTGAGAGGCGTGGTATGCCCTGTCTCTTACTACACGGGTTACGAGTAATTTACATTTATGCAATTATTATCACGGATAAATATTTCATACATGATATCTTACACACATGATACATGAATTAAGCGGCGAGTTGAGAAGGAAATACGCATTAAATGATATGAGAGTATCTCCCAGATCTCCGACAGATCTCTGTAACTAGGCCAGAAAATTTAGAGAATATTACTCTGTGAATTATGAAGATTGGCCAAAAGAGAAATTGAAGCGCCAAATTTTAATTAACTTTTTTTACTCGTGTTTTCCGGTCACAAGTCATGTGAGATATACGTAAGCACTTACTAAGCAGACAGATCTAGTTCACCAATCGATACTGGCGAGAAAATGATTTTTTTTTCAAAAAAAAATATAAAGAAATGGGGCAAATATATAAAAAAAAAATTTAAAAATGGAAACACTGAAGTGGTGTATTGTAGTTTTGGCATTTCCCGGACGCGTGATCAGAATACTGTAAGACAATCGACTTTTCCCAAACGTTTGCAATCAAATTCTTTCAATTATCGATTTTTTCTAAATATTTTTTGGGGAAAGTCGGCTTACGTACAGTATCCACGCCATAAGTCCGGGAAATAACCAAAACTACAGTACACCACTTTAGTTTTCCCAATAAAACTACCTGTTACGTTATTTTATTGTTTATATTTCGTTTATATTTTTCGTAACTATATTAGAAAATAAACTTCGCTCCTTTCTTTCTTTTTTAAAAAAATACATTCTTTTCTCGCCCGTATCGATTGGTAAACTAGATATGTATGCTAACGAATTGCTCATGAATAATAGAAAACGATTCCATTTTGATTTGAGACTGTCAAAATTTTAAAATTAAAAAAAATCTTATTTGGCACCGCATTACAGACGCGCCTCTGTAATTTTCCTTTGGTCAATCTTCATCGAGTAAAAAGTTTGGAGCAGATTCCTGATTTCACTTTTCTAGTTTAGTGCCAACACTATGTCGGGGATCTCAAAAAGACTCTCATATTATAAAATGTCATATAAATGAGAATTATCCCTCCCTTCACAAGGAATTTCTGCTAGTGAACACTCGGACGATTGGGCCTTTACCGAATCGAGAGACGATCTGCAATATAATATTCGATTCCCGGAGTCCCGGAAATGAATAGAGAAGTGTCGAAATAGAAAGGAAGGAATACTAAAAAATTTCAAAAATCGATAATCAAGGCCTGGGAAATGACGGAAAGGACGAGCCGAGAATATTGTCTTTCAGGCAAAGCGCGCAAAAACAAACTGTTTTTTACTACGGTAGTGCGCTGTGTCAAATTTGTGATCTTTTATTTTACGTATTATCACTTTTGTATTCTAGTTTTTTTTCGGTATTAAGTCCCGGCGACCGATGTCTATCATCCAGCGCTCAGAAAGTAAAGTAATCGAGAGAAGAAAAGGCGCTAAATTATAACCGCGACGCAGACCACAACGCGAGGCGAGCTTTCTAAATAGGCCCGCCGCAACACGCACGCACCACACCAGATTTTCGTCCACCCGCGAATTCAAAATTTTCGGTTCGATTCC
Organism: Pristionchus fissidentatus; assembly: GCA_036245785.1. NCBI lineage: Eukaryota > Metazoa > Nematoda > Chromadorea > Rhabditida > Neodiplogasteridae > Pristionchus > Pristionchus fissidentatus. The sequence continues at coordinate 21,490,280 of BTSY01000005.1, read as the reverse complement.
TGGTAACTTTAACACATCCCGGCTAGTTGAATATACTATATTCTACTACCCCTCCGAATCAGGACACGCTCAAGAAGGCTCTCGCAAAAATAAGGAATAATATTTCCACAAAATACCTGCGGTGGTGCGCCAGACTCGCTGAGTCTCTAGTTGATTCCTTGATGTCATCAAGGCCGATGTCCATCATATATAATACACTGCATACTTTTACGATCGCAGGATCCCAGGGATGTAGCACACTTAGTTTCATGCCTCTTCGTTAGATTTGCAAGAAATTATACAGTTTTATCCCCGTACTTTATAGCCAACTTGAACAAGCAAGTGAGAATTCTTTTAGAATCTAATCAGAATGTCAAAGGAATTTAATATCAAATAATGGAAAAATTAGAATCTAATCTGTCCACGATTAGAGTTTAAATTGTTTTGATTAGGTAATAGGTGTGAAGTACCTATGAACTGGTTTTCTCCATTACGGGGTGCCCCCCGAAGTTATAATTAGTTTTCCTACATCTCTATGTGTACTATTTAGAGGTTTGCACAGTGCCCCGGACATTCATTTGCTCGATGCCCCAAAATCCCCGTGCCTAAGCATGGATTAGATTCAGAACGAGTTGCCGCTTGAATTTGTGGTTTCCAATATATTTAGTGCATGTGAAACACGTTGAGACCTCGCCTACACCACCTCTCGTGAGAGGCGTGATAAACATGTATTAAATCTGGAAATGCTGTAATAAGGAGTGAGTTTTCACAACCACTAAGTTGTTGGTTCTGAAGTTACTCCTCATGCTAACTCGAAGAAGTACGGTAATAACGATTCATGTTATCGAAAATCAATCAATGATAAAATAGGAAACACGAATATATGCTTCCACTCACAGCTGACGATTACGTATTTGTGATATATACCTGGGAGTGCCATTGCAGAAGAGGCCCCTCCGGCTCAATCTCGAATGCTCGATAAACCAGTTTAGTGAGTAAGTCTGCTTCCTTCTCGCATAGCTTGCCCACTACTCCTTCAATTTCGTTTACTCGGAACGTCTTCAATATCTTCGACAACATCAGAGTCGTTCTGTCCTACAAATATCAAAGCTCATTAAAATTGCATACAAGAAAAATACAATAATACTCTGAAGACATTATCGTTACTTTTTTCCATATGATGCATACTATCAGACACTATCTGAGAGGATTGAAATGGGTCCGTACTACCGAAAATAAGCCCATGCTGAAAAGTCTCCCTAAGGGTAAACTTGATGCGTAGAGTCCGAAAATTGACCTTAAAATGGGCTCCGCTCAAACCCGGCTGAGATATGTTTCAAAAATTTGAAAAAGTCGAAATTTTAATTTTTGTCCGGATGAAGGAAAATCCATAAATAGCTATATTTTCTGAAAGCTGAGCACGAGTGGAGTATTTTTTGTGTTGGAAACTTGCCGCTAGCTCATCGGTGGAAAAAGTTATTTTTTGTCAAACACAAATTTTTTTGAAACTTTTCGGACAAATTTTATTTCATTTTCGGAATCTCCATGAAAAACTGCTCCAGTACCCGTAACCTCGTAACCAGACATATGACGGATCTTGCTCGTTTGGGGCAAAATATGTGAGGATATTGCTTTTTTCGAACATATTTATTTTCCTACACACCGGACAAGTTCCGATTCTTGTCATATTTAGTGCATTCAAGGTCCTACAGCTACTTAAGAGATATCAAGTTGGAGCAACAATTTTGAAAAAAAATATTTTTTGTTGAAAATCCATGAACATCATGGCCCAAAACCTTGAAACCGATTTCTCATCCGCTTCCATTCCTTATCGATATTCGCGGCTCTATCAATGTGTATGTTGTATCGACATCTCTGTTGAACACATTGGTGAACTTTAACTCAAGTTAAAGCTATGAATGTTTTTCATGTTTTGGACATGAAAAACGAAAAAAAACTCATGGATTTTCAACAAAAAATTTTTTTTTAAAAATTGTTGCTCCAACTTGATATCTCTTAAGTAGCTGTAGGACCTTGAATGTACTAAATATGACAAGAATCGGAACTTGTCCGGTGTGTAGGAAAATAAATATATCGAAATATGTTCGAAAAAAAAGCAATATCCTCACATATTTTGCCCCAAACGAGCAAGATCCGTCATATGTCTGGTTACGAGGTTACGGGTACTGGAGCAGTTTTTCATGGAGATTCCGAAAATGAAATAAAATTTGAGGTCCATTTTCGGACTCTACGCATCAAGTTTACCCTTAGGGAGACTTTTCAGCATAGGCTTATTTTCGGTAGTACGGACTCTAGGACCAGAATCTCAATCCTGTCAGAAAGTGTCTGCTATATGTGGCAGTTTGGCTAACGTGGAAATGGTCACCGGATTCCCAAAATTACAACACGTCATCCATCTGTCCCCAGATGTGCACACTTTCCAGAACTTTTCCCGAACAACATTTTCGAGAAATCGGAAAAATTATACACTAGTTTATACACAATTCAATTTTTAAAATAAATTATTACTTAAAATAATTTCAAAATTTGATCGAATTTCGTTTTTTTGATAGGATGTTTGAGATCCAAAATATCCCGCCACTTAGACTAAATATGGAAAATGGAATATTTTTTTCGTGTGTAGAATATCGTCTGGAATATTTTGTAATTTAAAGAATTTAAAATTACAAAATATTCCAGGCGATATTCTACACAAAAAAATAGACACGCGATGAGCCTCGGGACTACAGTTTCATTTCCTCAAGACCCTGTGGAGGAAATCGATCGCAGAATAATATATGGGGAGCATGGAGCAAAATACACGATCTAATGGTGTCGCATCGCCTATCGCTCAATCATAAAAGGCGATAATTCTACTCACTCATTACTCCAGCAGCTTTATACGGTTCTGAAATCTGGACGCTTCGGGAATCAGACAAAGATAAACTACGTATTGCCAAAATCAAAATGGAAAGTTTCAAATTATCCCCTCTAGCACGTAATCTGCGGAATACCGATAAGTTGCGCATCGCTCTTCCCTTCGCTGTGCCTAAGTCTCATTCTACGTTTGCTACTAGAACCGTACAACGATGGAACGCACTTCCCGAAGAAATTGTGAATAGTTCGCCAAATGTCTTCCGATCTCATATCTTGAATTTACCGTCTATCTCTTTCACGTCAGAGTCTCTCTTACGACTTTGATTTACCCTGCCCCGCTGCACCCCCCTTAATCGAGTTGGACTAGAGCGCTGACCACATGGAAAGCGTCCTGCCGGTCACCCCCGCGCCCGTTGGAGAGACACACTCAATAACCTATTGGATGAGCCAAGTGAATTCACCATCAGAAGAGATCAGCATGCCCCATGAACAATCCTTAAAGCATGATACTGATAAAAGATTGATTGATTGATACAGCCCGCGTGTGTCTCGAATTTATTACGGGCTAAATATCGATGTTTCTTTTTTCTAAAAAAATACCGTATTCTTAGAATATTTTTCTCCTTCTATTACAATTATTACAATTATTTATTCCGCCAGGGTTAGGGGTTTCGCGAGAGTTCCTTGTAGATTGTCGATAGTGGAGTCGGCAGATATCCGTCGTCTTCAGACGATTCGGTTGTTTTGGGGCAGGGTGAAGGGGGTGCAGCAGGGTGGGTTAAATCAGAGTCGTAAGAGAGATTCTGACTTCTGAAATAGACGGCAATTCGTTAACAAGAGATCGGAAGACGTTAGGAGAGCTTATCACAGTTTCTCGACTAAACGCGTTCCATCTTTGCACTGACCTAGATACAAAAGTAGAGTGAGACTTAGGCACAATGAAAGGTACAGCAATGCGAAGCTCGTGAGTATTGCGCAAATCGCGTGTAAGAGGGGACATTTTTAGGAGAAATTTGCAATTGAATGAGTAGAAATTGTGAACCGTCTTGTGCAGGAAAAGAATGTCGATTATAAGACGTCTATGCTCTAGGGTTGATAAATGGAGAATATTGAGCCTATCTGGGTATGAGGAATATGGGATAGAGCACCTGAAAAACAGTCTGCGAGTGAAATTACGCTGAACATTTTCAACATAGTTGGCAAGTTTAACGGCGCGCGGGGACCAGACAACTGTGCAATATTCTAGTATTGGTCTTATGAAGGCATTAAAAGCCTGCACATATAAAAGAGGGTCACGTGAGTAAAAACACTTGAACATAATGTTCACTTTAGACCTCGCTTTAGCTGTTATTCTCGATATATGCTCATTGAATTTAAGGGAGGGCTTCATAATGACCCCAAGATCTATGAACGGAGATGGAATTAAATTGGTACCATTAATGTTGTACTGTGTGCGATGTTTTAGGGGCCCATAATTAACAACAGTGCATTTGGATTCATTGAGAGCGAGATTCCATGCGAGTGACCAAGAGAAAACACAATCGATTGCTGCCAGGAGAGAATGCGCGTTGTGAGGAACATCAGCATAGATCTTGAGATCATCTGCGTAAATACCGTATTTAACATCTGAATTAAGTCCTTTCGAAATATCATTTACGAAAAGAATAAATAGAAGAGGACCAATGCACGATCCTTGAGGGACCCCAGAAGAAACAGTGGTAGGCGCAGAGAGAGTATCACCAATCAGTACAGATTGAGTTCTGTTTGAAAGATAACTCCCTAACCAGCAAATAATGTGATTTGAGAATCCCAAGTGAGAAAGTTTATGGAGGAGGAGTCTATGGTCAATGCTATCAAAAGCTTTCCGGAAATCAAAGTATACTGTATCGAAAGATGATTTCTGAGATTTGAATTTAAGGTACTCTGAATGAGTATCTACAAGCTGAGTACAAGTAGAGCGTTTTAGTCGGAAACCGCCCTGTCTGGGATCAAACAAATTGTTCCGATCCAGAAACTCTGTAATGGGGAGGGGAGAAGTTTTTCGTTCACCACTAACTTTAAGTGCAATGCACAAAATAAATAAATAAACAAATATGCAGATATCAAATGAAAGTTTTTTTTACCTTACCTTGACTCCATTCATGCATGAATTCATGCTACCAACTCATATAATTCAAGTTTTTTGAAACACTTTTCACTATTTTACTTCCTTATTAGAATTTTGAAATTACCAAATCCTCGCAGAATATGAAAAACGCTTTAACGGGCACTACGTCGGATTATCACCGTCAGATGAGAACTTTTTTTCGGGAAAAAAATTGTCATCTTAAAGACTGATTATGATTGAAAGAGACCTTTTTAGATAGCAAATATTTTTTTCGAAATAAAAATTAGCTCGCATGCTCTCATCCGACGCATTGCCCTTCAACAATTTAAACAAGTAAATGAAAACTTTGGTGGATTCCTGAAAGTGTTGGAAAATAGTGTTTATCTCACTTATTGACGAAGAGCTGGTCAACATGATCTCGGATCGAAAAAGTTACTAGAGCAAACAAAATCCTTGTATTTCAATATTCTATCGATCGTACTAGCCTACTACTACACGGCGACCACAAGGACGATTTTCCTGAATGCCTACCTGCGCTGCGGCTGCGTCACGGTTTTAAACCAATATTTTAAAAATCAGTATGTTTGCTCCAAACCAAGTCTATCAGCTTTCTCGGCGCATCTCATATAATGAAATCACTCCAATTTTTTGCGGGGGAAAAACCTAGAAAGCGAGATACAGAGAGTGTCCGAATTTGCAGTACTTCCGGCCCCGGTGCATCTTCCCAGACGAATTGAGAGCAAATAGCTTCAATTTTGCGCTTTAAAAACGCAGAATATTCCAAAACCATGGAATGATTCACAAAACATATGACGCTATTTACGCTAGGATCAACAAGGGCTCAACAGGGGTCTGGAACAGGTTAAAAATCGAAATCGCTCAAAACTTGGTCCTAGGGATAACTTTTGACGCTGAACACGCTGGTGCTATCGATTTCGCAATCGGACCCCTCTGGGCGCCGCTATGGCGCCGCGCCACTTTGGCCCCAAACTTGTTTTTCGAATAAAACTCGCTTCAGGATGCCCGTAGAGGCACGAATTCTCGCGTATACTATGAATTTGTATGAACGCGTATGAATTTGAAGCTCTATCTAATGGCGTTTTCAGATTCTCGATATCGAAAAACAATTTCCATTGTCTATCTGAAATTTCTCACTCTCATTCTCATTGCGCGCACAACGGTGCAGTCAATTAATGGAGCAATTGGCGACTAAATTGACCGTGAAGTGGTACAACGGTACATTTGAACTATGCATGTAGCATACGATTCTGAAATCCGAGAATAAGGCGCATCTTTCTATACTGGTTGAAGGTATTCCAAAACACTTTTTTTTGAAATTCGGCGCGTATTATATTGATTGAATTTGAATATCACATCGTTATCAGTGAGTCGAATTACCACTAGAAAACTATTTTCATGGGAATTCGTTCACAGGTTCATGAGATGTAGCCTCAAAAACGGTAGTTACAGTACACTTCAGCCGATGAGCTAAATGAAAAATTATCGTTACCATGATGATCAGCATCCTCGAAAACCCCAGATTTTCTGTTTTTCGGAAAATCGATGTACGAGGTCCTTCAGACAAGTTGTTGATCCATACGCGAACAGCCTCATATGACGCTGTTTACGTTAGGATCAACAAGGTGTCTGAACAGGTCAAAAATAGAAATCGCTCAAAACTTTGTCCTATGGGTAACTTTTGGCGCTAATCACGATTCTGTTATCGATTTCGCAATCGGGCCCCTCTGGGCGCCGCGCCCATTTGGATCCAAACTACATTTTCGACTATAACTCGCTTCGGAGAGCCCGTAGAGCCGCGGAAGCTATAACTTATAATCGGAATTTGACGCTCTTTTGAATGGCGTTGCCAGTTTCTGGATATTCAGAAAACTCTTCCCATGAAAAATCGAATTTTTTATAAAACGAAAGTAAACTGGGAGACCTATCCTATCTTAAGAGAGGTATCACGAGAGATTGTAGGTAAACAAGACCTTTGAGGAACTATTTTGAAAAAAATATTTTTGATTTCGATCAAACTTTTATGTGAGCACCCAGGAAATAAGAATTCGATTTATCCTGTCCCAGGTCTCGGAGAGACAGAAAATGAATATAATCACCAAGGGTTGACTAAATACAAATAGATATGCTCAAATATAAATTATTTATGAGAATTCCGATGTTTCTGAACGGTTTGAGCAAACTTATAGTAAGCTTATTTCTCGAAAATATCGTGAAAAATGGATTCAACGCAGTTTTTACCCCACGGGTGATACCCTAATCACCCAGTTTTTTTTTCTTTTTCTTTTAATATAGCATGATATACTCTTTCATAATCTGAAATAAAAATACCACCTATCGCTCATCTAACATAGGGAAAAAAATTTGAAATGTAGTTTTATCTGAAATGTAGTTTTTGACATATAACTTTTTGTGATGAAGAGATACGTACTCGTTGACTTCATACAGGTTGTTCGGCAATCTTTTCCGCACATTTTGAGCTCTGTGCGAGCTTTCCTACTCAACTTTAAGCTGAGTTATGACGATTCCGGCGACAGAACCGGCGAATTCCTAAAAGCCGGCTCCCCTGGGACCAGGATAAATCGAATTCTTATCTCCTGGGTGCTCTCACATAAAAGTTTGATCGAAATCAAAAATATTTTTTTCAAAATTGTTCCGAGCAACCTACAATCTCTGGTGAAACCTCTCTTAAAGCGCGCTTCATTCTGATCATTTTGATATATAGAAACCCCAATATTAGGGTTGCCGGATCAAGGGTCAAAGGCTTGTCTCTCTCTCCCCTGACCCTCTCTCTCATTCCAAGTGAGAGAGATAAACAGCCAAGGGGCCCAAGGGTTTGGAGTGATAAGACGCTAAGAGAGATAACAAACCAAGCCCTTGGTTTTTTCAAGCGCTTGATTCTATTCAAAGGTGCTATTTCGTCGATTAATTATTCAGCAAAATGTTAATTGTTGTTTGTGTGAGTCCTACCCACGGTGCCAGGTCAATAACATCATAAACAACTTGTTAAATTGTGTAGGGAAATCGTTTTGTTTCAGGAAACTGAAAACCAAGGGCTTGGTTTATAAACCAAGCCCTTGGTTGTCTCTCTCCCTGTGACCTCCCCCGTATCAAGTGTTGAGCGAGAGATCGCACTCTCTCTGGCGAGGGAAACCAAACCCTTGACCCTTGGACTTGAAACGGCAACCCTACCCAATATTATCTTAGCATGGGGTAGAGCCTCGCATTTAACGACAGTTTTGCTCAAACGCGTCTACGCATGCGGCAACCGGATAGACGATGCGGTAAGCGTTTAGAACTTCATTGCGAAGGTTGTAGGTTCGCTTCATGCCTATAGCCGCGCATTTTCACCGATTTTATTTTTCAAAAAAAAATCTGCGGAAAATACGATAAAAAATCTAATTTGTAAAAAATTCGGCGAAAATGCGCGGCTATCGACACGAACCGAACCTACAACCTTCGCAATGAAGTTCTAAACGCTTACTTCATCGTCTATCCGGTTGCCGCATGCGTAGACGCGTTTCGCGTGCGATGCGTTTGAGCAAAAATGTTGTTAAATGTGTGGCTCTACCCCCATGATAAGATAATATTGGGGTTTCTATATATCAAAATGATCAGAATGAAACGCGCTTCAAGATAGGATAGGTCTCCCGGTTAACTTTCGTTTTATAAAAATTTAAAAAAACTGGGTGATTAGGGTATCACCCGTGGGGTAAAAACTGCGTTGAATCCATTTTTCACGATATTTTCGAGAAATAAGCTTACTATAAGTTTGCTCAAACCGTTCAGAAACATCGGAATTCTCATAAATAATTTATATTTGAGCATATCTATTTGTATTTAGTCAACCCTTGGTGATTATATTCATTTTCTGTCTCTCCGAGACCTGGGACCAGGATAAAATCGAATTCTTATTTCCTGGGTGCTCACATAAAAGTTTGATCGAAATCAAAAATATTTTTTTCAAAATTGTTCCTCAAAGGTCTTGTTTACCTACAATCTCTCGTGATACCTCTCTTAAGATAGGATAGGTCTCCCAGTTTACTTTCGTTTTATAAAAAATTCGATTTTTCATGGGAAGAGTTTTCTGAGTATCCAGAAACTGGCAACGCCATTCAAAAGAGCGTCAAATTATGACTATAGCATATAGCCTTCGCGGTTCTACGGGCACACCGAAACGAGTTATAGTCGAAAATGTAGTTTGGCGCCAAATGGGCGCCCAGAGGGGTCAGATTGCGAAATCGATAACAGAATCGTGATCAGCGCCAAAAGTTACCCATAGGACAAAGTTTTGAGCGATTTCTATTTCGATCTGAAATTCTACCGTGTTTTTCACACTCGCCCTTTTGTTCATTTTGTGGTCGCCGTGTACTAGGAATGGAAACTATATAGCGAAAATGAACGGTGACGTCACAAGTGCCTATTCATTTGTTCTGAGGCGTAGATGCAAATTTAAACTTTCGGAATGACACAGTCAGCACCCTCACCCAACGCACTACAACATCAGTCTCATATAGAAAATTTAGCCCTGTGCCAAGGCATTGAACAATTATGTCGATCCTCTCAATAGTCGCTCCTACATCACAACATCACACCAGAAGGAGAGAGTAGAAGAGATGAACTATCAACCCGCCGCTTCGCGATAAATTCCACGTATTTTCATAACCTGTGAAATTTTACCGGACGTCCGAAGCCTCCTGAAAGTGTGTTGCGTTCGGAAATTCGCCTAGTATCATGCCAAGCTTCATTTTAACGCTTAGGATATTGCTGAGACGTCTCAAATTGTTGGTTACTAATACTTAGTTCCAAGTTACTCGTACTTGAATGAAACCTATAAGTCTAAGTCAAAGTACCTAAATATCAAATTTCTTGTATTAGAGTACATGAAACATAAATCATCGGTATTGATAATAAGAGAAGCATAACCAACATGCTAAGCCCTAACCCGAGCTTAGACTTGAGTTTAAGTCATTTCAGGAAGCTTCGGCCGTCCGGTAAAATTTCACAGGTATTTTCATATTCATACTTCAGGCGGGAAGAAATTTTTGCGCACTTTCGAAAACGTTTTCCTGTTGACCTATAGGGTCCAATTGAACACAGGTGGGTGACGTGTAGTAATTTTAAGGAGACCTGTGGCTATTCCACTGTAAGAATTGAACAAGAGGTGGCATGGTCAACAAATTTTGATTATCTGTACATCTGTTATTTGAGGTAATAGAGGGTGCTGATCACGATGATCAAACTCCTTTTGAATGTGGAGCGCCAGTTGACGATGCGTCGAAAAAAATAGGTAGCAAATTATTCTGGCGTTGAGAAATTCAACAAAATGTGTTTTCGAACATGCAAAATGAGTGTGCCTATCGTGATCAGCACCCTCGACATACTCAAATTGCAGAGAATCAACATTATTTTACAGTACAAGACACGGCTGGATCTGCTCGATTCTTAAGGGAACGACCTCATATTCACCTTATCCTCCTGGGAGATCTTAGTTCCAACGGGCGTGTTCTGGAGCACATTGAGAAGTGCTTCTCCATTTCGATTTCCTCGTAAAAGGCTGTCGATGGTCTTCTCATCCACTACAGTCTGTGTTGATCAATATAAAGCATATGTAAATAAACGTAGATATTGTAAAATGTTGGACATCTTTTGAAATGCTTACCTGCAGACAGTTATCCTCTCCCTCGTCGAACTTATCCTCCTCCAATGCATCCACATCCAATTTGCGGTATGCAGTCGATTCCACGTTCTTCGTCATTTCTCAGCAAAAAAAAACCAAACAATTTTCCTTATCGAGTAGCGAAAGAAATGAATCAGTGTGGTGCATCCAAGTGTGCGTCTTGCCGATTCGCCTTTTACGAATCACACACACTCCGGTTTTTCAGCGCAGCTTGTGCGCGCGATTCCACTCCGAACGCGGATTTTTTTTTCTTTTTTTCTTTTTTTTTTTTCTATTTAAATTTTCTTAAATTTTCTATTTATTGTTACCTCTCGATTATAGCGCGCAAATTGTTTCATATTATTCCAGGCAGTCGCAGAAGTCTCCACTGAAATGCGGGCGCGAATTGGCTGTGAAAGGCGGCGGGTCGAACGAAAGGTATTTTTTTATTGCAGCGTCCTTCCTATCTTGACTTGATAACGATGTAAGGATATGTAGTTATATTTATATTTTCTGCTGTGAAGTTTGCCCGAGGTTGTTAAGAGGTTGATAATTGGAATTAGAGCGAGGAGTGGCTGTCTTTCACTGTAGTAAACTGCGCCCTTTTGTTACGGGTACATCGATATCTGTAGCAGTTTTTTGAGTGGAATAAAATAAAAGTACCGCATCTTGTTATTTGTTGAATGAGTGCCGCAATCATTCAGGCGACGATTTCTCTGATTGGTATCCGATGTACTTTGGTCTCAATGCTGATTCTGGCCCGATCTCATGGGCGCCAATTACTTCATCCTCACGAAGTATTCAAATGTCATCACAATTGCAGAGGTATGAGTCCTTTTCTTATATTGATATATAGGTAAAGGTAAAGGTAAAGTTGCTACCGGAATCAAGAGGACTTTACGTCGACAAGCGACTACTCTGCCGGGGCCGACAGGTAAGGCCGGTTGCTGCACAGATCCATGTATCCCCTGCTGATCAGGCTTCTTGGGCACGTTACCTTTCGCAATCAAAGTTGCTATCAATTTTACCGACAACGAGGCGATGGAAGGCTTGGTGAACCTGGGCGGGGTCGAACTCGTGACCCTTCGTCTGACAAGCAGTGCCTTACACCACTAGGCCATCCGCCCTTTTTATTGATATATACTGATTTTTTTAAAACCTTGGTTACGGCAGATGAAGTGTGCGATACTAGAGTATGATTATGCAGGAAGTTCCTGGCAAGCCTGGAGTGTGTAGTCCCGTGGAAGAGGGAGGTCAGGAATTCGATTATCGATTGGCTATGGCCATTCCCGATATGTGGATTAAACTGCTGAAACACGAGAAGAATGAGGACTGGGATGCCAACATAGACCAAAAAGTACGTCCTAGGGAACAAAACCAGACAGCTTTTGGGCTTTTTTGAGGCGAAATTTCGAAAAATCAGGCATCATTTCAGGTTATCCAGGCGCAGTAGCGCCTGAAAATTTGAAAAATCAGACAAAATTTTCGATTTTTCACCCTGAAACCTTAAAAACCAGACATCATTTGGGACTTTCGGGAACAAACGTTTTTGGTATATGGATGCCAAGATTGTCCTCACTCTTGAGAATAGAAGGTGAGAAGAAGATGCAAGGCAAGATGATAGGGTAGATTAGTGAATGTCCGGTTTGAAGAGATTTTGTCAATATTGTCTTTTAAAGGAATTATATATATTTTTGAAATCTTGTTGAGATAACGTCACGTACGCGGAGTCTCCTGTTAGTAGGAGTTTTGAAATCTAATTTAATTTTTCCAAGACTCCAGTCAAATTCAAGATCCCAAAATTCGAAAATATAGACAGGGTTAATCGTTTCGACCTATGTGTATGGCGATAATACATTTAGCGACAGTCAGAGGGCGAAAGGTACGTAAAAACGACGAAGCTAGCCCGCATTTTCGCTTTCCCGCAACGCACTCTTTCGGCCTATGGCGACAGTTTTAGATTGCTAATTGCCTCGTGAATATGATGTCTTCTATGTGTCATTTACTAATATTCAATAACTGTAGGGAACGAATTCGGTCACCCCGAGTGGTTGGATTTCCCTCGAGTTGGAAATGGAGAGAGTTATCACTATGCAAGGAGACAATTCAATCTACCTGATGATCACAATCTCAAGTATGTCTAAGCAGAAAGGAAGGGTCGTTCTAATTTTCTTCGATGAAAATGAGGGTGAGCGAAGTGTTGTAGTTAGAAGTGCATTCCATTGTTCAGATACAAATTCCTAAATGAATGGGATCGATCGATGAATCTGCTTGAAGAAAAACAAGGATTCCTCCATGAGGGACCTGTAAGTTCTATTCCAGTTTGTCGAATCTAGTACTTGAGTACTACTAATGTATTGCATTGTTAACATATGCATACATGAACTAATGTCATTGTGTATAGGCGTACGTCTCATGGAAGCACGAGGGCGACGAAGTGATTGCATTCGAGAGAGGACCACTCGTGTTTGTATTCAACTTCCACCACGAGAAGAGTTTCGCTGACTACAAAGTGGGAGTCAATTACGAGAATGAGTGAGTATGAGAAGGAGAGACTGATGAGATGGCGTCGTAGTGAGCATCTAGAATGCCGACTTTGACAAGTAGCAAGTCAACTAGTTGAATAATAGAGAAGCCGATCGATTTCGCGAGAAATGAAGAGTGTATGGAGAAAAGTTGCATAGTTAGTTTTCAAAGTGTGATAACGATTCTGCCATGGTTCATTCACTCATTTTGTTCTAATCTTTCTTAATTCTCTTTCAGATTCGCAGTTGTTCTGTGTTCTGAGGATGCTAAATTCGGTGGTCATTCGAGAGTCGATCCATCTTCTCGATATTCAACCTTCAGAAGTGATTGGGCCGATAGAATTCATCACATTTGTGTCTACGTCCCATTGAGGTATGAAATATCAATATATTATTAGATAGGATGACCATCGTCGAAGACAACCTGTTTCATTTAGGAAAAACACTTTACCATTAGGATGCTCTTTATAAATGGAGATACTAAATCGAGTTGCGTACGTTACATACTTACCAGCGGTTCTATTCGAAAATAATGCTATCAGTTATCTGCTTTTTAGCACCACAATTATGTAATCGAGAGCCATGGTGTTGAGATTATATTTCCGTCAATTTATTATTTCAGTGAGATGTTTCGATGTCGTCAATTGGGAGGGGTAACGTGGCTGACGAACTGTGCTCTCGATGAATGCGGTACATTCAAGATGAACCTCTCGACGCCGATTACTATTCCTACGAGGAGAGGGATGATGAAGGAAGAGAAGATCATAAGAGGTTGAATAATATCGACAAGGAAAATCCTTCCCCCCAGCCTGAGACTGAGGATGCCAATTTTAGATAGACTGCCCCTAATATAGCTGAACGTAGATAGAGATATTCGAATATTATATTTAGGTATGATTCCTTATTTTTGAATTGTTCACTTTTTCATCGATTCCCTAAACTTGTCTGCAGTGATCTTGTTTTTCACCCCCTGTAATTCTATGTAAACCAGGCTCTGCATTATCATAAGTACATTTACAGTTTCCATCTCACCAATTCAATTGGTTTCGTTAGTGTGAGTTGATCATTCTTGTGAAATTTCTGTTGTTTCAATTGACTCACCTTTCATCTCATCTCGGTGCTGCATTCACACTACTCAGTTTCACTGTAATAACTGTAAATTCATTGATCTCTGTACAATGACTAGTTTTGCTTTCCGAATATTATGTTTGATTGTTGCAACAAAAAGCAGATAAAGTGTTCTAAATGCAATAAGTAACGAAATATTCACACAATATTACGGTATTTCCGAACGAGAGGCTAGCAACTAGAAAGTGGGCGGAGATTCGCTAAAACCGCGCACAGATCGCGCGACAGCCCGCGCACGCGCGGCCGACGGAGTTCCCGAGCGCGTTTCCAAAGGAGTTACAGACCGGGGTCTTCGTAACTCCTTTGACAAGTCCCTAGCGAAGTCCCCCGCGCGGCTCCGAGCAATTGCACAAGCTGCGCGCGGGATTGTACAAGACGCGCGCCGGACTTTTTGCCGGACCTGGCTTGTTCCGTTCGAGACCTTCAAAGGGAACGCGCGATTTGTGTAAGGTGCGGCGCATGCCGCGTCTTACCCTGCACAAATCGCGCGCGCAAGCTGCGCTGAAAAACCGGAGCACGCCATGTTTTCAACGCACGATGTGCGCGCGTTTCCAGTCCCAAAAATTTGAAGTCGCGCTATTTTCACGATTGGCGAGTTATTCGACGAGTATCGTGACGACTTTCATGCTCCGGATTTTATATGCCATTTCGCTCATTCTCCGATACACCGTTCAATGTAAACACATATGCGCGTGCTACGCAGGGCATCACCCGTCTCCCTTACATTTTCCCGATACTCCTGCTAGAAAAGAAAGAAAAGTAATAGAGACGGGCGTCGTGCGCGCTTGCACCGTGCGTGATTTGCGCGTTATATAACAATGAATGCACTAAATAGAATCAATTGAAGGTGGTTGTGCATATTCGATCCCTACTGTTTCATTCCGCAGTGTTTTCTACCAACAGATTCTCGGTAGAAGTCATGGGGATAAATGGATAATCACTATGCGGATGAGACTACCTTTCTCACACGGCATGTACACGTAATATTAGCTCCATATATTTAGATTATGTAATGTTGCTTCAGGTTCGACGGTATGGAACTACTCTCAAGGCTTGTCAGTCACCACAAACGCATTATTCTATTCATCATGTTGAGTCAACGGACACATTACAAGGAATTGCTCTACGATACAATACATCGGTATGTTAATTGCGGTTCTAGCTCTAATGTAAATCAATATTATTCTTAAAGGTGACCGAACTAAAAAGAATCAACAAGCTGTGGAGTGATGTTATTATTTTGAAAACTTATCTCAAAGTTCCTTCTCTACAACAAACCAGATGTTCTGAGACGTATGAAGACTGCAGAGCACGCGTTTCACTTACCGCTGCTAGAGTAGAACCTGAAAGTGTCACCGATATTTTGTCTCGAATAGATGGTGTTATTAAAACAACAGCTACATCAGTGCGTAAATTAGAACGGGAATCATCTGTATCTCATTTGCCAGTATCCGATCAGTCTGATCTCGCCCCTTCACCTCTGTCACATTCCACATCATTCCACAAGCAGGTCACTTCAACAGAAAGGGGTTGGGAGTGAAAAATTGGGAGCAACTCTCTCTTTTTTACACACTCTCACTCTGACGCCTCTGCGTAAGTTAGGAATCATGTGGTTTGTCTCCTTTAGCTACTATTGTAACAGGGTATTCAAATTCTCATCAGGATATATAGGTTGCGTTTTTCAGAATTTATATTACATTGTATAGGTTGTAATCGTGCGATATAATAATCAGATATTTAAATAAATAAAAAATTTCGCGTCGGGACTATGTTCATTCGAATTGATTACTGTAGAATTCGTGTGTGACCGTCCGTTTAAAGTATAGATTCAATTACTCCTGGCCCAGAGTCAAATATCTTGAGATTCGCATTGGGCCCTCAACTCGTTTTCACAAATTATCTCGAAAATCTAATTCTTCACCTCATAACCGAAGAATGGCGATAAAAGTGATTTGAACGTTATGCTACGATTATAGTAGCTGGCGCTCTGTGTATCTGCACACCTTGGTACCGTACTGCCTTTCAGTACCGTGTAGCGTAACACGCGTCCTCAAATGATCTATTGACCAATATATTATTTCGCCGTCTTTCTTCTCTCTTCAAAGGATGCTCTCTATTTTTTGTCTAGCCCTGAGAGAGGGTTGGCATGGCCTTCCGCCCATCCAGAGTGAGGAACGAGAGGAGTCCAAATGAGTCTCGGAATTGGCTTTCAGTCAGGAATAGCTACGCCGTAGAGATACAGTACGTATCGACCTGGGAAAGTTTAAGTAAGCCAAACGTAAGTTTCATGAAAACGGCAAATTCGGTGGATACGCTGATCAATTTTCGGTCCTAGTGTTACAATTCTCCTGAAAATATGGAATGATACATACCTTTTGACGCTCTTTCGAATATATAAACACGACAGCAAAATAAAACAAATTGAAAAAAGTTTTTTTCGTAAAAAAATATCGATTTTTCAAAATTTGACATTTCGTGAATTTATCACGATTAAAATTTACTTCTCTCCTTAGATTCATTGTAAAAAAAAGTTTGAGCCCGTACGGATCACTTTGACGGAGTTGTGCCGGATACCTTAAATTTAACTGCGCTCTTACAGAGAACACGTTTTAATGGAAAGGCCACGCGCGCGCGAAATTTATAAAAGTCTAAGAAGCATAACGTATCGGGAGGGCAAAACGGAATGAAGGCGGCATGTTAATTGATTAGTCCTCCTTACCGGCAACATCTCATTACCTAGGTGGAGTCAATGCGTAAAGCCCTCTTTCGTCTGATCATATGAAGCTGTTCACGTAAGAATCGAGAACGGCCGGCACAGTTAAAATAGGTAGATTCTCTGTAACTCTGTATTTGATGGTATCGAGGATGCAGATCAAGATAGACATAAATAGTCATTTTGCACAAAAGGCGCCAGATGGCGTCGCGTCGAAATCACATTTTCTCAAACATTTCAGTCACTCTTGTGGGACTTGTGCAGACTTTTATGGCGGTCACGCTGCTGTATTGCATTTTGCATGATTATTATTAATATTATTAATACAACTTTTTGCGGAGTAATTACTATACCTTAAACGATAAGCAAAATGCATTCACGCCCTCGAGCCTGCGGCAAACGCTGATAGATGATGCGCGACCGCGAAACAAGCTCATTAGACGGATAAAACAGCATTCATTAACAAAAAGTTTTAGAAAAATAATCGATAAATAGGTGAATGTCGTTTCTACAGTAATCCCAACATTTGCCTATCAAGAACTGACTTTATTTTTGCTAACTTTTGCTTTAGGGACGGGCAGCCGAAATGTCAAACTGGCTCTACAATTACGTTTTTTGTTTGGTTGTGGGTATCGGCGATGCTGAATCGTGATTTCATAGTTAAAATTCACGCAAATTTCAAAATCATGTAGAAAATTGCATGTTTACTAAACCCCGCCCACTTCAAACCTGCTTCACGCCCGCCTTGTCAACGCGTCGCGATTTCTCAATTCCGCGTGTCAATGTTAATTTTTGAGTCATTTTTTATTGCATGAAAAGTGTACGCTGCAATTTATTTTTCCTTAAAAAGATTATTACGAGTGATGCAATATGTATTTCTGCTGTTTCGATGGAAAATTGATCATATCAGGTTGGCCGGAAAGTCTTGATAACTCTTTTTGTTTTTATACTGTGTGCCGCGTTCGAACTTTGGTATCCCCTCGTTCCTCACAAATGACAAGGAGACTAGGGCCCTTGTAGTAAACAACTCCCCATTCTCCTCTCTTTCTCCGTGCTGAAGTTGACACACGATGTATATTCCCAGTGTAATCCACATCCGCCATGTTCTGCTCTACCTCTTCCTATCTCACACCACGTTGAAGGATTCGGAGACTCTCCTGAAGAAAGTTTATGACCAACATGCTCCCTCCTACCCAACCATACAAAGATGGTTCCATCGCTTCAAAGAAGACGACTTTTCACTCGATGACCAGGACCGCTCTGGAAGGCCCCGTGAGTTGGATTTGGATGCGTTGAGAGCCCAGGTGAATTCGGATCCATTCCAAAGCACTCGTGAACTGGCATCCACACTGAAGGTTGTCCATAGCACTGTTGAGGAAGGCTTGAAATCTCTTCGGATGAGAAAAGTTCTTGGTCGATTCATACCCCATGATCTGACCCAGGACCAGCTGGACCACCGAGTCGATGATGCATACAGTCTTCTCACTCTCCACGGCGGCGATCGATGGTTGGACCGGCTGATCACTGGAGATGAGAAATGAGTCCTCTACGATAATCACCACAGGCGAGCCCAGTGGATTCAAGAAGGAGAGACGCCACAGGATGTCCCTAAACCCGACCTTCACCTCAAAAAAGTGATGCTCTCAATATGGTGGGGAGTGGATGGGCCCATCTACTGGGACCTCCTTCCCGAGGGTCAAACCATAAACGCCGACCGTTATGTGAAACAACTACGTAATTTGAAGAAGGAAGCCGATAGTTCAGCCCTGAAAAATAAGAAAATATATTATCAGCATGACAACGCTCGTCCACATGTCGCCAAACTCGTCAAGCAAGAACTGGGAAAGTATGGCTGGATGATTCTCCCTCACCCACCGTATTCCCCAGACATCGCCCCAAGTGACTATTGGCTTTTCTCGGACCTGACCCATGCCCTTCGAGAGAGATCGTTCACAACACGAGGAAGTCTGGAGGCCGCACTGAAGCAATATTTCGCCTCACGCCCAGCAGGGTTCTATAGACAGGGCATCCACAAGCTAACACAACGTTGGCAGTATATCGTCGATAATGATGGAGCATATAACCCATAATCTACTTGTGTTTGCTTCGAGAAATAAACGAATGAAAAAGTTATCAAGACTTTCCGGCCAACCGAATACATACCCGTTTTTCGTGATGATAAAAATTGCTACTTTTGCGTTGTGCGACATTTTGTTCGTTTGAAACGTCAAGCATCCAATACCTGCAGGAAAATTCGAAATACACTGTAGTATCTTCTCTCCACTCTAATCGCTGTGCTCATGTTTTTATAGGCACTTCGTAGGGTCTTGCTTTGAAGTCGAGTCGCCAGTTGGCTGAGCCCATTGTGACCTACCGTAACTCTACCACCATACCCCTAGACATTCTGTCAAACCTACCATATCCCAAAGTACAGTAAACTGATTTTTTAGACCTTTGAAACGGAGTCGATGTCACTGTATGAGATAGATCTTGGATAAAATTTGTCTGTGGAACATACTTTGACCCAGGTATACAGTACCCCGGACTACTGTAGCAGAGCTACAATAACAGGGAAATATTATTTCTTGAAAACTGAGTCAGAATCTATTGTATGAGCTCTCTCAAGTTTCCAAGGATGATGTGCATCTACCGTATTCTCGTTCGGAGTTGACCGTGATCTGGTAATTTAGACACGGAAGGAACAACACGTGTGTCGTCTACTACAGTTATTTTACCCTCTTCAGCTAGGTTACTGTAGACGCAGCATTAAATTAGAGAAGATATGAACTGTATCTGTGACAAAGCGGTATAATAAGGGGTGGATTTAATGATATAAGCGAGATAAGTGAGAAGAAGAGAAGGAATGCATCTTCACCCTCGCTGACAAATATTTCTTCGCTTCGCGGTTCGCCAGATCTGAAGAAACGGGGGCGAACGTTGTTGGAGCGCGAAGCACGACGACAACGTGAGCCCCCCTAGCGGGTACGACGTAAATAGTCGTAACCCGCTAGTTTCTGACCTTGTTCATGAACACCAGGGCGGGGATTTTCGATTTCTTCCGAACTTTTTCGGAAAATTTCGATTTTCCGAAAATATCTCGGAAAATTTCCGTTTTTTTCATTGCCTTTTAATCGTCACAACAGCTTAAACAATACAAAATAAAACAATTAATTTGTATAAATTTTCCGGTTATCGCTCTCCCCTGGCTCCGAGGAGGTAGAGAGCATTTCTCTGCTGCCAAAAATATTTTCTCCCTGAACCTCCCTCGACCACGAGAACTTTGAGCAGTTGCTTATTCTCAATTTGAACATCAAAGAATTCTTAATCTAAGTGTCTTTACCATCATCTATGGTTGTTTCGTCGGCACTACTGCTGTGTTTGGGACCAGCCATTAATTTCACGTGTAGAGTCACTCATTTCCCATCCTTTTCCCTATATAGGAATAGGCCTATCCTATCGCTCTCATTTCTGGTCTATTCACTCATTCAAGAGTCGCTGGTCCCAAACACGGCAGTAGTGCCGTTTCGTCTCCGGAGAGAGATCTCCTAGTTGTATATTGTTGAAAGATTTTTTTTAATGCTATTTCGAAAAAAATTGAAAACGCATGTTTCAGAAAATTTTCCGACGTAGAAACCAGAAATTTCCGAGTTTCCTGACGAGTTTACTTTTGACGAGTTTGGTGCCGACTTGCTCGAAAACTCGTCAAAACGTATATTTTGACGAGTTGACTGACGACTATCACGTCGTGTTATAACTTCTTTCAGGAAATAGATGGTACACACATCATGAACAAACCGCTGTAGAAGAATGAACACACCTAGTAGCGTTTGAATGTAGGAAGAAAATTTAAAACATTTTCGAATTCATCATACTGAATTTTGTTTTAAAAAGGTTGCAGAATAAAACAGTATAAAAGAATAAGACACCTACTCATTTTATATATGACGCTGTGTGCGTTAG
The DNA here is from genome assembly GCA_036245785.1 of Pristionchus fissidentatus. Taxonomy (NCBI): domain Eukaryota; kingdom Metazoa; phylum Nematoda; class Chromadorea; order Rhabditida; family Neodiplogasteridae; genus Pristionchus; species Pristionchus fissidentatus. Next base: position 21,469,314 of record BTSY01000005.1, on the reverse strand, counting down.
GATCAACAAGTGTCTGGAACAGGTCAAAAATCGAAATCGCAGAAAACCTGCTCCTAGGGATAACTTTCGACGCTGAAAACCGTGGTGTCATCGATTTCGCAATAGGACGCTTGTGGGCGCCGGTATGGCGCCGCGCACTTTCGGCGGAAAACGTGTTTTTCGATTAAAACTCGTTATTATGCCGTCACAATCGCCGCAAATCTCACGTATACTAGCTGAATTTGACGCTCTATCAAATGGCGCTAATGCCACATCATGACGATTTCTCGTTTCAGAGAAAAAGTCGATTTTTGACACAGGCCGCATTGCGGATATTCCCAACAAAATATTATAGAGCATAATCTTCTGATCATGTTGGTGTATAGGACGTGCTATTTGACCCCGCGGAAAGTTGTTTACATAGCATTGAATGATTTTCACGCGCGCGGATCGCGTGTACACACGCGGCAACCGCATGGTTGATGCGGTAGGAGTCTAGAACTTCAATCCGAAGGTCATAGGTTCGATTCCAGTCGGTTGCCAAAGTCTTTTGCCGAATTTTTTTCATCGAAATTTCACTCCCTGGTATTATTGGCACTTTTTCAGAAATCTCGAAAAGTGATTTTTTCGATGGAAAAAAATTCAGCAAAAGACATTGGCAACCGATTGGAATCGAACCTATGACCTTCGGATTGAAGTTCTAGACCCCTACCGCATCGACCATGCGGTTGCCGCGTGTGTACACGCGATCCGCGCGCGTGAAAATCATTCAATGTTATGTAAAACAACTTTCCGCAGGGTCAAATAGCACGTCCTATACACCAAAATGATCAGAAGATTATGCTCTATAATCTGTTGTTGGGAATATCCGCAATGCGGCCTGTGTTAAAAATCGACTTTTTCTCTGCGAAATCGATGACACCACGGTTTTCAGCGTCGAAAGTTACCCCTAGGAGCAGGTTTTCAGCGATTTCGATTTTTGACCTGTTGCAGACCCCTGGTAAGCTCTTGTTGATCCTTACGCAAACAGCGTCATATGATATGCGACAATACAAAGAAACTCTAAGGCAAGTAGAACTTAAAATAAGAGAAAATAAAATAAAACAAAAATTTAACTTAACCGAAAAATTATTTAAGCTTTAAAATTAAAAAAAATTATTTAGTAAACTATCCAATTAAAATGTATTGTAATAAACTTATATATACTTTTTAGTTGATTTTCATTCTTTTTGGACACATATGAGACTCATTGACTCCACTTTTTGATATAAAGGCTGAAATGAGTGCCCACATATACCACAATGACGTACTAGGAGGGGGTACTAGGAGTTTTAGCTTTTAGAAAATAAAAAGATTATTTACAAAAGCGACCGCCCCGCATCGCTGTATGAAATGCAAATGAAAACATTGGTTGTAGTTTGTAGCCTACTGTTGCATCTATCTAACAATAGAAACTGCTAGTCTCTATATTCATTTGAAAGCAAGTTATGATTTTGAAATTTTGAAACAAAATCCCAAACTCACCTGGTACATTTGTGTTTCATTCCAATAATATTTTTTTTTAATCTGGCAACGCTATTCGATAGAGGAGACTTTGTAGTACTTTGTATAAATTATTTAGGAAATTTAAAAATCATGATTTTTCCAAGTGACCTAGAATCCCAAAAATGCTCGATTCTCTCCCGATTCCTCTCATAAGACCAACTATATCAAATCAAGGTTCAAAAGTTGTATCAGATTTAAAAATCACCCGAAGACTTTTGACCGCTTTACCTAGAGACCGAAAAGAAGTAGACGAAATCACTTTAAACCGCAATAACATTATGGTCTAATGCGGGGGTCTCCGTTCGGGCGCCAGAAAACTTGAGAAAACTGAAGTAACTCAACAACATTTTACGCGCAAGGGCTTTTACGAATCGCAAGAAAGTCACATATCGTGATAGTCCATATCAATCGGTAGGTAATAGGACAATCTCTAGAAATATATGAAAACAAAAATGAGTAGAAATCCATACAAATTAGCGAAAATAAAAAGAAGCAAATGTGAAAAGACTGAGGTATACGGTAAGTGGGATAACGCGGCTAATAACCGCACGTTGCGGTACCTAAGCATAGGCCAACTATGATTTCGCTAGCGAGGATAGGCACTTCTGCATGGCGTTCGGACCATGTCGGATAACGAAAATTTTGCCTTTACCCAAATGAAGGTTCGATTTTTATAAATTATCTTTAGATTTTCGTGCAATTTGAGCTAGGGACCACCATCAATTTCTCCGAAAAAATCTCAGGAGCTATTGAGGATGTGAAATCGATAGCCATAGAATGCAGAATTATACCCTAAAGAAATTAAAAAATTAAATATAAAAAGAACTGAAATAATTAACAAGAAATGAAACCCCGCCCACTCGAAAAAAGAGACGACCAGAGCCAGCAAATTGCCCCATTCCCCGGCTCCGGCGCGGCAACTGACTCCGGTCGGGGCATGCTAATTTCCGGATGTTTCTCATATTTTACTATTTTAACATCATATAATCGATTCAAATCTATCTGCATTTTATCGCTATAGCGTTTCAGTATGTGTAAATAGAGAAATTATTTCTCCTATATCGAAATAATTAAGAATAATATTAAATTAGCTATGAGGTCAAATTTTTAGAATCAAATTTCGAAGGTCTGACAGCCGCAGAATCTTTCCATTTTCACATGAGAGTTGGGTCAGGTGGTCTAGTTCACTATTCAAAAGAGATTAAGAGCGGCCATCAAGAACTACGGTCAGCGTGGGTTACGGTAGCACGGGTATCTCAGTGTACAGAAAGTCTGGACGCAAATTTCGAAGGTCTGACAGCCGCAGAATCTCTCCATTTTCACATGAGAGTTGGGTAGGGTGGTCTAGTTCACTATTCAAAATAGATTAGGAGCGGCCACTAAGAACGGAAGCTGTAATAAGGAGCACTAACCCAGCAATGATACACATCAGGGTGCACGAGCATAGAGGCTATCGTGAGCCTGGAACTCTAACCTCCTATGTAGTGTATTGGTAAGCACTCAGTTCTAAAATCTGAAGGTCGATGGTTCGATCCCTATCCGTAGTATCCTTATTGCAAATTTTCTTCCATAACTTCCCCCTCTAGTGCGCAATGAGTCGCGCGAAGGTGCACGATAATTTCGGGTAAACGCTGGCTCTGAATTACGGCTCTGCGGGATGGTGGTCCCTAAATTTGAGCCCGTGATATTATCAAAACTAATTAGTCCAACTAAATCAAACTTTTAATTTTAATTGTGATTTCAGACCCAGGATAATCTCGACGTTATTTATTAAGCTCGTCAAGACGAATCGAATGATATGCAGAACTGTGGGATTCATTTTGAATCTCTGCCTTTAAAAAACTATTTCGCACCACCCAACAAGTGACCTCTCGTTGTGTGAGAGAGAGAGAGAGAGAGCGGGAGACGCGCCGTCCCATAGTTTATGTGTCCACGGGCTCTACCCCAAACCGTCAATAGCATAGCTCAATCGGTAACAAAAGGGCTATCATGTTACCAACTGAGCTATGCTCGTGAGGTAGAGAGTAGAGTGGCGAAAATTAGTCTGACTCATCCGCGTTCTTATGGTTGATTTGCTGGTACCCGCGCATGGTTGTTAATGAGGGCTCTCTCTACGCGGGTACCCGCGATAGACGCTAGGAGTCATTCATTTTGCGGGTCAAGTGGATTTTCTCCGCTCCCATTGGATCAATTGCGGACATTTGCATATCTTTGAAATCAGCTCAACGAGTACTA